>OY756208.1:148579084-149894341 GCA_963576795.1 Metopia argyrocephala
AAGTCGTTTAGTGGTAGTGGAAACGATTATGCATTATAAATTCAATACATTAAACCCAACTCTAGTATTTATTCCTTTTTGTATTTTATGTATTTAAAAATTAATTTTAAATTTAATAAAATCTCAAGTGGATACACTCAGACAATTTATATTTTTCGTACACATTTTTTTTACCCCAAATTAGTTTTTTAATATTTGAAAATTAAATTCTGTAAACAAAACTTGGTAGTGTCTCAGTTAGTTATCTTGTACGATCACGATCACGTTCTATTAGACTCCTATTATGAAAATGTTAAATTAAAATTATCTGTTTGCTTATGAAGTCAAAGACACGTAATGAAATAAAAAAAAAAAAAAAATATTATTTTTATGAAAGCAAACAATAATTAATGTCACCAAATAATATGTTTGCAAAAGATTTAAGAGCATTATGGTACCCCTTAAATGAGATTGAATTGCACAACCGGAATTCATTTCTTTTATCAGTTAATAAACGTGTGGCTGTTTTAACAAATTAACAAAAAAAAAACAAATAAATGTTTTACACTTTATATTTAAACATATGTATGTGCGTATGTACAAAACATTATTTGTCATCATCATACCTGATTTATGTTCTTTTAAAGCACGATAAAGATCACTTTCATTTAAAACACGTTTGCGTCCCTTGAAAAATGTGGGCATCGTAAAACTAAAAAAAAAATATTTCAAAACATTAAGCAAAACAAAAAAACAAATTTAATTCTAATTATTCACGATTAAAAAGTATTTGTTTTTATTACCAAAACATTAAAGACGAAAAAATATTCGAATGTTGTCGCGGATTTTCCGGCAATTCATCTGATTTAAAGGATTGCATTTTTAAGGATATTTATAATCCAAAAACTAGTATTTAAACTTAAAAACTAAATAACTTGTGTTATATATTTAATATATTTTTTTAATATTCCGCTTAATTTTTTTGCACTTATCGTTTAAAAGGAAATATTTTAATGTTAACTTTTTAATCGACTTAAAGGTAATGATTTAAATTATTCTACAAAAGCTACAAAACCACCTCGGAATAATAAAAATACAACAAACGAATATAATTATCAATGATAATTTAAAAAAGAAAAATTAAAAAAAATTATTCTGTATTCAGATAACAACTACGAGCATTAACTCTTACAGATATTATAAAAAAAATAAATAAAATATAACAAAAAAGTTTCGTTCTTTTAATTTTTTGTTTTGTTTTTTTTTAGTTTTTTTTTATGACCAATTGATTAGAATTTTAGATAATTTCTCCTTTCGGCTAGAGATTATTAAGGAAATAAAATCAAATTAATAGTAACGTAAGCAAAGAATTTTGAATATTTATAATAAAATATGCTACAAGCGGTTATAGTGATAAATTTAAATATTTACAGCAATAGAAAATTATACGTGCTCAGACTCATTCATCTCGTATGTATTAGTGTGTACGTTCCTAAGAATGAAAGTAAATTTTTTTTAACTGTTGAATTTGAAAGAAACAAGATTTAATCAAAAAGTTCGAAAGCATTCTCAAACTGGTCTTCAATAAATAATTTTTTAACACTTAAGAGTTTAAGGTAATTACCAAGTTTCACAAATAAGTTCTTTGAATCTAATTTTTTGATGAATTCGACAAAAAAAGTGCCCAGTCAAGTTATAAATACGGGTTCTTTAACAGGGACTTTATAACTTTGCCAATTAATAACAATCATCTTGTTAAAAAGAGTCATTTGTCACATGAGTTTTCTATCCTGTTCATGGAACACGAATGGTATTTGACTTCGTCTTTTTATATGTGAAACAACAACAAAAAACAGTCGAATTTGTTAGAGTCTTATATAAAAAGACGAATGTTAAAAAATATTCGTATTCTACGAACAGGCTGTTCATTAATTCAGTCTACTGTGTAAATGCAGCATTCAACAACAAGGGCAAATAAAGTTTATTTCTAGATGAATTAGTACATGAGATCCAAGAACTTCTTAAGCATTCCGAAAAAGTAATTCTTTTGTCCAATTTTATGTGTCTTTGAAGCCATCACTGTTAATGGACAGAACAAATAATACCGACCTTTTTTTGTCTTGAATTAGATAATCTGGACAACATTCATCAATAGAACGGCGCACAGTGTCGTGTTTTCATATAACGAGCGGCCAAAAATAGAACTATTTGACGAAGAGTTATGAAATATGTCCTGTCATAAGGTTCCACCATTACATAACATACATACATAACTGGCCTTTACAACCCTGTGTCAGGATTACGGTCTACCTTCTCGCAGCACTCATGTTGTGTGTGTCAATTTTTATCCACGAGTACCGGGACCTACAGCTTAATGTCGACTCCGAACGACAGACTTGAGAAGCTTATTCATGGCAATTAGTTACTCTCAGAGCTTTTGCCAGAAGACTGCTGAGAGGTAGTCGCCGAAAGAAATATTTTTTTAATATTTCTTTTTTTGAAGATGTCAGAGCCTGGAGTCGAACCCAGGGCCCATGTCTTAGTAAGCCAACACACTAACCACTAGACCACCATTATGAAATATTAAACACTGATTACACAACGTTAACGTTTTGACTAAATATGGTCCAATTCATAGTAAGGCCAAGCCCAGTTCAAAAATGTCCTTTTTCAAAAATTTAAGATTAATTGTAAACAAAATTATAATTATTTATTTTTTTTTTTTTGTACATGAAACTTTTACATCATTCTGAATTTATAAATTATTTTGTTTATGTTTATTACTTTGTAAACACAATTAATTCTGTTAAAATTTTATAAAAATCAGATGAATGAAACCATATTATTACGAACTATCATATTCATTTGCTTCAAATTTATCTAAAATATTAAATATAAAAAATTGACAAATTTGAACCTGTTTAGACACTGAAAATTGCAAATAAAAAGGTGGACGAAAGTGAAAGTAAAACAAAGTTTTGTGACATAAACTTACTTGCACAAATCTTATTTTAAAGTATAAAAAATAACTTTTGTTATCTTTTTATTTCATTGTCCACAGAAGTTAAAAATGTGTAATATTATTACTTTGCTCGCTTTATTTATATACAGAATAATGGTACATCGCATGTGACAATCACATTGTAGTAACAACCATAGTTGCCAAATTTTAATATCACTGCTTTCATATTTTAATTAAAATCATGCTGCTTTATTGACATTTTCTTACCAATTAAGTCTTAAAAGTTATAGCATTATTTCAGATTTTTTTTTTCAATAATTGTGTATTTAGCTTTGAATGCTCAGAACTACCTTAAAAAGTATCTTTTTATAAAAATTCTTTCTGATTTTTTAAACTGGAATGTATTTAGTAAAACCATATTAAAATGTTTTTAAATGGATAGATGTGCGGTACTACGTGCCATACAGATCACGCCATTATGGGTATTTTGCATGAGTTATTGGGTCCTCTTAAATGAAGATAATGTGAACTGGTCAAAAAAGCTTTTTTTTTGGGATTTTGGGATCAACTTTTATTTATTTTGTTAGGGAAAATTTTCAAGGTGGCCAACTTATTTCAAATAAATTCTCTTTCAGCACCATTTTTTAATATGCAAAATCACCTTTAAGAAATATGAAAATATCAGAAACCTGGAAAAAATTACTCCAAACATTCGTACTGTTGCACTTCATGAAATAACATTTTTTGTTACTAATTTAGGCACAAAAAAAAATTAAATGAAAAAGACTTTTTACGTCTTATATACTAAAGAGCCAATTTAAATCTATTTATTTAGCTTTCAGGCAGCAGATTATACTCTTATCTGAACAGTATTGTTTAAAAGTATTATCGGTTACTGGTTCAATCAGTATATTTGAATATTACCAGCAGAAAATTTTTCAAATTTGAAAGCAATAAATAAAACTGTAAGCAATAATGGAAGAATTATATTGTTTATTCATACTCTAAAGCTTCCCAAAATGCTACAGGTTAAGGTATTATTTACTATTTTTATATTATTTGCTTACTGGTTGCAATAAATGTGCATTTCTTTTGCATTTTAGCGGCTCATTTCATACAAAAATCATGCATTATTGATGCGCACATGTCAGTGATTGTTCACAATTTCTCCCTTACAAAATAGCTTACTCGTAAGCACTAGTTTCTGCTGGGTTCTGAGTTTTCTGAGCGAAAAACAAACGAAATAGTGTTTTATAGCTCTCAACGATATTTAAATTAAAACTATAAAGAGATTTCTACAGATATCGAAATAAATGATAATCTGCAAGGTTCGAGCGAAATAGTAACTAACCACTTACCATACAAGCTATGGCGAGCCATCAAAGGTGTGTGTGTGTGTAGTCTGGCGTTGCCATAATGGAACACAACACATTTTTCGTTGAGCAATTCAGAATCTATCGTTTTTTTAATTAATAAAAATATGGTATAAATAAATTCTATAAAGAAAGAAATTCATTTTACAATTTTTTTAATACACACGAAGTCCCATAATCGAGGATTCAAGTGAATTATGTTTCAAAAGATTTTAGTTTTAGTTTCTTTTCAAAATTAAATATTTCTATTGGACTAAGATAAGTATTTGCAACAGCAAATTGATTAATTATTGATGACGATTTATTTTCTACAAAAAGTGCAGATTATATTATATTTGTGCATTTAGATAATATCATAGATTTCATTTGATAATTCATAAATATTTGTATATTTCTGTATCATATAATTTATTAAAATAACCTTTTGGCAGAGTTGCAATATAAAATAATTATTTTAAAATGAGTTCTCCTACAAAGAGGCCAAATAAACAAATGATTTACGAATTATGAAATGAATTCAATGAAAATATTATCTTTTTTAATTAAAACAAAAGTCTGTTGGCTTTTGAATATATAAATAAATGAGTGAATTATTTCTACAAACGAATGCAATTGTAAAGAGAATTTGAATTGTTTTATTTTTATTTAACTATTTTATGATTTTTTTTTAATAAAAATATTATAAACTATTAACACCAGACGTTAGTAACCAGCTGAATTCTTGATGTCGGTGTTTATTTAACTTAAATAGTATAAAGATGTCTAGGAAATATTAATTTTTATAACGATTTAATTATTAAAAGCAACCAATCATAGCACAGCTAATTAAAGTTGCCCAAAAATGTATCTACTTTAGTGCAATACCATATCGTTCGCATAAACTAATATCTTAGTACTACCTGACATTTACTTTCTCGGTAACGAATCCATAATTGCTATCAATAGGATTTTTTTTTATTTATTTATAATACAGATTATAAATTGTTTATTATAAAATACAATACAAACAAATTGTGCCACAGCGCCAGATGGGCATTATAGGGGCTTGTTGGCAAATATTGTTGGCAATATAAAAATTTATAGAGTGAATAAATTTAACTAGATTACATACATATTATATTCATTCATACATATGTACATATGTACCCATGTAGTTAACACTTTTAAAGTAATTAAATTTTTTTTTGCAGTGCAAAAAATAATAAATAAATTATTATATATTTTTTCTAATTCTAAATTCGAATATTTATAAATCGCATAAAATATTTCTAATGGATTTTGCTTTAAATAGAAATATAAAAATATGAACATGGATAACACAAGGAACTCTAATGAGACCCTTTCGTAGCTGGGTCGAAAACTAGATCAATTCTGCTAGTGTTGTATATATTCCTTAACGTTGTTGTATATATTCCTTCCTTCCATAAGAATACCACTAAACCATAATTTAATAAATAAATAATTATTTATTTATTCACTAAATTACAATATATTATTAAATTATATTCTAATAAATTATTGCGACGTCAATGGCTAAGATCATTTGCTCGTTATCCTGTCACTGACAAGTCTAGCTAGTAGTTCCACTGAACTACTGGGGTACTTAATGTATTAATAAAATATTCTTATGATTTTAAAATCTTTTTCATATCTCAAGCTCATCCACATTTTAAATTAGATAACCTTGTGGAAATTATTTAGGTTATGAGAGACTTGATACTCGTTTAATATTGTTCGGCAAATTGTTATATTCTCTGCAACCAGATTGTTCAAACCTTTTTTTATATTGAGACCAATACTCAGGGGTAAACCTCTACTAAATGCTGTGCATTGTATTGGAATTTTTGTAGAAAGGACAGTACATTATGACAACAGAACATATATTTTGTTTTCTTATATTATTAAGGGCCTTAGGAATGAGCCAATTGTTGTGAATTGAGAGTTCAAAGGTCAGTGTTATCCTTCACCCTTCAATGATCAACAGCAATTGCCCCATAGTTGCATATTGATTGTGGTGAGCGCCTTCACTAAGTAGGTTTTTAGCTGTTATCTTCTACTTTCCAATAGGTGGCGCTTTTCTCCTGATCAATCTTTTTTCGTTGGCAAAGTTTAAGGTGGAACAGAGTAGAATGTCTGAGAGTGGTTACTTTTTAGATGGATTTCTTGGAGGGAGGGGCCTCTTAGTTTTAAATTATAATTTTGAAAAAAACCTCAAACTGGCTTTTTCATTTTGCACCTTTGCTGAAATTCGAACCTGGGCAGTATGAGTTTGTGTTGTTTTGTTTCGGATTGATAAAAAGCTATTCTTAAGTTGCCGCTATTTCTGGCGTCAAAAGTGTTTTGATTCCGTGTGAAACATATGTTTTGATAACCCATACTATGAGGACACTTAAAAACAAACGTAATACCAACAGTTGCAATTCCAATAATTCGTAAAACAGTGAAAAATACATTCCAGTACAAAAGAAACCGAAAACCGGTTTGACGAACCTCTTTCGTGAATTTAAAAAAAAAAATTTTTTTTGTTAAAAAAAGCTCAAAGTATTTTCTACCCCTTAAAAGACTTGTAAACAAAAAGAATAAATCTTACAATATGACAACCCTGGTTCCATAAAGTTATTTTCTCCCTTGCACTCAATCTCCTACAACTTGTTGTAGTAAAAAGGTCAATAGCACATTTTATGGATGATAGAAGATTAGAGGTGTCTATGGATGAGTTATTATACATACATACATGCATACATACATAGTTGGCCATTACAACCCTATGTCGTTGTTACGGCCTAGCTTCTCGCAGCACCCATGTTGTCTGCTTTAATTATTATCTATGATTACCGGGACCTACAGTTTAATGTCGACTCCGAACGACAGAATTAAGAAGCCTGGTCCTGACAATCAATTTAACTCAGAGCTTTTACCAGAAGACTGCTGAGAGGTAGTCGCCGAAAAATGGATGGATAAGTTATCAGAAAACACAAAATTAGACATTAAATCAAAGATGCTAAGTAGTCGCTGATATCAGCAAATTAAACTCACACGTATACTTTCTTTCGGCGACTACCTCTCAGCAGTCTTCTGGCAAAAGCTCTGAGAGTAACTAATTGCCATGAACAAGCTTCTCAAGTCTGTCGTTCGGAGTCGACATTAAACTGTAGGTCCCGGTACTCATGGATAAAAATTGACACACACAACATGAGTGCTGCGAGAAGCTAGGCCGTAATCCTGACACAGGGTTGTAAAGGCCAGTTATGTATGTATGTATGTATACTTACGCTCTTTTGTTTGATCGTCAATCAACCAATAGGAAATCAGCATGTTGAGTGGGAGAGACAAGTTACACTTGCAGAACTTCTGTGTCTTACATTTCGTCACTCTCACCAATACTACTACCTTGGACATCAATGCATTAAATTCTGTAAAATATGTTTCAACTCTCACAACTCGCTATTTTCTCGATTCCAAATTTTGGCTTTTGAGAGTTCTCGCTTTGTGAGATACTTTTGCACATAATTCTTGAGATCAGTTACATTCTAGTACTTAAACCCAACCATGCTATTCACAGGCATTCATCTTTTTCTTACCTTATTAATCTCTGATATTTTAAGATCTTAATTTAATTTTTATTTTATTTAAAGCTTGCCAGAGTAACAGCCTATTTATATTCACGAATGGCTTTTGACATTTGTTTTTATTTGTGTAACAACAACAAATTTTACTTAAATTTTTTAGTGTTTCTCATATAAAAAGACGAATTTCAAAAACCATTCGTGTTCTATGAACAGGCTGTAAGTTCTGCATACAGTAGGGAGTGCTTTAGAAAAGTTAATGTACTTCGATGACAAAGAGCACCACTTGAAGATATTTTGTTTTCTAACCTATCAGTTTGATTTTCTTATTTTTTTTATTATAAACTTACTTTATTATGTTCTATACAGATAAAAAAGTTTAGATTTACCAGAAATACAAAAACATTAAATTTCTGCATATTTTATTATAAAAATGAATGATGATTTTCATAAAGTTCTGTCATCATCGTCATAAATATCTGTTAAGAGTGAATGTTTACTGGGTTTTGATAACTCAAGTAGAATACTGTCTAGAACACTGTCTGTTTTTTTAACATCTCTCTGTTGAGTTTAAAAGCAGTGTTACATTTATTTGTTATCGTTTATTATTTACTGAATGACGTTTAATACTCGCATTTGTTTTGATTACGTTATCAGTTTCGTTAGAATTCAATGAATTGTTTTCTAGTGGGGAATTGAAAAGAAAAACGTTTAAAACGTGCAGCCTTTTCTATATTATGATTTCCTATTACCTTAATGAGTTAACCACAAATAAGAGGTAAAAAGTGTTATCTTAGATAATAAATTAATTAGTTAGTGAGTAAACACTCGTATTAGGCACACAATATATTATTAAATTATAAAATACATTTACGTATTCAACGTATATGGGAGTGACAGGCAGTTTTACCAATTTAGCATATTTAATGCTAAATCTAGCACTTTATAAAGTCATTTGGTGGGAAAACCAATTTAACATGTAGCATGTTTTAGCAATTTGCAAAGGACTGGCTGTGAACATATCTCAAAGAGTCTAGTGAAAATATTAAAAAGTTATTCTGTTTTAAAGGCACTGACTAAGCGATATATCAGCTCGAGACAGCTTGTACCTTACAGGGATAGAACTACTGGAACAACATTGAACTAAGGTTTGTTGAAGCTTCAGAAGATGATGTTGAAAAATTAAATTGTTTTTTAAGTTCTATCGTACTGCCCTCGTACATATATATTTACTTCTTTCTTATACTCGTGTATGTATATGAATTGTTATATTTATTTGGTTACACATCTTTTGCACGTTCAATTTTATCGTTAGTATTTTATAGTCTTTTTTATAGCATGCAAGTTTGATAACAAAATATACCAACTTGCTTGACTTCTAATATATTTTTATAACTTTTTTTATCAGTTTTTTTCTCCCATTATTTTAACATTTTTAGCATGTTCTGCAACATTTTTGTTTTTCGCTGGGAAATTTATGTAACACTAGTAGCCCGTTTAATTTTAAAGAAATAGTTAATAACAGAACCTTTTGCTGTAGAAATCCACAAATTATTGACCACTTTTAAAGTTCTGTGATTAAAACGATTTAATTTTTTTGCGAAAGGCATAATAAAGTAATTATTTATAAAAATTCTTAACAGAAAGACAGGAAACTAAGCTCCTCAGCAGTTAGTACAGTAAAGGATTACAAGACCAGAACTCCGGATTCAAACCGCAGCTCTGACGTCAAAACATCTTCTGACATTTTCCTGTGACAAAAGCTTTGAGATTAACTGACTGCGAAGAACAAACTTCTTAAATCTGACGTTCGAATTTAACGTTAAACTGGAGATCGCGGTAAAAATTTACGCACTCAATATGGAAGCTGTGAGAAGCTAGACCGCAACTCTGAGAAAGGCTTGTAATGTCCAATTGTATATGCATGTATGTATGTATGTATGTATCATCCATAAACTCTTCTAATCTTCTATCATCCATTAAATGTGCTGTTCATTTTTCTACTATAATAAGTTGCAGGAGAATAAGTGCAAGGGAGAAAATAACATTATATGAGATCAGGGTTTTCATATTGTAAGATTTATCCTTTTTGTTTGCAAGCCTTTTAAGGGGCAGAAAACATTTTGAGTTTTTTTTTCCGAAAAAAAAGCCGGTTTCCGGTTTCTTTTGTACTGGAATGTATTTTCCACTATTTTACCAAATTTTGGAATTGCAACTGTTGGTATGCGTTTATTTTTAAGTGTCTTTATAGTATGGGTTGTCAAACCATATGTTTCCTACGAAATCAAAACACTTTTAACTTCAGAATGGCTTGTAATGGCCAATTATGTATGTTTGTATGTATGCATTTGCCTCTTTAGTACAAACTTTTGTCGCATTGTGCTGAAAGAACAAAAGTTCTTTACTAAATCATGCAATTTTAGTATAAAAAAGCAAAGAAAAATTAAAAAAGGATTACTCTAGATAGTATTAGTAATTGTTTTTAAAACTTTCTTTTATTAATAATTTTTAATTCTGGTTTTTCGACCTTTATTAATTAATGTAAAGAATTATTGAAGCTTAAGGTCTATTTTTTAAATAAAAATCTTTTATTTAATTATCGATGTTTCGCTACTCCTGCGTGTAGCGTCTTCAGAAATTATTAATTTGTAAATTATTTTCAAATTTCAAATACAATCTGAAGACGCTACACGCAGGAGTAGCGAAATATCCATATATAAATAAAAGATTTTTATTTAAAAAATAGACCTTAAGCTTGAATAATTCTTTACATTTTTTTTATTACTTACACATGTTTCTTTAATTTAATTTATAATTTTTATAAATTTATTGTTATTCAGCAAAATACTCTTTAGATATAGCAATTAAATTAAAAATAAATTACAAAAAAATAAAAAATATTTCTCCACAAAATTTCAATTAGAAATTGAAATATTTTTATTTTTTTATATTTTTTAATTGACTTGCTCTGTAGAGATATGAATATTGAATTAATTTTCTATATATAATATTTTTCTCTTTTTTTGTTTTCTTTTTACTTTTCTTTTAAGAAAGTTTTTTATTGTGAGTTGTTATTTGGGTTCAAGAAATTTGAGAGCATCATCGACATGGCTTTTGTGTCTATTTTTTTTTTTCGTTTTTTTGTTCAATATTTTACTCATTTGGATGCTATATATAAAATATATTAATGCGAAGCTCAGTAAACCATTTAATAAACATGCAGTACAATATTTTTTTTTTTTAATTGCGGCCTGATTAGACATTTTTTTATAATTGTTTTCTTTCGTAATAAATTGTTACAATATTCAGCAGACCAAGTTGACGAAGCTCTGTCATCCGGCCATGACCATCATGTCTATGTTCAACTGGAGAAAGCGCGCACTTAGCAGAAATGCCTGGAGACTAAGGACTAAGACTGATTAAGGCAGGCCAAAACCCGTTAACGGGTTGATGTGGCCATCTATGAAAGTAAGTATCTCAACATCTCGAGCCACAGTGGATTTATATAAGAAAACATAAGGTAACCGCATAGTATAAATTTTGAAGAGGTGAATTGGAATCTACGTCAATAAGCCCACAATAATTGATCAATTGGAGAACAACATACGATGCCTTTTTGCCGATATATGACCACAAATGTTGAAAAAAGTCAATCAAAATTGGACCTTCTGATTAAATAACGTCCATGCCGTGGGGATTGTATGCCAGAAATCATATATATTTGAATTATAATGTCAAAAGATTATCATCCGAATAAAATAAAGTTAATATCAATTGAACAAATTCATCTGTGATTTATTTCATTTCAAATTCTATACTTCTATAAAATACTTTTATGTTATTTGCATTAATTTATTCCGGTCTTCGTGACATAGTTGCTGCTAAGATACCGTGTAACTGATATATTGCTGTTGTTCTCGTCACTGTTGTAGATATTTTGGGTGTTGCTGTTATTGGTTTGGGAGTTATTAAAGTGCATTAGCGTTGTCGTTTATTTTTCCTTTGTGTTGTTTGTGATGTTGCTATGTTGGAGTCTATATTTTTTGATGATGATTAAAAAGTATTTTCACAAATTCCACTGATTTTGTGTTATTTGACGTTATAACAATCGCAAATTTTAACATATTGTTGACATATAGTACATATGGTATTATACATAATATTGTGTCGTACGATACACATCGTGTTGGAATAACATTTCGCTACCACAATTGTTTTAAAAGTTCAACTCTGTAGTCCAGGTAATTTTTTGAACTAACTCAGTACTTTTCTGCAATTATATTTTACTCTGGAACTCCAATAGGCTTTATAAAAAACAGCTTTTTTAATTCGTTAAAAACTTATCCAGCAAAACTTGGAGTGTACTGTTAAACAGTTTTACAAGCAAGAGAAGCTTTATACCCTCTTACAAAGCTTATTATGGAAGGCATGATTTTTGTTTGGCAAGTTACCACTTGAATAAAGTTCTGCATTGAAACCAGCTTCCACATAGGGGAACAGAGAAAGCTGTTTGGTTATTTATACAGAATATTAAATGCAAAATGCTTTTAAATAAGTGAAAACTATGAGCACCGGACTAAGTTATAGTTAGAATATCATTTGAATAGTTTTATCATTATTTTTGATTCTACACCAGAAATTGAGATTCTTGTCTTTCAAAAGTATGAACTATTTTTGTTCGGTAGCTAGCAGCTAGTAAATATTCTGAATTCTTTAATCTTTTTGAGATATTGAGTTGGTCTTCCTACAACAATTTGTTTTAACATTTTACTCGATATAGGCACGTAGTTTATTGTAATCGTTTTGTTTCCAGTACTATGAGTTGGTCTTATTAGAGATATTTTCATTAGATTCAGAACAGTTTCATTCTCTGCATAGCTAATATAGGAGTATAATTTTGTAAGTCCTTTGGTCTGATCTGCTTAACGCCGGAACCTTTAGAGGCTTTTATATTTTGTAATTGCACTTCTCTCTAAAAATTTGATTGCTTTGATTTTCAGAAAAACTACAAAATATTTATGCCGATTTAATGGATCTTACTTTGACGTAATGCAAAAATATGGTTTTTGTTCTACAGGAGTATACCACCATTCAAGTGTAGCGTTGACGCTCATTTGTTAGAGATTGAACTTTCTTGCTGGCTGTGCTATTGTTACTTACGAGTACTGCGTACCAATGGGATATCGTTACAACACCTTTTGTTTTTAAAGATTTTAAAAATTTTATTTACACAAAGTCTTCAAATTATACGAAATTCTATTGTCCGGCGTGCATACAAAAATTGTCTTTTTGTTTTCTAAAAGAGAAAACAGAAAAGAATTTTTCTTTTCTTATAATATCACGATTTTAAAGTATTCTTTGTAAAAGGAAATAACAATTGTCCATATATTTAGTTGATGGAATTACATTTAGATCACGTAGCATTATATTACAGCAGCAGTAGTATTTAAAAGTTAAAAATATTGAGGCTACAAGGCTGTAGCAAAAGGGGTATTTGCTACTCACTGTGATTTCATTGCCTACAAAATAAAAAAAATTTATCGACGATTTATAAAATATTAACGAAATTTTGCAGCAAAAATCTTCAATTTAAGATAGATAAAAAATTAGGTCAAACTATTGCTAATTGCATAGTGTAAAAGTGAAAAAAATGCACGGATTCGACAGTATTGGTTCAACTGTACTACCAAAGGTTAGTAAAACCCTGTTTCCAGTTTTTTTTTTTTTATTTTAAGACCAATACTCAAGGGTAAACCCCTACTCATGCAGTGCATTGTATTGGAATGTGAAGATGGTTGATAGGTTTTTTTTTTCTCATAGATGTTTGAACATATTGCGCCTTTTTATTGTAGATGAAACAAGTTGCTGAAAATTTGTCCACTCAAGAGCCAGTGTTATACCCTCACCCTCGAATGATCAAACAGCAATTGCCTCATCTGTCGGTGGATGTTTAATGTGAATGGTGAGCGTCTTCAGTAGGTTAACTGTTGTCTTCCCAGAAGGTGGCGCTTTACTCCTGATCATTGGTTTCTGCTGGAATGGATTAGGAATGTCAGGGGGCGATTTCTTGCAGATGGTCTTGCTGGAGGGAGGGGGAACCTGTTATTTTTCTTAAATTTAATTTAAATTGTAATTTTTAGAAAATTGCAAATTTTTATTTTTATAATTTCGTCCTTCGCTGGGATTGAACCTAGGTCGTGTGAGTTTCTGTGCGAGCGCTCTACCACTATGCGACAACCAGATTGACTACAAATTTTTTATAGACCTCAGAAGATTTTAAAAATCAATGCACCACTCATAAAAGATGTCTTCTTCTTTCTGGCCAACAGCTAATTCAAACTTAAAGATATTGCTTAACTATTATATTTGCCAATAATGTAGTGAAGAGTTTACTGAACAAATTTTAATAATATTTTGTGGGTAAAAAATAATTTGCTCTTGCTTGTTTTGGCAAAAATATAGGAGAAAATTACTTAGTTTTTTAATTTTTTCAGCATAACTTTAACTTTTCTCTAACAATATATGACAAAATTGTAGCTATTGCAAATCTGAACAATTTTTGTGAACATATCGATACAATCTGAATCCGAAATAGTTTCTATAAAGAATTTTAGTTTTTTGTCATAAATTTTTTTTGGTAATCAATAAACATGTTCAGTTTGGCTAGTGAACTATTCATTTACGGACATAATTTTCTCCTTTGATTCATTCAATTCATTGCAAAAATCTAAAGTTTTTTATAGAATTTAACTTTGATCTAAGAGTAAAGCATGTCAGACGAAACAAAATTAATTTAAAAAATGAAAGCGATCATTCTAAGGCTCGAAACGTTTAATTGTTTTGCTTATTGGGTATATTTAAAACATTATTGACTTTAAGTTTTCATCAGAAAGGTCAGTAAACATACAAAACTATTCACCATATTTATATTTATCATTATCATTACGTGTATCATCTGAAATCTCGTAATACTTCAATGGTAGTTCATCATAGTCTCTAGTTTCCTGTTCTTCGTTTTCTACTTTGATTTGGTTTGTACTGTTTTGGAAGTCAAGGTCTTCGAATTGAAATAAAACACAAAAAAATCGTTTTAATGTCCATCAATTTGGCTTTATTGGAAGGATAATTTTATGCCATTAATGCTTAAATATGATTTCGGGCATGTGGTCGCCGCGGCTAGCTCGAATAAAGCCAATTCTACAGGTCCAATTTTCAGCCACTTTTTCGAGCATATGGGGCCGTATGTTGGCAATAACGCCACGAATGTTGGCTTCCAAGTCCCCTAACGTTTCTGATTTGTTGGCGTAGACGAGCGACTTCACATATCCCCAAAGAAAATAATCCAATGGTGTCAAATCACACGATCTTGGTGGCCAATTGACAGGTCCATTCCGCGAAATTATGCGCTCATCTAATGTTTCCTTCAATAAATCGATTGTGACGTGCGCTGTGTGGCATGTAGCGCCGTCTTGTTGGAACCACAACTCATCCACATTCATGCCATCCAATTCGGGAACAAAATAGTCGGTTATCATGGCTCTATACCGGTCTCCATTAACGGTAACTGACTCTCCAGCATTATTTCGGAAGAAGTATGGCCCAATGACTCCACCAGCCCATAGAGCACACCAAACAGTCAGTTTTTGTGGATGTAATGGCGTCTCAAGGGTCTCATGTGGATTCTCTTCACTCCAAATGCGGCAATTTTGCTTGTTGACGTAGCCATTCAACCAAAAATGAGCCTCATCACTGAACAAAATTTTGCGATGAAAATCAGCATCGAGATCAATCTCATTTTCGGCCCATACACCAAAATCACGACGCATTGCATGGTCTCGCGGCTTTAATTCTTGCACAAGCTGGATCTTGTAAGGTCGCAAGCCAAGATCTTTGCGCAAAATCTTCCATAAAGTTGATGGACAAAGCTCCAATTGCTGTGCACGGTGGCGAATCGATTCATTCGGGTTCTCTTCAACACTTTGCTCTACAGCGGCAATTGTTTCTTCGGTGCGCACTGTTCGACGTCTCTGCGGATGCGTATTATCACATAGAGTAAACGTAGTGCGAAAACGATCCATGTTTAACCGAATTAATTGCTCTGATGGACGATTATGTCGACCATAAAATGGACGGAGCTTGCGGTAAACTTCGCGAACTGAACCATTATTTTCGAAATAAATTTGAACGATTTGCAAGCGTTGTTCTTTTGTCAACCTGTTCATGATGAAATGGCAAACCAAACTTAATATTAAGCACTTGACAGCTGACAAAATGGCCGCCAGATAAAAAAGTGATGCCAACTTAAAGTTCTATACCTCAATAAAAAACACCCTGTATATTAAAAATAAATTCGAAACCATTTCAAAATACAGAATTTTGGCCAATAAAATACATTTTCAGCCACTGTACTACGGAAACAACTAAAAACTATGGCCACGTAAACCGAACAAATTTATTTTTTTGTTTTTTTATCAAATTTGAGAAAACTAAAAACAGTCAAACAAATCTTTTTGAAATTAACAAAGAAATATAAATTTCGTTACAATAATATAAAAAAAAAAAAACAAAAACAAAAGAAATGAAAAAAACTGAATATTTTTGTATAAAAAATAGGCCAGTAGTTCATAACGGTTGCTTAAAAGCAAAATCTTCTTATAAAACCAACTAAAATCTCATAGCTTTTGAATAAACATGACTTCTTGTATAAAAGATTTACAGCCAGGCCCACGATATCGAAAGAAAACTTAAGCGAAAGAAACTCAGTCACTCACTGTGAATCTAAACTGCGGCCCACTAATTGTCACTTTATCGTTCGCTTTGCTTTACGTTACCAACGTAATGCAAATAAACAACAAAGCTGCCATATCAACATATCAAAAAATAATCGCGAATATACACGAAAAAAGCGGTGAAATGCTTAAATTGTACAGTAAAAAATGCAACTCTGTGCTAGTTTAACTTGACAGAAATGTAGTAAACAAACTTATTCCGATTTTGTTTATTTATGTATATGTGTGTAAAAAAAATTTGTGTTACCAATCGCATTTATTTTTGGCGACACAAAAATTAGTGTGCCGCAAATCAGCTGTTTGTCGCTTAAAACTACACGATTCGATATCGTGGGCCTGGCTGTTAGTTTTCCAAAAGATAAATGTGTATCTGTAGGTACTTCTGTAGGTATGAAAAAGTACCTCATTTATACATTAACGTGTGGTTCATGCAAGCTCGTATTGTTTTAACTTATTTTAACAAAACAAAAAACTCTATATTTTAAATAAATCTTTTTTAGAACAACAAAATAAATTTTATTTTTCTTTTGTGATCTCAAATAATTGACAGCAATCTTAATTTCTTTTATTTTTTAAGTATCATTGCCACAGATCAAGTTGTTTGAAAATTTTTTTTAATTCTGTTAAGCAAAAAGTTGAACGCATTTGTTGACGAAGGAAGTTTGAAGGAATTTTAATACTTTTGGTTTTCACTTTCTGAAGTGTAAACAAAATAAATTTGTCGAAAACTATAATAAAAAATGTCTATGGCTTATCATATAAAGTTGCAATTTCTTTTTCGATGAGACTAAGTAAAAAAATCACTTCTATTGCGTCATTTTTATTTTACTGAGAAATGTTAACTTGGCGCAATGTGCGAACCTAGAACCCCTTGCTTTACTCCACTTTATAGACAGCTCTGGTTGGCTGTAGTTCTTTTCCTATTTTGGGTGATTTCAGTTTGGTTTTGCAATGGTTTCAAAAGGGCTCTTGTGCTAATTGTAGTTGATTACGTTATTGAATAACTAGCCATTTGACCTACCTACCAACGAAAGGAATGTTAACAATTAAAATTTTTTTATTTAAGTAAAGTTTATGGTAACGTATGAGTAATATTTAGAAACAATTTATTTTACAATAATATATTACTCATATCTTCAATTTGCGAATTTCTTAACTTAAGGCTCATTAATTAAAGTGTACTAAAATGTAACCATTAAATAATGACATCAAATCGCTTACTACGATCTCCTATTTATACAAAATTGTATCTGCTTTTTTTAAGTTTATGTACTAGGGTAGGTTAATTTGTTTGGGTAAGAAAAAAACGGAACAGGATGTAACAAAATCAGAATCTATAGAAAATTTTAAGAAAATTACCGCAAGAAAGTAGTATTTTCATTATTATTACTGATTTTACATCTATTTCAATTCATTCAGATGTTCTAATGTCTGCTAATAAGGTAACAATTTTTGGCTCATTTAATAACATTTATGGTCAATCAGTTTTGTAATATTACAATAAAGTAGTCCGTTCGAATTACAATTCACCCATATACGAAAGGCTAAATCAGTCGCCTTTACCTTTTTGTTTAAATAGTATGTAATTCTCATTTACTACATTCAATTTTTAACATAAGAATTGAGATTTTGAAAAACCTTATTAGAGAAAAAGTGTACTGATGAGTTGTCTCAGCAACAAGGAAATTGCTATAGAGACAAGCCTATTCCGTATTATCATTTTTATAAAATATTTTAAAATTAAGGATGGATAATTCTAATAAATAATGAGTATTTTTTTTTAATGCCAAAGTAATTTATTTGTCAAGACTAAAAAGCGTTAACGCTTATAAAAACAAATATTTTTTCCAAGTAAATGCCACAGTTTTTATATAATAAGAGTAAAAATAAATTTAAGAAATTTCATATGCTATAAAACCTTATTTTAAGCTGACCAAGTGGTAGGGGAAGGTTATAAAAAATATGAAAAATTATTTCCAATTTATTGTTTTTTTTTTTTTTTTTTTCTTTTAAGCATGAAACAAACAAATAAGGAATACAACTAAAATGAACGAATCCTCAGACATAAAAGAATTCAATATATGTATGTATTTGCATATGAACTCAAAGTGTAGTATCTTGTCTCAGAAATGTAAAAATTCTGCTGTACAACAAGGGTTGCCAGGTTTTTTGTTTAACTTAATGAAAACATTATATGTTAACAACATATACACATACTCTGGTGTTCTTTGTTTTTCTTTGAATATATGTAAAAACAAATAAAAAAAAAAACAATTGCTTTATGCTTTCTAACATGATTTCATTTCCTGTACATGTGTGAGTTTGTATGAGTATGTAAGTTTGTGCATGACAATGATAGAAGATTTGCATTAATCATTTGGAAAATAAATAGATCAACAACAAGAAACTAGAAAAAAACGAACACATAAAATTTATTTAAATGTACGAGTATGTATCAGTTTTCTTGTTGACAAACCATTATAATTTTACCTGAAATAAATGAAAAGAAACGTTGCCATTAAATGCTTAAGGCTTTAAAAAATCTATTTATTTTGGAACAAATATTAAATATACAACTCGTGTTACAAAACCAAATGCTATAGAAAGTAGTACCTTCTCTGGGATTTTAAATTTTCGGTTTTGGATTTTCTTCTGTTTTTATTTATTTTAAGTAGACTCCGATTTTCATTATTAAAATATTTGCCTTTGCCGGCATTATTATTATTAAATCAAAAAACATGATAGAGGAAGTATTGTAGAATTTAATGTAGTCTGCGGTGTTTATTATAATAACTTTTATAATTATACAAAACAATAATTTTTTGTGGAGGAATGGTAAATTAGCAAACATATTTGACTTATAAGATTAATCAAATAAAACTTTTTTACAAATAAAAAAAATTTAATTCAATATCTTAATTAATTTTGAAATATTCTATAATTTAGTTTTTCAAAGTCATTATAAATAAAAATCTAAATAAATTGTCAAGAAGAAATATATTTTTTGTTCTGAAAGGCACTTAAAAGAGTAGCAAAATACGGGTAAATAAGAAATTTTACTTGAAAATTTATTCCTTAATTTGTTTCATTAATGTATTTAAAAAACTTTTTTATTTCTGGAAACTCTTCCCTGGTTCTTCATTAGGGATGCTTATAGCATATTCTTGGTCTGGATTCCGGATTTTATGGATATCATAGTGAATGAGAAGGCGGATGAGCTTGCTATGAGCGTTTTTCTACTAAAAACCATAAGAGATATATAGTGCGACGGAATCGACTCGAGGGTAGACAATGTAATTTATTTTTAGGAGCAGATGAAGGTTAAAATGTAATATTTCCACTAAGAATTTCGTTTCCAAACGTATGAGCAATATTTTCTGTTTGTAATTACAGAAATTATAACTCATACGTCACAATGAACTAGGACTGTGGAGTCCTCAAGAAAAATTTTTTTTCTCCGACTACAACAGCTTCAAATTTGATGCTAACTGTAGGTATATTAACATTATATTTATAAAAATAATGATAATAAGGCAATAAAATATTTTGTTTCGTCAGAAAATGAAGGCATAATACACTAGCCAAACTAAACATGTTTTTTATTTTAAATATTCTATTAATTTATTTAAAACTAAACAAAACACAAAATAATAATAAAATTTTAAATGATTAATCAAACAGCATCAATTTATATCGAATCTAATGATTCTGAGTACAGCAGATTTCTAGCTAGATATATATCATTGGCATTACCATGGCGATAAGAGTAGCGTCCTGGATAATTATAGGGCACTTTGTAATCTTATTTTTATTTTCTAAATTTTTAGAAGGACTAAATTTCTCTACTTTACATAATAGAGGATAAGAGTTTATCTTAGCTAAGACTACTTTTTGACATCGCTGGGACTGCTCTTGCTCGTTTAATTTTTTTTTCATAATTTTCTTCTCAGGAATTCGCCTCAGGAATTATATTTTATAACAAGTTATTTAAACATTGTTCATCTTTCAGTGCTTACGCTAATAAATGTGGAGTTCGACGATGGAACTCGTGGTTTAATTACCTATTGTTGGACCGCACACTTGAAAAAAACACAACAAATGCACAGGTTTTTGACAATATTGTTTTGATGAGGTATATAAATAAATTGTAGTTTAGGGTTAAGTTTATTTTTATGTTATCTATTTGAAAATAGAAGTTTAAAATTTTTCAGCCATGGTATAAGAAACTTTTTACTAGCAGGATGCATTCTTATAATATTTAAATTTAATATAAAAAAAAATTTAGAAAAGTTCAGGCAACAAAAATATTTTATATTTATGTGTAAGAAACGAAAATTTTCAACAAATATTCAACTATCGGTTATTGAATTTGATTCTTCAATATTAAAAAAAAACACCAAAAACGATTTCCATATGAAATCGCTTACAAAAAAAATTGTTCTTTCATCTTTTTGCCAATACTTCAGAAAAACTTTTAACATATGAAGAGTTTTTCTGTTTCTTTATTTCAATTTATTCATGTTTAATATTTTCGTAAATGGTTTCCTATATTTTTCGTATAACAATAAAACTATAGTTGTAAAATCCATGTAAATACTTTGTATTATGGCAGTTATACATGAATTTAAATTCGTAAAATATGGATATGAATGCATATCGTCGATGGAATTAAAGAACGTTGTAACTGACAAAACCTTAAATGTTCACCAGAGCCAAAAAACCGGTATGAAAGTAGAACAAATACACTGGTATTTTTCATTTCGCAGACGGTGTAAGTGAACTTATTTTCATCGTAGAGATCTAGAGAGAGGGATCTAGATATCGTAGAGAGAAGGACCAATCGACGCGGATTTTTTTCTGATAAAAATTATGCAAAAAAACGTATTTTCGATTTTTTGTCAGTTACAGCGTTCTTTAATTCCATCGACGATATGTACAGAGAAATATTTATATATTTTAACATATTCAAAAAACAGTTTGAAAAAATTTAACCCAAACCAAACCAAATGCTAAAAATAAATAAATTTAATAACATCTACAACATACCCTATGGTGAGAGAAATGATACATTTTGTTGCGACTTCAATTTGAGAAAACTAACAATATAACTACTTTGTTCACTTTTAAAAATAATCCTTCATCGGTATTTTTATCTTTAACAACGATTAAGAAACACAATCTCAAACAAAATATAAAATTAATTTTTTTTTATAACTGTCTCTTTACAATAGAATTTCAAAAAGTAATCTTATAAAAAATTAAATTAAATTAAAAGTAAAAGCGTTTAGCTTTTTGTTCAAATCTGAGCATAGTTCTTCTTAAGCAATCATTTGTTTGGAAAGGTTCGTTGAAATTAGAGTCATAATTCGAATATTTATTCGAATTTTAAAGATAATTTTGAAGTTAGGAAATTAATCAGCAGAAATCAACATGATCTTTTATACAAATATACATAGATAATTTACATTAATTTTTTGACATGCCAGAGCTAAGTTTTAAACCGGTGGCTCTTGTCTAGAAAGCCAATACACTAACCACTAGACTACGGCGACTACAAATAGATTCATTTTATTTATTTTCAAGCTCAAAAGCTAATGATTATGAAAGCATTTATTAGAAATACGATGATGCCCCATAATCTCTATATTGGATTAATGAGCGAATAAAGCAAGTCAGCGAATCTGTGCACGTAGATATTATAAAGCGAAGCTTTAGGACTGTTTTTCTAAATATTCTTTAGGGCCCTCTCACTGACACAAACTTAGCCTGCAAAGCAGTATAGTTACCTAGAAAAATAAACGACGTAGAGTACAAAGTAAATATCCAAATATTTATCTTAAGGGCTTATTAATGTCATTATACATAGAATGTATCCTGATAGACAGAGTCCCCAGCAAAATTGTTCCTCGTATTATATTACATGCGTGTTATAGTGGTTAGAATGATCGCACAAAAACTCATACGGTCCAGGTTCAAATCCCAGCAAAGGTGAAAAATTAAACAGTTAGTTTGCGGTTTTCTCAAAATTATAATTTAAAAATAAGAGGTCCCCCTTCCATGAAGACCATATACAAAAAAACCGCTCTCCGACATTCCACTCTATTACACCCTAACCAATGTCAACAAAAAACTAATAATTAGGAGAAAAAAAACGCCACCTATTGGGAAGTAGCAGATGATAGTTATACCTACTTAGCGAAGACACTCACCACACAATCAACATACAACGATGAGGCAATTGCTGTTGATCATTCAAGGGTGAAGGTATAACACTAGCCTTTGAATGATCAATTCACAGCAATTTGTTTCATTCATAAGGCGCTTAATAATAATTAAAGAAAAAATATATATCTACTGCCCTTTTCAAAAATTCCAATACAATGCACAGCATTTAGTAGGGGTTTACCCTTGAGTATTGGTATCAAATAAAAAAAAAAAAACAAAATGTACCATTAAAGTATGAGTTATACATTGTAAAAGCCATTCTCTGTTCACCAATTTAATTAATTTCCAATTAAAATTATTGAATTAAATAAAATGCATAAATTATTGAGTAGACAACTATTAAATGACCAAATATACAATTTTTTCAGTTATTTGTATTATTAAAATAAAAATAAATATATATTTATATATACATACTCATAGATTGTGATGTATGGCAACATTTATTTTGACCTGATTGACTTTAATGTTCAAATATTTATTTAAATTTTCAACCACATCGTTGAAACACAGTTTGTTTTTTACTTTGAAAATATGTGTTATTATTATTGAATTGATGATGTAGAATATAAAAAGAGGGAATAATTTATAAAAATTTAATTTTTTTTCTCGCTTTTTTTTTTTTTTTTTTTTGTTATTAAATAAACAATCAAGCAATAATTGAAATTACCACAACTAGAATTTAAAAGGAACGGAGATAAAAAGTGCTTTAAAAATAAATGAAACATTTGTGGCAAAAACATTTAAAATGGTTTGAAAGTGTAAAAAAGTTTATTAAAGTTATGGCATATATTAAAATTGTTTTTTTTTGGAGTGTGCATTTATAAATGAGAATAAAAATAAAACAATTTTCGATTGTAGAAAATAATAAAAAAAAAGAAAAAAGAAATAATTGAATAATTGGTAATGTATTGAATGCAGAAGATAACTTTTCAACTGGTTTTATTTAAAATAAATTAAGTTCTATTATTTATTTTTAAATAAGTTTTTATTGATAAGACGTAGAGTATTGATTTTTTTAAAAACAAAATACTCTTTAAGACATTTCATTTCTTGAAATTGAAATTAATATCGCACACTAAAAAATAATTGTTTCTCTCATTTCTCTTTAAAAGAAAAACTATTATTAGAAGACAACAAGGATTTCATATTAAGTTTCGATGATAGATACTATGATTTAGGGTTACCATTTCCTTTCCCAGAAAATGAGGGGATGAGACTCACAGGAGTACAACCGTTTTTATTAACAAAAACGCCAGAAAAAATTCAAACTTTGAACTATTTATAACTACAAACATACGAGGGCGAATTGACATTGAAGCTACCTAGCGCTAGATGGCAGCACAAACAGAAAAACTTTTTTCTTTTTTTTTAGAAATTAAGATCTGTCAAACGTCAGCTGTTAAAATTTTATCCAAATTCATCGATTAGTTTATTTGTTGTAGTCGTTTGAAGTAAGCAACTTTTTTGTTTCTTGGAAAATGGGAAAAAGAGAATTTCGTGTAGTGATTAAACACTATTATTTGAAAGGCAAAACGGCTAAAGGGACAAAAGAAAAGTTTGATAAACATTACGGCGAATCTGCTCCGTCAGATTATATGGTAAAATATTGGATTGCTGAATTTAAACGGGGCCGAATAAGCACTGCAACAATACCATCAACAGGAAGGCCAAAAGAGGTGGTTACTGAAGAAAATAACAAGAAAATCCTCGATATCGTTATGAATGATCGCCGGGTCAAAATTCGTGAGATTGCTGAAATGGTAAACGTGTGTTCAACATTTGGCATGAACATTTGCATATGAAAAAGCTATTGGCAAGATGTGTGCCGCGTTTGCTCAGTGTTGAACAAAAACGAGTTCGACAGATCACTTCACAGCTGTGTTTGGACATGATAAAGCATTATTCTGCTGATTTTTGGCGTAGATTAATAGCTGTTGATGAAACGTGGGTCCAACACTACACACCTGAAACCAAAAATCAATCGAAGCAATGGGTGGAAGTGCAGCGAAATGGGTTGGCAAGGTTATGGTCACTGTATTTTGGGATGCACAAGGAATATTGCTCATCGATTATCTTAAAAAGAGATCCACAATCACAGGAGAGTATTATAATTAATTATTGGATCAATTGGTTGATGGAATCAAGGAAAAACATTTAAACAATAAAAAAGTGCTCTTTCTTCAAGACAACGCACCGGTTCACACAGCATTAGATACGATGCTAAAACTAAGAGAAATCCACTTCGAATTGGTTGATCATCCACCTTAAAAAATGATTCGCAGGAAAAAGATTCATCTCAAACGAAGAAGTGATTACCGAAACTAATACGTATTTTGAGGAGTTCCCAAAATCGTATTATTCAGATGGTATAATATAAAAGTTGGAAAATCGTCTAACTAAGTGTATTGAGCTAAAAGGAGACTATGTTGAGAAATGAATGGCTTTTGAAAAAAAAAATGTTTTTTTCCTACTTAGGTAGCTTCAATATCAATCCGCCCTCGTACATAAAAAGAAAATACTTTTTATTCAGAATAACAAAAAGAAAAACGTAAAATGAACATTCAAAACCATTAAGAGATTAATTACATATAAAAAACTTAAAAATAATACAAAAGAGATCTCGAATAAAACAAAATATGCTTAATTTTATGTAATTATTTTTTTTTAATAAAAAAGGAAATTAGGGCCTGTTTCCATATTACAATTGATACACAATTTTCGTTTGTTTGTGTATAAAAATTTCATTTGGGTTTTTATAAACAATTTTAAGCAAAAACGTAAGAGCTGTATACAAATTGTCTCTTTATGTGGTTTCTATATCACAATTTCGTTTGTTAGAAAAGTCAAAAACACATAATCAAAAAAATTTAATTGTGTACGAACAAAATCATACAGGCCTGTTCTGAAAATCACTTGGTTTCAAATTACAAGGAAATGTATAATATTTCATATTTTGGTGATATTTTACTTTTAAATTGTAAAATTATTTGTATTTTGATCCAAGTAAGAAGTGAATACAAAGATCAATAACTTTTTTTGGTACAATTGAAAGCAAATTAAAGTCCGAAAAACATAAAGAAAAATCATAAAGGCAAATATGTACCACTTTCTTAAAAAAGGCCTTTCATGTAATTGTTTCATTTTTTATTTTTTTTATTTTTAATATCATACATTTTATATATAAAAATCATTATTTCATAAATTTCGTAATTTTTTTACAAAAAGCGATTTTCAGAACAGGCCTGTAATGAAAAATTTATTAATAGGAAATATTGTTTTTTTTTTTTTTTCTCTACAACAAACATTATATTTTCTCTAATTGAATTTATTTTGTAAACAAAAAATAGGGTTGCCATTTTTATATGTAAAAATTATTCTTTTATATTATAAAAATTGAGCAAAACTGAAAATTATATACCCTGGCAATCATAGAATTTGGGCTCAAAGAGAAAAATTGAGAAAATAACGTAAACAAACGTAAGTCAGACAATTGTGTTATAAAAACCCAATTTCTTACGTAATTGTTTGTGTATGGATTGTTTGTCTGTCGAAACGATTGTAATATAGAAACAGGCTATTAATGTAATTCATTAAGTAAATATTTTTTCTATTGCCTTTCTAATAAAATTTAAAAAAATTTTAGTGAAACGTTAAAATCAATTCTATAAATAAATAATAAAATCAATTCTACAAGTTTTTTCAATTCATTGCGAACGTCATTATCCACAAAAAAAAACTGCACCAAATCTTGTTACCAGAATTGTTGATTAAAATGAACTTTAAATAAAAGTTCATCATTGAAAATAATATCAAATTTTTTCAAAAATTCAACACACTTTTGAACATGAACATAAAATTACTACTACAAAATTAAAAAAAAAACAATTTGTAGCATTCTTTTCTATGAAACAATTGCATGTATTGTTTGTATTGGAAACCACATTCCAAATAAGACTCAATTATTAAAAAAGACGTTAAAGACTGGAAACAAGAACTTTTATGCTTCAGGGATACTACGGTATTTCGTACATAAAGAAGTAATAATAATGTGAAATATTCATCTCTGACTGAATTGTTTGAGCAACCAAAGTAAGTGATGCCCAGTCATCTTAAAGAACAACGAAAAAACTAATTAAAATTTTTATGGTAAAAAGACATAAGAACAAACCCGGACATTTGCAAAAAAAGAAAGAGGACTCCCCCGGACGCCCTAAAAAAGAAGACAGTGTCCAGGGAAAAGAGAACGGATGGCAACCTTACTTTGATTTGATTACAATGAAGTTTGATTAAAACCAATTAATATATGAAATATTTAAAAAAAATGTATTTTAATTTTCGTATTGGTTTCATGAATTTAAATTAAAGTCATTACATCGAACTTTGATGTAATTATGATGACAAATTAGCAATTATTTATATACAAGCATTAATTATTATCCTTCAGAGCCGTTCTGTAATATACCACAGCACTTGTTGCAACGGTCAGAATATCTCCCATATTCTGGTTCGTCAGATGAAAGTGTTTGAGGATGTCTTCTAAATCAATAAACGAAATCTCCACGAATCCTGCATAAACCTCATAACGAGAACATTATAATTTCGTTTAAGAATGGCCAGGCATTTGCAAAGAAGTGCTCCATTATCTTCTCTTTCTCTGAATCGTCACAGTTTCGATAGAAATCCTTATATTGAATATACATTCATGTAGCACGACTTGCAATTGGCCAGTGCTCAGTAATTAGAGCTACTGCTGTGACACAGTAGTGATCTAGTACGTATAATATCCAAAAAACAGGCCAAGTCACTCTCGAGATCCTGCAAAAGTCAATTACCGCTCCAACTGGCATCTGCCTCCTCATAAAAGTAGCTGACGGTTCCTGTCTTTAAAGACCCACATAAAAGTGCTAACGGAGCCAGATGGAATATCTCTGAGACAAAATCGTTCTTCGTCAAGTCAACCACCCGTTTATTCCTTTAAAGCCTCTCCTAATCGGTATCGTGCTAGTAGCAAGGCAAGGCTCATCTTTTCATTCCTCTTCACTTCACTTGTAGAGAGTTAGTATTGTACAATACCAGTGCAAGATGAGTCGCCTGGCTATCCACGCAAATGTAATGTATGTAGTGGGCAGGCTATTCCAATAGCGAAAATCTCTTCGGAAAAGCCAAAAATTCAGATGGAAGACTGTAATAGTACTTCAAATTACCCTCGAAAGAAAAACCATCAAATTCTACACCACAATGTACAATATCTTGGAACCATCCGTATAAAACATGCACAAGGTTCCCTTTATTTCATTCTGGAAGGCAAATTCACCCGGAAATGTCAATCCAATTAATTCTAATTCAATGCATGAATGATTCGCGAATTAATTCAAAAATGAATGATTCGTTTACAACTCTTACCTAGTATGCTCACTTGTCTAATTCCCATTACATTTACTGAAAATGTTTACTTACTATAAGGTTATTTGCAACATAGTATATAGAAACTTTCTTTTCAACCACTTTCAAGATAAAAACAAATAAATATTTACTATGTGTTTGGGACACTTTGTCCGCTTGTTCAATTCTGCTCACTTCTTGGCTTATGATTTGATTAATTTAAGGCTGTTTTTGAAAAGATAGCCAAATAAATATTTACTTTGTAGCACCGTATAGTAAATATTTTTGAAAGTTTTAAGGCTTATCATTCCTTCTACACATACATACATTCGAGTATTCTGCAAAATATTTACTTAGTGGGCAACTAAGTAATTAATAGCACAAAATTACTTCTTCAAATTTTAATTCAATCGCCGTACCAGTTTTGTTGTTGCAGTCAGGACTCAATTTATGAATTATTTAAATAAATTAATGTTGTTAAATCCCATAGAAAAAGCGGATGATGCCATTGATGAAACTTAAAGATAACACTAAAAGCCATTTCAAAGATAAAATTTTAAATATTGATTTAAAATAAATACAAAATATTTAAAGAATATATTGAAAATAAATGCATTTTGAAATATATTTTACTGCACAGCGAAACGCAGGATTTTATGCATTTCAGTGTTTCTCTTTTTTTTAGGAAATATCCATTACTCAGTGTGTGTATTAAAATTTTAAATTATGACAAATGCTCGTTATTTACGACGTTTATTTATTATGAATTTTTTTTATAATAATTTTAGTGTTTTTCTCTACCTCTTTTGCCACATAAACCAAAGTTGTTTTTATTATATTTTGCAATATAAAAGTGATGTTGCAACGGAAAGAAGGGAAAAAGATATTTCCATTTTAGTTTTAAAATTTTTATACATTGTGGTTTGAAACAAAATTGACGCTTTAAAAACATTATATAATGTGGTCATTCCTATATCCTGCATATTTAGTAATGCGGATATATTCTTGTTAAACGTATATAAAGAAACCCATTGACTGTCCGACAAAAATTACCAAAAAAAAAAAAAACAAAACTGAAAAACTATGCTGTTCGACTGTTGCTGAAGTTAAAACTTGTCTGTCAAGGTCCGACAAGTTTATGACAAGAATGTAACAAAACTAAAAAAACTATATTCTTGGACTGAAGTTCGGCCATCAGTCATCTTGCAGGACACTGATAATTCCACATAACCGAAACCAAACAGGAAATATAATGTGGAATCATAAAATATTTGCCTAAAATTTTAAACTATTTTTAGTTTTATAGTAATTTTTAAATTGCTACCTATTAGTTGATGTAGTCCCCGTGGTTTGAAACCGCAGCTCCGACATCTTGACAAAAAAAAAATATGAAAATATTAATTCTTTCGGCGACTACCTTCCTGCATTCTTCTGGCAAGAACTCTGAGAGTAACTGATTGCCATTAACAAGATTCTCAACTCTGTCGTTCGGAGTCGACTTTAAACTGTAGGTCCTGGTACTCATGAATAAAACTTGACACACACAACATGGGTGCTGCGAGTAGCTAGGCCGTAACCCTGAAACAGGGGTTTAATGGCCCATTATGTATGTATGTATTTGTGGCAAGTTTCATGCCATAATCCATTTATTGCGTCAAACACTTGATGGTCGTTTATTTAGCCGAAATGGTAATTTGAATTCGCAGCCAAGAAGCTGCGATTTGACCCGTTGAACTATTTTCTATGAGACGACGTTAAAGACAAGTGCTATGCCGACAAAGCAGAGATAATTACGTATTCGAAGCTGCGGTAGATATCTAAATGAAATAGTATTCCATTTCTAATCGAAAAAATGGTACTTCACTACAAAATAAAAATTAATTTGAAAAATTTCATACCGTTTTTGTTTTTTTGCAATTTTAAATGGCTCACCCGTTGGATTTTAAAATATCATAAGCAATTTTCTAGGCTTTTTGGAAGGCATGGCTTAAACAGATTTATGCTTAACTCCAATTATAAATGTTTTTTTTATTATCTTTATTATATACGTTAAAAAAACAAATTTTGTTTTCACCCAATAACTAGATCGCTAACAATGCATATTTGAATAACGGAAACTGTAGGAAAACCTCGTAAAAGCCACAGAAAATCATCAGTTTTAATGAAAATTTTAACAAATAAATCATCATCATCATTATCATCGTTCTTATTCTCATAATCAACAGCTGGTTTTAGTGGGGTAACAACAAAATAAATCACCAATAGAATAAAAAAAAAAAAAAAAAAAAAAAAAAAAAAAAAAAAAAAAAAAAAAAAAAAAAAAAAAAAAAAAAAACTTGAAAAAAAAAATTACTCATAAACACACAAGTTTTAGTGCTTTGTATTTAAAAAAATATACCACACTTTGGCACATACACACACACGTGTGTACACTCTTTATGTATACGGATGTAGAGCATAGATATGTATTTATATAAAACGCTGTAATATATACAAAATAAATTATTTTCATGTAAATGTATGTATATTGTTGCCATTTCAACTGTGTGCTTTAAAACAATTGTATTCTTTAATGCAAAAAAATTCTAAATATTTCAAAAATTTTATGAAAATTTAAAACAGGTCATATGGCTATACTTTTATTTGATACAAGACACTTCAATTTAAAGCAGACAAAATGTATTGAATTATTGTGTTTGCTTTAGATTTCCACAATTTTTTACGTTATTTTTATATTACCAGATCACTAAAAATAGATCACATCATACTAAAGGACAAATAGTAAAAAAGCATTGAGTTTTTTGAGATGAACATAATTACGAAAAGTTTAACTCGATCTACAATATTACTCAACAAGGTTATAAGCATTGTTTTTTGAGATAATTGTTATGTCATTGGGCATATTCATACGATGGCATAAAAATTCAACCCCCTATAATCCTGCTTTAGCAGCACAAAACCAACACATTATACAGCCATCACTAATATTGTCTTTGAAATAATATGTGTTTTTCTATATTGACCCAGTTGGCTCTTTCTTAAAGACGTCTTTGACGAAAATATCATAAGTGTTTTCCACCCTCCAAGAAGACCATCTACAAAGAAACCGATCCCCGAGATTCCACTCAATTCCATCTTAACCAACGTCAACAAAAAACGAATGATAAAAACAAAAGCGTCATCAATTGGGAAGTAGCAGATACCAGCTAAACCTACTTAGCGAAGGAACACTCATCACACAATCAACATGCAACGATGAGACAATTTCTGTTGATCACTCAAGGGTGAAAGTATAACACTGGCCTTTGAATGATCAATTCACAGCAATTTGTCTCATTCCTAAGGCGCTTAATAATAATATAATAATTAATAATAATATGTAGTAGGGGTTTACCCCTGAGTATTGATCTCAAAATAAAACACAAAAAAAGGTGCATTGTATTGGAATGGTTCTTAAACAAACTAGTTAATAGCGTAGACACATCTCTCTACAAAATTTCAAAATAAAATATTTTACGATTTTCAAACTAAATAAACAGCATAAAAATTGTTGTCGCTAGTTTACAACAATAGCTATTGGGACTATCGTAAACAAAAGATAATGAATAGCAATATCGACAATTCTATTGTTTACTGTTGAAATCAATGCGATTATCGTAAAAATATGTTACTGAATCGCGCTACAGGTGTCTGTCTCTTAACGACGACAATATCGTGTACGGGAAATTTGCCAACTTGGGTATGCAATCTAAAAAAAATAATCACTAAGACCAACAAAGCTGTGTATATATTTACATCTCAAGTCCTGTCTTAAAGACATCCTACGCATAGACGAGAAAGAGTAGTTCGTCAACGACATTTTTAAACAAAACTCACAAAAATCTTGCACATCTGGCTGAGCGACAATATCACTGAGGCTGTCGTCGACCGCACATTTTTTGAACTATACAAGAGCGTCGTTAATGCTCTGTTTATCACCGACAACTTCAAGGAAGTATACAACAAATCCACGATATTGTCGACAACAATTCGTGACATGTCTTAAAGGCATCCTTGATGACAATCTTATGTACGACGATTGTACCAACTGGAAAATAAACATTCATATATTCATTAAAAATTGCATACATAAGTACATACATATATACATACATACATAATTGGCAATTACAAACATGTATCAAGATTACGGCCTAGCTTCTCACGAAACCTATTTTGTACTTGTCGATTTCTAACGATGAGTACTGGAACCTACACATTTTAATGTCGATTCTGCAAGACAGAATTTAGAAGCTTTTTCATGGTAATCAGTTTACTCTCAGAGCTTTTGGCAGAAGTCTGCTAAGAGGTAGTAGCCGAAAGAAATATTTTTTCATATTTAATTTTTTCGAGATAGCAGAGCTGGGGTTTGATTCCAGAGCTTTTGTTTTAGTAAGCCAACACACTAACCACTAGAAGACGGCAAGTTTGATTATCTGAATAAAATAAAAAAGCAAAAAACAGTTGTTGAAAATATTGCTCAGAATTTATTAATTATATCGCTGTAACAGTTTTTAAACGGTTTTTTGAAAAAATTTTAAATTTGTTAATTTCTATTTGGAAGCAGTAAAATTTTCATGAAATTTCAAATTGAAATAATTCTAAAATATAATATTTGATATATCGTCGTGCGGGAGCTTATGAGCTCTATCCGCCATTTCATAATTATCATGCCACTTTAGGTTTTCGAGCCCAAATTTTTCAAGTCTGCTATCCGTTTTCTGATATCTCGTCCAGTTTCGTAGATAAATAGCCGAACACGGATTGAAGATTTTAAAAATTTTGGTGTCAAAAACCTAAAGTGACATCATTAGCTTAAAATATATAAAATGGCGGATAGAGCACATAAACTCCCGCACGACGATATAGTGATAATTTCTTTAATTCGTTCACTTAATGAACCAAAGTTATTTGACTATTTGACCAAACACGAATTCAATTTCATTTGATTTCGCATTACTTAGCATAAAGTGCATGAATATCCATTATCTCAAAAGCCATAGAAATTTAAAAATGCCTTTTTAATATCAGATAAGTTTTACTTTTATCCATAACAAATACAATTACACACCAGGATTTTTCTTTGACAAATTAAAAATTCCTTTGAATGCTGACAATTCAGCATTAATTTACATAAAATAGTTGAAATATTCTATAAATCAAACATTTTATTGTCTACCTTTATGCCAAAAGTACTCGTATTTCTCATTTTAATAAAATTTTGTATCATAAATTCCTGTACAAACTAAAACAAAAGCATACAAATCTAAAATGCCACACATTTTATTGCAATGAATTTCTCTATTGACCTGGTATGCATATATGTTTGTTACGAGTAATATATGTATGTATGCATTTGTAAAGGTATGTAATTTTCAGTAAATATGCAAATATTTTATGCAAATCTATGCATCATCATCATCATCGTCATCAGCATTACATACACCGGTATATGTACATATATTGCATTTTAAAATTTGATAGAATATCAATGATACTCGTATAAATTTGTTTTAGAATGTATACATACAAGTTTTTATTTTATTTATTAATAATATATTTAAAAAAAGAAGTATTGAATAGTGAAACTCCATTAAAAAATCTTCTGCAACATGAGATGTATTCCTGCCCGAAAACGGAAAATTCATTACAAATACGAGTATTAAATTAAAAAACGAGTTTAACTTTTTTCTTGTAAAACATAAATATATTTAAATTTATTTTAGAGTATGACAACCAACAATATTTGTGTAAAAGTATTAATTGATAGAAGGGGTAATTACCAATATCATTCATGTTAAATTTTTTAAAGCAAAATAGTCATTTACTTAATTGAAGGCCTATATATGTATTATAATGGTTTGCTGCACAGAAAAAATTATTGATATTTTATTTATTATATTGCAATCAGCTTAATTGATAGCATTAATTTGTTAGCTGGTGAAAAAATAAATAATTTTTTAATGAAACACATTTTTATTATTTTCTGTGTAGCTTTTTTTCATTTGACTTTAATGAGCAGATTCCTTTGTGTTATCAAATATCTGCTATCCCACCAACATTTTACATTTCTTGACCATGGCTTCTCTTTACCCCCACCAGTCGATTTTATGAGCAGATTATTATGTTGAGATTCTTTTGTTTTCTGTTTTACGAAAAAACAAAAAAAAAACAAAGAAACAAAAAAACCAAAAAAAAAAAAAAACAAAAAAAACAAAAAAAAAAAACAAGAATTCGGACATAAATTGCAATATGGAAAACAATAACAGGGAAAATTTTAGGTTGAATGCAAACAATTAATTGAAATTTATTCAAAGGGCTCGCGAGGCAAGAGTTTCTAAGAACCTCTGGTTTATGATAAAAAATATTATTTAACATTTTATGGGTTAGCATAAGCAAAACTCACCATTTAATGTGATTGTTGTCTTTACTAATTTACTGACTTAGTGTGTCCACAAACCGTAAATGTTAAATGGTAAATAATAGCAAATAAGCAACAATTCAATATTTTTGCTTTAAACCACCATAAGAAAAAATATAACAATTATAAATTGTTAAGAAAAAAAATCTGTAATAATTTATTAACAAACAAGCTTTACGCAACATTTTTTAATAGCATATATGTATGTACATTAGAGCGCACAGTGAGATTATTTTGACAATAAGTAATTTTTTCGACACACAAAATTTGAAAATGTAACGATGCAGGTTTACAGAGAAAAGTTTCATTATGAAGAATCAATAAATTGTATCCCAAAAATAAAGTTTATTTGTCTTTGAAATAATGAAGTAAAGTCACATATAAATTTTGGTCCAAAATATTTAAAACTGTTTACGCGCTTCCATAGTGTTTGTACGTAAGATAATTTTATTGCTCAGATTTAAATAGTGATCAGTTTCAAATATAGACCTTTCTGCATATTTAAAAAAAATTATGAAGTTCGCTTATATGGTTTAACAGATATAATAGAATAAAATTTGTTCTATAATGTGCCGTGATTGCAAACTTCCTTGGAAGAAAAAAAAGGTTGCTCGGTCGTGCTAGGTGCTGCCACTATAATAAAATTAAAGGTAAGACTCCATTCCTTCAATTAAAAACAAAAAGTTTAAATAATTAATAATCTTTTAAAAAATCATAAAATTTATCTTCAAATTCATGTAAATTTTAATTAAAAAATTTAAAAAATTAAAATTAAAATTTAATTAGTTTTGGTAAAGAAACAAAAAGTTGTAGGAAAAAATATGATATGGGTTATATAGGCGGCAAGTGTGGGTGTTTATTGAGGTAATACAGGCTCTGTGCCAAATTTCAAAAACTTTGGGCCAAAAATAAATTTTTTGTTCAATGGGCGGTGGGTAGTGGGCGTGGCCAATTTTGATCAAACTTTATATTTTTCTTAATTGAGTTAAATAAAGGCTCAAAGCAAAATTTCAACATTCTACGAGCACTCCTTATATTTTTGGCCAAACATTGTATGAACAAATCCCACTGTGGGATGTACAACTTTACAAGGAATAAATATGAGGCACGGTCTAATATATGTTCTTTTAAAGCATATTTATATGCATACAGTACTCGTAATGGTCTTTACAAAACATAACAGTTTAGCCAAAGTTTTACAAAATGTAATTTGAAATGTATGCTTTTGGGGATAAGCATGTCTCTATGGCCATTTCGTCTCTGCTTAAGAGACTCGTCAGGAGACTTTTTCCCAAAGGTGTTATTCAAAACTATAAATACTTATGTTAAAATATATTATATTTATAGTTTTGAATAACACCTTTGGGAAAAAGTCTCCTGACGAGTCTCTTAAGCAGAGACGAAATGGCCATAGAGACATGCTTATCCCCAAAAGCATACATTTCAAATTATATTGAATGTATTTTGCCAATAAGGCGAAAAATATTTTTTGTTTTACAAAATGTTTAAAGGCATTGTAAAATATAACACTTCTGATCCGTACATTACTAAACCGCTGTTTGTTTCACTGGTCAGACCTTTTTTGGAGTATGGTTCAATAATTTGGGATCCCTATTACAAGGTTCATAGTTGCCATATCGAATCTGTGCAAAAATAATTCCTATTGATTCGTTTGCATGGACTTGGATGAAACTACTTTGATTTGCCTTTATATGCGAGCAGACTGGCATTCATAAAATTTTCTACCCTCCAGAGTTGACGTACTATGTTAATTATATCATTTATGATTAATCTGATCAGTGGGGATATATGCTGTGAATTTTTTTTAAATTCTGTTAAATGCAACCCTATTTATATTGATTTAAGTAAATAAATAAATAAATGAAAAACTTTAAAAGCACCATCAGGCGAACAATTTTAATGCTTTGAGAATTAAAAAAAAAAAAAAAAAAAAAAAAAAAAAAAAAAAAAAAAAAAAAAAAAAAAAAAAAAAAAAAAAAAAAAAAAAAAAAAAAAAAACATTAGAAATAGTGCCAAACGTACTAAGTAAGCATATACGAGTACGTACAACACTAATTAGCAGTATGAATACTTTAATACTTATGGTCTAATTACAGAACGTTAAAGTGGCAATATCAAACAAGAGGAAGAAATTATTATTAAACTACCAGTACAGAAATATAAATTATTAGATAAAAATATAATGATAATTGAACGTAAATTAAAACTGAGTCAAATCGTATTATTTCACATGAAACTACTAAACAAACTTTTACATTTAGAAGGATTTTGTTCAAATTACTTTAAAATTTGGGGGTTTTAAAGTTTGTTTTGGGGGTATAAACTGATAGGGCTTGACCCACTATGGTTTTATTGTTTTTGTAAATTATTAATATTATTTTTCTGTAAGCCTTATTAAAAAAAAAATAAAATAAATAATTCAAATACAAAAAAAGCAGAAAAAATACGTTTTACTTTATTAATATACGAATAAATTTTATTTTGAAGTTTTTAATTTGCATGTAGTTTATCTTCTGACATACTTTCTTTAAGATCTCACTAAATGCAGTTCATTTAAAAATTTAATTATTTTTTTCTTTTTTTCATCTTGCATATCAGCTATACACAAACTGGCAAAAAATTTCTAAGTCAGTAGTTAAAAAGACCAAAATAATTAGAGCCCATAAGCAAAAAAAAAAAACAATTAAATTCATTGAAAAATGCATAAAACATATGCAAAACAAAACAAATGTGTAGAAAAAATTAATATTTTAAATGCAAATGAGCAGCATAATATAGAAGTAAAATATTTTGGAATGATTTCAATGTACAACTGCATCAGAGTTAGGGAAGGTTAGGCTGGATTATAAAATACTCTAAAGGGAAAATAATTCGTTAATAGTAGAAAATTTCCTCAATAGTTATGGGGATAACAGAAGCTTAAATTATTTAACTTTATTTTTTAATTACTGAATAAAAGTAATTTTCCTTAGTTTGAATCAATTAAAATACGAGTAATAAAAACAACGTACTCACTACCGATACAACATAGCCGCTTAACTCAAGTTAGCATATAAGAGAGTTTTGGTAGAAAACTTTCTTTCGATTATTATGTTAACAAATGAATAATAGAGATTTATAAAAAAATTGTCATTTAACACTTTCTAAGGTTTAACAATTTTCTATACGGATCATTCTGTTTGTTAATCTGTTTAGCTCTAAAGACTACCTAAAGTGGCACTTATTTGTATTTACGCTTCAAATAGCTTATTTTTCTATAGTGTAGCATACACAATAGTAGTCAGCTTGTTTTCTGTATTAAAATAAGTAACTTCAATATATGGCAAAAAAAAATTCATTGTTCTCGAATACTTCAAAACATACTTATAAATATGTATCTCATAATGGCAATAACTGTGGTAATGATCACCCACTTCTTCGGGCTATTTTGAAACCAAAAAAAAAACAAATTAAAAGTGGGTCAAATATTTTAATGAAAAATGTTAAGGCTAAAACATAATTAAGCCATAAAATATAGCATTTAGTAATAACAATTTTGCTCTAAGAATTTTTATGCTTTAGAAAAATTATTTCCAAATAGTCAGATAAAGGCATTCGTTGTTATTTACAAATAGCAAGCAAACGGTAGCAAAATATGCCATTAAATATAGAAAATCATAAATTTAAGTACTTTTTGTTTAGCATTCAAGAAATGTATTTATAAGTACATGGTAAAAATATTAATTCTTTCTTATTTCTTTATACATTATGTCAGTGGCAAAGAAAAATAAAACCGAAGACATAAAATCAATCATTTGAATCCTGTCTGCTGCATTAAGAGTAGGCAACCCTTTCGACGACAACATTGACTATTGATTTGCCAGTTATACTCCACTAATGAAGATAAAAGGAAAAACTGTTTAAATAAATTATATTCTAAGAGACGAAGCCATTGGCACCATAATTAGATGTGTGCTCATGGATATGAACAGAAAATAAAACCAAATTTTAGGCCATGATTGTATTCTTCTTTTAAACAGGCTTATGGTGCGCTCAATACGCGCCATTAAGATAAAATACCAGCCCAGACCTTCTCTTTTCACAAGATTGTAGTGAAATTTTAATAAAATTTTCTTAGAAATTTATAGTTTAACTAATCAATTGAATCAATAATTGGTCGGTTATGGATGGCAACTGAACTTGAGTTGGGTTGGCAGTTGCCGAAGTGGTATTACAGACGGTAACTGTCAACTAAAAGCTGGCAACTTAGGTGTTAAATAGTGAATATTTTGTCAACTGCATATATAAATCGCCGTGGTATAATGGTTAGTGTCTTGGCTTACTAAACCGAGAGCTCCGGTTCAAGCCCCGGCTCTGACAATTTGAAGCAAAGAAATATTACCAAAAATATATTTCTTTCGGCGACGCTTAGACACTTCTGGCAAAAGCTTTGAGAGTAACTAATTGCCATAAACAAGCTTCTCAAGTCTGTCGTTCGGAGTCGACAGTTAAACTCTAGATATATTGATGCACACAATATGGGTGTTATAAGAAGCATTTATAGATATGGTTTATTCACGAACGGTTAAATGATTGGCACATAGTCTTTAGAAAAGGTTAATGTATTTCATAATCTGGGAGTATTACTTGATGTAAGATGAAGATTTAAGTCATACATCTCTTTTTTTTTTGAGACCAATACTCAGAGGTAAACCCCTACTAAATGCAGTGCATTGTATTAGAGTTTGGAAAGGACAGTACATGTACATATATTTTTTCTTATATTATTATTTAGCGCCTAAGGAATGAGACAAATTGCTGTGAATTGATCATTCAAAGGCCATTGCTATACCTTCCCCTTGAATGATCAACAGCAATTGCCTCATCTTTGTATGTTGAATGTGTGGTGAGTGTCTTCGCTAAGTAGGTTTAGCTGTTATCTGCTACTGCCCTATAGGTGGCGCTTTTCTCCCGATCATTTGTTTTTTGTTGACATTGGTTAAGGTGGAATAATGCGGAATGTCGGGGAATGTAAATAAGAATAAATGATTAAACAGAATACGACCGCAACTTCAGGCAAAAAGGTCTCTCAGAGAAAACGTGCCCAAAATTAAAACGACGGCCGCAACTTCACGAACTGTCAATTATTGTTTTTACATTTCGTGCATGTAAAGCTATTAAAAGTTAATTTTATGAGAGTTTTTGCAAAGAATTGAACTTATATTTTATAATTTAATCATCTTTACACACTTTTTCAATTATTTTTACTTATTTTATTTAACAAATTCCAAAATTTTTAAATTATTTAAACTTTCAAATGTTTTTTTCGATTTTCTTTTGTTCTTATTTTTCTTTGTGCCAACAACAAAAACCAATGGGTTTGTTTACAAAATGTATGAAATTTAATAAAAGTGTGGTAACATTGTTGAGAGAATTTGTTTCTAAAAATGAGAGCATAAGAAAAATTGCTGTCAAAATAAAATAGATTCTATTTCACGACTGCATTCTCCAGCGTTTTTATCTGTCAATTTGTCTAGAAAAACACGTCATGCCCCAGTTCTGTTTAATCATTAAAGCAGTTTTAGGTTTTATTAATCGGTGGGAAAAGGCTTATAAAGATCCATAAGTTTTCAAACCATTTTTAATTGTCTGGTATGGCAAATCCTAAGGATTTCATTAGTGGTCAGGGACTCTAAATATAATATTCATAGAAATAAAACTATATTTGTACCGAGGCAATTTCTTCTTCTTTTGCTTTCGTCATCTTTAATGGAAGCAAAATATTGCTTTGCTATCGCATTAAGGCCGCCTTTCACTTATTACAGTTCCGACACTTAAGAGCGAAGGAGTTTTTATGAATATTTATTTCATAATTAAATTATTACGTGGTTTTATTAATAAGAAACCGACCACTTATAGATCCAAATCTTAAGACAGGCTACTATACATACATACATACATAACTAGCCTTTACAACCGTGTGTCAGGATTACGGCCTAGCTTCTCGCAGGACTCATGTGGTGTGTGTCAATTTTTATCCATGAGTACCGGGACCTAACAGTTTAATGTTTACTATATTCCTGTAAAATTTCAGAAGTTTCATTACAATTTCCTTGGTTTTGGCCTCTTAAGATGAATACGTAAGGATTCAGATATCTATTTCTACATCATTGACTGCTCTTTGGGATTATGAGAGAATAAGAATATTGAATTGTTGAATCATTAATGCTAAATTTTTAATTATTATTAAAATATTTGTAGTAAATTTTAAATTAATTCTTAGGTGGAATCAATAAATTATCTTGGATGGAGTTAGAAAGCAGCCTGTAACATTGAATAAAACACACCCTTCGTACTGAGCTTTGTCTGGGATAAAGGACGACTTTTGCAGTGATCAGGATGTGGAAATCCTTTGCATTTCAGCTAAATTTTGGGAATTCTATTGTTTTGGGTTTTAACCCAATGACACCCGTACACGACAATGCCAAGACAAATTTCCATCTTACAGGGCAAAGTTTACTTGTTAATTATACAGAGAATTGGCCACTGAATTAATGTTTCTATAACTATAGCATAAATGACGCACAAAATATAACAAAATTTAAAATTTAGTAATAAAGTTTGTCATTTGATTTAATTTTTAGCTTCGCCAGCGTGTAATCAACAGTTTGATCAATTTTCAAAAAGCACTTAATTGTTGTCATTTTTAACCCTTAACTACAGATGTCAAATTATATAAACGGTAGTACAGACCACCGGTAATTTTTACCGGTTATATAAAATATATAAAATTTGTATAACACAATTGATAAATTTGTTTAATATATATCTGTTCTCTATTTCTTGTATATCAAGATCTAGAAAAAGTTGTAAAACTATTTACTTTAATAAATCCGCACAATTTTTTTTAAAGCAAAATATACTCAGTTACCGTTTTTAGTATTTTTTAAGGTTGTAGAAAAATGACAATAAAAAAAATATTTAAACAGAACACAAATTCATTTTATTATAAAAACTTAAAATATAATATATTCAGATACAAAATATAAAAATTAAAAAAAAAAATATGCATTTGAAAAAGAACCTGCAAGAGGTAAATTTGGTTAAAAACTCAGGTCGCACTGCAGGATCGTTTGACCATTTAAAACGATTTTTACCATGAAAATAGTTGGTATTTTAATCGACATCAGTGGGTGGATTATCAATGTCCGCATCTTCTTCTTCTATTTCAGATGAAGTGTCATGGTTACTTACCACATTATCAGAATCTACACCACTAATATCAGAATCAATTTCTTCCAGCCATGTTTACACAGCTTCTTCAAAAAAATTTTTTAGGTCCATTTTAACCCTTTTTGAAGAGCCCGCACTGCTTCTACCATCCATTACTATATTCCACATTAAAAACACAGAGTAATAATGTAAAAAAAATTAACTTTTATCTAGTTAAATTATAACACAAATTAAAAATATTCTTACGGCAAGACAGAGGCCAGGTAATTTTTACCGGTTACTAAATTTAAATAGTAGTAAGTTAAACAAATCGCACTGCACACAAGTGGCACTTCAGCAAACAAAGTTACACTAAACACTGAAAAGGTACATAAACGTAAAAATGCGTAACTTTCCGGGATCCTCCGAAATTGAAAAATTGTAACTGCTTACCGGTAAAAATTACCGGACGTCTGTAGTTAAGGGTTAAAATGAAGAAAAGTCTTTTATATATGATAAAACATTGTGATATTATTACAAACAAAAGCAAATATACTAATAATTGTGACACTGAAATCAGTTTGAGAACTGAGTTGACCTTATTAATTGGTTTTTTACTGTTTTTTATTCTTTTTGTTTTATTGGTTAAAGGATATGGATAAAGTCTTGTTAAATACTTTAAAAATAGTTTATAAAACCTTAGCCTTATATCGCGCATTCTTTATTTAAACAAAAGTTCACCATAAGTAACTTTGTATAGAAAATATTCTTCTATAATGCCTGTTATTTATTCCTTAAGCAGCTTAATCTGTTTGTTCTTTTATTTTTAAACCTCAAATACAACACTTTAAGCTCTGATATATTTTTTGTGCAAATTCTTAAATACAATGATTAAAATTTCATTCATGTCTGTGTTTTTGACCCTCTACTACTCAAATGAGAAACATAAAAACTTGAATTTGTTGTTGCACCATTCCAAAAATCATCGTATAAACGAAACTTCTTAACCAACTTTTGGGCATTAAATATATTCTTTTTTTGTTATTTTGCTTTCAACTCTTCAACATTTTATTGGCATTTACTTGCCAATCTTGGCCATAAGTTTAAATCAGTTGCATAAAGTTACCCGTATTTATCTGTTGACCGCCAGTCAGTCTCGAAGCTAAACTGCTTGTCGTTTAGTCTGTGTTTTTATTTATTTTTTTGCAAAAGATTAACTTTTTTTCGGGATTTGTTTTATTATTTTTTTGCATTCAACTTGAAATTATTTTTAGATTTTATTTCCATTTCGATTTTCTTGTTTTTTATTCTTAAGGCAAGTTGACCATTTCTGTGTAATATCTTCCAAAGACAAGTAAATAACAATCAACAACAATAAAAAAGGTAACATAAAAATCTTGTCGCGCCATCTACATTATTGTTGTTAGAGTTTTTTTTTAATATTTTTGGAAGAAGCTTTTTGTTTTGTTCATTAAAATTATATGTCATCTCAACCACAGTAGTTATTCCAGTGTATTTGGTTAAAGATGGTACTTGTAACATCACATAAATACAGCTCAATTATACGGATTATTCTGAATAGATTTATTACTTATATATGAGGGCAGTTCGAAATGCTTTTAGTGTGACACAGTGCAAGCTTTGTAGAATGGTAAGTCCCATCCGTCATACTACTTCATTTAAATTTTAGAGCTAATTCATGTAGTATGAGGTGTTCAAAACAAGGTATTTTAAAAGTTTTTATATTCGAAATATTATAAATTTGTGGTGTAACTAAATATTTACATAACGAAAGTTTATTGGCACAAGAAATTCATGATAGAGTGTGTGCAACAGTAAAAAATTTATTTGCCGAGTCTAAATATGAAATTGCAATAACGTCAAGCGCGAAATAGATAATGCCATAGACTTCTCAACTGATAGATTACATTTTGCTTTACGTAAAGAACTACAAATCAAAATCCGCTAGATAGGTGCCATGAAGGTGGAATGAAAATTTCTCAAGCTTATTCAGATGGACATAGACGAGATTAAAAGGATTTTAAGCGTCATTTAATAATTTCCAATGAAATATTGTTTCATTACTGAACACCAGAGACAAAAGAACAATCTAAACAATATACCAAGCTGGTGGAAGAGCACAATAAGGCCATGCATATTTTCTGGGATGTGGTCAAGGAGTTCATATACCATGGCACCGCCATTACCAGCAAGAATGATGTCAGTCGAGAGATCAAGCGAAGAATCACACTGGCCAACAAGTGCTACTACGGTCTCGGTAGGCAGTTTAGTAACGGAGACTTCTGTCGTGCGACGAAATTAACACCCTACAAGTCGCTTATTCTTCCGGTGCTTCTCTATGGTGTGGAAGCATGGACACTGTCTTGTGTCGATGCAGCGGTCCTGGGAGTATTCGAGAGAAAAGTTCTTCGTAAGACATTTTGTCCTCTAAGGCATGGCGATGAGTTTCGCATTAGAACCAACCAGTATCTGTATGAGCTCTTCGGCGATGTTGGCGTTGTTCAGAGCATTAACATCCAACGGCTACGCTGCTTCGTCCATATTGTTCGGATGGAAGAATGTGCTTCTGCGAGGAAAGTTTTCAATGCAAAGGTCACTGGACGTCGGCGTAGAGGGCGACACTGTTTACGTTAGAAGGACCAGGTTGATGAAGCCTGAAGAAGGCACACGCTAAGTAGAAGCACCTGGAGACTAGTGCTGAAGCAGGTTAACGGGTTGTTATGGCCAGCTAAGTAAGTAAGTAAGTAAGTTTTCTGGGATCGATTAGCTACAAGAATTTAATAATATATTTGTTGTATTAGTGTAACCTTTAAGTCCAATTGAATTTGAATTTTCGAGAAAACGATCTGGCTTACAACATAAAACAATACTTTTCAACAAGACAACGTCCTATCGCACAAGAGTGTCTTAACAAAGACAAAATTCCACTTCAATTCAAACTGAAGTAGAAGCTTAGAACAACTATCTGTTCACAAGTCTTAAAAAACCCTGCTGGGAAACGTTTTACCTCGAATAAAGATGCAATGGAACTGTACGAAAATTGTTTTAATATAATGATAGAATCTATTACCAACCCTGAATACGCTTCGCCAGTATATTGGTGCGACTCAATACATTGCGACGACGGAGTTATTCAATATGAACTTTTCCACTTTCTTTACAGAGAGAAATAGAGTTCGGGTCTTCCGTTTAAGAACTCTGACACTATTGTCTGAGATAAACTGAGGTCTGTTAATTGATCCAATATTTTTAGTGTCTTCCAGATGGAAGTACTGACAATTCGGGTAGTTTGTGAATTATTCACCACGTACTAAAGTACAAAAAAGCTTGGCTGAGGTCGTGACACTAGAATCGGCTGATGGAGCAGAGCTCAAGTAGCCTTAATACCTTGGGATTGAAACAGAATGTTACCTTTCTATTGTTGTCGGGACACAGAATTATTGAGGGGGAAAAAGATCTAACCTTCTAACTTATTGAAGTTCACAAAGAGAAAATTTAAATGAAATACTATTCTGGTCTGACGACTTGCAAAATTCGCAGATCAATTAAGCAAAGTAGAACCTGAAGAACATTGTTGAATGTAAAAGAGATAAAAGTCAGCAGGATCGTAGTATTGATATTTTGGGAGCCACGTAAAGTTTAAACTTTTATGTTATTCGTGCAATGCAGCCCACAATATTGAAAATATAGAAAAATTTTGTACGTTTAGAATGCTCTTCACTAAGTATAGTCGCATGTTAATACCATGTATTGACCTTTCAAATGTTTATTTTATTTTAATTTTTTTATTATTTTTTCTACCATAATCTGCTAGTGGTCTTAAAAAATTACTTTTTATAAAGCTAAAATTGTGTATTTTTAATTCCCACAGAAACAGTCCACTCCCTTTTCTTATAAGATGTAAACGCACACAAGTCCACTTTAATAACGAGTAAGATTTCATTTTTCTTTTACTCTCATATAAACAACACTGTTTTTTGTATCACAAATACGGCAAAGATTTCTTGTTTTCGTCAAAAATTAACAGCTTGTTGTTTAAAACTAAATTTGAAATACATTACACAATTTTGTGATAGAATATACATATATTTGTAAAAAAAAGTATATACAATGAAAGAAATTGTATGAGTGCAGACTTACCTCATAACATTTTCAATTTTAGTTTGCAAAAGATTGTTAATTTGTTGCTGATATTTGCCTTAAAGAATATATATAAGTATTGTTAAAAGTTTCAAATTAATCAAGTACTCATATAATAAATTATTTTAATCATATAAGCTAATAATGCACGTTTTGGCTTTAAAAGTAAAGCTAAATAAAATATACATACATTCTCTGAAACTCTTATTTTATTACAGAAAAGACAGAAAAAGACTACATACTTTAACAAGTGGAATCTTGGTTATATTTTAACGGAATGTTGATTTTCAAAGGCAAACGATCCTTGATGCAGCCGTATAAAAAAGTTTAAAATGGCGTCAAATGGCATATTCTTGGTTATCAATTAACGTCATCAAATCGAGAAATAACGCGACCGATAAATTTTTCATACAATAGAGCAAAAATCTTTAGTCTTATGTGTCCCGTAGCACCATCTTATTGAAACCTCTACGTGGGATAATTACCTTGTCATGGCGTAGAGGCTTACACTACAAAAACTCAACTGGCTAAGCTGGCGGTAGGCAATAGATCTTTGGCAACGTCTTCAATGCCAGAATGGCAGTTGAGGAGGAGTCCCAGGGGCTGAATCAGGGAGAACAACAACAACATCATCTCCAATATCATTATAATATTTTATTCCTCCTCTAATTTAAACTTTATTAGGACATTTGTAATAAAAAAGGATTACCGATATTAACCCTAGGATGTCTGACTGCCTGGGCAGTGGAAAGTCACTCTACTAGGCTCTTCTTCAACAAATGCTTCTTCTTTTTCACAGTCACCGTCCACTGCATCATTGTTATCAATGTTTAAATGTTCTTCAGAGTCCGAAGCTGCTTCATCAGATGGGATATAATCTAGATCATCACAATTTTCATATTCAAAAGGAACGTCTTCTTCATATTCGATGTTCTCACTTGCAAGAAATGTGGACAGTCGGCTCTAAGTGAGCTGTTGCTGGTCTGTTGTACATAAGTCTGGAAAATCGCTGCTTCCGATGTGGATCCAAGTCGATTTCTACCCACACCTCATCACTTATTCCAGACATTTGAAAAAGTTGAATTCAATAAGCCCAATAAGCACAAGAAACTAAAAAGCCAACCGAAATGATAAATTCTAGAAACCGATACACAATACACTTGTTCGTACATCTTTGCCATGTGTTCGCAAGAGCTTACACAAACACACATATTCACATTTTTGAAACTTAACGTTAATCAGAAGATCAACTGTGTTGAATGTGGAGCAGCTGTCATTAATTTCCCACATGGGCTCAGTAGGTACACTTACCACATTTTTATATAAACAGACAAGGTTGTTCTACGAAATCAAGAGTAACAATATTTTACTGAATTCATTATGTTCAGAAGGCATTAGCGGTAGTTGACATAAAATATTTCTTCGCTCAGAGCAAAGGTAAAAACTTGGCGACTACTCAAAATCAAAATGGGCCTCGAAAAGCCCCGTTGAACATCCTAGGGTTAAATAAAAAAACAAATATTGTATAATTTGCTAAAACCGTCGTAGAATTTATGCCAAGCGTTTTATTTTTTTTTTTTTGTGTAAATAATCAAAGAAAATTTATCACCAAAATAGAACATTAAATTAAATTTTTGCTCAAATATTTTTGATTTTTATATTCTTAAATTTTCTTAATATGGATGAAAATAATTATTAAAAAAAATAAGTTTTGGAGAATTTTTCTCTTTCTTTTTTGTATCTACACTCTCTTTAAGTTAAAATAGTCACTGGTAATACTTGTCACGACAATATTTAAGAATAAAATATTTTCTTATTAAAGCGTTTTTTTTTTTTTTCTTTTCAGTTTCTTAATACTTAAGCCGTAGTTAATTTAAAATGTTTATATTTTTATACGCTTTATTTGTGTTTGAGAAACTTAATAAAGGAAAAACAAGTCAGAACGAAAATGTCTGTAAGACTGCAAATTAGAATACCCTACACCAGAATTATTTTGGTTTGAAATAGTGAGAGTATTTTTACACAAAAAAAAATTAAAATCATAGACTAAACAGATACACTACTATAACAACACTTTAATATACGAAGTAATCTACTGAGCCATGTTTCTTACGAGCAGTTTAATTTTTAACGTTCATCATGTTCAATTCATTATGAGTTACTGGCTGGCCGGCATAAATCAATTACTTAACATGACTTTCTAAAGTAAACAAGGAAGTCAGTTGTTCAAAGAGAGTTGTAAACAAATTAATTCCACAATAAATAGATTGTTAAGCAAGCTGAATGGCAAGTTGCGCCATCCTGTTTAGCTGACTAATTTTAGAATATAAAAACTCATTTAGAATGGCTCAACAGCGATTGACATTAACCGCACAGGCAAATTTTTGTTCATTTTGAAAGAAATAAGAACCCATGATACCGCCCACCATCATATAAATCGCATTTAAACAGTCACTTTTAATGGATGTAATGGCGACCCATTAAAGACTTGAGGACTACCTTCGCTTAAAACTTAACATAGTTCTGCAATAAAAATTTCCATATTTGGAAATTTTTAAATAATCCCAAATAGCAAAAATGCAACGGCAATGGAAATGATGTGGCTTAAATTGTTATATCGTCGGCTGACAGGTAAAACTCACTTTAAGTGCTATGTGATCTGACTACACTTAGTGAGTTTTACTTGTCAACCGACGATATGTAAGCCAATATTCTTGCACTAAATTTTCCGCATGCCAAAAAGTTGAGAAAAGCGAAGAACAGATATTTTGGCGTATTCTTCAAGACTTCACGCTACAGTAGTAATATTCACTTCTTTAAGCACATTGTTTAATACAAAGAGCTCTATTGACTTTGAAAAACAAATTTTTTTCTTTGTGTTCACAAGCTCTATATACTTATTAAATTTTTCAATATCTTGTTAAACATTTCAATATTTACTAGATAAAACACGTTCTATTCATTCTAAAATGGAAAGTTTTTATAGCACAAAATTTTCAGCCACTTACTCCACAAATAGCTTCTTGAAAGCTACATTCCAAACAACATCAAAGCCGAACCTTATTTTTCCTTATAAGTCAGTTTAATTTACTCTGATAATCTCGTATTAGCTTTGAGTTAAATTCATAGGAATCAACTGCTTGAATGCTTTCTGCTATTTTAACCATCTATTTCGCGACTAAAAGCGCCTGTTTCTGTCTGAATATTTTTTTTATTTTCTGATCCATAGTTATAATTATTATTATCCAGGAATAATTATACCCAAAGGCAGACACTGTGACCCAAAAAATCGTTTGTGCCTGATGACCCTGAGTATCACCCCTGCTTAATATCTGGTCCTGACAGACCGGCGAGGATGCCCGGTCAAAAAAATTGTCCACCCACACCATTCATATCAATCGTTACTCATAAAATAAATAGGCAGGCTTAAAACCGTGCTCGAACAACGACTTCTCCGCCCTCCGAATTAAGTCAATTAAAATACTGATTGAATTAGATATGATCCCCACCGTATCCATTTGATCCCTGCCGAGGATCTGTAGCCTAGTTCTACTCAGTGCTTGCAGCTGCACAGAATGTGCTCTGCAGACTCCTCTATACTCAAGACAGAGCCTGCACTCAGTCTTATCCAAGAGACGTAGTCTAGTCCTGACCCATAGTTGAATCGCATTATTACATACTCAGTGTATGAGTAAATAGGCTCTATATCAACTCATTCTCCTATGACTCAGTAATGTATAGAAACAAAAGGTTATAGAATTTCCTTGTTCTATCCTAGTTCGTTGCTTTCAAACTCTCGATCCATCAAATTGAAATGTCATTTGAAGAGTCCATAATATTAAATAAAACTTAATAGATTCGTTCATTACCATTATTGGACAGGCTGTCATTGCTTCTAAATGAAAATTAAAGTTAAAATTTTCAATGTCCAAAAACTTTTAATCAAAATATACAAATGTATGACATGTATATATAAAAGAAAGGTAAGTCAGAGAGTGTTAGGATAAAAACATTTTTTTTGGCCTTGCAAATATTCCTTCTAACTACATTCAAGTTTGTGGCGTATGGTATATAATACTTAATAAAATACAAAAATTAAGAAGATCTAAGCCATAGAATACAGAAGAACATTAAAATATTTAAGGTGTGTTCAGAAAACAGCAGACTAATAACGATTATCAAGAAAAGACACACAAAAATAAAAGAAAACTAAAACACACGAACATGTGTAGACATCAACACAAAGAAGAAAAAAAATTAAAAACATTATGTTACAAAAGAACATTTGATTTAACAAGGTGGTCTAAAAGGAGGTGAACAAGCCTGGTTATAAAGCTTATAGAAACTACATTATCAAAATGAATTCTGAAGATATATCTTCCCAAAGACAAACAAGAATCCTAAAATAATTGTATGACTTTTCAGAATTTTAAAATCTTAATAAAACTAAGTGTGTTTAAATATCTTGGCAACATATACGAATTCCAAGTCAAGGACTATCAACAAAAAAAAAAAAAAAAACGTTAAAAAAACTGATTGCCATGAAAAAGCTTCTCAAATCTGTCGATCGGAGTCGACTTTACACTGTAGATCCCGGTACTCATGGATAAATATTGACCCACACAATATGGGTGCTGCGAGAAGCTAGGCCGTAACACTGAAAAAGGGTTGTAATGGCCAATTATGTATGTATGTATGTGTTTTGATTTTGGTATTGAATGTTTCTTCTTTTGTCTCATCATATTGTTTTGCTACTTTGCTCACAATTTTGTCCAAAATTATTTTGATTTTTTTTTTTGTTATTTATTTTGTAACGAGTTAGTCGAAGTTTTGTCAAACACAACCTTTTTTCCTCTATCTTCCTTTTCTCTTTATCATCGCATTTTTAAAATTAAAATCAGTTTTGGAAGCTTAGAAACACAAAAATATTTTATTGCTCTCTTTTTCCATTTATCTGCATTAGTCGACGTTCACTACATGAAAGACCACAGTCGAGGTGGGATTAAAACTCGGATTTTCAGATCATATTGGAGAATAAATATTAAAAAAAACTGTGAATAAAAGTAAAAAGAAGAAACCATGTATGCGTAAACAAACGAAAAAAAAAAAATTAATATTCAGTAGTTATGAATAGAAATTCCCGGGGAATTTTTTCCGTTTTCTCATTAAATTAAATTCAATTCCAAAAATTGCAAAGGAAAAAGAAATTTTGAGATATTTGTATTTATAATTGGAGGGTTAAAATATAAAAATTATAAACAATCTGAGAGTATCAAATGTGGTAATGCAGTACCAATAAAACTTGTACACATACTGTTGTACTAAAGGGTTCTTGGTGGACTTAAAAAAGGTACAACAGAATGAATAGGTCACAGTGTCCTGTTATTGTGAACAATATAAGACTAAAATTGTTTTAAATTTTAAAATTTTTTAAATTTAATACCAGGGTTACAGTAACTTAAAAGATTCCTCTCGACCCAAAAATGGCATAAAATCGTGAAAATTTTGGTGCGATTATTTTTTACAGTGCATGGATGAATTTAATTCAATTTTTGGCGCTGAAGCTCCATCAAGGATTAGTGTTTATCAATATTATGATGAATTCAATCGTGGTCGTATTTAACTCCAAGGCGAATTTCGGGAAGGTCGTACAAAATCAATTGTTGTTCCGGACACTATTTATGCTGTTTCGCGAACTGATATTGCAAGATCGTCATGTGACCTATTGTGAGATTCAGACAACCTTAGGCATTAGTGGGACCAGCATACATTCACTATTGCATAAACTTTTGACTGTCAAAAAAATTTGTTCGCGTTGAACCCCACACAATTTGTCAATCGCTCAAAAAAGGCTCGTGTCAATTGGTCGAAAGAAATGCTCAAAAAATGCTCTCTGACATCCGGACAGGCCATGTATCATGAATTTACGACTATGAGCTCGAAAGTAAGCAGCAGTCGACTGTATGGGGGTTTCTTAATCTTGCAATTGTCAATGGCATTGAACTATTGAATATAAATGGAAAAAGAGAGCACTAAGAAGAAATAAAACGGTTTTAATTCTGGTTCATCCAAGACAGACAAAAATTACAGAAATGCAAATGATGGGGGAAAAAGGTGAATATGGTGAAATGTGTTGTGATTACTAAGACAAAGTATATAGAAAAAGGTATAATTCCAATATACGATTTCTAGTACAATAATGTGTTTTGAATACCTGGTGATTGTATATAATGTGTACGCTGATGAGACTTGTGTAGCTGGAGTTTAAAACGGATGTAACCTTCTGCTTTGGTTGAAAAATCCTTGCAAAAAAACAATATAATTTATTTAATACAGTTTATTGGCGCTCCAATAGTCTAGTTGGTAGTGTTGTAGATTGCTAGTGTGAGAGTTGTGGGTTCGATTTCCACCAGAGATCCTGGTCTGTGACACTAAACCGAGGAAAAGTCTTAGTCACTCGTCTCGTAGTAATTAAATAATATTCTAATTTAAATAAAAAATAATAATTATTAATTAATTAATAATTAAGAAACAATAAAATTAAATAAAATGTAGAATAAAAAAGTTTTTTGCTTAAGTCTTTTGTTTGAAACTATTAAAGTCGTAACCCCTCAAATGAAAATTTATTATTTATTTTTGTTATGATTTTAAAATAATTCAAAGAACTGTGTTTACCTATACGTTCCAATAATAACATTTCAATTCAAAACCCCCTTTAAAAATATTACTTTGTGTGTCACTTTTTTCAGGTCTTATAGTTAAAACTGTAAAAAAATGGTAAAAACTTAGTTGGGAGTGTGATTGAAACGCTTGTCAAGCACAAATTGATTGCACAACAATATTGTAAAAGTAAAAGAAAAAAGAAACAAATCCTAACGAAAAAATAAAATACAAAAAAATAAATAAAACATATTATAATATAAACTTACTGGTCCATAAATACAGCTTCCATGCAATTGACATTTACAGTTGACTGAGACAAATAATAAAAACAAAAAATAAACTTTTAAGCACTTGTTGTCTCATTGATTTACAAAAAAAAACACACACATTTTCGTGATTGACTAACAAATAAAAACACACAAAGTGTACAAGTTGCTACTTAAGGCCAGTTTGACTCAATATTCTGAATATATGAAAAACTCTTTTGTTTTTCGTGGCTACAAAAGGAAAACAACTATTATAGCACACGCGGAAAAACTAAATTGTGAATCAAAAACAAACAAAAAATAAAACAAATATACCCCACTAATCAATAGATGGTGTGGTGATGGCTATTTTAGTAGAATACGAGTTTTTGTGCACGAATTGTAAAGTCATGTAATCGTTTTCAAATTCAAACAGAAATAAAAATTACTCAACAAATTTTAAGAAAAAAAATTGATTCCTTCGGTGCCATTGCAAGAGGTTCTTGTGTTTTTTCTTAAGAGATTTGTAATGCTTCTTTTTGGTTTGTTTTTTTTTTCTATTTAAATATCTCTGAATGAATTAAAATTTGTTTTTCTTAATTTTATTCAATTCGTTTAGATTTTATTGTTTGCTTGGGTCTAGGTTAGTGGGTCAATAGTATCGAGGATTGTTTTTTTTTTCTTTACAATCACAATTCTTATGATTGAGCGCTTACCTAAGGACCATGTTTTTAAGATAAAGTTAAGTTAAATGAAGAATAATTAAACCAGTATACCATTAATTGCAATACCAACTACATTTTAGTCATTTTAACATAACTGGCAGAATGACTGCTTACAAATTCTTTTAAATATTTAATATTTTTACGGCCATTTGCAAAAAAAAAAAAAAAGTAAACTTAAAGTCTTTATTTGCCATGAAAATTTTAAATTAAACTCCTCGTTAATTTGTTTTTGTATGCGGGCATTAATGTTTTTATTTTTTTTTTTTTTATTTTTTGTGGAAGTAATAAAGAATTTATGATATAAATAAATGTCATTATGCTCAACGTAAATATGTACAAAAAATGTTGATACGTTGCTTGTTTTTTTTTTTTTCTAAAAACTCCCAATGAAGTAATTTGTATTATATAGGAATACATACATACTTCATTTATACAGGGAGTGTGTTTATTTCCTAAAAGTTCAGTTCAAAATAGGTTTCCTACTGAATTTCTGATATTTTCTGTGTTTCTTTCTATTTATTCTTATCTACTAATTAGCAGGTGAGAATAACATTTGTCACTCCTATTTATTGTTATTTAGTAGGATCATCATCACTTCACGTTTAATTTAAAGCTGATACATAATTGATTATTATTATTGCCTTATAAAATTTTTTTTAATTATGAAACATCATTAGCGGGAATCACTTTTAGCTATAAATGCTGTTGAAAGTGTTGCAAACGTAGCAAACCATGTCAAACAATAATAGAATGTATGCGTATACTTATATGCCACAATTACTTGTTTGCAAGGTTTGAGAGTGATTACTGCTATTATATAACTTGTGTATACTAGCAGGTTACAATCCACAAAGTTTACACTTAAATTGGACAACTTTGTAACAACTTTAAGAGCACTCGAAAACAATTCTGCGTTTTCATATAGAAGCAGCCATTTAGCTGATAAAAACATTTGTTCAAGTATGTATTCTAGCAAGTATTTTTAACAATTTCATAATGACTGGCTAGAATTGAATTTCTTCAGCCAATTTCATTAAGAGCTTTTAAGCATGGCTATGGCACAACACTTATTTATTTTTGCGTTACAAATACTGTATAAAAATTATTTAAAAAAAAAAAAAAAAAAAAAAACTATTCAATAAAACAGTTTGTTATTAAAGAGTATTCATATGATTTGAAAATTGTCTAAAGGCGTATTCAATTTCATATTTAACATGTTAAAAATATCCAATAATCAGAATATTGCTGCTAAACCTGTAGTTCATAAAAAAATTTAAAAATTGTTTTTTTGAGAAAAAAGTGAACATTCTCAACGAACAACGGCTGACTTGCATCCCAGTAACTGTAACGACGAAAGCAAAAAAAAATTAATTGTACTCGATAATTTGAGATGTCTATGAAATTATTTATTTCACACACTTTCATTCCTTGATTGTGTTTCATCTAGAGTTGTCAAGACCGGTTTTCGAATTATTCGAAAAACCGGTTTTTTCCTATTTTTCCGGTTTTTTTAAACCGGGTTTAAAAATGTGGCGGTTTTCGAGTTATTCGAAAAACCGGTTTTTTAGTCTCGAACTATTCGACATTTTCGAATATTTTTTATTTTAGGTGTATTATATTTTACAGATTTTTTTCTAACAAATTTAAATTATGTATGCAACACCTCTTATTTTCTAACAGATCTAAAACACTAAATCAGATATATATATACAGCGCTACTCACACTTAACCCAACTTTTACAATAAATGAACGTGTTTTTTTAGTAAGCTCAACACTAAAAACAAAGCTAACAAACCGTATGTCATCTTAACATTTAAACTTCGTCCTATATTTGAAATACTATAAGTATTTTAAGAAAAATAAATAAAATGTTTAAATCTTGAATAATTATTTTTAGCAATTATATATGTATGTTTTTTTCTATATATGTATGTAAATATATGTATATGTAATACTTACAGATACATACATACATAAATACATATTTACATAACTTTGTACTGTTTTATAATTTTCAAAATTTTAAATTCATTTTAGATTAATGTTTTTTTTATGTTAAACAATTATAAAAACCAAAAAAAAAATATATTATGTATATTATATACATATATATTTTTTTATTAATGGAGAAAACCGAAAAACCAGTTTATTCGAACCGGTTTATAAATAAAACCGCCGAAAACCGGTTTTAAAAAAGTGCGGTTTTTTGAACTATTCGAAAACCGGTTTTTGGATTTCGTCGAATAATTGACAACTTTAGTTTCATCATATCATGCATTTGAGTTATAAATTCATTGTTGCAGTTTTTAGACAAGCACTTCGCCGTTCATTTATAATGCTTGTACGACTATTTAAAGTTCAGGGGGGAGCGTGGTATAGTGGTTAAAGAGCCCGCACAAAAAAAAATCGGCCCATGTTAAAATCCCAGCAAACGTGAAAAATAAAAAAGTTAGTTTGCGGTTTTTTCTAAATTATAATTTAAAAATAAGAGGTCACCAAACCACCCCTACCCTACAAGAAGTCCATCTACAAAAAAAAACGCTTACTGACATTCCACATTATCAATTGACAACAAAAACGAATGACCAGGAGCAAAGCGCCACCTATTGGGAAGTAGCAGAGAACAGCTAAAAACCTACTTAGCGAAGGCACTCACGACAATTAACATAGAATGATGGGGCAATTGCTGTCAATCATTCAAGAGTGAAGGTGTCTCATTTTTAAGGTGCTTAATAATATGAGAAAACAAAATATATATTCTGTCATAAATGTACTGTTCTATCCACAAAAATTCCAATGCAATGCAGCGCATTAGTTAAACCCCTTCTATTGAGTATAGGTCTCAATATAACAAAAAAAAAAAAACAAAAAACAAAAAACGAAGCACAAAACACATTCACGATATCACTATTAATTTTTTGTATTAACTAACAGTTCTTTTTTTTCTTCTAATTTTTTTCATTATAAAAAAATGCGAAATTTTTGAATACCTGCTACTATGCGACTGTGTTGCCAGATCTATAAGAAATTTAGCTTGTGTTTATACGGAAGATGGTAGTTTCCATTATACAAAGCCTTTACTATGGCACGCTTAGAATATTTTAGACTGGCCTCGTTCAAATATATGTTATACACATATTTTTTTCTATTTCAATTTTTTCTTTAAAATTTATTTTGAAGGATAAAATTAAAAAAAAAAAATTAGGTGAGATTTTATCCTATAAGAAGGGTTCGTCATTAATATATACTTCAAAAAATTTCTGATAATTTTTTTAAACGTTAAACAGTCAATGTCAAAATTTTTGGGCAATTATGCGTGGAAGTTATTTACACGAATACAGTTAAATTCCTCTTTAAGGTAATTAAACGAATACGCTTAATTGCCTGTATACACTGCTGTCAATACATGTGAAAAGCAAGTAACTTTACGCTTATACTTATATATAAACTTGGTAGACTTTAATTGCAAGGTTGTATCAAAAAGGTAGTTTGAAAGTAAATTTAACGGACATCTTATGCCTATAAAAACATAGTTGAGTTAAGCTGCAGTTTTTAGAAAATAGTTATTTTTGGTAATTAAACGATGGAATTTTAAGGGAAATTTCTCTTTGGGGAAAAATATTTGCGGTAATTAAGCGAATAACGCAGTTAAGCGAAAGTTACTTAACCGTGGAATTTTATTAGAAAATGGTAAGAAAAATATGGGGATTTAGAAATTCAGGTAAATAAGCGTGAAAGGCAATTAAGCGTGGGGCAATTATCCGCGGAATACTGTACTATGATTTCAAAACAACGTTTTTTGGCATACATGTCAGAGCTTTTAATTTTTGCTATTTAACGGCAATACATTTACAGTCCATAACAAAATTAGAAAAGGAGTAGTAAAATTGTCCACGCCCATACGCTACGCCCACTAAAAGGAATGGTATTCAAATTGGAACTAATGATTTCTTTCCAATATAGATATTTAGATTTTTGTTGATTTTTTGACGAACCCACTCTATTTGCATATTATCTTTATGCCCATTGGTTTTCCGAACCGAAATCATTTCGGAGCAGTTAATCAAAAATTGTGCTAAAATAAAATGATCATTGTAGGAGTTTGCTTAAAAATACTTTTAAGATATAAATATGAACCTAAAATACACACTTTGATGTTATACAAGTGTAATACTATTTTCACATTTATTTAAGAACTCGTGTTTAAATTTTTAATTTTGAACAACTAGTAGATCGGCAGTGTTCCCATTTGTTCTTTTGTTTTATTTTTTTTTTTTTTTTGATAAAAAAAATTGACTTGAAACATGCGTTGCAATTATTTTTAAGCCTTCAAAAAATTTATTCAAAAGAATGTCAAAAAGATAAATAAGTATTATTAAGCTAAAAATAAAAAAATAATTATTTCCAGTCAATTGATTAAAACATCATTAGTTTGATATCTTTGCGAAATTTTAAAATCGTTGTTAAACTTCAAAAGCACAAGCACAATATATAAATAGACTAAATGCTTTAAGACATCGTCTTTAAGTAAAAAAAAAAAATAAAAATTTTGTTGTACTGAATTTTATCAGGATTCCTGATAAAATGTGAGCTATGCCATAAACACGATATTAAGAAAAAACAAATTAAATTCTTTGTAACTGCCAATAATTTTCTTAATGTTCAAATTTTGTAACAAGTCCAACGTTTAAAAATTCTAAAGACAGTGTGGTGTTTAAGACAAAAGCTAAAAATCTAAATTTAATTACTTTGCACACACTTTACATCCTCTCAGACTGGATTCTTATCATTGACTTGAACGACAGGTTTCTTAACTCTTTTGTTTTTCCCATAAATTTGATCCTTTCTTATGCATTTCAGAGTATATTTTTAATAACATCACGTCTATTACCTACTTTACGCAACAACATGTACTCTATCTTAAAATAAAAAATAAAAAAAGCTGGGAAAAAAAAATAAAAGAATTTTTATAGGCTTTTGGGTAACTAAACTAAAAGTTGAGTTTTTTTTTTATTTTATATATTTTTAGTTAAAAAAAAATAATTTCATATGGCAAAGGCTCACACGCATTTTCTTTTTTTAAGTTTTTATAACGAGTTTATTTTTATTGTCTTCTTTTTATTTTATGAAAAAACAACCATAATTAAATTTAAAAATAAAAAAAACAGCTTCTTGTCTAAGTTGGCGAGTATGTTTTTCTATAACAAGTAGAAGTGTTGAGAAGTAAAAAAAATGAAATTAAGCTGCCACAGCAGCAGCAGTGTTTTAAATAACTAAAATCCTTATTAAAAGTTGGAACAAATCTATTTGTTATGCCTTAATGTATTCTCACGTGACTTTTATTTAAATTAATTATAGCAATCGACTCCAAAGAATAAGCCATCCAATTTACACAGAAATTTTTTAAATCTTTAAAAATATTTTTGTACCGTCTCAGATAAAAGATTTCAGCTTTTTAATAATTTAGTCGAACGCCACTGTATCTCGCTGTAATCTAATCGTTAGTGTGTTGCCCTACCAGACAAGAGCTCTGACATCTTTAAAAGAAAGAAATATGTATAAAAATATCTTTAGGCGAATTTCTCTTACCAGTCTGCTGGCAAAAGCTCTGAGAGTAACTGATAGCTCTGAGAGTAACAAAGCTTCTCCAATCTGTCGTTCGGGTCCCTTTAGGTTGGTAGGTAAGTTAAATGGCCAGTTAATCGAAAACGTGATCAACTACAATTAGCACAATGTGCCGTTTTGAAACCATTGCAGGACCAAACTGAACTCACCCAAAATAGAAAAAGAGCTACAGCCAAACAGAGCTGCCTACATAGTGGACTAAAGCAAGGGGGTCTAGGTTCTCACATTGCGCCAAGCTATCGAAAAAAAGAACCCTTAAAAACTCAATCGTTTGCCTGCCAGACCTGGGCAATCACAAAAGAAATGAACTACAGTCACACTCTCAGAAGTATTCCCGCAACTTCAGCAGTGCGGATTAAAGGGCAAGCCCAACCTCTCTGTGTGTTTAGCGATCAGTGACCCGTATACACCGCTATAAGTCTGAACAGGGACTGACGAGGACTCCCCAAGATTCCCAGAGTCCTTCCTCGGTTATACCGCGGCCAAAGTGTCCTAGAAACAGCACAGGAAGTGATGGAATTCCATCTGATATGTGCTTTACCAAGGAAAAACTTGGATATTCCAACTCTAATGGCAGTCATGCGGCAGTGGACTTCTGAGTACGAAGCAACATGCTCCCCTCCGGCAGAGGTGCTGCTAGCAAGATCATCCGCCTTCTCATACCCTGCGATATCCCTCTGACCAGGAACCAGGATATGCTAGAAGCATTCCTAAGAAGCTTCAGCTCTTCTTTGCAACGAAGAACCAGGGAGAGCTTCCCATGGACGACGTTAAGGCTCTGATAGCGGCTTAGCTATCAGATAATACCCTAATTTCAACCCCGATGCTTCGTTCGCTCAGTATCCTCAAAGCTTGCATAATAGCAAATACCTCGGCCTGAAAAACACTGCACTTGTCCGGCAGTCTAAAAGACTCTGCTAATTTGGCAGACTCAGAGAAAACACCAGCCCTCACGCCGGATTCCATCTCAGAACCATTCGTGGAAACTGAAACACCGGAACCTATTCAAATCCTTCCCGATGCCCATTCTTTCCTACTGGGGAAGAAAACCGTGGCACATCCTCCAAAATCCAACTTCTGGATTGCGAGGTCCGTACGTACATAGTTCCCTTATATGGGGAGGAAGTTCCCCTAGAATATTACTATGGCCACCAGAAAATCGCCCCCAGAGGCCCAGCTCCCTCAACCTCTAATGGCCAATTATGTATGTATGTAACAGAATTAATACCAATAGAACTAATGCTGTGTGTCTGGTGGGAATGTTTATTAAGAGCTTCTAGAACCTGATTAAGTGAATGATTCTGATTTATACTGTCTACATTAACATTATTACCATATACCTCTTAGACACATATTTGATGATCCCGGAGAGGCTAATGCAGATTGACTTGAAAGTATTGATTTCAACATATATTTTTACGCAGATCTTGCACTTTCAGATTTACAATTGTTTAGAACTCTGTAGAGACCGACAAAACGTAATGGGATTATATTTTTCTATGTAAAGGCTGAATGTTAACAGAAAATAAAGTCTTGCAACGAATGGCACTTATTTGATTAATTAAAGCTCATTTCAAATAGCAGCAAAAAATACTAATTTTGGTCATAACATGAAGGTGTCTGTCTATACATAAGCTGGTAGCCCAACAATAAACCTTTATTTACATTTTACAAAGTTTGCATTGATTTACATTTCTGTTGTATAAGAAAAAAGCAAATCTCATACGTACTTGTTATCATGGCCAAGCCCTCAACAAAATTTTTTAAATATTTTTATTTTAATCAGTGTGATGTTGTGCCCATCATGATTATCAACAGTGTGGACAAGTCACTAGTGCTTTATATTGTGGCAGAGCAATAATAAAACGTGAGTAGTTCATTATAATGAACACCCTTTATTTCAGTTAATCACACTTAAGAGATCTCCTTCAAAAAAATATATGATGTTGTTAAGGTTTCTTTTCTTAAGTTGTAATAAAAATTAAAAAAAAGAAGTTCTGTGATAACTAATAACGCTTGTGTCTTAAGTCTTTTATATGCCTCTAACAGAAGTAATCTTTATAAAATTAAAGCAATAATAATACTCGTATAACAATGTTACAAATTATTTTAAGGGTTGTTTATATTTTAGAAATCAAATTTTCTTCTTAAATACAAAGCAAATATTAAAATAATGGAGTATGCAGACTTTTTAACTCAATCAGCTGAACTGCAAGAATTTTCGTCATCGACTTGTCTTTTCATAAACCAATAAAGGGAGTAACCGCAAAAGTTCATATAATACATAAACCTTAACATAAAAGAATTACTGAAAACACAAAAAATATTTAATTTGGGACGGTACAACTGAACAATTAATTTACATTTCAAATTTTGATAAAGCTAATAACGATCCCAATGAATTAATTACGATTGGATATTTCTTTGTTTGTTGTACACTGCACTGTGCTCAGAAACCACAAGGTAGAACCCGTAGGGTAGGCCCTGGATCCTCTATAATATCACATACAAATTAAAGACTTCAAACTGTACTAACTCTTCTGCTCTTGTAATGTATTTAACTTGTGGATGTCAATTTGTCTTAAATATACAGTAAAAATTTGTTTAGCGTTGTTTCACAGCAATAAAGCCGAGTTTTTCAGCGGACTCTTAACCTCAGAGGATATATGACTTCATCACTTTATACTCAAGGGAAAGACACAATCAAAGCACTATTTTTGGAATGCCCGTGGGATAACTCTTATTATTGCCGAAAACGAAAAACAATCAACGACAAGTTAAATTTTGCAGTGCTTAAGCCAAAAATTAGAGACAAAAATTTTGCATTTTACAAAAAAAGAAGGTGTTCTTTCATCACAACAATGCAGCTGTTCACGTTTCCAATATTATCATGTATAAAATCAATCAATTTTAGTTAAAATTATTCCATAAATGTGGCAATTTAGGGTTGTTTGACTAATACTTGGGGCTCTTGCATTAAGCACAGAACAAACGCGAATTTTGATTGTAAGGCGGAAACATAATCCACAATACCTTAATTATACGAAGGTGTCTACAACATTCTTAAGCGTGAAGTCCTCGTAGTCTAGTTATTATTTTGTCGGCTTACTAAGACATTTTGAAAAAAAAAGAAATATAAAAAACTAGATGACCCGTGCGAATATTTCGCACAGTTAGTTGTCATTTTTGTAACATAAAATGAAAATAATTAATAGAAATTTTAGTAACTTCAGTACATTTTATTAAAAGTATAAAAATATTAGAAATCATAATATATATTAAGACACCGTATTACTACACTTCATAAAACAAACAATGCCATGACAATAACGGCATTACCAAAATGGCTTTTACAACTTTATATATTATGTGGAATAGCATTACAATTAAGCGACCCTGTTTATCGCACTTGATCTAACAACTACTGCAAAGTACTGCCAAAACAGCTTTTTATAGTAAATAGCGGTATTGCCAGAATGGATTTTAATATATACATACTAAGTCTGTTTCTTTACTTTACATTGGGCGACCGCGGGATTCCAATTTTACCAAAAAGCGTTCCCGTACACAAAATTTGGGCAAATGAGAGATGTTTTGAGAGAGTAACATTCTTCTTCTTCATGTACGAAATAGCCCGTACTTTTTCTTCGGGCTAGTTTGTGCAAGTGAACAAATAATCAGCTGTTTAAATAATAATAGAAAAATGAATGGTTCAGAAAACTAAAAAAAAATTTCAAAAGTTGAATTACAAAATATTTATAAACCTGCAGTGAAAGGCTTATAGTATAATTTAATTCAATATTTATATATAAAACAGTTTTTTTTTTGCTTAGTTAACATGTATAATTCGAATTATTGTCGTTTATTTTTTGCAAAAGTACATGTTCAATATGTGTGTGTGTGTGACATAAAGTTATGTTTTTCATATTTTTAGGTGAATGAGTAAAATATTTTCTTTTTTGCGTTCCAGTATTTTTGAGTAAATTTGTCTCTTATTGAGAGAAATTATTGCTTACTCTCTATTTACCGAACTTTACCCAAAAAGTAAAGAAACACTGCATTACTATTAAGCGACCCTGTATTACCACACTTGAACAAAAACATATCGTCGATGGAATTAAAGAACGCTGTAACTGACAAAACCTTAAATGTTCACCAGAGCCAAAACACTTTCATAAAAGTAGAACAAATACACTGATATTTTTCATTTCGCAGACGGCGTAAGTGAATTTATTTTCATCGTAGAAATCTGGGACCTGAACCAATCGATGCGTATTTTTTTTTTCTGATAAATATGATGCAAAAAACGTATTTTCGATTTTTTTGTCAGTTACAGCGTTCTTTAATTCCATCGACGATATAATCATAATGACAACAGTATTACCATGCAGTTCTATATAAAATATAATTTTTAGCAATGAAAATATTAATTTTTCAATTTCTAATTATTTTTCGTCATTAGTGTTAGAAATAAGCTTTAAAATGAGATATCATTCATTAAATTTGATGCGGTGGTATGGGAGATATTTGCAACCGACAAAAAAAGTGCTTTAGAAATAATATATATATGATGATCATATTTCTTTCGGCGACTACCTCTTAGCAGTCTTCTGACAAAAGCTCTGAGAGTAACTGATTGCCAAGAAAAGGGTTCTGAAGTTTGTCGTTCGACTTTAAACTGCAGATCCCGGTATTCATGGATAAAAATTCAACATGAATGCTGCGTGAAGCTAGACCGTAACTCTGAAACAGGGTGGTAATGGTTAATTACATACATACATACATACATAACTGGCCTTTACAACCCTGTGTCAGGATTACGGCCTAGCTTCTCGCAGCACTCATGTTGTGTGTGTAAATTTCTATCCATGAGTACCGGGACCTACAGTTTAATGTCGACTCCGAACGACAGACTTGAGAAGCTTTTTCATGGCAATTAATGGTTAATTACGTATTGATTATTTGAGAAAGCACCTTATTTGCAAGACATAAAAACATGGCTCGGTGGTAAATGATTTGTTAAAATTGAAATGTAGACGTCTAGGATTGATGGCTATTTACTAAAATGAAGCAGTTCTATCATAAAACGGGTACCGAAGGTGTTAACTATCACCGACAAAAGTCGAATCCAGCAAAATAAGATTATGATGAGAAATAAAGAATTTTTATTACAATTTTGTTGCATTTTCTTTGTTATTTCAGCTAATTTGTAAACTTCCCTCGTACTTCTGCTACATTTCTTACCCATAATCATACATTTTTCAATTAAATTATGACTTTTAAATACTGTGTCCTAAAGCACTTGTATGACTTAAATACGAGCTGTACAGAAAAGGCTTTAGAAAGTACCTAATGTTACTAGGTATACTGCATCTGAATAAGATTTTAATTTTTTTTTATTGGAAAATTTAAATATTTCATTTTAAATTAAAAAAAAAGCCATCATTATATGTAGTAGTTAGAAGATAAATTTCCATACGGCAGTTTCCATATATACATTTGCTCTTCGCATTGTCTCATTTATGAGACAAGAAAGTATAAATTATTAACGCATTTAGCTCATCAACTTTAGAAAAATAAATTACACTTTACTCAGTTTCAGTAGTGTTTTCATTACCTTTTTTTACATTTGGTTTCAATTGATTTCTTGCAAATATACAGCCTGTATATGTTGACAAAGTTTACAAGTAATTTAGAAGTCCATTAACCATACTTTACTACTCGCATCATATGGGGTTATTTAGAATATTTTACGATACTAAAATAAATTTTAAAGTAATTTATCTTTTATGTTATTTATGATTTTAATTGTGACAATATTTTTCAACCAGTTAACTGGTTGAAAGTTAAGATTACACTTTTTTTTCGAATACCATTTTTCTACTACAACATGCATTGAACATTCTTTCAAAGCTTCGATTTATTAGCACGTACTCATAATTATGAGAACTTCCGTTTAAACCTATAGGCCTACAAAAGTTAATTTTTCATTACAATGTTAAGATGGGACTGCAAAAACTAAAATTCTTTTTAAAACATCATCATATCCATTTATAAGAAAGGAAAGCAGACACCCAACACAACACAAATTAAAATAAATGCTTCTTACAAGATGATTTATGATATACAAGAGAAAATATATTTAGAAATTAATCATAAAATGTATGTATATGAAGCGATATCTAAATACTTGTATGTATAGGTATATTCGCAGTAGCTTCTAATATGACAGGAAGTTAACTTAAGTACAAAATAATTACATTTGTATCTGCTTATGGTTTACAAAAAAAATCTATACATTTTAATATGTTTGTGTAGGATTTTCTCATACAAACTAAACAAGACGACTTAAAACATTGTGAATAATTTTAGTTGATGTTATAAAACAAACCAGCCATTCCGGCATATTTTGTAATTAAAACTTTAAATAAATTACTTCACAGTGACATGAGCATATTTCAGGTGATTTAAATTTTTCAAGTTCAGCTTTATTGTTTAGAAGAACAAATGAAATTGTTTTTGCTTTTTGTTATTAAACAATTATACTGAATGTCTTTATGTTTAAATTTTTTGTTGGCATTTGTGATATACAAAGATTTATACAACTGTTTTATATATACATAAATATAATTCACTTATGCAGGTAATTTAAATTAAAAAAAAATATTAAAAAAGAATTAGTGTGTATAGTATGTAGTACGGTGGCTACTAGACTAGAGCCTTGGGTTAAAATACCGGCTTTGACTTCTTGAAAAGAAGAAATATGAATAAAAGGTTTGTTTGGAGACCATCTCTTAGCAGTCTTCTGGAAGAAGCTCTGAGAGTAACTGATTGCTATGGAATACAACTCACATGTATGACTCGGTGCTTCAATGTCTATTTTGGGACTTCTCCACTGCGTACATATTGTAATTATAAATAAATAATTAATCCACGCGTTCGTTATATTTTAAAATTCTAATTTATTCTATTTGAAGGTTGACAAAAAAAAGTAATTATATAATAGAAAAATGAAAAGTCTGTATATCTAAAAAGTGATATTGAAAATGATATATAATCATAGTAGTTATTTTGGTATTCAAAGTTTTCTACAAGGTGTGTATTTCCTCAAGGTGAATTGTAATGGCCTCATAATACAATTATAATAGTACAGAAAAGGGCGAAGGTTTTTACCAATGGCGGTAGAGTGTATACAACTCTATTGGCGTGCCTTACACTGTTCTATTGGTACTATCATGGGAGGTGCTCTGTTGAAATAAGAGTTTAATTCCGAATAATTACACATTTTTACATACTACCCATACCTCTCTCATGGATGATTATTAAGTGAATCGCACAATGGACTATAGAGAAAAATCGTTCTTAGCCGCACGATTCGTTTATGGAATACCCTTCACGCGGCAGTTTTTTGTCTCCATTACAATGGTAACAAGTTTAAATTAAAAGTCCAGAAGCCTTATTTCCTCTTTCCACCTTCTAATAATATATTTTCCTAGACCTACAAAATGTAACGCATGGGTAGGGGTCATGCATTGAGGGCTGGCTATAAAAAAAAATAAGCTCATAAAGTCTGTCGTGCGGACTGCATATTCAGCTGTAGGTCCCAATACTGATAAATGACAAATGACACACACAATATGGGCGCTATGAGAAGCTAGACCATAACTCTGAAAATTTAAAACTCTCTGCAAGATGGGTGCCGCGTTTGCTCTCAATGGACCATAAACGTAATCGTGTTACTTTAAAGGATTATTGAGAATTCTTTAGATGAAATTTGAATAAGTTTTTGCGGAGTTTTGTAACTTTGGCTGAAACATTGATTCATTACAATACTCCGGACATTAATTCTCCGGGTAAACCTGCTCCAAAGAAATCCAAGGTAAGTTTGTCGCCCCATAAGGTAATGGCAACAGTTTTTTCGGTTGTACATGGGATAATCTACATCGATTACCTTCAACTGAGAAAAAGAGTAAACGGTGAATATTATGGCAACTTATTGGACAGATTTAAAAGAGGATTTAAAAAAAAACGATTCCAAATGGCCAAGAAAAAATCTTTTCCATCAAGATAATCTTTCAGTTCCCAGCTATACAAATGTATAGGTAAATTTAACGTTCTTTAGAGAAAAATTTTAATATAATTACAAATATATAAATCCCAAGGGACACATATCGTCGGGCAAAAGTTTATGTGCTCTATCCGCCATTTTATATATAGAGTTAATGATGTCACTTTAGGTTTTTGACAACAAAATTTTTAAAATCTGCAGTACATTTTCGACTATTTATCTCGGAAAATGGACGAGGTATACGAAAACGGATTACAAATTTTAAAAATTTGGGGTTGAAAACCTAAAGTGGCATCATTAACCCGAGATATATAAAAAATATGAAATGGCAGATAGAGCAAATAAATGTCTTGTTTCTAGGGACGTAGCATTTGTATGTTGTATTATTTTATGATGAATTATAATATACTGAAAATTTCATTAAAAACCACCAACTTTGAGATTGCTGGGACTGAAAGGGATAATTCACGGGTGCTGATATATGCAGTGTCAACGGCAAAACTACATTAATTGGCCTACCCTATCCGCCATAGTCTCTAGATTAAGCCACCAGTGACTAGTCGTAGTATAGGGGTTAGTGTGTTGGCTCCTTACTAACACAAGTGCTCTAGGTTCAAACCTGGGGTTTCTCACATCTTGAAAAAAAACGAAGTATGAAAGAAATATTTCTTTCGGCGACTACATGTACCTCTTAGCAGTCTTCTGGCAAAAGCTCTGAGAGTAACTGATTGCCATGAACAAGCTTCTCAAATCTGTCGTTCAGTGTTGACTTTAAACTGTAGGTCCCGGTACTCATGGATAAAAATTGACACACACAACATGGGTGCTGTGAGAAGATAGGCCGTAACTCTGAAACAAGGTTATGACAGCCAGCTATGTGTGTATGACTATGTCTTATTTTCAAACCTAAAGAAATGTCTCGGGGGAAGGAGATTTAGCTCCAACGATTAAATTATTGATCAAACAAATGTCTGTTTTATGGACCAAGAACTGGAGAAACGTTGAACTAAATGTATTAAGTTAAAAGGAGATTATGTTGAAAAATAAATAATTTTTTTTTGCAAAAAAAAATGTGTTCACTTCAAAATCTTACGGACTTATTGATCCACGCTAGTATTAAAAGTGAGCAGGTTTTGTCTATGCAAATAGTCATTCTTCTTATAGACACCAGTGTTTATTTTTTTTTTTTAATTTCAATATAAAGGACCCATTAAAGTTATTCCTCACTCACACATTTCTTCAAAAAGTAACTTAATTTTTATTTTTTAATTTTTTCACAGCCTCCATTTGAATTTAATAAATTGCTTAATATATAACATATGTATGGATATTAAAATTATATATAATTAAATTTATTAATAAAAATATTTTTTTTTGTTGTTTTTTTATAAAAGAAAATACCATGCCGAGTTATTTCACTATTAATTAATAATATTTCCTTTGTTACTTCTATTTTACGACACACACATTTTAAAATGTGGCATGCAACTGAGTCTCACAATATGAAATATTTTCTTTCATTCATTAGCTATTCTTCAAAATCACAGTACCCACTAAACTTTGACCCCAGCCTATTGCCATAAAAACATATTTTCACACACACACACACACACACAAACATAATTAAACGAAAACTACAAACGATAAGCTTTATTATGAGACAAAAGATTGCCAAAAACCCATTGATTGCCACAGCATTGCTGGAATATAATGATGATAATGATGTTAAGGATGACTTTCATTATAAAAGCCAACAGAAAAAAAATTACAAACATTTGATGACATTTGTAAGATTTCATATTTTAGCCTTTTTAACCTTAAAAAAAAATAAAAAATAAAATTGTGAAATGAAAATAGAAAAATTGTTTTTTTTTTTTGAAGAAAGAACAAAAAATACTTCTAAACAATATGAAATGGCCAAGATCAGGCGAATCATTTTTTTTTTTGTTTCCAGCAGCTGGTCATGCGTATATTTATTGTAAAAAACTAATCAACCATAATGTGGTTAAAGTTTAACAATGAAATATTAAAAATAAAAAAAAAAACGAAAACTACCAAAGGAGTTATTGTTGTTAATAACAGTTCCGAATAGTGGTTGTTTAAGCTGTAGTACGAGTATTAAAAGCCATTTATATTCTGGTAGTAAGAAAAAAATCTTTACAAATCAGAAAAACATCTGCAATCATCATAAATGGGTCAGTCATATTTTCTATTACATTTTGGCTTTAGCAACCAGAAAACATTAAAAAAAAAACTAACAAAAGGATAGAAGAAATGCATATTCACTCACTGTTTGCACATGAATATTAAGAAATTATTTATTTTTTAATATTCTTGTTTATTGCCAATAACAATAAAGAAATGATGTATGCCATGGCGTTTGTAAAATGTAGACAAGAGGGCTGTAGACAATAGGAATGCATTGTTCCTGAACTATTAAATATTTTTGAAATCTTATGATAAATGATTTTTATATAAAAAATACATATTTAAGTATTCGTTTAACCTTTCAATTATTGTGGAAAATTATTTTGTTTGTTTGCTTGTTTAAGAAGTCCTTGGCCATATTTATTTTAATTAAAATACAATATTAATTTTATATTTAATTATTCCGAGACGAGTGACTAACACACCTTTGCTCGGTGTAGGGCCACAGACCAGGGTTTCTGGTGGGAATCTAAACCACAACCTTTACACTAGCAGTCTAGCATACTAACAACTAGACCACTGGGGCACCCTCCTTGGCCATATTATGAAACAAAGTGTATAAGGAGAAGTATTATGAGGAAAAGTTTAATGTATTGCAGCTTGAATAGATTTCATATCGCTCATTGCTGCAATGTCGTCATAAGTAATTACTTACGATTTTTAAGTTAGTGATACAGAATTATTCGCTAGATAAATAAAATCATATTAATAAATTGTAAACACGCCGCTTGAGAAGAGAATATGACGTTGATGCGAATCGATGTGTACGTATTATCTCAATTGCACGTCGGCATGTGTGAAGTAACATTGTTAAGTTCTCAAGAAAAATTACACATTTTCTTTTGACAATATTAATAAAACGAATGATTTTTTCAAAGTCAGTTTAAAAACTACAAATGTGTCACAAGAAAATCAAAAAAAATCTTTTTTTCTGAAAAAAATATACCGTTACCTACAATTAAGTCGAAGTTGCAGTATTTGTATGGGAGTCGGAGTAGTCGTCGGTATTACATGCATATATACATAATTGGCCATTACAACCCTGTGTCAGAGTTACAGCCTAGCTGGTCGCAGCACTCATGTTGTGTGTGTTATTTTTATCCATGAGTACCGGAACCTACAGTTGAAAGTCGACTCCGAACGACAGATTTAAGAAGCTTTTTCATGGCAAATCAATTACTCCCAGAGCTTTTGACGGAAGCACACTAAGCCAGCACACTAACCATTAGACAACGTCAGCATTACACCTACTACAACAACTTTCTCAAATATTTTCTAAAATAAAAATTCATTGAAATTGGCGAGGCAGTATATAATGAGCATTACTGTAAAAAAATCTGAAAATGCCACAAATACAGTCTTATTTAGTAAAAAAAAAGGGCCACTTAGATGGGTTTAAAAACATCAAAAATATCATCTACGATAAAGTCAAAAATAATTCAAATTTTTAGTGATTTTCAATGTATTTATTTTTAATTTATATTCCAATTCGATTTTATTTGCAATACTGCACAACAAGAAATAAATTTTATAGTTAATATACAGAGTTAACTCAAAAAAAGTAAACACAATTTAAAATTTAAATTATAAGTCGATAAATAGAACAACATATTGTTTACAAGCAAAAGGAATATGTAGTACTTTTAATTTTAATTACTTTATATAAAAATATTCTTGTAGACTAACAGCTCTATAAGACATTTATTTTACAAAATTGTTTGTAATTTGTCTAGATTTATGTATGCATTAATATTACGTTTTTAGTGTTGGATACCTAATTATCTTAGATAAGCACCTTCGCCCTTTTCTGCACTCGGTCGAAAAGCTCCAAAATTGACTTTGTTGTACTGGCACATACTCGTATATAGGTCTTGTAAATATTAAGAAAGTCAGATGGAGTGAAGTATTTCTTATACCGTTTTAAAAACTGTGGTACTTGAATGCATCGTTTAAGCACTCGAAATATTTGATCACTCCAACAGACAGTTAACTCTCATGCCCAGAACATCAAGAGCGTCCATTACCTATTTCCATAGATAACAAGATTGAATCATCGCCATCACGCCTATATGTGAGAAAAGAATATTGAGTCTTGCGCACATTAAATTTGACCAGTTCGCGCGTCCCTATGCAGAGATAGGCTGCAGGTGATTGGTGAGTGATAAGAAGTGGACAACTTGTAATTCTTATTCGTCAGTCTCAAATCGCAAATAAAAATCTTCAAGCTGCAATTTTAAATTCAAATATTTTTTTCTAAAAATTGGTTAAATTTTTGCTTTTCTTGAGATGAACAGTAAAAAACTGATTTAATTAAGGATTTCATGATGTGCAGAAAAATTTCTCTCTTGGATCGTCGATCACATTGTCCATGTGTTAATAAACAAGAAACGTTAAATTAAAGTTAAAGAGGCTTTTATATGAATAAACAATTTCTATGAAAGGCTTACAGTTGCAAGACGAAAAATGTACTCCTTATTTTTCATCAAATATAACTTCTGATACCACTGAAAAAATGTGATGATTTTACAAAATATAAATACCTAGACGAGTAAATTTAAATAAATTTAAAGTAGGCTTTTACTAGGCACTTAATAAAATACAGAAATTTGATCGTTCTTCTAATTTAGAATTTAAAGATGGGATTCTAAAGAACTCTAAAGTTATCCAGGCCACCAATTTGATCGTTATTGCATTGTCGCCGATACAAGACTCAGCAGAAAAATTATTTTCTACACTTTCACTTAGAATAATCAAATCTAATACGAGGACAAGCCAGATTTGAAAAAAGATATAATATTTCTAAAGAGAACTGCATGCCTTCTTCAGTTGCATACCAAACTTTAAAAAAAAATACGGGCCAAAATAGTACCAGACTCTTAACAAACAAATAGTCACACAATCACTTGTGGGTTTTTTAAGTCCGGCATGCACGAAAAAAGAAAAACTTCAAACATAAAGCTTCCAGTCTCTTCACATCAAACTTATTCATTAAAAATTCTTTTAATTTTCTTTTTTATAAAATTGGAAAAATGATTGCCCGACTGTAGTATAGAAAAAATAGATATTAAATAAACGTGGCCTATGTTTTTAGATTGAAATTTTATAAACAATATAATTCTCATTCAGTAAACAAAATTTGGAACATAAGGATAAAAAATTTTTTTTGATTTGCCTACTAAGTACTAAGCAAATGGCTGTAAAAACAATTTTATGCTCCTTGGCAATTTATTTGGTTTTGAAACTATATTTAATACTCGCTATGAATAACTTCGAAACATGGTAGTTATGCAAGGATGGTTTTTTTTTTATTAATATACAAAAAAATATATTAAAATCAAAAAAACTGTTGCCTCCTAACGTTCAGCCTCAAAATTTAAGTGTGTCTTATGTTAAGTGTCGTGTTATTGAGAATTTAACATGACTTTATATTTAAGTTTTTTTTTTTTGCATTTTAGTTTATTAAAAATTCATTTAATTTTCTAAACAGTTTAAATGACTACAAAACTCATTTTAAAGTCATTCAAAAGCTTTAAGAACAAAGGACTGCATAAAGCACAACAAAAAGAAAATAAACACACCAAACGATTCAGCATACCGCCAAATAAATAGCAAAAGAGAAAAAAAATATTTTCCTTGGCCATAAGACAAAAACAACCATTAAGACTAAGTAAGTAAATTGGACAGATACATGGTGGTTATACAGGCAGTGAGCAATTGGCTTGTGTTTTGGTTTACCGAAGAAGGAGACACAAATACCAATAATGACAAAGCCATTGGTCACTCGGTCAGTTGGTGGTTTCATTAACTCTCTAATAATGAGTCTGGCTATTATTGATGTATTTGCAGCGATTCTTTTATTGAGGTGACTTGAATAAAAAGCGTTTGAATAATAGTCAGTGTGTGTGTGTTAAAATATAAAGAATTCAGTGTAAGGGTTTTGAGCCCTTTTTGTTAAAAAAAAAAACCTCCACTTAATATCAAATTGAAAAGTTTTCACATTCTTTTTGTATCATATACAAAATGATATAGAACATTCTCAAATAAGATTATGCCGACTTTTCTCTACAAATTACATCCGATTAAATTTTTAGACTCATTAAAAGAGACATACAGCCTTATTTATAATGAAAAATTGGCAGGTCGTTATACACAACGGCTAAGTTTGTCATTCCTATACGCAGAAGTTCTTACTCAAACGTACAAGGTATTTAATTTTTTTGGATTCTCTGACCAGTTATTAAATAGAAGGTATACAAAGTTTTAATAATATCAGTCTATAGCGGATGATAAACTTGCCAGTTTTTTGTCACATATCGTATGCTAACGAGTTGCTAACGATTTGCTAACTTTTTATTATACATACGGCCTCTACAATTTAAGATCGGCTCCAAACGGCAGATGCGTGACTGAAAAAAAAATTTTTTTATAGCATTCTTCTCGATACTGATATTATAAGACCATACCGATATTTAGAATTTTTGAAAGTCTGGGTTGGGATTAAACTCAGGAACGCTTGGTTGGTTGACAGTTGGCTTACCTACTGTACCACAGTGGTAAAACTAATATCAGATTTTTTATTTATCAGTTTTAAAAAAGCCGGTCTGTCTACACTATCAGCCAGTTCATTCTAAATGTTATTTATTTAGTGAAATATTTGCTATTTTCGAATAGGCATCCCTCAATTAGTGAAGAACGAGCCAAAAGAGTTAAAACTCACAACAAAAATTGTCCACATTTCGAGCATTATAAGTTCATTATTGTCGACTGTCCCAGAAAATGGCAACATTATAGATAAATTTTAAAAGATTTGGAACGTGATGTACCCATTTGTTATGCCAAATTTGGTCATTACACAGTATTAGCAGCTTATTGTTGCGAATTTTTTTATATCTGGATTTTTACATTCATAGATACATAAAAAATTAGTCAAATTGGTGGGACACTCAAAATGCCGTAAATATCCTGATTTGCTGCTAGAACAACCTAATTTTTAAACAATATTTTCTTTAGCAATGAAGCTCATTTCTGACTCGGTGGTTATGTTGACAGCGACATTGTCGTAATATAATTATAATCTTTTTTACTCTCCTAATTTAAACTTTATTGTGCGGGCTTCTTGGGGTTGATTGCTGTTGGATTATTCAGTGGTGAAGGTATAACACTGGCCATTGAGTAATCAATCAACAGCAACACATTTCCTTGCGGTTCGCATTCTTAAAGTAGGACCTTTGGTTTTTTCGAACTGATATCAGATATGGTATTTGTGAGTTTAAATCGAAGGTCTACATCCATTATCCTCCTTCCGCGTCTAATTTCCTACACAAGCTCAATGTTCTGCATGATTTGGGGGCATCCCCTGAGAGCTGGAATCATTAAAAAAATTCGTTGGTTAAAAAAAACAATTTTTTTAATGAATTAATATTTAAAAATCAACAACGCGGTAAATTATACTATTTTGAAAAAGCGTAAATATTTTAAAATCGACTTAAAAACTAATGAGATATGCAAAGTCTTGTGGAAACATATTTGTCATCTTTTCTGTTCTTTATTCTTTTTTTTAGAAATGCCTCCGTGTACGTTTTCTTGTATATAAATCGCTGCTAGTATTTCGCCTTAATAACCAGCAGTAGTAGGGGTCTTCCCCTTAGTGCTGGCCTAATTAAAAAAAATATAAGTCCCGGAAAAACGAGAAATGTGTGAAAAAGTTATTTCCGGAATTTTTTAATTTTTTAAGAACCCTTATCATCAATTTAGAGCACTATGGCTATGTTATAACCGAAATTATTTTGGCCTGAAACAGAAAGTCAAATACAGAACATTTGATCTTTATTGTTTGAAATATTTTCAATTTAACGACGTTCTTTAGGCACTAAGATGAAGCGATATAACTCTTTCGGCATGGCTGCGTCAAAGACCGTATCTACACTGATAACCCCCTAATGGTAGAGCATTTAAAATCCAACATTTGACAAGTTATTGCCACTACACCTACAGAACTGTTCGAAATTGTGGTTGACAGTAGCCTCAAAAAGACCGATTTTGGCAAGTAATTCAAATGAGGTCATAAAAACGACGTTGTATTTTGTATATAATTGGAAAAGTTTTATTGAAAAAAAGCTCTAGAGTTTTTATTCCTTTATTCTAATTTCCTTGTAAAACAATTACACATTTTTTTAATTACTTACACAATTTAAAAACAAAAATAAAAAAAAAACTGTGTGTAAAATTTTAAATGATTTACTGAAAAACAATAAAAAGCAATAAAAAAAAAACATGCAGCCACACTCGTGTTTAACAACTCCCCCTTTTTTTACTGGCATATGAAATCAAAATTCATAATAAATTTTTGATTTTTTTGTTTTTGTTGTAAAATACAACAACCAGCAGCTCCAACCAAAGTTAAGTTTAATTTTCAACAACTTAACACCTTTAAGACTAAAGAATATAAGAAGAATAATATTTCATGAAAACATTGTATGCGTGAGTTAAGATTCTTAGTTTTTGTTCAAACTTGATTCGTGAGTTTTTATTTCATGAGGAGAAAAATAAAAAACCCCGAATAGTTGCAAACTCTGAAAAGCAGTTACTCATAATGGCATCACCATTAATTTAGTCATTTTGGTTTTACTAAAAATCATTAGACCATAAAACTGTACATGCACAAAATAAACGCATAAACACATTGGCTATTACGAAGTAGTTTTGCATTATTCTTAAGAAATTTACAAAACAAAAACAAAACCAAACTAAAGACTAATTCTTTTAATGTGTTTGTACTCTACATCGTAGCACCATAATTTTTAGAATAAATTTTTAGAATAATTTATTGGTTATGTGAGGAATATGAAATTGGGACATTAAGATAACCAAAGTTGAGTGGTACAGATCCTAGATACGAAGCTAAACTAAAAAAAGAACTTAAAGAAAGGGTCTTACTATTTCATATACTTGTCGTAACTTCATTGGTTAGAACTGGGCACTTTTGCTTACATTTATACTCTGTGTGGAATGTTATTGTAGAAGGCTGTCAGTGTAGGGTCTTACATAAGGTCCAACGGAGTGCCTCTATAATACCCATGATGCTATGTTCTATCAAACTCCACTTGATTTGTGTGTACGACTTTGTGCCGCTCGTAGAATTATACGGCTAAAAGAGTCGAGTGATCACTCCGGTATTCTTGATGTCTTATCTTCTTTAACTGAAAAACAATTTTTTGAATTAGACCACTCACTATGTGAAAACTCTTATTCCGTTATGTCCTCCTGAACATTGGTGAATTTCTAGTTGTGTGAATGTGAATTTCGGTATTTGAAATCCTGGTTCAAATTACGGCATTCCATATCGAATAAAATTCGTTGTAAATTGTTTTAAAATTTTATGAAATTTTGTTCGATATCGAAAGCTGTACTTTGCCCCCAGGCTTTTTTTGAACTGAGCTGTAGGATTTCGCTTGTGGAAGGATGTAAATTTGTATATCCTTGCAAATATAAAATCTCTAATATTCACCCGCTCTGCTTTTCCCCTCCTTTTTTAACCAGTTACTAAATACCACTTTGTACATTGGGTTCTACAACTTCGGGTTATTTGTGATGACTATAACGAATACACATCCTCCTGCCTATCTTTGTGACAAGTAATGTATAAACCAAATCAAATCAATCAAATCAATCAAATCTATAAGTAGCAAAACAGAGTTTTATACCTAAATAGCCTTATAATATACCTTAAGAATTTGACCTCTCACCGAGCATCCAGTAAGTTTAAAAGAAAAATTGAAATTTAGCCTTCCGATTGTATTTGTTTTATTTCTAAACTATTATTTTTTCAATAAGCAGTAAAAGTGATATCGGCTAAGTGGCCAATGCTACACTGATAAATTTATTATTCTTCTCAGAACTTTTATCTATGGATTTGCTTATATATGACGGACATTGTATTTGAGAACTACAAAAGTCTTATATCACGAAATGTCACAAAAGGAGTCCAAAAGGGTTATGTCAAGCAGTCGTGTCGATCAGTGTAAATCACTAAAAATTAAAACTAATGTTGTCAACCAGTAAGGAATTTAAAATTTTAGTTGTAGATCGTGCGGTAACTGTCTTTGTTCTATACTGTCGGAATCATATGTTTTGCAGCTTCAATTCGTACTTTTGAATTTTCAGATGGTCGTTAAGTATGGCTCTTAAGCGCTTCCCGTTCACTTTCTTTTTGGCATTAATTAGCGTCAATACCACATTACACAGTAACTTTAAGAAGGTGTAATGTAGCTGGGTAGATTTCTGGAGCTTAGGAATACCTGCTGAGTTGAAAGTAGATCACTTTGCTAGTGGCGGTCTTCGATCCACGTGGTTGAGATTCGAGATGACTTTGCCGAAAACTGAAAAAGTTTAACTTAGAAGTATATGGATGCTTTCCTTAAATAGCCCAACATTGTTACGATCTCTGCAGAACTTAATTTAATCATGAATGTAGGATAATGGCTTTACACAGAAATTGGCAAAACTTATAGGGGATCACAGCAGCTTGCAATTGTTTTAATAATGCTCGTTGAGAATATAAGAAAAAAGAATTTTATTTGTTGTCTAATGCGAAACAAATTTTTTCCAACAATGCATATTTATATCATGTATGGATATTAATAAATACTGGTCTTAAGTTTCGTTAATTTCAATTATGTGTAATAAGTTTGTCGATTTAATTAACGATAGTAGCGTGTCATTAACACCACCTTGCATTAACAAAATCAACACTTTTCTGTTGATAATTTTTTGTAATTAGAAATTTCATTTTGCTGTTTAACAAGTTTAATCAATAACACTCATGCCTTTCCAGATTCACTAAAATTACAACAGAAAGCTGTTAGAATTTTAAAAGAAACAACGTGAGAAATAAAGCGTAGGACTTTGTAACAGAATGGGTGCAATTTCATACGTTTCAAGTTAAAAAAAAAATATACCCAAATTTTTAAACAGAAATAACAGAATGATTAATGCTGGTGGCAGAGAATTCGAATTTTTTTTAAATTTATTTTGTTTTCAAATATTTTTTTAAAATCAGTTTTAATAAGTTTTTTTTAAGCTTTTTATCAATAATCTTTTTGATCACCTCCGAAAATATATAAATGACAGCACTTAGTAAAATTTCACAATATTTTCTCTCTACCATTTACATATTTTTATTTTATTTCAAATATATTCAGAATTTTGAAATAATAAATTTTAAGGTTTTGTAAGAGAAGCAAGTTTTGCATCGACTTTTCAACAGAGTATTTGCTGCCGTCAGTACTGCACATTTTTTCAATACTGATTGTTAAAGTTGTTAAAGCATCGAGTATTGCTTTGAATTTAAAAACAAAGCTTTGGAAGAAAGAATCTTTAAAAGATTTGCAAGAAGTCAGTACTTGTGTATTTGATACCAATAGTGAACATTCAAATGATCATTCAAGTTAAAGGTATACAAAACGCGGTAGATAGGTTTCTAAATGCCGCGTTATAACAAATCGCGTTGTAGTAGATATTAATTCAATAAAAAATTAGGGTTTATTGAATGTATTCGCCTATATGGCGAAAAATATTTTTTGTTTTGTAATTATTTAAACAAAATAAAAATAGAATTTCAAATCTATTTAAAATATTTTAATCCAAAGATTTAAGAAACCAAAAATAAAGTCACAATTTTCTACTAATATTTGTCTTCTTCATTATTTAGTATTATTTTAATCTGTCGCCAACATTTTTTTTTTAGTCATTCTAACTCAAAATTAGAGCTAAGTCCACTTTTATTGAAGCCTGTTTGCTCTTGTTTCGTCAAACTTTAGAAATTTCTTAATAAGGTCTTAAGTTATTTAAATGATTTCTTCTAAATATTTCTGATCAAGTTTTTTCAGTATCGTTTTCTAAAATTTTGCCATCCAACTGCTTTGTCATATTTAAAATTTTCTTGCTACTCTTTGGCGGGAAGTTTTGTCTTTTGTGTTTTCTACATTTGAAAGACCGTCAGAGCTATCATCAGTCAATAATATGAAATGTTCGACTTTTACTCACTTACTTACGACTCTACTTACATACATTATTTACGAACAACTATTTTTAGGTAAACTATTAATATTCTTTATGAATATATCAGTAAATTTTTAAAGAAAAATTGCTTTATTAGAAAAATTTCATAAGTAAGAGGTAATGAAGTAAGACTACTGCGTTATAGAATAATTTCCGCATTTTGTGAACCACGCTCTAGCGAAATCGCATTATAAAAGTACCGCGTTGTAGGAAAGTTAACTGAACCATATTTCAAAACTTAATCAATTAATATTTTAAAACTTTTCATTATATTAAAAGCCTTTAAGACCAATTCATCCAAAAGCCATTAATTAAAATGCAACATTAAAAATACATGCAGCAAATGCGTTTCTAATATCTGCGTATTGTACCGATTAGAAGAAAAAAAAACCTTAAAAACAATTTTAAAAAAACTTCAAAAACAGACAAGCTTTTTTAATAGTTTTTACTAATGTTTACCACTTTTACATACAAAAAAAAAAATACAAAATTAAATAGTGATTATGAAGATGCAACACATGTGTTCGAACATCATTAATCATGTTGCATGTTTGTAAGCCACTTATACTTTAATGTTGTCATATCGTCAATTTATTTTCACATTGAAGCAGCAGTCAAGAAGAACTCTATCGTCATTAATAGAAACATGAAAAAATGTGTAAAAATTTCGAGAAAAAAACAGTAATAATGAATTTATTGATTACGGGTCAAATTAATAGCAACACATGAGCTCAAAATTATTAGGGGTCACACCAAATACAAAAAAATTACATTCAAATTCAATTCAAAAATACATTGTAATTACTAGGGCAACCAAAAATATGCTGTATAAAATTAGTTTTAAGCGCCTAAAATATGCATTGAAAAAAACGCTTTTAAGCCTTAAAAATATGCTCTATAAAACTCAAAACACATACATATGTCAATGTAAAATTACGTATATTTTTTCAAAAATTTTAAAGCATAAAAAGTAACAATAAGCCACCAACCAGATAAAATAAAATTGCTTTATATTTACATATGCCCCTCTTCTCGTAAAATGCTCTTGTACATTGAGAAACTTCTTTCGACATCAATGGTGCAAATTTGAAAACAAACTTTTCCTAGCATAATTTCTTGCGTTGAGCTCAATATGTTTTTGACTTCCGAGGTGTTGTTTTATAGTAAATATTCTCTTTGCTGACACTGGTTTATTGCAAACTTTACAAAAAAGAATATTCTTATTAGATTTAAAACCTCGGTATTCGCTAATATATTATTTAGTCTGTTTGACACAGATTGCTTGATTTTCTACATATTCTTACGAAAATTTAATTATTTAAAAAACTAACTTTTAATTTAATTTTTTATAACATGCAATTATTGCAATTTTTCCCCCAATAGTTACAACGTTGAAAAACACGTATCTTTTAATTTAGAATTCATTATTAAGCAATTTTTTTAAACGTTATTCCGCTAAATGTTAAATTTTTATGCATTCTATTTAATTTGTTTTTTTGCTTTCTAGTAGGTAGTTATTATTTTGAAAAAATAAAATTTGGTTATACACGTAAATTCTTCTAAAATAAAATTGAAATTTGTAAAATATGCCATGCAATTCTGAAAAGATTGAAAAATGCAAGAGTATGCATTTATGACGAAGTATGCAAAAATATGCCGTAACAAATCGGGGTTAAACGTAGTAGATTTTCCTAAAATGAATTAATATTTTGCTTTTTTTGTCAGTAATATTCAGAAAAAAAATGCTAATGCATATTTTTGGTTGCCCTAGTAATTACTAAGTACTGCTAAAAACCAGTTTAGACTATTCTACAAGTCTTTTACAGATTTTTATTTTTCCTCCACTTGTCTAAAAATAAAATACATAATGTTTTCATTACATTCTTACTGATCATTAAATCTACGGCGGAAAAACTGGCCTTATTTCCTACAACAAAATATCGACCTAGAAAATAGCAGATGAGGCAGACGTACACTTGTAAATATCTCAAATTTAAAGTATTAAATCAACATACATACATACATACATAATTAGCCATTCCAACCCTATGTCAGGGTTACAGCTTAGCTTCTCGCAGCACTCATAATTAATTATTAATTATCTTCTTAGTCTTAATCCGCCCAGTTGCCATTCGCTCACTTTTGTAGTTCATTCGGGGGTTGTCCTGCTTTTTTCGCTTTTCCCCATATCTTTTTTATTGCTTCTTAACAATACCTGCAATGCCAAAAAAAAACAGTTAATGGAATAAAAAAACGCTACGATAGCATTACATATTACACTGTATAACAATTTGAAACTTTTTGCAAAATAACGGGGTTCTGACGATTGATCCTGGTAGAGGAGAATAAAAAAATATATACGTATGTCGGCGTTTAGACAGATCACATCGGAATTTAATTATAGAGCCGGTTAAAATTTCCATCTTCAAATAAAAAAAATGGACAAAATCGGTTTCAAAACAAAAGACTTATGTTTTTTTAAAGTTGTTACTTCGTGAATACGAGTATGTCACAATACTTGCTATTAAAAAAAGCACTTAACGAAGTGATCGAAAAAACTAAAACCACTTCACTACTATATGGGTTTCAACAAAAAAGAATTGCTATGTCAGAACTCCTTCATATTTGTTGGTGTAGAACAGTGTAATTTATCTCATTGTTGATTTTAAGATATTAATTTATTCAAAAAATTGTTTACGTTCTCTTTTCTAGAAATGGTAATTGCAACCCAAAAAATTTTTATTAAAATTAAATTACTTTTAAATTAAATACAATTTTGTACAATTATGTAGTAAAACGAGGACTAGGTGTGTTTTTCTTATTAAAAAAAAAAAAAAAAGAAAAAACTGCATGCCCGTGGTCAGTCCTTACAGCTGTTCAAACAAATCGATAAATTGTTTGCAAACAATTAAATACTTAAAATACAAAAACCGTGACTCTATTGCAAATATACAAAATTCTTCAAACAAAACAGCAATAAAAAAACCAACATGAAAAAAAATTCACTGATTAAAACATTTTAATCCCAGTTGATTAATTCTTGATATTTTTTTGTTTTTTATTTTCTACTCACATACTGACCCAACAAGAACAAAATAAAATAAGTATATGTATATAAAAAATAAACCTGTACTTGCCAAGTTATTAAAATTAAATGGAAAAAAATTTGTAAAAAAAAATATTCTGAAAATCTAACCAGAAGGTATAAATTGTTGCGCCTTTAGGAAATACAAATACTGCAACAAAAAAAGTAATCTGTACACCATTCACGATGTGGTCATTTATTTTATATGCAACATTTTCCACTTTTTTTTTTTTTTTTTTTTTTTTTTGACCAAAAGAAAAACACTTTTTGACTGGTTTAAATAAAATCTGAGAGAAAAACTACGAAGAAGAAAAACGCATTAAAATACAACAACAATAACAGCAGCAATAACAAAAACACATTTTACAGTTTTAATCTTGTTTTTGTATTAAACCGTTATGTTCTCTAGTATGTCCACTGACACTGTGGCATAAAGTCCATACAACACATTAAAAACAACTAAAACTCCAACTACAAATGCAATGATGGCCAGAATGTGTATTTTAACTGAGCAAAACTGAACAAAAACAAAAACAAAAACAAAAACAAAACAAAAATCTAAACTGAACTGAACGCACGTTTAAATGTCTGATCAAGTCTCGTTTTCAAACCATCTGTCTGTCTGTTTGGATGTTTGTCTTTTGGCAAAGAAAACAAAACAAAAACAAAATGTGATCTGTGTAATTTTTAATGCAAGTGCGTGTACATAATTTGACTCAAAATACAGCAAACATTTGAACACATACTTGCTTATCAAAAAAAAAAAACATACTCTTCTATCTACTCTGTATGACAAAGAATAGAACAAAAATTCCCAGTCCATAGCTTCGGTTAATATAGAATGTTTTATTGCAAATACCACCACGTTTTAAATTTTATTCTACTCTACTCTATTCTATTCTATTCGTTTTTTTATAAAGTGTTGTCGCTTTTTGAACATCAGCTACAATAACGGCAAAAACTAAACAAAAATGAAAACAACAACAACAATAACAAAAAGAATACAAAATATTTAAATCTAGTTTTACGCACTACGATCACAAGTTTATTGCTAAAAAGCATTAAACATGTCCCATGATAAACTGCATTAATCTTAAAGGTGCTCATTTCTTACACCCTATAAATAATTAGAAATTCTTTGCCATATTGAATGTGTCAGGACATGGTATGTAACGATTTTTAAAAATTAATTTGTTTATTGGACATTTAAGCAGATCTCTTTCCAAACAAAACAAAAGACGAGAAACGATAGTACACTCACAGTCATCCCAAACAACTGTCTCAGCGTTAATTTTTTTGGTAGTAAGTATTTGAACTACTTTTTATTGCACTCTAGTCTACAAGAACAATGTAATAAAATTATTATCGTAAGTCAGTGGGTGGATCAATATTTTCGTCAAAAATGACAGAGTAGAGTTTATTTTTAAATTCTTGCAAGATTCTTAAAAAATATTTTTATAAAAATTTTTGTATTTTTTACGGTAACATAATCATTTTATTCAAAAGAAATAAATTTATAAGTAAAAAAAATAAATAAAAGAATAACAAAAGAAATAATATATTCAATATATTGAAATCTGATGAGACTTCCGTAGATGAAGTCGAAAGCTGGCCTACATTTAAATCGCGGATGTTATGTGCCTCCTTTCTTTGAGACACAGAGAACGCAATTTGTTTTGATGTTTTCTTAAGAGGCATTAATAATAGAAATAAACGAACAATTAAGTGAGACCCACTTAAAGAGGTTAATTTTCGTTAAAATTGAAATTTTAATATTTATTTTTTTCCATTGTAATAAATAATTTTATGAAAATTAAAAATTTAAAAATATTTTCAAGATAACAGAACGAATATAATTAAATCTGTCAAAGAGCCATCCCTAAATAAAAGCGGCAAGCGGAACGTTTTCCAACGCTCAGCGCTTACTCTGAACCGCCATCCCTAAATAAGAGCGGCAACGTTTTGGCAAAACATTAAAAACAGGGTAATACAAAAACATATACTTATAAATATAACAAGTTTGACTATTTTAATAATAAACTGCATTTCTCTATTGGTATATGTAACATAAACTAAATTTTATAGTACTATATTATTTATTATTATTATATTTTATTTATTTATTTTATATTAATATTTATTATCTTCTATTTTGTTTATTTTTTGCCCTTACGAATAAAACATGGTTATGCAAATGACATATCTTTATATCACAACCCTGTTTTTTTCCTATTTGTTTACATTTTAGTTACCTTTTGCGAAAAGCTTTACTATTAAACGCTCTGTCAAAATTGGATTTTATAATTGCAAAGCGTTGCCGCCGCGTTATTTTTGGATGCTCCATACAAAATGTATGGGCATAAGAAATTTTGACAGCTAGAAAACGCTTGCCGCTTTTATTTAGGGATAGCAGAAATGCATCAAACAAAGAGAACAACAACACATATTCAATACAAGTATGGAAATTATGGTCAAATATGCTCTCCCACTTATCAAATTCTCAAAAAAAGCAAAAATAATTGCTCTTATAATTACAGGGAACTCGCGATAATTTGAACTTTTAAAAATCGAAATAAATTCAAAAATAGGGTTCAGAAACATACGAGTAAAATTATAAATTACAATAAATAAAAACTTCCATAATTATACTTGTGGCACATTTATTTTTTTTTTTTTATTTTATTCAATTTATGAAAAAAATTCTTACAGATGATTTTACAAAATTAATATTTAAATAATAGTTAAATATTTAACATTAATGGTTTAAGAACTTAACAAAGCGTCTTCTTATTGAGTGTTTAAAATGAGTGTTTAAAATCCACACACCTTGTAAGCGAAAACATTGTATTTTAAGTAGATGTCGGGCGATTTGGAACTATAAGTTCTAGCTTACTTAGAAGAGTTTCAGAATCAATAAAATAAAACAATTAATGTTCATAGAAGTCCTTCTGCTCCTTCATACAATGTTTGGCAAAAAAAATTAAATATTGTTCGTAGAATGTTGAAATTTTACTCTGAGCCTTTGGTTAGCTCAATTAAGAAAAATATAAAGTTTCATTAAAAGTGGCCACGCTCACTACCCACCGCCCATGGAACCCATAGTTTATTTTTGGCCCAGAGGTTTTGAAATTTTGCTCTGAGCCTTTGGTGAGCTCAATTAAGAAAAATATAAAGTTTCATCAAAGTTGGCCACGCCCACTACCCACCGCCCATACAACCAAAAATTTATTTTTGGCCCAGAGCTTTTGAAATTTTGCTCTGAGTCTTTGGTATATTTACACTACCTAACTTTCTCATCTGATTATAACAGATTACAACTCAGGCGGCAATAATTTTGAAAGTAGAAAATGTTCTATTTTTAACTGAGCTCAGGCAAAAACAATAAAAGTTAAATTAGATTTGTAATTGAACTATCTGAGTGTATCGGAGTGCGCTTCTAAAATAAAACTCAGAGGAGAAACTTAGGTAGTGTAAATAAAGCTCTAGCTCAATTAAGAAAAGTATAAAGTTTCATCAAAATTGGCCACGCCCACTGCCCATAGAACAAAAAATTTATTTTTGACCCAACATTTTTGAATATAGATGAATTCAGAGCTGCCTGGGAACTTTTAATCAGCCAATATATATTATTAAATCCTAGTTTCTATTTTATAAGCATAGTGAAGAAGAAAAAGTTAATAAGCAAAACTTTTACATAATATAGGGTGAGTACTGTAACTATTTATAATATGAAGGAAAACTAAAATAAATTGTTTTCTTATTAATACTGTTAGATGTTATTATTCGTCGAAACAATCAGTAATCCAGTGTTGTCAAATCTATATTAATCTGCAAACTATTTTATTTTGCAGTACAGGGTGCAGGGGCCTTAGGTTGAGGCCACGCAATGAGCGGCAAGTGAATTATTACTAAGCGTCATTTCGGAGCAGTTAGTGTGGTTAGTTGTTAAAATGCCATATTTTTACTTTTAAAATTTGGTAATCTATCTTGCCATAATAGCGGTCGGCTTTGTACAGATGAAATTATAAGCTCCGCCCGCATTCACTTTTGCCATGTTTATACTTCGCCGCTCAGAAATTAACTAAATATTAGAACAAGTTCTATTCCAAAGCGGCGCCGCTTAGCCGCTCAGAAATGCCGCTCACTGCGTGGCCACTTCAGTAGTATTCCATATGTTTTAATTTTTTGCCGCTAATTGAGTGGCCTCGGCCTTATGGTGATGATTTGGATAAAATATGTTGAGAGAAGTTTGTTCAGCCAACAACAAACTTATAAAAATCTTCTGTTTTTATTTATTTATTTTATTTCAATTTAAAATATTCAATAAATTTAAAAAAATTTTTAGTATTAATATTTTAGTACTCGGTTAACAATTAAATTTATTTTGTTAACTTTTTCTAATAATAAAACTCATGATGTAACGCACAATACAGTCGAATTGGATTGGCTGTTAAAAAACATCTTAATTTTGAAAGTCACAAAAACTAAAACAAATTTTTTCCCAATTGCTGTTAAAGTTGTTGACAACCGTATAACTCTGATTTTAGTTTTTTTTTTTTTAATTTTTCTTATTTCAAACTTTTTTTTCGTAAAATATCGCTGTTACAGGAAATGTCAATGGCTGATACAATTTTAAATGATAGTGAAAAATAAAATGAAATATTTTTTTTAAGTTTTCATTACTGCAATTGCGTGCTTTAAATTGCCCAACATTAAACAGCAGGCATTCAAGCAATTGCATATATATTCGCTTATTTACTCAATACGTACTTTCGTTACTGGTTGGTTAGTTTAGTAATTATTAGAAGAAGTACTCGTAATATAAATTATATTTTTTATTGTTAAACCAAATACTACTTTAATGTTAATTTAGTCAAAGATATGATTCGTATAAGAGTGTGGGTTTAAGTCACCTTATAGTAGGTAGAAAGTTTTTATGTTTGTTGCTTTATTAATATACTCGTATTCAAGTAGTTTCATTGATTACTTTATTTTTTTGAAAAGTAAACGAATGTTCGTCCTTTTTTTTTTTTTTTATTAGAGAATCTACAGATCGCAATTTCAATTTATTGGCAAAAACGTGTATTGTTTATTAAAATTCTCAGCAGTGTTTTTAATGTGCATACAGTTTATCCAGATTACTGGTTTTTTAAGCTTTCATACACTTTAAAAAAAAGTTCGGGTCCTCAAGCATGGTCTTACTTAATGAGCATGGGGGGGGGGGGGGGGGGTCGTGGCATAGTGGTAGAGCGCTCGCACAGAAATTCACACGACCAAGGTTCAATCCCAGCGAAGGACAAAATTATAAAATAAAAATTTGCGGTTTTCTAAAATTACAATTTAAATTAAAAATTAAATTTAAAAAATAAGAGGTTCCCCCCCCCCCCTCCAAGCAAAGACCATCTGCAAGATGACATTTATAATATATTCTACCAGAAAAAAATGGTCAGGAGTACAGCGCCACCTTCTGGGAAGATAACAGCTAATCTACTGAAGACGCTCACCATTCACATTCAAACATCCACCGACAGATGAGGCAATTGATGTTTGATCATTCGAGGGTGAAGGTATAACACTGGCTTTTGAGTGGGCAAATTGACCGCAACTTGTTCCATCAATACAAAAAAAAAATTAGTAATGAAATGATTCCTATTACTTTCTTTTCAAATACAATATACTTCAGTGTCACAGACCATTGCCTCTGTTGGGAAGCAATCCAAAAGTCTTTTCACTGGCAGTCTAGAACACTACTGAATAAACTACTGGGGAACCCTGATGAATGTGAACACCTTAAATAAATACCGAATTTATTAAAATCCAATATTGCTCGGTGTAGTGCCACAGACCAAGGTTTTTCATGGGAATCGAATACACAACATTTTCACTAGAAGTCTAGTACACCATTCAATAGACCTCTGAGGAAAGGAATGATTGGTTTCGCTGCTTGTTTTTTCTTTTAATCAATATTGCATTTGGTAAAATATTTTGAATAAAATTACACATTTTTCTTTGCCAGCAAACGGGGTCATTGATGGCTTGATTTAGCAGCTTCTTTCAATAAAAAATAAATATAATGCTTCTAAAAAATCAAACATTCAAAGTTAAAGCAGAGGCAAAAACTGTAGCAAAACAACAGTCGAAATTTTCGAAAGTTTTCGTTTAACTGACTTTAACTTCCACTTGATTCGGAAGTTAAAGCAGAAGCAATAAGAAATACTACAGCACTTCAATGGTTTTTTATTCGACTGACTTTAAGTTTTTTAGAAAATTCAGTTTAAGAGTTTTTTGTTTGGCTATACTTTAACTGAAGAAGGAGAAGAAATTGAGGAGGAAAACATATTTTGAATCTGATTGCACACCTAATCCAGAAAAATTCTCAACCATTCCATCGAAATGAGTTAAATGACTTAGTAATTGAGATCTCTTCTGAACGAGAAATATTACATTTCATATCTCTAGTGACAAAGATTTACTGCCACATTTTTCCTTTGAACAGAATTTTATCTAGTAATGTTGAGATTCTTATACTTAGTGTGCGGCATTGATTTTGACAATCAAGTATTTTTAAGACTAAATAGAGTCAGTGATTTGAATTATTAGCAAACTTAATAACACAAAATCAGAATATTTAAATTTTTTTTATATTAAGGCCAATACATACTTACATACATAATTGTCCATTACAACTCTGTGTCAGGGTTACGGCCTAGCTTCTCGCAGCACTCATGTTGTGTCTAATAAGTTTTCTATCCATGAGCACGGGGATCTGCAGTTTCAAGACGACTCGGAACGACAGATTTCAGAAGCTTGTTCATGGCATCATATGCTCTCATAACTTTTGCCAGATTGCTGCTAAGAAGTGGTTGCCGAAAGAAATGAATTTTTCATATTTCTATTTTCAATATGTCAGAGCTGGGGTTTGAACCCTGAGCTCTTGTCTTACCAAGCCAACACACTACCACTAGACCTTGGCGACCACATTTATACCAATACTCAGGATTATTTTATAGACCTCTTTTTTTCTTTATGAGACAAGTTACTGTCAACTTGACCACTCAAAGGTTAGTGTTATACCTTCACCCTTGAACGATCAACAGCAATTGCTCCATCTGTCGGTTGATGTTGATTGTGAGTGGTGAGCGTCTACACTAAGTAGGGTAGCTGTTATTTTCCCCGAAGGCGGTGTTGTACTCCTGTACTGATCATTCGTTTCTGTAGTTTTGCAGTTTATATTTTGCTGTTGCTTTAACTGCGACTGTTAGATTGCAAAGTAGCATTAGTTTATCAACAGATCAATGATCTATAATGGAATAGATCAATGGATCAATATTCAAATAAATAATTGAAAAACTTTAGGAGTTTTACTTCTTTGACTAAAGTTTTTAATTACTGCATAAATGCATATATTTTTTTCAACATATTTCTGTCGAAACTATAAATTTGTAAACACGCAAATTCCGATACTCGCATGGGGGTGAATGTGTAGTACATTAGAAGTTCGACTCGTCGAATTTAAATTTTTTTTTATAAACAAGTATACCTCGAATACTTTGCAACGCGATCTACTAATGAAGAGCATTTTTAGTACATTTCTCAGTATATACCAAAACCAAAACCAAAAAATAAGACTTTCATAACGTGTATAGCATAACGCGAAACATTTCTCGAATGCAACCAACGCATTTCAAGTGGGATACTTGTATTTATTTTATAATGACCAAAAAAATAAATTCATTTTCTTTCTTTTTTTTAATATTTTTACAATTATATGACCAAATAAATTTCCTTTTCTTTATTAAAGAATTCAAAATATGATTGCGTGCTTATGAAAGTACGTAAAAGAAAAAAACAAATGGCATTCCTTAGTGATGACAGCAAATGATAAAAATGGTAAAAAAATGATAAACAAACATTAAAAAAAAATATTTGAAAACTAAAAAATGTTTTCAAATTATCTAAAAAAAAAAAAAAATACACAGACAAAAACTTTAATGAGATGTTTTTAAAAGAAAAGGAAATACAAAGTATTTAAGTATCGGAAAGAAAAACATGATTATATGACTTGATGATAAATTTCTCGAAACAACAGACGTCAAGGTAACAAAACAAATACTGTTTACTTGCATAGAATATTTTTACAAAAAAATAAAAGAAAAAAAAATAATAATTTATAACCCATGTCATAACAAATAATGCAATGGATAGTTAGTCGTACAACAATATAATAATTATTTATTTAATTTAATCATAAACAATAAAATAGAAGAAAAAAAAATAGTTCAGAGCAATAAGAAAATATTTAAAAAAAAAATACAAAATAAAGGTAATATACAGGGAAATATAAATATTTATGTTTTATTGTTTTTAAACTGCGTATGAAGAAAAAACCCTATACACATACAATGTATGTACGTACAAGAAAAATTGAAAAATGTACTCAAAACTTTATATCAAATTACTTAAATATGAAATTTCAAAAGGGGAACATCTCGCATATTTTTTCGTTTGCATTTTTTCTTATTAATGAGTCTAAAATGCTTCCCTGCCCGTACTACTCTTGAAAAACTAACATCCCTGACATTCGTTCTACTTTAAACGTCGTGGGAGATACAGAAAAACTTTCAAAAAGGTCACAACTCTAGGAGGAATTATTGTTTAAAATTACAAAAATATTTAAAGCAGCACCGCTTTGATTTTTCTTCTTCTTCTTAAAAACGATTACATCTATTAGTTTATTCTAAATTCAATACCCGAACTTCATATACTTTCTAATGGCTGCCCATGGCAAAAGAAGAGCAATGCTATTACACGATTTTCATTGGTATTATCTGTACACAGATATATATTTTCCACTGCGCGGACACTCTTTCAATGATTGTGATAGAAATTTAGTTGTCAATAGAAAAATGAGAAGCGAAGATCGCATACTGAAATTATTTTCTCCCAATGTATGTACATACACTTGTATGAGTTAGTCGAAGTAAAGTCACACAACAGTTTCTATCATATTCTCCTTTTTTAACCATCAAATTTTTGTTTACTCGATATCATTTATTCCCAAAAGGGCACATCTCATTAGTTTTAAATATACTAACAAAGATATATGATGAAGTCAATATCCGAATATTTCTGTAATTTACGGTTACAAATTATGCCCAAAATATAATCCGTATAAAATTTTTTAAACTACTATTATATTTCATTATAAAATAATTAGTTTTAAATTTCCTGCAAACTTTAAATAATCAGACATGTGCTCTTTTCGAAGTTGCACATTCAGTTGATTTATGAAGCTTTTGTAATATATGAGACCAGTACCTCCTGATGGTTATGACGACAAAAGCAGTGACATAGGACATAAGATATGTAATGAGAAAGAGTTACTTTGGTGCAGCCAGCAAAAGTTGACTTTAATAGTAATAACAGACACACCACACTTTAAAAACCACTAACATCTGCAGCAGCATCTGCCAGTCGTAGCAGTGCAGCTAAAATATAGAAAAAATGCAATGGACGATCAAGCCATGATTACGAAATTGTACAGCCTCATTAGAGGCTTGGTTCTGAACTCTTTCCTATTGTCAGAATTAACAAGTTTGAAGCAAGCAATTCAATAAAAAGCTCAGAATTAATCAACAGGAAAAGTATTGTATTCTGATATGACAACGCTAAACCACACACATCTTTGATGGCCCTTCAGAAAGTAAAGAAGTTTGGTAGAAAAGTTTTGATCATACTCCACATAGCCTTCCTCATGCACCTTCATTCTTTTTGATCACTGTGTTGTATATTTAAATTTGGTAAATACCTGTGGTTCAGTTTTTTACTTAGAAAGCTCCGAAACAATTGCAGAGAGTTATTGATGAAATAAAAGAAGAAATATGATTACTTTTTAGTCAAATTTATAATCAAATTCCTTAATAGAGACAAGCAAGAGTTTAAATGCACCTGCCCGAAAACTGCAGCTTAACAAACCACGTTAAAAAATAGCACATATCAGTAACGCACCTAATTAATAAATACAAAGTATTCAAAATTATCTGCATATGACCATATGCCCAGAGTTTGCTTGAGCCTCTTAACTTTGTTGATCGCATTGCGTTAATGGACATATATTATTGGAAGGTGGAAAAAGAGTACCTTTTCCTATACTCGGTTGAGAAGCCCAACATTTAAAGCACCGCCTCACACAGAAGAGTTGCATTTCCTCTTGGGTCTGATAAAGTTCTTGTAAATATAATAAAGGTCAAATAGAGAGAACAATTTCTTGCAACGTTTTAAAAAACTGAGGTCATTCCAATGAACATCATAGTTAAATCGCATGTAAATGTGTAACTGACGCCAAAATCAGAAATCCGTAGGCTTTAACATTATTATGGCAAAAGGTAGAAGACCAGGGTAGGTAGCACAAAAAGTACGGTGTTCCTGTTACTAGATACTTTTTCTATAGACAAAATGAAAGGACAGCAACTTTCAGTGAACCATAACACATTTTTTATTCTCTATGAAAAAGAAACCTTGATAGTAAAGAAAACAAAGTGTTTAAGGCTTAAGGCTTTATATATGGGCATTTTTCCAATAATACATTTCATAATTAAAAAAAGTAAAAACACACAAAAAAGCAATTTTTCTCGAAAAGCAGTTTTTTAGTTATGCCATTATTCATGTCAGTGAGCGTACATATAATTTTTAAAGCACACAGTATCTACTATCAGTCATTTAATGATTACTGAATTTTTTTACACAAATCAGTACTTTTTACTGAATACTGATTTACGTATTGCAGTAAGAAAGTAATGCATATTTTTATTGATTTTTGAGACAACTACAGAGAAAACAGTATGATTAAGTAAATAAGTAAGTTGCCTTAAAAGATAAAATGTGGGATTATTTATTATTTAAAAGTCATGGGTTAATCAAAAACTAGTTACAGAACTAGGACAACGCGAAATCTGTTCCCCAGTGTAATCCAATAATAAACGAGTATGCTTTATAAGTTAGTAAAACAGAAACCTATTGAAATACCAAAAACTAGTAGCAGTGGCCGTTGTCTAGTTGTTAGTGTTAATAGACAAGTGCTTCGGGGTCAAGACCCAGCTTGAAAAAAAGAAGTTTAAAAAAATATTTCTTTCTGCGACTACCTCTAAGCAGTATTTTGGCAAAAGCTCTGAGAGGAGCATGAACAAGCTACTTAAGTCCGTTGTTCGAAGTCCACTTTAAACTGTAGGTCCCGGTACTCATGGATGAAATATAACATACAGAACATGGATGCTGCGAGAAGTTAGGCCGTTACCCTAAAGCAGGGTTGTAATAACCTATTATGTATGTATGTATGTATGTAAGTGTATTTAATTTTAATACTGCGTTCGCTGTAGATACCTTTTTTGACTCAAAGACAAAAAATAAAAGTTCTTAGATTTTAATGAAGATGAAGCTGCTTTCCTTTGAACATTTTCTTACAAATCCTCAGAACAAAAAAAAAATTTAATTTTTGCATGAATTTTTAACAATTTGTTGGAAAACGCTTTTTTGTAAGCATTCAAGAAGAAGCTGTTCAAAGCAATTTAATAAATTGATTTGCTTATAATAAATGGCCATAAACACTTGGCTGGTGTTGGGTTTTACAAAGAAACACTAAAAATACCAGTAAAAATAAAAAAATAAAAATATTAATAATTTTGTAAATGTTATGCACACTTACACCACTTAATAAGGGAAATATAAAATATCAGCAATTGGACTGCATAAATATTATTGACTGATTTCAGTAGCATGATAATGTTGCAGAATAAGTGAAACAAAAACAAATTTCTGGTGCATGAAATACAAGTAGTCAAACAAATTTGTTAATAACGGTAAATCGCTTCTACAACAAATAATGTTACAAAAGTTATTTGCAAAAGAGAATGAAAAAATGAATGAAATTAATTTTCAATATAAAATGTTTTCCTGTTTAAAGACTTTTGACTGCAAATAGCATGCACAACGGCTGGGGTCTATTTCTTTTCAATTGAGGAAATTTATATCATTGAACTAAATAATAAAGCAAATAATTAAATAACAATCTGATAAAAATAATTTGTTCTAAATGAGCAGCTGTAATTAATGGAATATTTAGAAAACGATGCTTTAAACTATTCGGTGTTGTTGTCATTTCAAAATGTCAATGCGTACGAATTTAAGCGTTTTTTTTTTTTGTGAAAAGCTGAACAAACATATTTGCATGTTATTTTAGATTTTATAACATCCTATTTCACAATAAGATAAATTAAAGTGTCCCAGTTAAGTGGTGTGAAGTTCATGTATTCAATTTCTAACACAGACTCTCATCTAAAGAGTTGCTATTGTAAGTGTAAGCACCAGTTTATCCATTAGTTTCAAAATCATCAGTCGGCTATTGTATATTTGTTTGATATCTGAAGTAGCACGCAATATCAAATAAAGAAAGCGAAAAGTAGCGAAAAACTATTACAAATGTGATGAATAAAACGCGATGATAATACCTATATACATATATAACTGGCCATTAAACCCTGTGTCAGGGTTATGACCTAGCTTCTCGCAGCACTCATTGTTGTGTGTGTCAATTTTTATCCATGAGTACCGGGACCTACAGTTTAAAGTCGACTTCGAACGACAGATTTGAGAAGCTTTTTCGTTGAAATCAATTACTCCTAGAGCTTTCGCCAGAAGACTGCTGAGAGATAGCCGTCGAAAGAAATAATTTTCCGGCACTATTGTCTTAGTAAGCCAACATTCTATGTGGCATCTCACTTGTTGTTTTCTTTTAATATATATATTTTTTTTGAGTATATATTAATATATAATAATAGTATTAGTTTCTAATAGTTATAGTAGGCTTGAAAAATTTTTTTGTTGTGTATAATATGTAACTTGAAAATTTTTCTTTAGTATATTATATATATTGTGTTGTGCCGTTTGAAAGGAAAAAAAAAACGGAAAGAAATAGAAAAAATTTTTTTTAATATAATTTTTTTTTTTTAAACTTTTGTAATTTTATTACAAATATTAATTCGGGAATTTTAACCTAAAGTTCCTGTATATCATATATAATTTTTAATTTTGATATTAACCGGCAACGAATTCGTTGGTAAGTATCTTTTTGTCGCAGTTGGATATGTGCGCAGGAGGAAATTTAACCAATTTTTTTGTGTAGCCGGTAATGCATTTTATTCTAAGGATCCTGTTTTTGTTTTTGAATTTTTCGTTCAACAAGACCCCTACCTTCAAGAATTAAGTGTCATGCCTTTAGACGAAAGAAAACACTCATTTCAATAGATGAATTATTTGTAAAAAAAAAAGCGTCTGAAGTTCTGTCATCTGGATTTTTTTTTCAAATTTTATCCAGCCAGAAGTTGAGAATTTGCTACATTGTGTAGATTTATGACGTCAAAGTTCAGCACCATATATATTGGGAGGAGGGTTCTGAAGAAAACACTTGGAAGCAATTGTAAATGTTGCTGCTAACGTATACTCACCGAGAATATTCCTTTTTTCTTAAATATTAAATTTATTACGTACATGTACATTACATTTTGGGGTTATCATCGTGTTTCTGCGCTTATATGATTTTTTTTTGGTTTTTCTTTGTTTTTTCTTATATATATATATATATATATATATATATATATATAGCAAGAAAAAACAAATATTTAATATTATAAGTTTAGTTCCTTTAGTTTTGATTGTAAAAGCCATAAAGGTGATATATGACAATCTCAAATAACAAGAAATTGTAATGATCCTGATCCTGATCCTGTCGTGAGGAGAGCTCTTTTCATCGTCCGGATAATTGGGTGAGTGATTTAATTAGTTTAATGTATATTTTTTTTTGATTAACAATTTGTTATATAAAACGCTTATGGTTCTATATTAGATTAACAATATATTGATAATTTTAATTTACCCTTTCGTTCTATTTAACCGTATTTTTTTTTTCTATAATAATGAATTTCTTTTAAATGGATAACATAGTTTAGATTTCAGATGATTTGTAGGATAGCATTTAATAAAAAATAAATTAATTCGTTTTGTTTAATGAAATGTAAATATAATTTTACGTGAAGTATTTAATTTCAGTATGGAATAAACGGTTAAAAAATGGGGTAGATTAAAGAAATGGGAATACATATTTGGTAGATTAGGGAATACCTTAATATCGGCCCTAAGGTATTCAATGGCCGGGAGGGTAGGAGGCCTCATCAGCTTAGTTTGCATGTCATTCTTGCTGATATCCTCAACCACGTTAGTTTTATTTTTGCTTTTTAGTTTATTGAATTTTTCGGTGTTATTTCTTTTTTTTATTTTGTGTAACTAGACAAAAAGGAGTTGAGACAAGATCCCACGCACAGATGAGCTATAGCCGGTGGACAAGAACACCGAAACGTCTCGTTAACACCTGCAACTCAACGTCTGCTGTTACATCTACCACAAGACCACGGCAACTAGGCAATGATAATGGTGGTCACAATTATTAAGAAACTGAGTGCATGTCAAATATGATTGGGTCGCGTGTAATTGCAATGTAAGTACTACTAAAAATATTGCTTCTGTTCTAAAATCATGGATTTCTCGGAGATTTTATCTCTTAGATCTATCTCGTTGCTCTTTACGGCATAGTTTGCATTAAGATTTACACGTTCATCCATACAAAGTCTGTGTTAAGTAAAAATTAAAGCCAGCTGGTCATTCTCATCCCATAGATGTATTGAACGTGTGCTACAACAAAAGGTTCGATAATTTGTTTAGGCTTTGAAAAACTCGGAAGTGATGGTACTTATATGAAAAAGGTGCCTATTTGCTTCGCATAAAGGTGTCAGTCAGCCATATATTTTCAAAAATGATACTGTAAATTCATAGTGCTAAAGCCTTATGATAATGAAGGATATGAGTTCTAATTTTAGCAAGCGGCTGCTACAACTCGCACGACTTGGGCTTTACTGCATGAGAAATTGATCTACCGCGTAACTTCTAAAGTAAGCGAAGGCAATTAAACACCAAGATCATGCCATTTACCGCTATTAGGTTTTTATGTCCCTTAAGTTAAAGCATTTGAAAACCAGCATTCGTCACAATTTGAAAACTATCTCAAAAGGTCGACAGCTGCAACTAATCCAACTTTTTTTTTATTTGGGTAAGGTAAACCCCTACTAAATTCAGTGCTTTATATTGGAATTTTTGGAAAGGACAGTACATATACACATATTTTTTCTTATATTATTAAGGGCCTTAGGAATGAGACAAATTGCTGTGAATTGATCATTCAAAGGCCAGTGTTATACCTTCACCCTTGAAAGACCAACAGCAATTGCTTCATCGTTGCATGTTGATTGTGTGGTGAGTGTCTTCGCTAAGTAGGTTTAGCTGTTATCTGCTACTTCCCAATAGGTGGCGCTTTTCTCCTGATCATTGAATGGAATGTCGTAAGGCGGTTTCTTTGTAGATGGTCTTCTTGACGGGAGGGGGAGGGGGGGTGGGGGGGCTGAACTTCTTATTTTTTAATTAACTTTTTAATTTTTCACCTTTGCTGGGATTTCAAACATGGGCCACTTGAGTTTTTGTGCGAGCGCTCTAACCACTATACAACGCACCCGGTCATTTATACATATATTATATTTCGTACGTTATGGTATTGTTTAAGCATTAAATGAAAAACAAGTTTAACGAAAATCATACTCTTACGTGTGTATTATCTACTTTTTCTTTTGAAACCATAAAAAATATAAGCTGGAAAAACAATCAAGGGCGAATGTTGAGGCAGCAGAGTTTAAGTGACCAATTAAAAAAAAAAAAAAAAATAAGACCACATTAGACAGAAAAGAAATTTTATTAACAACATAATGCACCCGTTCACATTTGCTCTATAGCGATGACCAAAATCAAAGTATTAAAGTTAGAATTGATTCACCACGCACTTAGGCCGAGGCCACGCAATGAGCGGCTAAGCGGTGAGCGGCAAGTGGCTTATTACTGAGCGTCGTTTCTGAGCGGTAAGTGCGGTTAGTTGTTAAAATGCCATATTTTTATTTTTAAAATTTGGTAATCTATCTTGCCATAATAGCGGTCGGATTTGTATAGATGAAATTATAAGCTCCGCATTCACTTTTGCAATGTTTATACTTCGCCGCTCAGAAATCAACTAAAAATTAAAACAAGTTCTATTCCTAAGCGGCGCCGCTTAGCCTCTTAGAAATGCCGCTGACTGCGTGTTCACATCAGTAGTATAACATATGTTTTAATTTTTTTGCCGCTCATTGCGTGGCCTCGACCTTATTCGCCAGAGTTAACTTCTTTGGACTATTTTCTAATTGCAAAAAATGGCTTATTCGTACATAAAAAATTTGCAACCGCTGAACAAGGCTGTGGTTGATAACTGTTTTAAAAACAATTCTTAATATAAACAGACTAATTGAGTTAAAAAAATATATTGTTGCTTATTAGTTTGACTAATTTGGCAGTCACCCTCGTATATGGTTTTGTTCAGAGAAAAATATCTCTTAAGAAAAACAAATCATTTCTAATTGCCAAATACTAAACAGTAGGCTCTTTAAGGAAGTTAACAATTTTTTTAAATGTTCACCTGTTGGCTAATATTTTACACCACCTGAGCCTGAATAAATATGCCATAAATACCTTTTATTCTCCTTGGGATTGTATGTTTTCCAAATAAATAAAAATTCAAATTTAAGTCTCCCAGTTTGTTTTTTTTTTGTGTGGTCAGCAGCTGGATTCTGGCAATAAATACTTTGAATGTCTTTATTGCTGGCATTTTATTAGACTGCTTGGTATTATTTTATAACTTCTTTTGCATTTTCTATGTCATCTTCGTTTTTTTTTTTTTTGCGTATAAGAAATTTGGAAAATTTTATGGTTTTATTATATTTATATGGTGAATAGTTTTTTTTTCACCACTACAGCTATATGTTAAACGTTCTTATATGGTTTGTTAGCAATAGAAACAAAGTCCCAGTAGACCTGCAAACACTCACGCACTCATTAAGAAAAACGAACGAGGGTTGAGTTAAGTGTTTTGTGTATTAAACAATTCCAAGCTTAAACTTAACACCATATCCTCGTAGTGTAGCCAATATTTTACCTATAGAAACATACATACCTACTTATTTGTATTTAAACAATTCCTTATTAAGTTTATTTGCTTTTTAATATTGTTTATTACGGCAGTGTTTAACTCATGCATGCATGCATGAGTTGCAACCGTCCACAATGACTATACACGTTTGTTGCTCGTACGTTTAAGTTCAATTAAGAGTGAATTACAGAAAAAATAAAAAAAAAACAGAAATAAATAAATAAAGAAAAGTGCTAAAACAAGTGTTTAGACAGTTTGTTTAGATTGTCTTTTTGGTTTTATGTCGTATTCGTATTCATACTTATTTGTTCATGTATAAGAATGCTGATTAAATTGTTAAAGCTGATTCTTCTTTTTTTTTATAAAATTATACCCTACACTACCAAGGAGCTGTGTCAATCAATTTATATTTATTTAGATCACAATGAAGTAAAGATATCTGGTAAAAAGGAGTACTGATTTCTGGCAATACCCTTGATATGTATACCTCTGGCTTCAGAATATTGAACAGTATGCTCGTAGCGTTAAAAAATATTCCCTAAGACTGTTTTCTTTCAGTCCCTTGTAAGAATTATCTTAAAGTGTGTACTCATCCATGAATATCGAAGGTTTCTTGAAGAAATTTCAGTGCGAGCAAAGGACATAAGAATGCCATTTTAAAATATGTTGCTGACAAACTTGCAGGTACGGGTGCTGAGTTCGTAATTTGAAACAGATGTAGGTATTCTGATTGCCACGGTCAAACTGAATATTCTCCCGTCGATGCAGAGTGAAGTCCGATATCGCTGGCAGCAAGAGGGATCCTGCAATAATATTGCGGTACTCGTGGCCTAATGTCGAATTGTAGAAGAAAACTATCTTTTAATTCATATGTCAGTGTCCGGTCTTTGTCATTAGATGGCTACGGTTTTTGGCCTCTTATTTCTCTTCTTAGTAACCTCTGTAACCTCTGACATAAGTGAGGCCTTATCTTCCAAGGAGAGTCCGCCACCGAACCAATTATAACGTGGTTTTATAGTTGCCTGAGGTAATTCAGTGGCATCCAGGGTCTACTTACGGGATCCACAAACCCTAAGTAATAATAACACAATGATTTAACCCTTTGTAGGGGAGTTGATAAAATATTATTTATTAAATGAAATATTTTACAATGACAACACTAGTTTATAATAGTGGAAATACTAGCCAAATCTTTGCGATATGTCTCGCAAAGTCTCTTTTCAAGACATAATTATCAGGTTAATATACCGACTCGTACTTAACTAGTACGTCAGTCAGTACATTTTCAGGTAAATTAAAACCCGATGCTGGTCTCAACACTTAAACTATATATCTAATTTTTAATATTAACTCGATGGAAATTACTGCTTGTGGTGTCATTTCTATAAAATTAATACGTAAACAAAATACCTTTTACGGATGTAATATACAATGCATCATAATATACCTATTACCATGAAAATCACTAAATATGAGATGGCACCACAATCAGTATATCGAACAAACACCCGTGTGGCATAGGTTCGACTCCCCGTCCCAGCAATAAAATTTTATTTTAATTTTATTTTTTTTTTCATTGTAAGTGCCCGATATTTTGCCACGTTATACTATTTTCAAAGTTAAATTAAGTTAATCCTTTCAGACTCCAATTTTATTTCTTAGTTTTCTTTCATACTAAAAATATTGGTAAAGAATTTGTAGTTTACTTGACAAAATTTAGATGATTTTTAGTCTTCCTATGCTACGTGTTTCCTTTGTGTTGGATCTACACAATTTGTCAGACTATGTAGGGTATTTTTTGGAAGTCGCCGTGGTCTAGTGGTTAGTGTGTTGGCTGACTAAGACAATAGCACCGAGTTCAAATCTCAGCTCTGACATCTTAAAAAAAATATGAAAAAATTATATCTTTCGGCGACTACCTCTCAGCAGTCTTCTGGCAAAAGCTCTGGGAGTAATTGATTTCCATGAAAAAGGTTTTAAAATCTTTCGTTCGAAGTCGACTTTAAACTGTAGGTCCCGGTATTCATGGATAAAAATTAACACACACAATATGAGTGCAGCTAGAAGTTAGGCCGTAACCCTGACACAGGGTTGTAATGGCCAATTATGTGTGTTTGTATGTATGTTTGTATATATGTGGGGTGTTTGTTATGAGAATTTTGACTGTATATATAGGCGACACTCTCGGGATAATGTGAGGTTAATCTGATTTGGGTTCCTGGTCACAGGAACATCGCGGGTAATTGTACTGCGGATGAACTGGCTAGGACGGGTACGTCTCTGCCGGAGGTTCATCCTCACGTGGATGTGGGTATACCTCTTTCCTCCGTTATACTCCTTATTAAGAGGAAGCATTTATTAGACGCGGACATGTCTTGGTCGCGGTAGGAGTCTTGTCAAGTTGCTAGACTCACCTGGCCCTAGCTGGACTTGTGGCGGACCAATCAACTCTTTAAACTGGACCGCAGGGATATCTCTTCCGTTGTATCTGTCCTCACGGGTAACTGCGTGATGGGCAGGCATGCAAAGAGGATGCGCTTACCCGAAAATGACTTCTGTCGTGGCTGCGGGTCGATTGAGGAAGAGGAAACTATGATTCACTATACTTGGCAGTGCTCATCTCTGGCCCGACGTAGATCACTTACGTTGAGATCTCCTTTTCTCGATGGATTAACCGACCTATCGATCCTGGACATTGGTTCAATTGTCAAATTCATTAGGCTCTCTAGCTGATATAAAGCATAATTTTGTGGGGAAGTAATGCTCCTTATGTGCAGCCTCTGGCTAACAGGGATCCCTAAATCATGTGGTATCACAACAGGCCGCTATGCGTGCTGAAGTGTACCACTTACTCCTATCCTATCCTATTCTATCCTATCCTATCCTATCCTATCCTATCCTATCCTATCCTATCCTATCCTATCCTATCCTATCCTATCCTATCGTATCCTATCCTATCCTATCCTATCCTATCCTATCCTATCCTATCCTATCCTATCCTATCCTATCCTATCCTATCCTATCCTATCCTATCCTATCCTATCCTATCCTATCCTATCCTATCCTATCCTATCCTATCCTATCCTATCCTATCCTCTCCTATCCTATCCTGTCCTATAGGCGGATATGTAGTTTAAAAATATATAATTTAAAAACACCCCAGGAAAACTTAACCTCTACCCATTATTATTGGACGGAGGACATCCAAAAACTTTAATAGTATTTGTTTTATTCAGCTTTTTAGGAATATTTTGTGTTCAATGATATGGTCTTGGAACAATATCCATTCTTTTTTAGTGGAAAAGTTCCTCTCAAGATTTTAGTGGTAGAGGACACAACAATTTGAAATAAGATGGTAACACAAATTTTTAAAATTAAAAAAAGCACAACGTATCTCTCTTTGCACTATTCCAAGTCAGCAAAATACAAAATTTTTTCCTTGTCCTTTAAACAGAACGAAGTTTGTGGCGTTTATTCATTTGCGTAGGGTATTAAGTAATTGAGTTCAATCATTTCTAAGTTGCCTCCTTTTTCACCTTTTTTCTAATTTTTTTTTTCTTTTTTTTTAACTTAAGCAGTTTCCTATCAACGTAATAATGATAATAATTTCAACAAAGGCCTTTTCTCTACCACTGTTCCTTTTTATTATTGCAACAAAACTCTCCATTGTTTAGAAGAAAGAAAAACGTTTGATTTATAACTTTCAACTTCAACTATAAATACAAACATTTACTGCAACCTCATCTATCTGTATAATAGTGAGTGAGTGAGTGCATCATGTAGCAAACATTTGAAAATGGGTCATAACAATTGTTTGTAATTATGTGATTAGCAAAACTTTATATGGTTGAAATAAAATTCCATTGTTGATTGTGGTCTGTGCTAAAATAATAATCTAATCGGCAAATAAATGTATTAAAAAAACGATTGGTCAACAGTCAACTGCAAAGAATTTCTTAATTTTTCCATTTAATTTTAAGATAAATCGATTGAAATAATAAATGAATGATAAATTGATCATGAAATGAACTCCAACGTAAACTAGTAATGCTGGACTCACCTTTAAAAGGAAAGCTTTTTATATATTTAATAGTTCAAAATGCAGAATTCTATAAAGACAAATCAATAGATGTGAAGATTTGTCAAACATTAAAACAATTTGTTTGTAATGAAATTTTTTTGATTAAAAGTAAATTTAATTCACTTTTTACCTGTCCTTTTATCACAAGCTGTGTAAACCCCTACTCATGCTGTGCATTGTATTAAAACTTTTGATAGGATAGAGATTTTTTTGTTTTGTTTCTTTTTTTAATAACCACCTTACGAATGAGACAAGTTGATGTCAATTCGATCACTCAAAGGGCTATACATTCACCCTTGAATGATTAACAGCAATTGCTCCATCTGTCGCTGAATGCAGACATCTTCGCTGAGTAGGTAGCTGTTATCTTCCCACCAGGTGGCGCTTTTCTCCTGATCATTAGTTTTTGATGGCATGCCAAAGGCAGAAAAATCAATAACTTCAGGATTTCTTTTAACTAGTCAAGTCGGTCTCATTTATTAATTGGTAATTAAAATGGTACAGTTTATAAATGCTTAGTAGGAGGAGCAAAAAGAGGCTGTGAAGACAGTTTTCTTTAAAACTTAACATTTCTGTAAAATATTTATTCATTTAATTAAAAAATTAAAAACCGCCATCCTCAACAACAGGTCCGGCTTAAATGAATTCAATAAAAAAGTAGATCACACTTCTTTATTTTTCAAAAAAATTCTGAAAGGCAATCAAAAATGTGATTCAATACTCTCCGGTAAACAATATTTTCAAGTTTAGCTAAAATACTAAATCTGAACTGTTAGCATGTGAAGTTCTGGATTTTGAATAAACTCCCTTGACCATTAATTATAAATTCGTACTCGTGAAATAAAAACAAGTTTCTTTCGTTTCATCCGAGAAGCTTTAATTAAAGTTAAACTCTACTACGAATTTAGATTTTTTTTTTTTTGATAATCAAGGGCGAAAATTATATCCGTAAAAAAATAGTACACAAGCCAAACTGAACATATTTTTGACTCCAGCTACGATAGTCTCATAGGAGTCTTTCGTGTTCTGTACATATTCATGACCAGCACCAACTATTACCTATTGCAATCATATATAGCATTTTCAGTTTAAATTAAACCTTTTTCAAAATAAATGAAACCTTTTTCAAAATGAACGCAACCTTTTTCAAATTAAACGAGACCTTTTTCAAATAAAACGAAACTCTTTTCAAAATAAGTGAAACTCTTTTCAAAATAAATGAAACTTTATTCAAATTCATTTAAACATTTTTCAAATTAAATTAAACCAGTTATAGAATTTAATAGAAAACAAAAGAAAAAAAATATAAAACAATCATTTTTAATTATGGATAATGCCAAAATCCAAAATCGTGCTCAGGATGTCCCAATTAACTTATCTAGGCATGTGGCGTTCTTGGTGTTTTTTGACTGTAAACCAGTGTTATATACACTTACTATGTTATGTTCTGTGGTAATTTCACTTTAATAATGATCGGGCGTGGAATTTTATCTTAGATAATGTTTTCTCTATCGGGTTCAACATAGGAGAATAAAGTGGTAAAAATTTAAGCGTACAGTTACTATTATCCACCATATTTCGAATTTCCTGGGTTTTATGGATTTTGGCATTATCCATAATTAAAAATGATTGTTTTATATTTTTTTTTCTTTTGTTTTCTATTAAATTCTATAACTGGTTTAATTTAATTTGAAAAATGTTTAAATGAATTTGAATAAAGTTTCATTTATTTTGAATAAAGTTTCATTTATTTTGAAAAGAGTTTCACTTATTTAGAAAAGAGTTTCGTTTTATTTGAAAAAGGTCTCGTTTAATTTGAAGAAGGTTGCGTTCATTTTGAAAAAGGTTTCATTTATTTTGAAAAAGGTTTAATTTAAACTGAAAATGCTATATTAGAATTATATTTTTCTTCCGTATATGTACTCGTACATACACTTGTAATGAATTAGTCGAAGTGAAATCAAATGCAACATATCCTACTTCATACTCATACTCTCCTTTTATCATTATCATTGCATTTTATGTAATTGTGATCTTATTTTTTTTAGGCCAATACTCAGTGGTAAACCCCTACTATATGCTGTGCATTGTATTGGGATTTTTGAAAAGGACAGTACATATACATTTTTTCTTATATTATTATAAAGCGCCTTAGGAATGCGACAAATTGCTGTGATTTGATCATTCAAAGGTCAGTGTTATACCTTCACACTTGAATGATCAACAGCAATTGCTTTATCGTTGCATGTTGATTGTGTGGTGAGTGTCTTCGCTAAGTAGGTTTAGCTGTTATCTGCTACTTCCTAATAGGTGGCGCTTTTCTCCTGATCATTCGTTTTTTGTTGACATTGGTTAAGGAGACATAGAGTCGAATGTAAGAGAGCTGTTTCTTTATAGATGTTCTTCTTGGAGGAAGTTTCGCCCACCCCCTTTGGAGGAATCATAATTACAGCTTTTTGGTTTTAGCCGCCTTATTCCATTTTATCCACATTGGTCGACATCGAGGACATGTACGGCTGTAGCCGTATTGGTGTGAGGGCATCGCTAAAGCAAGCGTATAACATTGTTGTAAAATTTAGATTTTCTTTAAATTAATAATTTTTAAATTTGTTAAATTTTTTTTTATTATCACTCTTACTGCGATTCGAAAAAGTATTGCCAAACCATATGAGAAAAACAATTTTCTTTTTTAAATCTTTCGTTTTAATTCCAAAATATGTTTAGAGTCTGCAGTTTTAGAAAAGTTTGTGTTAATGTTTCTTATTTTTAAAAACACTATTAGGGGTCACATATATATTTATTACAAACAGAATAAGGTTATACAGGGAGACTTTTCTAACTATATGTGAGTAACCAATGTCTATTGCCATGTTATGATAGTTAAGTATTGTATTTCTATATTAAGATATCTGCCGAGGAAATCGTAATTAAGATCTCGTACGTAATTTTAGTTTTAATGATTAGACTTGAAGTAGATTATGGAATCGGTCAATATAAAGAAAGACAATATATTCTTTAATACATCATTTGATGGAAAAATCACATCTACCCGGTTCGAATTCAAGTTGGATTGACAATAATTTTTTTTATCACTTTTGTCTCGCCATAGAACCTCTTAATTAGATCAGAAACTAAATTCATTTAAAATAAATACATTTTCGACTAACTCATTATAAAGTATGTAGAAGGACTATAATTTTACTACTGGGAGCAAATTACGTCACTCGATATCAAGCGAAATTTATATGAAATTTCATTTTAAATTGTATGGCATTTCGCTCGTTATTTGTGATGTGTCAGTTAAATAATTCATGACTATTATGAATATATACTGAACAGAAAAAACTCGGATAAAACTGAAATAAAAAAAAGGGTTCAGTTGAGCTGGTGTACAACTTCTTCATTGATGTCACTTTTCTTTTATGATTCAAAAATCATTATAAAAAACCATCTAAATTCGTTTACTAGCATTTAATTTTTGATGTAATTAAGGCATTTTCAAAATATAAAACCAGTCACCTCGAATGATTTTATTTAAATGTTCACGAGGTTTAAAAATAATTACTTTTATTATCGTGAATATTTAAATAAAATCATTCAAAGCCTTCGTGGCGACTGGTTTAATTTTTTTACAACAAGTTTCGCTCATAAGTCTTTTGTTTTTATTAAAACAATACACAATCGTTTGTTGTTTTTGTAAAGTCTCAACAAATATTGGAACTTAACTTCATATAAAATGGGTTTTTTTATCATTTTCAATATTTATTTCAATTCGTTAAATGTTGTCAAACAGCCTGATTTTCTCAATTGTTTATTTGCAGTTTTATGCAACATTTACAATTTTTGCCATTTATTCATGCCTTTTTAATTATTAACCTTTAAAGAAAAAAAAGAAAAATAATAGTTATAAATCCAGCTCTAATTCCCCAACTCTTAAACTAGTTTTTCTCTATTTTTAAACAATAAATAGAAAGAATTAACTTTACAAAATGTCTTTTAAAGAAAAAAAATGTATTTATTGGTTTTAAATGCATGGAAAATTAAAATTTAGTTTTTTGATCAACTTATTGCGAAACGGACGTTTAGTTTTACTTGCAATTAAAATTGTTGAGTTTTGTGATCTTAAAAAAAAAAAAAATAAGATTTAAAAATGTGCTGCTACAGTTTCAGTAAAATATTTATTTCTTTTTTATTAGTGGAGTTATTGAATAATTCTAAACTATTATGCGCCTCAGGTGGGTATAATCACAGTCAACTTTTGTCTTCTTTTACATTAATTTAGTTTTCAAATAATAAAGTGATTGGGTAATGTTTTAAGGACATAAAAATATTTAAACCGTGCTTTAAAAATTTATACAAAAATCGCTTATTCAGGAGCTAGAGATTCGTCGGAAAATTAAAGATTCCTAAGTGCTTAGGATAGAATATAAGGGCAGTAAAAGGTAACTGTGCAGTGGTAGAAGAACTGCACGATTAGTTTGACGAATAAATCAATTTTTTTTTATTAAAAATTTCAGCAATTTACAAGCGTTGCTTTGGTGTAAGTCGATTCATATTGAAAACTCAAAGCAAACTTAACAAAAAACAATTATCAGCTGTTAAGTGGGTGGTTCAATAAAGCAGCGATGCCAGCTCAAAGTTGTCACACTTTATAAAAACACGCTTTAGAAATATATGAAATTATCAAACTGCACTCCTAATTTCAAGTAGTTATTGCTGAACATGTGAAAAACAAACGATTTTTTTAAATTAATTTATAATAAATAACTTCTAGTTTTTAGTTTTAAAAACATTTATCTCTTTTCTTATATAAAAAAACAAACAGATTGCATTAGAAGTCTTTTTTATATATATCGCTTTAGAAATTCCGGTAATAAATTTCTTGAAAAGTTCTCTTCTACGAAAGTTCCCCATAGAAAACAAAAGGCACTTGCGTATCAATTACTTATTTATGACCACCAATTCTAAACTTAAAGTGTGTTTGGCTGTATTTTCCTCCAAGTAAATTTTCTTAAATGCCACAAAACTAAAAGCTGAGTTGAGAAACAATATGAAAATATATGTTTCCTGTTTTAATTATAAATCATCTGCATACAATACTGAGAACTGATAATGATGACGGCGTTGATGTTGGCAAAGTTTAAAGAAAACATGTGTTTTTTTCTGTTTCAATCTATGAGGGTCAAGACTTATGGCCATAGATGTCACTGATAATAAAACAACAACTGTATGCAATTTTTTTTTTGTGATATATTTAAAGTCTTACATGCTTGTTCACATGTATGTTAAAAGTAACCTCCCAAAACAAATGAAATAAAAAAAATAGTTAGAAAACTTATGTATGCAAAACATTGTTAAGAAAGTAAAGGGGACCCCCACGCAATTTCGTTATGGAGAGACAATTGAAAGAGAAAAAAAGAAAGGAAACCAAATTTTATGTTTGCTAAAGTCAAAGACAATAAGTTGAATACCCTAAAATGCGATATATCAGCGACTTAAATAATTCGAAAATAGATATTTATTTAAAATAAACAAGAAAAATAACTAAAAATTAAAATATTTAATGTCTTAAACACATTCAAAATTGTTTATCGACTACAACCTGTTAAAAATAGACAACATGTGTACACGACAACACGACAGCACAGCTACATGTCTACATGGCCACTATTACAGCTGTGACCAACTTAGGCTATCTTCTATTTTTGTTGGCAAGAATGAACAGATCGTAACTGTCAATCGATTAATATGCATTAAATGGAGGTTTAAAAAACGCAAAGAATGAAATATAACTTTTATGTCAGGATCTAACAAATAAATGGCATTTACTTACTGATGTTTTAACTACTGCATCATGCATAGCATTTTGAAAACAATTGATGTGTTCTTTAAAGATTTTGATAATGATCCGCTACTCTTACTATAAAAATCACTGATACTATAAAATTCTAGTACTATATAAATCAAGCAACAGACAGTATTCTCATTATCGCAATAGGCCGGGATATTTCCGGCGTTTGCATAGAAAAAAGCTGCAATGCCGTCTTTGCCATCATCGATGAAAGCTTTCTTCTTAGGTTACCGTACCCGAATGTTTATTGATTCACAGTTCTCTTTATAAAAGTGGTAATTTGGCATTATATTTTTTCAATTTCCCTATTTCCTCTTTTTCCCCATTTTTGATGTTAAACAGGATTATAAAATATTTCAACGATATTTACAGGTATCCTTCGATTTTATGTAATGATTTTTCAATATAACACGTTAAAAAAATGGTTTCACTGCATACGTACATTTAAGAAATGCATAAAACTTCTATAACGAGTTTTCTCTCAAATGTCACCTTGGTGTTATACGGAGGCGACTTGGTACAAAACCTGCAAGTTCTAATACTAAAACTATAAGTAAATAGAAGCGAATAATTGACGTGTGATTAATACCATTGATGCAAGTCCATTGCGCTTTTTTTATTGAGGCCAACCCTCGAGGGATAACCCTTATTCATGCAGTACATTTTGCTGGTCTAGGAAAATATGTTATGCAAAGAAGAAAAGAGAGAGTAGTGCTTGTGGATATTTTATTTAACCTTGCTAATATCGTAATTGACAGGAAATACATTTACGAGAAGAGTATTCCACAAACGAACGATGGGGCAAAAGAACGAAATCTCTCTATAATGCATTACACGATTCACTGGATAATTAACTACAAATGGATATGCAAATTTTACAGTGAAACTTAAGAATTCAGATGGCAAATTCTGATTACTTAATCAGTTTTGTATCAAGTAGTACTGTTTATTGTAAAGCGATTACTTATAAATGCATTCTCTAGTGTTGCTCTTCCCTTGCTAACTTGGAGGGCATTATGTATAGTTGAAGTCGTCATTGTTAATGGAACGAAAACATTTGTACCCCTTTAGTATCGATATTGAACTGAATAAGAATACCACTCGGTTGAAAGGCTTAGGATATTCTGTCAATCCAAACAGGGGAATAAAAAACGTTGCTTAATGCATTAAATATATTTAAGACCAAAGGTCACCAACAACAATCTGATAGCAACATTAAAAATATAGAGTAAAACTTTGCATATGAAAACAATTATTATGGCAACACAGCTACATAACTACACAACTACCATTGTAACTCTGGCTAACATAGTTTAATTAATTTAACATAGTCTTAAAAGCCAGGCATAATAAGTATTAAAAAACGCGAAAAAACTTAAGTTGGAAAGAATAATCAGCTTACGGTTAAGATGTTTGTTTTGTTGCTACTGTCTTAGAAACAAATAAGAACTTTGAAATTCGTTAAAATTTTATATTGACTGTTGCTTGTTTCTTTTTAAAGTAAGACAGGCCAAACTTGATACACAATATAACAGAAAAAATTTTAATGAATAGTGATACGGTATCCCCCGTATAATTGCCCCACGCTCAATTACCTTTCACGCTTATTTACTTCATTTTCTAAATCCCCATATTTTTTCTTACCATTTTCTAATAAAATTCCACGGTTAATTAACTTTCGCTTATTTGCTTTATTCGCTTAATTAGCTCAAATATATTTTCCCCAAAGAGAAATTTCACATAAAATTTGCCTCTTTTAATTACCCAAAATAATTATTTTCTAATAAGTGCAGATTAACTCTCCTATGTTTATATAGGCATAAAATGTTCGTTAAATTTACTTTCAAACTACTTTTTTTGATACAACCTTGCAATTAAAGTCTACCAAATTTATGTATAAGTATAAAGTTACTTGCTTTTTACATGTATTGACGGCAGTGTATACAGGCAATTAAGCGTATTCGTTTAATTACCTCAAACCGGTTCAACAGTTTAACGATTTTTTTTAATTCATTACAATCAAGCAAAATTAAACTCAAAAGATAATACCAATGTCGTCGTGCGGGACATTGTATGTTCTCTATTCGCCATTTCATATTTTTTATATGTATGTATATCTCGAGTTAATGATGCCACTTTAGGTTTTCGACCCAAAATTTTTCAAGTCTGCAATCCGTTTTCGGATATCTCGTCCAGTTTCGCAGGCAAATAGCCAAAAACGGATTGTAGATTTTAAAAATTTTGATGTTAAAAACCTATAGTGGCATCATTAACTCCAGATATATAAAATGGCGGATAGAGCACATAAACTCTCGCACAACGATATGCCCCTTCTTATAGATTCTTATTAAACTAATTGTTAAAAATATTATATAATTTTTATTAATTCTTTTCATTTAATAAATTTGCCTTTTACCGAAAATTATAAAATGTGCTGCCAATGACTGCATACATTTTTTTGCTATCTAGTATATATTGTAGTATGGGGTTATAGTATAACCTCATTGTTGTAAATTTTATTTTCTTTTTTTTAACTCTTCACTGGCCAAGAATTTTACTGAATTAGAAATAGTGCTTATCATGTAAAAAATTACAATCATGATTAAACATTATAAATAAGTCCCACCACATTGTGCACGTCGTATGTACGAGTAAGTGCTACATGTCACAAACCATAGCACAAATCTTATGCTCCTCAAATAGAGGAGTTACTTGAAAGACAAAAAACAAAAACCAAAAACTAAATATTTAGGTCTTTAATAAAAAAAGAAAAATTTTTTTTAAAACCATAAACACACATTAAGTGGTCACTTGGTTACTGGGTACCTTTTTTTTGTTTGGTTTTTTTTAGCAACATACAATAGATGATCATGTTTTTTCTAATTCTTTTTTTTTTTTTTTTTTTTTTTGTTCCTTTTATTGTCCATGTTGATGTTGTTTTTGATGGTGATAAGGTGTGGTTGTTTAGACTGGGGTGTCTGTCTTAAAAAATAATAACAAAAAAGAATTATAAAATTATTTGCTTAAGAAATATGTTTGCAAAGGTTCTCATTTTTTTTTTTTTTCTTTTGCCAAAGTTATGTTTTTTACTTATGGTTTGTTAACATACTTTTATGCCACATTGTAATATTCGCTAGATCGAAACAAATTTAAGCTTAATACACGTTATTTTTTATTTTCCTTTATTTAGTTGACTATTCGCAAATATTTTATCCAATAAATTACGCGAGATGAAGTGTATTAAGATTGATGAGTGTGCCAAATATTTTTCTACATTTATTGCGGTTAATTTGTTGCCTTTTTTTAGAGGGCATACATATACCGCTGATGGATTTGGGTGTTACCCACACTTTGAATGTAATACAAATTTGTTACTGCTTATGTATAATTTTTAATAACGAATTTTGAAATATAAAATTAAAGACAAGAAGGCGGACTCAAAAGATCTATAAAGTTTTTTTTTTTATTTTAGACCAATACTCAGGGTTAAACCCCTACTAAATGCAGTGCGTTGTATTGGAATTTTTTGAAAATGACAGTACATATATATTTTTTCTTATTTTATTATTAGATAAATTATTTGAGCTTAAGGTCGAATAAATATTTATATTATTTATGATGCTACGCAAGGAAGTAGCGAAATATCGTAAAATAAATAATATAAATATTTATTCGACCTTAAGCTCAAATAATTTATCTAATAATAAAATTAATGAAAAGGTCAAGGAAAATAATACAAATATATTTTTTCTTATATTAGTATTAAGCGCCTTAGGAATGAGACAAATTGCTGTGAATTGATATTCATTTTAAGGCCAGTATTATACCTTCACCCTTGAATGATCAACAGCAGTTGCCTTATAGTTGCATATTGATTCTGTGGTGAGTGCCTTCGCTAAGTAGGTTTAGCTATTATATGCTACTTCCCAATAGGTGGCGCTTTTCTCCTGATCATTCGTTTCTTTGTAAATGGTCTTCTTGGAGGGAGGAACCTCTTACTATTTAAATTATAATTTAAAAAAAACCGCAAACTAACTTTTTTTATTTTTCACCTCTTCTGGGATTTGAACCTGGGTCCTTTGACCATTGAAAAGAAAAATTACTTTGTTGGATAGAGGCTACCTTATAAGAAACACGTTTCTAGTATCAAGTTTCTGACTGCCTAATCTATTAATCCACCGAGTGTTATTGGGCTCTTAGATGGGTTTTTTTAAGATGGAATGTAGTATCTAATAAGCACGCCAAGGAATAGAACAATTAAGAACCTGTACCTCTTTTAAGAAATAAACTATCCAACAATAAACGTATGTGGCGGGGCTAAACGAGGCACAGAACGGAGATATTTGGACTTAACATGGAATATTCATAGCCCATGAGGAAAGTCGACAGCATTTTCAGGCAAAAAGTTATACCACTGGCAGATTTAACCTGGACAAATGTAATAGGCAGGAGATAGCATACCATCTGAATATCATACTGCTATTCGAGGACTTGGCTCCTATGAAATGGGCTCGAACTTAGCAAGAAACTGTCTGGCTGCCACGCTGAGCCGGCTGGGCTGAGTCAATAAGGACAGCCTATACTGGGTGCCGGGGCAAGTTAGTATTCAGGACAGGTATACCAGGACTTTATAAGCTTTTACTTGCTTATTATGATCTTCCTACAGATTTGATTATATTAGATTCTCTAGCGTCAAGATAAAGGTGTCAGCGGGACTCCTGGCCGGGCTCAGTAGGCATTTAAATAATATACAAATCGATTCGAGTATTTTTTTCATATTCTGTGAAGAGACAGTCGAGTTATCAAAGCAAATACTGGGAATTTATGCAGCATTGACTGCACGCCTAGCCTCTCGCAGCACTCATATTGTGTGTGTTAATTTTTATCCATGAGTACCGGGACCTACAGTTTAAAGTCGACTCGGAACGACAGATTGGAGAAGCTTTTTCATGGCAATTAATTACACCCGGAGCTTTTGCCAGAGGACTGCTGATAGGTAGTTGACGAAAAAAATAATTTCTTAATTTTTCCTTTTTTTTTAAGATGTCAGAGCTGAGATTTGAACCCGGCGCTATCGTCTTAATAAGCCAACACACTAACCACTAGACCACGGCGACTACAAATTAGAAGAAACAAATCGTAAATATTAAGTTTTAAGGTATTTGAAAGCTTAATAGACAGTGAACAAAAATTACTTTTATTTGCCGTAGGATTCTTTAAATTCGCTTTAAACTGTGCTGTTTTTATCTCACAGTTTTCAATGCTCTTAAAAGTATTTATTTTAAATTTCTTGTTTTCTACGGAATGCAGTATAAATACTTTTTCTTTATTTTTTTGTTTTTATTTTTTTATTCAAGTTCGTCTACCTTGATTTATCGGCACTTTAAAAATTTTTATTTATTGACCTTTTCGTACAGAAGAAAGTGTATAACCCCTTTGAGCGATTGCGGTCAAGAAATCGATTAACCGCAAATCCAAGTAATACCATAAAGAAAATATGAAATTATTTGTGCTGAATACACGAATACCAATTTAGTACATTAATTTTAAATTTAACAATAAATTAAAACAAAAGTATGTACATATATACTCGTATGTACATGAATATGCGTATAAAAACACTGTCACAAAAACTGTTATCTGTTATATTACAAATAGAAGATAAACGATCACTAACACTCAGTATGTGCATATACGAGTATTTCATTATTTTTAAAACTGGATCATTTTATTTATACACACTTGGAATAATGGCACAATGAAACTCTCTGATAGAAGTTTCCTTTTCTAATAAAAATTCACAATTTACGCATTTGAAAAATATTGACCCAATTGTGTTGTTGACATTATTCCAATACGAGTTTTTTCTATATTAAATCGCTTGAAGCAATTGAATTGAATTAAACTGATTTTTCTGAAGTGTTGACCAAAGCAGAAGTTTTGCGTGAAATAAAATAATGAAAATAAATATGTTATACTGGAGTGGTCTAAGTTGAAAGAAAGAAGGCAGAGACAGTAACAGTAGCTTTAATAGTAAATAATCACAATTTTTAAATTTAAACATTTGTTGACAACCCTAAATTCTAAATTCTTTCTTTTGAAACGTTTTGTATTAAATTCTTAATGAAATCATAGAAAAACTATTTTTTTTGTGCGCTATGTTAGACAATTTAAGTGGAATTTGGTAAATTAATAATGAAGAATATAATACGATATATTCAAATGAATTTATCATATCACATATACATATACATGCACGCATACAAAGCCATAAAAATACAGTTAAGGATAAAACTGAAATGGTAACTTTTCTACTTAAAACTCAATTGAGCATACACAGCGTGTATGACACCGGACTGGATAAAACTAGATGGGTTTATTGTGCGTAACTGTCAAGAGACTCACCACACGCCACCCCGTTGTAAAGGGCGGTGGTCAAATTCACTGCGTCTGACCAGCGCCATCTGAAGCCGGTGCCTTCCAATTTCAGTCATGTCTGTGACACGCCGCTCAGAAGAAAGCCCATGGACATCGGATTAGCAATTTAGCATAAAACTGCCTGATTAGCATAATTCCCTTGTTGAGGGGTTATCTATCTAGCGTTACCACAACCACTACGAGTAATCCCCGAATAGTCGCACCCAAACCATCAGGCCGATTTGTCTCACTCCCCGAATGGCAAGGGAACACAGGCATAACCGGGGGTTTCCTGATGCCTGTAGTACCAGATTAGAGTAGGTTTCTCTGGTCAGTCCCTGAGATGGTCAGTAATAAATTACCAACCTCTTTGCCTATAGCGAGCGCCAGGCCACCCAGATCTGGGTGAACTCTATATTCCCCGGAGAAGACAGGCCCCTGGTGTGAAGTAATCACCAGCAACCTTTACTGTATCCCCGGAGGGGACCGGACGGAATAGTCGGATTGAAGACTTCGTTGAAAAGTAAAGCTTTTATAAATTACGCTGTAACCCAACACAAAACCTCAATAAATCTGACAGTATGCCTGATATCAAAGAACAAAATATATTTCAAACTATCGAGAAAGGGATAACAAATGAATAAAATAATTCTACAATGAACCAAAGACGAACATTCGCATATGCCGTATGAAATTCCTGTGATCAGGAATCCCCACGAGGTGTACAAAAAACTGCTAAAGCACAATAAAGTGCGTGGTACAGTGGTTAGAGCGCTCGCACAAAAACTCAAATGGCTCAGGTTCAAATCCCAGCAAAGGTGAGGAATAAAAAATTTAGTTTTAGTCCCCCCTTCCAAGATGTCTATCTACAAAAGAAACCGATCCCTAACATTCCCCTCTATTCCATCTTAGCCGTTGACAACACAAAAAAAAAAAATTATCAAGAGAAAAAGCGTCGCCTATTAGGAAGTAGCAAATAACAGCTAAAATGTACTTAGCGAAGTAACGATATAACAATGAGGCAATTACTGTTGATCATTCAAGAGTGAAGGTATAACACTGGCCTTTGACTGATCAATTCACAACAATTTGTCTCATTCCTAAGGCGCTTAATAATATAAGAAAAACAAAAATATATGTTCCGGCACTGTCTATTCTTTCCAAAAAAAAATGAAAATACAATGCACAGCATTTAGTAGGGGTTTGCCCTTGAGTATTGATCTCAATAAAAGTAAATTAATACGCAATTTGTTAAGGTAAAAACAATAAATATTAAGAAAAATAAAAAAAAATTAAAATAATTATTATACATTTTCGAATTAAATTCGAATATTTTAATGGATCTTTTTTTATTATACGTATTGTATGAAATTTTTAATAGTCTAAGATCGTAATACTGGTATTCTTATGAGAATTAACATCCGTTTAATTTTAGGCTATTAAATATTTCATACAATAAGCAAAATTAAAATAAAAATTTATCACAAACTGTCTGAGATCCGAGCTGGAATATCCCGATCACACAACTATATGAGCAAAATTCTGGCGGTGCTCTCTCACTATGCTCTCTCGTACATTTCGACTAATGTGAATAAATGAAACAAGAGAGCAAAAACAATACCTGAAGTTGGAAACATTTTGACTATTTATACCAGGCCTGTTCAAAAGTAAAAATGTAGTTGTGTTGGTGAGAAAATGATAATTACACTGCTGTACGTGTAAGTAGCAGTATCTGCAGTTGTATGCATTTTTTTTAAGTAAAATTTATATATAAAATTTCATCTAAAAATTTAATTACTTTAAGAACAATTTATAAATACTAATCTGCTATAAAGAAATAAAAAGTACTTTTAATTTTTTAACAAAAAAAAAAAATTTAAGTTTCGTTTTTTTCATTAAATTTATTAAAAATTTTATAAAAATAATGAAAATGTCGCTGAAAAACTTTTAAACTATATTTTTAAGTGTTCTATGATAAATAAGGTATTGCATTTACAAATTCATTTATAATAGAAAATATTTGTGTGCATTGCTATTAATTTTGTTTCCACTGCAAACAATAAATCAGCGTACACCCACCACGCATGTTAACTCGTCGCTGTCTCAGTGACGACTAAAAGCAAGAGCGTAAGAATACATGTGAGTTTAGCTAAGGAACAATTGTGTATGAAATTTTTATTTTTGAACAGGCCTGATTTATACTGATTTATGAAATCAGAACGAAGTGTACGGTGCAATTGACAGGAGATGCGCATGGTGAAAGTTAGATCGTTATTGTAAGCCTCACTACAGACACTGTGTAGGAAGTCTGAGAGCAAGTCTAATTCGTTACTTTTTTCAGTGAATGGCAAGTCTACTTGTCAGATGTTGGAAGTTTTTTTGGTGTCTTCTTATAGTTACTCTGCGCGGTACGCTATCATGAGTATTAATTTTAGATAATCCTAGTTAATTATTTACCTGACCTTCCTTATCTAACTCCTGGTAAAAAATACATACATACATATATACATAACACAGGTTTACAAATTTTTAATTTGGAAAAATACCAAGAACGCCACATGCCTAGATAAGTTAATTGGGACCTCTTGAGCACGAAAAACGCTGTTATTTTTTTTCCTAAGTACCGTTTTTTAGATAACGGTACTTTTGTGTTTTTCAGTGTATAACCCCACTCAAACCCTTGTGGAGTCCAACCAAAAAGTCCGATCGAGATAAGTGGCGAATCGATGGAAAGGTAATTGAATGCCTTTTCCGTCGATATGCTGGAAAATTCTATCTGATAAGAAATCGCTGAGATATGGCACCTCAAATTCAAAATTTGCCTATTTTTATATTTATATTTCTGGTGTAAATTATTTGACTATACGGCATCTAAGCCTACTCGCTGTGTAAATTCTAATCAAAATAGCGACCCCGGCAACTTTACCAACCTGAACTTTAAATTTAGCACATGAGAGTTTCATATGTACAAATATTTACAAAAATTATGTTAACGTTTGCAACCAATTTTTTTTTCTAAATGCGAGTTATTACTTACTTGTGATTTTCTTATTACCATTTTCTCATACACATTATTTTACTGCCCGTTGTATTTACTTATGGCTGCAGTAAACGTGGTATGAACTCAAACAGTTTATTTAATTAATTAAAAAGCAACTCATTTTTTATCTTTTAAAAATTATTGATTGAAACAACAAGAAAAATATATTTCTTTACATGACTTTTTCAAACCAATTAACAGAATCTAGGATATTTAGAAAAACAAAACTCAAGAAAAAAAACAAAAATCTAAAATTTATAATTACTTTAATCTATCGTATTTAATTATAAACAATTATCGCATTTTAAGCTGAATGCATTCCAACGTCCAACATTGGCGCAATTGAATATTAAACAGCAAAAATCGTCTTTACTTGTAACCAAATTCGCATTCTCATACTCATAAATCTCATTAACAACATGTGTTCGTCAGCCATTTCAATGGTCTACTGGTATCTTTACTTTAATACTTCAAGCTATTTGCGGTTTTATCTACAGCATCTCAACATTTATCAGAACACTGTAAACTTGTTAAAATGTCGATTTGTCTGCCTCATAGAATTGACGTTTTGGCATATTTTAATGTTTCTTTTTTTTGCGTTTAAAAACTGATGGAATCACTTCGTGACAAGTTAAAGCTTAAGTTACTTTGTAAACTATTTGTAGAAAATATAAAATTTACAAAATATTTTGACACAAAAAAATAAACCAATTGATAGACACATAGGCAGACAATTGTACTCAAATATCATGCTGACAAGACATTTGAACACAAGTTTGTAAGCAGTTGTAATTTTTAAGAATTTCACAAAAATTCCATGTAAGAATTTATTAATTTTAAAGTGCACAAGTAAAGTTTGATTTATTTAATAGGAATTCTATGGGAATTTCGTATTAAAAGTATAACTTGAAAATTAGTGATTCCCATTAGATGGGATATCTTTTACCAACGGTTTATATCTCTGATAACATAAACTGTTATTTTTTTAAGATAGATATCTGTTCTATCGTTTATTTTTTTTTCGAAAATGTCGAAGTTTGTATTGTCGAAGCATCATTTAGAAGAATATTTGCTTTATTTTTGTAATTTACAAAAGAGTTTAGATTACGCATCTTAATTATCGTCAAAGCCTATACTAAATATTCTATGGAAGAAGAGGAAATAAGTTTGAAAACGCAATGCTTATTTTTTCAAAAACATAGAATAAACAACAAAAGCAATAAAAGCAAATAATCTGACAACATTTTATTAGAAGACTAACAACAGCAACTGCATAATATTGTTTTTAAAACTCGAATTTAAACAATAACAGAAATATGTTAAACACTTTACATAAGAATACGAATGAAAACTTTTTTCCTCATTTATAAATTATAAAAAATAATTTTTGTTATATATACGCATATACGCATTTTTATGACTATATTATAACCAGCATACCCCAAGTTTTTAAAGAAACAATGTTTCCGATATGAAATTTCGTTTACAAAAGGAAGGGCAAGCATTGAACAAGAAGTCAGTTTTGATTAGTCACTTATAGACTAAACATCAGCCAAACCGTAGAACTGTTTAATAGTTGCTGAATGCGAAAAAGTAAAACAATAAAGTAGTTATTTTAAATAGAGTATTTTTTAATTTGCAATAGAATATACGAAAAATAATCGTTTCTACTGGGAAAGATAATCAAAGTAACACGTTTAAAAAGGTTATATGTAACGATATATTTATCAATACCAACGCGATAGAATGGTTTGTGCAGGTCAGAGGTGATAATTTTGGTAGGAAAGACAAAGATCTTTTACATCAAATACTAAAACACAGCAGATAAAAAGAGCGTGAAAACTCATAAAAAGTCATAAAAGGAGCAATCAATAAATTCCGATTCGGGCCATAAAAATTTCGTTATCATCTCACGATAGTGTACACTATTCACAGTAACTGCCCGACCGGCCTCATTTTGGAAAAAATACTGCCAGATGATGCCGGCAGCCCATAAACCGCACCAAATAGTCACTCATTGTGAGCACATTGGTTTTTCGACAATCACTCTTTGATTATCATTCACCCAAATGCGGAATTTTGCTTATTGACGAATCCACTGAGGTGGATCACTGAAGATGATTTTCTTCGAAAATCTGTTGTCATGTCTTCCCACCATTTTGACCATTGACGACATTGCTCGATCTTCCTATGGTACAAATTTAGTTGGTCTGAAATTGAGAAATGTCAAATGAAATGCATAAAAAAACTTGACGTTTGGGTGTGGTTCACATTCACAATCGGCCCTTAAAATTTAACAATCCGATACAAGCATTAACATATTATCACATCTACGCTGAAGTAATAAATTTAACTTCGTTCTTTCAACTTTTTTACGTTATTTTAACTATTATTAAAAATAATTTGCCAGATGATCTCAATAGGGTGAAAAAACTTAAGTAAATTAAGGCAAGATATAAATCTGTAATATCATCATTACAACTTTTAACCACATGATGCAAGATCAGCTAAAAAAAATTATGGGAATATAATGCTTCGAATGCTGCAGAAAGATAGGAAATAAAAAGGCTGTCAAATAATGAAATGTCTGGAAATAAGCTTTTATCCATTTAGTAATGCTATAGGAAATTAAAAGTATGGAAAGGTACATACACTTGTATAACAAACCTTTTTGTGATTGTATCACTTTTTCATGTTCGAGCACGATTGCCTCAACATGATCACAGCCAAACAAATAATTACTCGAGTTTTCGATGTTAATTGGGTAAATCGTTCTAACGATTTTACTACTACTGCTGGACTATTTTCTCTTTAACCAATCGAATGAATGGATTCACGTGGGCATACAAGAAATAACGAAGCACTGAAAACTGAAATTCTGCTCTGTAAGAATAGGGTTCAAAATTTTTGGAAAAGATTGTACGTCCACCAGAGGTAAACTCTAATAATTGCCATAAAAAGTGTATTTTTAAGACAAAAATTACTTCCTAACCTCAAGTCTGATCATCCTTTGGTACAGACGTTGTTCCCACCGTCTACTGTTTGTTATGTTCCATACAGAACGCTCAGCTCAAAAGGACTCACCTCAAATTTTCTTGATATACTTTTGGCCTCTAACAATTATTTTATTTTATTTATTTAGTATTATATTTTTTATTATTTATTTATATTGTTGTTCGTAATGGCAAATACATCTATTACAGAAACTCATACGGCTATATTTATAATGAAAAGTTAGCAACTCGCTAGCATATAGGACAAAAAGCCGACACCCACTACCGACTCATATTAAAACTTTCCATACCCTCTGTTTAGTAACTGGTCAGAGAGCCCAAAAAAATTAAAGAACTCATATGTTTGAGTAAGAATTTAAACGTATAGAAATGGCGAACTTAGCCACTATGTACAACGAGCTGCTAACATTTTATTATAAATAAGGCTGTTAGTGTACAAAACAAAACAAAACAAAAAAATTCTGGATGATTAAGTTGTACGTACATTATAAAATGCCTAAAATATAGATTTTTGTATTCTTCTTTAACCACTCCCAAAATATTTTCATTTAAACTTATTTGCTAACGATATTTTAAAATCATTAAAAATGTTTTTAATTTCAATTCTCTGGCTTTACAAAAAAAAGAAAAAAAAATTAAAAATAAATTCTAAGAAATTTATATTCTTTTCAGAACAGGATATTTGTTTTGTTTTTATTACTTTTGCCACACTTCTGCGCCTCCCTTTTCTCATTAGCCGAATGCCAAACAAATTCTCAATTAACATAAACAACTCTGGACATTTAAGATCAGATAAAAATTCAAAACATTGGAATGTCTGTTTGTAAAATGTTTAACAAAGACATAAATTTTAATTCATTTGAAATTGAAAGAGCAACGAGAAAAGTGCCGATATTAGAAGTGTATAATGATATGAACGCTTAAGGTGACTAAACAGGACACTCTATGGTGACCTAAAAATGTTGTGAAATAAAATTATTTTAGAAATTAAAATTGTCCGATCGATTTTTCTTTAAATTTTGAAGCAAATAAGAGTTTGTCAATAACAATATTTGTTTAAGTAGTATAAAATATTTACAGTAAGACAAGCATGCTTGTCGGATGATAATTGTATATATAAATGGCTCCTATTGTAGCTGTAAGGACACAAAACAAAGGAAAAAGAGAAATGCAAATGGCCAACCCTTTTAAACCATCTTAAAGTGTTTATGGATTCAATCTTATACGAAATCTCTGGTACTTGGATCTACACCCAAATGACCTGTTTAGATACATTGTGTTGACGAAATGGATATGAGCTAAATACAATATCGTGTGGTTTAGGTGGTTCAATTAATGCTTGACACAGTGTTTTAGAACACCATTTTAAATTTTCAGTACTAGAGAACGGCAGCACTTATAAACTAAGCAATCAAAATAATGCCCAAAATAAACATCTTTTACGACAAGTATTAAAACTAAACAAAGCGATGTATCAGAATCATCAAGTTTACAACAATGATGTTGATAACTCGACTAAGTTTAATTACAATAACTTCACTATGCAAGCAATGGTAAGTGTTGGACTGGATGTTAATGCATCTCTCATCAAAACAAAATTTTTCTTCTTTTTTTATTTAAGACCAATACTTAGGGAATAACCCCTACTAAATTCAGTGCATTGTATTGGAATGTTGAATATATAGATTTAGATAGATAGATATGCAGATGTTATGCGCCTTATGTCAATGGGACAAATTGCTGTCAATTTGATCACTTAAAGGCCAGTGTTATACCTTCACCTCTGAATGATCAACAGTAAGTGGTGTGCGTCTTTTTATATGTAGGTTAGCTGTTATCTTCCCAGAAGGTGGCGCTGCACTCCTGATCATTCGTTTCGTGGTGGAATGTCAGTCTTCTTAACTTATGCCATCTTAGATAAATATTTGACAAAAACAACGTAGGCCTTATTTTACAAAAACATTTATTTTTTAATTTTTTATTCCATCACGTTTAACTTACTAAATGTTTTTACATATTTTGGAGGATACATTTTCATAAAATGAAATATTTGTGTAAAATATTTCTTGGCCAAACTATTTGCCTAATGGGACGGTAGTTTTAGAATACCATAGATGTTTTTATTTGGATTTATTTTTTTAATTTCCTTTTTTTTATTTTTTTTTAAGGTAAAAAATTTTAAACACAACTTTCAGTTGATCACTGTTGCAGCTAATTTGTATGGCTTGGTGAAAATTAACAATGCGTGAACAAAATTTTAATAGATCCACCAACAGAAAAAGAATAATTTCTTTACAGATCAAATGTTGTTGCCGTCTTGAAAATAATTAATTGCTTGGTTGCCGTAGTCTAGTATTTAGTATGTTGATATGCTAGACGAGAGCTCTGAGTTCAAACCCAAGCTCTGACATCTTGAAACATAGAAATATGAAAAATAATTCTTCTGACGAAAACCTCTTAGTGATCTTCTGGCAAAAGCTCTGAGAGTAACTGATTGCCATGAATTAGAGTCTCAAGTCTGTCCTTTAGATTAAACGTTAAACTGTAGGTCCCGATATTCATGGATAAAAATTGACGCCCAAAATATGGGTGCTGTGAGAAGCTAGGCTGTAACTCTGAAAAAGGATTGTAATGTCCAACGATGTATGTATGAATGTAAGCTGACTACTTAACCGCATGTGTAATTGTGTTTTCGATGGCCTGTAGTCTTGAAGGTCTTTAAGGCTTAAAAATATAACAGAACGCTCCATATGTATATTTTAAACTTATTGAAAAAAACTCAGAATTGGAAAGGATAAGTGACATCTTTCTGATATTCCTGCTATACGAGATTTCAAAATTAAACATTTATACGGTGTAGCTTCTCTAAAACGGGTTATCTCAGAATCGCATAGAATATTATGTTGTTTACACGTTTACTATGTCTTTCTCATGGTTGGATACCATCAAGTGATTAAATAATAATTTAAATATTTTTTTATAATTATTATACATTTTCGAATTAAATTCGAATATTTTAGTGGATCTTTATTATACTTATTTTATGAAATTTAATAGCCTAAGATCCCAATACTGGTATTCTTATGAGAATTAACATCCGTTAAGAAATATGTACAAACACTAGTTCAGTTCTGCTAGTGTTTGTACATATTCCTTAAAATTTCATGCAATTAAATATTTTTTTTAGGATTTTTTCATTTCGAATAAATTTTTACAGTGGCGAGCAAAAGTATTTTTAAATATGATAATACATTCATATATTTAACAATTTTTCTTTTAAAAACTTTCAAGCAAACCGCTGAAATAATTTTTTCATTATTATTCCATTAGGCCTAGTCAAGCTACTTCAAGGCATTAAAATTTTTGAGATTTATTGTGTCGCTTTAAGAGTGTTCAGCAGATATTTTGCCTTTTTAATAGAGGTTAGCACGCCTAATATTTTGGTAGTGGATATGACCCTCCAAAGAGAAAAGTTTAAGGAATTTAAAATTATCCGGCTTTATAAAACAATTCCAATAATTACAGGTTGAATCGATTTTACACACCTAAAAATAATAGCTCATAGAAATGAAGAAAAACTTTGGATGAAATATTATGTTTTTATTCATAAAAAATTATTAAAACATAAAATATATCACATTTTTTAAAGTTTATTAGACAAATATTGCATATAAATTTTACAAATAATCCCTGAATATGTCTTATGAATACCTTTTTGAAACCTTAATTTCTATGAAAAAATCAGAAAGAGAATAAGAAAAATTATTGGATATATGCACCAACAATTTTTAAAATTATTGAATTTGAAATGGAAATACTATGAAACAACTGCCCATGTGTTCTTTGAAAATGGATTTACAAAAATGTATTTTAACTTAAACTTGTTTTTACTTATAATTTTATATTAAAATATATAATTTTTGCTATATAGAAACCTCTTACAGATGAACCAAAAATACCCAAAATTTATCAGTATCCTTAAGATATATTTACAGTCGGTAACTCCAACAACATCGAAATGTTATAGTAATACATGTTGTATAATAATTTTCTAAGTAAAGGAAGCACAAGAAGAAAAAAAGAATTAAAACAATTTTTATTACCATCTTTTAATGAAGATAACGCAGTAAATTTATACGCATGCGCAGTATAAACAAAAAACCAAAACTACTCATTTACTGCAAGCATGTTAAAGTGATTATTTTCAAGTGAAGAGGTTCTTTTTAACACCGAACAAAACACTACTCTTTTTTTCTTGTGGGGTTCGATTGAATTTCAAATACTGTTTTGTTATGTCTGTGCAAAAAACAAAAGTCAGACGGATATTTGTGTATGTAAAGTCTTGATCTTTTAAAAATAATTGTTAAATTTTTTTTAAGCTTTTTGCAAATGTCATTGTCAGAAATGAAACCTATGAACAGACAAAACAAGCCAGACAAGACACCAACATTAGTTTTATCTTTAAAATCTATAAAAGAGTTAAAAACATAAGTTTAAGGCAAGTCATGAAAGTCAAACACCTTTTTGGATAAATGAAGTTTTTTTTGTGTTTTTGTTTTTTCTTTTTATCTGCTTACTTAACAAAAGTCACACTTTAAGTGCTGCTGTCATTTTAAGGTGACCATTAAACGTGAAATTTGTGTTTTTGTAAATATAATTATTTTTCTAAAAAAATTATAATACTTGGAACATCAAAAACTTGTTTTGTGTGGCAAATTTTTCAGTGATTAAATATTAATTCAACTTCTAAACTAAACAATTAAATTGAATGGAGTGAAACCAAAAGTTGACCAAATCGATTGTCAATTTGTATGTCCCTATCTTATCTACTAAGTTAAATGGTCGACATAGGTCTTTAGCCGAAAAAAGAATCACATCAATTCCTCACACCTAGCTTTGAAAGATCATCTTTTACGTAAACTCTCTGTTAGACTTTCAACCTTCTTTTTTTCTGGGTCTTTCCTTTTCGCCGAAATATTTCAACGTGGGCCTTATAATGCAAAAGTGAATATTTATCATCAAAAATGATTTTGTTATTTTTCAAAGTATTCTCTTCAGAATGATTTATACACTTTTGATGGGCTCAAACCAATTGTGGAAGCACTTTTTCCACTCCGATTGAGACACCTCCAAAACATGGTGTTTGAACGCTTCAATGGCTTCTCCGGCGACGAAAATCGTTGACCACGCATTTTTTTCTTAATGTGCCGCAAATAAAAGAAGTTGTTGGGTGCCAATTCAGAGCTGTACGGCGGATGACCCATCAATTCGACGTTTTGGCCGGTCAAAAAGGCGCAGTTTTGAGCCGATGTGTGAGAGCTCGCATTGTCATGGTGAGCAATAATTCCTCTTCTCTTGTACGAATTTTTTCCTAAGACTTCAGACAAACAAATTGTGGTCTGCTACTCAGAATTGAACGTTCTATGTTGCTCAAGCGGAATAGTCGTCACAAGACCAGTTTGGCGAAGAAATAGGCCACCATTTGCTTCAAAGTGATTTTTCCACGAACAAATTTCGTTGGATTTGGCTCGTCTTCGAAGACCCACACGGTCGATTGTTGTTTTGTTTCGGGCTCAAACGCACTGATCCATGATTCGTCACCTGTGAAGATCTTATAAACGTCTTTTGAAGCACCGCGTTCGTATATTTTCAACATTTCTTTGCACCAATTAACACGAGCCTTTTTTTTTGAGCGATTTCCAAATTGTGCGAGATCCAACGAGAACAAACCTTTTTCACGGCCAAGTATTCATGTAATATCGAATGTATGCTGATGCCTCTATATCACGGTATATCACATGAAGATCTTACAATATCAGTCCACGCACGTCATCAATGTTCCCTGGCACAACGGCTATTTTTGGACGACCTTCAATGAATTCGAGCGAGCGTCGGCCACGATTGAATTCATTAAACCAGTCTTTCACAGTGCGATAGGATGATGCTTCATTGCCATACAAAGATTTAAGTTCCCCAATGCACCCTTATTGTGATAATCCACGTTGAAAGTTGTGAAAAATGATCGGACGAAAATGTTCACGAGTTAATTCCGTTTGGTTTGCCAAATAAATTTTTTTTAACCCACTGTCAACAACACATATGATGGTCGTACGTTAAAACGTTCTGAATACGATTATGCTAAAAAGTGTCAAACTTTCCAATAGAAATGTCAACTTGCACACTAATGGCGTTTTCGTTTCTACCAAAAAATGTTGCCTTTCATAAATTTTTCTCCCTCATCTTGACAAAATATTACTTTTTAAAAAAACTATTCTTTAGAGCAACAATTAAAAATTTCGATTAAAATAAAACGGGATCAAAAAATGATGTATAACATCCTATTTTTATATAATATAATAATAAAATGTTACACATTTTTGTAGAAACGAAAACGCCATAAGTGTTACCAGGCCAGAAATATATATAGCGTACACAGTCACAAAAAAATTCAGACTAAAATTTGAAATTGATGCAGCTTAGAGGCTACTTCCCTTACAAATACCAGAAGTAACAATATTTTTTTTTTTTTTGAGAAAACACACTGTTCAGGTGTTCAAAAAAAGCGCTTCAGAGTTTTCTTTTTTTTAGGAATTCGTGCTGTAATTAGGCATTTACATAAGAAAACGAAACAGAGGAATAGATTATGTGTTTTGGGCAGTTATTATAACATAAAGGTGGAACTTTTCATTAATAATCTGAAAATTCAAGTCTTAATCGCAATAAAATTAGGGACATTAATAGTAGTGGAGATTAAATTGAAATGGTCGCCTTTATATCCCAGATTATTCTTATTGTGGTTCTCTTCTTTTTATATATTGTGTACATACTATATATTAAAAGATCCCCTAATTATCGTAAAAATTTATGGTGTTTCAAGGTTATACCACAAAAGTTTCTTTTCTTAAAAAATCATTAAAATATATATTTTATGTAGTATTTTCAGTATTTCCTTTTAATTTATTAAAAAAAAAGGAAATTATTCTATTAATTTATTAAATAGATTTAAAATTTTTATCAGTTAACTTCTTAATGTTGGAGGTAGCCGAAATGCAAAATTCTGTACCACCTAAGCGGCTTGCAAACAATTATTAGTAATATTAAATACCTCCCTAATAAATTGCTTAATTTTATTGTTTTCTGTTTAATTTGAAATTATAAACAAGAAAGAATTCTATGTTATGTGTGTGTTATCAGTTGGTATTTTTATGTGAAACTTTTCATTTTGATCGTAAAAGCAAAAGTTTCTTGAAAATGTATTTGCAAGTAAATAAAAAAAGCAGGCATGTTGCATGCACCTTGATAATGTTGTTTTAACATTTATTTATTATATTGCAATTCTTAGTGGCATGTGGTGTTTTTATTAAAATTATTAAAAAAAAAAATAAATACATGCTTATAACTATATATTTTAATTGGGATGTGAACAACTTGAGATATCATTGCTTTTATTTTTATGATGCGTTAAGGCAAATACATGTTGTCTGATAAAATTAAAACGTAATTTTTATTGTTAAAGATGATAAGCTTATTTCATTAGTAAATAATTTATTAATTTTTCTCTTACAAAACAATTAAAGTATAAACTAGTTGCGAGCGAAGCGATAAAGAACAAAATCTCTGTTACCAATTGAAGATAGATAGATAGATAGATTTTTTTTTCATAGATATACTTACTTACTTACTTAGATGGCCATAACAACCCGTTAACGGGTTTCGGCCTGCCTTAACACTAGTCTCCAGGCGTCTCTGCTAAGCGCGCGCCTTCTCCAGTTGGTCACACCAATTGACGACAGGACTTCATCAACTTGGTCCTTCCAACGTAAACACGGTCGTCCTCTACGCCGACGTCCAGTGACCTTCGCATCGAAAACTTTTCTCGCTAGAGCGGATTCATCCATCCGAACAATATGGCCGAGCCAGCGTAGCCGCTGGATGTTAATGCGCTGAACAACCCCCACATCGCCGAGGAGCTCATACAGCTCATGGTTGGTTCTAATGCGAAACTCATCGCCATGCCTTCGACGACCAAAGATCTTACGAAGAACTTTTCTCTCAAATACTCCCAAGACCGCTGCATCGGCACAAGACAGCGTCCATGCTTCCGCACCATAGAGAAGCACCGGAAGAATAAGCGACTTATAGAGTGTTAATTTCGTCGCACGAGAGAGGTCTCTATTACTAAACTGCCTACCGAGACCGTAGTAGCACCTGTTGGCCAGTGTGATTCTTCGTTTGATCTCCAGACTGACATCATTCTTGCTGGTAATGGCGGTACCAAGGTAGATGAACTCCTTAACAACATCGAATGTATAGTTGCCGGCTGTAACCTGGGAGCCGATACGTTCAACATCCCTACTCGTCGACAACATGTACATCGTCTTGCTCTCATTTACCGCCAGACCCATTATTGCAGACTCCCGTTCAATAGCATTAAAGGCTGCGGTGACATCTCGCTTGGTATGCCCAATGATGTCTATGTCGTCTGCATACGCAAGGAGCTGGACACTTTTGTTAAATATAGTGCCATTTCGATGAACACCCGCCTTTCGCAAAACACTCTCCATGACGAAATTGAAGAGGTCGCAGGATAAGGGATCGCCCTGTCTGAAACCTCGCACGGTATTAAAAGGTTCGGAGAGGTCTTTTCCTACCTTGACGGAGCTGCAGGAGTTGCTCAACGTCATTCTGCACAGTCTTATCAGCTTTGCAGGAATACCGAGCTCAGACATTGCGGCATATACGCGATCTCTTATCGGGCTATCGAACGCTGCCTTATAGTCGACAAAAAGATGGTGTGTGTCGACTTGACTTTCATGGGTCTTCTCCAGGATTTGGCGCAGTGTGAATATCTGGTCAATGGTGGACTTTCCAGGTCTGAAGCCGCACTGATAAGGTCCAATCAGTGAGATTGCGAATGGCTTCAGTCGTTCACACAATACGCTCGTAAGAACCTTGTATGCGATAGGGAGAAGGCTTATACCCCTGTAGTTGGTGCATATCGTGGGGTCTCCCTTTTTCAGGATGGGACAGAGGGCACTGAGATTCCAATCATTGGGCATACTTTCCTCCAGCCATATTCTGCAAATGAGTTGGTGCATGCACCTAACCAGCTCATCGCCTCCGTACTTGAAAAGCTCAGCGGGCAGACCATCCGGTCCGGCCGCTATGTTGCTTCTTAGTCGCTGTATGGCAATTTTGATCTCTTCATAGCTGGGCGACAGGATCTCAACGTCGTCATCATTGATTGGGAGCGGCACAGCATCTCTAGAGGCGGAATTTGTGTCGTCATCGCCTTGCAGTAGATTAGAAAAGTGCTGTCTCCATAATCTCAGTATCCCTTGTGCATCTGTAACCAGATTACCATGTTCGTCTCTGCAGGAGGTTGCTCCGGGTTTAAAACCAGTAGTAAGACGCCTTATCTTTTTATAAAAATTTCGAGCATCATGTCTACTCCTGCACATCTCGATTTCCTCACGATCACGCCTTTCTTGCTCCCTTTTCTTTCTTCTAAATAGGCGTCTCTCTTCCCTCCTCTTCTCTCTGTACACCTCCACAGTTGCTCTTGTCGTGGTGGACTGCAACGTTCTTCTGTAGGCGGCATTCTTTGCCGCAGTGGCCTCACGACACTCTTCAACGTACCATTGGTTTCTGCGGGGAGGACGCTCAAAACCAAGGACTGTTTCGGCAACGTTGCGCAGAGAGTAAGCAATGTGAGACCACTGTCCACCAATACTTTCGAGAGAGGATCGGGTGCAATGGAGCTCATTAGAAAGACGATCGGAAAACGACCTAGCTGTCTCTTGTAATCGCAGCTTTTTGATGTTCAGCTTCCCTCGAACACTAGAACGTGCCATATTCACTGCGCATATGCGCAGTCGCATCTTGGCTGCGACAAGATAATGGTCCGAGTCGACATTTGGACCTCTAAATGTGCGCACGTCTAGTATGCTGGATACATGCCTTCCATCAATCACAATGTGATCGATCTGGTTGTTGATAGATCGATCAGGAGAGAGCCAGGTGGCCTTATGGATATCGAGATGCTGGAACCTGGTGCTACAAACTACCATGTTTCGCGCCGCGGCGAAATCGATCAGTCTCAGTCCGTTCGGCGAGGTGGAATTATGGAGACTGAACTGTCCGACAGTGGGGCCAAAGATATCTTCACGTCCAACTTTCGCATTGAAATCGCCGAGGACAATTTTGGCGTCATGTGCTGGACACCCATCGTACACTTCCTCGAGCTTTGCGTAAAAAGCATCCTTGACCACATCATCCTTCTCTTCCGTCGGGGCGTGAACACAAATAAGGCTGATGTTATAAAATTTCGCCTTTATGCGGATCGTAGCAATTCTTTCGTTCACAGGGGTGAACTCCGAGACGTGATGGCGAAGTCTCTTGCTAACTACGAATCCGCAACCAAATTCGTGTTTCTTCTCATGGCAGCTGTAGTAGATGTCACATGTTGCTTGCCTTGTACAACCTTGCCCTATCCATCGCATTTCCTGGATGGCGGTGATGTCAGCTCTACATTTCGTGAGAGCATCCGCCAACTGGATAGAGGCACCTTCCCTATAAAGGGTTCTCACGTTCCAAGTGCATATCCTTAAATCATAAGTTCGTCAACATAAAAGGGGGTCCGTTTAGAGGCTATTGTATTGCTTTTCATTGAATAACATTTTTACGTGGTGGGTTTCAAGCCCTACGCACAACCCAAATTTAAAGTCCAGGGGATTGGACAGTCGCCGCATACATTAGTTCACAAGCTAGCGGGTGCTAGAATGTTATCCAGGAGGGCCACGTGGAGGCTGTATGTCGACTTGAATACAACGGGAACAAGGATCGTTCTGGAGGCCGCCAGGTTGACCCCAATCAGAGACTTTGCCTTGTCCGAAGTATCCCATCCATCATCATAGATATAAAGAGTGATTAAATTTTAAGGGCCGAGGTTGATTTTGAATAAAACACAAATTATTAAGGAAATTATTGTCATTTCGGTTTATTATAATAATTTGGTATGGTTCAATCGTAGTCGCCGTGGTCTAGTGGTTAGTGTGTTGGCTTACATAAGCCCTGGGTTCGACACCCAGCTCCGACATCTTAAAAAAAAAGAAATATGAAAAAAAATATTTCTTTCGGCGACTACCTCTCAGCAGTCTTCTGGCAAAAGCTCTGAGAGTAATTAATTGCCATGAACAAGCTTCTCAAGTATGTCGTTCGGTGTCGACATTAAACTGTAGGTCCGGGTACACATGAATAAAAATTTACACACACAACATGAGTGCTGCGAGAAGCTAGGCCGTAATCCTAACACAGGATTGTAAAGGTCAGTTATGTTATGTATGGTATGGTTCAATTATGAATGGAATAAAATATCGGCCAAATGGCCGCCGCGACTTCGGCGGCACACCTCCATCCAATGGGCCAAATTTTCAATGACGCTGTGCTGAGGTTCTATGTGGTTAATGTGCGGAATTATCTCATCCTTGAGCTCTTAGCTGGAGTATTGACGTGCACCTCTTCTTTCAAATAACCAAAAAAAAGAAGCTCAACGGCGTCAAATCACATGATCTTGGCGGCCAGTTGACATAGCCACCACGTGAGGTAACACGGCGTTTGAATTTGCCGCTCAAAAGAGCTATTGTTTCATTAGCTGTGGCACCGTCCGGTTGAAATCACATACCGTGCAATTGTTGGGGACGATGACGAGTTGATGTTGACGGCTCTTCGGCAACACTATCGAGCACAGTAGATATATTTTCTGTAGTACGAACTATTCTAGCAGGCACTGGTGTTTTCATACCTCCTACAGACCTCGTTTGCTCAAATTTTTGCACGATTTTTCCGATTGTACGCATATTTGACAATCAGATTGACCGAAAAAATCATGAAGTGCACGACATGCATTTTGGTTTGAACGCCCACATTCATAATAAACCTGAAGAACTTTAACGCGTTGCTCGATTGTGTACCTTTCCTTGGTTTAAATTGAGTTAGACTTAAATTGAGAAATGGCAAATGACGTTCAGGTATGGTTCACATACAATATTGGCCCTTAAGATTTAACGACCCGATGTTATGCACTTTTTGTTAAATGTTACTTTAGGTTTTTGACACCAAAATTTTTAAAACCTGCAATCCGTTTTCGGCTATTTATTCCGAAACGGGACAAGATTTCCAAAAACGGATTGCAGACTTGAAAAATTTGGGGTCAAAAACCTTAAGCGGCATCATTAACTCTAGATATATAAAAAAATATGAAATGGCAGATAGAGCACATAAAAAGTTATTTTCTTAAGTCTTTTGTTCTCAACTACAACATACTGAACATTCTCTAAAGTGTGATTATTATTAAGGTTTTTTCTTAAGCTTTTTGTTTTTTAATTACATATTTAAAATAAAAACCAATTCTTTTTGCCTAATTTGTAATTCATTTTCTACAGAAAACTTGAAAATAATTCAATTTAAGCAATTTTTCCCAATATAAATGTTTATTAGAATAACCTTTAGCCAACTGATAGAAAACGTTGCTGTTTATTGTATAACATTCTCAAAGAGGAAAAGGACAACATAGAGGAGAAAAACTATAAACGTGACTCATGCTTTCTTATTAACGAAATGGGGGAAAAAAACCAAACCATGTATACCGTCTTAGTAATGTTGCATAAAGTTTTTAAATTTCAATTTCGAATTGCATAATTTCTTACAAATTTCTCCAAAACGCGCCAATACTGCAAATGATTATGGAAATTATTTCTCAGCAATAAAATAAAGACAGAAAGAGAAAAACAAATTTTGTTTTAGAATAACTTACAATAGTAATGAACAAATGATAAACAAATCATTCTATTGCACGCCTTAACTACTCTTTGCCTGCAGATTTCCTAGGAAAATAGTTGTAAAAACGAAATAGCAAAAAAGAAACGATTGAAACGAAAACTTCATAGAAAATCTATTAAAATTTGCTAGCGGAACATGTTGCAGTGCCTTTTGGCAATTCAAATGTGTGAAATCGTATATGATTGTGTTGTGGAGGAGTTTCTATGATTTCTAACTTTTGATGACGATGACTACCTGTTTGCATATAATTTCCATAATAATTGAAAAACACAGACTTAAGACACTCGTAAAATAAATTTAAGAAAAAGTGGCAAATTTTTATTGCTTTTCTCTTTAAGTAATTCACTGTTGGTATTACTGCTGATAATCACAGTCACATAATTTTATTACTCTTTTATAAAAATTTTAATTTCATTTTATTGTTTTTCTTTTTCATTTAATTTCAGAGATATCTGCTACTCATTGTCATAAAGATTACATTTCTGTGGAAATTTTTCTAAACACTTCAAACGATTATCAACAAGCAGTGTATTGGTCAAATTTGCATACTTACGAGTATTCTAGAAAGGATTGTCAAGCTTCCTATCAACCGAACGGTGTTAGTTTGAAGATATTTTCGAAAGATTTTTTTAAATGTGGTTTTGTGAGAATTATTAATAAATTGGAGGTAAGTTTTAGTTAAAAAAATAGAAATAACTGTTTAATATATTGTTTAAATAAAAATTAATGTTTTCTGTATTTAATTTCTCCAACTTCTTTATACTTTTCGGCTGTGCGGGTTTTGTTTGTTTTTATTACTTATTTATTAATTTAAGAAATTTCCATCGATATGACTTTTTGCAGAGAATGAAAAAAGGCAAATTAACATGTAAATACTACACGTAAAAATTATTAGAATTGTTTGACAAAAGATTTTCAGTAATATTGAGTAGATATGCCATTTATTGGGTTGGCAACTAAGTAAATGCGGATTTTACTCATTGATGGCATTAGTTGAATATTTAGGTTAAATGGCGTAATTGAAATATCAAATACATTTTGTTATTTGATAGTCGGTACTTCAGCTGTCAATCAGTAAAAAAAAATTTTTTATCGGATGCGTGGTTTTTGTTTGGCGTCTGTTGAAAAATGGAAAATCAAAAGAAAGATTTTCGTCATATTTTGCTTTTTTATTTCCGGAAAGGAAAAAACGCTTAGCAAGCTCATAAAGAGTTATGTGCTGTTTATGGTGACGAAGCCTTAAAATTGATGTCAAAATTGGTTTGCCAAATTTCGTTCTGGTGATTTTTCACTAAAAGATGAAAAACGCTCCGGTCGTTCAGTTGAAGTGGACGACGACCAAATCAAAGCAATAATTGAGTCGGATCGTCACAGCACAACACGTGAGATTGCATGGAAGCTTCATGGATCACATATATGTATTGAAAATTGCGTAAAGCAACTTGGCTATGTACGAAAATGGGTTCCTCATGAACTAAAAGAAATTCATTAAACACAACGCATCCACATTTGCGATTTGTTAACTAAACGTAATGAAAACGATCCATTTTTAAAACAATTGATAACTGGTGATGAAAAATGGGTTCTTTACAATAATGTCAATCGAAAAAGATCGTGGAGCAAGCCAGGTGAACCAGCGCAAACAACATCAAAATTTGATATTCATCAAAAGAAAGTTCTGTTATCAGTTTGGTGGGATTACAAAGGAATTGTCTGTTGAAGAAAAGCAGCCCGAATTGGCAAATCGAAAAGGTGTTGTATTCCATCATGACAATGCAAGGCCGCACACATCATTGGCCACTCGGCAAAAATTATTGGAGCTTGGTTGGGATGTTTTGCCACATCCACCATATAGTCCAGACCTTGCACCATCTGATTACCTTTTATTTCGATATTTGCAAAACTCTGTGAATGGTAAAAATTTCAATAGTGATGATGATGTCAAATCGTACCTTGTTTAGTTTTTTTCTTATAAAAACAAGAAGTTTTATGAACATGGAATTATGATGCTGCATGAAAGATGGCAAGAGGTCATTGCTCAAAATGGGCAAAACATTACATAATAAAGTTATTTCATTCCATGAAAAAATTTACTTTTATTTTCTAAAAAAAATCCGCAATTACTTAGTTGCCAACCCAATATTAGTTATTTAGTTATTTTTTAATATTTTGTGACAAGTTTATCTAATTAGGATGTAAAGTTTGGTTTTCAATCGTTAGATTGTAAGAATTTTTGCAAGAATGCAGATTCCTTAACATCACCGTAATTAAGAAATATCTTCGGATAGAGTTGTAGCAACGTTAAAAGGCTTGAAACTTTTGGCTCCCGATTGACGAATAGGTGAGTCGATAGAACATACCCTCTACAGTTGTCTGGTTAATTATAGAAAGTGCTGAAATACCTACGGTATGGATTTCTTTGTCTTGTACTAATAATAACGGTCTCCTGAATTGCATTGTGAGACGTTTTTTTATTGAGACCAATACTCAGGAGTAAATCCCTCCTAAGGGCTGTGCATTGTATTGAAATTTTTGTGGAAAAAACAGTACTAATGTACTGACAACAGAACATATATTTTGTTTTCTTATATTATTAAGCGCCTTAGAAATGAGACAAATTGCTGTGAATTGATCATTCAAAGGCCGGTAAATGATCAGCCTTGAATGATCAAAGCAATTGCCTCAACCTTGCATGCTGATTGTGGTGAGTGCCTTCGCTAAGTAGGTTTTTAGCTGTTCTCTGCTACTTCCCAATAGGTGGCGCTGTTCTCCTGATCAATCGTTTGTCGTTGTCAAAGGTTAAGGTGGAGTAGAGTGGAATGTAAGGGATCGGTTACTTTGTAGATGGACTTCTCGAAGACGGGGGGACCTCTTATTTTTAAGTTGAAAAATACCGCAAACTCACTTATTTATTTTTCACCTTTGCTTGGATTCGAACCTGAGCCGTTTGAGTTTTTGTGCAAGCGCTCTAACCACTATACCACGCATCCCCCACATGCTAGTGGTTATTAACAAATCTTTGTGAAACCAACGCCTATACTTTTCTACTTCTCTTTTACCCATACAATTTGGTTTTTTAGGAATGTCACAATGTGTGTTATGACTTTTAAATTTTTGCGTTGGCTCAACCTGTACACTTCCTCCTATCAACCCACTTATTAACCCATTCCATCAGTTGCTACTCTCTAGCTCTATCCGCCATTTCATATTTTTTATATCTCTCGAGTTAATGATGTCACTTTAGGTTTTTGACACCAAAATTTTTAAAATCTGCAATCCGTTTTCGGCTATATATCTCCGAAACTTGACGAGATATCCTAAAACAGATTACAGATTTGAAAAATTTGGGGTCGAGAACCTAAAGTGGCATCATTAACTCGAGAGATATAAAAAATATGAAATGGCGGATAGAGCACTTAAACTCCCGCACGACGATATAACAAATATTATTGAGAAAATCAGGAAATTTAGTCACGAATTAACATTTTGCAGGCAAAAAACATTACTGACGTTCAGCTTATATGCTTTTAACTAAGATAATGGAAATTGTTTAGAAAGAAATTTTAAGAAACCTTTTAAAAAAAAACTTATTTATTTTCTTATAGAGTAAAGCGTTATATCACCAAGATCTTGTGTTGAAGAGAGGCAAAGACAACATCAAAAAAATTCCCATTGCATGTGCCTACAAAATCAAAAAATCGACCTCAAGACTTAAACACAAAATAATTAAACGCGATGAACTACCAGATGATTTTCATGAAGATGAGTGAGTACAAGTTATCATATTCACAAAATATTTTTTATTCTTATAACCGAACACTTTTATAGTGATATTGAGATAATAGATACCATTACACAACAGGCATCTGAACCACAAGTATTCTTAGAAGTACGACAAAATGATCAATTAATTGATGGCATGGTTACGGTTATACCGGGTACACCTTTAGTAATGGAAGTAAAACTCAATGAAGAGACCCGACAAATTTATGGTTTAAAAGTGAATTACTTGGAAGTGTCAGATACAAGAGATACATCAGAAACGATATTGTTTAGAGGGTAAAACCCACTTATTATTACAATCTATAGATAAATATTCAAGCAGTTATTTATTCTTTTACAATATAAAGCTGCACCGTAGATCCTTATCTTTTTGAAAATTTCAATTTGACTTCTACAAATTCCTTGAGATCAAAATTTAGAGCCTTTAAATTTCCCAACACTTCGTATGTACAATTCAAAGCAAATGTTGAGATTTGTTTAAAAAGATGTTTAGCTCCACAATGTATTATTGGTTATGCAGAGCGTTTGCGGCAAAAACGTGAAACCCATACTATGAACGATGATCAGCTTGAAGTTTTAATAGGTTTGACAATGCAAATCAATGAAGTTAATGGAGTCAAAAATGGTATTCCTATTAGTTTTAGTTTTGTATAATTCTTTAACCTAACCCAATCTATTTGTGTTTAATTACAGATAAATTATTGGAATTGGAAAAACATGTTAAAGAGCTTAGAAGTAATGCATTACTTTTAAAATCGAATATGTTATAAAAAATTTACTCGTTACCATATTTCATTTATTGTTTAATTAATGGTTGACTTAATACATAGAAAATAAAAATCTATAAAATTAGAGCTTATAAAAATTAGCAGCCTTATGTACTCTTATAACAAAAAGTTAGCAGCTTAAAGTAAGTAGTAGGTGACAATCTAATAACTGATATACCAATTTGGATTTATTGTTCGTTGGCACTCGTTATTCTCTTCTAAACTGTAAATATATAGACTCTCAAATTCAAAACTTTTATAGCATTTTACTCTATGAAGTCTAGATAGGAGATATGTGTATTCGGAAAAAAAGTTGGGGGTAAAGTATTAGTGAGGGTCGGTCTTATATTTTACCCCTTTAGGGGCTACTCCAGGACAGTTGTGGAGCTTTTTGTGGACTTTTATTCCTTCAACCCAATCTTCGACCACGATGAGGAGCCATTTGCCCCCTTCCCACATCCTTTTTTTTGGCTCATGTATTTTTTTGGTGAACCTCACAAAATAAGCGGTTCTAGCTTATCGAAATCGAAAAGTCGTATACTATCCCACCAGTATCAGAACAGTTTTAATCTCCTTGTAAAACACCTTCCTTTCCAATTTGATTTTTATTTCTTGATCAAAAAAGACCTCCATTCTGAAATTTTTCACAACTGTAGAGAAGGAAACTATCTCTGGCATAATTTTTTTCAAATTTTTAGAAAGATCGCTTTCAAAGATATAGGCTTCCGACTTATAAGTAAAGAAAATTGACCTTTGACTTTTTTAATCCTCTTTTAGATGCGGCTTTTAAGAGATGTCTATCTACAATACTTTTTTGAGAAAATTACAATTAAGTAAGTGTAACTTTGTGCATTTTTGTATTTTTCTCCGATTTTCAAAACCTAATATTTTCGGAACCAAAAATGTCAGTTCCCTTTAATTTAAAATATATTTTTTTAAGACCCATACTAGGTGTAAACCCCTACTCATGTAGTGCAATGTATTGGAATGTGAAGATGGTTGATAAATAGATTTTTTTTTTGGGGGGGGGGGGGGAGTCGTGGTATAGTGGTTAAGCGCTCGCACAGAAACTCACACGACCAAGGTTCAATCCCAGCGAAGGACAAAATTATAAAAATAAAAATTTGCGTTTTTCTAAAATTATAATTTAAAATTAAAAAAAAAAATAAGAGATCCCCTTCCCTCCCAGAAGTCTTTCTTCAAGAAACCGCTCCCTGACATTTCCAATCTATGCCACCAGAAACCAATGATCAGGAGTACAGCGCCACCTTCTGGAAAGATAACAGCTATTTTTATATTTGTCTAAAGCATTAAACACATAGACAACAGCAAGCAGCAGGCAACAAGTTGTCAAAATTAGAATACACACGTTTATATGGAAACGATTATTTTAAAGGCAGCACAGCAAAACCTTAGACAAAAACCTTTGCTGCTGCTGCCCTACTTAGAATAATTTCTATTTTTTAAGGCAGCAAAAACTGATTAGTGATGCTAATACAATATAAAATTTCAAATAAAAACGACCTAAAAAATATTTTTTATTACAATGAAAAAAAATTTATTTATTAATAAAGATAATAACAATTAAAACCTTTTAGCATTACAAGTCGGTATTTATTTAATTAAATTTAAGATTTTAAAGTTATGTTTGGTGTCCCACAACGATCAATATGCATTGTTGTTAAAAATACATGGATAATATGATGGGAAATACGAGGAAGTGGTTGAATGAATAACTAACTATGTTATGTCTTGTAACAAATATGGGCATTTCCTGGGGTCGCGAACGTACGTTCGTACGCTTTTGATGTATAAAGAACATGGAAAAAAAACTTTTTCTAACATATTTTTTTTTGCGATTAAATAGCATTTTGGAAGCTCTATGTCTAGTGCAAAAGATGGATTAAATCGAGTTGAAGTTTTCATAATAATCGTTAAACACATGGTCACGAACGTACGCAAAATAGAAGTCAACTTTGGCCGGCAGTAGTGAAATGTAAAATTCTGCGAAATGGAACGGAATATTTAAAAGCGATTAATTTATTTTTAAAGCATACTAATGTAGGTCTCTATCCAAAAAAAAAAAAAAAAATATCTCTATTGGTTTTTGTTTAATTGGCTTAAGTATCGGTCGCGAACGTACGGGTCGCGAACGTACGATATTTCCATATGTTTTTTTACTATTACCACCATGCATTTTCCCATAAATATCTTCAAATGTCATTAATAAAAACTTAACACTCAATTTATAGCGTATAGTTACACTCATAACAAGAAATGTACCAATATATTTAATATGAAATAATGAAATTTTAACAATATTTATGATATTATTGTTTTTTTTTTTTTTTTTTTGAATTGGCTGTTAGAGCCATACTTTATTCAAATACCTAGTCACAGAAAATAGAATGAATTATTTTGATACCTGGAACATTCGATACATCATTCCATTTTTCCAGAAAAGTGGAGAACATCTTACAAATTTTATCAGCTCCAATGTATATTATATTAATGTGGTGATGGGCACAGTTGTAAAAAGCCAAAGCATCAGTTAAAGTAATGTTTTCTGTTGTGGTTATTTGAAAAACTTTTCTCTTTACAATCGCTCCAACGCCTACGTTGGCACCTTTTGCATGTGATGTTGCAAAGAAATGCCACTCAAGTGTTTTAAAAGCAAATTTAGCCATTAAGTCGGGTAAGCTCCAAAAAATAATTTTTTTTTGAATTAAGAGCTACTTCCGTCAGAGAAAATCAATATGTTTTGAAATTTGCCATGTTGATTTATAATTTCTTCAATAATCTTCATTATAAAAAAGTACACATTGATTTTGCATTTGTTCTATAACCTTTTTATTTTTTTTTAATGCTAACCGTCGTTTTCGCATCCTCTCAGCAGATTTTTCTCGTAAAATGTTTAGTTTTTATGAATCGCTTTTGTTCTGTTTTTCATTTTGCGATTTATCACACGTTTTGCCCATCTATATTATATATTTGCCCATCTATATTGTATATTATCGTGTAACGAAAATAAATATATATATTGTTTTTGAAAAAATTTACTTACGGTCGCTAACGTACGAAACTTTGCAAGTAAAAAAAAAAAGTTTATTTAATTATAACACTGAAGTTTTTTTTCATGTACAAATTAGTGACACCAAACTTAATTAAAATATGTTTTGTCCGACCCCTGTGGACGTTTGATGCAAAGCAATTACAATAAAATGATGTTTTCGGTCGCGAACGTACGAATAAAACTTAGATAAGATACAAATTAAAAATTAACCGTTAATCGAACTTTTTTTGTTCTCCAAACACATTTTCCTTCTTAATTAATTTGAAAAGAGAGGTTTTGGATAAAGAGTGCAAACATAACATATTTTTTGCATGTAAAATAATTAAATATAAAAATGTCTTTAGAAGTAGATTAAAAAGAAAATAAAATACTTTCCAGTTTCCGGCCCAATTTCCTCAAGTAAATACCTGAGATATGCTATGAAATCATTCTATTAGAAAAATATAGACCATTTTTTATAATTATTCACAATAAAAGGTGATTATTGTCAACATATTATTTTTCAAACTTGGTTGACCTTTCTGTGGAAATGCCCATATGCAAATGTGTGATGCACCAAATTATCTTTCTGATCAGGGGATTCATTTGGGAGATAGGCAGCCGTACCAGAATTCACAGTATTTCAGAATTTATCTTGTAAAATCAACGGCTAATCAAAAATCATTTCCAATTATAGCCAAAAAATTTGAGATTAGGCCAAAATTTTAATTGTTTTAAAGAGTATGTGTACAACTAGCAGAAAGTATATTTTGTTAATGAGTTTTGTAGTTTTTTAATATAAACAAATTAAAATAAAAATAAAATATATATACATTTTAAATCAGCGATTTTATTTTTGCGGTTTCGTACACTTAAAAGTGGTATCACTGAAATATTTATTTCAACAACAAACACATGTTCATTATTTTATTTGTTTTTTTATTGTTTTGCTGTTGCTGCCTTCAAAATATTTAATTAGCCGACTGCATCGCAGCAAATATTGTCGGCTGCATTTGCTGCTTGCTGTCATGCTGCTTGCTGTCGTCTATGTGTTTAATGCTTAAGTGTTATGATATACTTTATTCATACCAAAAATCAGCAATTTCAGAAACAGTCATTTCAAAAACGACATATTTTAAGCTGAGTAGAGGTGGTTCAACCCATATATAGACTCTTTCAAAAAAAAAAAAATTCCAATACAATGCACAGCCTGAGTAGGGGTTTTCTTCTGAATCTTGGTCTCAATATAAAAATGTATACTTATATTGTATATGAATGTGCCTCTTAATATTGTCATAAGATTTTTTAGTGTGTTTTTACGTTTCCAAAATGATTTTTATCTTAAAAAAAAAATTAAGAGTTTTTTTATAATTTTAAATGTCAAAACGTTTTTGTCTTTCTTCATTATTACTTGCCAAATTAATTACATTCAAATTAAAATGTTCTCATACATCAGCAAACAGAAAAACTTGCTAAAGCCTATAATTAATGTGACAAGTTTTTCATATTTCATAATATTTGATTGTCGACTGTTATTGTTCAAAGCAGAGAGGCAACAGCCAAAACAATGGCTAATGATAACGATCAGTATAAAGAAGTAAATATGGTCGCAGAAATGATAATTTACGGGCATTTCATAGAGCCAACGAAGTATCTATAAGGAGAAACAGAAAAGAATTCTAAAATCATAAAAAAATAATTGAAACTCACATGAAGTCACCTTAAGTATACACCTGCACAACATGCAAGCACTTAATGAGCCTCGTTAGATTACATGTTGTTATTTAATGGAGATTTCAAACATATTTTGAAGACTGTATGTCGTGCAGTGAGTGTCAGGTGTTTTTTTTTTTTGAGTATAAAATAAATGAAATTATATCCAGTATGTATTTACATTATAATTATTGTTATTTTATTAGTATTTTATTATGTTTGTTCTCTTCTCTGTTTTTTATAAGCAACACTTAAAATAATTCTTTGCAAATAAAATTTAATGTTGTATACAAGCAGGTATGGCCAAGCTTTTTTTTAGACGCCTACAACATTGGAATTTTTTTTTATTTCTTCTTTTGGAATATTTATTTAAAAATTTAATTTTAGGATATTTGTTGGTAATTGGTTTACGAACTAGTGATTTATTTTCGAGAATATTGGTTACGTAATTTACTTAATTCAAGAACCTTTAGATTAAAGGAAGGGGATGCGTGGTATAGTAGTTAGAGCGCTAGCACAAAAACTCAAACGGCCCAGGGGAAAATGAAAAAGTTAATTTGCAGTTTTTTTCAAAGTTATAATTTAAAAATAACAGGTCCCCTCTCCTCCAAGAAGTTCATCTACAAAGTAACCGCTCCCTGACATTCCACTTTGTTCTACCTTAACCTTTGATAACGACAAATCAATGATAAAGGAAAAGCGCCACCTATTGGGAAGTAGCATATAATAGCCAAAAACCGACTAAGCGAAAGCACTCACCACAATCAACACGCAACGATGGGGCAATTTCTGTTTTTTTTTTTTTTTTTATTTGAGACCAATACTCAGGGGTAAGCCCCTACTAAATGCTGTGCATTGTATTGGAATGAGACAAATTGCTGTGAATTCATCATTCACCCTTGAATGATCAACAGGAATTGCCTCAGCGTTGTATGTTGATTGTGGTGATCATTCAAAGGTGGTGGTATAACACTGACCTTTGAATGATCAATTCACAACAATGTGTCATTACTAAGGTGCTTAATAATATAAGAAAATAAAATATATGTTTTGTTGTTTTAATGTACTGTTATTTCCATAAAAATTCTAATACAATGCACATAATTGAGTGGGGGTTTACCCCTGAGTATTGCTCTCAATAAAAAAATGTGTCTATCTGAAATATGAATAATTTTTCATTAAGGCCCAATATTTTAACTTGCCGTTAGTTAGAGGTAGGATTTTATCAGACAGATACATTGCTGTTTTTTATTACAAGTATAGTGTAACCTAAAGGTAAGGCAATCTTAACAATAACTTTATGGATCACTTTAGGTTAAATTTTACTTGTCTGATATACATTTTTCGAGCTGGAATAATTCAAACAAGAGGGGCGTACTACAAAATTTTGGATTTTTGTTATTGAATTATTGTTTTGGGCAGTCAACAACAGCCCACAGATCAGACATAGAAATAATCTTGGGACACGTAGTAACTGTGACATACGCATTTCTGTTTTCAAAATAATTTTGTCCTGTGATTGTACGTCGTAGGTGCCCAATACTGTTTTTATTGAATGAATATTTTAAAAAATTCGTAACAAAACGCCTCCAGTAGATCACAGACAAAACTATATTTAAAAAGATTTTGATCATTTCTACAATATATTAATTGCCATCCGTAAAGAAGGAATCCTACACCAGCCGAATTGTGTATGTTTTTGGCATTTCTGAAATTGTTATCCGATATTCATGAAATTGCACCAGTTTTTTAAATTCGATCGCCGATATCGATTAATTGACAAAATTTTAAAAAGAGGGCAAAAAAGTCTCTGAATTTGGTATAAATGACTTTCGATATAAAGCAGCAGTCTTACCAATCAAACTCAGTATTGACTTTTGTATGTCTTGAGAGGGGTAATTGTAGAAGTTTCTAAATTTTAGTTGAAATATATTCATGGTATGATATAATAAATAAATAAAAAATAAATAAAATAAACAACAAAAATAAAAACTGGCGAATTGGATGAGTGTGCATGGTATCTCCTCTAAAGAGCAAATGTTGATTCTTGTATATCTGAAGAACGGTTTAAGTGAAAATTTATATATTTGGAAGAAAAGAAAAAATTATCTGTCAGTTCGACAAGTGAGCTGAGTACATTCCATACCAAGTACATGCTAAGTTTTTATGTATCTTAAGAAGTAATAGTAAAAGCTTCGGAACATAATGCCAAACCCCTCGTTTTCGATATTCAGTTCATGTCAATTCATCCTTTTTTAAGTTTTTTATTTTGCTCAAATAGGAGGTGCTAAGAAAATGAACAAGAAAAGAAAGAAAGATTTTGCCCGAAAAGTATTGCGTCTAGATCCAGTAGCGTTTCTAGTAGGGAGAGATATTATCAGATATTTTATAAGAAGGTAAATTTCAGGTGGTAGGTAATTGATTTCTGTAGGTTCTGAAGGCTGACTTGATGTGTTTTTTATATTAGACTACCAGATCGCTGTTGTGTCATAATAGTAATCACGTCTTCAGAGTCGTGCCTATACCTACTAATTGCTGGACTATTAGAAACCACGTTCAGTGAATATATATTCAATACAACGGTCACTGTCGCTGCTATTGTGATGCGGAGAGATAGGAGATAGTTGAGCACTGCCATTTCCCTTTTCAGGCAACGTCATAATGTATTCGGTTTATTTAAAATAATTTACAGACTATATAGAATATTTATCAATAAAACCATAGTGAAATTATAGAAGATGGTGGCAGGTTAATAAAATACAAAAACAATATGCAATTTTAATGAAAGTAGTAGGTATGGTGAATTAAAAAAGTATATGTCAGAAGTGGGTCTGTGTGTATTTTTAACAACACATAGGTCTCTACACCAAAACAAAAACATGAATACACACAAAGCAAAATATAAACAAAACGTAAATGTAAATAAAACGTTGACAGGAGAAGCTAGGCCGTAATCCTGACACAGGGTTGTAAAGGCCAGTTATGTATGTATGTATGTTGACAGGAGCGGTATGACAAAAATATCAGCTGCGTTGGCAACACCTCCTTGTAAGTGATTTCACCATGAATTAAACCAAGTGTTTGAAAGTTAAATAATATAAACTTAAGCCAGTGGTAGCTAATTCTCCTTTACTATTAACGAAATGCAACTCTGATATTCACAATATATGAAATGCTATGGAATAAACTGTCAGTTGAAAAAAAAAAACACCAAGAAATCAGAAATACTAAATAACTTCTTAATCTTTCAAATAATCTGCAGTGCTACTTTATTTGCAGTCATTTTTTAAGATGAGACATTACTTCACTCCTACAATAAAGAACAAAAATTCCTATACATTTTGTCATTAGTAATGCAAAGCAATTACTTAATTAAAAACATACAAAACACGCATAAAGAACTTAAGTTTCAAAATATAATTACTTAAGATAACATAGACTGGTATTTTTTATGCTTTTCTTTGTTAAAGTTTCAAATTAAAAATAAAAGTTAAAAGTAAAAAAACAAAATCCAAAAACCCAGGTAACATTTATAAATATCAAATCACATTATACTTGTGTTATCATTTCAGAAAAATCAAAGTGATAAAACAATTGCGTTTTTACAACTTTTAATAGAAAGCACTGTTTGAGGCGTATAAGTGAAGAAGAGAAGCATTTCAAATGTAAGTGTTGTGTGAAGTTATAGAAATTCTCATTATTTAGATTTAAAGTAATCAGTAAAAGCATGTATAAACTAGACAACAAGATTGCATTTCAATGATTTATTTTTCAAATAAAATGGAAATGTTTTGTTCTTCTGTTAAATACAAAATTTTAAGAATTTTAAATTTTTTTTCCTCTTCAACCCATTTATTTCACTTTTTACTCCAGAGCCTTTAAAAATTATTATATTTTTATTTTCTTGTGTTATTTTTATGTAATAAAAAAAATGTTTAAAAAAAGAAAAGCAAAATTCTCTCATCCATAAAGAAATTTAAATGAATAACTTTTCGTTTATTACCATGTTATGGTCAGTTAAGTAATATTTAAACCATTAAGTGAGACTGTATATTTCATTCATAAGACTTTCTTGACTCTTTTGTGTACAATAAAGATTTACAAGTTTGTCCTTTAACTACATCGAATGAAACATTTTCTGTTTAGAGCCCAGTTCGAATTCCAGATACATTGCCATTAAACCTATAAATTAGATCAGAAACTGTATTTTAAAAGAATTTAGAATGTTTTTTGTAACGATTTCTCAATCAAAGAAGCAAATTATATCCATTGTACAGAGAATTACAGAATAGGGCACCAAGACTTACAATTTACAGTCGAATCCACATGACTCACTTGAAAAGCTTATTCATGGCAAACAGTTACTCTCAGAGCTTCTGCCAGATGATTGCTAAGAGATGGTCGCCGAAAGAAATGGTTTTCCATATTTCTTTCTTTTAAGATATCAGAGCTGGGCTTTGCACCCGGAGCTCCCGTCTAGTAACACACACTACATAGTAGACTACGGCGACCACATAGTACCATATGTACTCGTTCTATCATTTATAGCCCCTGTCGATGTAAAAATGAGAGTAGAAAAGAATAAACAAAAATTGTGTGCGAAGGGAGACTAACCCTTGTAACCCTTTATTATATGTGACCTGAGTCACAGATGTGCCATTTACATGGTCTTCGTAACAACTATCCGTTGTGCCAGATGAATTTTTCTAAAAAGGGTTCAAAATAAAAAGATAGTTGAACCAAATTGCAATATTATTAGTTTTTGAAGAGTAGTTCTAAGAAAATATTGTTTTTGTAATTTTTATCCCGACACCTTATAACGAAAATATTTTATACTTCATACGGGGTATTTTGTAAGGAGAAGCTGAAGCGCCTTGGGAAGCTTGTGGCATATCCTTGGTCTGGATTCCTGGTCATAGGGATATCCTGGGAGCTTTTTATCTGAGGATCTGCCGGAGGGGAGTCTGTTGCTTTCTACCTAGATGTCCACTGCCCTTTGACTACCATTAAGGAAAGGATATCCAAGTTTTCCTTGGGAAAGCACAGAGCAGGTGGAATTCCATCACTACCTGTGCTGTTTCTAGGACACTTTGGCCTCGGTGTAACCGGGGCAAGACTCTAGGAATCTTGGGAATTCCTCGTTAGTCCTTGTCCAAACTTATAGCGGTGTATACGGATCACTGGCTGATCGGTAGGCACGCAGAGGTTGGGCCTTCCCTTTAATCCGCACTGCAGAAGTTGCGAGAATTTTTCTGCGAGGGAGACTGTGGAACATTTTCTTTGTGATTGCTCAGGTCTGGTAGTCAGACGTTTGAAGTTTTTAGGGGTGCCCTTTTTCGATAGCTTGGCGCAATATGCGAACCTGGACCCCCTTGCTTTACTCCACTTTATAGGCAGCTCTGATTGGGTGTAGTTCTTTTCCTATTTTTAGGTAACTTCAGTTTGTAGTTGGTCACGTTTTTGATTAACTGGCCATTTGACCTACCTACCTACCTAAGGGGGAAATTTAGCCTCTCTCGATAATAAAAATTGTTTACCAGTAAGCTAAAAAGAATTTTGTTTAGATTATATTTCATTCGTTCCCAAATACAAATAATCACACAATGTTCAGTAATTATATCCGTAAGAGATGAAATTGATTCGTTTCGAACGGCCAAGAGATCCGTATTGGTTTTATATTTTCCTAGACTGAAGTCTCGTATTCCTCAAACACAGAATTCAGAGTAGGCAGCAAAGTTTAGAGTAGATACGTACCGCATATTTCGTTTGTTTCTTTCAATATTGGCCTCTTACTGTGATTTGTTTATCTAAGTATTGCCTTCAGACTGCCTTAAAAACTAAAACAAGAAGTCCAGTTTATGTAGCTCATACAGAAGGCATTATAGAGTTCTATGTTTAACAAAGTTTAAATCAATAAACGACAGAACTTGCGGAAGAGTTAACTCTCCAATTATAAGCCACGAAAACTCAAACAGGTTCAAATCCCAGTGAAGTACAAAAATTAGCGGTTTTTCTAAATATTATAATTTAAAATTAAGAAGTTAACCGGAAATCTCTCAAAATAAATTCAAAAATGGCTACGAGACTGCTGAGTCGTACAATATCCACATCCAAGCTGCAGTAATATTTTAGAACCTCTAGAGCCCTGAACTGTGCCATATATGACACAACCACTGAACTCACTATTTTTCTAGTTTTGAATTAGAACATACATTTGGCTTAACTACTCGTAGTTAAGCGAAATATTTATTTAATGCTATAATCTATTCTTTATTTCAAACTTTTTCTCACATTTCATGGGTTAAGACAGTATTATTTTAACAAGTGGTCGTAGTATATAGTAAACAAATCATTAACTGCATTTAAGTAAAAACTGGACGTGAAAAAGTAATGGTAACTACCATTTGAAATGTTACTGCAGCTACAAATAAAATCATCAATATGTATGTATGTATGTGTTGTCTATGTATGTATGTTGGAAAGTATGTGTAAAACTATTAATAATCATATTATTAGTCTATACTATTTTGGTCTCAGTCTGACTGACTTTATCTAACGGCATATCACGTGTTATTTTCCAATAATTAAGAAATTCATAAACGTGACTCAGAGAATCTACAGAAATTTTTAATCATTAAATGATTTGATCAATAAAACAGAAAAAAGAAGGTTTATATAAATGTGTTTGTTAATTAACTTATAAATCAAATAGCCATTTACTATGAAATTAAGTATTAATTTGAATTTTAAGGTTTTTGAATTTTTTTTACAATACCTTGGCTTACCGTGTGGACTTCATATTTACAGTTTAATAGGCTAATAATACCACCAAACATTTGCTTTTATTGAAAATATGCAAATAATTAATTATGTTTTTTTAAGCACAAATAACACAAAACTAAAATAAAATAAAATAAAATAAAATTTTCAAGTTAAAAAATATAAATTAAAAATATTTTGTTAAAAAAAAATTTTATTGTCTTACATTTTAGAGTCTTCTCTTCTATAAAAGAAGCAATATTTAATTTTTTGTAATATGTTAATACAAAATAATAGATACAAACATGCATAATTGGCCATTACCACCCTGTAATAAAGTTACGGCCTAGCTTCTTGCAGCATTCAATTTTTATCCATGAGTACCCGAACCTACAGTTTAAAGTCGGTTCCGAACCACAGACTTGAGAGACTTTTTCATAGCAATCAGTTACTCTCAAAGCTTTTTCCAGAAGAGGTAGTCGAAGCAAAAAATATATTTTTTTTACAAGATGTCAGAGCTGAGGTTTGTACCCGGAGTTATCGTCTTAGTAAGCCAATATGATTAACAAGTTAGAAATATTTTGTATAATGTTATATTTATAAATATACAGCGAATCCAACGAATAAACGGACAAGAGTGTGACTGATGCAAACGCTCTCTAAAGGAAAACAAAATGCGCTCAAGGTATTATTTTTTATAAATATTTTCAGTTTATGTACTTATGACTCTCATGCGATGAAATTAACACTCTATAAGTCGCTTATTCTTCCGGTGCTTGTTTATTGGGAGGAAGTATGGACGTTGTCTTGTGCCGATGCGGCAGTCCTGGGAGTGTTCGAGAGAAAAGTTCTTCGTAAGATCTTTAGTACTCTAAGGCATGGCGATGAGTTTCGTTTCGACGCGGGCATCGTTCAGCGCATTAACATCCATCCGGCCATATTGTATGGATGGAAGAATCTTTTGTAGCGAGAAAAGTTTTCGATGTGAAGGTAACTGGACGTCGGCGTGGAGGTCGGAAAGATGAAGTTGATGGGTGTGACTAACTGAAGAAGGTGCGCGCTTAGCAGAGAACAAAAATAACTTAATTTTTTTGTGCTCAACCAATAATCGTACAGAGAAAAGTAACAATTTTAAAATATACAAATTAAACAATTAATATGTTTCTGCATATTTTTTATTATCCCGACAAGCCTGTTAGTGTTTGGTTTTGGCATATTTATATGGAGTTCCGAACTTTTAGCAGAGCCTTCTTTCGCTGGACTAATATATTGAATTATTTCTGATACACTCTGCTCTCTGTGTAGGTATTTCGATCAGTTTGGGGCAGTTTTCAATCAACCAAAGTTTGGCTTGCCGTGAGGCGAGGCCTTATTCTGTAACATTCCTAAGCTAAAACTCTATCTCCAAAAATGTATAAACTTGATTTAGGACCTTTTGGCTACGAAAACAATTCTTGAGCTCTTATTGTAATTTAAAACCTTCTTGCATATTACCTTTGAACTTCTTAAATTTTATATATTCTAACGCCCAGCCTGTTTCAGAAACCCATAATTTTAGCATTTTACCTTAAGAGAATTACAGAATAGTGCCCTTGGTGTATGCTTAGGATCATTGCCATGGTAAAAGGTAAAGTTGTTAACACCCAATTTCTCTTCATTTTACTTTACATTTTGTCTCAAAATGTCGAGGAAGATAAATTTGTCCATTTTAGCATTTATAAAACGCAAATTGCCAACTCTAGCACTGGACATGAAGCCTCAAACCAAAGCTTTCTCCGTGGTTTACGGTAGCTTTTTTATTTTGATGATTAAATTCTGAATTTTTTTATACGCCACAATGTGTTTACCGTCTGATTACACTATTCGACAAATAAAGACTTTTGGAAAAATGCACGAACTCCACAGTATAGGTTCGATTGTACTAACAAAAGTTAGTAAAACCCAATTGAGAAGTAAAATATAGCAGCTTAAAACCTACTTAGCGAAGGCACTCACCGTAATCAACATTCAACGATGGGGCAATTGCTGTTGATTATTCAAGGGTGAAGGTATAACACTGGCCTTTGAATGATCAATTCACAGCAATTTGTCTCATTCCTAAAGCGCATAATAATAATATAAGAAGACAAAAATATATGTTCTGTTCTGTCAGCACAGCATTTAGTAGGGGTTTACCCCTGAGTATTTATCTCAATAAAAAAAATAATAAAAACCCTGTACTTCCAATTTTTTTTTTTTTTTGCCCAAAAAATATTTTAAAATTTGTTCAATAGAGTCTTCACTACATTATTGCCAATCATAGTTAAGCAGTATCTTAAAATTTGAGTTAGCTGTTGGCCAAAAACTGAGGACACCTTTTTTTGAGTGATGCAGTGATTTTTAGTGATCTTTTGAGGTCCGTAAAAAAAATTGATAGTCAATCAGACCAAACCGAGTACAGGGTTTTACGAACTTGTGGTAGTACAATCGAACCTATACTGTGGATTCCGTGCATTTTTTTCACTATTGCACTGTAAAAAAAATTTTAAATTTTTAACTTGGATATTTTTTTTTCTTGTGCTTCAGCACACTTTTAAATTCGTATTGTTGCGAAAAATATTTACAACTGATGAAAGCCGTGGGACATTTTTTTGTACACTATTGTATTTCCGTATTTTATGCGAGTTTATGTTATGTCGTAATAGTCAGTATTCTTATGCGAAAGTAACTTTAACAATATTTTTAAAAATAAAATGTTTTATTATCTGCATAGATACGCACTTAACAATAAACCAAATTTAAGTGTTTAAAAATTGTTTTTACATTTTTATAGCTTTTAGTTTTAGTTTTATTTTTTTTTTTTTGCAATAGCGTTACAAATTTATTTCAATGGCAAAAAACTATTTAATTTACTGTAAAACACTTAGAAAATCTCACACATGATGTGTATTACGCTAAACTGAATGTAAACAAAACAAAAGACTTAAGACACAAACCCGCTACCATTTTCACGTGTTTTTTTTATTATTTATTATGTGAAAAAAGCCGACAACTACAGAAACATAAATTTAACAAAATTTTTTACAACTGGCAACATTAAAAATAACAAAAACTCTCATTAAACACAATTTATAGACTCTCTTTAAAAACAAGGTTTTATTAACTCGAAATTCACCACACGGCTTAAGAAAATAATTTTGCTTGTTTAATACCCTGAACGTGAATCATCAGCTGTGCAATTTAAACAAGTTTTAAAAGACTACACAACGGCGAGTTGAATTTATTAGCAAAAAAAAAAAAACAGGCGACGAGTGTAATGAGTAGATTCTCTAGCTGGTTTAGTCTTACCCAAATTGTTTTCAGTTGGCGTGAAACTGGCAACGACTAAGGACGTGTTGTTGGAAAATTTAACGGCCTTTTTAAAAACGAACGCGTTATAAGAGATTTTTTACAGTCATTAGAAATAAAATAGCAGAGTATAGAAAGAAAAATTTTGTTGGTTAAAAATGTATGTTAAACAACCATTATATAGAAAATAAAAAGTGTTGAAGTTTTGTTTTTGTTAGCATTTCAAGTGAAAACTTAACAATAAATTTGAAAAAAAAATTGTTATAACAAAAATGTATATGGAAGTGCTAAAATATAAAAAAGAAAAGGAAATTATACAATAAAAAAAAGTCACGAGAAAAAAATCACATATTTTGCAAATTTTAAAAAAAGTTAAAAAAAAATATTAAAAATAATTTAAAGAAAACTAAAAATAATAAAAATAAATATTTTATATATTTTTAATTAATTTTTCCTCTTTTTTTCTTTAGTAATTTTTTAACAATGTTTAGTAATAAATTTTGGCGTTTATTTTTAAATATTTCCTTTATTGGAATAACATTTTGCAATGGATTATCACACGCCAAAGGTAGGTTTCTTTAAAAAAAAAACAAATTATATTCATTTTATAGAAAGCCAAATTATAATTCTTTATTTCTTTTTCTTTTTTTTCTAATATTATTATTATGAAATATGATGTCATATTTTTTGTTGAACATAATCAACTAAGCTGAGAGCATCAACAGCTAATTACTGTATAGAAATTATATACAAACGTAACCTTGTTTCTGGCTTTATATTTCTCTTGATTTATACGTGTTTTTATTTTTTTTTTTTGTATTTTTGGTTTTTGCAGTTTAAAAACTACACTCAGTGCAAACCTTGATAAAATAAAAAAGTAACTGTTTATGATGAGTTGTAAACGAATTGTGCAATACCCTAAGAAATACAAATAATTGAGCTGTTATTTTTGCAAGTGGTACAAGTCTATAAGTACACGTACCGAGATATTTAGGGGTTTACATTTAAATTAATTTTAAAATATTGGCAAACGCTAACCAGCTCAAGTTAGGTTTTAAACACCGTATACCTTTAAAGAATTTATTTATTATTTATTGAAAATATTTAAAATATTAACGATATCTTAGTTTTTTTTTTTTGCTACAAACAGACTTACACAACTTTTAAAATTATTATAAAGAGAAAATTCAAATCCGTATCTGTATAGATATTATTCCCACTAAAATGCATATTTTGTTTTAAAAATTACAACCTAATCAATCACTCATAATTTATAAGAAACTAACTTTAGTCATATAAAAAAGACGAAACAAATAAAATGTACATTCCTTTTGTCAGGATGATAAATAATATTAGGAAGAACGTATAAATTAAACTTATTTCGTCTTCAAAATTAGCGTAGTATATAGCTCGCGGTAAATAGCTCGCATATAAGGCGATAGACTCTTCTCGTTATTGTATATCTCTTTTGATATCCTAAGCATCTATGTATACTTCGTAGCATTGTATACTAAGAGTTACAAGTGTTTACATATATATATACATACATAATTGGCCTGTGTCAGGGCTACGGCCCACACTGGTTCAAAAGCGGCATTAATTAATTTTTTTCATGACTTCTGATCTACCTGATTTTTTTACAGTTTATAATAACAATCTAATTATCATTTACCAAAAATATTAGGCTTATATCTTTCTCACTTTTTTGTCCCGAGACATTCAAAGTTGACCTAAGTGAATGCGTTTGAAATGACCGTATTATATATGCTACATTCTATCGCTTCATGCTTTTAAAATACTCTTGTAATGACACAAAAAGATTTTGTTCATACAATAGGACGTTATTTATAATATAAGTATATGCAAATAAAAAAAATTTTCAAATTTAAAAAAAAAAATTTACTACAAAAAATTTTCCAAAAATATATATTTTCTCCAACTTCTATGGATTGCATGTTCTGATCACCAACTAGCTCCAGCCAGAGACTCATATCAAATTAAAGCCTGAAGTCTCAGCTAATTATTTATTAAAAATTCAGCTGCCCGTTTTTTTCCCTTAGAAATTCCGGTTTAAGAAACTAAAAATAGTTAGGAAAAATTTGCTTCACAATCATGTAATTGCACATGCAATAACATCTTTTTTGTTTTGTTTCTTGTTTTGCTTGCTTGCTCATTTTGTATGAGAGGTAGGCGTGGTTGTTAACCGATTTTGGTAATTTTTTCACCATTGATTAATATTATCATAAAATTGCAATGAGCAAAAAATTTTGATTCTACAATGATTTTTAACTTCTGCGTTATATGGAAAGTAGGCGTGGTTGTGTTCGGATTTTTTTTTCATATTTGCAGAATTTTTTTATTGCAAGCAAATATTAGCCCATACCAAATTTCAAGGCTCTACGATGTTTCCTTATATTTAATGCCACCAATCATATAAAGCTGAAGCACTCATGTTGTGTGTGTTAATTTTTATCCATGAGTACCGGGACCTACATTTTAAAGTCGACTCCGAGAAGCTTTTTCATGGTAATCAATTACTCCCAGAGCTTATGCCAGAAGACTGCTGAGAGGTAGTCGCCGAAAGAAATAATTTTTTCATATTTCTTTTTTTTTTTTTCAAAATGTCAGAGCTGAGATTTGAACCCGGCGCTATAGTCTTAGTAAGCCAACACACTAACCACTAGACCACGGCGACTAAAAGTGTTTACTTTGCGAAAAACCAATTCTAATAAAATTAATTTATCTAAAACTGAAATAATTTGCTTTAGTTCTATATAGACCAAGATTTTCATATAAACTTTAAATCTGATGTAACATGGTTTCGTTAAATACGTAATTTTTCCGGACGATATCTAACTTGTTGTAGGCGACTGAGCTGTGTTCTGAAATAGTGCTTACATTGCAAACAATCGCACTTACTATGCAAAATCAGAGGAATAGATAGGGTTGTCTTTCTAACAAACTCGTTGTTCATGACAATTCTAATTTTGTACGCCAAACTACCAGTCGATTTTATTAGAGGCATACAACTTTTTAGGGTAGACAGCCATTTAATGCAGAAATATCTCTTTAACTTACAAGACGAGAAAAAATTTACTACATTTTCTAAATTCTTACACACTTAACTAAAATTTAATGGTTCTTAAAGCATTTTTAAATTCCAAATTCTGAATTTATTTTTTTAATTTCTCTATGTCGTCCTCATATCGTCGAAAGAATTAAAGAACGCTGACAGAACAATTAATGTTCCCGAGAGCCAAAAAACCTATATGAAAGTGAAAAGAAGACACTGGTAGTTTTCAAAACGCAGACGACATAAGTGAACTTCTTTTCGTCATAAAAATCTGGGACCCGAACCAATCGAAGAGTATTTTTTTTTTCTGATAAAAATGATACCAAAAAGGTATTTTAGATTTTTTGTCAGTTACAGCGTTCTTTAATTCTTGCGAATTATCTTGGTCATAACTTGTGATTTCTGTACAAATTTTTTTTATTTACGAGATATTTTTTTAACCTATTTATAATCGATTCTGTCAGTTTGTGAATCATACGGAGGTGTTTATTTTGAAAGAATTGGCAATCGGGTTGGCATTTACACTTATGCACTAAATTTCATGGATAAAAATTTACACACATAACGAGTGCAGGGTAAAGCAAGGCCGTTACCCTGACACAGGGTTGTAATGGCAAATTATGTATGTATATACTAAGTTTCGTAAGGCAACAAACTTAAATGCTATGGTTTCTTTGTATGTAAAACACTTAAGAATTATTTCTAAAACTGGCTATAAAGGATCCGAAATAGTGTTTTAATTTATTTATTTTTTTTAATGAGGCCAGCACTCAGGGAATAACTTCTACCCATGCAGGACATTGTGCTGGCTTAGGAAAATAGGCGGGGGAAGGGGAAAAAATGGTGTAGATCTTTTAAAACTTTAAACTTAAACTTTAAATTTACTATCATATCTAATAACAGTTCGAAAAAACAAAGGTCCTACTTTAAGAATGCGTAGTGCAAGAAAGTCGGTTGCTGTTGATTGATTATTCAATCATACCTTCACCACTGAATAATCCAACAGCAATCAACCTCTAGAAGTCCCCTCAAAAAAGTTTAAATTAGGGAAGAAATAAAAGATTATGGAGATAATGTTGTTGTTGTTCTCGTTGATCCAACCTCTGGGATACTTTTTGCTTACTACTCTTCAATTAACTTTCTGTCATGGGAGACCCTGCCAGAGAGCTATTCCTCTCCGCCAACTTAGACAGTTGAGTCCTTTTAATGTAAGCCACTACAAGGTGTTTATCGCACGTAGAGGTATAATCATCAATATTTCTTATAGAGTTAATGTCAGCGAAATTGTTCACTTTAACGCTTGTCGAATTTCTCAAAAAAAAGTATAAAATTTTACAACTTAAGCGTATGTTTAGCACGCTTAAAAGTGAAATTCTTATATTGTTATTTGAATTATTGAAATATAAAACTAAAACAAAACATGATCACAAGAATATTATGGTTGTGATTTGTTTCGTTCTACAACATTGCAGGGATTTCAGTGAAACTATCAACAGAAGAAACATTGGCAATCCCCAAACAAAACATAAAATTTAATAAAACAACACTTTATTTATGATATTAAAGTCATATGTAATAAATAAATGGTTCACTTTATAGAACTTTCTGAGTTTGTTACACGTTACAGAGTAGTCAATGTAAACAAAAGCTTGTTCACGTTAAGCGATGTTCATGTGAGACGCTGTTCACGTTATTGTACTCGTGGTAAAAATACTCTAATCTTCTACTAAATGCTGAATTTTCCAGTAAGGTAACTACCACGTTATACAAGGGGGTTCACATGTACAAAAAAAAAAAACAAAAAAAAATGTTTTTTTTTTCTTTTGCTTGTTTTTGAGTGTATATTCTTTACCAGGTGATCACTTTAATATAAAAAAACTCAAAATAACTCAAGCATTTTAAGTAATAGCTAACCCCTAACAAAACTAAGCATACCTACCGTAACAGCTGTTACTAGTGAAGTAATAACTCAAATAACAAAAAAAAAATAATAACAAAAAGTATTAATAGATAACAGCAACAGCAAAAATAAAAAACTAAAAGCTAGACATGCATGAAAAGCATTTAACTGTTTATTAAGTATTATGCAAATGAAAATGCAGTTGCTTGTTTTTCATATATATTTTCTTTGCAAATATTTTTCTTTATTTTTCTCTAATAATTTTTTATTTTTTTTATATTTTATCTTTAGTTTGTTGTTGTTTTCCTTGTTTCGCTGTAATTCAATTTAAACATTCACTACTCGTATTATATGTTTTATTATAATTTGTTAAACATCATGATTTTTCGTCACTTTTAATAAGCAATTATGTACAACGAAAATATATTTGAGCTTCTCTTTGGGTATAAGGAAACGAAAAACAAATTTAATTCATTTATAAAAAAAATTTCTGCTTTTAGCAATTTTTGCTCTTCTCTTTTTTTTTAGTAAACAAATGGTTGAGTTGTATCGACTAAATAATTATTTCGGTTTTTTTTCTTTTTTCAAAATTGCCTAACAAATCTTATGGAAAAATGAAAAATAAATAACAAAAATTAAATAATTGAAATAAATACTGTTTGGACTTCCGTTAGAGAAGAGTATTTTTTATGTGTTTGCTAAAGTTTTTCATTTTATTATTTTAAATACCATAGCATGCATGCAATACCAACTGATACCCATACATATGTATGTATGTACTGGTATCTTTGAAACAAAATAACAGTCGTTACGCATCACATCTCTACATAATTCAAGTACAACTTAATTTATCTATTAATAGCGGTAATTGTTAAAAAAAACACAAAATAATAACTATTGAACATATGAATACAATTAAAAGTAAATATATAATTTTTTTAACACTAAAACGTCCATACATACATACATAATTGGACATTACAACTCTGTTTCAGAGTTACGGCCTAGCTTCTTGCAGCACTCATGTTTTGTGTGTTAATTTTTATCCATTAGTACCGGGACCTACAGTTTCAAGTCGACTCCGAGTGACAAATTTGAGAAGCTTTTTCATGACATCACATACTCTCAGAGCTTTTGCCAGAAGACTGCTAAGTGGTAGTTGCCGAAAGAAATATTTTTTTCATATTTATTTTTCCAGATGTCAGAGCTGGGGTTTGAACTCTGAGCTCTTGTCTTAGTAAGCCGACATACTAACCACTAGACCACGGCGACCACATTAAGATCAATACTCAGAGGTAAACCCCTAATCATGCTGTGCATTATATTGGACTTCGGAAGGTAAATATATAGATTTTTTTTATATTAGGCCAGTGTTATACCTTCGCAATCGAATGATCAACAGGAATTGCCCCATCTGTCGATGGATGTCAGTGGTAAGTGGTGAATGTCTTCACTAAATAGGCTAGCTGTTATCTTCCCAGAAGGTGGTATTGTACTCCTGTACTGATCATTCGTTTCTGAAGATTTGCAGTTTTTATTTTGCTGTTGCTTTAACTAAATTGAAAAGCTTGTTCATGGCAATCAGTTACTCTCACAGCTTTTGCCAGTAGACTGCTAAGAGGTAGTTGCCAAAACAAATATTGTTTTCATGTTTCTTTGTTCATGATGTCAGAGCTAGGGTTTGAACCCGGAGCTCTTGCCTTAGTAAGCCAACACACAAACCACTAGACTACGACGACTACAACACTGAAGCAATGTTTCTAAAAAGATAAATAGAACCGCTGCATTCACTTGTTTTTAATACTTTCATTTAAGTGTAAAAGTAATTACAATTATCTCAAAGTCAAAATCAGACATTTGCATCAATTTGTAAAGAAGCATGCACACATCGTCATGCGAGAGTTTATGTGCTCTATCCGGCATTTCAAATTTTTTATATATCTCGAGTTAATGAAGCCACCTTAGGTTTTCGACCCCAAATTTTTCAAGTCTGCAATCCGTTTTCGGATATCTCGTCCAGTTTCGGAGATAAATAGCCGAAAACGGATTGCAGACTTAAAAATTTGGGGTCGAAAACTTAAGGTTGCTTCATTAACTCAGATTTTAAAAATTTTGGTGTCAAAAACCTAAAGTGGCATCATTCAGTCGAGATATATAAAATGGCGGATGGAACACATCAACTCCAGCACGACAATATGTTAGGATTTAAATATTAAATTTAAATTTAAACACTTAAAACCAAATAGTTTGACTTAACACAGGCTATAAGCGAACCGCAACATGTGTGCTATTTGACAAAAGAGAAAATTTAAATTTAACATTTTTTGCAGCTTTTCAGCGATGTCAAAACTGAACCAAAATATCACTAAACCTTTCCATCCAAAAACAAATAAATCAAAAAAAGGGGTGTTTTCTTAAGTTGCATGAGAGCTATTGATATCAATTACTGTTGTTACACACAGTGTGTATTGACATATCTCTTCATTAAGACAAAAATGTTTCCCAAACATGAGTACATTCGATTATTTAAATTATTGTTTTATCTCTAAAACAAATAAAAAAAAACCCTAAATAAAAACCATGTCTACCTGCATTTCTTTTTTGTTTACTTTGTTTACTTTTAACGTTGACCGGCTAATAAACTCAAGTGTCTTTCTACTCGTCTGTACATAGAGTACAAAATCTAATATAAAATTTAATATTGTTTTTAAATATTTGCATAATATCTGTTGACAAATGCATTACAAAAAATTAAGTACGTATTTAAATAATGATTAAACACGTCTTTTTTTTTTTAAAAAATACACAAAAATTATAATAAAAACCATTTATTTTTTCAGTAATTATTGATTATTATCAGTATGATTAATAAACATGGCCTTGTTGGGTAGTAATTATTGATTAGAAAGAAAAAAAAATATTTTCAGATAATGAAAAAAATTTTAAGTTAAAAAAAATGTTTTTTTTTCTTTGTTTTAAACTCTTAACAAAGAACATTGTGTACATATGTACATACATATGTCGTTAATCAAAACGCAAAACATTTAAATCGTAATCAACTTTTTCATTATTCTTAGCCAAACATCACATACTCGTACAACCAAACTAAACAAAGAGTTTAAGTTTTACAATAAAAAATAAACAATTTTTTGTAATTTATTTCATTAAAATTATTTATTTATATTCTTATACCAATTTAACATTCCATTATATTCTGAGTAAGAGAAAATAACGAAGAAATATAATCATTAGGGTGACCTAAAAATTTCAAATTAACACTACACCGCAGGGCACCCACTATTTTTTTTTACTTCAGTTGATAGTTGTAATGTGACAAAATTTCAATGTCTTAGCTAAAGTGGAAGGTAGTGCTCAACGTCTGCGAGTAATTAAAAAATCGAGTTATTTTCTTCATTTTTTAATATTAGTTTCGGTGCAAAAATTTTTTTTTTTAATTTTGTTATTTTGAAATAAATGTCAAGAAAATTGTCTTAAAAGATTAAAAATATTAGACTGCTTGGCCAGACTTATCTTTGTAGAAAGACATGATCATCCTCAGATTAGTGAAGTGCAAAAAACTATAAAATATCATCTTTGTTGTGGTTGCTTCTGCAAGTGGTTGAAGCCAACTGAAGGTCAGCTCTAACCAAAACGACAAAACAAGCAGTTCGAAGCCATCGACATCATTTTGTTAATTTATCCACTCGCTACTTTTTTATAAGATTTTTATTTTTTTCCAAATATTAAAATACAGTCAAATTAGCTTAGTTCCTACTTATTAGCTAATTGCATTTAATTTAAAATAAAATGAGACATTTATACATCGATTCTTATGAAATATAACTCTTTTTTTTGTAATAAAATTATTTTTACGAGATGTTATAAAAACTGGACATTTTTGTTGTTTGTTTTATAAGCACTAAAGGAACAAACATTTTGAAATTTTTTATGAATTTTCTTCTTTTTTCGATGCTAGTTCCTGAAGAACTCTAAAACTGTTGGACATAGCAAAACATCATGTTAAAATTCTTTAAACGCAATCTTATACAGCATCTTTTGTCGTTTAATTTTTTGAAATCCGATAAACAGTTCTCGAATTATGATGTAATATAGGAGTGTAGTAGCCAAAATTTGCCACGCACATTACAAGAAATCTCGATCTGATGGAAACAAACTGAAAACTGAAAATGCGAATTAAATAAATAAAACACCAATAGTATGAAATTTAATAGCCTAAGATCCTAATACTGGTATTCTTATGAGAATTACATCCATTAAGGAATATGTACAAACACTAGCAGAACTCAACTAGTTTTCGACCCAGCTACGAAAGGTCTCATCAGATTTCTTACATATACATATTTTTATTCGTATATTCCTATTTAAAGCACAATCTATTGGAAATAGATTATGTGAATTATATTTGAATGTTATTCTCACCAGTATTTTTCCTTTTGAACTGAAAATTTTTCAAATTCAACTATTTGTTTTAAAATTATTTATTTATTAGGATCTTAGGCTATTAAATTTCATACAATAAGTATAATAAAGATTCATTAAAATATTCAAATTTAATTCGAAAATGTATAATAAAACACCAATATTTAAGTATTTGTATAAATATACTTATTTACTTCTATTTGACTTTCACGAATATAAAACCTTACAAATACGGCCGTGTAAGCAACTTTTATATTGACTATTTTACAAACTTATAGACTTATAGACTGTGTTACTATGCTTCACCGTGATGGTTTGCGGCTTCTTTATACTTCTTTGTAATGTAGCTTCGAATTTTCCATAAGGAACTCGTAGAACTATTTTACTTTAGTTTCTTAATACTCGCGATTGGCATTAGAATTACTTACGCCGCTATTGTACAAAACCAATTGATGAACGATTTTGATTTCTGATACAGGTTAAGAACAGTAGATTTTGCCAATTATTCTATGCAGTGCAAATATATATTGTAGCCTGCGTTTAATAAGAGGCCACACTTTGCAAATTCGTTCATTAAGACGCTTAATACGACATGTCAGTTACAACCATGCAAGAAAAGTATTCGTCAATATAATTACAATTTGTTTGAATTTTTATGACGTGAATACTCACATAGAGTGCCATTTAAAATTTTAGATTGTAAAATGCAATAAAACAAAAACGATTTGAAATTTTGACAAATGTATTATACAATTGTTCCGGTTAGAAATGGAATATTATTTCATTCATATACATAGCTGCCGCGGCTGGCCTCAAATTACCCCATTCGAACAAACCAATTTTCGAGCACTTTTTCAAGTGTATAGGGTCATATCTCGGCAATAGCGTAACGATTGTTGGCTTTCAAATACTCAATTGCCTATGGCTTGTCGTCATAACACTTTTTTTAATGGCGCCCCACAGAAAAAAATCAACAGTGCCAAATGGCAGCTTGTTGGAGGCCAATCGACATCACTTTTCACCTAGTTAAACGTCAAATGTCTGACGCAATGGCTCAATTGTGGCATGAGATGAGTGGAAGTTACACTGTCCTATTGAAACCAAACATCGATCAAAACAATACCATGAGGAGTAGACACAAAAGAATCCGCCAATGATATCACCGCTACACAAATCGCACCAAAATGGTGCGTGTAGGCCAACTGACCAGAGTATCCAGTAGGTATCAAAACTATTATTACGAGTAGTCTAGTACAGTACTCACTACTACTGGGGCACCCGTTTTCTATTATACACTACAGGTAATAATAAATAAAAAGTCTATATTATAAAAATACTAAAATTCTTTAAAACAGCTTGACTGATCACTATGAAACTTGGCATGTGTATATATGAAAAGGGGCGTGGCAAATTAATAAAAAAATAAAACATTAATAAAAAAAAGTATATAACATGATAAATAATAACCATAAGAGATTATTTGTTAGTAGGAATAGTTGTCGACAATCCTATGAAGTATGTACCGACCGCCACACAGGCTTTAGGAGGCGATGACATGTTAACATGTTAATTGCTTGTGAAATAAAACTACAAAACTTGGTAAATAAGAATCATTACTTAGTAATTTGATGAGTTGGCAAAAAAATGGGAGAGGTGGCTCACCCCCTAAAATACTGATAACTAAAAAACTTCTTAAGCAATAGAATTTGTCTCGTAAATGTACCAAATGGAACTAAAAACAGTCGGTAAATAATAATAATAAATGAATATATTTGATAGTTTACATATATGTATTACAGTACATTGCAACCCACAATCTAAAAATAAACAATCTAAAAATCCTGAAAGCATTTGTTTTTATACTGAGTGATGTTAAAACATTTGTAGGGTAATTCCAAGCTCCTGAGATGTTCTCTTCTTATTGCTCGTGGACAAGTATAGTATCGATTTTGCTTAACTTCTTCTATAGCTGATAACAAAATATCAAAGTAATTTCGAACAAAAACCAAATCCTATTGAGAAGTTATTGGATTAAATAACTTCTGTAATTAACAGGCTCATTTTTTAAAATTGTCTACTTCAAGTATAGAAATGGACTTCTCTCCTTAATAGTATTAATTTTGTTTATTTCAAAAATACCCCCGTGGTGTGGGTTATTTCATGCTATTTTATAGTGTAATTTTCTTACATGTTATGGTTGACAAGCTGAAGCCAAGTAAATATTAAATTTCTCAAAGTCAAACAAAAAAAAAACAAAAAAAACAACTCTGCAGAACACAGTAAATAAACAAAAAAAACTGAGCCAGACATTAAGAAAACAACAACTTTAAGCAATTCCTTTTATTCACATTTTTTTTTTTCTTTTTTTCATTGAATAAAAAATCAAATAAATCTTCAACAATATAACTCTAATAAATAACCAAACGAAACAAACTTTTGGTCTGAACTTTAATGTCAAAACATTGAAAACTTAAAAGTTACAACAACAAGAAAGCGGAAGAAAATATTGAAAAAGAAAAATTGTTTAAAATTGCCGCCAGATAATGCATGCTCAGCCTGTCTATCTCACTGTCTGGTACCACAAAACAAAGGGTTTGTCTGTGTTACGTTTTGTCCATATTCTAGAACCTTAAAGTAAAATCTAAGTAACCAGACAAACATTGTTGTCTCAACTATTGTATGCAAAGATGCAAATGATCATCATCGTGATGGTCAATCTTGTCTGACAGCAGTGTAAAAGTTATTCATGCAGAATAACCATTGGCCACATTGTGTTTATATAGGTATACCACACACAAGATAAATGATCTTTTGGCAACTGTTTGGTCGGTCTATACGAGTATGTTATTCGTACAAGAAAATATTGCCTGAAAATGTCTACTTGATCTGTGGTCTACATCTGTAGAAATATTGAATTGAATTTCATTTTCTATTTTGGCATTTCACAGCAAATAAAATCATGATGTCTTAAAGCAAATAGCCTTAATTTATTATGTAGACAGTTTTGTTAAACCACAAAGAAAATTTTAACAATAATTATATGCCAAAATCATAGATTTTTAAATAATTCAAGAGATAGGAAACTTTTTAAATGCCCTATATTGCAAGCCAAACAAAACTTGAAATTTTTATTTATTTTTTTACATTTTTATTATCACTTTTGGTTTAAAAGCAAATATAAATAGTTTTGAAGGAAAGTTTAAAGATTACAATTCGATTTAAATAATCTCCTCGATAGATTTGGTTTAATTTATATGTCCATGTGTTATATCCAAATATTTTTTGTTCGTTGAAGAAAGAAACTTAGTCTTCTCGTGCATCAAGAGAACAATTTTGGACACTTTTCTCTCTTTACCGAATAGAATTTTATAGAATTTAACTTTGATCTAATTAAAGCTTTTCTGATGAAACAAAATTAATTTAAAAAAATGATTACTTTTTCTGGAGCTTGAGCTCGGGTCTCCAGCATATCATAGAAAATAATTTTTATTACTTTGCCTACCCAGATTTAAATTTCATTCTTAATAATTACAGCAACCTTACTGAATGTTAAGCTTGTTTTAAATACAACTAATAGTAATACTGGCTCAAGTTCTTCTATTGAAAATAATCTTTTTGCGTTCCATAGCATCCAGTAAACTACTTTTTTCCACTTTCAATTAAATTCTAAAAAACAAATCAAACCAACTCTGATATGTATATGGGCAATTTCAAAAATTTTCAACATTTGATGAAACTGAGTTCAGATGCTTATTATTTCTCCAGTTTTTCGATTTGACCAAAACGGTCAAAAGAGAATGGTAGGCCACACTAGAAACCTGGGAAATTAAAAATTTCAGACCATCAGTTCTTTATTTTTAAAAGTTATGGGCACTCAAATATCGAAAAACTCAAAAAAACGCTTGAAATTTACAAGAGTTTTTTCATATTTCATCACTTTTCTACTTTTAGTTTTAAACTTCCGATGCCCACTGATATAAAATAAAGTCACTAGACTTTGTAGATATTTACACTATAAAAGTTATGCCCATACTACTATTTGGGAAAAAGTTGTACAGCGGTTCATTTCTGAAACCAAAATTTTCCGATTTTTTAATTTTCGCAGTTTTTTCTATAGCGTTTTTGCGCCGTTCAAGGAAATTGCATTTCGTCAACAGTATTTAATAGATGGTATAATTTGCTAAAATTTGCGCCATATCACGTCGATGTCAGGCTGCTAGTTGCTGAGAACGATGACCTCAAACTTTTATAGAATTGGCGTAAATTTTTCAAAAATGACAGTTTTTCGCGCTTGACATTTGCAATCTTATTTAAAACTGGTTTATGTATTGCGTGATCTAAACTTCTTAGTAAATGGCACCTTAACGTCAAGAAGGCGTTATCATATTTTAAAACGCAAAAATTTTATAAAAAAAATAAAAATTTTGCGAAATTTCATGATTTTGTTTCGCGTTTTTTTTTAATAAATCCGTGGTTTAAAATCAATGTAAAGTATTGGAAATGAAGTGCGGCGGTGAACTAAAGATCATATATAAATACGGTTGAATTCGGTCCATATTTGGAGGGTACAGTGGCATTTTTCTTCAAACACATTTTGCTTTGTGACATCTTCAGTTATGTATAGATTCCGCCGCGATTAACAGCAAATGATAGGTTTTTTTAAGCTTGATAATAAAACCGAATAGGCATTAAAAAATTTTCATGATTTTAAATTTTTATAGATCAAAAAAAAATCCTACCCTCAAAAATAATTCTTATATAATTTTTTTATTTTTTAAATTTGCACGTTAAAACATTGTTTTTCTGTAAATTAGTTATGCGTTATATAAAGATATATTATAACAATCGGTGAAACATTCATATTTTTGAAAAAATTCGCGTTTTTTAATGTTAAGGAATTTTAATTATAATTGATATTTTTTTATGTATTTATCAGTGCATTGATGAATTTTGCCTGCACTGATGAATTTGAAATGAGTTTCATGCATCCATACAACATTTATTAAAATAAACCAATAAATTTAACTTTAAATTTTTTTTTAAAGAGATTTTAACTTAAAACCTCCATAACATTCGCGCCGTTTGCAATGAATGATTAACGCGAACTGTTTTGGTATGCTAAAATATCACCCTTCACGTGACCAAAGCGTCATTCATGTCATCCAAAAAAAAAATTTCGAAAAAAAATATCAAAATGTCGAAAATTTTTGAAATTGCCCATATGCATACATACTTACATACATAATTGGCCATTACAACCCTGTGTCGGGGTTACGGCGTAGTTTCTCGCAGCATTCATGTTGTTTGTGTTAATTTTTATCTATGAGTACCGGGACCTAAAGTTTAAAGTCGACTAAAACGACAGATTTGAGAAGCTTTATCATGGCAAAATTACTCCCAGAGCTTTTGCCAAAAGACTGCTGTGAGGTAGTCGCTGAAAGAAATATTTTTTCATATTTCTTTTTTTTTATCAAGATGTCAGAGCTGAGATTTGAACATTGCATTACAAATTGTTGTATAATTATATTTTCTCGTAGTAATAATCTGTAAAAAATTATAAATTCATAAACTGTGTCGGAAGCAGCTTTAAGAGTAGACTTGTAACGGGATTTTAAGAATATTTCATAAAGTTAAAGATCATCATTTGATTTGATTGAGACTTACATTGGATACTTCGGAGATAACTTAAGGTTCTAATGGGTCTTCTGACTAGGCACTGCAGACTCAATGGATATTTACATAAATAAGACTGTTCTCGAGTTGTTTGTGAAGTTTCGGTGATGAGGCAATCGAATAATTAGAGCACATACTAGACACTTGTTCAGCCCAGGTTCAGATACTTGTTCAGCAAAGGTAAAAAATAAAGAAGTTAGTTTGCGATTGTTTTCCAAATTATAATTAGAAAATAAGAGGCCACTGCCCTCTCCCCACCAAGAAGACCATCTACAAAGAAACCGCTCCCCGACAGTCCACTCTGTTCCACCTTAACCAATGTCAACAGAAAACGAATGATCAGGAGGAAAGCGCCACCTATTGGAAAAGCAGGTAAATGCTAAACCTACTTAGCGAAGGCACTCACCACACAATCAACATGCAACTATGAGGCAGTTGCTGTTGATCATTCAAGGGTGAAGGTATAACATTGGCCTTTGAATCATCAATTCACAGCAATTTTTCTCATTCCTAAGGCGCTTAATAAGTAGTATTAGAAAAAATATATAATTATGTATTGTCCTTTCCAAAAATTCTAATACAATGCACAGCATTTATTAGGGGTTTACCCCTGAGTATTGGTCTCATATAAAAAAATAGAAAGAGGCATCTTGGTGATTATCAAATATCCGATAGGGAACTGTCAAGGTTGGCACCGGGCCAAATTTTAAGAATCTTCAGAGCGACGAAACTGAGTGATCTTCAAGTGAACATAATTTTAGTACCTCATGAATGAATGAATAAATTATTTTATTCACAAAAAAAATTGCATTTGTTTTTAAAAACGCAATCGTTTTTGTAAATTTTTTAGCATCTATAATTAATTTTGAGAGCCAAAACTATAATAATTTTATAAGGTAAGACACTGACACAATATTTTGGGATTTCAGTCAAAACCCTCCAATTTATTAAAAGTTTTATTGTAGCAAATTAATTCGAAAAGTATAAAAATTTTATTAAATTTATTATTTATTGAACTGTCTGATATAAACAAGATATAATTTTGTCTTATAGCAGTCATTTAAAATGAATTTATTATATATAAATTTTGTTCTATAAACCTTGAATAAATCAAAACTATTGTTCTGAATTAGGGACTAAATATATCCGAAACAAATTTTATTTCATAAATATGACAATATTAAAAATAATAAATTATATAAAGAAAACTAATTTGATATATAAAATATTTTTGCGATTTGTTGCACAATAAAACAGGTTAACTCTGCTATATTTTTATTTTATTATAACACTTGAATCTATTTAGAATCCCATTTCAATTACAAACTAACTAATCAATTTCTTTTAATTTCTAGTTTTTTATACGTCTACTCTTTACCATAATTAATTAAAGTATTTAGAGTTCTTGTTATTGTGAAACAACTTTATTTTATTTTAAAAAGCTTTAAATGCAATACAATTCTATTTTATTATATATATCCTAAATGAATCATTTTACAATTTACAACACAACACAATAATTTATGGCCAGTTACCATATAAAGTTATAGACTGTTAATGGCATAAAGAAATAAGTAAATACTTGCAATACAGAAAACCTACAATAATTTAAGCCACCTACATAGGAGTTGAATGTTTTATAAATTTTATTTTTTTCTTTATTATTTTTTTTTTTTTTTTTTGTCTCTTTAAGTCGTTACCAACAGCAGTACAGCTTATTAAATTATATTTTATGTTATAAAGAAGCGAAATCTTTAAAAACTACACAGAAAAAAAAGTGAAAAAAATAATATTCAGGCAACTGAACTTATTAGGCAACAATCATTCTAAAATATCAACGCCAACTGACACACAACAACGTCATACGATTACACGTACAAAACAGTAACAAACTGTATTACATATCGTATTATGGACAAGTTTCTGATGAGATGGAATTTAAGAATGAGCAAAACCATATAAATAAAGCGGGTAAAATTGAGTTTTTGATATCAGAAAAAAAGAAATGAAATTATTTGTCGACAGTGGGTTGTATAAAGAAAAATATGATCATATTGCAACGATTAAGAAATGAACTACTAAAGTGTAGTTGTGAATGAGGTTTTTATGTATGATGGACAAATATATTATCTGATGATATACAACTACTCGTTATTATTAAAACTATAATGCCGGAGTTTCTTTTTTTGTAAGGTGTTGTGAAATATTGAAAAAGTTTTTTATATAAAAGACTTTAAATTTTTGTTCCGTCAGAAACGCTTTAATTAGATCAAAGTTAACTGCAATGAATTTTTTTACTTTAAATTTTATTTGTAATGATGACATCTAAATATGATTTTTTTTTTTATAACTTTCACCCATTAAAGTTTGTTAATACTGAAATAAGTAAAAATAAAAATCTCATTTAAGACGCTATGGTTTATTCTTCTTCTCTTAGAGAGAGATTTATTCTTTTACCTCTTTAATAAAAAAATATTGAGAATAAAACAAATAATGGGAAAATTAAAATATCGAAATTTTAAATTCATGGAAATAACAAATTGGGAAAGACAGAATGTGGGCGCTTATATTAAAGTTCTGACGTAAATTTATACTTTTAGCATTAAAAATTATCTGCAGAGATTAAAGCTTATGACAATCTATAGTTGTATTATGTGATATACATGATCCAGATATACATCATTACATACATACATAATTGGCCATTACAACCGTTTCAGGGTTACGGTCTAACTTCTCGCAGTACCCATGTTGTGTGTATCAATTGATTTAACGAAGAGTACCGGAACCTACTCGACTCCGAACGCCAGACATGGCAAACAGTTACTCTCAGAGCTTTTGTCAGAAGACTGCTAAGAGGTAGTCGCTGAAGGAAATATTTCTTTTTTTTTTTTAGATAGTAGAGCTTGGGTTTGAAATCTTATCTTAGTAGGCCAACACATTTAACCACTAAACCACGAGGACTTCAATATACTGCATTTCTTTAACAATCGACTGCAAGTTATCTTGAAGAAATTAAATATTTCTTTTTAAAATCTCGTAGGCTGCGAGAACCTTCATATCGGGTATTTTAAATGTTGAATTCTGTAATTATCTTTTTATTAATAGGGTACTTAAAAGCATATTAAAATCAACAGAAAATAAAAATCAGAAAAAACAAGTCAAGAAACACCATTAATATGGTGGTTAAACCAGACTTACCACAAAACAAGTTCAAATAAATACTTAAATAAATCCACAATAATGGCAAAATTTAAAATAAAAAATAAAAATCAAATACTACAGACACTTTTGTATATACGTATGTAAGTATGTACGAGTACACACACTTGACATGATGATAAAAAAAATCTTAATAAGAAACTTTTACAGACACATGGACGCACAAACGTAATTATCTGTAAATACTTTGACATTTTCGGTCAATAAAATGACAATGAGAACGTTAATGAAGCCAAAGTATTAAAAAGAAAACAATAATCATAAAATAAATGCTGAAAAAATTGCAATTTAATGACTTAAATTTGAAACAATAATTGAAATTATTTTCAATTAGAGAGTTGTGCTATAAACATATTAAAGACTACAGGCTACCGACTACAACTTGTCCAAAATAGAATATTTGTGGGCATATAAAAATGATTATTTTAATAACACTGCAGCTGTGGTCAACTTGAGTTATGTAGTGCTATCAATATAATGCAGGAAATAAAAGTTTTAAAAATGAAATGCATGAAAAATATTATTATTACAGTCGGGTCGCGATTATCCGTGATCCGATTAACCGGTAACCCCGATTAATCGTGATGACCAAAGATCATTCTATTGTTTTTTGTTTGCAATATTTTCAAATTGTGTGCTTCGATTAACCGTGATTACCTCTATTATCCGTGACGAAAACGGGGAATTCCCTCGTTTTCATATGATGAGTCAAAAGCATTCACAAGCGATTACTTTAACATTTTAACATTTGACAAGTGCGGGTGGTTAGATCTAAATATATTTAGTATGACATCGTTACCAGTGGATAAAAGACAAAGAAACGTTTTAAATATTGAAGATAAAGTGAAAATAATTAACGAGCATTCAAAAAAGCTCAAAAATACGAATTTGGGATACAGATATTACTATCTTCTATTAGTTCTTTTTATGTAAATATGTGTGTACACCAATGTTCACTAGTTAAATAATAAAAACATTAAAAAAAACTATATAAGCAAAATTGTTATTCGATTAACCGTGAAAATTGATTATTCGTAATGCTTCTGATCCCGACCATCACAGATAATCGAGGCCCAACTGTACTAGTCGCACCAGTGAAAAAGAATACTGAGCATATAAGTAGATCTAACGCTTATTTCGTTGCTATCCAGTGAAAAGTAATTAGGTAGCTGACTACTTGGCAACAGTTGTCGCTGGTGGATTTCATAGCTTGTAGTATTAAGTGTGCTCAAAGCATATGTTATACAAAATATAATAAACAAAATTTATATTTTATAAAAAAAAAACTCTACTTAACTAACAACTTAAGTACATCCATATGTATAAATCAATGTAAAATAAAAAATATATTTTCAAATAATTAAAAAATTTTATATTTTGAAATCATTTGCCTACCCACACTAATCGCGATAGTGGGAGTATTGAAAAAATACCATATAAAACTATTTTCATAAACTTTTAAATACACTACTGCAGATATTTTTTTGGTTACAAATTGCTTTCTACAATGACGAATACTGATAAATTTGATTAATAATTCAACAATATCTGGGAGAAAATTTTTATATGAGTAAAATTTTTTATATAAAAGTAAGGAATCAGTAAGATGATTCAAATTTCAATTTTAAATAGGCCATATCTTTCCAGCTTTGGAAGAGGATTTTCTAAAGATAAGAGAAATAAGAACAACAACAACATTAATATTTAACGCAATCGTACTATATAAGTCTTTAGGAAAAAGGGCAAAAAAAACGATCATGTGACAAACCATTTAGTATCATTTTCATTTCAAATAGATTTGATGCCAAGGTTGACTTTAATGTTCAAAGCATTTTTAAAACCTAATTTACTCATACAAAATTATTTTACCATTACAACTCCAGCCTAATGTATAGGAGTATTATCTTGTTGAAGAATCCATTAAACGTATTCAGAAATTTCATTTACTTTAGAGAAAGCACCTTATAACTGAGACTTGTAAGTTTTATCAGTCATTTGTGCACTTTGAAATTTTGAATTTATTTTAAATTAAGCCTTGCTTTGCAGCTTGCAATGGCTCTTTTAACTGGTGAAATATCGGTTAATTTTTTAGGATTTTTTTTTTGTTATTTAAGACCAATAATCAGGGGTAAACTTCTACAAAATGCTGCGCATTGTATTGGAATTTTTGGAAAGGACAATATATATATGGGCAATTTCAAAAATTTTCAACATTTGTTGAAACTGAGTTCAGATGCGTATTATTTCTCCAGTTTTTCGAATTGACCAAAACGGTCAAAAAGGAATGGTAGGCCACACTAGAAAACTGGGAAATTCAAAATTTCAGACCATCAGTTCTTTATTTTTAAAAGTTATGGGCACTCAAATATCGAAAAACTCAAAAAGAGGCTTGAAATTTACAAGAGTTTTTTCATATTTCATCACTTTTCTACTTTTAGTTTTAAACTTCCGATGCTCACTGATATAAAATAAAGTCACTAGACTTAGTAGATATTTACACTATAAAAGTTATGCCAATACTACTATTTGGGAAAAGGTTGTACAGCGGTTCATTAATGAAACCAAAATTTTCCGATTTTTTAATTTTCGCAGTTTTTCCTATAGCGTTTTTGCGCCGTTCAAGAAAATTTCATTTCGTCAACAGTATTTATTAGATGGTGTAATTTGCTAAAATTTGCGCCATATCACGTCGATGTCAGGCTGCTAGTTGCTGAGAACGATGACCTCAAACTTTTATAGAATTGGCGTAAATTTATCAAAAATGACAGTTTTTCGCGCCTGACATTTGCAATCTTATTTAAAACTGGTTTATGTATTGCGTGATCTAAACTTCTTAGTAAATGGCACCTCAACGTCAAGAAGGCGTTAAAATATTTTGAAACGCAAAAATTTTATAAAGAAAATAAAACTTTTGCGCAATTTCATGATTTTGTTTCGCGTTTTTTTAGTTAATCAGTGGTTTAAAATCAATGTAAAGTATTGGAAATGAAGTGCGGTGATGAACTAAATATCATATATAAATACGGTTGAATACGGTCCATATTTAGCGTGTACAGCGGCATTTTTCTTCAAACACAGTTTGCTTTGTGACATCTGCAGTTATGTATAGATTCCGCAGCGATTGATACCAAATGAAAGGTTTTTTAAGCTTGATAATAAAACCGAATAGGCATTAAAAAATTTTCATGATTTTATATTTTACAGATCAAAAGGAAAATCCAAACCTCAAAAATAATTCTTATATAATTCTTATATAATTTGCAAGTTAAAACATTGTTTTTCTATAAATTAATTATGCGTTATATAAACACATATTATAACAATCGGTGAAACATTCATATTTTTGCAAAAATTCGCGTTTTTTAATGTTAAGGAATTTTAATTAAAATTGATATTTTGTTATGTATTTTATCAGGGCATTGATGAATTTGAACTGCACTGATGAATTTGGAATGAGTTTCATGCATCCATACAACATTTATTAAAATAAACCAACAAATTTAACTTAAAAATTTTTTTTAAAGACATTTTAACATAAAACCTCCATAACTTTCACGCCGTTTGCAATAAATGATTAACGCGAACTGTTTTGGTATGCTAAAATATCACCCTTCACGTGACCAAAGCGCCATTCGTGTCATCCAAAAAAAAAATTTGGAAAAAAAATATCAAAATGTCGAAAATTTTTTAAATTGCCCATATATATACACATATATATTATTATTATTAATTATATATATTTTTTTTATTTGTTAAGAACAATACTCAGGGGAGTAAACCCATTCTCATCCTGTGCATTGTATTGGAATGTTGAAGATATAGATAGAGAGATTTTTTTCTATTAAGCCTCTTAAGTCAATGGGACAAGTTGCTGTCAGTTGATCAATTAAAGGCCAGTGAAATTTTCAACAGCAATTGCATGTTAATTGTGTTTATTGTGAAGTGGTGAGGATCCTCTCTTAGTTGTTGACAGATTACGATCCTAGCTTAGTTATGTTTATTACTCCGCCTGATCATTTGTTTGAATGCCAGGGGTCCTTCCTTAAGGATGGACTTCTTAGAGGTTGGGCCCCTCCCCCCTTATTTTATTCTTTTTTAATGAAAACCGCGAATTACGGTGCAAATTTTTGTTCTTCGTATTATGCAGTGCTGGTACTTCAACCTCGACTACTTTGTGTTGAAAGCGAGCATTCTAAGCACTACACTACGCCACTCCCATTAAAGGTTTTTGAAAAATATTATCAAAAAGTATCGGGAATTTGGGTGCCTTATAATTATTTTTCTCATCAAATTTACATTATTGGACATTAAACAACCAACACGCATATGTAGAGTGTGTACAGAGGTAAATATCGCAGCAGCATCTGCCAGTGTAGTTTATGGCCATAAATTAGCAAATCGGTTCCATTCTCAGTTAAGCTGGTTATTTATATGTAGGTGACATGTGATTTCACTAACATACCACATAACATGCGAAACAATGTTCCAATTAAGTAATTGGCGAATCTGGAACCGATCAATTAGCCACCTAGATTTAACACCTTCACACTATTGTTTGTGTTGTTATGTTACGGCTCATAATTTTTGCTGCTCAAAGAGAAGAATTCGTTTTTAATATCCGTTAAGTATCCGATCACACTTTTGTGGCTTTTCCTAAAATTAGGGCTATGGTCCGCTTGGAATATTCTTGTGAACGACAAACATCATCTATTTCGGCTTCTTACACCCTTTTTTTACTAATGGTTACTAAAAATTAATATATTTTTACTTTTATAAGTTAAAGGCACATCATACAACAGTCATATGAACGGAAAAAATTGTATTTAAATTCGAAAAACACTTTGCTGTTAATCTTAGGAAAATGTTCTTTTCGATGGTTTTAAAACAATGGAGAAAAAATGTAAGAAAAATATGGCCTCTCAATAACAAAACTTTGAGTGGATCTAATCATTTGATCCAAAAAGCATGTTTTATAAATTTTAAATAAAAGGATTTAAAAACAAAATTAATTCTCTTGATGATTTCATTTATTTTTTATTATTGTTTTTAAAAATTTGTAAAAACTGTATAAACTTGAATTGCTTTCAATTTAATTTATACAGTTGCAGTTAAAATACTCATACTGGTTTTCAGTTTCGCAAATAGAATTTAACTTTCAAATAAGTGGAAGTTAAAGATACAAAATAATATTCAACAATGTTGAAAAATTAAAAAAAAGAAAATAACATCGTTATGATAAAAGTTCTTCAAGCATTAAAAGCAATAAGCACAATAGCAATAATTTTTCTACAGAATCACATCAAAAATCTATATCCATATCTTTAATAACAATATTACGTATATCACTTCTTTTAATTTTATCTGAACCTGTCTTGGGAAAATTATCAAAAAAATAAACACCACCATACAGGTGATAGAACGATGGCAATGCCTCACTTACTGTATTTTTTATAAAATTTTCATTAAGATTTTTACCATTCTCATCGTTAGTTTTGACTACAGCACAGGCCGATACATTGGCATACATAACATCGGGTATGCCAAAGACACAGACTTCCTGTATGCCAGGTATTCTTAGTATGACATTTTCTATTTTCTCAGGATATACATGTAAATTAAAAGATTTATAAACATCCTTATCACGTGCACAGATATGTAAAAAACCCTGCTCATTGAAATATCCAATATCACCGGTAGAAAACCAATCATCTTTGAAAGCCTTTTTGGTAGCCACTTCGTTTTTATAGTAGCCTTGCCATTTATAACGAAATTTTATATGGATTTCACCATGTTGATTTATACCCAAGGGCTGACCAGTCTTATCACGTATTTGAACAATTTTATTTGGAGCCAAGTTGCCATCAGAACCCTTAAAACCCAGACCCGGCAAATAATAATTATATGACAATAAAGCACTTAATTCAGTCATGCCATAGAAAACCACAAAACCTGGTCTATTGGGATTATCAGACATTAAAGCATTAATGTTTTCATAGGTTATTATAGGAACCTTGGAACCACCACACAATATAGTGTCTATAGACTCTAGACATTCCTTCCATTCCTCTTTCATTTTTAAAGCAATATATGTCATTTGTATGGTGCTAGCAATCATGTGAGTTACTTTGTGGCGTTTTATTATATCCATGAAATATTCTATAGTAAAACCTTGATTAGTAATTACTCGTAAGCAGCCACTTAGTAAAGCTTCTTTTAAAGTCCAATAACCAGAAACCCAGTATAGGGTACTAAAGGAAAACACAACAGAAACATGGCACAGAGTTTGACTAACAAGAGTAAGAGAAACAAAAGCATAAAAATAATTTAAAAAAAGAACTTAAAATACTTACTAAACTTTTTGATTTAATAAGGATTTATGAGATATGGTTACACCTTTAGGAGGTCCAGTGGTACCTGAAGAGCATATAATTGCAGCAGTGTGATCACCATTTAAAAACGAACAGGGTGGTCTAAAGTCATAGATATCGAAAGAGTTTTTTTCAAATCTTCTTATTTCTTAAGAAAACTCACTCATATTTCTCTAAATCCTCTTCGCTAGAGTCCACTAAAAGTTCTTTAATATTTGACAAACTTTCCACTTCACCATTCATTGAGTAAATTTTGGCATTTAAATTTAAATTCTCATTAACCTCTAGCACAGCCTCATAATTTTCCACATCACAAAATATAATCTTAGGCCGCGTTACTTTATAAATTACCTGCAGTTCATCTAATCAAAATATAAAACCAGACAAAATGTATATATTTTGTTTACAACTTTTAAATCCCTACCCTTATCAAATAAATCATAAGCAGCATTAGTAACAGCACCCGTTAACCAACTTGCAATAACCACTGATGACAAATGTTGAGAGTTTTTCATAAACAGACCCACTACATCTCCCACTTTCAAGTCTAAATTAACAAAGTTTTTAGAAATTTTTAATGAATTTCTTAGCAATTCAGCTCCAGTTAATTTTTCTCCGCTAATATCCACAATTTCTAAAACTTTATTGTGATTTTGTTTTAAAGACTCCATAATGGCATCACCCAAAGTCATATCAGAATGAAAATAATCCTTTTCTTTTGGTCCATACCAAGTCTTCTGCTGCTCATCGTAATAAGTTTCACAGGGAATATAAGAAAGAGGCATTTTAACTCCTCTAAAGCTCTAGAACAACTAAATTTTAAACTAAAATTCTAAAAAGAAATTATATCGCAATATAAACAAAAACAAAATAAAAAAAGAAATTTGTTTATTGTTATTGTACGAGTTTTATGAGATTTTAAAAAGAGTTGTGCAACTTTTACACTTTAAGAAAAATATTAGTAATTTTCTTCTTTTTTTCGCCTCCGTAAAAGGAAATCTTTTTTGGGATGGTCTGGAAATCCGAGTTTGAATCTCTGTTTGATTTTGATAAAAAAAAAGAAAAAGAGAACATGACAGAGAGAAAAAACCGTAATGTAATTCACAATTGAGAAAATTACAAAAATACAGCTGCCTTTTTACCCAGATGTTGTCGAAAGTTTGAAATTATTTTGAACATGAGCATAAGGACAAGGCTAAATTGTTGTAACATATTAAGGTTCTGCAACATTTTCACTTTGTACTCACTTTAAAGTCGTCTATTAAATTACATTCTTTTATTTATTTATTTTGCTTTTTTTTTTCGTTTCAATATTTTGCAAATTAAACTGGTAAACCGGTAAGTCGGTTTATTACAAATTGGTAATTTTGAAATAAAACTGGATCACCCTATTACACATATTGTGAAATACATAAAGGAAAGAAAATAAGAAGTAGTAGTGGGAAGTAAAACCCCTTTTTTTTCTTTTAAGTGTACTACTCTTTTAATTTGTATTTATTTAAATTTTGTTTAGTTGTGTAGGTACGAGTGTATTATCAAATTAAGTGAAAACTTGCAAAAAGAGAAATATGAAATTTTAAATATTCTCACATATAATATTTGATTTTAATGAAATATTGTACTAAAACTGCAGATAATGTCTGCGATAAAATGAAAAATTAAGTTCTAAAATTTTATTAGTTTCAAAATTATCTAATTTGTTAGATAAGGCATATAATTGAAAAAAGAAAACAACCACACACGTGCACACATAACAATACACACACAGTTAAGTGTTGAGGTAGTCTTAATATTTACCTTTTTTTATCAGTTACGAAATTAGAAAAAAAAGGTACTGAAATAATTTGCCAAATTTTTAAAAATAGATTTAACAAATCTAATCAATTTTATTTCTTTATTAGCGATAACTATTGTACTTTAAATTTTCAAATAATAAGATTATTAGATTACGAACGCAGTTAAGGTGAAGTTATTTTTATTTTTTTTATTTCTAGTAAAGACCAGATTGCATTATAACTGACTTATGGTTTATAATGAAAAAAAGCACTGAAAAGTGTAATAAAAATCAAAAAATAAATTACAGGCTTTAAACGACTCATAGAAATTAAAATTTTTAAAACCAAAATTTCTTAAATAACACTATGCGACAAATGAAGACTTTTGGAAAAATATACGAACTCCACAATATAGGTTCGATTGTATATACTACCAAAACTTAGTAAAACCCTATACTCGGTTTGGTCAAATTGACTACCAATTTTTTTATGGACCTCAAAAGATTTTGAAAATCACTGCATCACTCAAAAAAACGTGTCCTTAGTTTCTGGCTAACAGCTAACTCAAGCTTAAAGATACTGTTTAACTATGTTCGGCAATAATATAGTGAAGACTCTACTGAACAAATTTTAAAATATTTTCTGTGCAAAAAATAATTTTTTCTTGCACTTTTTTGCAAAAATGTACGAAAAAATTTTTACTTTTTTTACTTTTTTCACTAACCATATATGACAATATTGTAGCCATTGTAAATCTGAGCAACTTTATGAACATATCAATACAATCTGAACGTGTCTAGGCATTCAAAATAGCTTGATCTCTAAAAATGTTATTTTTCACCATTTTTTCAAAACAAAATTTTATCTTTTAAATTTTTTTTTTAATTTTTTTTTAAAGTTTTAAAAAAATAGTAAATGATTATAATCATTTTGTTATTTTTTTTTGTAGAAATTATTTAATATATTACTGCTCTATAAAAAATTGTTTATGAGTGGAATTAGCAACTAAAATAAACGAATTATTTATCTAAGAAAATTAAAAAAAAAATTGGTTAACACGTACATATTTTTATACTATTAAAGTGTGTCTTAACAGCTAAATGAATCTATCCCAAATATCTAATATAAATCGTTCAGGGCTAATTTAAAAAATGTTGTCTAAGAATTTTAATAAAATTATTTTATTTTTTAGGAATACGGTAGTCAGGCTATAATGGTAGTCATTAGTTACTTAAGTTCGACAACATATCCCAGGTTTTCTAACTCAACCATATAAACCAAAAATTTCAAACTTTTTAGAAGACAAACAAATGTTCCTAACAAATTACGATATCGTAAATAAAGAATACTAATAAGAATATAAATATTGATACGTAGTATATCAGAGATGAGAAATACATATGGTAACCTTTGCACACTCTTACTAAAACCTAAGCCTGTACTTATAAACTTAATGCGATAAATTATAACTGTTTCAGGAACGAGTTTGCTTAATAATGTTGAATAAAAAGTAGCAACCACTTGCTCTTATCATTTTGTATAATTATAGGGCTATATTTACTGCTTATAAGACTAAGTTTTAGAATCTTGTTATACATACATACATACATAACTGGCCTTTACAACCCTGTGTCAGGATTACGGCCTAGCTTCTTGCAGCACTCACGTTGTGTTTGTCAATTTTTATCCATGAGTACCGGGACCTACCGTTTAATTTCGACTCCGAACGACAGACTTGAAAAGCTTGTTCATGGCAATCAATTACTCCCAGAGCTTTTGCCAGAAGACTGCTGAGAGGTAGTCGCTGAAAGAAACATTTTTTTCATATTTCTTTTTTTTTAAGATATCAGAGCTGGGTATCGAACCCAGGGCTCATGTCTTAGTAAGCCAACACACTAACCACTAGACCACGGCGACTACAATCTTGTTATACAGGTTACTAAAAATTATGATTTTAGCATTTTGAGTTTACCAAAAAAATCAAAAATTCAGAGGTAGCAACATATTTTAATAAAAAAAAGGAAAAAGAAAAAAACAAAGAGAAAGAGAAAGAAGAAAAATAATTGAATGGCTTTCCGCAATAATATAAATTCCAAAAATAACTTTTTTGATAGCTTTCAAGGAGTATTTACCTTTTAAAAATCATCGTCTCCCGGCTACAGCTCATGACCTTCCCATTTTTCTTTGTTTTCTTATGCGTACTGCTGCTTTAAAATATTTTGTTCACATTTGAAATTGTTTATAAGTAATCTTTGTGGCTGCAATTCATTATCTCGAAAATATCCAATTCTTTATCTTTGAGGTTGGCATAATGGTCAGGGTCAGGGCATTCATTTACAACACATAACAGCCTAGATTCAAACCCCAGCACAGCAGAAAAGTGAAAAATAAAAATTTTAGAAGTTTTAATTAAAAAAAAGTAAGAGGTTCTTCCCTCTAGGAAGTCTATTCATAAGAAGCCTCCCCCCGAAAATCCACCCTATCCACCTCTAGATTTGGCATCAAAGGAATGATCAGGAAAAAGCGATACCTACTGAGAAGGAATAGTTTAAATTAAGCAAGGATCGTAACCAACTTAACAAAGATCTTCACCACTTTACAAAATACACAATTAACATCGACAGAAGAGGCAATTGCTGTTGATCATTTTACGGGTGAAGGTATAACACTGGCCTTTGAGTGATCAACTGACAACAACTTGTTTCATTGACATAAGACGTTTAATAGAAAAAATCTCTCTATGTCTTCAACATTCCAATACAATGTACAGCATGAGTGGGGGTTTAATCCCCTGAGTATTGGTCTTAACAAAAAAAAAATATTTTCCTGAAAATTTGTTATACAACTAGCTAGAATAAAAATTAGTAATTACCCATGAAAAATAAAGATTTTTGGCAAAAAAAAATTTCTTAAAAATTGCTTTTAAAACTATGCAAGGGAACGGAATAGTTTCAATTATCAAGAAAAAATTTAGGTTTTATGTTTCTAATGCTACGGAAAATTTCAAGAAGCAATTTTAATTTTTTTATTACGAGTATATTATAAAAATCTCGGAAATGTAGAAATCTTTTAAAACAAACAAAGAATGAATTTTAATATCACTGTAGTTTATTAATAAAGAAACCTTCAATTAACTTTTAAACACTGTAAATGATATCGATATTCATGTAACTCTAAAATTATCTTCCTGGTTTTTGTTTGATATCAACTAACGTTTAATTTGATATCGCACTAGTTTTTACAAGTTTAGTTTTGTTTTTATTGTCAAAATCATGTTGCACTTCTAACACACTGCACCACTTGTTAAGTATCCATTTAAAGCATTCATATGCAGCAAGGCGTAAATCATTAAGAGTGTAAATCTGTGTTTTTTGTGTAAAAACCATTATAAAAATAACTCATGTTGCACATATTGAAACATATACACCAAAGTAGTAAAAAATAAAATAAAAGAAAACCACCACATTCGTGGGTTATAGTTATTGTCTATTTTAAAACTCTTTAAAACATGGTTAGTAGTTGAAGCAAAAAACAAAAACAAGTCTTTCAAAATATAATGAAGAAAAACAAAAAAATGAAAATGCTTCCGCACTTGTTTTACTTGAAAAATGTCAGGGAAAAACAATAAAACAATACAAAAGTTTTACAACTTGAAGTTGTTTTTTGTTTTATTATTTTTTATATGAGGTAAATTGGTATTTTAAAAGAATAATATTGAATTAAATCAGTAGGCCAGAAGCAAGTTAAAAGAAAAAATTTATAATAAAGATATTCTACGATACAGGCATTTAACTATATCTGTTACATATTTGAATATCCATAAAAATGTATATTTTAACTTTTAGCGTTTCTACTTTCAATCTTAAAATTTAAATTTTGTGTTTACTTAGTATGTGAAATCCTATATAAACTATTTTATTTGTAAAGCCTATTTTATTAATATAAACTAACTAAGACTAAACTCTTATTACGACTATAATTAAGGTTAAAGTTTAATACAGACAAGTATGAAAAACACAACATCACATACTCTTTGATTGATAATGCAAATCAGCTGTTATAAATCATATTCTCAACACGTCGTATGCCCAATTCTTACCACTCTTGTAATCATTTGTATTGACTATGAATACCTTCAGATTGAATTCGGAAATTTTCGCTTTCACCCTTTCTGTAATATACAGGTTCCATGACCACCAGTAAATATAGGAATTTCTATTTCTGTGATGTATTCGCGTTGAATAATTTATAATATCTTCGAATAGGAAAAACAATAAATGTGAATCATCATGTATTTAAATTGTTTTATCATACAGTTTATGATCCAGATTTAGCTCTCTCATAGTATATTCTATTTCTAAAATGAAAATGGCTGGTCGGTAAATATATGCTGATAATGAAGAGGAGTAGTCTGGGGTCGCTGATTGTCTTAAGTAGCTATTAAATATCACTAGAGAAAATTTATGGAAGTATCAGATAACAACTAAACCTACTTAGCGAAGGCACTCACCACACAATCAACATTCAACGATGAGGCAGTTGCTGTTGATCATTCCATGGTGAAGGTATAATACTGGCATGTGAATGGTCAATTCACAACAATTTGTCTCATTCCTAAGGCTCTTAATAATAATATAATTAATATAAATATATGTACTGTCCTTTCCAAAAATTCCAATACAATGCACAGCATTTAGTAGGGGTTTACCACTGAATATTGGTCTCAAATAAAAAAATATATATATAAAATTTTTTTCCAATCGCCCTGTGTTTTCTTTTCAAAACAATTTCAATACAATTAGTTCGTGGATCCTTAAAATGTAAATTATTCGATTTAAAATTATCGCTATTTTCTGCCATAAAAATATGGAAATATTTACACTTTTTCTTTTCTCTTATACGCCTCTAAACAGAATCATTAATAATTTTATTATCAATAATTACTAAAATGTAATTCCAAATTAGAAAACTGATGATCATGAATTACTAACACATTTTGTGTATTGGTGGTTCTAGTTGTTTGAAAATAAAAAGAAATCATTGTGTTAATCAGCTTAAACGCCTATTTTCCTTCCTTTATTATAATTATTCTTTGTTGTTCCTCTTGCTTTAATTGGTTTCACCTTCTTTTTCGGTCTGTTAACAAGATATCTTACTCGTAATGTTTTACCATAAGTTTTACATTATTTTCGTTGTTTCTTCTCATTGTGTTTCGTTAACAACCTGGTGATTAATGATAACAAGTGCTGGTTTTTATAAGTATTTTATTTTTAAATACTTATAAACTAAAGCATAAACAACAATAAAAAATCAATAAATCATTCTTCTTTTTTTTGTAAATTTTTCTTAAAAACCAATTGTAGAGCGTAATATCTTAACATTACATGTGTTTTTTTTTTCTTTTCTGTGATAAAAAAGACAAATCTCTTAAGATAACAATCGAAAAATATAATGATTAATCAAAATAAGAATTATTTCTGCCAATAGCTGAAATGATTAATTGAATCAGTGTTTAGAAATACATACTCGTACATAACAAGGAATTTAGATTAAATTTTCTTATTTAATCTTTTGAAAAGTTCATTTAACTTTTCTTTTTGAAAGAATATTTTTATGGCTTACAAGTATTTGTACGATTTGACTGTTCGAAAATTCATTGAAAACAATTGTGTTTTACTCCCGAAAAGATTTGTTTGTGAATGGAAAACAAAAGACTTAGAAAACAAACTTTTTGTTTATTTTTCTAAAGATGGTTGAAAAGTCATTAAAGTCATTATGGTTTTTCGTTTTAATTTTTTTTAATATATTTTATAACAACAATACCAGCGATTTTATTCTCACGAGGCCATCAATGAGGGTATAACCCCTACTCGTTCAGTGTATTGTGTTGGACTAGGAAAATAGGTTATGAGCAGAGAATCTATTAATATCGCCAAGAAGATTAAACGATTAGAGCCGCTAAAAAACTTATCCTCGTTGTAATGCGATTGTGTGGATAATCAGAATTAACGGAAAGTTACCAGTACTCTGTAAGAATATGATGTACCATGTAAGATTAGTAGAACCCAGTATTTGAATTCATCAGAGCGAAACGCACGCCACAGTGGTATCGTGTCTGTCCAAGAAATCAAGCTCCTGAGATATTTTGAACGAAATCGCATTGCAAAATAGTGTAAACTTAACTGGAATTTTTAAATAATTTTTTATATATTTCTATACGTCTAGAATGCTCGAAGAACTGCAGAAAAATATATTAAACTGTTAAGAATTTGTAGCTTTAAAAGCTATTGAAATATAACGATGAAAAAGCACATTTTTTTACTTATATTAGTTTTATATATACGAGTAATTCTGTTTAAAAATAGTCTAATAATTTTAATTTGTTTTTAACTATATTTACTATAATTTACTACCATTTATTTTTCGCTTGTACTTACCAACTATTTTAGCAATTTTTGAACCAAAAGAAAACAAAAGAATAATTATGAAATCAGAAATGTAAAAAATAATTTTTAATAATTTGAATTGTATGTTTCACGTATTAATATAAAAGAAAGCTAATGTTTACTTTTCCTTTTTTTACAGGTAAATATTGGAAAACTTAACCCAATCTATGGTAAATAATTTTCATGATCTCAGTGTTCTTTTTATATGCTCGTAAGCATTAAATATATTCAATGTACATAGATCGCAGCTATCTTCTCGGCTACATCACTGCAAATGCAACTGACATCGTGCTGCAACTGCAATGGTGCTGCCATTAACTATTTCACTTTGGTAAACGTAATTTCTATGATTCCAACAATACTTTTAAAATTTAAACATTTCTGGCCTTATGTATAATGAAAAGTTAACAACTCGTTAGTATATGGGACAAAAAACTGCCAAGTTTATCATCCGCTATAGACTGATATTATTAAAATTTTTCATACCTTCAATTTGATAACTAGTAAGAGAATCAAAAAAATTAAATACCTTGTACGTTTGAGCAAGAATTTCCATGTATAGGAATGACAAAGTTAGCCACTGTGTACAACGACCTGTTATTTTTTATTATAAATAAGGCTGTTAATATAAATATTTATAATAACGAACCATCCGTCTTTAGTTTTCAAAAGTATTAATGTCTTAAGTTAGATTTCAACCACTTTTTTGCAAATTTCAGTCTTTGATGTAGCTAAGAAAAGGCTAACTAGTCAATTGAGGTAACAAAATCGAGAAGTTTAAAGACCGTATTCCTATTAGCATATTGTTTTTATGCAATAGAGCCAAAATTAGTTGTGGCTTTGGCTATATTAAATGGTTTTCATACCGCCATAGTGCTTTTCATTAACATTAATATTGATATCATTCGACATGCTTTTAACATCCAGTGCCCTAGCATTAAACACCGTAAACACCGGCTAATGTGAACATCGCTTAATATGAACAAGCTTTCTTATATTGACTAATTACTCTGTAAAGCGAACAATTTCTTTTTGACTGCATATGACATTGATATCATAAATAAAGCATTGTTTTACTAACTTTTAGGTTGAGTTCAGCTTGTCAGTGCTTTAAGAGAGAAATAATGTTCTTTGTGTGGTGGTACCAGTGAAATCTATGAAATTTGGCTAAACGTAGAAATGTACGACGATGATTGCACTCCCGAATATTCCAGTTGCCGCAAGTAAGGCCTCAGTGCCTTGGGGATGCACAATGGATTAAAGTGACATGAGAGTACTTAGACATTTAAGGAATAAACCAGTATTTCAGCAATTAATATAAAAAAAGCGAAAAAAAAACAAGGGAATATTTTAATGCTTACATACACTCCGGTTTACTTATTTAAAAGCACAAAAAATCCCATATTTAGGTGCCGGTATATTTTGCAATTTTTAACCGATTCCAGAATTTTAAAATAGAAATGGAAGCTAGACATCTTGAGATATAAACAAAATCATGACAATGGTGGTTTCTTAACTATGGAACTTTTTTTTTGAGGAATTTATAAAAAAATGTGGTATTTTTTTGGTTCACTTGAATAAAGGCACTTTGTTTTTTTTTTTTTTTGTATTATTTTTAAAGTAAGCGGTGATTTTTTGTTTGGGGCGTTTGTTTATTGCAAATTATTACATCTTAGTCGATTTACGAGTCAAAATGGCAAAACAAAAAATTTTTAATCTATCGGAAAGCGCTAAAATCGATGTTTACCGTTCTGAAGGATATTCTAACCGCGCAATAGCTAAAAAAAATTGGACGGAGCCCAACAGTTGTCGACAATTACATAAAAGACCCCGAGGGATATAGAAAAAATTTTAAAGGAAGGGTTTCGTTGTCTTTATCTACTCATGAGAAAAGAAAAATCATCAGAATTGCTTCTAATTCTGCCTTATCCTTCTCAAAAATAAGAGCTCAAGCTGGAGTGCAAGCAAGCAAGTCATCAGTACGCACAGTTATTAATAGCTGTGAGTATCTTAAATACAAGAAATTACAAAAAAAGCCGCCACTTAATGGTCCTCGTAAGGAAAAGCATCTTCAATTCGCAAAAGATTACATGGTATGGGATGTGCAGCAAAGAGGCCGTTGTATTTACGGATGAAAAGATGAAATTTGGATGGGCCTGATGGCTACAACTATTATTTCCATGATCTGCGTAAAGAAAACCGATTTTTGAACCGACATCACAGCCGAGAGGGCGGCGTTATGGTGTGGGGTGCTATTACGTACTATGGCACCATCGATCTTGAATTTCAAAGTGCAAAAATGACTGGTGCAACGTTAATGGAGTCGGCTTTTCCGAAGTTTAATGAACTATTTGGTCCAATAACTTGGATATTGCAACAGGATAATGCCCCTATACACAACGCCAGAGTAGTAAAGGAGTACATTGCAAGCCAAAATGTTAATATTCTTGACTGGCCACCCTATTCGCCAGATCTAAACATTATCGAAAATGTGTGGGGTTGGTTATCTCGTAAGGTCTATGAAGGAGGTAGACAATTTGATGACAAGCAGTCACTAATTCAGGCCATTAAGGATGCTTGGAATGAAATTTCGTTGGATTACATCAATTTTCTTTATCTATCAATGAAAACCCGTATATTTTAAGTTATTAAAAACCAAAGGGGGTTGTACTCCTTACTAATAGTTCTTTAATTAAGCAAATAAAGTAATAATAACTTAAAAAACAAGAAAAGCTGTTTTTCATTAAAGTTAGTTAAAGTGCCTTTATTCAAGTGAACCAAAAAAATACCACATTTTTAGATTTTTTTTATAAATTCCTCACAGCCCTAAAAAGGGTCAAATTGAAAAATTCAAATTATTTGCAATTTCATTTCACTAAGAGAAATGATATTTTCGGCAGATCGTACATAAAGTTTCCAGTTTCTTCAGATTTCTTTATAATTATGTCAAAATGTTGTATAATAAACCGATTATAATGAAAATAACCAATCCCCAATGCTCTAATAATGGCAACATTTAAAACACCGCTTTTGTTTTGAATATTTTTATTTTTAAGTTGTTAAACGATCCATATTCGTAAATGATAAATCTCTTATTAAATAAATGACACTTCAGATGGCAGATCTTTCACAATTAACGCGGTTTGAAAAGCACTAAATGAATAATCTGAAATTTGAGGCATTCTTAAGCGCTCATACAATGAACAGCACAGGATCTGTATATCGCCTTTTACAAATAACGTTGGCGACAGCAAAAACAGTTGTCGTGTCGCAGCCCTATTCTTGTGATGTTATAAAAATATCTGTCGTTATAACAACATATGGTTTTTAACTCCTACCTACTGTAGTTGGTAGTTTAAGGTGGTCCATGTGTTTATTACTAAACTGCTGCAGGGTGTTTGGAAAAATTTTTTAAAGCTATTGTATAAGTACAATATCATTAAAAGCATCAAAATCAAAAAAAAAGTTTTACGTAGATTAGGCAAGAGATAATTAAAAAAATTGTTATTTAAGATAAAAATGTAACAAAAAGCGCGGCAGGCACTCTTAAGATGATTTTATTTCTATTTTTTTAAAACTGTTGTGAAAGTGTAACCATAATAAAAATAATTTCATACATTGATGGGATACTGTTACAGGAGGCATTATATTTGAAATCAGCCTTGAAAATCCAAAAAAGGTAGTGAAAATATTCCTGAACAAACTTCTGTCTTTTTATAAACTCCTAAATCAAGTGTAATGACATCAATAACACTATAAAACAAAACAACACCAACAACAATAACAAATATATTTTAAAAATAACAATAAAAGCTTTAAAACTAATGAATTATTGTTAACAATTGAATGACCATGAGATGCACGCATATCGATACGACAAACAACTTTGTCTACAGACCGAACACAACTTCCGTTCCACAACACTGACTATAACAACGGTAATAAAATAAATTTATTTAAAAGAAATGAATTGCAAAATAGTTTTAAAATAGCAACTAAAATAACGTAACGAATTTTAATTTATACTTGAATTACAACAATACAGAAATCGTCTTTTAAAGTAGAAAAATATGTTTTTTTTTCTTTTGCATTTAAAACTGTTTTCAAAACTCAAGTCCAACTTATGCAAGTCTACAGAGAAAAACAAATGACAAATAAAAAAAAAAGCAAACTGAAAATTAAAAACAAATTCATTAAAAACTAAAACGTAAAGCAAAGTAAACGAACTGGTAATCACTTGTAGACACGATAATTTGCAATAAATACAATACAAACCAAGTGTAATGCAGGACCACCTTTTAAAACTATTTTATAGAAAAACAAAAAGAAAAACACAATTCTTAAAAAGAATTATTTTACGATCATTAAATTTCTTTTCTAGATTTATTTTAACAATTCGTGCTGGTATGTAAATATACGACTTTAGCCAGACATTTCCTATATATTGTTATACAAAGTCAATGTACACACACACACACATATATATATATATTGGTTTTCCAAATAAATGTGGCAAATTACTGTGTTAATTGGCTTGAGGTCAGTTTGCATGAACTGAGTCCAATCAAAAAAAAAACGAAAGGAAACAATTTAAGCTTTTTAAAACTATTAACTTAAATCGATTTTATTTCTAAACAAAAAAAAACTAATTTAAATATGTGCAGTGATAAATAAATCCCAAAAACCACGAAATGATTTTTAAACGAAATAGATTTTCATGAACAAAAAAAAGAAAAACAACTGCAACAACAAAAAAATAAAAGAAAATGTGAATTTAATTACAAAAAAAGGCGGCATGTATAAACGGCACAATTAACTTTTTGCTTCATCGAATTTATTTGTCTTCGTAAATAGTTTGCAGTGAATGTGTGTTTTATGGTCTACAGATAAGGAGGAGTGCATAAATAAAATCAATCTTATCTATTAACCCTTAAAAGGTTTAAAGTGTCTTTATATTAGAATAATGTCTTTAATAAAGCCTTAAAGTGGTAGTTGAATACCAAAAATACAAAATTTGTTTTCTTTAATGTCTAAACTCTGCTTAAGTACTTCAAAATAAATTTAGAACAAAAAGTTTCTAAAAAACGAGGTTTTTATGTTTAATAAACATTTGGCTTTACACATAGTTAACATCTTCAAACTTTTTTGTTAACTTATATCCTAATTACGATCAGAGGGACGAGGAGCATGCGTTTGAATGGTGTTGTCTTAATCAGACCCGAGTCTGTTGTTCACACTAGCAATCTATCACACTACCCTCTAGTGTACTGGCGCACAGAGGGATTTTTTATGCAATAAGTAATTTTTCCGATGCATAAAATTTAAACTTAAAAATTAAAAATTAAAATATAAAAAGTTTTGGTAAAGAAAGAAAAAGTTGTGGCAAAAAATATAATATGGGTTATATGGGTGGTGAGTGATGGGCGTTAGTTGAGGTTATAAAGGCTCTGTGCCAAATTTCAAAAACTTTGGGCCAAAATTAAATTTTGGGATCTATGGGCGGTTGGTAGTGGGCGTGGCCAATTTTTATTAAACTTTATATTTTTCTTAATTGAGCTAACCAAAGGCTCAGAACAAAACTTCAATATTCTACGAGCACTCCTTATATTTTTTGCCAAACATTGTATGAGCAAATCCCACTATGTGGCGCATCTGCTTTTAAATTAAATTTAGAAAAAAATATTCTTATATTATATAAAACATACTATATTCTTTGAGGGGTGTGTGGTATAGTGGTTCGAGAGCTCGCACAAAAACTCAAACAACTTAGGTTCAAGTCCCAGCGAAGGTTAAAAAAAATGAAAAAGTAAGTTTACGGTTTTTTCAAAATTGTGATTTAAAAATAAGAGGTTCTCCCCCTCCAAGAAGTCCTATCACAAAGAAACCACTCCCTGACTTTCTACTCTATTCCACCTTAACCACTGGCAGCAAAAAACGAATGATCAGGAGAAATGCGCCACCTATTGGAAAGTAGCAGAGATAACAGCTTAACCTACTTAGCGAAGGCACTCACCACATACAATCAACATGCAACGATGAGGCAATTGTTGTTCATCATTCAATATTAAAGGTATAACACTGGCAATTTGTCTCATTCCTAAGGCGCTTAACAGTAATATAAGAAAAATAAATACTGTCTTTTCCAAAAATTCCAATACAATGCACAGTATCAGTAGGGGTTTGCCCCTGAGTATTGGTCTCAATGAAAAAAAATTACCGTCAGGTTTTTTACTTCAGTCTTTGTTCTTTTCCTTTTTATTGAGTGCAGAAATTTTCTTGTTTTGATGTTTTTGCCATTCTGTATTAATTTTCTATAAATTTTCAAACACAGGATGTGTTTATAAAAGCTTTATATTTTATTTGGTAAAAAAAATAATTAAAATGAAACTTGAGTAATACAAACACTTTAAACATACATACATAACTGGCCATTGTGTGTACCCGTCCGTAGACATAACCACACTATACCCAGTTGTATGGGTAGAGGTGAGATACAACGCGTCAGACTAGTAACACCCAATGCTGGTACTCCCAACTATGGGACATGCCGCTCCAATCGAGAGACCTATTACAAAGGATTAGTAATCATGATGATAGTACCATTGCCTGGGTAGTAGCATTCCTCCTTGCTAAGGAGGTGATACTATCCAGTATTTACCATAACCACTACGTGTACTCCTCAAAGGGCCGCACCCAAACCATAAGGCAGGACTAGCTAACATACTTAATGATAGGGGAGCACAGGCAAACCTTGGCTCCTGATATCCGTGGTACCAGATTTGATTAGGTGTCTGTATTCAGCCTCTGAGAGCGCCAGTAATTTTACCAACGACTCTCTTCCTATATGGAGTGCCACGCCACGCAGAGCTAGGTGAATTAGGCGAGAAGAGTCACCAGCAGCTTAAAGAACGCCGGGGATATCAGAGTCATACAGTTTAATGTCAAAACCAAACCACAGACTTAAGAATCTTACTCATGGCAATCAATTACTCTCAGATCTTTTGCCAGAAGACTGGTCGCCGTAAGAAATATTTTTTTCAATGTCTTTCTTCCAAGGTGCCAAAGCTGTGATTTAAACCCTAAACAAATTTTCAAACAATTTTTGGGAATTTTAATACAAAGAGTAAAGGATTTCTCTAAAAGAGCAAATGTAAAACAAATCTCTAAGAAAAATCAAAAATATTCTCTATCCTGAATTGTTTGACATCTTGAAACAAAGAAATATGAAAAAATTATTTCTTTCGGCGACTACCTCTCAGCAGTCTTCTGGCAAAAACTCTGGGAGTAATTGATTGCCATGAAAAAGCTTTTCAAATCTGACGTTCGGAGTCGACTTTAAACTGTAGGTCCTGGTACTCATGGATAAAAATTAAAACACACAACTTGAGTGTTGCGAGAAGCTAGGCCGTAACCCTGACACAGAGTTATAGTGGCCAATTATGTATGTATGTATGTATGTATGATGACATGTTATGAAGTGATACTGCCGGTATTGAAGCTTAACCAGACATTGAACCCAGGCTCATTTTGTTGACCGGCGGGTGTCTTACCTACTCAATTAGACATTTCCGCCTTAATAGTGCGAAATGTTTTTTATGCTCATCTTAACATTTAAAGGTTAACATTGTTTTTCAAGGCTAAGGTTTTAAAAAAGGGACACCTCTTTTTGTATTTATTTAAACATAATATTACAAAGCAACTCCCTTAAGTAACGCCTCTCAGAAATACATGTTCAACATACACAAAATTTTTAAACGTTTAAACGCTCAAGAACGCAATCCAACTTCAAACAATTTTTTTAAATGAACGTATTTATGTATTTTACTGCCTTATGTAACATTTTTTTTGTTCTTTTATATAATTTTTCGTAGAAGATATAAAATACCACTTACATAAATTTGCACTTAATGTTGGATTAGTTAAGCTCGAATACAGCGCCAATGGGCGCTTTATAATTTACCTTAAAGTTAATAAAACTAAAACAGAAATAGCAAAAAAAAATAGGAAAATAAATAAAAATAGTAGATATTTATAAGTAACTTTGAACAACTAAATAAAATGGTTTAACATACAACACTAGAGCCCATATTATAAAGTCATAATAAAGTTGCCACAACTTATATAACAGGCTACAACAACAACATGTTACACAAGTAGTAAAAGAAGATTCACTTAAAGTCAGCTTAAACATGGTCTTAAACTATGGATTTGCTTTTAAGCTGATTCCCTTATATTATTAGTTTTATAGAATTAAAATAAAAAATAAAATAAAAATAGGAAAAAATTATTTTATTTTTGTTTTACTTGAAGCGTTTTGTATCTTCTTCAGCCAACATTCAATATGTTTAAAAATAACAATAATTGAATTTTAAACATTGTATACTATTTAAGGTATTAAACAATCACAACAACTACAACTTACTAAACATTCAGTCAGACAGACAGACAAACGGACAGAAAGACATAACGCAAGACAGCCAGCCAATATTGTATTGCTTTTGTGAAAACCATTTGTGTCTTCTGTAAAGAATTGTTTAGCTTTTGCTATGACATGCCAATAGTCTTTTCTCTCTCTTTCTCTTAGTGCATGTATGTGTGTTTTCCCTTCTTGGTTTACACACTCTGTTAAGACATTCATATGTATTGACTTTATTGCCATTATCATCGTTTAAGTATTAAATGCCAACAGGTTTGTCGCTTAAGTCTTTTGTTTTCGATATCATAACATTAATGCAGTTTTTGTGTTAAATTTAGTTCTAGTCCACCTCTTAATATTGAAAGTATTCTTTAAAAAGTAAAAAAAGAAAAAATCATATAAACGAATACTTATAATAATAATGCAATCAATTGAATTAAGTGTTTATTTTATACATAGACTTTCATTGTTTCTCGTTTTTTTCTTTTTTAATATAAATTTTAAACGTCTTATAGCAGGAAAAAGAATGATTATATTTAAAAGCAACATTATAATTTATTTATTAATATTGATGTCTAATATATAATGACTAACAAGTAATTGCTATAAATGAAATTGAAATTCTTTGAAATACATTCAACTTACTGGAAAAATCAATTTAAATTGTTTAGGCAAGTTTGTCGTTTATGTTTTTTTTATGATAAAAAGACTTTATTGAAGTTAAAAACTATAAGTTAAATAAAGGGTGATTTTTTTCAACTGCAGGAGAACTGTCGAGAGAATCTCAAAACTGTATTAAGAATACTCTTGAGTAAGGTTAGAAAGGTTATTATAAATAATTTAGCGCCTGTACAACACTTCAGAATTATGGATATTTATTTTAGGAAAATAAATCTGTTCGCAGGGTCAATATAGGCGCAGTGTTATAAAGCCATAGGTAATAAAGTCATATGGCCTAATTTCTCAAAGGAGTGGGAAATAAAGCCTTATGGTTTTAATTCCTTATGAAATAAAGCCATTATGGTGTTATTGCTCATTTAATTTTTTTATATAATTCAAAATTACTTATTTAATTTTTTTTTTTTATGTAAAAGGCATATTTATAAATTCTTAATAATTAACAATATATAAATATGCCTTTTACGCCGCGATAGAGCACACCTGCCGCGCATGTCGCGGGCCCGCCGCGCTCCCCCCCCACCTCCTCAGTCATTTGTTTTTAATTGATAATGGCAACTCATTCTTTTGGAAATTTGTAACCATGACAACTACAATATTATGGCGTTATTTCCACTTTGGTTACAAAACGATTATGGTGATATTGCACTTGGGTAGAGGCAACAAAGTCATATGGCCTTATTTCTCAATAGAATGAGAAATAAAGTCATATGGCTTTATTGCCTATGGCCTTATAACACTGCGCCGTCAATATAAGCTGCATAGTGAGCCAGTAATTCGTTCAGTTGCTGATAGTTTTCACCCTATATTTTCACTTCCTTATTAATTACTATTAACAGCACAAATAAACGTGTGTTCTGAAAGTAATTTTGCTTAAAGAAGAAATCGAAATGTCGTTTCGAGTCATTTTTCTAAACTTTTAGTCACTTCTCTTTCGTTTACGTAAACAAATTGTATATAAAGACCTTAGCTTACGTGCTCATAAAGCACAGTCCAAGAAGGAATTAAAGGCAAATGACTATCGAGTGGGTTCATTTCAAACTGACCGAAGTGAAGCATGTTTATGAAAGAATTGAGTTTTGTAAACATGCTCTATTCAGCTTAAATAGCTGCTCCAACAAGCAATATTGTAGTACAGGGAGCAGAACCCTTAACGTATCACCATTACAACAATTAAAATTAATTACTTGGTATAGGTTAAGACATGTTTATACTGTGATTGATTACTAGTCTTAAGATTTTCATTGGATTCTTATAAAAAAAATGATTTTTGTCCGATTGACATCTTAAAAAAAGAATAATTTGAAAAAAATATTTTATTCAGGGACTACCTCTTAGCAGTCTTCTGACAAAGTAATTGTTTGCCATGAAAAGGCTTATCAAATCTGCCGTTCGGAGTCAACTTTAAACTGTAGGTCCCTGTATTCATGGATAAAAATTAACACACACAGCATGAGTGCTGCGAGAAGGTATGCAGTAACCCTCACACAGAGTAATAGCTAATTATGTATGTATTTATGATACCGTATATTGGTCACGTGCCCTACTGGGCAGAGCCGGTTTCTACTGTTATCAATCTCATTAGATATTAGAAATTCCCAGCTTCTTGGAATACTGGAACGTACAAGTTGGCTTTAGACACGCAAAGGCAGTGATTAAAATTTGGTCGCAATTCTGTTGTCCTGAAGTATAGAAAGCCAGTCTTGAAACTTCTAAAGGAATTTCTTACGGGTCATTGTAGTGTGAGAGTATATTTATATAGGATGGCGATTTGTAGGTCGCACCTGTAAGTGGAACACATATTTTATGAATGTTGTGTTTAGACAGATTTAGAAAGATATATGTAAGGAGACAAATGGTCTGTGTGGAGACCACCACTAAAGTTCCTGACATAGTGGCGTTCATTAGAAAGGCAATTGGCCTGCTGAAGACTCGATAAATTACAATAGATCTTATAGGTATCAGTGGCTTACAACTGTGCCTGTCATAATTTGAATAATTATAATATAAGTAACTGCTTGTGTTACTCTCTTCTAATTTGTTCCATTTTTAATTCTATTTTTTACAACACATACACATATGTGTGTAAATTTAGAAAAAAAACAATTGAAGATTTAACTTTATTTTTATTTTTTTTATTATTTATAAATTAAATTTTATGAATTTTAATAGCCTAAGATCCTAAAATCCTATGAGAATTAACATCCGTTAAGGAATATGTACAAACACTAGCAGAACTGATATAGTTTTCGACCCAGCCACGAAAGGTCTCATCAGAGTTCTTTGTGTTATACATATACATATTTTTACACGTGTATTCCTATTTAAAGCACAATCTATTGGAAATAGATTATGTGAATTATATTTGAATGTTATTCTCATCAGTATTTTTCCTTTTGAACTGAAAATTTTTCAAATTCAACATATTTTTCAATGTAAGTGTTACCAGTGAAAATCTACCACCATATCGCAGCCGACTTGCTCTTATAAATTTACATACTCTAAAAAGTCGGAGAATTGCATCGAACATATCATTCTTTTTGAATCTGATACAGGGAAATATAAATTCTAGTAATCTCTTAGAAAAGTTACAAATCAATGTACCTAACAGGAAACTTCGGTTTTATGAACCAATTTATTTAAAACCGCATAGATATAACTTCATCGATAATGACCCTCTACGTAGAACATGTATGGAAATTAATAAATTTTATAATCTTATTGACTTTTCTGCCAACTGCGCTACAACAAAGAAATCAATACTAATTTATCTTAATTCAAATACCTATCAATATGATTGTTTTTAATATATGTTTAGCTTTGTTATTTGTTTTATGTTAATTGTATTACTTTATATTATAAGCTGTTAAATTTAGTTTATTAAATAAATAAATAAATAAATAAATAAATAAATATTCTAAGTAACCGGAATTACATATTTATTTTCCAATTTACCCTTTTTTACCAATTTTTTATTTTAATGTAATATGTATAAATAGCCAAAACCGGATTGCAGATTTTAAACATTTTAGTGTCAAAAACCTAAAGTAGCATTATTAATTCGAGAAATATAAAATGGCGTATAGAGCACTTAAACTCCCGCACGACGAATTGTCCTCACATTCAAGATACTTAACACTTGTTGAAGAAAATTATTCAAAAAATTAAGAATATCACTCGTAGCAGCCGCGAAGATATGCCAGGTATCATATTAAAAAAATAAATGTTATAAAATTTTTTGACAGATAACACTGGTGAACACAACTCTTGTTTCCTTTATTGTTTTTTTTTTTCTATTATTGGCTACTTGCGTGGCCCTGATTATGAAAAAATACTGCCAACGGCTATACTTTTTGAAATATACAGTGTTATTGTTTCGACGAAAAAGTACAAAAAATTAATACATATGTTAACAAAATTTCTATCGAATACTACTAAAGAATCTTTAATAACATTTCCTTAAATGAACGACTTTGGGTAGATCTCAGTGCAAACTCCTGTAGTTGTCTACCATCATCTGTGAGCTCCAACTTCCCTGATATCGCTCCTCCATTGTTCCTCACTAAAATCACGAAGATTTTGTGGAAATTAAAGCCAAAACATGGGTGTTACGAGCGTTACTGCATCTCTCTTTCTAATGGACCATAACCGTAGATATACCACACAAATCTGTCATACAATATGAGGAACCCACGGCTTATCCTGATTACACAATTTTATTTTAAAGTATTCATGATACGCAGTTTTCACAAAGTTCGATATAGCTTTTCGATATTTTTTAAATGTATATTCACCACAGATATAGCAAAAACAATCAGGATTAAGTAGACGACATATTCTTGACGAAGACATATTGAAGACAACAATAGTATATATATAATTATAATTTAAATTAAAAATTAAATTAAAAAAATAAGAGGCACCCCCCCCCCCTCCCGAAGAAGTTTGTCTTCAAGAAACCGCTCTCTGACATTTCCAATCAATTCCACCAGAAACCAATGATCAGGAGTATAGCGCCACCTTCTAGGAAGATAACAGCTAATCTACTGAAGACGCTCACCATTCACATTCAACATCCACCGACAGATGAAGCAATTGCTGTTTGATCATTCGAGGGTGAAGGTATAACACTGGCCCTTAAGTGGTCAAATTGACAGCAACTTGTCTCATCAATAAAAAATTGGCGCATAATATACAAATATCTACAAAAAAAATCTCTATCTACCAACCATCTTCACATTCCAATACAATGCACTGCATGAGTAGGGGTTTACCCTGAGTATTGGTCTTAAAAAAAAAATTCTAATGTTCAATAAATAATGAAAATCTAATTAAAAACAATAGTATTTGAGGTCAGTTAGCTATAACTTTAAACAAGAAATTTTGACGTATTGAAAAAATACACGCAATTCTGATATAGAAACAAGCAAAAAATCGCAGGAAACAACGAATTTTTGGTCTTTTGTTAACCAGTGTTATAGTTAATATTTAACTCCATGCCAACAATATTTCTGACCTGCATTATCATTTATATTTAAATGAAAAACCTTTATAATTAAAACGAGTAATTAAATCTGAAAATGTTGCGGAAATTTCAATTACTTCGCACATCTTTCGAACTATTATAGAGCATATCTTATGACAAACATAATGAGAAAAATAAACTTGAATTGTTGAAAATTATTCGTATATTTACTATATCATTTGCATTTTCTCTAATTCCAAATACAATATTTGTTTTAAATGACTTTTATGTGTAAAGCATTTGTAAAAGATAAACCATTATTTCCATGTTTAAATTTCTAACGCTATTGTTGATTTTTAAATTTTCAATGTTCAGCTCCATTTGAAAAACCCTAACATAACCGCCAATAAATTAGCATACTGGACAATGTTTAAAGTGGTCTTGCCAACCGATAAATTGAAATTCAACTCAGACCAAATGGTACAACATCAAGAGTATTAACACCATACCAAATAAGGTCAATTGTGTTACATTTAGTCATGGATTTGGCTTAAAAAGTACACTCTTAATCCCAATTTAAAATCTTTGTTGAACACTTTCTGCATATGCTGATAGCGTGTATTTGCAAAATCTATAATACAAACAATATTCTAAAGTAATACATAAATATATACTACATATAAGTATTTATTTTTAAAATAAAATGAAAAAAAAAAATTGTTCCATTTCAATTGTGTTCTATTTTATGTTTTATTGGCTTTTTTATTTCAATTGATATATTATTTAGATAAATTGACAACCTATAAATGTCTCCATATAAGTATGCATTATGTGTGTTTGGGTATATAGAATAAAATAATTTAAAATAGAATAATTTAGAAACTGTTTTGTGTTTGGAATATAAATTCGATGTGCAAAATATTTACAGTTTCTTATTATAATGCTTAAACTGTGAACTGAGCAATAAGAAATTTAAAAAATTCAAATAGAACAAAATCTTGATGAAAAAAAAGTTACAATAAAGAAGCAAATATGTGATTTTACACCATTTAAGGTAGAAAAATAAACCATTAAATAATGGTCATTAAGAGAGAGATAGAGAGAGAGATTTCAATTGAATAGAAAACAGATAAAAATTACATAAAAAAAACCGTGTTAAATTTTTACAATGACCTCATAAGTGTTACTGCATGGATAATGTTTTACAATAAAAACAATTTAGTGTAACAGGGAATAAAACAAAAAAATGTAATTGAAAGTTGTTTGTAATACTCACTATTTTAAACACCCCTTTAGAAAATATTCTTCTGAATTATTTTTCCTACAAATTAGTGGTAATTTTTATAAAATTAAAAGCAAAAGACATAGTGCTAACTACATTTATTTCAAAAATCAATATATTATTGCAAACTTATAATAATTTTTGTAAAATTTGCATTAAAGTTTCCGACTATTTTTAATTGCAACAACTTCCTTATAACTTATTATTTAGTTGGTTTAAAAATCCGTGTAAGGAACAAATATTTATAGATTTAAAAAAATCAGCGCTTTTATATTCATCTCTTAAACCTAGTCAAAGTAATCATCACATTCATCAAACTATGTTTTTTTGCCAGGGCCAAGCATTAACGCTACAGCATCCGCCATAGGATTTTAGTGACTTTTTTTTTTGTTTATTAAGACCAATACTCAGGCTAAACCTCTACTCCTGCTGTGCATTGTATTGGAATTCTATCTTCAGAATAGTTTTTTTTTTTTCTTTTATAAAATAATACTTTACTACCTTTTTATCTATGAGACAAATTAATCATTCAAAAGGCAGTGATATAAATTTACCCTTGAATGATCAACAACAATTGCCCAATCCTTCAATGGATATTGCTTGTGAGTGGTGCGCGTCTTCACTAAGTACGTTAGCTGTTAACTTCTGATAAGGTGGTTTTGTACTCCTGAGGTGTAATAGACTGCAATGTCAGGGAGCGGTTACTTGAAGATGGACATCTTTTGAAAAAGCCGCAATTTGAGCCGGGATTTGAACCTGGGCGGTTTGACTTTTTGTGCAAGCGTTCAAACCACTATGCCACTATGGTTTATACATAACATCGCTGAAATAGTATACATTAGGGTGGGTCAGTTTTTTTGCCTACTAAGCGTATAGCAAAATCGTAATCTACGGAAAATTCTAAATTATTTACCCAAATAATGGTTTTGGAGGTTTATGTCAAAATAATAATAGTTTTAGGTTTTTAAGAGTTTGACTATTATTATTTTGACATAAACCTCCAAAACCATTATTTGGGTAAATAATTTTCCACAAATGAGGACAGGTATAGAAAGCTGAGAAAATTTCCTTTAAAATAAGCCCCTTCCAGCGTTACAGGTCAACTATTCACCAATTGCAATGAATACTTCCAAAAAAAATAGCATTATTTTCGGATAACCTGAGCACCAAATTTTCGCTTAAAAACCGGAAGCTCGATTTTGATTTTAGAACCATGGTTTCTTTGGGAAAAGTTCTTAGAATTTCCCGTAGATTACGATTTTGCTATACGTTTTGTCATGTTTTTTTTGGAATAGTGTCTCAAAATACTTATTTTAATAAAAATTTAGCAGGTCGTTGTACACAGAGGGTAAGTTTGTCATTCCTATACGCTGCTATTCTTATTCAAACGTACGAGTTCTTTAAGTTTTTGGATTCTCTGACTAGTTATCAAATAAGAGTAGAGAAAATTTTAATAATATCAGTCTATAGCAGGTGATAACTTTGCCAGTTTTTTGTCCCATAAGCTAACGGGTTGCTAACTTTTCATTATAGGTACATATGGCCGATACGAAACTTAAAATAGACAAAGCAAAAGTAAATTTATTTATTTTTTACAATCTAATAATTAATTAAGTTATAATTAAGTGACGAAAACCATTAAGTTCGGTGTAGTGAAACAGAACTGAGATTCAAATGAGAATCGAACCAACGACCTCCGGGAGTAACAAACTAGTACCCAACCCACCAGTCGGTAGGGCACTTTATAACTGCAATGATGGTTTAAAAGTAAGTCTAGTGAATAGAATGGATAAGGGAGCATATCGTAACGCAACTCACTGAATTCTGCCATGGGAACTGCTTTTTTTGTTGTTATTGAGCTTTTTCTATTTTACATTTTGAATGTAATTAGGTTTACATACATGCATATTGGCTATTTCAACCCTGTTTCAGGATTACAGGGCTCACCAGTCGGTAGGCCACTTTATAACTGCAATAATGGTTTTAAAGTAAGTCTAGTAAGTCATTTGGGCAACTTTTTTTTATTTTCAACTCTTCAAAAAATCAAAGCAGTCGCTATTCGCGAAATTACGTTATTAGTTGACAAACCAATCTTGACCTTCTTTGGCTATAATTTATCCTAAGAAAACCACAGTTTTCTTGTGGGCTATCCATGTCGTTTATGGTACAACGCTCTTTCAAATAGGAACTGTACTCGCTGTGCACTCCTGCACATTTGTCACACAATTTCATCTTTGGTCGGCTGTAAGCAAATGCGACCACCAAGTAAAGTGATATGCTTATGACTATAGCAACTGCTAGTATTTCACCTCCAATTGACTAAAATGCAATTTTTTTAGTTTGTTTTACTGTATAGACCTCAACTGGAAGTGTTAATTATCTCTTGTGCTGGTACGTCCACAACGAAATTTAGTAATAAATCATTTATTTTGCCATTTGAATTCATTGTTCAGAGATCCTATAATATTTATAATGCACTCGGTAGTTTATTATCAAGGGCACAGCTTTTTTAAATTTTGTTAAAAGGAGGATTGTTCAGTTAAAAAGCGAAAGATATTAATAACTCTTCCATATTACTTTACAAAGAATAAGACAAAGAATACCGTTTCAATTTTAGTAAATGTAAATTTAAATTTCATATAGGTTTGGTTGAATTTTATAATAAAGATTAGATATTCCATTCTGCTGTAAATATCTGCTGCTTTTGTATAGCGGAAAATCCCTCATGTAAGCTATAGATAATTCTAAAGTTTTAAAAAATATTTGATGCTGTTCGTTGTTATGTTTTGGTATATGATTAACATCAAAAGGCAAGTGTTACAAACAATAATATGCAGTAGTTGGTGTTATTTATTTTACCAAACGCAGCCACATTTTTTTTTTTTTTTTTGCTACTGAGCTTTTTTTATTTTACATGTTCGAATGGAATTATGTTTACGTACGTGCATATATAATTGGCCATTACAACCCTGTTTCAGGGTTGCGGCCTACGTTTTCGCAATACCTATGTGGTGTATGTTAATTTTTATCCATGAGTATCGGCACCTACAATTAAAATCTGATCCGTACGACAGACTTGATATGCTTGTTCATGGCAATTAGTTACTCTCAGAGCTTGTGCCAATAAAATGCTAAGTGGTTGTCGCCGAAAGAAATATTTTTTTCATATTTACTTTTTTAAGATGTCAGAGCAGGGCTTTGAACCCGGAGCTCTTGTCTTAGTAAGTCAACACCACTATGATACTGCGACTACTGGAATTATGTTCCCACAATGTTAATTACTAATTGCACTATACGAGTATATGAACATCAAATTATATAACTGAATTAAAATCTAAATTGACTCAACTTTTTTGTACAAACAATATATTATTTCTAAGGTACACAGTTTTGCTTATTAAGCGCGTTTGAAATAACTAGAGCGTACAAGTTGAGGGAATAAATAATCTGCTCCTAAAAGCCACAAAATTTAGCACAACATTTTCATTAAACAAGCAATTTTACTCTAATTGTTGTAAATTTTTCTTTGACCTTCTCAATAACGTTGGTTGCATATAAAAAACTTTAGATGCTAGTGATTGAACAAAATGAATTATAAAGCTTCAAACGCGGCTAAGGTATCACAAAACTTACGCTTTATTACCATCTACATTTTAATATTAAAAAATACTCTCTATTTCCTTGATTATGTTCTCATAACCGACCTTATAATTTGGTCATTTTATATTTTCATAAATAAACTTTTTTGTTTTTTGTTATTTTTATTTCCTAAACTCATCTTTGCTGATTGCTCTCTATGTGTGTATCTCCACTGATTACCCAATAAATGGCTATAATCTTGAAATTGCAAATTTTTGTACGTTTCTGAAACAACTGCCTATACAATTCAAAGAAATTCAACAACTTTTTTCCATAGAAAACATAACAAACATATTGTAATACTCTCGTACATGTTTCGTGTTTAAACAAAATGCTCTTCGGTAAAAGTGAAATTACATTGAAAGTCTATAATATAATGAGTTTCTGATGCCATATAATTTCACTTTAGTTGTTAACCAATATGGTTTAAAGTGGAAGATATTTATTTGAACAACTACAACAACATAAAGAACAATGATGTAACCACACTACCCATACAGATAGACGAAAATAACAAAGTACAGATAGATATCGGCAGAATCTCTCTATATAATTATAAACACTTGGATGCTAAGTGAACAACAAAAAACAAAAACAAAACAAAAAAGAAGTTAACAATAAAAAAACTATACTTCAAAAGAAAATTGAAAGCAAAAAGTAAAAAAAAATTAACAAAAAAAAAGTGCCATTATATAGAATTTCTTCTATCTGAACCGCGTAAATCCATTGCTGCATTGCCAAGTATTTGCAACCAACTTAAAATGAGTGGGTTAAACACATATTTTTTTTTTTTATTTTTTTGAAAGAAAAGGAAATCTTTTCGTAGCAATGGAACGCAGACAAAAGAAACAAAAGAAAAAAAAACCAAAGAAACAGCACATTCATCACTAAATTGGTAAAATATTTTTGTTGTTGGTCTGCCTCCTTTTTTTAAGATTTATGTATGTTTGCTAAAAAAGTTTTGTTTTTGCCTTAAAATACACTGAAAAAAATAAGTAGATAATTTTAATTAAAAATTGGTGTAATAAATTTTAAAAATTTCAAGAAAAAATTAAGACAAAAAATAAGTAAGTCTGCAACAAACCAAACTGTGTCTTCTTTTCTAATAAAGGTTTCACAATGTCTCGTCAAAACACCGTAAGAATCATCATTACGACTTAATTTCGCTATTTAATACAAAATGTAAAGGTCGTACTAACAAAAAACTTGAAAAAAAAAACGAATAAAAAGGCAGTATTTATAGGCGAGACAAAAAATAAAAAAATAAAAATTTTTTGTAATTATTTTTACAATATCTTTAATCCTGGGAGGAGATTGATACAACCTTTTTTATATAGTAAGCAAACCACTCGGCTATATAATTTTTAAAATTTAATAAATTATTATAATTTTTTATTTAAAATTTTTAATTAATTAATTTATAAATTAATAATAAAAATTAGTATAATTTTATTAAAATAATTAATTTCATTCATAATAAAATTTTAATGTAAAATTTATAACAACATAAAATTTTAATTAAAATAAAATTTTTATATTTTTAATATGTCATGCATAAATATTTCGACATGCGAAAATTGTATGCAAAAAGGATGCCTCGCGTACTCACAGTCGCTTAAAAGTAAAAATAGTTTAATACATACATACATACATACATACATGCATACATATCTGGCCTTTACAACCCTGTGTCAGGATTACGGCCTAGCTTCTCGCAACACTCATGTTGTGTGTGTAAATTTTTATCCATGAGTACCGGGACCTACAGTTTAATGTCGACTCTGAACGACAGACTTGAGAAGCTTGTTTATGGCAATTAATTACTCTCAGAGCTTTTTTGACTGCTGAGAGGTAGTCGCCGAAAGAAATATATTTTTTTTTTAAGATGTCGGAACTGGGTGTCGAACCCAGGGTTCATTTCTTAGTAAGCCAACACACTAACCACTAGACCACGGCGACTACAAACTATTTTAATACGTCTGAATAATTTTAAGCTTTAAGATGAAACTCAAGCATAAAAAATGACTGCAAGCAGGAATGTTTAGACTGAGTTATGTATATAGTTCTGTTTTTGTCATTCAGAATTATAAAGCAGATGTATTTTTGTAATAAAATTTGCAATTTGATTCTTCTTATAAAACAGGACTTTATAAAACTGATGATCTTGAGGAATAAAATACATTGCAATAATAAAAAAAATGAAAACAATATTGTCCTTTTCGAATCCTACAGAAGAATTTTATAATTATGACTATATGTATTTCTATAATTAAATAAATAATTAACTAATGAAAACCTCGATATCGGCTGGCAAAATATTTTTTGTTACCAGAAGCATTATTTTCCTCTGGTCTGCCTGCTTAAGTAAATATATAGCAACTTTAAACCTTTTTTTGTTTAAACAAAATGTGTCATAGCTTTATTAATACTATTTAGTTTATAGAATATATGATAACAGGTTCGGAATTTCAGTATTTTATGCAGTATAAATTTATAGTGCATCTAAAAATTTAATTAAGTGTTCCGTGTGATAAATTAGAAACTAAACTGAACGACTTAATTGAACTACCGTACAGATATTTTAATACTTCTCGTATATTCATCGAATTCAAAGCGGCTCTCTAGAACCCAATGTCGCTTTCTGAAGCCATATTTAAAATTGGTATCGCTGAAAAAATAATACAGACGTCAGTTCAAATAGAACAGAATCTCTAGGAATCATGCTCCACCACGTGTGTTTTAATTTGATATCCTTAATATTTTGTTAGAAAATTCTTTGCATGCTTAATACAAGGGAAACAATTTTATACTAAGGGAACGCATGTACAGCAATGATATTGATATCATAGACTGAAAATTGCAAGATCTTATTACATACATCTATGCATAATGGGCCATTACAACTCTGTTTCAGGGTTAAAGCAGCACATTTGTTGTGTTGGTCAAGATGCCAGAGCTAAAAGTACATGTGAAGAAAAACAAGAAAAATTGTTATATCTCCTCAAACCAGATGCATATCTCAAAATGTTATTATACAATTTCTATCATATTCTCCTTTTCTCACCATCATTGCAGTCTTTGTAATTGTTATCTTATTTGGATGAAACAGAATTACAATTTTATTTTTGTTTTTGCCCTCTTATTCCATTTCATCCACATTAGTCGACATCGACGACATGTACGACTGTGGTTAGAGTGCAGCGCCAGAAGCGAGCGCATTATAATTTAATATTCTGGAGGCCCGAAGTTCGAGCCCCAGGAAAGGTCTGATCAATTTTTTTAATTAATAAATAAGCGTTTATTTAAGCTTTAGGTCTATTATAAAATTATTTTTTCGATATTTCGCTACTTCTCTGCGTAGCTTCTTCAGGAAAATGAAGAAGAAGAAGCTACGCAGAGAAGTAGCGAAATATCGAAAAAATAATTTTATAATAGACCTAAAGCTTAAATAAACGCTTATTTATTAATCAATAATAAGGTCAACTAAACTTATTAATACAATTTTTTTAATTTTAATTATTGTTTCGTCAGACACGGCACGGACATCATTTCTTCTTTAATTACCAAAAATATTCGTTGCAGTTGACTTTGATCTAATTAAAGAGTTTCTGACGAAACAAAAAAAAAGAAATAATAATTTTGTTTTTCTTTGAAATAGTCAAAGGTCAATTTTCTTTACTTATAAGTCGGAAGCCTATATCTCCAGACGCGACCTTTTAAAAAATTTGAAAAAAATTATGCCAAAGATAGTTTCCTTCTCCACAGTTGTGACAAATTTCAGAGTGGAGGTCTTTTTGGATCAAGAAAGAAAAATCAAATCGGAAAGGAAGATATTTTACAAGGAGATTAAAACAATTCTGATAGGGGTGGGATAGTATACGATTTTTAGATTTCGATTAGCTAGAACCGCTTATTCAACAAAAAAATACATAAGCAAAAAAGAAAGGATGTGGGATGGGAGCAAATGGCTCCTTATAGAGGTCAAAGCTTGGTTTGAAGGAATAAAAATCCACAAAAAGCTCCACAGCTGCCCTGGAGTAGCCCCTAGAGAAGTAAAATTTAACGACCTTCACTAAGTTCCAGTTTAAAGTTACATTTTTATATAAAATTTGCTCCTACCATTCTAGGGAGTGTTATGATATACTTTATTCATACCAAAACTCAGCAAATTCGGAAACTGCCATTTCAAAAACGGCATATTTTAAGTTAAGTTGAGGTGCTTCAATCCACATACATATCTGTGGAATTTTGAAAAAACGTCTTCTCTCGAAATAAGGCAATTTTTCAAGATTTTTATAGTAAATATAAAATTTCCTTGTCCTTCTTTTGCTCTAATCCCGGTATTTCTACGACATTTGGAACGCAAGATATGCAGTTGACTAATCGACTTCTTTCAGTCTTTCCCCCAATTTCAATTTGACAAAACGACTTCTTTCAGAGAATTAAGAATAATTTAAAAAATTGAATGTCTATAAAAAATTGTATTTCATTTTTATTATTATTTTTTAATTATCATGCAGAAACCCAAGTATATCTTCCAGATCAACTTCTTTCAATCTTTTTTTCATATTCCATTTTAACAAAACAACTTGTATTGACTTAAGCGATTAAAATAATTTTCAAATTTAATCAAAAAAATTTTGACAAAGCGACTTGTATGGTGGAAGCTAATTTTTTTTTATTTAAAATCTATTTAACAAAAAGTCTTAAATTAATTTTTTGTCGTTTTAAAGAAAACTTTCTGCTAGAGAGGAAAAAAGGTCGCATAATGTTCGTTAAGTATTTGTGTATGATATCCAAGTTCAAAATTTCTTTAATTTTCTAAGTAATAATTTCTTCTTCTACTTCTGTTTTTTTACTCTACTGAAAAGTTGTTGTTTTAGAAAGAAGACGTTTTGTCAAATGTCCTCAGATATACATATAGTACTCAGAATATGTAGATTTTTTAACCATTGAATATTATAAAGATGTTTGTTCTTAAACACAGTTCAACCAGCATTTAGTAATAGCTAAACAATTGAGCTAATAACATATATAGAAGACAAAGTGTCGACTAACTTTTTGAGTTAGTTAAGGATAATCAAAGATTGTTAATGATTTCTAGTCGATTGAAAAAACAGTGGCACTGTTTTAAACCCGCGCTTACAATATGTACATATTGAACAATTGTTTTACATTGTATTTTACGATATCAAATAATTGATTATGTTCGCATATGCTATAGTTTATGGCATAATTAACTTAAACACAATCATAGTGTTTTATAAAATATTTATTTTTTTTTACTAAAGCCATTAAATTAATTATGAATTATTAATAATAATAATCAAATATTACTTTGTTTATTTATATTATAGAATAAACTATTGCATGTTATAAAAGACTTAAGCAACAAACATTATGTAAATAAGCAAACGAACATAAACGATTTAAGACACAAACTTTTTTTTCTAAGTTCTTATTACTGGCAAAATATTACGTTATTTTGTTGTTGTTTTTATTTTTTTCTACTTCTAGCAAATCTCTTTAAAATGTATGCAAATTGTATATATTTGCCAACTCAATTTATTGTCAGCAACTAAATATGCAAAATCCTGTTTTAGCCTGTAACCGTTATTTAGTAGCGCTCTACATAATTTAAACATTTTTAAGCCACAGAATTATATGCAAATCTCTGTGGCAACTAAACTTGCAAAAAAAAATAGTTCTCCTTTAGTGGTTTTTTTTATTATTTTTTTTTCTTCTTCTTTTTATTACTTACCGAAAATGAATAATATGGTCTCATGGTTTTGCATACACACTGTTTTTATTTATTTTTATTTTTTTATTTTTTATTTGCTAAACAAGTGCGTATTTCTTTACCAAGTCAATGAGTTTATGCGTTCATTGGTCTCATACCCAGCGGGCATATGGACAATTTATGAGGTTGCTTTACAAGATAAAAAGAATTTGATAAAATTTCTAATAAATTGTTTTTTAAAAGTAATAAAAAGAAAAAAATTAAATTTCTTTTATGTGGCATGGCCTTAAAAACATGATTTTTTACGCAAAGCAATTTCATAGAAATTCTATGGCCTCTACATAAGGGTAATTAAGAACAATTTATAAATGCAGTTGTTTCTTTAAGAAGATTAAAACAAAAATTTTATATATTGACAAATAAGTCCCGTATATATTTTATAGGTTTTTAATTTAAATTAATGATGCCAGCGAAAAAATCTATAAAATCTATAACAGTTGCTGGATTAGAATCACATGATATTTATCGACAGGAAGTCTAAAATAAATTTGCAAAGAAAATAAAGTTTTCATATGGAATGAAATAGATTATAACTGATGATATCGACAGGTAACCAAAGTTACTGATGACTTTTAATATTTCAAGTGACTCAAAAAGAAAAACCTTATAGAGATATGAATTATAAATTACAAGTGTTTCCTGTTATCACGTAAAATTTGTTAATTTTAATATTAAAAAAAGATAAACTAGCTATTCAGATTGAAAGTTAACAATAATTTCTTATAACTGAATTGAGTTGTACTATATCGTCTGGTATTTTTTTTTTTTTTTTGTTTTTCAATAATGAATTTCTACAAAATTTAGAAATTGAATAAATTGTTTTAGTAAATAAAAATATGCTGCAAAACAATTTCACGGCTCTCGGATTTTAATTAATGGCCAACAGGTTTCTTTCTTAAGTCTTTTGATTTAACTAAAGACATCATGTTTGTTTCAATATTTTTTATTTTTATTATTTCTATTTTTCTTTTACTTTTCTTCACACTATTGGTGTATGTTTTATTATAATAAAGTGATAAAAGTAAAGAGCAATATACTTCACAGTTTAGCAGTTAACACCTGTAGGCTCTTTAAGCCGAGGTATATATGTAAAACCCTAACAAAAAAAAAAAAACTTTCGGCTGTATTTATAATGAAAAGTTAGCAACTCGTTAGCATATAGGACAAATAATTAGCAAGTTTATTACCCTTTATATACTGATATTATTAAAATCTTCCATACCTGCTATTTGATAACTGGTCCGAAAATCCAAAAAACTAAAGAACTCGTGTGTTTGAGGAAGAATTTCCAGGTATGTTAATGACAAATGTAGCTTAAACATACAACGAGCTGCTAACTTCTTATTATAAATATGGCTGGTTGTTATTTTTTAAATCATTTTTAATGATTTTAGTCAATTTAAAAACAGTTTCAAAAACTAAATATGCATTTGTTTATATAAAGCTTTAACCACACCAGGGCTCTATTATAGAATGGTAGATATAAAAACATTCTTACAAGTTAATAATTTTAAAATAATAATCCTTTTCTACAAAAAAAAACCCAACCGGATTTGTAGAATTCCTTCATTGCAAAAAATTCTAAGAAGGGGGGGTACGTGGTATAGTGATTAGAGCTCTCGCACAAAAACTCAAAGGACCCAGGTTCAAATCCCAGTAGAGGTGAAAAGTTAGTTTGCGGTTTTTTCAAAATTATAATTTAAGAATAAGAGGGGGGGAGGGGAGACTCCAGGAAGACCATTTACAAAGAAACCGCTCCCCGACATTCCACTCTATTCCACCTTAACCAATGTCAACAAAAAGCGAATGATCAGGGAAAAAATCGCCACCTATTGGGAACTAGCAGATAACAGCTAAACCTACTCAGCGAAGGCACAGTCACCACACAATCAACATGCAACGATGAGGCAATTGCTGTTGATCATTCATGGGTGAAGGTATAAGACTGGCCTTTAAATGATCAAGTTACAGCAATTTATCTCATTCCTAAGGCGCTTAATAATAATATAATAATTAATAATAATATATGTATTGTCCTTTCCAAAATTCCAATAAAATGCACAGTATTTAGTAGGGGTTTACCCTTGAGTATTGGTCCCAAATAAAAAAAAAGAAAGGTCTTAATAGGATTTAACTTTGATCTATATAAAGAGTTCCTGACGAAACAAGATTAATTGAAAAAAATTATCACTCTTACTGGGATTCGAACTCGAAATTCCTGACCATATAAGAAAAATTGACTTTATTTCCATTCTGACGTTTCTTAGAAGGTATTGTAGTTTAAAAGCGCATTTGCGAAGAATTCCTATTACAAATGTAGATTTTGCTTAGAAGCGTTAGAGACAGTGAAGCATACGTATAGAGTGTGATGGAAGGTTTCTTAATAGGTATATTGGGGACACATCCACCATTAAAGTTTCACGTCTGCTGACATAGGAAGGCAATAGGTCTACTAAATAAATAGACTTTATATGTTTCAGTGTCTTGTAGCCGTGTTCAATATAAATAAAATAATAATATACATAATATATGAAATGTATTGCTTTGGGAATAAGCATGTCTTTAAAAATATAAATAGAAGCTCAACTTTGCCCAAAACTTCATAATTGAAATTTAACAAACAAAAGAAAAGGTTATTGGTTTTTCGAAGTATATTTGATTACCAAGACGAATTGATTATAAGGTATGGGATCCATTTATTGTGGCTGGTTGAAACTCTCAGAATGTATTGCAGTATATTGAGGTGGGAGAAGTTAAAGCAAATTTCATTATTAATGTGAACTGCTCTCAACTTATAATCAATTTGTCTTGTTTTATAACCAACCAAGTAAAAAACGAACGTAATTAGAAAAATATTCATAAATTTACTAAATTTGGAATAACAAATCGAGTTGAATTGGTCTCCAACACTCATTCTTAAATTGATAAATGTCAGATTTCAATGTAGGTTTTGAAAGCATATCAGAAATCATGTCTTTTGATAAACAATAGCAGTATTTGATTACTTTTTTGTCAATATTGTATTTTACAAAAGGAATATAAATATGTTTGTGTAATGGATTCTTAATTTATCGTCCATTACATCCAAGTAACTTCTGTTGTCTTTATGCATTACTGTTGGATATGCTTGCGTACACCCTTTTTTAGACAAGACATTTCGAACGCAAACAGCTGGCAGCGTCTGATAATGCAATAAAGTCAACTTCAGTTATTGATAGCGCTTTGTACAACCAAAGCTAACTTCCGTTTAATATAAAAATATATCCAGAATTTTGTTTTCAATTCAATTTGTATTCAGTCTAATTTTTTTTTGTATTGAAGCCAATACTTAGGGGTAAACTCCACTGTGCATTGTATTGGAATTTTTTGGAAAGGACAGTAAAATATTTATCTTATATTTATTATGTTATTATTAAGCGCCTTAGGAATGAGACAAATTGCTGTGAATTGATTATTCAAAGGCCAGTGTTATATCTTCAGCTTTGAATGATTAACAGCAATTGTTGGAATCTGCATAGCGTTTGAATTTATTCCGTTATTAAAATTTAAATTAAATTCAAACATTTTGCTATAATTTTTAATTCATTCCAATCCTCAAGAGTTGATTTTTTGTTGCTCTTAATAATCTTGAAATACTTTGTAGTCGCCGTGGTCTAGTGGTTAGTGTGTTGGCTTACGAAGACGATAGTGCTGGGTTCAAATCTCAGCTCCGACATCTTTAAAAAAAAAGAAATATGAAACAATTACTTCTTTCGGCGACTACCTCTCAGCAGTCTTCTGGCAAAAGCTCTGGGAGTAATTAATTGCCATGAAAAAGCTTCTCAAATCTGTCGTTCGGAGTCGACTTTAAACTGTAGGTCCCGGTACTCATGGGAAAAAATTAACACACACAACATGATTGCTGCGAGAAGCTAGGCCGTAATCCTGACACAGGGTTGTAATGGCCAATTATGTATGTATGTACTTGTAGAAATATCGGGTTACGTATTCATGGATATGAACAATAAAGATTCCAAAAAACTATGATATTCATCATTTTTATAAGACAGATCTGAAACATTTTGCATCCAAACATTACAGCCTATTTCACCTTGTCGAAATAAACAGTCACTGAGAGAAAGAAAAACACACAAAAAAAAGTATGTTGGGATTCTCTATGTCGTTCGCCTGCTCTTACGAGTCAGAATTTTTTTATTTTACGTGTCGTAAAAATAAAGTGATGCTAGATGAAAATTTTTAATTGAATTTCTTTAAAATAGAAAATAATCTACTATGTATTTTGCTTGAGAACAAATGCAACTCTGCTTAAAAGTGCTTACTTGTAACATATCCGTTACAAATGGCCTTCCAGCTGTCATCTAATGTTTAACACAGATTAATCGATCTTCTAAGTAAATTACATTGGGTTTGGGTCAGTTTTATGTTGTAATTGTAACGTGTATGGGCAGTTTAATGATATAAAAAATATCGACATAAAACTAAAACAAAAGAGTTTGTGTGTGCGCGTGCTTTTGTATTGTAAAAAAAAATGAGTACGCATGAGAATTTTTTATATTGGAATTGGTATAATTTTGTTTGCTTAAATCTGTTTGTATGCACAGTGTGTGATTGTATGTGTCTATAACTATTTTGCATCAAACGGAAGCAAAAAAGCAAGTGACCCATTTTGACATTTGCCTTCGCTGCATTCGACATTGTGAAATTAGTTTTTGTATGAAAATCATTACGTTTTTCTCTTTTTATTCGTTTTGTTTGCACACAATTTTGATGTAGAGAAACCAAAATAAAATTTGTTTCGCCCAACAAGCGAAAGAGAGCACTCACTCGACATTGTGAAAAGGCTGTTAAACTCTATCAATATATTATTTGTGTCTAATTTTATTATTGAATCGCCAACATAAATCATATTAAAACAACATCACCTTATTAAATACTTCTGGCTTTTATTCTGCAAATTGTACAAAAACAATAACTGTTGTATTTATACTTATAATTTTTTGTTGCTGCAGTTGTAAAATTATATTTTGGATTTATACGAGTACATAAGTATGTGTCTTAAGTCTTTTGTTTTGTGCTGTCCACAAATCATTTCTTTTTTTTTAGCAATTAATAAAATTTGAATATTTCTATACAAAAATTCAAATGAAATCAAAACTTATGTAAGCATTTTATAACTTTAAAAATTTTACTTATTGTTGTATTTTATTTTATTAAACTCTTCATATCTTTTGTAGTAATTTTTTATACATTTTTTTTTTGTTTTCTTTTCTTTGCATGTTATTATTCATTCTAGGCACTCACAAAGTCCATTGTAGTGAAGATTTAATGCGTGTTGAAATTGGCCTGCCTGAACCCATAAGCACAGATATAAACGACAGTAGTAGTAGTAGCGACAGTGGTAGCATTAGTAGTAGTAGTAGTAGCAGCAGTAGCAATAGTGATGGTAGTAATAATGCAAACGAAAAACCACAAATCTATTTGGAAGGCCTTAAGGGCTATCCGGATGAACGTTGTCAACCTGAGATCAACGGTTCTTTAGCAGTGTTTCGCTTGTCGTTGAGTGATTTTTATGAGTGTGGTGTAACACGTATGGTTAATCAGTTAACGGTAAGTAAATTGCACTCCTCCAGTACTATTTTACAAGCAAGAAAATATAAAACGCAAAATGTAAAATGACTTTTAAATGAAAAAAAAAACCTATTGTGGGTTAATCATGACTCTGACCACACGCATTATACAATTTAAAGTTCCATATTACTTTTTGCAATTTGTTATCATTTTTTTTTTTATTATTTATTTTAAATTTATTTCCAACTGGATTTTTGCTTATTTTGTACATTTCTGTGTGTGTATGTGTGTGTTTTCTGTTTTCTAGGGCAAAAAAGTTTATTACCACAAAATTATTATCGAGTCCACAAATGGCAAAGAAATTGTTAGTGTTAAATGTATAACCAGTGGTCCGGTTTTTAATATAATGATGAATGAAACTAGCCAAGAGCAACCACGTTTTCTGTACCAACCAGATCAACTGAAACAGCATCAGCAACATCATGGCGTTGTAAGACGCGATGTGTTACCTGCTGGATTTCAAGAACCAGAGTAAGTATACAATGCCTTATTATTTATCTTAATTTACAATATTTCCTTTTTTTATTTTTCTTAAGATTTGCGTTTTTCACATATATCTTAAGGCCGAAACTGGATTCTTTTCGTTTTGTAATATTTTTGTGGCCCACAAAAAAGAATTATTGTATAACCAATGACTTTGTGAATTACTTTTGATAAGCAAAAGCATGAAAAAAAAATTTTATGAAAGAATGCCTAAAATAGTCGTAATAACGCAAATGCAATGAAATAGTAATCAATTTAGTTGTCAATTAAATAAGTATATCAGGAAAAAAACTGTTACAAATAATTTTCGAATAATTTTTATTCCAGTTGATAGAATAAAATGTCATGGACAGGCATCGAACTGTTTCTGGCAATGTGACGTTGTCAAATTGCTTTAAATATTTCTCCCCAATTTAAAATCTTCTTGGATTATCTGGATTTTATTACAAAGTTTCTAAATTAACAAATGAATTTCATTACTATGTGTCTTAAATATAAAGAAATTCTTGTAAAGAAATTCTTGTAAAGAAAATTAAAATACAATCAATGATTTGATTTTTAATGAAGGAATTACACTTTTCACCCTGCATTTTTTTTTATTTTATACTAGCTTAAACCCGGCGTGCTTCGCTACACCTACCACTATCATTTGTCCACATTTTTCGACTTATGATGTAATTCAGACCAAATTCAAAAACTTTAACTCTTACTTATTAATTTAGGATACACTGAACTCAATAGTTAGTTTGTCTGGAAGCCACCACGTCTTCTTGCCCGCCCTTTTTTCTACTGGTAATTTTTAATGACCACGAAATCAATCACACCAAATTCAGAAACTTAAATTCCACACTTCTAAAGATACGTAGGTATAAAGAAATCAATTTTTAACTTGTTCGGGAGGTGTCACACCCACTTGCCCAATTTCGTCCACTTTCTGACTGATGATTTACCTTGCCCATGAAGTCATTCAGACTCAAATCCGAAACTTTAGCTGTAACCGTTCTGAAGGTATACAAAAATCAGTATTTAGAGATAAAGAGAAAAAAGTGGGCGTAAAGTAGGCGTGTCAAATTTTCCTCACGATGAAAACTTAAATTGGATTAATAGAAACAAATGAAAGAAAAATTTGTCAAATCGAAAGTGGGCGTAAAAGTGGTCGGGGCAAAATTTTCTTTTCGTAAAAACCTAAGCTTGATCACGACAGTCATTAGAAAGAAAAAATCATTAAAATCGGTACAGCCGTTCTCAACTGATGCAATGACCAACGAACAACATTGATTTTCATTTATATAGATATGGGCATTTCCTCAAAATGGTAAACCAGGATCGAAAAAAATATGTTGATAATCATAGTGTTTTATTGCTTATAATTATAAAAAAGAGTCTATATTTTTATAATAAATTGGATTCTTAGCATATCTCAGATGAGGCAACTGCTTTTGACCATTCAAGAGTGAAGGTATAACACTGGCCTTTGAGTGATGAAATTAATTGGCAGCAACTTGTCTTATTCGTAAGACGCTAAATAAGAAAAAAAAATCTATTCTTTTCAAAACCCCAATACATGAGTAGGGATTTACTCCCCTCAATAAAAAAGAGAATAAAATAAAATGCAATAGAATGTTTAAATTCAGAAAAAATTAAACAGATAACAATTAAAAGTTCATAACTTATTTACAAATATAAGACATTTTCAGCTAACAAATGCTAATTGAGTAAAACTTATTGAGGCCTGTGTGTACACCAAATTTGATAATTCAAAAAAAAAAAAATAATAAAGTGATTAAATTAGAATTTATATCTGAACAGCGAGTCAAATAGTCTAGTGAACCTTCACTACTTTTAATAAAAGACTTAAAATACATATACTTAATAAGTTTGAAATATTAAAAGCATATGCTTTAAAACGCTTTAAAATTTTACAATTTTTTCTATTAGTAAAGAAGAAAACCAATAAATGGAATTTTTAAAATATTATAAAAATTAAATTATCGAAATTTTGTATAACACCCAGAATTACTTTCTGTTCCAACACGAAATCTTTTGAAAATTTTCAATTTTAAACAAGAAACCTCTTGCATGAGCATTTTATTTAGGGTTCTTGGTTTTTTTTTTTCTTTATAAAATTTTAATTTTAAGTTACGCCTTATTTTTTTAAATTATAAGATAATGGTTACAAAGCCTAAGTAATGTTTAATTATTTGAGCCCCATAGCAAAATATTCCATGAATTCTATATATTCAGAATTTCAAAGGCCAAATTACTGAAAAGGCTTAAAGTCATATTAGAAAATGCATGCTATCAAGTATCACCTTTCAATTTTTAATGCTTTCACACTTTTCTATTTATACACTTGCACTTTAAAAACTGAACCAAATTAACTACAAACTTGTAGTAAATTTAAGTTTTTCTTTTTTTATGGCTGTGGCATAATCAATTTTAATGAATTTTGACAAGAAATTTATTTTAGAAAAAGGGAAAACCTAAATGCTGCACGCAATTTCTAAATAATTTTGGAGAAAACAAATATGCGTTGGTATATGTTAAAACAGAAAGACAAGAAATTTTTTGTACGAATGGCAAACAGCTGTTTTTTGAAAGAAAATTACAACACATTGTAGTGAGTTTCTTTTTTTTTTGTATTTGAAAAATACAAATTTGCTAATTTTGAAATATTTATTTAATTTTCGCCTTATACCTAAGTGTTACCCTTTTCTGTTTCAAAAAATTTCATTTTTATTTGAGCAAAATTGCTTATTTTGTTAAGATTTATTGCATAAAGCCAATATACAAAGAATGAATAAAGAGGCATTATACATATCCCGAAATTGTTATGAATTCATCTACGCACCATTCATTTATGCTTTTCGGACATTTTCCACAAGCAGAATGGAAGATTTGGCTCTGCTCAATAAGCAATTGCGTCATTCAATACATGAATAGATAAAAAAAGTTGGGGTTGACTATGCCTGCCTTAATGGATTGCATATTAGTCTACTAGTGTAAGTAGTTGTCTAGCAATAATGGTGAAAAAAAGCACACTTATAAATATTATACATTATATAGGTCTTAAGATAATCACTAGCAGAACTAAAATATTTCTCGACCCCCGCTATGAAGGACCCATGAGAGTTCTTTGTATTGTACATATTCTCTTCCACATTATCTATTTAATTAACCATCTATGGAAATTAGATTATGCGACTTATATCTGTTTACTCCTTTGAAATGGAAATTCTCACCAGTTTGTTTGTGTTGAGATTCTTTTATTTACAACCATGTGCTGAAATTTGTAAATTCAGAGTAATTCGAATTACATTACAATTATTTTTCTTAAATTGCCCATTACCAATTTTTAATCAGTAATGGGCTTTTTATTCCGTCATAAGAAGATTTTAATTAATTATTGGATCTTTATTATGTAAGTCTATTTCAAATTATTATATTTCTATTATTTCTTCATGCGGAAACCAGGTAGTCACTCTATTAAAAAACTCTTAATTTTCGCGTCAACTTAACTTTCTGTGTTCTAGTGGCTAGCGATGTTCCGCATAACAAGTTCTGGTTACAGAATCTTATTCTCTATTATTATTATTATTTACATAATAGAGATCCAATAAGGGATTCTATTAAGATTTAAACCAATAAATGATTGTTAAAAATACACTTTAGACTATTAAAAATTTGGTATAAACAGTATGTAAATCGATTTTTGATAACGTTGCAGACAAAAGAAAAAACTTATATCGTCCCCTTAATAAAACAATAGTGTATAATTTTTTTTTCATTTCGAGATAATGGAGTTTAAAATTTTTGTGTTATTGGACATGTGGGAAAACAGTAATATTTCAGAAAATAATCGATGTTTTTAAGTTGTGGTCATTTTGCTATTTGGTGGAATAATCAGGCTACTAGTAAATGATATTTCATTAATTTACAAGTGCTTTAATTGCAAATAAATAGGACTCAAAGTACCATGATGTCACTTAGGCTATTTTATTTGTTTTATAATATGTGTGAAAATCATTATACACTGTTTTATTTTGTATGTTATACACTATTTTATTTGAATCATTTACACCATTTGTATTGCTAAAAAAAATTTTGTATATCAATATACGCAATTTTCCGATTGTATTTTGTTATTAAATAATAAAAATAGCAACTAATAAATTATTTACCCAAATAATGGTTTTGGAGGTTTATGTCAAAATAATAATAGTTTTAGGTTTTTAACAAAACCATTATATGGGTAAATAATTTTCTATAAATGAGGTTAGATATAGAAAACTGAGAACATTTCCTTTAAAATGAGCCCTATTCCAGCGTTACAGGTCAACTATTCACCAATTGCAATGAATACTTCAAAAAAAAAATAGCATTATTTTTGGATGACCTGAGCACCAAATTTTCTCTTAAAAAACCGGAAGCTCGATTTTGATTTTAGAACCATGGTTTCTTTGGGAAAAGTTTTTAGAATTTCCCGTAGATTACGATTTTGCTATACGCATAGTAGGCAAAAAAATTGACCCACCCTAGTGTACATGCGTATACACTATTACTTTATTGAGGGACGATATATTCGATAAAATTGTAAATATTATAAAAATTTTAATACAATTTTTAATACAAATCAATAAAATTGCCTTGAAATTTACAATAAAGAAAAAAAATTAGGTGAATTTAATCACTTCGCACATCTGATTGTGTTTGCAGGACAGAATTTAATGAATTAAAATAAAAGTTACTTGACCACCTGCCCTACTTGTTCCTATAGCTCAATTATGATGATAATTTTGAACAGCTCCAGTAAAATTATTTAATCCTAGCAAAGAATTACTAGAAAGACGTTGGACTGAGTGTATTGAAGTTTCAGGCAATTATATTGAAAATAATTTAATTTCAATATTTTAGTTCTTAATTTTCATTATATTGCTACAAACATTTCCGATCGCCCTTAGATATAAATACATAAAATATATAAAATAATAAAGGGAATTTAAAAATGGACGCTCTTGTCAATTGGGTAACATTATTAAATACTTTTTAACTATAATTTTATTAGATCTTCTGTATGTTAATTAATTTTGTTTTCTTTTTTTTTTTCAAGCATCTCTCATTTCCTCTGGATTATTTTAAGCCAGCGACTCTATTTTTTCACAAAATTATAATTTAATGTATGTTATAACAAGCCTACTTACCCACAATTCATATAACCAGTCATTACATCTTAAAAAAAAAGAAAAACAAAATTAAAAATTATATCAACAATTCTTCTTTTTTGGTTTTTTTTCTTTTTTTTTTTTGTAAAACAAAAAAAAATGCCACACTGATCGATAATTATGTTTAAATGACTGTAATACGAGTACAATTTAAGAATAAATTATAATGTTCGTATGCGTTTATTGGATCATTTCCTTTTTTGGTACACCAAACATAACAAAAGCACCTCAAGCCTCTATTTTATCTATAAAACTAAACTGGTACTTTAAGGAGTCATTGCTGGTACGTACGAGTGCACACTTTTGTACAAGTTGTTATGAATATGATAATTATGGGGTTGAGCCGACTAAAATAAATATTCATTTCATTTATTTCAAGTTAAAATAAAACTTGTATTGTATATACGAAGGGAAATAAAAAGGGTTTGAAAAATATTTATAAAGAATATTAGGGGTAATCACAGTTTTTAATTTCAAAGGTACAAGTATGTAGTAGTTTAAAGCCACTGTGTATAATGGTGCAATTTTTTGATTGTTTAAAACTTGTATATGGGTGGAGTAGCCCAAATCTTTGCAGTAGTGAGCGAATCATTTGATTTATATTTTTGATTTTCGATCAGTTAGTAGGGACATAAATATTGTTACTAATTTGAACATACCCATTAGAAAATTAAAATTGAACATACCCTTTTATTATTGAAGGATAACCACTATAGCGTTAGTCAGATACGGGAATTTAAAACTGTATTAACTTTAACAATGGAGTAGTCAGATAAAGCAAACCGTATCACAGTTATAGCACTTTTTATGTGTTGAAAGAAAAAAAAATGATATTTATAAAACGCTCCGCCCTATCGGCATTAGTCGCATATTCGTCTACAGATGCATACTTCGAGAAGACCAGAGATATAAAAGACTGCTCACGTTCGGGCCGCCCATGTACCGTCCGGACCCAGCAAGTACTCAAAGCCATCAAAGCAAGAATTCAACGAAATCCTCTCCGGAAACGGAAAATCATGGCCCGTGGGATGAAAATTAATAGTATTATTAAAAAAAAAAGACTTGGGTCTTGGAGCTTTCAATCGGCGTACAGGATATTTGCTGACTGCAACTTTAAAAAAATAGGATAGAAAAATCCAAACGTCTTTTGGTGAAGTAAGCTGATAACTTGCATAGAAAAATCTTGTTTACGGATGAAAAAATGTTTACCGTACAGGAAAAGTTTAACAAACAAAATGGTAGGGTTTATGCCCGGTCACCTAAAGAAGCATCAGAACTCATTACACGGGTCAAAAATTGTCATCATTTAGCTGCTGATAAAACGACACAGACCTGGCTTCGAAAAAATTTGCCAGCTTTTATATGCTCTGAAGATTGGCCATTTGGCAGTCCTGACCTTGAGCTTGAAAAAAGTATTTGCTTATTATTTGGATAATTTCGGCGTTTACTATATAAACAGAATCAAGTCAGTCATCTACAAATACTAGTTTCTTCCTAGTACAATACACTCCATGAGTATGTGTCATCTCCTGAAAATTGGTCTCGTAATAAAATATCTCATTATTAAAATACTCATGCCTTGATAATGCGGTATGTACTTATTTTTGTAATTTCAACCTGGCTGTCTGTTTTAATCAAAATCTTTGTCTCAATATTTCAATAGCACGCCCAAGAATATAACAAAATACTTAAGGTAGAATTAGCCGAACGTTGATGTAACGTAACGCAACGTACGTTGGTTTCTAGCATATGAAAACAATGCAAATGATTATCCAAAATAAATGTCACGTTGACGGGACGGAAGAATCTGTATAAAATAGAATTTCTAAACGTTTTTACGTGACATTTCAATGAGAGTGATGGGACTATTGTATGTTAAATGGCAATGTGGCTCAAATGCCCTTTTTTGTACTTTTATGCTTATAAGCAAAGCTTTTTCTTTTTTATGCGTACAAAAAGACTTCAATTTTTAAATCTTTTAATTTTTTTTAATTTTTAAAGTCTTTAGGTACATATTATTATATTTATGTGAATAATTTAAATTATGTGAATATAAAGTTTGTTTTTAATTTTTTTTTTAAATTAAAAGTCCCATGTTTTACTTAACATATCTTCGACAGATGAATTATATACATACCAAATGCAAAATTACTCGATTATCTAAAAAGAAGCATATGGGATGCATGATTGATTTATGTGCTAGCTAGTTACTGAGATAATTAAAATTTTTTTTAAAAAGTTCTACTTAAAAATTAACTTTTTTCGTTTCCGGTCCACAATGGACCAGTGGATCCGATTCAATAAATAATTACTTTAAACCAAAAATTTAATATTCAGTAGTAGTATAAGAATACATTTTTAGGAACCATAAAATATAAGAAGTAATTATAATATGCTCTTATTTTGGTACTTCTGGTACCTTTTTTAACTTTGTGTTAATTTAACAACATTCATCACTGCTCTAAACAGCTGGCTTCATATTGCCATTTAAAAATTAAAATTTTTTATTTGTGCTGTGTTTTGTGAAAAATAAGTCAAAAAATATAATAAAAATAAGTCAAAATAATAATAAATATAAAATTATTATATTTTGTTTTTAATGGACGACGAAAAATTAATATTATTGGTACAGGCCTTTATAACTTGTTGGTTTGTTTTTATTTACATTTTCTGTTGACATATGACACGTTTGTATAACTGCACATACGTACGTACGTTAACGTACGTACCGTTTTTACGACATCAACGTTTGGCTAACCAGGCCTTTAGAAAGTGTAGAATTTTTAAATTTCTGTGTAATCTTTACAATAGAGAACATTGTTGACTACAGAGAGAATGAAAGAGATTTCTTTTACATTGAGCTCTCATATGGCTAGCCATTCTTAAGGTAGAATTAGCCGAACGTTGATGTAACGTAACGCAACGTACGTTGGTTTCTAGCATATGAAAGCAATGCAAATGATTATCGAAAATAAATGTCACGTTGACGGGACGAAAGAATCTGTATAAAATAGAATTTCTAAACGTTTTTACGTGACATTTCAATGAGAGTGATGGGACTATTGTATGTTAAATGGCAATGTGGCCCAAATGCCCTTTTTTGTACTTTTATGCTTATAAACAAATCGTTTTCTTTTTTATGCGTACAAAAAGACTTTAATTTTTAAATTCTTTAATTTTTTTAATTTTTAAAGTCTTTATGATATTTATGTGAATAATTTAAATTTTTATGTGAATATAAAGTTTGTTTTTAATTTTTTTTTTTAAATTAAAAGTCCCATGTTTTACTTAACATATCTTCGACAGACAAATTATATACATACATACCAAATGAAAAATTATTCGATTATCTAAAAAGAAGCATATGGGATGCATGATTGATTTACGTGCTAGCTAGTTACTGAGATAATTAAAATTTTTTTTTTAAAAGTTCTAATTAAAAATTAACTTTTTTCGTTTCCGGTCCACAATAGACCAATGGATCCGATTCAATAAATAATTACTTTAAACCAAAAATTTAATATTCAGTAGTAGTATAAGAATAAATTTTTAGGAACCATAAAATATAAGCAGTAATTATAATATGCTCTTATTTTGGTACTTCTGGTACCTTTTTTAACTTTGTGTTAATTTAACAACATTCATCACTGCTCTAAACAGCTGGCTTCATATTGCCATTTAAAAATCAAAATTTTTTATTTGTGCTGTGTTTTGTGAAAAATAAGTAAAAAAATATAATAAATTATATAATCAATATTAATAAAATAAAAAATTATTATATTTTGTTTTTAGTGGACGACGAAAAATTAATATTATTGGTTCAGGCCTTTATAATTTTTTGGTTTGTTTTGTTTTTATTTACATTTTCTGTTGACATATGACACGTTTGTATAACTGCACATACGTACGTACGTTAACGTACGTACCGTTTTTACGACATCAACGTTTGGCTAACCAGGCCTTTAGACCAATGTAATTCAAATCTTCATTTTCTGCACACAATTGTGCTACAGACGCATTTCATTTATTGAGAGTTTTGGTTAACTATGCTTTAGACCCTTGTCCTGATTTCTAGAGATTTTACCTCCCTCGTTATGTGAAAATTAATTTCATATCCAGCGTATAGGCTAGCTTTTGGATCATTTGGCATAGAGAACTTTCTTTCAGTTGCAAACGAACTGTTATAACTGTGTTAATAACGAAAAGCCTTTAAATAAATGCACTTTACAAAATTTACTACTGAGTGAACTTCCTTTTACAAGGCATGACAGCGAAGGAAGAAGGAAGAACCATTCTTATTAATAACAATTTGTTCAGCTATTCTATTTCAATTTTATCAATGTTCTACGAAGAGTTTCAATTCAATTTAAGACTCTTAAGAAAATTGCTTTTGAAAACATCACTTTTACCATTTTTATACTTAAAAAACTTGTATTTTAAATTTTATTTTCCAAATCTAAAAACAAGTTTCTTTTTATTTTACAGAGACATTGAAATAACCACTTCCCTGACAGAGCGTGCACCCGAACCACGTTTAGCAATTGGTGTCAGTCAAAATGGTAAACGTGTTACTGGTGATTTAACTGTAACACCTGGTACTCCCTTAACCATGGAAATAACATTAGATCGTGAATCTGCACCAGTCTATGGCTTGGGTGTTAATTATTTAGAGGTCACTGATACAAGACTACTCTCTGAAACTATTATTTTTAAGGGGTAACTAAGCCATACAATTTATAAGCCAATTATTAATTATTGAAATTATTGTAAAAAATTTTCTTTTTAGCTGTACTGTGGATCCTTATCTTTTTGAAAATTTCAACACCATTGATGGTGATACTTTGAGTGCTAAATTTAAGGCTTTCAAATTTCCGGACTCTTCTTATGTTCAGTTTCGCGCTACTGTTAATGTGTGTTTGGACAAGTGTTTGGGTACTCAGTGTTCGAATGGTCAAATTGGTTATGGTCGTAGAAGACGTGATACCTCAGATGCCATGATGACGCCTTTAATGGATACCAATAAAGTTTTTGAAATTTCACTGGCCATGTTTATTAAAATTAATGATTTAGAAGGTGTTAACAGAAGTAAGTAGAGAAGTGTTCCAAATAGTCTTAACATGGTTGTTAGTAAAGTGTTCAATTGCACTGACTAATTAAAGAAAGGTAGCAGTTTAAAAGTATTTTAATCAAAATAGCGAGACCCGTTTTAATATATTAAGGGAAAGCATAATAGTTTTTGGTTAGAATTAAGCTATAAAAGTTTTAAAAGTCGACTTGCAAGGAAACTAAACTCATACGTGTCGTATAATGTCTAGATAGAATAGTTTAAATCTTTAGCGATTTGAGGATTTTTTTAAAACTAACCCGTTACCAAATTTTTAAATGATATGTTACAAAAAAAAACCAAAAATGAATTTTAATTAAAATATTTCTATACACTGGAAAAACTTAATTTTGGATAAACAACCTATTTATTTCATCAATTAAATGAATTTTATTAACATCATTTTTAATTAGTTGTTTTAATAAATTCATTTAAAAAGTTTAACTGAAAGCAAAATCAAAATATAATTAAAATTTCAATTATTTCAATTAAACATTTGAATTGAAAACAAAAACAAAAATCAATGGAATACTTTAATTGAAATAAATAAACAATTTAATTACAATTAAATCAAGAATTAATCAAAGAACTAAATATACAATAAACATTTGATTATAAAATATAAAATAAATTTTTGTTGGTATAATATGGCTCACTATTCAATTAAACATTTAAATAATTGATTGAAATTTAAATTTAAATCAATTAAAAAAATTTTTTTTCTGGCACAGAAAAATCAGAATTAATTTCAATTAAATTTTTAATTGATATCGTACCAAATCCTGAATTTACCATATCCATTAAAAGATTTTAATTGAAAATATTTTTAATTCACTTTTTAATAATTTCAATTAAAAAGGAAAATTAAAATTTAGTTGCATAATTTAAAAAGTTTAATTGTCCCTCTTAAAAATATTATATGAAAACAAAATTAAAAATATTAGAATCAAATAAACAATTTAATTAAAATAATTAATTGGAGTTGAAATTAAAATCGATTCAAATATTTTTTAGTGCACGCAAAACAATAAAAATTAATTTCAGTTAAAATGTTTGTATTTCAATTAAATGTTTTACTGATATCGTACAACGATACGAATGATCAGGAAAAAAGCACCACCTATTGGGAAGTAGAAGATAACAGCCAAACCTACTTAGCGAAGGCACACTCACCACGCAATCAACATGCAACGATGAGGCAATTGCTGTTGATCATTCAAGGGTAAAGGTAAATAATAAGGTAAATAACACTGGCCTTTGAATGATCAATTCACAGCAATTTGTCTCATTTCTAAGGCGCTTAATAATAATAATAATATAATTAATAATAATAATATATAATAATAAACGTACTGTCCTTTTCAAAATTCCAATACAATGCACAGCATATAGTAGGGGTTTACCCCTGAGTATTGGTCTCAAATAAAAAAAAAACAAATGAATTGACTTTATAAATTAAAAGATTTTAAAACGTTTTACTAAAAATAAAAATAAAACTCATTTAATTTTTTATTGATAATAAATTGATTAAATTAAGAATATTAATTGAAAAGAAGTTCAAAAATAAACTAAAATTGTAATTGTTCCAGTTAAATATTTTAATGAAAAGCAAAATAAAAAGAATACTAAAAACCAGTGAAGAAAGTAAACAATTTATTTAAAATTAAATTATTTATTTAGTTTTAAATTACAATGCCATATTCTAATTAATTATAAGCAAAAAAGTGACAAACATCATAAGCTTAGTATAGTGTCACAGACCTGCATAACTGGTGGGAATCAAACCCATAATCCTCACACTAGCCGTCTAGCACATTACGAACCCCAAACAGTTTATTTAAAAATTAATTAAAGATCTAAATAGGGCACAAAAAGGCAGCTATGAAAATAAACTCTATCAGTCTTTCAGTATAGCTTATTATTCAATAAAATATATAATTAAAGCAAGTAATTTTTTTGTTTACACAATAGACAGGGGTAAACTTCTACTCATTTTTTAGAATTTTAAAGATATATAGTTTTTTTTATATATATAGATATATATAAGTATGTATATTATGCGCTCTTTTTTTGTTGATAAGACAAGTTTCTGTCTACTACTCACCTTCACCCTTGTAAGATCAACAGCAAATGCCCCATCTGTCGGTGGATGTTGATTGTGAGTGGTGAGCGTCTTCACTAAGTAGGTTAGCTGTTATCTTTCCCGAAGGTGGTAATTGATACAAATAATTGAAATTTAAATCTATTCAGTCTTAATAGAAATTCAATATTAATAGCCGTATTCAAAAAAATATAAAATAGGTTTTAATTAGAGCTTATTTAACAAGTATTACACAGAAAATAAGCTCTTAATAAACCTGTAATATACAGCAGAAAATGTTTTTTTCTTCGTTGCTAAACGATATAGAAAATTTATATTTTCTACAGGAATGCTCTCTTAGCAACACTAAAATGCGGTAATCGTTTGTACTTTACTTTACTTTTACTTTATGACATCGTTTGGCTAACTCTTACTTAAGCTTTTCTGAATTTATAATATTTATTTTTTCTTTTTTTGTTTCGTCTTTTTTCAGACGAAGTCTTGCGTCTAGAGGAAAAATTGCGAGAATTAAAATTGGCCAATCAACGTTTAGCCCGCAACAGTCGTGGCCGTTTTGAGGAACATTTGGTAAAAACTTATGAACAGCTGCCTTTATCGGTGCCAGCTTTTGTAGTTGATGAAAAAGAATTAGAAAATGCCAGAAATGGTGTGAAAACTAATGCTTCTATACAAACTATGGTGATATTTTCCATAATTTTAACAATTTTATGTAAATTTTTGTAAATAATTTTAAAGCGAAGACAACGAAAGCAAACATTTTTAAATGAAACATGAAAAAAAACAAATTAAAAATATTATAATTGTAAAAAATTCTATCATTATCTTATAAAAAGACAAACTAAGAGAAATGTCTTAATTTAATGAAAATATTTGAGTAATATTTGAATAATATTTTTGTTAAATTGACACAAATCAAGTAAATAAAACAAAAAGCATGATAAAATAAAAGTAATTTTAAAGATTAAAAAAAAATTAAATAAAATATTGTAAATTAAATTAAAATATCTAATCAGTTCATTAATTATTAATTTAAAAACAAAGCCAATAATAAAAATAAATTACATTTTTTTAATTTTAATTTAAACATTTAACTGCCATTTTGATCTTTTTTGCTTTTTATTCATAATTTTTCTTTAAAAAAATAAAAATTATAATTAATTAATGTAAGAAAATATATAATTTCTTTTTATATAAATAAAAATATTTAAATATAAACATTAAATTGTGGCAGATTAAACACAAATTTATAGTTTTATAAACCCTTTCCATCCTTTTTAAATATATAAATATTCTTCTTTTTAATTAAGCATTACTAGTCTACTAAGTTTAAATATTAAGTAAGTTTTAAAATTATGCACACAGGTTTATACTTATTAATTAATTTTTAATATTAAAATAAACCTAAAAAAAAAAACTTAACAATTATATTAAAATTAAAATAATAATAAACACTAATGCCTAACAACAACAATAAAATGATTTTTTTTTGTCTCACATCATCACTTTGAAAACCATTATGTATTAGACCCACATTATACTATGAAGCAGAGTGGGCAAACAAACATAACATTTCGCAAACGTTACCACAAATTCATAAACTTTTAAAAAATTTTAAATCCTATTGTACATGAGCAAAACCAAAATAAATACTTTCTAAATGAGAAAGAGCGCAAACGAAAAAATTTGCTTTTTGTTCTTGTGCTTGCTTTGTTATTCCGTTAAATTCGTATAATTTGCTCTTTTTTCTCTTCTTCTTTTCTTTTTCTTCTCATTCAATTTTTGTTGACCTACGCACATTTGAGTTAGTGTATTTGTAGTGCTCAAAACAAAAACAATATACAAAACTAAATGGGACAATGGCTCTCACTGTTATTGTTTTGTTTTTATTTTACTCATTGTAAGGAACAAAACAAAATGAGATCAAATGTTTAGTTTTGTTTATTTTGCTACTCTGCTATGCAGGCTCTAGCAATACCCGTACTTCCAAACTTTTATACTCAAGAAACTGCACACAATTAAGACTGCATTTACTTATATAACGCTTTTCACGTTTGTCAGCTGTATACGTTTAATCAACAAAGGCAAAGTATCTTCCAATAGGTACTGCAGATAAATCTGCATCTGCCGAATTGACTGCCATTTACTCAGTTTATTTTGCCAAATCAAAATAAGCGTAAATGACATTCATAACATATGCTATAAATCTATTTTAATTTAGGTTATCCCAATCAACCAAGAAAGAATTAATTTATTAGCAGGGTGTAATGTTTTTTTTTTCAAATTGAAGGGGAAGACCTCTACTAGTGCAGCATATATAGTGCTGCTTTAGGAAAATATATGGGGAAGGGGGAAAGCGGGTATGGACCTTTGATTTAAAGTTACTAATATCGTATCTGATGTCAGTTAGAAAAAAATAAGGGTCCTACTTTATGAATGCGAACCGCAAAGAAATCGGTTGCTGTGAATTTATTATTCAATGGGCAGTGTTATGCCTTCACCACATAATAATCTTCTAGCAATGAACCTCAAGAAACTCACAGAGTAAAGTTTTAACTAAGGGATGAATAAAAATACAAAAATGTACCGCTAATGGTGCCATAAGAATTTAAAATGTGTCACTATGGCTTTTGTAAAGCTAACGGTTGCCCCTGGTATTTATTTCTGTTCATAAATGACAATGATATTGAAGATTGTGTTGATATTGTTATTGTTCTTGATCCAACCCCTGGGATAATTCTTAGTTACTGCTTTGAGTAATTTTTTTTTTTAATATTTAAAAACAAAAAATATTTTTCACCATATAGGCAAATACATTTAATATTATTATTATTAGTATTCAAAATACTTTAAATATACTATTGAAATACAATATACAAATATCACAAATTATTATTAAATAGTACAAAGTTAATACATTTTCTCCTAAAAATATTTTCATTTAACTCATTTTTAATGCTTCTCGGTAATAAATTAAACAATTGTAGACCCTTGTAAAACAGCGTTTTTTGCATTTGTGTTGACATCACTCTTTGGATTCGGAAGTCATCTGCATTTCTCAGACTGTAAGGTTGGCTGTCTCCTACGTATCCTATCTGTTCACAAAGATATTTCGGCGCGTCACCATGTTTTAATTTTCTGATAAACCTTAGAGTGTTGAATTGAAGTCTTTGTTTCACGTTCATCCATTTTAGATTCATTAGCATCGTATTTATAATCTGGTTCAATAATGAACCAACAATCATACATACATTAGAGCGCGTTGAGGAGTGTAGATTTGTGTTTTATCGTTGGTGCGATTGATCTTTCGTTTCATTTTAGTGTGGATGGGTCATGAGGGAACGGGAGTGATTGTAGGATATCGAAGATACTACGCCCTAGGCTAGACCACTCTAGGACGAAATGAATATCTAATCTTCTTAGGGATACCTGTCAACCAACCAACAGTATCCTAAGTAATCCAAATTTGTTTCCTACCACCAAAAAGTTAACTGCAAACTTTTGGCATAAATTTTGTTTGCTCCGTTTTTGAAGATCTGGGAAACGATTGGCAACAGGGTATCGTTGTCAAAATACCGAAAAAGTCAGAGCCAAACTACGGCCATAACTGGGAAAAATTTTGATCATATACAATGCATGTAGTCGCCGTGGTCTAGTGGTTAATGTGTTGGCTCACTAAGATGATAGCGCCGGTTTCAAATCTCAGCTCTGACATCTTGGCAAAAAAGAAATTGATTGCCATAAAAAAGCTTCTCAAATCTGTGATTCGGAGTCGACTTTAAACTGTAGGTCCCGGTACTCATGGATAAAAATTGGCATACACAACATGAGTGCTGCGAAAAGCTAGACCGCAACCCCGACACAGGCTTGTAATGGCCAATTATGTATGTATCTATGTACAATGCACCAAAACCACATGTATCTAAACCGCATATAAACAAAAATCGATAAAACTCTTCGAGACTTTAACAGGTTCGTTTTACAGCTGTAAATCTTACATTAACCCCTTTGCCTGCATTGAACCCATTCGAAGAGAAACAAGTTCTTAATATGGAGAATAAAATAGGAAGAAGAATACTAGGGCAAAAAGGCGCGATAGAAGCAATAGGTAATGTAGTTAGACGCTTTCGTTCTGGTATGCGTATGGATTAGATACATAAATAAATCTCCAAAAACCCTTGTTTTTTTTAAGCTTTGGTCCTAATTAGCAACAAGAGCATATGAAAAGAAAATGAGTTTCAAAAAGGACACGAAACTTAATTAGGGCACAATACTATTGCAATGAATATAGAGGGTAAGGCATGCCAATAAATTATTTCCTTCCATACCTTTAAAATCAAGTTTAAGACAGGGCTGTATTTCATGCACTTTGCTCGTTTTAATACGAGTAATTATAAATAAAATCTTTATAAGAGCAACAGACAGTATTACAATTACAATGGAAATTCGCAACAACTAACAATGTTTGTAATAGGCTTTTGATTAGAATCATCATGGTACAAGAAGACGAGGCAAACATAGAAAACATCAACCAGCTTCCGTAAAATTTAGCATGGAGTCAAGTAAAATTGAAGTCAAATTAAAATAATTTCATATTGGCACTATGCCCACGACATATTGGGGAAATAATAAATAATTAGTTAGGTTTTGCAAGCTAGAATTTCTAGTCTAGGTGAATATTTTTCGGGATTTAGTTACCTGAAATGTCTCACTCTGCTAAGGCATCTCTTTAGCATAAATTTTTAATCACTATAGCTTAAACCTATCAAAATGGTGCTGTTATTTGGTAAGCCATTCAGTATGGTCTTCAGATTTAGACCCATGCGACAATTTACTCTATCAAATTTAGACAGATAAAAGAATAATTAAATAACTGCCTACTGTTATGGCCATTAAAGAAAAATGTAGTACAAAGCCAATACAAAATAACGATTTACATTCCATTAACTTATAAAATAATGTATAACTTTTTCGCTTTCAGCCCTTATTTTTAAGAAGGTATGTTAGTATGTATCATTAAATATTAATGTTTAATAATTCATTTTGTTTTTAAGTAAATTGAATAATATTTATAAATATATTTATATATAAATTCCAATAACTCTTTTGAAATAACGTTGATTATGTAGATTTTATGCATCTGGCAGCTTTTTTATTGTTTCTAAAACTGCTTTACCGACTGTGTTTTTTTGTTGCCTCTATTAGCTATTATCGATAAACCACTTAAACAGCTGATTAACAAATACACAAAAATAAGAGAAAAACCTCATATTTTATTCACACATATTTGACATTTTCACTTGCACGGAGTTAACTTTTTGATAATTTAAAAAAGAGAAACTAAGAAAGTTTAATAAATTATTTAATAAAATCTTAAAAAATCAAGCAATCGAATACAAAACGCAATTCTTGTGAAAGTGAATAAAAAGTGCATACATTGATTGGAATAATAGGATGTGAGAAGAATTACTGGATAGGAAACGAAAAGAAGATATCCTAATTAACGGTACAAATTGAAGATGAAGCAAGTTGAGCAACAAATTGTGTAAAACTATGATGAAACAGAGTAATAATTGATTTATAATTAAAGCTAATTTTTTATAAAATAAAAAAGATCAAAGAAGTATTTGGTGTAACCCACAGCAGTAACCAAAACTAAAGTAGTACTTTAGCACACGGCATTTGCGGGTGGCTCTTCTCGCTGTTTAGCGAAGTCACATATACAGATAAACAGCGCAGCATTGTCAACAATCAAAATAACAGAAGAAAAAAAAATTGCAAAAACAATAAAACAGACCCCGCTATTGTTTTGAAGTGTTTACGTGTATTTTAATTCTGCTGTGCTTATTGGTGGAGGCAATAAAGGGCTGTGTCCGTCTGTCCGTTATTGTCTATTGGAATCAATTAAAAATAGAGCACACGCAGTGCTAATAAGAATAGCAACAGCAGCAGTAGCAGACTAAATTATAGTTAAACATCATATTTAAAACAACATTTCATGTCTACTGGCATTTGGAGTGACGATATAGAAACCTTATGGAAATTACTATAATTAAAAATCGACATCAACCATAACATTTTCATTTCCAACACGCGTTTTGTCATTATCTTTAGCCGTTGTTTGTAGGTGGTGGGTGCTACTAATGCCTATAATACCACTAAGAGGTCTCAATACGATGGCATTTAAAACGATAATAATGAAACAAATATTTTAAAATGCTAAGAACGGGTTTAAAACAAAAAGCACAAATCGTTTATATGCATATTGCAAAGAATTTAGGTCTCCCTGATAAACGTTCACACTCCTAAAATGCTGTGATATTGATGACTTCAGCTTAATAGTTTTAATTTAATTGGTTACACTACGGAAAACAAAAACGAAACAGAGAGAAAAATATAAAAGGAATTTATCTATATATTGTGCCATTTGATTTAATGACAGAGAATCTCTTTTTTAAATCTCTACACCCTCCTTCCACCTCAAAATCTACAGAATCTCTTTGAAAGTAAATTCAACAATTGCCAAATTTTTTTGCTTTTTAAATATAAATAATATGCGTTCCAAGAAAATCTTAATTATAGCCGGCTTTTTAGTTACCTGGACATTTATTGTGTTTTACTTTGTGCCGCGTACCAATACGAAGTATCCCTTTCAACCTTATCGTTTACAAAAGCTCGAGCAAGACGCTCAACAGGAATATGTTAAAAGTGAGAAATTAATGGTCAATCTTTTAGGCATATTGAAAACTAAATACACATTAGATACTCCCACAGAAAAGGAAATTTCCATTATAGCTTTGCCCAACAATCACCCCATACAAGAGCCTCCTTTTTCCAATGAAAAACAGGAAAATTTTTTGGAACAACCCAATGATAATGCAACGAATTTACAGCTCCAAACGCAAGTACCAGTAACAGCGCCTCCAAAAACTCATCTTAACAATGGTCAACCCATTATACCAGTTTTAGTATTTGCCTGCAATCGTATCTCTATTTCAAAATGTCTAGATAATCTTATAAAATATCGTCCCAATACAGAACAATTTCCTATAATTGTTTCTCAAGACTGTGGGGATGAGCCTACTAAAAATGTTATTTTGTCCTATAAGGATGAGTTAACACTAATACAGCAACCTGATCAATCGGACATATTTGTACCACCGAAAGAAAAGAAATTTAAGGGTTATTATAAAATAGCCCGTCACTATGGTTGGGCTCTTAATCATACATTTGCTAAGGGTTATGAATACGTTATAATTGTGGAGGATGATCTCAATGTGGCTCCAGACTTTTTTGAGTACTTTTCGGGTACTCATCATTTGCTGAAACAGGATTCTTCCTTATGGTATAGTATTAACAAACCAATAAAGTTAACATTTAAAACTTCTCAAATAAAAACATTTCTGTTTTGTTTTTAGGTGTGTTTCTGCCTGGAATGATAATGGCAAAGCACACTTAATAGATACTTCACATCCGGAATTATTATATCGCACAGATTTCTTTCCCGGTTTGGGTTGGATGTTAACCAAAGAATTGTGGCAAGAATTATCAGTTAAATGGCCGAAATCGTAAGTTAAACAAATTAGGTTTTTTCACAATTTTTAATAGGTTTTTTTAACAGATTTTGGGACGATTGGATACGTCATCCAGAACAAAGAAAAAATCGTGTTTGTATACGTCCAGAAATATCAAGAACTCGTACATTTGGCAAAATTGGTGTTTCCAAGTAAGTTTTCATTCTATTTTATCTTTTTACTAAATACATACATTGTTTTTATTTTAAAACAATTTTAATAACCAGAGATTTGACCTTTTAAACATGTAGAATTTTTCTTCTTTTTTTAGTTCAGGTCTAGTAAACAAATTCAAATAAAATATTTAATTATTTGTATACCAAATGAATACATTTTATCTGTTTGAAAAATTGCGTGGTCAGTACTCTTTTATTCCAAAACACTTTGAATGCTTAATTTAGAAATGTTTGCTGAGTGTATTCTTTTGTTTCCACATACACATTTATCAGTAATAGAATCTCTTGTGTTATTAATAATAATGTTAATGGCGTTAGTACTCGTAGTAATAGTTGTGCTGGTATTTCTTATCAAAATTTCTACCTTTTGAAATGTTGTTCAGATGTTTAGAAAAAAAAAACACTAAAAGCTTTAATTATACTTGAGACCAAACTTTCCAGAGAGAGCAAAGTTTGGTACGAGGCAAAATTGTGTGCTACAAAGAGGAGCATTTATTTGAGATTGTAAAAATTTCAACAAAATCTATAGTTTGTTTCAAAAGGAAAATATAGCAAATAAAGCTTTGTATCACTATGACAAATTTGGTTGAAATCAGCTCTTTGTTGTGATACAAAAATATTAGGAAGAAATATTTTTGATAGGCAGCAAGGTTTTATTCATAATTCAGATGATAAGCAGTTTCAAGGGTTTAAATTAAATTCCAAATTTAACCATCAAAATGCGAAAATCATTGTTAAGCATGAAGAGAGCCCTATAATAGTTTGTTATATCGCGGTGGTAGGCAATTTACATTTCATAGACAATAAAATTGATCATTTTGCGTACTTTAATATTTTGAATCAAAAAATAAAGCAAAATAAAGAGAAAAAGACAACTATTTTAAACACACATCGAGAGTGGCAAATCTTTAGTTGATTTTTAACTATTCTAAACTATCCCAGCAGAAAATTTTTCAAATTTGGAAGCAATAAATAAAATTGTAAGTAATAATGGAAGCATTATATTGTTTATTCATACCCTAAAGCTTTCAAATATGCTACAGGATAAGGTATTATTTTCGATTTTGTTTAATATTTGCTTACTGGTTGCAATAAATTTGCGTTTCTATTGCATTTTAGCGGCTCATTTCATATAAAAATCATGCATAATTGATGCGCACATGATTGTTTACAATTTCTCCCTTACAAAATAGCTTTTTGGTAAGCACTAATTTTTGTTGGGTGTTTGAAACACCTTTATAAATAGAGCCAAAATATTAATGTATATCAACATCTTTGGGGGGATTTAAGCAGCAGAGTGTATTAGAAGATTTTTAACATAATAGTTTGGCTGTGTTAGATGCTTTGAACTCCATTGAGCCGAAAGTATCCGAAAGTTTGGCAAACTCTATTGTCAAATGCTTACAGGTGGCCGCCGTGGGTAGCAAAGGATACACAACAAAAATTTAATAATCGATTTTTGTAAATTTCTATTGCGCTTAGGCCATTACAACCGTGTGTCAGGGTTACAGCCTAGCTTCTAGCAGCACCCATGTTGTGTGTTTTAATTTTTTATCCATGAGTACCGGGACCTACAGTTTAAAGTCAACTCCGAATGACATACTTGAGAAGCTTGTTTATGGCAATCAGTTAGTCTCAGGGGCTTTTGCCAGAAAACTGCTGAGAGGTAGTCGCCAAAAGAAATATTTTTTCATATTTCTTTTTTTCAAGATTTCAAAGCTGAGGTTTGAACCTGGAGCTATCGTCTTAGTCTTATACATTAGAATCATAATATGCATGATTAAAAATCAAAATTATAAATCAAATGATTCGCTCGCAACTAGTCGCCGAAAGAAATATATTTTTTTTTTTCATTTTTTTTTCAAGATGCCAGAGCTAGGATTTGAAGCCAACACACTAACCACTAGACCACGGCGACTACTCATATATAGTTATCGTTGGAAAAGTTGTTGTTTTGCGATTACCCTTATAGATAAAGTTATGCAAAGTCCAAATAAAATTGAAAAAAAAAACCTTAATACACTTAATTTGTTTTTTAGAACTTATAGCACGTTTATCGGATTATGCGTTGGAATTTCTCCGTATATTAAACCTGTAGCACTGCCCAAAAGACAAAAAGTCTTATCATGCAATTTTTATTCTTATTTTAAAGAATTGTGCCGATATTCTGTACGAAGCAATTTTGAAAAATCTGCACGACAAATATTTTTTTCTATATTTTAAATATGCAGATGTTTTTTTGCGGTAATTCATACAGGAAGTAATGGATGTGCTTCTTCTCTATGTGCAATTTTTTTTAATTGAAATATTAAACAAAATATTTCTCTCAGTGTCTGCTTTACTAAACAAAATTTGTTATTTTCAAAGCAAAAAAGTATAAATAAGAAATATTTACTCCCCAAAGACCATATAAGCTATTTCAAAGCTAATATTTCTTTCTTAACTTCTTTTGAATTAACTTAATTTCTTACTATACACTTATTATTATTCTTATTATAAAATTTAACATCCTTTGAATTTTAAAATGTGTGAAATCTATTATTAGTTGTTAGTTAAATTCTTCTTTGCTCAGCAGAGGTGAATATGGTACCACTATACGATTATCAACATCAACATTATACTGATAGTTATAATGAATGATTGTCCGCCATTTTCGGTACTTAATTTTGATAGTTGGAAATAGGGAGAAATAGCCCCTGTACCGTCCCCTCTGAGTACTTCTTAAAAAACAACGCACACCATATGTGTTTTGCGGTACGCCTATCCATCTAGTTTAAAATTTCTTCGAAGTCGGTACATTATTTATAAATAAATTATCCATTGGGTCACCCTGAGTATTCACATACATACATACATAATTGACCATTACAACACTGTATCAGGGTTACGGCCTAGCTTCTCACAGCACCCATGTTGTGTGTGTTAATTTTTTATCCATGAGTACCGGGACCTACAGTTTTTAAAGTCGACTCCGAACGACATACTTGAGAAGCTTGTACATTGTAATCAGTTAGTCTCTGGGGTTTTGCCAGAAGAATGCTAAGAGGTAGTCGTAGTAGGAAATATTTTTTATATATATTTCATTTGTCAAAATGTCAGAGCTGGGGTTTGAACCCTGGGCTCCTGCCTTAGTAAGCCAACACACTAACCAATAGACCACGGCGACTACTACCTGAGCATTTAAGGGTATGAAAAATAGATTTTGACCGATTCTTAGACTCATGAAAATCGGCTGAGCCATTTCGGTGGAGTTTGGCAATAAGCACCTCGACACGAAAATTTATATATCAGATGTATAGAAACACTACTTGAATTTATTTTATTTATATCATCAGCCGTTAATTTGCAAATCTGGCTCACAACTAAATGTTATACCCGCTATATATATATATATATATATATATATATAACAAAATCTTCGACATATCGTACTTATTAATATTCAGGGGACTTAAAGCACAAGTGGTTCAAGTGTCTTTTTTTTCAAAATAATTAAATTTACATATGGAAATAGTAGAAATTGTTCGCTATTTGCGAAAAAAAAGTAGAAACAAAATACTTTTGGGGAGGATGGCTCTTGGGGCCAAAGATAATACTGTCGGTGAGCAAGAAAACTTCAGCAATGTAAACATGAAACCTTGAAATGTTGACTTAACTTAAAAAAAAAAACAGCGTAATATCAATTAAAATCGAAAATTTCAAGAACCTTTAGAATCTTCTTGGCTATATAAGCATTAAATAGTTTAGTATAAATGGTGCAAAACACTTTTTTTACAATAGAATTGATAAAATTCCGGAATGAATTAAAGGTTTTGGGGTAGATGAAGATGAACCCGAAGATATTATGTAATATGATTAATACGAACAGAAAATGTAGCCAAGAACCATAAACGCTTAATTTTTTTTTATTATTAAGGCCAGCATTCAGGGGCGACCCCTACTCATGCAGTACATTGTTCTGGTCTAGAAAAATATGTTAAGGGAAGGGTGAAACACGGATTAGTGCTTGCGGGCATTTGATTTAAATAAATTGTTAATTGAAAACTTTAGTCTAAGTGGTTTTCTCTTTCGATATCATACATACATACATACATAACTGGCCTTTACAACCCTGTGTCAGGATTACGGCCTAGCTTCTCGCAGCACTCATGTTGTGTGTGTAAATTTCTATCCATGAGTACCGGGACCTACAGTTTAATGTCGACTCCGAACGACAGACTTGAGAAGCTCTTTCATGGCAATTAATTACTCTCAGAGCTTTTGCCAGAAGACTGTTGAGAGGTAGTCGCCGAAAGAAATATTTTTTTCATATTTCTTTTTTAGAAGATGTCAGTGATATCTTTCGATATCACTCACATTATTTTGAGGAACAAGTATGTATAGGTACATCTATATAGAAATTAAAAAAGAAAAGTTAAAAAGCTTACTTTAGGTAATTTTTAGATGTTTTTTTATGGAAAAGAATATATATTTTATTATTAAAAAAAATCTCAGAACCGCTATTACTAAAAAGTAATATACCAGATATCATCTTTAATGTCTTATTGCAATTGAATTTAAACTCTTTTTTATGTTTCATTATAAAATACAAATCATGAAGACTCCTTATGCTAAAAACTTAAACTTTTCATTTAAACATTTAAATAAATTAACGACATTATCTCTCGTCTTATTTGCAGTGGCTTGTTTTTTGATAAATATCTACGTTACATAAAACTGAGTGAAGAATTTGTATCATTTACAAAAATGAATTTAAGTTATTTATTGCAGGTAATTCGAAATTAATTTCTAAGAAATTTCTATTAGAAAAGGCGATATATGGAATAAGAAAAACTATTTCTTGCAGGACAACTATGATAAAACATTTTTAAAGGAAATCTACACTTATCCGGTAGTTACGTATGACGAGTTACGCAGAGAGTTAATAAAACGTGATGGACCCGTTAGAATACAATACAATACCAGAGAACAATACAAAAGAACTGCTAAAATGTTGGGACTTATGGACGATTTAAAGGTACATAGTACATATTTTAATATTTGTAATTAAAATTGTTGTTTTCTTTTTATAATTAATAATGAATTAATACTCGTTAATGAACGTTTTTAGAGCGGGGTACCGCGCACAGCTTATCATGGTATTGTGTCATTTTTCTTTAATAAACGCCGTGTGTATTTAGCACCCAACATCAATTGGAAAGGTTATGATTTGTCATGGAGCTAACAGAATTTTATTATTTTAAGTTTATCTTAGTCTTAGTTTAGACCTATTTAATCTATTTATGTATATGGATTTAAAAATTTGACAAATTTCAACTGTATGATTCCTTATTTTTGTTTTCTTTTTTGTTATTTTCTTAAAATTTTATTTTTTTAATTTTGTATTTTGTTTTTAACTTATATATGTAGCTTGTTTAAAAGTGACCAACCAAATATAACATTTTGCAAAATAGTTTTATTACTAATTTAAGTGTCTCTGTCTCCCTCCTCCCTTATATAATTAGTTTTGTTTTAAAGAATATTCTCTTTAAATGGACCACCTACAATTAATATTTATGAGTGTTTGTATATGTATGTTGTATTTAAAACAAAAAAAGAAAAACAAATATTTATTGTTTATTTATTTAAAATTAAAACAAAATAACCAGGAATATGAAATGCAAAGCAATAGTTTATTTTTACATAATTATTATTAGATTTTTGTAAATGTTTTTAATTATAATGTATAATTATAAACTGCTGTAGAAGAAAAAGCAAAACATGTCTCTAAACATTGTATTTATTTATAGTTAAAAATCATTCCGGTTAGTTTTCATTGCTGGAAACCTTTTTTGTATTAAAATTTAAGTTTTAGAATTACATATTTCGTTTCTTATTGTATTTCTTAGACCATTTAATTGAATTGCTTAAAAATGTAGAGATTTGCAATCTTTATATATATTTTAGTTGGCAGCCAGCGGTTTATAAGAATTTATTTTTAATTTTCAGAACTATAGAAATATCTTTAATTTAATGTTAAATATGTACCCATGCTTTAGTAAGCAAATTCTATAAGTTTCCTTATACATATTAATTAAAAAATGTACTAAAAAGTTAAATCAAAATAATCAGAGATGTCATAGAAACCGAAGTTTCGGCGTTAGATTTGAAAACGTTATAAAAAAGAATATATTTTGGTGTTATTAAATCCACGTTATCTAATGATATCGACTAGAATTAGTTCAATTTCGAATATAAAAGATATAACATTGGATTTTACAATTCCGAAAACATTGGAATTTATGACAACCCTGAATATATATATTTCTTTTTTTTTCTTTCGGAATTGGATTTGAAAACATTATAAAAAAGAATATATTTTGGTGTCATTAAATCCATGTTATCCAATGGTATCGACTAGAACTAGTTCAATCTCGAATATAAAAGATATAACTTTGGATTTTATGGTTTTTACAATTCCGAAAACATTGGAATTCATTACAACCCTGAATATATTTTTCTTTGTTTTAGTTTAAAAAAAAAGAAATGCTTTTTTTCAGCGCTTATAAATAATACAGTCGAACTACTCTATAGTAAACTTTTATACACGCCTCTGTCCTGCCATTTCCTACTCTTTGAATACAAATGAATATGCATAATGCATGAATTTGAAATTTGGTATTTGCAAATTCCCATAATTTATCTTTTTTATTCGAATATGAATTTAATGTTGGTAAATATAAATAGATAAAAAGAGAACATCAATTTTAGATTAAAAATATGTTTTTGATTTATTGTTTACATATTAATAGAACAAATTGCCATTTGTATTTCTTTACCTAATGCTATTCTAGAGTAAAGATATACGAATACAATTTTCGTATATAGATTTCAGGACTGCAAAAAATTCGTATTAAATTCACATTCATGGGTATATGAATGTTAGGACAGATGCTGCAATCTATTATGAATTCAATATGTCAAACTCATAGCTTTTTTGTTCATCTTCTATTCCCTTGTCAAGAATTTTCCAATAGTGACTTTTTCGTTATAATGATATAATTTTGGACGGATATAAATTGTATCCTCATGCATGTTTGTCTCAACATAATAAAATGAAATTAATAATGAATTATTTAGGTATGTGATGAAAAACGATTTCGATCAAAATTGAAATCGTTTGTATTTTTAAAGTCATATAAAACTTATATGTTTTAATTATTTTAAAATTCTATAATCACGGATGTAGTAGCAATAGTCAGTCAGGTAATTAGAGAAAAAGAAAGTTCAAATATGCAAGAATTTGGAAGTAACACCAATTTGAAATTTTATTTATTTATCTTTTTTAAAAATCTCTTCAGCTAGTGTTTTATAACAGAATAATTACATTTTTAAAACAGTTAAGTTAGTTAAGCTATCTTTTATATATAAAAGATTGCATTCGTTAAGCAATTCTCTTAAAAAAAAGTATTTTGAAATATTCCAAGCTGACCAAAAATTATTCTGTAGCTACTTTAAAATCAAAAAGAAAAAACTTGCAACTTCATGTTATGCTTCATAGTAAGATTATTTTTAAACTTCTCCCTCTATACTATGTATATCGTTGGTTTCAGGTAGAAAGGCCCTAACTCACATTTTTTCAAAGCTTACTTTTATTAGTGAATCCAATGCATTTTAGAAATATTCCGCTCCTCACAAAGAATGTTTAAAATATTGTTAAAAATAACGGTATTACAAGCAATTGTACAAAAAGCGCTAACTCATTTAAAAAATTTGGTTTTGCAAAAAGGCCTAATTCGTCAAATGTATGATTTGGAAACACCATATTGAACACCGAATTTTTGTTGGAATTTCATTAAAAGTTGCATTTAATAAAAAGTTGTATATTAATAAGTACAGTATCTGTTATATTTTAACCTCCTCCTGTAAATTTTAAATTATTTGAGTTAGGGCCTTTCTACCTGAGACCAACGATATATAGGTATATACATATACATATTTATTGGTTTATAATCACATAACTTTTCATAAGATGGAAATCGATTTCAATCGAAATTGATATCGAATGAAATTTCAAATTGCTATAACTTCCAAATTCTTTCATATTTAGAATTTCTTTTCAACTCATTACTTTACTGACTATTGTTTTATATGACTTTGAAAATATACACGATTTCACTTTCGATCGAAATCGTTTTCCATCGCATACCGGATAAACTTTTAATTTCTTAAGATATTGGAAAAAACTATTCAAATCTGTATACAAATCAGAGAAAAAAGAATTAATAGTGTCTTCCTTTTAAGTAAATTTTGCAATATGTGTTTTATATTGTTAAACATTTTATTTACTTTAAATTTTGGCTATAACTTTTACATTTTTGCCAGTAGAAGTTTAAGATTTTTGTAAACATGCCCAGTGAATTCGTTTATTTATTATTTTACAATTTAATTAGCGATACACTTATAAGTTAACAAAAGCTGTAAAATGTTTCCTTAAGAATTTTATAATTTATATGTAATTGCTGTGTTTAAAATGTGCTAAGTTTTTATTTATTTTATTAAAATTATAAATAATTTTGAATCATTCAAAAAAGAAAGAAAGAACAAAACTATTTGTATAAATTCATTCTTAATTAATATTCACGACAAATAAAATATGAAAACGTCTCTTATAATAATGTAAAAAATTTTTCGAATATCTTGTAAATAAAATGCGTTTATAAAATTTGAACATTCATAGAAAATTTCTAATGTTCTAGAAGTTTTTAAATTAATAGCGTATTCAGAGAAGACGAATAGTTAAGACGTTCGTATATTTTGATATAAAATTAACCGCAGCGTCCCGCCAAATTTAACAAACAAACAAATTTTACAATAAAAATTACTAATAATATTGCCTATAAAAAGGATTATATCAGAAATCCTTTATAAGGGAGCCAGAAAAATTTAATTACAATAGCTCACTAAACTTGGTTCGGAGTAAATATTCTGCTCGCGAGACTTTCGGCCCTTCGAGGTGGGATTATTCCAGGTGCAATCACCCAGGAATCAAAAAGTGTACCTTCAATAAGATATACAAAGTTCTTACACCCCAGTTTCAATTAATAAAGCACCCTATATCGTTAGAATGATCGAGAAACTTCTAGAGAAAGCCTAACATCGTCAAATGTTCAACAGATTTAGGAAATTCTCTCGATATCTCTTTCTAAAATCTTTAAATTTTCCTAATATACTCAGTAAGATTAACTTTATAAGTTTGCCAGTCACCTGTGCGTATAAGTTTATTGTTTTTATTTTATTTATTTAAGACCAACAAATGTTAAGCGCCTTATGTCAATGGGACAAATTGCTGTCAATTTAGTCACTCAAAGACCAGTTTTATATCTTCACCTTTGAATAATCAATAGCAATTGCCCCATTTGGATGTTGAATATGAGTGGTGAGCATCTTTTATGTAGGTTAGCTGTTATCTTCCCAGAAGGTGGCGCTGTACTCCTGATCATTCGTTTCTTGGTCGAATAGACTGGAAACGTCAGGGAGCGGTTTCGTGAAGATGGACTTCTTGGAGGCGGGGGAACCTCCTTTTTTTAAGTTATAATTTTTTAGTTTTTTGTGCACGCGCTCTAACCACTATACAACGACCCCCCTAAATTGAATTTACTTCGCGTCGTTTTTCTTAATTTTGCGATTTCATCACCATGATGTTTTCTAATATCTTAATGGGCTTAAATGTTTATTTTAGTTAATATACCGCCAGATCCAGTTAATCATCTCATTTTGTGGAGTCAGCCAGCTAGTCAACTTCTTTGTATACAGTCTTACTGAAGGAGGTCCAGCTTACCTACCTAGAGATTATTACTCCATCATTGGCACCAGCAATAGTAACCAAATCAAATCTAAAATGCATTTGATTGGATAAGAATACTTCGCTTATACACAGAGCATAGATGTGCTACCCCTGTAAGCCACAGCTACTTTATTCCTAACTATAAAACTGAGGCTTACTCACCCCTATCATTGTTGTCTGTACTGCCTTACAGCATATGACCACAAGGTTGCTAGCAATGAACTCTGTAATGGGACAACAGAGCTGAAAATTTTCCGTAATAACTGTTTGGCGTCTTTCCCCAGCTGCAAATACCAACTTACACACCTTGTATTAATATCGTGGGACTTTTCCACCAAAAGTCAGGGGTTTCTGTATGACGACTACATATAAATAACACAGCCTTAGTCCTATGTACCTTAAAAGTGCCTTTCATTAGCGCTAAACTTTTTTTCTGCCTGGCGTTCATGCCCGTGGTCTAGTGGTTAGTGTGTTGGCTTACTAAGACGATAGTGCCGGGTTCAAATCTCAGCACCGACATCTTGAAAAAAAAAAGAAATATGAAAAAAATATTTCTTTCGGCGACTACCTCTCAGCAGTCTTCTGGCAAAAGCTCTGAGAGTAATTAATTGCCATGAACAAGTTTCTCAAGTCTGTCGTTCGGAGTCGACATTAAACTGTAGGTCCCGGTACTCATGGATAGAAATTTACACACACAACATGAGTGCTGCGAGAAGCTAGGCCGTAATCCTGACACAGGGTTGTAAAGGCCAGTTATGTATGTATGTATATATGTATGTTCATGCCCAGTAAGCTCTTGTAATTCAATCTTGAGGCTGAACTTTGACATGTGTTCTCGAAAGTATGGTTTCTACTGCAGGTTTTGGAGGAGTCTTCCTTGACTGCATTTTAGAAACGCACTTAAATTCACTTTGCGTTACTTTTCAAAGTGACCGCAATTAAGCTTCAGCAACTCTACACACGAGTCGTTGTTGCATTAAAGTAGCACCCAACCAATTTGTATTGATAAAGGAGCCTTCGTTTCTCCATCCTTCTGCTAAACTGACAACCCGACTATCGCCTCTTGTATCTATACCGTTTGCTTAGATTTAAAAAAAATAGTAGGGTCTTTCGTCTAACTTGGTAAATGCTTCTTATTCCTCTTCAACTCTTAGGCCACGATTATAGATCACAACACCTAAATAATGTGTTGTATTGGCTTCAATATATAAAAATAAATGCTGTAAACGATAGTCAAAGTATATGGTACAACACATATGTAGATGTTGTAAGTCATAATCTCAATTTTTGAAATACAACATCAAATTTACAACTGTTGTGGACCATAATCGGGGCCTTAAACTTTCAGACATTTTTAGAAGTTTAAGTGGTTTAAAAGGCTGTTAGCAGGTTAAGTCAATACCCATAGTTTGAATAAAAGATGTGTACATGGCTTATGTGTAGTCCGTTTATTAATGCTTCTAAAGTTTTATTAATTTAATTTAGGAACACTTGTTATTTATTCGATGCTTAATTTTATTATTTACATATAATAATTAAAACTAAAAAACATTTTATGCCAGATTGTTAGTCATCTATTTGCTCACAATCAATTTCGCTACATTCTGAATCGGAATCATTAGATGACTTAACAGAGCGCTGGGTCATGGCCAAACCATTATATCCGAAATCAGTCTTTGTTCCACTTTTATCACCGTTTAATGCTTTATGTTCCAAGAAATTGGCATTTGTATCACCAAAAACACGTTCTAATTCGGCTAGGCCATTGGAACTTGAAGATGCATCCGGTTCTGGCATGGCAAGATTTTGTAAAACATTATATTTCATTTGTAAATAGGAATCTGAAGAAGATGGTGAAGAATTTGTGTAGAGTGAAGACGCAGCATAGTCCATATAACGAGGAGATGAGGATATAGTGGTGGCAGAGGAATTTGAGGGAGAACGTTGTGTTAAATAGGGCGGCAGAGCATAATTTAAAGGCTGTCCTCTTGAAAGTATAGCATTGCGAGCGCTTTCTATAACACTGGCATTGGCCATAGGCTGCATAATTGTTGAACCCGGATATGCTCTTAGTTGTGTAGCGGCTAAGGGAGCTATCGAAGAGGATGGTGTGTGTGCTGCAGGTGGACTATTTAACATGATGGATTGTAAAGGCGCTGGTCCAGCTGGAGTTTGGCTAAACAGCCATAAACGATCACCAACTACCATGGGTCGAGCAAGACCACCTATACCCAATTGGGCATAATAATGAGACGCCAATGTCTCAACATCAGCAGTATATTTACGTTTCCACTTGGTGCGACGATTTTGAAACCATATTTTTATCTGAAAATTAAATTTTTCATAAATTTTTGTATTACAGAAAGGAATATTTTCTAAAATATCTACCTGAGTTTCAGTTAAATGCAATTGTTTGGCTAAAGCAGTTCTCTTGGCCACCGATAAATATTTTCCCCTCTCAAATTCCGTCTCTAAGGCTTTAATTTGTGATGCTGAAAATGCAGTGCGTGGACGTTTTTTTCTATCATCATTCGAACCTAAAGAAAAAAATAAAAAAAATTGAATTTAAAACTACAATCTGCCCAAAAACTAAACATATGAATTCATCTTTCATCACATGAAAAGTTTTAGTGAAATTATTTGACTTATTCAGTATTGTTAATGATTTTTATGTCATCTGCTCTATTTATGAATATTGTAGAGAATTTCGATGTTTTTGTCTTACCAAACATAAATTGTTGTGTTGTATTCAGTTTATAATGGTGTTTGTAACACCAAAAAAAAAGCAAAAAAAAAAAATACTGGTACTGGTTCAATCTGTTTGATAAGTGCGGCCATTTAGCGTCTAAATTGCGTGAAACTGTAGTATTGAAATATTTCGTTTGGAAAAAATTCACTGCATGTATGTATGTATGTATTCCGCTCATCCCTGCAGAAAATGTGGCTACTCCGTACACGAGTATAAAGAAAAGTACAAAAAAGACTAGGATTAGTCCAAACATAACCCAAATGTATGAAAAAATGTCTTCCATTTAACATTGCAATGTCCTAGGCGAGGTCTACCAAATCCAGCTGTGCATTACATATGAGTAATCCTAGACGAGGTCTACTAAATCCAGCTATGCATTACATATCGTCGTGCGGAGTTTAAGTGCTCTATCCGCCATTTTATATTTTTTATATATCTCGAGTTAATGATGCCACTTTAGGTTTTCGAACCCAAATTTATCAAATCTGTAATCCGTTTTAGGATGTCTCGTCAAGTTTCGAAGAAGTAGCCGAAAACGGATAGCAGATTTTAAAAATTTTGGTGTCAAAAACCTAAAGTGGCATCATTAACTCGAGATATATAAAATGGCGGATAGAGCACATAAACTCCCGCACGACGATATGAGTAATCTAAGAACTAGTTTATGTTACTACATCATGGAGCTTCGTAACTATTTCGTGTTTGGTACTACTCCATGGAATACTCTCGGTTGCTAGTTTTGAAACTAGTTTATGTTAATACTCTACGGAATAGTTTAAATTGTGCAGTTCTTTTTTGTGTGTTTCCAAGTAAGTTACCTTTTTGCTTAAAATCTGCTCTCGTAAATAAACGAACAGTCTTCGGCCAAGCAATTACTACTTGTTTTAAAATGACATGGTCCATGTCTGCATTACAACGGACTATTTTGGAATTACTCCCTATAAGCTTAAATAAACTATGTACTACAATATTACCTGCAGGGATATATTACTCTCATACTGAAACCATATAACTAACATTTATACCACGAATGTAGACTGAAACTTAATCTCTTAATTTCTGAAAAAAACCACGTTCTGATACGTTAAGCATTTAAAGTCTCAGTTTGGGATTTTCAAAAGCCCATATACGGCAATTTCATTATTTTGTCAAGAAAACGATCGAATTTTTGTTATCAAATTTTAGCGACTGTTGGACAAAAGATAATTCACGGCCGGCTTTAACAAATGCAGCAGTTTTTCTTGTATGAATGAGAACAAATATTCTTACCGACAATTCGAAATAGGGTCTTTAGAATAGCTCCAATGTCAAGAATTTCCGTATTTCAGATTTGTTTTCAACACTGCGAATTTACTGAAACGATCCACGACTCTTATCCAGTTAATATGCAAAATACTTACTAGTCTAATGAAGCACCCAGTCGAAATTATATTTTAAATATAAGTAGAGGCCTCAGAAGGATGATTATATTGAAAGCGTCTTTTTTCAGCTCTACTAGAACTGTCGATATCGATAACTATTATTTGCCAGCAGTGTCGTTATTTCTGTAGTAACAATGTAATGAGGTGATCATAAATCATTTAGCCTCTTAAAAACGCTTCGAGATAGTGAAAATAGACTTCGAAAAATTAATCTGTTCCTGAAGTTCGTGCTCTACATTTTACGGTCAACATAAGACTACTAAGCAAGTACTTCGTGCAGTTATGGATCTTTCTGGCACTTATTTTACTCTTCTCGATACAAAACCGTCAATGAAGACATGTGGGTACCGAGGCGAGTACTACGACTGAAGCGTGATGTCTGGCAGTCAACTTGTTGGCATTTGTCCTTCGACTATGTGGAAAATTTTATTTAAGAGTCTTTGATTAAGGGCCGATAAAATACAGCTCCTGCAAGAATTCAAGCTAAATGGATTAATTGATTAAAACTGAATTGTGCCGGCGTTTCTCTTCAGTAAGGTTTCCAAATTGTGAAAATGTATACGCTGACGTCATCATCGGATTTTATTTCTTTCGAAATGAACGAAGAGTTGAGCGCTATAAGTCATGCTGACTGAACATTTGTTTCTAAAAATTATTCAGCTAAACATCACAAAAAAACAGCACAACTTGTCATACAGCGCGCTTTTTTATTATTGAGACCAATACTCAGGGGTAAACCCAAAGGCCAGTGTTATACCTTCACCCTTGAGTGATCAACAGTAATTGCCCCATCGTTGCATGTTGATTGCGGTAAGTGCCTTAACTAACTAGTTGGCAAATTACGACATTCGATATCGAACGAAATTTATATGAAAATTGGTTTTAAATTGTAGGAAATTTCGATCGATATCGAATGCCGTAATTTGCCTCTAGGTTTTTAGCTATTTTCTGCTACTTCCCAATAGGTGGCGCTTTTCTTCTGATCATTCGTTTTTTTTCTTTCTCAAAGGTTAAGGTGGAATAGAGTGGAATTTCAGGGAGCGGTTACTTTGTAGATGGATTTCTTTTTGTGCAAGCGCTGAAACCACTATACCACGCACCCTTAAAAGGGATTTTAAGACAACTTTTTTCCAGAGGTGATTCAGGATAGACTTTTATTGGAATACGTTAAATCAGTGGTATATGCCGTCGAACAGAGGGAATAGAAGCCAATATTTATAGGAAAAAAGTAGTTTAAACACTGCGGGCATATATCGGAAATCAAATTACAAGAAAATGTGATGAAATTATCTACAAAACTAAAATAAAAAATTTTATTGTTGTTATATGGTCTGTAAATCCGAGTTCGAATCCCCATAAGAGTGATTACTTTTTTCAATTAATTTGGTTCGTCAGAAACGCTTTAATTAGATCATTGTTAAACAATATTTAAGTTCCAATATATGATTTCTACAAAAGTGTGAGTTAAGTAGTTGATGATTGTCATGAATACGAACAGAGCACAAAGAATTCTGATGAGACTACCGAAGTTGACGCAGAAAACATGTTCAGTTTGGCTGGTGTACAATTCCTGCACGGACATCATTTTCTCCTTCGATTATCAAAAATCATTGCAAAATGAAATCTAAATTCTTTATAGAATTTAAATTTGATCATATTAAAACGTTTCTGACGAAACGAAAATAAAAAAATTAATTTCCAGTAATATTTTTGTCTCGCATTTTCATTTTAAGTTCGTTCACAAGCTCCCATTATCTTCAACAGGGCTATTATTTTCATAGTGAATTTTTTAATTTTCTAGTATTTTTTTTTATAACAATTACCAAATATTTTACTACTAATCTGTCAACAATTAGTATGAATTTTGCAAAAATTCTTGTTAAAAAAAAGATCGAATGCATTATACTGTAGACTATCATTTTGTATTTCGTTTTTGTTTTTTTTTTTTTGGTGGGTTTTGGCTAATACTAGTCAGCCATGTTTTATTTTAATTATCGTTGCGTTGCCAAGTTTCTTTCGTTGTACACATTGAATAATTTGCTTTAAATTATGTTGAATTAACGCACATTTTATATTCGATTGTTTTAAATTTAATTACTCAATTTATTTTGATTAATTCTTCTAATTGAGGAGGGGAAAAAACTATTTTTATTACTAAAACATAATTGTTTAACCTCAAATTTGTTATGAGGAGAATTCTTTTAAAATCGAACAAATGCCAAAGATTTTTGTAGCAGATATGTATGTACGAGTACATAGTAAGTATCTAAGAACAAAATAGAACTCTTAAGAAATAAAATTGAATGACTCGATAAATACAATCTGACTGACATACATACATACATACATAACTGGCCTTTACAACCCTGTGTCAGGATTACGGCCTAGCTTCTCGCAGCACTCATGTTGTGTGTGTAAATTTTTATCCATGAGTAGCGGAACCTACAGTTTAATATCGACTCCGAACGACAGACTTGAGAAGCTTGTTCATGGCAATTAATTACTCTCAGAGCTTTTGCCATGAAGACTGCTGAGAGGTAGTCGCCGAAAGAAATATTTTTATCATATTCCTTTGTTTTTAAGATGTCAGAGCTGGGTGTCGAACCCAGGGCTCATGTCTTAGTAAGCCAACACACTAACCACTAGACCACGGCGACTACACAATCTGACTGACAGTATTTAAAATTAGATGCCGTTTGGAATAGAGTTGTAAAAGTGTTTACCGATGGTATGGTTAATTCAATCGTGGTCGTAGTTCACTCCAAGACAAATTTCGTGAAGATCGTCCAAAATCAGTTGTTGTTCTGGAAGATCGTCATGTGACCAATCGTGAGATTCAGACAACCTTAGGCATTAGTGGAACTAGCATACATTTAATATTGCATAAACATTTGACTCTCAAAAAAATGTGTCGACTGTATGGGTGTTTTAAGATGAGCAAAATCCAACAAAAGTTGTTCAAACACAAAGCACTTCCATGCAAATGGTCGCCTGTTTTTTTCGGAAAAACTGTACATGTCGCAACCGTACCACTAGAACAACGTAGAACAGTCAATTCTGATTTAGCAACACGTTAGGTAGCGATTTAGTAATAGAAGAAATCTTCTGAAATCCGAAAATGTTGGAAAAATTTGTTCCTGCATTTAAAATACGTTTTAATTATAATATTATTCTTAAAACTGTTTTAAAAATTAAAAAAGCGGCAATCACCCCTCGTTGTAAACATCCTTGCAGGTGTTGCAAACAAAGCAAACATGCAAAGTTCAAAGACAACAACATGTACGCAAGACTTTCAAGGGCGTTTGCAACAAAAACTGATTACTACTATTAATTTATTTTGGTATATTATTATACAAAAAAAGTATAAAACATAAATTTGATTATGACTGAATGTGAAACGTATCATTCGAATATTTTAAAGTGTATGAATTACGTCTTAAGAGATAAAAGTATTGATTTTGAAGTAATGTACAAAATAATTTTACTCCACAAAAGTTAGCAATTTTTATGTACAAAGAATGAACTGTATTATAAATTTGAGTTATTAAAACACTATAAAATTTAAAATAGAAGGGAACGTTATTAAATATTCAAAAGCGTCGAAATTTTGCAACTGTAGTTCGAAAGAGAACAAAATTTTTATAATTCATCCAAGCGGATTAAATTTGTAAACCTTTTATTGCCTTATCTCTTATGTTTAAAAAAAAACAGTCATAAATGGAGAAGAAAAGATGTTGTCATTCAAAATTCAAATTTATCATTCAAAATTATTTTATTGCTATATATTTTTTCAAATTAAATTCGAATAATTACTATTGTTGTTATTGTTTTTGTAATCTTAAGAAAACAATTTTTTTAAGTGGTTCTAATCATCTGATCGAGAGCGTATAGGCAGCTAGAAATTTATATTCAAAATAATATTACGACATATAATATCGGCACTTAAACAGATACGAATATCTCATAAAATTAAATCTTTGATTTAATGTGCAACATAATTTGATAAACGAATCTGCCATTTCATAGTATGTTCGAAAAGTTTTAACATAAAGTGGATTATTGTATCGTAATGTGCATTGGGGAACATTTAGCTTAACACGATGCATTTACAACGATTTTGACAAGATAATTGAATTCTTCTACTATCTTGATGTTATAGTTACCAACATTCACTTGGTGTCTCTCTTGGTTTGATTGTCACATCCCTTCTCATCGATTGCTTCTCAGTATTTGCAATGGCAGCATTTATGGTTAACCTGTTCTCCCAAAATTTTCGTAAAAGTGTAGGTAGTATGTGCCTGCTAGAGAAAATGTGCCTATTGTGTTAACTGCCGCATCGTGCAAAACCTGCGCATAGGATTTTTATCTTTTTTAATGTATAGGACATAAAACGATGAAGTTACAATTGTTTGTTATGTCTTCTTGAAAGTTAAAATATTTTCTAGCATTTATATAGTCGCCGTGGTCTAGTGGTTAGTGTTTTGGCTTACTAAAACGATAGCGCCGGGTTCAAATCTCAGTTCTGACGTCTTCATAAAATATGAAAAAATTATTTCTTTCGGCGGCTGCCTCTCAGCAGTATTCTGGCAAAAGCTCTGGAAGTAATTGATTGCCTTTAAAAAGCTTCTGAAATCTGTTGGTCGGAGTAGACTTAAAACTGTAGATCCCGGTACTCATGGATAAAAATTAACACACACAACATGATAGCTAGGAGAGGCTAGGCCGTAACCCTCTTTTATATATGAAATCTTTAGAAATCTTATTTCCTTCCCGATGGGTGTAGTGTCGCCCAGCTTAAGATGTTTGCGGTCACATCACTGTGGAGGAGAGGCTGATAGTATATGTGAACAGTCGGGCTACACTGAGTAGACATTATGTCAGTTTGTGATTGGCTGCATAGATAAGTATGTTATTAAACTGTTCTGGACTTTTTAACTATATTATTAAACTTGTCTGACTACTGCAAGGTGTTTTAGGTGGCGGTAATAGCCATGCTGAAGGCTGTACAATGTTTGTTGGGTTGTAGGGAATATTCTGATATACTCTGTTGGCCAGAATACGATCAAGTGTCTTGTGAGCATCACCTCGTTGTCTGAACGTTTAGAGAAGTTTCGGATTATTCGAAGGTAACTCTTAAATGTAAAGTCTTTGGTAATTGCGTTGCTAATGAATTAGCGAGAGTGGAAAGGGAGCTAGCAATTTGTGAAGTAAACTGTTCCCACTAGTTTATCGTGCAGCGAGGCTTAATATCGTTGACAACATGAGGGATATTGCAATATTACTAGGCTCTGTTGGGCTGAGTAAGAAAATTAATTTTCTTTTTTCCCTGAATGGCGTGGTCGTTTATCGCGATATTGTGCTTCTTACAGACCATGTCATGCCGTTGGGCTCGGCATTCAAGAGACTTTTATTTATTATCTGCCTCATTTGATTGATTTCTACGGAATGAGAATTACCTTAATAGCGGAATTTATTGTGAAGTCAGGATAGTTTCCTATGAGAAACGATTATTCCATGGGGAGGCTAATGCAAGACGTTCAGTTTACATTCTTTTTGATTTGATTGATCTATGGGTTAATAGGAGTGTGAATATATTCACGAGATCTATCAGTAGAGGGGATAAAGACAACCAAACGTCTGTTTGGAAACTCTAAGAAATCTCATTTTTAAGAAGAAAAGAATAAACCAGAAAAACGTTGGAATAAATGTTGTAAACAGAAAAGAGTATAAAAAATAGATCATTTCTTGAGGAGGAAAGAATGATTTATTTAAAAACTAATTGAAAGAGAGCTGCGTATGACGCCGTAAGCGAAAGTTTTTATAAGAAGTGTTATTTGCAGAATATCGTTAGAATTTTTCTGATATTGTGGACCTAAAGACAGAAATAATCAATATTTTTTAGGTTTTCAATATACAAATGAAATTTAAAGTGCCAGTCAGTCAGTGCAATAATGTTAAACATTTTTTTCGCTTTCTAAATTATTTCAATTTTATTGCTTAAAACTTTATCCGCAGTTCCCCTTCAGTTATTAATCTATTAAAACAATTACATGCAATAGAACAATAGAACCAAGAGTTTACTTACCATGATCATCTTCGGATGTTATATCACTCTTTGCATCATCTAAAGTATCCTCATTAAAACTTGATTCTGGACTTGAAGCTCTTAGTACACTGTCATTCATAACACAGTAGGTTTTATTATGATCAACAACACATTCACTGGATGGTAATGTTATATCTAAACCGAAATTATTTTTATGATTTCTTTCAACACTATGGCGATTCAATACCGGTTTCGATAGAATATTTTCTATTGAAAAACTATTACGATAACGATTCACTACCGCCGAAGATGTTTCCATTTTACGTGCTTTTAGTTTTTCAGTCAAAATAAAAATGAATTTTTCCCGCTGTACAAGTGATTGTAAATGAAATTTTTTCAAAACTAACTTTTAAATTCAAATTAATGTGAAAAAGAAGAGATTTCTTTATTCGAAAATTTTTGGATTTCAATTTTTAGTTGATTTTGTTTTTTTTCTTTCAAAGTATTAAAATATCCAATTGTATTGAGTTTTAAATTTAGTTTAAGAACTAAAGAAAGAGATGGTTATATAGAAACCATAATATGCCACACTATTTGCTCTAGTTATTAAAATGTTTTGTAGATGCAACATGTGTGAAATTTGTAACACCCCACTCACTCATGATCACAAACTGCTCTGAAGAACAATGTGCGCGCAGATGAGTAAAAATAGATTATCACAGCCACTTGAAATGAAATGCCGAGACATTATTTGTATATAAGTTTTTATATGTATTTTCTTCGAAGGAGGCGTGTCCCCTAAATTATGATCCCTTTTCAGTTGTTGTATTATACTGCTGGGCATTAGCAAAATATGTTGAAAATAATTTGCTTTAATTGAAATTTGATGTCTCTATTAAGAATCATTTAAAGCCAAATAAACATAATAATTTTTCAACTAATGAGCAACAAGCAGCTTCATTAAAAAGAATAAAACATTGCACCTCAGGTTGTGATATGTACGAGTATGTTATGAATTTTCGAACACTAAATGATTTCAAATTATTATGGTGAATGCTTAATTTAGCACTTTGCTCAAAACAATTTGTCAATTATATTGAAATTATTTGTTTTTTTTTTATTATTTCTTTATGGTTTTTATTTAAACATTTATTTGAAACAATTCTCTTTTCAAGTTAGTGTAGGTATGTATGTATGTTTTTTTAAATAATTTAAAGCTTTTGGTAAATTATTTTAATTTTTTTTTTCTATTTTCTATTTTTCTAAATAAAAATTGTTTAAAATTAATTGTGGACATTTTGTCTAAATTTGTCACAATTAATTAAAAATTTTTAAAGCAAAAAAAAAAAAAAAATCAAATGTTTAATTAAAAATTATTAAGAAGAAAATTTAATTAAATAATTAAAACAGTATTTTATTAAAAGCTTTAGACTCTTAACAAAAATATAAAATAAAAATTTTGAATTTTTTGACCAGCCTTGAAATCCGACTGATTTCTTTCTAAAAATATACAAAATTTTCAATTAAAAAAAACTTTCGAAGGTTACAAAAAAGTGATTAATGTGTATTTTTATGTATTTTTTAACGTACAGAAACATAGAGTTCAGGTCTTTTGTGTAGCTGGCCACTGTGGAATAAGGGACATCAAGTATGCGAATGCACCAGAGTTGGGTTTATTGCATTGAATTTATAATGCATTATCGTTTCCACTACCACTATTAATGCAGCAATATTGCAGCCACCACTAAATGCAGATAGAAATAGTTAACCACTAAATAAAAACATTTTAGTGGTAGTGGAAATTTATTGCATTAAATAAAAAAAATTTAGTGGTAGTGGTAATTTAATGCATTAAAAAAACCATTTTAGTGGTAGTGGAAATTTAGTGCATTAAATAAAACAAATTTAGTGGTAGTGGTAATTTAATGCATTAAAAAAACCATTTTAGTGGTAGTGGAAATTTAGTGCACTAAATGAATCGATTTTAGTGGTAATGGACATTTAGTGCATTGAATAGAACAAATTTAAATTTCCACTACCACTAAAATGTTTTTATTTACTGCACTAAATTTCCACTACCACTAAAATGGATTTATTTAGTGGTTAACTATTTCTATCTGCATTTAGTGGTGGCTGCAATATTGCTGCATTAATACTAAGTGGTTTAGTGGTAGTGGAAACGATAATGCATTAAAAAAACCATTTTAGTGGTAGTGGAAATTTAGTGCACTAAATGAATCGATTTTAGTGGTAATGGACATTTAGTGCATTGAATAGAACAAATTTAAATTTCCACTACCACTAAAATGGTTTTATTTAATGCACTAAATTTCCACTACCACTAAAATGGTTTTATTTAATGCACTAAATTTCCACTACCACTAAAATGGATTTATTTAGTGGTTAACTATTTCTATCTGCATTTAGTGGTGGCTGCAATATTGCTGCATTAATACTAAGTGGTTTAGTGGTAGTGGTAATTTAATGCATTAAAAAAACCATTTTAGTGGTAGTGGAAATTTAGTGCACTAAATGAATCGATTTTAGTGGTAATGGACATTTAGTGCATTGAATAGAACAAATTTAAATTTCCACTACCACTAAAATGGTTTTATTTAATGCACTAAATTTCCACTACCACTAAAATGGTTTTATTTAATGCACTAAATTTCCACTACCACTAAAATGGATTTATTTAGTGGTTAACTATTTCTATCTGCATTTAGTGGTGGCTGCAATATTGCTGCATTAATACTAAGTGGTTTAGTGGTAGTGGTAATTTAATGCATTAAAAAAACCATTTTAGTGGTAGTGGAAATTTAGTGCACTAAATGAATCGATTTTAGTGGTAATGGACATTTAGTGCATTGAATAGAACAAATTTAAATTTCCACTACCACTAAAATGGTTTTATTTAATGCACTAAATTTCCACTACCACTAAAATGGATTTATTTAATGCATTAAATTTCCACTACCTCTAAATATTATAGGCGATAATGCACTATTTTTTCCACTACATACCACTAAATTTAGTGGAAAATTAAATCTAATGCAATAAACCCAACTCTGGAATGCACTAGCAAGGAGGAGAACCCCAGCATCCAATATTGGTTCTGATTCCTGTTATATAACTAAACTTTTTACCATTCTTTGAGTCGTGCATTAGGTTCTTCAGAACCAATCTGAGAACTGCAGACTCAATGGCCATTTAAATAGAATAGGAACCGCTTCGAGCGATATATGTAGAATCTGTGATCGAGTCATCAGAGCACATACTAGTCAATTTTGCAGCATTGATACATAGTAGAGAGAGTTCTCTTGGTGTTCACCGAATATGAGATGAGGGTTTCCAGAGTTGGCACTTACCGATGTTTTGAAATTCGTCAAAACGACGAAACTTCGGGAGACACTAGAGAAATCCTGGTTAAGTTGAGGGCTGTACAATAGATCTACAGGTCGAAGTAATTTAGTATCCCGTTTATGAATAAATATATTGAATCTATTATTAATATAATTAGAGAATGGCAAGTTGGCCTCCGAAATTCTCAAGTGAACCATAGATATGCTAGGGCGGTCACAATTTGGTAGTCTTTCTGATGCATGTACACATTTACATAATAATTGGCCTGTACAACCCTGTGTCAGGATTACAGCCTATCTTCTCGCAGCACCCATGTTGTGTGTAGATTTTTGTCCATGAGTACAGGGACCTAGAGTTTAATGTCGACTCCGAACGACAGACTTGAGAACCTTGTTCATAGCAATCAGTTATACTCAGAGCTTTTGCTAAGAGGTAGTTGCTGAAAAAAATACCTTTTCATATTTCATTACTTCAGGATATATCACGGCCGGGACTTGAACCGGATATTTGAAACTGTGCATACAGTTATCGTAAACATCGGAACACATTGTCTGATTGTGAGGTACTTGGTACATTTAGATGATAGGGTCTATCCAACAATAAGGGTTCATACCTGCTGGTGTTCATAAGAGAAGCAGTATGACTACCAAACAAAAAGTGTACCCGAAAAACAAAATAAATCGTATAGGTCGCAGTATTTTACAACTGAGCTCGTTCTAAATTTAATTATAGAAATAAAAATACCCTACACTTTATAACTGGGACAGTAAAGTGAAATAAATTTGAATTCAATATTTTGCAAAGTCGATACAGCGAGATATGTAAACAAAAAAATATTAATGATCCATTTTATATCTTGAACTCCTAATTGGAAACAAGTATTGCATCTCTATTATGTAAATCTATTTATTATTATTACTTCAGTACTGAAATCCTTTCTTTATGAGAATTAACATCCCTAGAAAAACTGAATAAGGAATTCAAGAAATAAAATGATTGTGAAAATCATCTTTATTTATTTTTAATTTTAAAAACAAAATATTTTTTGTATGCATTTATTAATAAACAGCCAATTTTTTTTATACACGAGTGCCTATATAGCAATGAATAAAATATATTTTGTTATTTTATTTTTATAATAAATATAACCAATCTGTAGCAATTATTAAATGACTAATTAGATAAATGTACATATAAGAGAGTATGAGACTGCAGTGGTGGTCATAAGTTCAGCACATAGCCAATGTTTATTCAGCTAAATCAAATTTTTGTCATAAGTTTTTTCTCTGTTCTAAAGTATGTATAAGTTGCCTTCAAAGAAGAAATTTGCAACTACTACTCTATTTTCTGCTTAAAAATTGTTAAATGTCAAAGAAACCGCTTTCTGAATTCCACTCTAATCCACCAATGTCAACAAAAAACGAATGATCAGGAGAAAAGCGCCACCTATTGGGAGGTAGCAGATAAAAGCTAAACCTACTTAGCGAAGGCACTCACTACACAATAAACATGCAACGATGAGGCAATTGGGTGAAGGTATAACACTAGCCTTTGAATGATCAACTTCCTAAGGCACTTAATAATAACATAAGAAAAAAATAATTATATATACAGTCCTTTCCAAAAATTCCAATACAATGCACAGCATCAGTAGGGGTCTGTTTAATCCTGAGTATTGGTTTTAAAAAAAATATCTATATGTAACTTATGCCGAAGACAGGAAGAAAATATTCGAATTGGTTTCCGAGAAAAATTACGTTCTTCGGAAAAATTAAGTTTTAGTTAAAACAGCAGATAGTTTCTATCTGTACATCGACATGGAATTTGTACCCGATGACGTCAAAAATGTTGCATTGTTATAACTGACCGTCAAGCCTGAACAATCAGTGCTTGAGAAATGTCTGCAATGAGGTTTAAAGGGCAGACCCATCCTTTCAGCGTCCGTATCGAAAAAATTTTGAACAAAAAGTGGCTTTAGAAAAAGCACATCAGTTAATAGAAGCCAACTTGTTTTATGTTTTCTTGCAAAAAAATTTTAAACCCTTTAATAGGTTCAATACACGCTGAGGCCGTTCTAACGAATTTTTCCGACCTCACACTTTCCTTTATGTTCTAATCAGCCGAAACTGAGAGCAGGGAAATGATACAAGTATAACTGAATAGATTCAGCTGCTCTTTGCACAAAGAACTAAGGTCTTGACGAGGCCACGACCCTGATGGCTGTTTGACTATAACAGAAAACTTAAATTCCACCTAAAAAGCCCCGTTTCCAGAGTATTGTATTTATTTACATATATATTATAGTATTTATATCTAAAAAAATAAAATGTATGGCAAATTTATCGAGCTTGAGATTCTTTAATTGTTATTATTGCTTCATCAGCAATTACTGTGAAGTTACATAAAGGAGAAGCAAAATATCGAAACTAAAGAAAGGAATCCCTTGTATAACGCGGGGCTTCCACAACGCATTTTCGATATAGCGAGACTTAAATATAATCTTTTTCAGTATATGCGTGAATACATGCATATACGAAAAGGCCCAAGTTGTCTATAACTACGGTGACCATCCGTTCTGTATTAAACAGAACTGTTCTGTATTTGAAACCCTTGTTCTGTATACATTATTCATTAGGGAAAAATATAAAAATGTTCTGTACTTTTTATTTAATGTTCAGTATTTGTTCTGTATTTCCATTTATCAAAGTACTTAGTATTTGTAGTTTTAATTAACACCTTTGAGAAAAAGTCTCCTGACGAGCATCTTAAGCAAAGACGAAATGGCCATAGAGACATGCTGATCTCCATACGCTATATATTTCATATATGTGTGTATATTTAGACGGTTGTCGAGTTCAGTTTGTGTTTACCTGATTCAAATGCTCCAACAGAAGGGGTATTTTCTGTATTAAATAATGTATGAACCAATGAAAAAAAAAGTCATTTTTCAAGTCATTTTGGTCACTAAATTAAACTATGATATGAATTACATAGGGTTTAAAGAATATTTAAAAACAAATTTATCCATCAGAAAAATACAAAAATTAGTTGTTATTTATTTTACCCCTTCAATGCACCTTTCTGTGAATCTACTTTGAATGTTTACTTAGAGATAAAAACAAAATATAATTTTTTTAAGTTATCTTTAACTTTTAGTTTAATATCTAGAAACTAATTTTTATTTTATTGTATTTACATGTAAGTATCTTATGTACTTATTTAATGAACTCAGTAAATTTTAGTTATTTCTGATTTTTGGAAAATACCTATATTTTATTTTCTTTTTTTTTAATTTTGTTAATTTTGCATTTAAATAATAAATACATAAATATGTACGTATGATTGTTTGCATTTTATAGTTGTTATTGGTCAGATATTTCTTTGTTCTGTATTTTGGTTTAAAAAATATGGTCACCGTATCTATAACGCGAATCAAATAACCCAAAGTATTCCTGAAGCGTTGCAACTGTATTTTACCGGGGATAGCTGTCAGTAAAGAACCTTAGGCTTGATAAATTTGTCTTAATCTTTATTATAATTTTGAATGCAACATATACTATGTGCTAACCTTATGTCCACTACTGTATACTTAAAAACCAATATAACAAATCAAATAATTTAAGCGGTAATGATCGATTTTTATACACACTATAATGCAAACTACCACCTCTTAGACCAATAACAAAAAAGTGTAAAATCACAGTTTTTATTAAATTTTATTTGTAACTTCTACAGACCAGGTATGGCATAATTCAAATAAGAATTGACATTGAACCCCAGCAAATTAAAAGGTGGAAATTTCAAAATCATAGCATTTTCATTGAAAATATTTCTGAGAAACTAAGAAACAATTACTTTTCAGATCTTTTATCACTTTCCTCCTACGACAACCACATGTTAAGTTCATTAGTGTTTCACCAAAAATAAAACCATTCAGGTTGATTTCATCAAGTTTGCTAATGATTGATATGTTTTTTTTTTTTCTTTTTATTCAAAAATAAATATTTTTTCAATTTTGGTTTTGTTGATCTTAAGACTATAACCATGATTTTTTCAGTAAATAGAAATGTTAAAATTTTTCAGAAAAATCAACCAATGAGATATATGCAGCCAAGGCCTTTAAAAATTACTGAAATTACTGTGTCGAATTTCAACTCTAAAACAAATATAGCATTTGTAGCGTCAAATTACGGTTATATTCTAAATTGCAAGCATTTTAATTACAAAAAACAAACAATAACAATATTGTTGTTATTAAGGGCTTTAAATCCTCTCAACAAACCAACTGTAGTGGTAATAGGGTGTAAGAAGAATACCAGAAATATATTTCGAAATGCAAAAAAACTGACATCTTTAGCAAATTTATGTACAAAAATATAAAAAGAATTTAAATTGAAAAGAATTTTCACATTTTTGAACTAATGAACATTTAACCAAGTCATAAATGAAGCAAACAAGCGTCATTAAAAACTGAAATTATTAACACATAATTTAGGAAATCACGTTGAAACATTTTATTTTTCATTTATATTTTTCTCCCCTCTCATCATACGCATACGCGTATTATTAATATGATTCAGACATATGAAGGAGAAAGTGTCATTTATATTAACAAAATGGAGAAAATATGATTGCGAAAACTAAAATAAAATTTTAATAAAAAAAAACAGAAAAAAACAATTTAAAAAAAGGCAAGTTAAAAATGGTTTTTGAATTTTTTTTTTTTTTTGTTCTTTTTGTCTTGAATTAAGAAGTCTTTGAGTTTCTGCCAACGTTTATTAAAATGTCTTAATTATTTATGATGCAGTTTCATAGAAATAAAGATATTATGGAAAATTTAAAGAAAAATATACACTGAGAATATTATGCTGATCGCCATAAATTGCAAATATGCAATTTATTTATTTAATAGATTGCTTACAAAGACAATTTTCATGATGAAGGAATAATCAACAAATCTGTAAAATTTATGAAATTCATGATAGATCCTTCTAAGCGGGTCGGCATCAGAATAATTAGCTCTAAAAATTTAACGGAGAGTGGGAAGAAATGACGTGATAATCGTTGGAGTATATTAAAAGATATTTCATAAATCAAAAAATCAGAACAGTTATCGCCTCTGACAGGGTTCTACGTCACTTCAATGTTAGTAGTTTCATGATTTCGATTTTTTTTTTTTCTTAAAAGCGATTTTTTTAAATTCAATTTTCTCAAATCCCAAAATTGCGCTGGTTATACCAATAGTATGGATCGAAAGGGGACTCCATGGAGCACAATTTGTATATAGTGGCATATGTGTACTATTTCCCATTTCCTCAGAAATGACCACTAATCTTCCGAAGAATTCTCATATTTTTCATAAAGCGATTTTTTCAAAACCAAATTTACAAAATCCCAAAGTACCGCTGGCTATACTATTTATGGAACTCAATAGAGGACTCCCTGGACTACCATTCGTATATAGTCACATATGTGTACCAAGTCGTATATCCTCAGAAATGGCTACTTATCCTCTACAGAATTCTCATATTTCGCATAAAGTGGTTTTTTTTAATCCAAATTTACAAAATCCCAGAGTACCGCTGGTTATTCTACTTATGGAACTCAATAGAGGACTCCCTGGACTACCATTCGTATATAGTCGCATATGTGTACCAACTCCTGTTTCTCCTAAATCGGCTCGGTAATTATACCCTTTTGGCATATAACCACTGTTAACGTGTTAACAGAGCTCTGTTAACGGAAAATATGGCTGTACTAAATTATTTGGTATATGTCTAGGCATAAAATGTCCGTTAAATTTACTTTACTTTTTTGATACAACCTTACAATTAAAGTCTACCATGTTTATGTATAAAAATAAAGTTACTTGCTTTTCACATTGACGGCAGTGTATATAGGCAATTAAGCGTATTCGTTTAAATTACTTCCACGCATAATTCCCCAAAAATTTTGACATTTTTGTCGAGGAAATTATCCGCGAAATACTGTAGTAGTAGTATATAATAATACTGGCTTACAAAAAACAAAATCACAAGAAGAAAATGGTAAAAATATATAGAGGACTTGATATTCTACGCAAGCCTGAATTCATTAGGTTTTTTCATTAGGTCGACATTTTTTGTATATGTAATAATTTTAAAACTATTTCTGTTTTATGTGTACAACACTTTTAGAGTTAGAGTTTAGAAACGAGAGTAAAAACAAAAATATAAAATGATATAAAAATTAAAAAAAAATCGTCGAGTGTATTTTGAAATTGTGAATGCTAATTAATAAGAATGCAAGATATGTGTAGTTTAAAGTTTTGTAAAAGTAAAAATGGGAGGTTCCTAGAGTGTGTCTGTGTCTGTGGTGCTTTTTTTAATTAAGGAAGTGATGCACTACTAGTAAAGTATAATAAAGCAAAAACTGTTATTGTAAAAATATAATTTGAACTACTAATTACCTCCAAGTAAGTATTAGCTAAATGTTATTATAGAAATGTTTAATGTTTATATGTTTAAATTCCTTTTTTAAATATGTATTTGTATGTACCGCCCTAATGCAAATTTTTTGAAATATTCTTTTACACTGAATGCATTAAATAAAAATTCGTATTTTATGAATTGCTTACTTTTATGATTTTATCATACGGTTGGCGCTGTCACATTATGCTGATTCTTGGCAATCATGTCAAAATGATTTAATTTAATGATCAAATTTGCCCATCTTATTATAATCCACACATCATCAAAATGACAACTTAATTTTTCTAATTGCATATTAAATGTGAATAAAAATTGTGTTTATCATCAGAATTTATTTTTTCTTTTTTTTCATTTAATTTTGGGAAATTAAAAAGTGTTGAAAATGATTATCTTATTAATTATAAATATTGCACATTCATTAAATGAAAGAGAATAATTCAAGGAAAAAATTAAAATAATAATCAAAATTTAATAGCAATATTTCAAAATGTTTATAAAGTAGGCCTACATGTACGCAACAAACAAGGTTGTGCTTTGTTGGGATCAGAGTTTTTATGAGATTACCTGGGTTAAGTTAAGGATGAATGGGTGCAAAGAATCTGTCAAATTTATATATTTAAAGGAAGCGGAATCAGATGGTTGCTTCAGACATTTTTCTATAAGGGAGAGTTATATAAATAACAGAGAACGGGCGTCCGTAGGAGAGTAGATCTTTTATTGAGATACTAATAGCTGAGATATCATCTCCTGAATGAAGACAAAGAATTTGATTCAACGACCAATATATCATTAAATCATTAAACTATCTTTACCCTTCGAGTATTCTATTTTTTATTTGTAGGCTATGCCATCACAACATTCGGATTAAAATTACACACGAGCATTAAGCCTTAGCCTTGTGAAAAAGCAACACTTACAGCCTATTTCACAATGTCGAAACAAGCAGTCACTGAGCGAAAGAAAGATACACGAAAGAAAGGTATTTTGGGTTTCTCTATGTCTTTTGCCTGCTCTTACGAGTCACCATTTTTCTTTTTTACGTATCATAAAAATATAGTGTTGCCAGTTGAAAATTTGTAATGAATTTCTTTAAAAAGAGAAAATAAACTACTATTTTGCTTGTGAGCAAATGCAACTCTATTTGAAAGTGCTTAAGGCCTGGTTAGCCAAACGTTGCTGTATCGTAATGTAACGTCCCCTAACGTAGAAACGTAAGTGCACTTATAGAACATTTAAAAACGTGTCATATGTTTTGGACATAAACAACTAACAAAAAACAAAACAGAAAATATATTGTGAAATAGTAATTTGTTTATAGTGTGTACTTGATAGTTTTTTTTATCAAATAATTAAAAGACAAATAAATAAATATGGATGCGGATTTTTGTGTTGGGCTACAGTATTTTTATTTGCTAAAAATTTCTTAAATTTGCTTTTCTTTGTAATATTCTTGCTGAAAATTTGTATAATAAATGTAGGGTTGCCAAATTTTGAATTGAAAAAAGTACATTGAGGGAAAAAAAACGTACATTTTAGTAAACAAATACATTGGTTTTTTATTGAAAACTTTTTTTAAAATTCATTAGCAAAAATAAAATGGCAAATAATAATACAAATAATAAGATCGTAATTATTGTTTACAACAAAGTAATAGCCCAAAATTATTCGGATTTTTATTTTTAAATTCTAGTCTATACTATTCATCTTTTCAAATGTAAAACAATTTGGTATAAATTTAAAAATAAATTTTATGCCCGTATTCATAAAAAATTTTTTAGGTTTATTGAGGATTTATTAGACAAGTATTGCATAGAAATATGTATTGTATATTTTATATATTCATTCATGTATTTGTAAAAACTTTTACAAATACATACTTACTAGTTTTTTTTACTTGGTTTACAATGCCATTTTTTCCAATATAAGAAAATTGTAAAACTTGGCACAAGTGTGTTAAAATTATTTTCAAATATCAATTCACATTACAAACTTTCTATTAAATGTTTGTTTGTTCATTTCCTCCTTCCATTTGAATGCGGTATAGCCAATATAAACATACAAATTCTTTTCAAAATTTTGAAACAATCTATTATTTAACAATTCTATACATTTTCTTTTAATACTTTTTCAGTAAATAATTTTAATAAAATGAGAGTTGGGCTTATTGCATTGAATTTATAATGCATTACCGTTTCCACTACCCCTAAAGGCGGTTTTAGACGGTAATACATACATGTAAAATTTTTGTGTAGAAGAGAATGAATAGTATCATGTAAACTTTATATGTAATGAGAACGTATGACATTGAGAGAAAATACGGATGAAAATTTGACAGTAGTAAGGCTCGCTTTGTTTTTTTTTTTTTTTATTTTTGAAAAAACAATCACTTTCATTAGATCAGAGATGCACTTTTATATTATTTTTTATTTATTTTTAATTAGTTCACAATGTATTTAAAGTTTGTGTGGACGTATATGTGCATTTTATTATTTATTTTATTAACTTTGGTTTAACTAAATTAAACCATTTTAGTGGTAGTTTAAATTTAATGCATTAAATTAGAGGCGATAATGCACTAATTTTCCACTACCACTAAATTTAGGGGAAAATTAAATCTATTGCAATAACCCCAATTCTGAAATAAATAAATAATAATAAAAATAAATTCATCAAACAGTAGATCCATTTCAATGTTATTGACAAAAAATTATTCAATAGCTTCTGTAGAATTACAAAATGAAATTTTTGAATTGGGACTGAAAACATAGACCTTTTCAATATTATAGTATTTTGCTGGCAAATGTTCTTTAATATTATTTATGTTAGTTTCAAGTGTTCAGAACAAAAAAGAAATACAAAAGATTAAAAAAAGTACATTAGCGTACTTTTTTAGGTGTTATGCAGGAATAAGTACATTGAACTAAAAAAAATTACCCTTACTGCTTAAAAAAGGACGTTTGGCAAGCCTAAATAAGCCAGCTGTTTGCAAATGTTCCGTAAAAACGTAGAGAATTTCTATTTTCTACAGATTGCTACGCGCCGTTACGTTACATTTTTTATTCGGTAAGTGCTGCCATTACTTTGCATGTAAAATAAATGATCAGCTGACTCGTCAACGTTAAGATACGCTACGTTACGTGTGGCTAATTCTACCTTTACTTGTACATATCCGTTACAAATAGTCTTCCATCTGTCATTCAACGTTGAGCACATATTAATCGATCTTCTAAGCAAATCGCATTGTGATTGGGTCAGTTTCATGTTGTAATTGTAACGTGTATGGGCAGCTTCATGATATAAAAAATGACGACATAAAACTAAAACAAAAGGGTTTATTTGTTGCGTGTGCTTTTGTATTTAAAAAAAGAAGTGTGTACACATGTGAATTTTTATACTGGAATCGGCATAATTTTGTTGTCTACGATCTGTTTGTACGTATCTATTGTATAGTGTGTGATTGTATGTGTATACAACTTCTTCGTGTTTTTCATCAAACGAAATCAAAAAGGCAAGTGACTCATTTAGACATTTGCCTCCGCGTGCATTCGACATTGTGAAATTGGTTTTTGTATGAAAATCAATACGTTTTTCTCTTTTCTTTTTCTTATTCGTTTTGTTCGCTCACAATTCTGATGTAGAGAAATCAAAATCGAATTTTTTTTCGCCAAGCACTCGAAAGAGACCACTCACTCGACATTGGCAACTACAACTGCTTCTTGCGTTGTTAATAGATGACAGTAGCGATACTTACATCTTTGAGCCTTGCAAATTCATGTGTGTATATAATTCCTGTGCTTACAAAGCTATCCAAAACAATAGTAATAGTATTGCTGTAACTGTAACGCCAACTGTTTCTATATCAGAATAATCAAATGCAACAAAAGTAAAATTATCCACGTTGCTGCTCTGACCGCCAAGGCATTGCCAACGCTGGAACGATTATATTCTGTACTCAGTATTGTGAGATCTACATTTAATATCAAGTAGGAGTCGGAGGTACATATAACTGTTTTTAGACAACTTCACAGCCATAGTTTCACAGTAATCGATGTGTAACACACTGGCAGCAGAGGTACCTTTACCTTGTTTGTTGCACATTTCCTTGAAGAAAACCGCTGTTGTCATTGTTTTTTTTTTTTGTTTCTGGTTTTTTGTTATTTAAACACGAAAAAGTCTTCTAAATTAGACTGCTTATTTTTTTTTTTTTTCAATTCAAAATTTTATAAAAACACTTTTTATCCAAATCAAACACCATCAATCTATGATCGCCCTGAATACTTTTTCAAAAGCCAAAACCTTTTGGATAAACTAAATTTTAACACTTGATAAAAACATTCTGGTTTACTCTATCCTGAAAGAGTATTTTACCAATGGGATGGTATTGAGGTTAGGGCGCTTGCACAGAAACTCAAACGACCGAAGTTCAAATTTCAGTAAAGGAAAAAAATTAAGTTTGAGGTTTTCCAAAAATTATAATATAAAAAACAAGAGGTTCTTCCCCCCCGACCCCTTCCAAAAAGTCCATCTTCAAGAAACCACTCCCTGACTTCCCAGTCTATTCCAACAAGAGAATAAATGATCAGTAGTTAAACGCCACCACCGACAGATGGGGCATTTACATACTATTCACCATTTAAGGGCCTTTGAGTGGACATCTATAAAAAAATGTCAAAATTCAGCGAATTGAAGAACAAATTGTGTGACTATCCAGATTTAGCTTCCTTTGACTTTTACATGTTCCGAAATCGAAAAATATTATTTGCCAGTAAACATTTTATTTCGAATGAAGATGTATAGGCATCTGTACACGAATATATTGAAGAGCTTTAGAAAAACAATTTGAATCAAGGGCTAGATGTGCTAAAAAAAAGTTTGAACTAAGTGTAGTAAAGTTTGAAGAGTTTATGTTGAAAAATAAAAAACTTCAATAATTTACAATTTACACTACCTAAGTTTCTCATCTGATTATAACAGATTATAACAGTTAAAACTCAGACGGCAATAACTTTGAAAGTCGAAAATGTTCTATTTTCAACTGAGCTCAGGCAAAAACAATAAAAATTAAATTAGATTTGCAATTAAACTATCTGAGTCTATCTGAGTGCGCTTCTGATATAAAACTCAGATGAGAAACTTAGGTAATGTAAATATAACTTAAGACTAAGAACATTTCGAATTGCCCTCGGGCAAAGCAAACATTGAAAAATATCTGTGAGATTATCAAACTGGCCTAGTATAGCAAAGTCTTATTGAAATACAGGCCCTTATGAACTGTATCTTTGAAATTGTTACAAAATTAACATACTTATGTATCTCATATTACCCCATTTTAACACCAAATACTAATTGCTTACTAAAATAAATGATTGAGTAATTAATAATACAATATGAGTACTAAAGAACATCACACTATGAGTAAACAAGCAAAAAAGGTCAATGGACACTATTATGTTATTTGAAATCTTAATCTTACCACCACTTGATGATACTCATACAAGACAATAAAATATCACCTCTACTTGAATTTTCGATCTCAATTCTACTTAATACGAATGCCATATGAAACCAAAACAAACTAAATCGAGTTTTAAACAGTAAAGGCGGAACCGTTTTAGAAAATAATACAATACGAGCATTTAAATAAAAAATAATAATAATGTTTTTCCATCTAAGCATTACCACAAATTACGCCAAATACAGATGTTTCGAAAACAAACATACACATTTCGATTTCCCCACTAAAGAAAGAAAAATAAAAAAACTGCATTTCCCTTTTTTTCCATATTAAAACCAAAGAGACAAAAAAAATACATACTTCTGCTTCAACTGTAATTAATGTTGAAAAAAAAACTTCATTATTTATTTTTTCTCAGAGTTCGTATGGAAAGAAGAGAAAACAAATAAAAAAAGCAATAAGTTGGGACGTTGTACGTCCACACGAGTCACGTGATTTATTTGATTTTGGTGACAAACACTTGAAATGGTGATGATTTATAATGAAAATATAATGCAGGAGTATTAATTATTTTCAAACAAAATTTCTGACACGGTTTCTGCTTCATTTACGAGTCTTAAGTGATACTTAAGTTATGAGATTTTCAATTGGAGGATAAATGTTTGTTTTTTTAGTGAAATTTTAGTTTCGATTTATTAATAAATATTGTTTAAGAAGTTTGTGTAGTATGTATTTAGGATAAAAGGAGTAAAGAAGGAAGTGTGGAAAGCTCTAACCTAACAGAGTTCTAACTGATTGTATATTTATGCCCGTATTCATAAAAAATAAAATTGGTTTATAGAGTGCTTATTTGACATATTTCTATGGAGTAATTGTCAAATAAGCAATTAATAAAACTGTTTTATTTTTTATAAATACGGGCATCATTGTTTATTTTTCAAACAATGCACGGCTTAAACTTGCCAGCCGTAATGCGACCAATATGGTTTCTACACCATTAAATAGGGATACAATCAATCTATTGTCAAGCACCACAGCGGGTTAGTATTGTTAATTTCATACAAACATAATTGGCTTTTATAACCCCTTTATTACAGTTACAGTCTAGCTTCTTACAGCCCTCATTTGGTGAGCATCAATTTTTATCCATGAGTACCGGGACCTACAGTTTAACGTCGACTTCGAACGACAAACTTAAGAAGCTTGTTAATGGCTAAGAGGTGGTGTCAGAGCTGGGGTTTGAACCCCATCCAGTCCACTTCTTTGTTTGTTCCATTCATCTATAATTGTAAATCGATGCAAAACCTAGGCCATACTATATGTATATTGAAATATTTCTACGGAGCTGATTATTATGCTATTGTGAGCAAACGCAATAATCATCTGGCGCACTTTTTTCTCATTATGAAATCTTCCGTTAATAAACGATATGTATAGAACATTTTTAAGTGCATATAATGTCAAGTAAATCATTCACCTTTAGCCATCCCCCCGGGAGGTATAGAGACAAACGCTACTGGCGATACATACGTCAGTGGCACAAAAATCCCGGGGCATATGGTGTTCAACCTAGCTCTGAGTGGCCTGGCGCTCGTTATAGGCAGAGAGTAGTTGGTGGGTCATAGCGCCGCGTGTGCTATCGGAGACATGGCTGACAGCAGTCCAAGCGGCTGTTGTACCAAAGAGGGTACCCAGTTGGTCCTGGTGGTGTTGGTCTCGTCTCTGTAAGTGTGCGTGGCAGTCATTTTCTGGCGTTCTCAAGGACTGAACAGAGATGCCTTAATCTGGTACTACGGGCATTAGGAAGCCCCCGGTTTGCTTGTGCTTCCCTGTCATTTGGGGAATGAGGAAAATCGGCCTGATGGTTTAGGTGCGGCCCTTCGGGGAGTACACGTAGTGGCAGTGGTATATGCTGGGTAGTAGTTTTAACCTCCTCATCAAGGGGGGTTGCTGCTATCCAGGAAATGGTAGTGACGAAATTGTTAATTTAGTGTTATGGGCTTTCTTCTGAGCGGCGTGTCTTCGGCATGATTGAGATTAGAAGGCACCAGCTGCGGGTGGCGGTGGTTGGACGCTTGTACCGCCCCGACACGGGCGGCATGTGGTATGTCTATGGACGGTACGCATGTAAAATCACCCTTCTCACCTTTAGCCTACGATCATCCAATACCATCTTCTGAATTTTTTTAACTGTTTCTGGCGTAGACATTTCAATTGTACGACCACCACGGTATTCATCATGGCAGATCAGCTTTGTAGCCGTAAACCAAGGCGCAGACTACTTCAGAGTAGAATCTAGATCATTGTTATTACTTTATTTTTCGACTGAAAATATTGAAATATTGCCTAAAAACACACAATATCAGCAAAATAATACGGAAGTGGTTCAAAATGAATGCCATTTTCACGACATCTAAATCATTACAAGAATTGTATTTATTTTAAATGCATTCTTATATTCCAATAAATTTGTAATTATGTAAATCATGAAATTGAATTAAATTGCTTTAGTTGGCACATGAAAAAAGTCTTTGAATCTGGCATTATGCATTTATTCAAATCGTTCATTTAATTCAAATGAGTTTCATTTCTCTAAATTCTCGCCCAAAAAAATCATACATGTTTCACCAAAATTGAACGACTTCGTCATGTATTGAACTTGTGATATCATTATAGTTGGGACCTTGAAACCTAAAGCATATGGTTAATAATGTTTCCACTATTAATTGAAATGGTTTTTTCAAGCTACTTCCGCCATCTATACGTTAACCCGGTTAGTTTTGCTCTACCGTAGTAAATGAACAAAAAACGAAATACCATTTAAAGATTTGGCTTTTTTATATTAAAAGAAATCATTGAGGCAATATGACCCAAACGAATGTAAAACTTAAAGAAAGCACAAAAAATGTAATAACTAATACTGGTATTCGATCTTAATAAGTGAAGAGATTGTATAATTTGGGTTTCTCTTTTAGGTTTAATTGATGGGTTTAATCTGGGCTCTAACATCTCGAAGCAAAGAGATATTCTTTCGGCGAATACTTCCTATCAGACTTCTGACAAAAGCTCTGAGAGTAACTGACTGATATGAACAAGCTCTTCAAGTCTGTCGTTCGGAGTCGACATTAAACTGTAGGTCACGGTACTCATGGATTAAAATTTACACACACCACATGAGTGCTGCGAGACGCTAGGCCGTAATCCTGACACAGGGTTATAAAAGCCAGTTATGTATGTACATATGTATGTATGTATTATGTGAAGCATTTTTAAATTGATTGTTCAACAGATTTATTCACATAAATTTAGTTCGTCAAAGCAAACCTGATTCAACATCGACCAAAGAAGTGCGCTTAATGCAGAACAATTTTCTTTAAAAATTGAATTTCTATGGGACAAAAATGAATGCTTCGATTGAACTGCTAATAAAGTCTCCTCGAAATTCCAATTCATTATTCTTGTAAAAATATCAATCATAAAGAATTAAAAAAATAGAAGTAAACTTTTAAAAATGCAATCCGTTCAAAGAATTATTATTTTTCATATACTTCATTCCAAATTTATCGGAGTATGAGTAAGAGTTTTATAAAAATTCTTATGACATAACCAACATACAGCACCACCACCTACTTTTTAATTATTAAATGCAATTTTAAATGACGAAACATACAGCGAAATAAGAAAATTTATGTAATTTTTTTATATGAAGACGAATAAACATATAAATGTTACCATTCATGTTCAGAGATGTCTTCATTTCTCAGAAATTTTTAAGCAGACATTTATATTTCTTCTACGCCACTCCAGCTAAAAAAGAAAGATGCAACCATAAACGATGATATTCCCATTTAAAACTGTTCCGTTTTGTTGTATTTAAAAAAGATTATGAATAATGATGCTGCAACAACATGATCATAAATTACAACCAATTATCAAATTAGATATTTAAACAAGAACCGGAATGAGAAAAGGAGGGAGTGGCAAGTGAACACAAATAAATAAAACATATAGTTTTAATTATTAATTTTTATTTGTTGCATTTCGTAAACTATGGCAGTTTGTGTTTTAATTATAAAATTTCATTTGTAAATAATTTTAAATAAATAAATAAATATGTACAACTACTAACAAGAATTTAATCTTTTATATGAATTCATATGAAATTACTTTTTTTTTAAATTTAAAAATTGAAAATTGAAATTCATCTCTACTAACAGCCTGTTTCATGATAATCAAAGGTAAAGGTCGGACAAATTTAAGGTTAGGAAGTAAATTGGCTTAAAAACATTTTTTTTTTTTTTGACAAATTCTGGGGGCATATTACGGCATACGATATCGAACGACATATCTCTGTAAATTGTTTTAAAATTTGAGCGGCGTGTCCTCGTGCATGAAAGGATTAGAGGGGACCGGCATCGAGTGGCGGTGGTTGGGCGCATTGAACTCAACTACCGCTTCGGCAACGAGCGGCGTGTGATATGTCTACGGACGGTGCGCACGTAAAACCCATACAGTTGTTGTAGGTCCCGGGGATACAGAAAAGGCTGCTGGCGAAGTGTCCCGTCAGTCGCCTGTTTTCTCCGGGGAATATTGGGTTCGACCTAGCCCTGAGTGGTCTGGCGCTCAATATAGGCAGAGAACGCCATTAATGGCGATTATGTGGTGCATGGTCGGTAATGCCACGCGTACTTAGTGCGCGTCAATGGTATGTGGCGCGTCATGGCAATGGTAGTGACGAAATTGTTAACCCAATGTCCATGGGCTCTCCTCTGACCGGTGTTTCTTCGAAATATCCGAAATTGGAGGGTACCGGCTTTGGGTGGCGCTGGTTGGACGCTTATATTCTGACTACCGCTCCGGCAACGGGCGGTATGTGATATGTCTACGGACGGTGCGCACGATAAATCACAACATTGTTGTAGGTCCCGGTACTCATGGATAAAAATTTACACACAACATGAGTGCTGCGAGAAGTTAGGCCGTAACCCTGACACAGGGGTGTAATGGCCAATTACTTATGTATGTATGTATGTAATAATTCCACTATTTAACCCTTTCTGGAGCCTTAATTTAACCCTTATTGTGGTCTTTCTTAAACTACACCCACTGGACAAGTGGAAGCTACCACCAATCTTTCAAAATTAAAGACTGAATCTGTTCAAAAAATTATTCAATAACTTAATTGTTTAAATGGCATAATAATTCAAGTCTCTTAGAATTAGAATTTTCATTCAAAAGTTGTATACTAAACTTCACATTTTAAATTATAGATTTTTATTTAAAAAATTAAAATTTAAACCATATTTGAATAACTGTGACACTGCTTTCGATATCATTGTTTCAAACAATTGTTTTGCAAATCTTTTCTGGGAAATTAATTAAAACATATGCTCATCACTTTCAACCATAAATCTGCCAACACCAATTATCACTTGTAATCTGTCCGTAAAAGTGTTTGATATCATATTGCCAGAAATCGTTTAAAACAGGAGACTTATTTTAAAATCACAAACGACAGTACTTGTCGCACAACATCGTAAGGGTTGGCTGGTATTTTTCTGTTTGCCATAATCAAAATGTAAATGAGGGGCGAAGTCATTTAAATCTTGTCTCTTAAGATAAATAAATTTCCTATTCGTATGAATGTGTTGGTTGCATTCAACAAGATGTAAATTTTTCTTGATTTTATTAAAAGTCTTTAGGGCGTAAAGCAACACCAATTAGCACGCTAAATACGCAACAAAAATTGTCGCGTCTAGTAGTTAATAGAGGGATAATTGAATGGGGTTCTTCCCTCCCTCCCCCTCCCCACCATCAACATCAATTTTTTGTTTTCAAACAACTACTAGCAAAATGTAATGAATGCGGCTAATGATAAACGATTGTCTCCTCTAGTAATTTACCGCTATTTACAAGATCTTGAGTTTTTCTTTTGGATAAAAGCTGGAAGTGCAGAGATTTATTTTTTGTTCATGTCATGCCGAGTTGATGAGTAGCGCCGTGATTTCTTCTTGAACAAAAAAAAAGACAGAAAATTTTAAAATTGTTATTGTCTGCTGTTGCATGCAGCATACAAGCAATTTGAGTAATTGTTTTAAATTAATTACCAAATAGGTCAGAGTTGGCATTATTTGCTAATTTTGGATTTAATGATGGTATTTTGTTTTAATTAAACCAATACTAATTGCAATAAAATTGAATTCTTTTATTTGGGGTTTAACAAAAATATCTGGGCATATTGAAAATGAATTGCAAAAAAGGTTGGCACTGATCTATAGTCAGGAATATAAAGCAAATGCGCACATGAATTGTTTTGTAAGTTGTTTAACAACATAGAAATTGTAAATATCGAACTATTATGTACAGGGAGGTTTTCAGTCTTTAGTTTCGAAAGAAAAAGAAAGTTAAATGTTCTCTTCGTAACAATTCAAGCGTCGCTAGCTTCAGCACCCTAAGCTAAATCTAATTAAAGTCATTAATAAAAAAATGTAGATTTAATGGAACACCAATTAAAATTAGAGTTGATCTGGAAGACAACGCTTTCATTCTGCGAGTACTTCTGAAGTAGTCTCTACTTTTGTAAAGTTGGAAACATTTAAAAGCCATTCGTTTAATAATACTGGATTATCGCTAAGAAGGAGTTCCATGTCATGTTTGCCAAGTTTCAACAAATCTTTGGTAACAACATAGGGGGGTGCGTGGTATAGTGGTTAGAGCGCTCGCACAAAAAACTCAAAGGACCCAGGTTCAAATCCCAGCAGAGGTGAAAAATTAAAAAAAAAGTTAGTTTGCGGTTTTTTCAAAATTATAATTAAAAAAAGAGGTCCCCCGCCCCTCCCAGAAGACCATCAGGGAAAAAGCGCCATCTATTGGGAAGTAGAAGATAACAGCCAAACCTACTTAGCGAAGGCACACTCACCACGCAATCAACATGCAACGATGAGGCAATTGCTGTTGATCATTCACAGGTGAAGGTATAACACTGGCCTTTGAATGATCATTTCACTTATTTAAGAATAAGAGGTCCCTGTCTCCAAGAAGACCATCTACAAAGAAATCGCTCCCCAAAATTCCACTCTATTGCACCAGATACCAGATACTATTGTAGCAGATACCAGCTAAACCTACTAAGTGAAGGCACTCACCATACAATCAGCATGCAACGATGAGGCAATTGCTATTGATCATTCAAGCGTAAAGGTATAACACTGGCCTTTGAATGATCAATTCACAGCAATTTATGTACAGTCCTTTCCAAAAATTCTAATACACACAGTATTTAGTAGGGGTTTACCCTGAGTATTGGTCTCAAATTAAAAAAAATTAATAAATTGCTACGTCCTTTAATTGTGTGCATCCAACATACATACATACATAATTGGCCATTACAACCCTGTAAACGCAAAAGACAATATTTGTATGATACTAAAAAACCAATCCGATCAAAAATGTAACAAAACATTACGAGTAAGATTTGTTACACTTTTATGTCAGTAGGAATAGGATTAAGACTCACATAACGTCGTACGGGAGTTTAAGTGGTATATACGCCATTTTTTAAATATCGACTTAATGATGCTAATTTAGGCTTTTGACACCAAAATTTTTAAAATCTGCAATCCGTTTTCGGCTATTTATCTTCGAAACTTGACGTGATATCCTAAAACGGATTACAGATTTGAAAAATTTGTTACCGTTGCCATCGACAGCTATTTCAGTTTCTTTAATGTCAAAATATCTGGGTATTCAAACTTATGAATATAGTCGTGACTGAAACATACAAGCTTTGTAGTTAAACAGTGAAATATTCTGTTGACTCTAAAGTTACGAAAAGGGCGGAATTTAGGTCCCATCCTCGAGACGAGTATAAAAATTTTGTTCTGAAGACAAATGAAAGAAGCTGTTTCACTCGAGAATATATCAACACTCATACCTAGGTCTTCGAAATCGACTGACGCAGATCTTAAGGATTATTTATATTGCTTTTGTAGACTTTTTTGATGATTTCATCAGTATCAACCTTTTCTGGTCGATTTTCTTCCTGCAGAGTTCGAAAAAATTAAAGGTCTTGGCGCCATCTTTTTTTTTTTTTTTTGTTTTTTTTCTGTAAGCAGTGACTACTATATCCCACGAATTAACTGACCGACAACTATTAAATTCTTTCGCCGTTTAGTAATGGTAATGTCATTTGCATTTATGTAAGCCTACGAACTTTTTAGTTGTATGTATTTAGCTTGTTATTGGAACTTTCAATAGCCATCCGTATCCACGACTTCATTAAAATGAAAGCATATTAATAGTCATGAAACTTCTGTAATCAGAGTTCTATTATTGAGTACCAAAAGCATATTTTAAAACTGAAATTTCAGAAGACTTTCTTTTACACTGAATCCCATTATGTGTTATTTTTTTGTTTTTAATCACCATAAATAAGAGTGATATTTACGAGTAAATCAGTTTTAATAATTATAAAACTATAATTTAAAGCTTTGTTAGGATAATTATTTTTTATGTTATTTTAAGTAGAAACACCTTAATTTTGTTTAAAATTTAAAAAAACAAAAAATATTTTTATTTGTTTTCATAATAAAATGACATCTGTTTTGGTATCATGTTTTTACGAAATAGATATTAAAAGTCATAAATGTGTACTCTGTTCGTATAATCCAATCAAATACCAAAAACATAATCATTTAACAACACCACTGTGACATTAAATGGAAACATAAAAAACAAGAAATGGGCAAAAAAAAAACAACTAAAATTATGATTAATGTCAACGTAAATATGAAACCCCCAAAGAAATAGACAGACGGTTTGTTGCATAGAAGGAAGGACGTAAAAACATTTGCGTATAAATATTAAGATTCTTAAGCAATTCATATGCCATGTCATAAAAAACTGTAACTTTTAAAGTGTGCTAATGAAAAATCAACACAGAGTTGCCACACTATACTCAACTTGGAGTATTTCTTTAAAGGTTTTTCTTAAGCATGAATAAGTTTCTGCACGTAATTGTTGAATCTCTTAAAAGATAATCACTAGTTTGAAAATAGGTTTCATTATTAAAATAGAATAGACTATGGGTCGGTTATGGGTGGCAACGCAACCGAATTCAAAATATAGGCAACTGTAAAAAAGTAAACGTTGCGTTGTGCTGTGAATATTTTAAAACTTAAAAAATAAATAAATTTAAATATGTTGAGCTGGGTGGATATTTTTTTGTTTTTTTTTTTTTTTGATAACGAAGGAGAAGTGAAGGCAGCATCTTAGGCGGCATTTAAATGACTATTCTACTCCACTATAAAGAATTACTGCTTGCACTGTAAGTACAGAAATGTCTAGTTTGTTTAAAGTATGGATAGTTAATAATATTTATCTTTGTCGATATTAAATAATAGCTTAAGTCAAAACATGAAATTTTGAAATATTCCAAATTTATGTAAATTTTAATTATAATTTAATATAAATTATATTTAGTTTTTGCAAAAAATCTGTAATTTTACCTACTGATAATAGACTTATGGTACAACAAATATGCAATATAATATTTTACATTACTGTCCTAAGTTCTATGTATCTTCAAAAATTCTAAATTAATTTAAGATTATATCGACTTAAGCTATTCTTCCATATTTTCACAGATATACTTATGTATGTATGTACATATATTTACATCTCATAGCTTTAAGGCATATTTCCGTCTTTCTAAAGACGCTGTCAACTATATACATAGTAGAGATTTAATATAGACTGCAGGCGAAATTGCTCTACTGCTACTTATATACAGACAGTGTTAAAAGTTTGGGCAGCTCTAAGGTTCTATGCAAAAGAAAAATTTCAGAAACCCTACGGTAACCATTTTAATTTTGGATTGCCTCTATCCACGTAGTCTGTGGTATACTTTTTAGTTTTTGATCCCTTATAACTAAAAAATATCTGCACAGTAAACTATGCAGTTAACAAAATATTCATTATTTAGCAACTAAGTTGCCAGCTTATAGTTGGCAGAGGCCGTCTGTAATACCACTTTGGCAACGCAACTCAAGTTCAGTTGCCATCCGTAATTGACCAATTAGGCTCTGTATATATAGGTAGGTAGATGGCTGATCAGCCAAGAAGCAATGAACAAGCATCAATTAGCACAAATTAGGTTTTAATACTGTAACAGCCAATTAGGGATGTTTATAAAGTGGAGTGGAACGAGGGAGTCTGGGCTCAAGCACTATTGAAATCAAACTATTGAAAAAAAGCACCACAAACAACATCACAGTCGGAGAAAATGCCAAACAATTTCCCTTTTACATATAAGAATTTTGGCAACCTCTGAAGTGAGGCTTAGAGGACAGGTTTAAACTAACAGCTTGCGTAACGATTATCCAATGTCGCGTACCCACTGTTATGTGGAGTATTATCTAAATCTTCTGCGTTCTGTCCCTGTATACCAAAGCCAAAAAGGATTAGAAAAGCACAAAAAGCTGAAAATCTCCCCGCTGATGACCGCCATAGAATAGCAGACATCAGAGTAAGAAGTAAGGGACTCCTCACCAGCGGAGGCGCTTCTTGCGAGTTCATAAGCTCATCATTCCCCACAATGAACCCCGATCATTTGAAAATTTCATTCTTCAAACTTAAGTCTCTTTTACACTATCCTACGACTCTTAAGATTTTGAGTATATTTTGTCGAAATGTTTCATCCCTGATTTTTTTACTTGCATTTGTGTAAAAAAGCAACTTAGATAAAATGAAAACCTTATTGTTTAGAAAAATTTCTAAAAATGAGCCTTACGACTGTAAAATTTTCTATACGAATTTTTTGACATTTTATTACAAATTATGTTTACACTATTACATTTTCTCATTTTATCTGAGTTTTTTACAAGTCGTTAAACTCAGTCGGACAGTGTAAAATGAACTTTAGTTGATAATAATCTTTTTGATTTAAATAAGCGTAGTGAAGTACGCCGAGGTTTAGTAAAGAGAAATTGTTTTCAGAATACAAAAAGAAAGTTTAAAACTTACTGCAATGAATATTTTTAACTTTGATCTAATTAAAGTGTTTCTGACGAAACAAAAATTAAATAAAAAAAATTGATCACACTTTTCCTGGGGCTCGAACTTCGGGCCTCCAGCACATAAAAATTAAAATATACTTTAAAATGGAAAAACGGTCTTTTCTCACAAATCTAGAAACAAAAGTTTTTTTGTGAAAATTTTAAATAATTACAGCAATGAGGAACAAATTACAGTTAAATCTGGCAACTTTAAATGGAAAAAAAATCATAAATAGATATATTACATGTGTAGGTTTGTTGTTTCATATTTATCTATCCCTTCCCTTCTTCTAAAAATTAATTCTCGACTCTTAGAAATTCCAGTATAATAACGCCGCCTTACATCCTCTTTAACACACAAATTACATGGGAAGTAGATTTGAAAAACTCTTTGTGTAGTGCATAGGTTTGTCAATGTGTATACGTGTATGTACATATATGTATTTGGATACATCCACTTGCAACGTGTTGCACAAAGTGTGACTATGAATGAGTGTGATTAATGCAGTGTAGAAAATCATAAATTAATTTGTGGGTTATTCCAAAATAATGGTCCTACACAAAGAAATAAAATTAAATTAAACTCATATTACTTTATTAATCAAAAGCATAATTATAAACATTTGGAATGTTTTTTTTTTTTTTTTTTTTTTTTTATAAATTTGTGTCTTTTAATAAATTTGCCTCTTCTTTCATTATTTGCGGGGTAATATTTTGTTTGTAACTGTAAATAGTTTTAGGAACTCAAAACAATTTAGGTGTCAACTTAAATGTCATCATTTATAATAATTAGTTTTCTTTCTTATTTTTTCTCTTCTAAGTTGGCGCCATGTCCCCGGTTGCATTGTTATGTGAGGAAGTATTTCTTTAAAAATATTATTGGAAATGTAAATTGTGCTTGGAAAAATAAGAATAGATTTAAATTGAGGTATTACACAATTTGACGACATAATGTCGCATCATTATCCTTAAAATCCTTATTAAGTAAATATTTGGTAAATATTTTCTATAGTCGAAAAATATGTATTAAAGAATTTGATTGGAAGAAGATTTTTTATTTGAGTCTTTTGTAAAATGTATCATTATGTAGCATTACATAAAACAATGTTAGACAAGGTTTATTAAAAAAATATATGTACGAATATATAAGTATATGAATATAAGAACCGTATCGATAAAAAAAAAATTTTGCCACTGAATCAACCTTCTTATGTTGTATTCCTCTTAGCTTTTACACTGAAGTCATTAGATTATGGTTCCGACGGAAAATTTTAATTATTGAAATTATTAGTTTTCAGATGACAATTTTACGTAATTGCTTGTAATTGATAAGACTAATTATTCTAATCAATCAAATAAATGCTACTTAAACTTTATTTTTTTAACCTTAGGAAACTTAACCCCGCCTGTGAGTTCTATTTTTATATACGTACTTTGTTTTTCAGGCAGAGATCTTCGCGATTGGAAAGACCTGCTCGTTGTTGTCCTCTAGGGGCTTTCGGGGTCTCATTTCGTCGTGCGGTAGTTTATGTGCTCTATCCACCATTTCATATTTTTTAAGTTAATGATGCCAATTTAGGTTTTCGACCCCAATTTTTTTAAGTCTGCAATTTGTTTTTCGATATCTCCTCCAGTTATGGAGATAAATAGCCGAAAACGGTATCAAAGACCTAAAGTGTCAAAAACCGAAATATATAAAATGACGATTAGAGCACATAAACTCCCGCACGACGATTTGCATTACGGTGGATAGCCATGTGGCTCTTCTTGCCCTTGGATCGTACACTACTACCTTTCGGGTGGTGGAGAAGCGCAGAGATGCATTGAAGGCTTTGTGCCTTCTCACTGTTAAGACTCTAATCTGATGGTTTCCAGGACAACGTAAATTTGGGGAAAAAAGTGGGCGAATGAATTGGCTTGGTAGCACCTCAAATTGGGTCTTGAAAGGGGGGTATTTGCGGTTTCTTCTATAAGGAGGCAAGTGCCAGATAAGGAGCTTTACGCAGTATCTCAAGGATGTGTGTTAGGTACGACGATCACTGTTTGTAGGTTCGGTGATGTGGAGGAGAAAGAGGAGGGGTCGGTTGAGCTCTTCCTTTACAATTGTCCGGTTCCGGTCCGGTCCGGTTGTTGTGATGCTTTCGGTATGGGGTTAATACAGGATATCGGTATAATACAGGTATCTAGTATTGATCCGGGAGACATTCTTAAAAGCCTCAATCTGAAGGGCTGGATGTGAGAGATATTCTAACCGTCTTTGCGGCTCCTGTGGTATTTTCGAATCAGTGTCGTATGATGCTATGCAGTAATCAATCGTGTGAGATTGTAAGTGCGCATTCATTGCACACAAGTTTCTAACTTCGTGTTGTCTAATAGGTGAGGCTTAGTGGTAGAGTTAAATATTTTTCTTATCACACGTACATATTACAACATTATATATCGTCAATAGAATTAAAGAACGCTGTAAAAAATTGAAAATATGTTTTTTGCATCATTTTTATCAGAAAAAAAAATACGCGTCGATTGGTCCAGGTCCCAGATTTCTACGATGAAAATAAATTCACTTACGCTGTCTGCGAAATGAAAAATACCAGTGTATTTTTTCTACTTTTATGAAAGTTTTTTGACTCTGGTGAACATTTTAGGTTTTGTCAGTTACAGCGTTCTTTAATTCCATCGATATGTTTCGAACTGTGTACGACATTAAATAAAGACAATACGCACAAGAGATAGCATGAAAGTTCTTAGCATGAAATTATTTTTCTACTACCGCCTTATGAGTAGCAAAGAGAGACTTTTTCTACAACGAGTTTGTGAGGCAATAATCGATTATATTCATAATATACTTACGAGGATCAAAAAAAAATTATTTCTAAATAAAAAAAGAGAGAACTTAAATGTGAAATTATTGATCATAAAGCACGCATCTAATAAACTTTTATTCTTTCATAATATCCAATAAAAAAAAACAAAGTCTGGAACATTGATCACCAAATTGCAAATAATGTGGAAAATATGGCGTCAATAAAAGAAATGTCTAAACTTGCTTTATTGGGAAAAAGTGTCCTGACTAGTCAGTTAAGCAGAGACGAAATGGCCATAGAGAGCAATACATTTCATGTATGTAAATATTAAATGTATTTGCCTATATGGTGAAAAATTTTTTGTTTTTTGAACACAATTCTTTTTCTTAAAAGAAATTAAAACGGACTTGATGTATATTTTTACAAAAATTAAAATTATTTAATAAATAAATTTTTATTTAAATAAACAATATTAAACCAAATTAAATATAACGGCTTTAAGATCAACCAATGGTTCAAATAAACATTTTTAATTTATTCATTACAAAACACCTTGTTGTATACTTGCGCCATCTACTGTTTGATAGCGTGAAAACAAATAAATATTCTATACACAGCTGCCAGATTTGAGGATTAATTTCAACAAAATAAGCAGATTGACGATTTCGGTCCATTTTTAAAAATTTCAAATCAACAAACCCTTAACTTTTAATCAAATTTAGAGCTTAAATCTTAAAACAAAAGAAGACAGAAATATTTTGAAGAATGACCCGAAAAGGAATCTAAATTAAGTCAAAATTGTTGAACATTAAACTATTTTTTTTTATTCTGAAAATAATATGAGACTCGTAGCTTTTTAGGATAACATATTGAATATTAAAATTAATGATTTCAGTGCAAGATTTCCAATGTTGACTAGATTTACTACACTCTTCAGGAAATATAGAAAGATTAACAATAAGTCAAGTTAACGTCAAAAAACAAATTCCTTAAAATGTCAATAAAATAAAAGCAAAATTGTCCACAAAAGTTTATGTAAAACTAAGAAAGCTTTATTTCTTTGGTTTTATGATGAACCTGATATTACGAGTATATGTACAAAACACATATTTTATAAGCACAATGTACATACATATGTATATCTCCGGTTTCTTTTTATACTTAGACATATTTAAACTATAATTCTTGCAAATCTTTAGGATTAATTAGCTCTCGAGCAAGAAACGAACTTACCAATCGTGAAATCATTAATGAAATCAATGTCAGGTATATAGTATTATTGTAGAATTTAACATGTGATTTTCATAGGACGAAAGTGAGCTAAAGGTCTAAATATCTATTATTTGATTTGTTAAGGAAGAGTTACTTCAGAATATATAATGCAGTTTTTCAGAAACTCTTCTACGATTTTGGAAAAATTTTCATTTTTTATAAGTTATACATTACACATTACATTTTAACCCCGCCCATATTATGACATCTTGTTCATAAAGAATATCTATAATATTTACAGATTTTACAGTTTCTTTATTTAAACATTTATCAAAGATTTAAGGTTTTCTGAAATACAATTTTTTATGTCTGACTACTAAATGCTGTGCATTGTATTGGAATTTTTGTGGAAAGGACAGTACATTTATTACAGAACATATATTTTGTTTTCCGGTATTATTAAGCGACTTATCTTTTCTGAAAAAATTCTAATTTATTAGTTTTTATTATTGAAGATATTTTGACAATTTCAATAAAATGATTTGATGTATTTGAGAAGTTCTTGCTTATTATTTGACGATTTTATACATAATTTATCTTATCTGGCAGCATATTAGTTCAGGAATATATCGTCGATAGAATTAAAGAACGCTGTAACTGACAAAACCTTAAATGTTCACCAGAGCCAAAAAGCCTGTATTAAAGTATATAGAACAAAGACACTGATATTTTTCAAAACGCAGACGGCGTAAGTGAATTTATTTTTATCGTAGTAATGTGGGACCGGGACCAATCGACGCGTATTCTTTTTTCTGATAAAAATGATGCAAAAACGTATTTTCGATTTTTTGTCAGTTACAGCGTTCTTAAATTCTTGCGACGATATTGAGAAGTTTTAATATAATCTCTCTTAAAAAAAAAAACAAAAACATAGGCACATATACATATATATGTATATCTGCATAAGTATGCAATGCATATACCCATATGTCTGTATATGTATGTATATTTGTTTATTGGGTAAGGTCAGGGTAGAAGATAGAAAACTATATATGTATGTATGTACATAGGTATGTATGTTTGTATATTACAGTTTATTTTATTTATATATTATTTTTAATGTTGTTTTTGCTTTTACGGTATTATATTTTTTTCATCAAATCAAGTGCACGAATTAATCTCTAAGGGGGAGGAGGAGAAATGAAAGGAGTGCAATCGAGTGAGTGCATCATTGTTGTCAACGGTTAGACATTGAAAATGTTGTTTATATTTATAAACAATTATATATCAAAGACAAAAACAGAGACAGTGAGACACAAAGATAATTAAACTAAAAAGTATTTTAATAGAAATAAAATTAAATGAAAATTGTTATACAATTTTAGTTAAAAGTAAAAAAAAAAATTAATTTAATTATATTTTAACAAATAGATTCCCAGGTGACCCGATTGTTTTTATTTCTATTTGTATGATGGGAATAAATTTACGTTACTAGGTGGTTTGAATTATGTAGTGGCAAAACTTGGTTTCCGAGCAATAGGAATTTTAGAATTAACAAATGACCCGCTTATATTTCAAAAGTTGAAATAGTGAACATAATCAACATGATTGTAAGAAACAGTTTTGAATAGTTCAGAATCGGGCGATCTATTGTGGACCTTGTATGTAATAAATAGCATGTATATACATCAGTGATGTCCACTACTACATAAACACACTTGCGCTTGTGTATGAAGCAGAGAAAATACTCTGCTTACTTCTAACAGAAATGGGACTGTTCGAATTACTTTCTGCTTATAACTTCATAATTATTTCTTCATAATTCTGAGTAAAGTACGTAATCGATTGTCCGATAGACATGTGACCGACCTATTAAGAATAAAGGAGTACCGAGTTCACATAGATTTGGAGGAAATAATGAATAATTATTTCAGTTAAATAAAAATGATACAAAAAAATGCACTATCTATCCCTGCACTATGTTGGAGAGAAGCTAAAATCTAAAAAGAGCAAGAGTAACAATATTTCTTTTTATTATGTACGTGTTTGACTTCGACGCAAGCAGAATTTGTTTTCCTATCACGCGTGATAGGGAAAGAGAATTTTGGACATCACTGATATACATACATACATACATATAGGTAAATTATTGTTTTATTCCAATTTTTACCATTTTTCGAAAATAGTCAGGTGAATCACGTTTTGACTACGTACGTATGTATATTTATGTATCTGTAACAACATGGAGGATTAGCTGAAGACCACGTAAGTTTGAATTAGACTAGAATTTTTGAACTTCATAGAACTTAGAGTAAAATTATAATATAAAAAATTATAGTGATCATTTATAGTATAAAAAGTCTGTTAGCTAAAATTACAGTTTTTTGCAAAAAATAATTACACTAAAATGTATATACATACTTAAAATTGAATATATCTCAAACTTTCATGTTTTGACTTAATCTGTTCTCCCAAGCCGACACTGATATGTACGAGTACATATGTATTATTTAAAAAATATAATGACGTTTTGTTTGATATAAAGAATATTATCGCTACTATTTAAGGAAGAAGTTAAGAACTGATTATAATCACCATAACGGATCTAGTAATCTTGTTTCTATAGACCAAGAACATTACAGATGCGGTCGGGATGGTACGTGTCGCAATGAACTCACTATTTTATGTACCATTATGGTGAATTTTGCATTTAAATTTGCATCTTCAACCCTATAAACTCCAACTTACAAAAATATTAAAGCCGGCTTACTATTAACAACGCAATATAGTATATGTACATACTTATGTATATTATGTATCTGGATGCCTGAACAATATGAACTCAGAAGTAATTGTGCAATCTGGGCCGTATTTTACAGAAGACTTCTTACACGGTGGCGTTTTTTCTTGATTAGCCGGTAACCAATATCAAAGTTTTTAACGCCTATGGACTCCTTTTGTTTTTTTTTCGGAGTAATGCGCATCGACCCTAGCTAAGGTAAGTCTGTCAATCTACTTAACCAACAAAGATCTAATCTATCAATGGAAAAAGTAGTGTTTCATCAATATAAGTTCACACGTGACTGTAATCACCACTGTGTGGTGGACACAGTGGTGGACACGAATTTAAGACATAACATTTAACTTGTGTAATTCTGATTATTTTTACATCTTATCGAAAAAAAAAATTAAATCCTTGTTGTTTTTTTAAAGATCCCGGTAATGTTATGAAAAAAATTACTAATAATTTATTGTTTATGTATATTGTACTGATACACAAATTATTATATTTTTGTTATTGTAACAGCTGATTTCAAACTTCTTAAGCTGTCATTTCTTTCATCATTGTATACATTTTGACAAAGAATCATTATTTGGTATAAAAAATTCTTTCTAAAGAATTATGCTCTCCACCTTTAACTGCTTGCGGGTATTTTATGGTTTTCAAATTTGCGGCATTGGCTGCCTATTAAGAGAATTGAGGCGTGGCTCTCTTTGAAAATATACTTATATGTATATTTTATTCATTTACCATAACTTACTTCTATTAAGTATTCAATATAAATACCGCCATACAACAACAGATTCAAATTTAATATTAAATTATGACAAACACGATTTATAAAATAAAATTATTATCTTCAGAATTAAATAAAAAAAATATTTCGGGGTGTATTAAAAAAATATTAATTTATCACTTAATATTCTAAAAAATAGCCTGGCGCTTGCTAATGACCATTGTTATAATTTTAATGAGTTTCTTTGCAAGATTAACGAATTGAATTTTTAATATAAGAATGTATTCCATTTATTGGAATAAAAAATGTGGCGATTTTGTAAAAAAAAATTTTAATCTAATGTTAATATAGTATCACCAAACACATGACATACATACATAGGTTAAGGTCGTTCCCGTTTACAAAGCACGATTTGAGGCCCTTATTTCCATAGCAATTGTAAGACCTGGGTCGGAAACAAGAAATTTCAAAAATGCCGCTTTTAAAATGCAATAACCAATACATAAGAACTGTTCCGCATCTCAAAAGAATTTGATTATTAAGAGATGTGCACCAAGTCACTAAAATTGTGTTTCATTAAATTTTTTCTCATCTCTACAATTTCGAAAATAGTCTTAAAGTGGTTGTGCTATAAATTCCGGCATCCAATCTTACAGCTTTCAGTAGTTGTATCTCTGAGAAGGTTATATGAATCATTCACATCCTATGTCAATTATTTACATGCATACATACATACATACATACATACATACATAACTGGCCTTTACAAGCCTGTGTCAGGATTACGGCCTAGCTTCTCGCAGCACTCTGTTGTGTGTGTAAATTTTTATCCATGAGTGCCGAGACCTACAGTTTAATGTCGACTCCGAACGACAGACTTGAGAAGCTTTTTCGTGGCAAGCACTTACTCTCAGAGCTTTTGCCAGAAGACTGCTGAGAGGTAGTCGCCGAAAGAAATATTTTTTTTTTTCATATATCTTTTTTTTTTTTAAGATGTCGAACCCAGGGCTCATGTCTTAGTAAGCCAACACACTAACCACTAAACCACGGCGACTACAATTATTTGGTACTTTTTATTGACGGAAGTGACTGTAGATTGTAATAGTAATATCAGTGTACTTAAACTTTTAAAATTTAAAATTTTCTCCAACACCTACTCATCGTGCCGTGCTCTCAAATGTATCCATGTATTACAACCCACACAAACTCAACATGATGTGTTTAAAGTTGGCCCAGTGAACAAGTGTATCAGAGAAAGCATTTCGCAAAATAGTCCATGTAGATATTATTAGTCGAAGCTTTTAGATTTAATTCCTGAATAGATTATGTGACCATGCTGATGCAAAAACTTCAGCTTAAGCGAAACCAATACACCAATTTCATCATAGTAAAATAAATCGAAACCTTCCTTATGTCCGTTTAAAGCTATCGGAAAGTATAATTTGAAATCGCATTATTATAGAAAAAAACAGAGTATGTTACCAAATAGTAAGTATTCCAGTCTTTCATTTCTTAGATAAGTTTTGCGTAGGAACCGCATAATCCGTTTGATGTTTTTACATAGGCTAGTCAGCCTTCTGTTGCATAAACAATGCGATGAGTTTCCTTACAAGCAATTTTTGGAGCCAGTAATAGAAGAAGAACAGAATTGCCCCTATACTTTGGTCACAACGCAGTAATCTAATATATAAATATTAATGTACATTTTGATGTCACCACTAACCGCGAAACGGATGAATCAATTTCAGCCAAAATTCCAGGGTACGATGGGGATAGTCTGTAGATTGTTTATGTGAAGTTCGGTTTATTGGTTTCGAAGATATGGCATTCAGATTTTCGTATATATTCCCATACAAATTCAATGTAAAATATTTTCATATTATGCTTAACTTATATCTTGAGAGCTTTTAAAGCTAAATTTTCTAAATTTGGTCTGAACGACTTCATGGTCAAGGAAAATTATCAACAAAAAGTAGGCGGGCCAGCGAATCGACAGTGTGTCATCACCATTTCGGCCGACAATCATCCAATACAATTTAGGCGTCTTTAGCCTTCTCCCGAATAATCTCAAGTGTGCACAGTTTAGTCGATTTAGCGAGCTCGAATTAACTAGAGCGTATAAGTTAGGGGTTAAAAAGCCTACAAACATAGTTTTTACCACAAGATGATAGAGTAGATAAAATTAATAAAAAGATATTCTACATTGTGGGCAAACATTTCAAAGATTTTACTTCAGTTAATGCTTTCGCTTTAACGTCATTACTGGTAAGGGACTTTGCAGTTATAATAATTACACGATATAATAATATATAAATAATAATCCTTGAGTCAGTTCAGTTAATTACTTTTTGTTATAATCTGGAGCTGTTGTTTTAATTATTCATTATTTATTATGACAAAACAGATTTATTAATTTCTAAAATAAATTATTAATAAAACCTTTGTTTGCTTCTATTATTACAGAAAAAAAATGTTTAGAAACTCAAATGTTTAGAATATTAAATTATACTCGTACGTATGCATATAAGTAATATTTGACACTGAAATCTATTAATAAACCGTTTCATTTAATTACAATTTTATTTCCGTTACTTAATTCCGCATAAAAATGATATTCAGTTACTGATTTAGAATAGAAAAATGTGCTGAATGTTGTTTACAACTTTTCAAATGTTATATTTCATTATTTTCATTATCATACTCCTGTCTTTCATTACATTTTTAAGTACTAAAATAAATAAATTTTTAATTAAAATGAAAACGTACAGAATAAAATTGCAAATTCATTACACATTTAATAAAGTGCGTAACCTTAAAATAAAAATCTAAAACAATAATTAATGAAAAAAAATATGTTTTATCATTAAAATGTAGAAAAAAGCAAAAAAAATACTTTTTTTTAATATTAAACAAAATATATTTAAATTTCCGCAAAAATAAATAAAAAAATACGAAAAATAATGTTAGTTAAGCTCGACTGTTTGATCACGTACACGAATAAAGCAAACAATCGCATCATACTACTAATTAATCGAACGTAGGCCTATGCACATGATACACTCAAAGAAAAATGCATCTTAATATGCCCTAAATCGGATTTGGGATATCAATGATAAGACACATGGCATCAAGCTAATGGCAAACATCATCACAAATTGTTGTTTGCGTCATTTCCAGATTTTTTGTATTATGAATAGGTAAAGTGTGTACTATTAAACGGATTAAGTGCTAGAAAACAATCCCAGTAAACTTTCCAATAGCCTTTTAGACGTTCCATTCAAAAAGACCCCGAACTCCCCACATGCATACATACATACATAACTGACCTTTACGACCCTGTGTCAGGATTACGGCGTAGCTTCTCGCAGTACTAATGTTGTGTGTGTCAATTTTTATCCATGAGTACCAGGATCTACAGTTTAATGCCGACTCCGAACGACAGACTTGAGAAGCTTGTTCATGGCAATCAATTGCTCTTAGAGCTTTTGACAGAAGTCTGCTAAGAGGTAGACGCCGAAAGAAATATTTTTTTTAATATTTCTGTGCTTCAAGATGTCAAAGCTGGGGTTTGAACCCGGGGTCAAGTATTAGTAAGCCAATGCACTAACCACTAGACCACGTCGACTACGATTTTGAGTGAAAATTTTAATTACAAAAGACTTGAAGTACTATGAGCTTTAAAGAATTAAGTTTTCGAATAATTTTTGGAACAAATTCTTTTTTTTAATTTTGAGAGATTGTTGGTGGCTTCCAGTAGTCCAGTGTGGTTAATTTAGAAAGTCCTAATAGATTTTATTATGATCACCACAAATATCTTCAATTAAAGCGTTGTACAGGGTGAACAAATTTGAAGTTAGGAAGTGAATTGACTTAAAAACACATTTTTTACAAGTGCAGTTTCATTGATCCGAAGGCAAAGTAGAAATATGGGCATTAATAATGGAATATCATGTCTGAAAAATGTCCACCTCTAGCACGTCGGCAGACATCCGCTCTTGTCACATTATTTTGAACTACATTTTCCAACAAAGCTTCACTTATCTCATAAATGCAACGCCGAATTTGATCTTTCAGAGCATCAGTTGTTTGTGGTTGGTTCACGTAAACCCAGTTTTTCAAATGGCCTCAGAGAAAATAATTCAATGGCGTTAAATTACAAGAACGAGGCAGCCAATTGGCATCGCCAAATCACGAACAGGAAAGTTCTCATGCAATAACAGAATTGTTTAGCCGACTACGTGACTCGTGACACCGTCCTGCTAAACCAAAGGCCACTGATGTCAACATTAGCCAATTGAGGCCACAAAAGATCAGTTATCATGGTCTCATCACTAAAGATGATTTTGTTGAAAAATGCATTGTTTTCGTTTAGTTTTTTAAACTGCTAATTCAATCTCGTTTGCCGGACACAATGAGAGTGTAACGTTCCATGATTAAAATTTCTCAACTTTTCACTAAATATGAGTAAATGTCAAAGGATGACAACTCAATTCTTGATATTTCATCATATGACAGTCAATTTACTTCCTAATCTCAAATTTGCTTACACTGTAAATCAAGAGGATTGCTATTTGCAGTTACTATTCAAATTAAAAATCAATTTTAGCGTTATTATAATCAATTATAATTTTTTTTTAACTTTAAGGCCAGCGCTCAGGGGACAGCCCCTACTCATGCTGTACATTGTTCTGGTCTAGGGAAGTATGTTATAGGAAGAGGGAAAGAGCGGCTAAAACCGAATTCTCTCTATAAGCAAATATAGCTTTTCTCAGCAAATTTTGGCATATGAAATAATGCACTCATTTTTTATTGTTTATTGATTATAATAAATATTTTGCCGAAAAGCCACGAAAAAAATTTCCTCTAAGCTGACAAGAACTGACAACTGAGTGTTCAAAAAGTTTCTACAATTTAAATAGAGACAATAGCTATGAAAAAATATTTGTACCTATTAATATAGTATATATTCAAGTAATGATCAATTTGGATAACAAAAAATAATACAGGTAATCAATTTTCGTGTCAAACATAGCAAACCTAGCATATCGGCATGCATTTTGTGGTTGTATGACAAGGTTTCCTATGCCTTCAGGATTTGCAAGGACGTTTGCAACGAAGAGTGAATACCGAAATTGTTTTTTTTCCTCAGTTTCTTTTGTATAAATAAATTTTTATATACCTTTCTGTGTTCAGTTTGTTGACTTTTAATTAATTTTGTATTGTAATCATATTTGAAAAGTCATGACCTTTTTTTTAAAACAACAAAAATTCTCACAGTAAAAGTTATTTTATTTTCGAAAGTTATAAACATTATTCACCAATTACGTTAACAAGAACAAGAACATTCTGGGAAGCAATAAAAATTGAAATTTTTACCAAAAACCAGTTCAAATTGAAAATTTATCAAAAAGTTCATTGACGAAACAATTAAAATCGTATGTATTGCAGTTTTTTGGTCTTTTTTCCTTTTTTTTTAATTTTATTAAGAATTTTGTTGCACTTTTTGTAAATAAACAAAAAAGAAAAAAAAAAAGGAATGACGATGAATAAATTAAACTTTACCAAATACAGCATTTCAAATATGAATTTATTCATTTCTGTATATAAATGTGTGCATACATGCAATACATATGTGTGTGCATATATAGTATTTTAATGAAGACACACTGTTAATAAAATTAAATTTTTTTATTAAAGATGACATAACAATTTGTATGAAAATGATTTTTGCAAAATATTATCTGCTTGCAATGTTCAATGAACTAAACACCACGCATGCGCAAAACGCCTGTTTTAGTGAGAGACAGCAGACACTGACGATGTCAGTTTTTTGTATTCGCTTATCATTTAATTATGCAGGTAATGAGTGTGTATGCTAATACGTGTATGAGTATATCACATACAAAAAAAGTTAAGACGGGCGGGCGTTTACTATCGTTTGTACCACCCGCCCGCTTTATTTCATTAATTCGAATGGTTTTGAATACCAACAACGTTTATGATTTATTTTATTATTTTTTATTATAAATTCTATGATCAGGCTATAATTGTTAACACGTTTAAATGATTTGTTTGTTTAATTATTTCTTTTTATTGCAGATTTCGTTTCCAATTTATGAGATTACTTTGAATCAAAATTTCATTCATGAAATGACTGCTAAAATATTTTTTGAATATATTTTTTTTTATTTTTGATTTATTATAGATGTTTGAAACATTTCCATTAACTTCATACGATTTAGTAATCATTTTTATTAACAAATGCTCTGTGTAGTTGAAATAGAATTATACCAGTAGTACTTTAAATATTCTATGCCGGCTATATCAATATTCATTCCGTGAATACCCCAGAAACCTTAACAGTTTTAATTATCCAGGATCTGAAAACAGTGAATACATTTTTGACATTACATAAAAATGACCAGAGAGTTTTAAAGGGAGTTTTATAAGATAAGTAAAAAGAATTACTGAGTTTTGCATTAAATCTCAGCTATATAAAATAGAAGTGGTTCAAGAAGAATCTCATTCTTATGCCTTGTAAATCACTACAGGAACTAAATTCATTTTAAGTGGATTCCTTCCCCTAAACTGTTTTCCTGGCAATTACGATATGTGATATAAATTAAGACTCGCTCGAGTAATTTTTAAATTTGTACTTATTATGTATGTACACATTCCGTTAAACTAAATAAATATATATATAAAATATTATATATCCGTGATTCGAACTCAGGTTCCTAGATTATTAATAAAAAAAATATACTAAAACTTGGTGGTCACTGGAGGAACTGCTGTCTTAAGGATAGGTTACAGAAAATACAGGTGCAATACACACTGATTTATCACATGCCTTGACGAAGTCCTCTAACCAGCTCAGCTGTGGTGATAGATGTCAATAACGTATTGTTTTTGACAAAAAAAAAACTGTTGTAGTTGATAAGACTTCGAATATCTCACTACAAAAGTATGTAGAAAACAAAATTCCAATATAGGATTTCTGAATAAAAATGTGAGTTTCTGTAATAAAATTTAATTCTGATGTAATTAAGCATTTTATCATACATACATACATAACTGGCCTTTACAACCCTGTGTCAGGATTACTGCCTAGCTTCTCGCAGCACTCATGTTGTGTGTGTCTAATTTTATCCATGAGTACCGTGACCTACAGTTTAAAGTCGATTCCGTACGACAGACTTGAGAAGTTTTTTCATGGTTATCAGTTACTCTCAGAGCTTTTGCCAGAAGACTGCTAAGAGGTCGCCTAAAGAAATAGTTTTTTCATATTTTTTTTTTTCAAATGTCAGAGCTGAGGTTTGAACCTTGAGCTATCGTCTTAGTAAGTCAACACTCTAACCACGTTCGTAAATACCATCCATTCGGTTATTCAGATAATAAGTCATTCCCCTGGGCTACTCTAGCAATGATAGTGACGCCGATTACATTGGATAACAGAGGAAATAGTGGATATCTTTGTCGTAAACCTACTTTGGTTGGGATGTGAACGATAATATTAATTAATATTTTTTACCTTCACCAATTTCACAAATATTTCCTTATACGGTTCGATTGACCATTCTGGAGAAAAACTCTCTACGATAAAAACGGATCTGCCATTCTATTCCAACTCGACTAACAGCATTTTCATAAATTAAAGATATAGATCGCATAGTTCAACGTCAGCAAATATTGCAAAATGATTCGTGGATAGAAAAGCATGCAGCCGAAGTAGCTTACAGAACAATACTCTTGTCTTGGAGGCTTAGATACATATATTAACAGAATCAAAATGAAGGAAAAGCTTTGATGTAATCAAGAGATTGTCAATTAAGGTTTTCAGTAGAAAAAGTCTACTATTCTATTCTTCTAATATCTACAATTCTCGTGTCGCGGTATTTGTTGCCAAACTCCTCCCTAATGACTCGACCGATTTTCATGAAATTTTGTGTGTATATCGGGTAGGTCTGAGAATCAGTCAACATCTATTTTTCATACCCCTAAATGTTAAGGTGGCCCCACCCCAGGGAAAATTTGTGCCTCAGCTAAATAACGTACCGACTTCGATGAAATTTTAAACTAGATAGATCTGCATACCATAGAACACATATTGTTAAAGTTTTTTTTTTTTTAAGAAGTACTCAGAGAGGGCGATGCAGGGAATATTTCTCCCTATCCCCAACTATCAAACTGAAGTACCGAAAATGGCGGATAATAATTTATTAAAATTATTAGTAATGCAGACATCGATTGCTTATATCAAATGTTGACTTTTGCAGTCCGGTAAAGAGTATCAAATTTATTTGAACTAAAAAAATGTTTCCTGGAGCAAATTTATATAGCAAAAAAACGTTTGCCGGATTAACTAGTTTTTAATATACTTAAAAGGAATTTTAGTTCATAGATTTGAAAAAATTTGAAGTGCGAGATCTTGAATTTAATTTAAATATAAATTATAATTTAATAGAGATGAATGTCTTTTTTGATAAAAGTTATAAAGTTTTATTTTTAATATTTTTTATTTGCTATTGTTTGCTCTTATAAAAATTTTGTAAAATCATACCATTATTTGCTGAAAAATTATTTAAATACTTGTTGCGTAGTGTTCTCATTATGGTCAAATTAAGAAAATATTTATTAGCTGGCAAATAATTTTGTTTTTCCAATATCAGCTGTTTTTGTTGTTTGTTCTTTAAAAATATTTTGTGGCTACATTATGGCTAAGAAATAACTGAGGTTTTTTTTATCAAATATTTACCAAATGTGATCGTAGCTTTTTACAGTTCTTTATCTGCTACCACGATTTAATGCTCATTCCAAGTTCGCAAATGCCATCTGCATAATCTAAATTTTCCAGTCGTAAATCTCGGCTATTTGATTTTTTTTTTTTTTGCTAAAAATGGGCCAATTTTTATTTTTGTTCATTTATATGCTATTTTATTACCTTATGTTGTTCAAGTGGTTGTCAGTAAAACTGAATAGACTTGTTGTCTGTTAAATTTGCACACAATTTTTGAATTTAATTATTGCATCATATCCATCAAAACAGTATAGAGCAGTTGTTATATGTTTTTATTCAATAGATTACCTTGATATTAAATTAAAACTATTAAAGAACTCGTAATTATTAAAATAAAACAAACAAAAAATATTGTATGGCAAAAATATTAAAACAAAAATCCACAAAATTATGAAAAAAAAAATTTACTGTGAAAGTCTTTTAATACCAAAAAGTAATCTATTCGCCTACTATCTATACTTACAATTAATGACGCACTGCCTAAAGCTTTTATTTTTTGTGTATATTTTTTCTATTTACTTAAGATCGAAATAATTTCATGTCATATTTTCCAAGGTAATTAATTGAAGTACTTCTATGATTATTATGTTTTATTTTCAATAATTAATAGCCATACACACATACATACATACTCGTATGTTGTACAGTGTAGTACATAATTATGATCACTTGTTCGGTTTAAGGTTTTTTGTATGTCGTATACAAAATTATAAGAATAGGAATTTATATAATCTAAAAAAGTATTAAAAAAACGATTTTACATTTTCTTTATTTCTTAACCGTTAACAACATTAGAATCTATTTTTATACGGTCTTTTTATGTGCGATTTTTCCCCGTTTTTTGAATTAAAATAATACAGAATTTGGCTTTGTACTCTCCCCCGTTCGTCTTTCCCCTCTCACCAAGAAATTCAAGACTTAAAAAAGAAAACTTTCCTAAAGTGTGGCCTGTCTTATTACCAAATAACTTAGTAAAAAAAAACTGAAAACAGGTTTCATAATCCTAACTCAAGAGATTTTTGATGTCTTTCACAAATTTTAAACACAACTTCTTGTTATACTCGACAAGCTATCAGAAAAATACCGTCGGGTATTTTTTTTTTTTTTTTTTTTTGTTATATTTCATAATTATGGTAGTCCTCGTCCATGCTCTAAAACTTTTGCTTCAAAACATTTTTAAATTCTCTTTTAAAACTGCATTCGTGTTCAAACAATTTTTTGATTTGGTATATATGTATATTCTTCATATTTTATACATATATATTTTTGATAACGATGCTGAACATACCTTTTTTCACTGCATTAATTGGCAGGATGAAAGAGACGCCCTGCGAGAGCAAATCGGGGATTTCAATCTAGGCAACATAGTGAATAAGATGCTTGAATGCGAGAACCTATGAAGATCAATACGGAACTATGCAGAGCACATACTCCGAAGAAAGAAGAGAGATCTGGATATTTTCCAGCAAAATGATATGAGAGGACTAGCCGGTAGCTTGATAATGGCTCTAATTCTGGCGTCTCCAGACATGGGAGAGTAGAAAATGGTACTTTTGAGGACGTCGCTCACGGCCTTCCCGAAGTAATGCGGAAAGCGATTCCGGGAAGGTACTTTAACCAGAGGAGGAGGAGGGATTGTTTTAATGGATTCACCACTGGAAGCAGCTGGTAATGATCAGCTGTAAGCTCGAAGGCATTTTAAACCCTACCTCACAGGCAAAAAAAATATTTTATTCATATACTCCCTATTTATTATACTCTTAAAATTTTTTCAAATCTTTGTGTAAACCAAACCGAAATGGCCATAAACAAAAAAAATTTTAAATTGACTAAAATGTTGATTATGATGAAGCTAATCAAAATGCATGTTTTTTGTTAAAACTCTTGTGATAGACCATAAATTGTTTAAAAAAAATATATGTGTGAAGATAAATTCGAATTTGAAAAGCAAAGACACAAACCATCCCTTTTCTAGCAAACACGTCTTTTGCGTTAACAAAGCACTGTTAACAGTTTAACAGCGACTATGTACGGTAATATTAGGACTTATTAGACGTTTAATGGACACCCATTCCAATTTTAGGTACTCCAATATTACGGCTATATTGTTCATTCATAAAAAATCATATTTATTTAGTTTAAGGTTAAAAAAGTCGAATAAAATGCTTTCAAAAAAAAAAAAAAAAAAAAAAAAAAAAAAAAAAAAAAAAAAAAAAACAATTAAATGGAGAAGATCAGTGGCCACAAGGAGGTCTCTAGTGGAACTGTATAAGTAATAATTCTGAAATAATAATAATCGAAATTTAAATTAATCAAACAAATTTAAATTTAATTTAATTAAAATTTTCTTAGTTTCGTTGACGGAAACAGCTGACACTGCTTTACGGAAGAATAACTACTAAAATATAAACAATAGGACGGAAGCAACGAACTAACAATGGAATGCAAATACTAACGAGGCCTTTAGCTTCCAAAATTCGTTGCCATACAAAAAATTCTACAACAGGACAAACTAATGTAATGTAAAATGTAAAGACTTATTAGGCCTTGTCGCTGTTACAGTAACGACTAAAAGCAATCGCGTATGAATGAGTATACATAAGCTAAGCTAAGAGACAATCGTCTATAAAATATTTATTTTGCACAGGCCTGATTTACGCCTATTTAGATTGTAGATGACGATAGACTTGTTTTTTTTTTAACTTAAAAAAAAAGAAAACTAAACGTAGTTCACACAGTTCGTATATTTACAAACAAAGTATTCTTTTCACTTGTCTCATCACTTTTATCAACAAAAGCAAATATTTCGCAGAAAATATTTTATAGTATGGAAAGGGACGTAATATCGCTATTAACAGAAACAAATATCTGTAATTATGCACCACAACCTGTAAACCAATTAGTTCCTGCAACGGCTCATAAAATAAAACAGTTTGTTTTTTTTATTAAATTCGTTATTTATTAGTTTTAATGTTTAAAAACATTTTTGCTTAATAATTTTTGTAAATATGGGGTATTCTAAAAAGGGGGCAGACACATACAATTTTAAAATAGAACATTTAAATCGTTTGGTAATAAAATCAATAAGATTTTATAGTATTCGCTACAAGGACAGGTTGATTATTCCGTGACTTTTTTGTACTTCCAGCACAATAGTTTTCAATGCAACAACACTTGTTTCTAAAACTATTTAGAATGTTTTCTTTAAGCAAAAAAAAACTACTTTTTAATGAATCATTAATTAACAAATAAATATGTATATGCATATAGTATATAGTATATAAGTATATAAAAATAATAGATCTTTCTAAAACTTCAAAAAACTAAAGTTTCTTTTAATTAATAATACAAAAGCTAACACGCATGTTTGTTGTATTTTTTACCTTAAAACTCTCTGTCTCTATTAACTTGTTTTGCATACCAAAAGTGTTTAAGCCGGCAAACAATTTTACGGCTACATCTAGAGTTAAATAGCAGCATAAAAAATATAAAATTTTTATTCAATTTTTATAATTTTATGCGTTTTAAAGTTGGTATATAAAATGCAAATAAACAAACTTGCACAGATCTGAAGCAACAGGTTTTTTAATTCAAATTAATTTAATGTTCATTTCAAATAAATTTTGAAAAGTAATCTTTTTTTGTGTGTATGTAAAATGAGTAATTGTCGCAAAAAAAAAAGTTTTTTTTTAATTTTTTTGCAGGCAACAGTTTTACTATTTTATCGTTAAAAATGTTTTTTTAAAAGTATTCACCAAGTGTATGTTTTTTTTTCATTTTAAAGTGTATATGAAAGTATTTTTATCGGTTAAATTTTATATACTTATATATGTACATTTTTGTTGTTGTAATTTTATTGATTTTATATGTGTGTCAAGTAATTTTAAACGTTTCCATTTTTTGTTTTTTTTTAACTATTTTTGGTTTGAAGCCTTGTTTTATAAAGTGTAGAATGTGCGTATGATGTAAGCCAATATGGTAATTGGTTCAATTGAAGTTAAACTGTCCATACAAACACAATAGATAAATAATATCTAGACTATTATTTATATCCTACCTCCATGTAGATAAAAAAAGGCATGTCGGCACGTCTGCCAATTCTACATAATCACAAAGCAAATAATTGAATAAAATTGAGTACAAATAATGAGAAACTAAATTTGATTTATAGAAGATCATATTAAACTAAAGATAATGGGCGGGATCATCTTTTATATTTTGTGATCACAAGCCATAACAGATGTGTCATCAGAGATGTCTAAAGTTTTAGAATCGCTTCTTGATTTTTATTTTTTTTACTCCACTAAATTTAGAATTTAAAAAATCACTCAAACCCTACATTTTTGCAAATTTTGTTTCGTCAGAAATCAGAGTGGGCAAACAAACAAAACATTTCGCAAACGTTACAACAAAGTCGTACACTTTTCAAAATTTTTTTAATGGTGTTGTACATGAGCAAAACCAAAACAAATACTTTCTAAATGAGAAAGAGCGCAAATGAAACAATTAGCTTTTCGCTCTTATGCTTGCTTTGTTATTCCGTTACATTCGTATAATTTGCTCTTTTTTCTCTTCTTCTTTTGTTTTTCTTCTCATTCATTGTTTGTTGTACCTACGCTCATTTGAGTTAGTGTATTTGTAGTACTTAAAACAAAAACAATATACAAAATTAAATGGGACTATCATTCTCACTGTTTTTGTTTTATTTTTGCTTTAGTCATTGTAAAAAACAAAACAAAATGAGATCAAACATTCGGTTTTGTTTATTTTCCTACTCTGCTTTAAATAGATCTAAGTTAAATTCTATTGGCCATTTAGAAATCACAAATGTTTTCCTAACAATTTCTCTTCATATACTATATGCGAAAAGAAGGAAAAAGGAGAATTTTTTTTTTTATTGAGACCAATACTCAGGGGTAAACCCCTACTGATGGCCGTGCAGTGTATTGGAATTAATTGAAAGGACAGTAAATATTATTTCTTATGTTATATTATTATTAAGCGCCTAAGGAATGAATCAACAGCTCTTGTCTCAAAGTTGTATGTTGAATATGTGGTGAGTGCCTTCACTAAGTAGGTTTAGCTGTAATCTGCTATTCCCAATAAATGGCGCTTGTCTCCTGATCATTCGTCTTTGTTGTTCATGGTTAAGGTGGATTAGAGTGAAATTTCAGGGAGCGGTTTCAGGGTTGATGGACTTCTCAGAAGGGGGGGGGGGATCCTAAATTTTTAATCTTTTACCTTTGCTGAGATTTGAAATTGGGCTGTTCGAGTTTTTTTGTGTGAGCGCTATAACCACTATACCACGCACCCCCAACAATATTAAAATAAAGGGATGAAAGCTAAAACGGTAAAAATTTTTTTGAATTTTTTTCCATTTCTTATTAAAGTCTAGAACATCGAAAATTCGCGTAAAATACGCGAAGAGGCATTTTACCCCCTCAAAGTTTTGGTATGGTAAGGGTGTGTCATCAGACTTTACTCTTACGATGCCCTGCCAGCAAATTGGTAGTCGACTACAAATAAAGCTAACTTATAATTCACTTTTATAGGCTGACTATAAGCTAACTACATTGTAATCCAGAACTTACCAAAATCAAAGTGTTTATAGCTAGCTACAAAAAGTTAACTTTCAAATAACGGCTAGGTAACTAACATTAAACTTAATTGAAAGTAATGCATAGTCGGACAATTGACGATTTCCTAGGACATCGCAATGTTAAAATAGTTAGTTGTTTTCATATAAAAGTAATCTAAGTGTCAACCACCACTACTTGAGAAATAGTTAGTTTTAAATTAATTGAAAGTTAACTGAATTGCCTGGAGGGGAGACATTGACCAAATTATTATTGTAAACAGTGAACGCTACAAAGCTAACGACTTTCTCTTAGCTAAATTGCACAAATTGGAACTAAAAAGTATGTTGTTTTAACAGAATAAATAGTGATCCACAACCGAAATTCTAGCTCTAATTCAATTCGCCTAATCTTTCGTTTTAATGATATCCCCCGACAGGCAACTTCAAGTTACTTCATAAAATATGTACTTATTTGGTTCACTAAATTTTTAATAAAGAAGCAATAGCGACCCTATATATAAGTATATAAGTAGAATAATTGCATAGTTGACTTAAAAAAAACAACAAGTAATTTCCTTTCTTTTCATATTAAAAAATCGATAGAAAGCTAACGAAGCATGCCGGGTTGGATATCTGTAATAATAAATTAGTGGAGCGTTTTCTTTATAGTCATTTATTTTAATTTATGCTTAAATTTACAATTTTATTTAATCACGAATATTTAAATTTATTTCCATATGCATGAGTTAAACACATTGAGGGTACAATTGTTTTGTAATTCCTCATTTTTTTTTTTAGTTTTATCAAGTTGTGTCAAACATTTGTTTTATTTTAAAGGTCAAATACTTTTGTTAGAACATACTTTTGTTAGATTAGAAAAGTAACAAATTTATGAAAATATATTTCTATTTACATACATAGGGATAATTTTTCTTTTTTTTAACAGAGAATTTATTTAATTCAACGTCAACGAATTTTACCGAGGTTTTCAAAGTTAGTTTTATGATTTGTTTTTAAGAATCATAAAACATAGTAATAACAGTGAACTAATTAGTTTAGATTAGATCTAAAACCTATCAAAGTGTTTCAAATAGTGACAATTGGACCCCTTCCTATGACATCAAAATAACAAGTATTAGAACTCAAGCCGATCTCTTTTACCTGGAAACCAATCACGAGACTAGTTTGGTGACAATTCATTTAGTATAGGGGTATTAGGTTTCTTTATTTTTTAATTGTGACAGTAAAAAAGTTATGCTAAACGGCATTCAATCGCTAGAGTAAAAAATGTCAAAATATTGTCAGCATTTTGAAGTTTCTATCGAATAGAGGGAAATAAATGTCTTTTATTGGATGGGCCATCTATCGGTTTAAATTTGAACCACCCGTTGTATACTTATACTTCCTTCAATCAACCAAATGAATCAGGGTTTAATGCAAATTTATTTCCAAAAGAAAAAGAATGGATCGGAAATTGCAGGAAAATGAAAAAAGAATAATTTTTATCGGAATAAAACTGATTTTCAATTTAGTGAGTACGTTAATAAGCCAAATTGCCGTATTTAGGGCTCAGAAAAACAACACCTAGTCTTACAGAAGCTTATGCAGATATTACGAGTGACTGTTTGTTGCGGGTTATGAAGCGAGGACATTATTGGAGGCACCTATCGCACCATAACCGATTTTGTTGTGCTCGCTCTTCATGGCAATGTTTGGTTTCAACAGGATGGTGCAAATTACCATATATCTTATGCCACAATCCATTTGTTGCGTTAAACGTTTGATGGCCGTTTATTTAGCCGAAATGGTGATGTCAAAAGGTTACCAAGAAGCTGCGATTTGACGCCGTTGGACTATTTTCTGTGGGGAACCGTTAAAGAAGACAATTGAGAATTTGAAGTTCAATATTCTTGCCGAGATACGACCATACACCCGAAAGTGTTTAAAAATTGGTCCGAACGTATGGGATACTGTGATGCCAGCCGCGGCAGTGATATGAATAAAACAATATTCCATTTATAACTGGAACAATTGTACTTCACAACAAAAAAATAATAAGTGGGTAATTTTGACCCAACCCTAACGTCCTTGTAAGTAATTTCCAGCCCCATGACGACGTGTTAAAGATCACTTTATTCCTCCCGTTAACGAAATTTACCTTTTACTATCGGATACTTTATAGGTAAGTTGTAATAATGGGCCTAAGTATATTAAAAAATATGATTTTAATTTAATTATTGTTAATATTAAGCAGAAAGAAAAGTTTATTCAAGATTTTCGTATTTCATGCAATTTTTTCTGTCATTGAGAGAGAATCTGGCTATCATCGTTCGCCAACATTTTTTAACGCTCAAAAGTCTGTTTCACATAACCGTTGATATCGGTTATTCAAAAAAATAACTATGAATTTAGCTAAAAATAGATATCACGTGAAAATAGTGTATAAAAACTTTTACAAATCTACAATAAATTTTAAATCAGCAGTTGCACTTGAATTAAATTTAATTAATTAATCTAAATGAATTTATTTAATGTTTACTATGTTCAATACATTTCGCATATCGAGTATCAATAACTTACCTCCATTTCAAGAAAACAAAATACGAGTATAATTAAATAAACAAAATTCATGTGGTTTGTTTTTGTGTTTTTTTTTTTTTTTGTATAGAAAACATATATTTCTTTATTATTTTTTTTATTAACAGCAATACATTTATTATTACTAATAAAGTAAAAAGATAACTAAACTATTATTAACTTATAAAATATATAATAAATTGGGTAATAGACTAAGTAAATAAGTAATAAGTAACCTAAGTTTTATGTTTGAGAAATAAATACCCTAAAGACAATGTATTATTAACATAAAATAAAAAACATATAATTAAGCATTAAAAAGAGGAAATAAAATAAAAAAAAATTGTATATTATTGGCACCCTAAATTCAAAAGTTTTTAAAACTAAACAACAATTAAAATTTAGATCAAGTAATTAGACAAATTAAATATTTATTTAAATTTATCAAAAAAAAAAAACAAATAATTTATAAAACAGAAATTTTTTATAGATTTATTTAAAGGGCTTTACTTAAACCAAAAAAGTAAGAAGATACATACTTTTATTTTAAAATTATCTCAATTTGTGTCACACTAAATTGAGCGGTACTTAAAGGTTTAAAATATTTCAAAGTTGTAGTTAAAAAGATTTAAATTGATTTATATTTTCCCTACTATGGAGAATTGTTAGTTTTATAATAATAGTATAACAATTTGATGAATAAATAAATACAATAATTAGAAGTTATAATAAAAGTATTTTACTGACAAATGAGTGTATCAGTACTAAAAAATTCAAAGAAATAAAATATGAATGCTTTCAACATTCGATTGTTGATGACAAAGCTTTCCGTTAATTTTTATAAATAATATTGAAAGAAGGTGAAAGCTTCCTAAAACTGTTTAGCAGGATACATATATCCTTCGTATAACTCGTTTTCAATATACATACATATATACTGATATACAACACGATTTAAAAAATTTAATACATACATATGTACACCCCAGAAAACAGAATGAATGTATTTACGTTTGAGTAATATTCATGCATTCGTTGCTATTGCTATGCATTCATTCCACATCAATTTCTACTGATGTTGCTTTATTCACACTCTTTGTTTTTGTTGACTGCCTTTAGTGTACTCTTTTTTATAATGCTGTTAGATGTAATGCAACGAATGATCTCACATGTTAAAAAAAACAATCGGCATATTCAGTGTCTGTTAACAAGTTTGTGATTGCTGGTGTTTACATACATACACACAAAAATACTTTTGAAAAAAATATATATTGTGTATTATTTAATAGGCATGTCAACCATTCATATCATTCGTTGTGTATTCGTTGCTTTTTTTGAGTGTTACATGACTTTAAGAGAAAACAAGCAATACAATACATGGTATTCGTTTATTGTATTGTCTTGTATTGCTTAAATAAAAGAGTGACAACTGACAACAGCATACTAATTTTGTGTGAGTCTTTGAAAACACTCATAAACAGGCAATCAAACTGTTCTCTGGTACACACATGCACGAATCATTCTTAATCAAAACAATCGCGTTATACGAGGAGTATCTGGTAGAATAATTAGAAAATATTTTTGTTTAATAATTTGTTAATTAATAAATTTTATTGTTAGTTTAACTAATTTTTTAACTTACTAAAATAGGTTTGTATACATGTATTTATATAGCATATTTATTATTAATTACTATATATAATATAACATATTACTTTAAAATAACAATAAAGAAATATATATTGTTTTTAATAAAATGGGAAAACTGCAGTGTATTTTGAAATTAAATTTTTTAAATTTATAAAATGTTTAATAATGAGATATATCTCATAAAAAAGGTTTAAAAAAATTATGAAATAGAATAATTCTAAAAATATAACTTAATATTAAAACAAAAAATTATAATGAGTTTTTGCATATTTTTATTAAAAAAAATTTCCTCAATTGTAAGAGTTTCACACAAACAAATATTCTTCATAAGCAAATTATTTATTTAAAAAAACTACGGAGCATAGCAAACAACTTTCATAAGCAAATAATTGCAATATCATATTACATCTGCCTACTCCTGTCGGCCTGCCAATGACAATCGAATATTTTTAAATAAATATCGCAATAAATTATGCACTCTAATCTCGAAGGCAATGTTCCTAAATTGTAAGAATATTCCTTTACATAAGTGATAAGTTTGAAGAAAAATATTGCAAAATATCGCACACAAAAATTATATCCTTTAAGACTTCGTTAGGGAAATTTCTGTGCAAAGAACGTACGGAAACTGTGTGACAGCAAACATACAAAATATACGGACATACACATGTACATCGATCCTCGAAGCAGTAACAACCGTTCGCGTAACGGGTAGATATAGTTAAATTTGGTTTCTTTTGCTAAATGTTGTCAGTGTGCTTCTTCATTTGAAATACATAAAGAAAGAAGCATTAACAATTACGAACATAAAAATTATGTTGCACAATTAAAACTTGTTTTTGAAAATAGATGCTGTTATATAGACAGTATTTGGCTGTTGTGAAAATAGGTGTGTTGCAATAATCGGCGGTTACACAAATCAAGCTCGAAATTTAAAATTTTTACAGATCACGTTGAACTCAAACAGTCAAAATTAGGTCCAATGATAATGATGTAAGACATGGACAAAGAAAAATATTTACCTTATTAGCTTTTACTATGAGGTCCGACGACCACGGCGTTCTTTAAAAAAGCACAACCGATCCGCTGATAAAACTAAAATCCCTTATGTCTCTATGCACTGCGATACTGTCTGAGGAATTGCATATTCAGTTTATTAAGGGTCTCAAAAAATATTAATGCTGTTCTTTCATTATAGATCTTCATATTGTTTTTCTTATTAATTTTTAAGTATTTTGTACGATTTTAATCACATACACATACGTGTGTATATATGTATTGTAAACTATGTAATCAAATGTTAGGAAATTTTCATATTCATATTTTATTTAAATGATGGCCCTTATAATAATTTTACAAGCATTCAGTTTAAAGTATATAACATTTTCTACATAATTTTCTTAAGACGATAATACTTTGACCAAAATTACTCACATCAAAATTTTCATATTTTGTTTGCTGCTATCATTTACCAGATATGCACAATTAAATTTTAAACTTTGTATAGCAGGTACTACGTCTACTGTTTTGAAAAAACTCTTATTTTAGGACAAAAATTTTGGAATATTACCAAAGTTACTCACATAGAGTTTAAAAAGTTAAGCGTTTTACGTTTTTAAGTTATACCATATTCATTTTATTTATGTGCCACTCGCAGTTTACGTAAAATATTCGCATTATAACAAAGGTTACATCCACAAGTTATTAAAATTTTAACTGCCTTCTTTTTTTTAAAGGCCATCATTCAATTAAAACTTACAGAATTACAGACAGATTGATTCATAACTCATGAAATATGCAGCCCAATTCTAAATAAAAATTATCCTGGAGTTATTTTCGTTGTCCTATTTTTACTATTCAATTTATATAGGAATGGCAGAGGGAAAAAATCTCCCGGGGAATTTTCATGTAGAATCAGTTGGTGCATTGCAAGAACCATCAATGCCTAATATATTATGCAACTTCTTTTTATACATAGAGATTAAATTTCTCTTCAAAACACATCTGACATATAACTTAAAAAACTATAGTGTTGATCTGTACATTTTCTCGTCCTATTTGTAATTGATTACTTAAGGACAACAAAGTTAACTGGATTCCATTAGTTCAATATATTACAAATTTATGAAATCGTTTCTTATTTATTCTTTACAATTTTTCTTGAAATTGTTCCTTTTCCATAAAATCTACTTCTCAAATGTAATACCTAGCATTTTAAAATGTTTTCTTTTTTCAAAATCATATAAATTAATAAACTTTAAAGGCATGTTAATGTCGTACCCTTTTCAACAATAGACTTAAATGTCAGACATTCTCTTAAATATTTTGTAATAAGGTTTACCTGGGCTTATATGTATATTTGCATAATTATTTAATAATTATGGTCTTAATAACTAAATATTGTTTTCTGTTGTGTTATAAGAGTGCTACCGAGCCAAATTCATTTGCATAATCATTCAAAGAATGTAATAAGTACGTAACTAACAATTATAATCTAATTAAGGACAACTAAAATACTAAAATATAAAGAAAAATTAATTTCTTTATTTTTTTAATATCTAGAAATATGAAAATTATTACAATATTTAGCAAATGAAAATAATATTCAAATTTAAATTGGATTAATAATGAAAAGGTAAATATTAAATTAGTATTTAAATGTCAATTAAACAGGAATATTTAATTTTTTTACTCGAGAACGCTCTATAAAAGGAAATCGAATCAAGTTTCCAATTGCTATAATTTTAAGATATTACTTTTAATGTAACTTTTAAAGATTTTAAGTTAACTCGAATCCGTTTTCATTTTAAATTTTTTTAAATATACTAAAAAATTTTATTAATTTTTGTTCTTGTTTTTAATAAAACAAAATAAAAATTATATATGGCTTTAGAATATATTATATTATTACTTCAATATTTAAAAGGCTTTTCTAAAAAAAAAATAAATATTCGAAAAAGTTTTAGAAGTTTTCTTGTCTTGCCAATCACACACAAATTAAAAACCTATTACCTGAGCTTATTCACTTACGCCCGTATGTGAAAATTATAAAATAGATTTCCAATGTGTTTTAAATCAAATTTTTAATACAATTTTTTTTAACAATTTCGTATCTATTTTAAATTTTGCATATGGGAGTTAATGTTTTAAATAAATTATTAAATTTTATTTCTCCACTTGTATACGTTTTTTTATAATAAATTCTTATTTAAATTATGCCAATTACTTAAATAAAATTGCGTTTTAAACAGCTATTAAAATATAACATTTATAAAATAATTAACAATTTTAATTTAAAACTAAACACTGCAATTTTCCTTTTACTCAAATATTAACAACAAAAAATTAATAAGAAAAAAAATAATTGCAAATTTATGTTAATTTATAATAAAAATAAAAACAAAGTATATTTAAAAAAGAGGCTTTAATTCGTACAAAGTAGTATAGTTTTTTTAGAGGGGAGGGATTAACAGCCATTTAGTTTTTAAAACCCTGCTTTAAAGAATTACAAAAAAAAAAAGTTTTTATAAAAAACCTATAATTAAAACAAAAATCTGAATCTGAACACTTTAAAGTATCTTACCTATGAGTGCTTTAGGTTGCTCTCTTATATATTAGTCTAAATAGGTGCTATTGTTTGCTCCAATCTGCGAGCTCTTGAACCAAAACCTTTACTGCCATCTGGACCTAGAGGTGTACGTACTAAATGCTCCGCTGCACGTTGAGCAAAAGATCCTGAACGTGAACGTGGAGAACCATCTAAGAAACTACCAGTACGGGATCGCGGTTGGCCATCATAATCATTAAGGCCATGTTTATAACTGTTAAGGAAGCTACTGGTTCTTGATCTAGGAGAACCCTCGTATTCTGAACCAAACGAGAAACGACGATCATAACCCGAATCGGTAGATATACGACGTCCATTAATATACTGAGCATTATCATATGCAGCCAATTTGCTGCTCACATTATTGTTGAAGTTATTAGAATAACGTCTTGGAAAGACATTGTAGCCTCCACCACCTCCTCCTACATTAGGATCATCATAAGGTGAGCCAGTTTGAGTTTCAACTGATTGTTTACGGTCAAAATTGTAGTCATTGGATATGCGGCGTTGATAGTTATTGTTATTGGCAATATCACTACCATTTGAGAAGGTTCTTTCGAATTGCATGGAACCATTAGAAAAACGTCTTTCACCATTACTACCTATCGAACCTTGGCTAGTTTTACGGTATGTTTCAGGTTGACCAAAATCAGAGATACGTCTCGAGCACGGACAATTATCCGAACAATTCGAATCACGTCTTTGTGGCCCACTATCTGAACAATTAGAAGGACGTCTTACCGCTTCAGAGTAACCCTCTTGTGAACAATTTGACAAACGTCTAGCCAAAGTACTGCTACTAGTGTTAGTGTTTACATTGGAGTAATTAGGCTTAACCTCCATATTAGCATTATTGTTGACATTGGTATTAGCCGATATTGTTGAAGTATTGCTATATCTTCTTGGATTATAGGCAAAATAATTGTTATTAACGCCAGGCGATGAAGGGGCTGGACTGCCTACCTCTTGGCTAATGCTACCTCTCATTTGGTAATGTGGAGTTTGTTGATACTGCGAAGAACTTTGATGCATATGTTGTGTTTGTTGCTGATGGTGATGATCACTACCAAAACTACCACGATGTGCAGAGTTATAGCTGCTCGGAGTATGATGATAATGATTTGGTGAATTATAATTATGATGGCTTTCTAACGGATAGGCTTTAGCAGTAAAATCAGAGTTGTTACGTTTTAAACGATAACGCAAATCATTATCTTGTACAGGCACTCCACTGAAACTGCCTCCTCTAGTACGTTCATAGTTATGATCATTATAATAACGATAATTCTCGACCATGCGCACAACGGGAGCAGATACCTGTATAACAGCTTTCTTACCAGTTTTCTTTTTAGGTGCCACCATTTCGTATACTCTAAATGGTCCTTGTAAATTACGCGCATCTCTTGCCGAAGATGATTCCAAATACTCCACTAATGCACATTCTTTCTGTTGCATTTCTGGATATTTATTCATAAACTGACGTACGTCTACAGGTATAGCCATGCCAGGTTTTAAAATACGTATCAAAGCTATTTCTCCACACTTGGAGAATATATCAGAAACTTTTTCAATGGTCATTTTATCTAGAGGTAAATCGCAGGCTACTATAGTGCGTGAAGGCATAGTTTCATCGAAATTGGGCAAAGGGTCTAAACGTCTAACCTTAGTGCCTATATCGTTAAGTTCTATTTTACGAGATTTACGACGCACTGCATTACCCACTACTTTCCAATCTTTTGTCAGCTGGCGTACTCGCTTAAAACTGGAGACCAATTTTAAACTAACAAAGCCCTCCTTATTACGCTTGACATGTTTAAGTAGGAAAGCATCTTTCAAGATACTATCGTTAGAGAAATAAAATTCTACAGCTTCTGCTATTTCTGCTGCCAATTCGTCACCAGGTACAAGCATTGGATCCAAGGTATCAATTTCATTTATCACTGTCTTATCGCCTGAGGCTGAAGTTGTTTGGGATATTACAGAATTGGCCTTTTCCGCTGCAGGTTCAGTTTTTTTCATAGTCAAAAAAGAGCGATGAACACGTTTGGGTTCCTGTGTTGAGGGAGATGAAGGAGTTTCTTGATATATTTCTGGATTATCAGAAGATTCCTTATTGTTAAAATCATATTTAAAATTAGGATGCAAATAAATATTATCCATATGAGGATGGCCGGTTTGATGTTTTCTAAATTTTTCCAAATTAGCTTCACTTAAAACAACTGTGTTTGAAGTGTTCTCAATGGGTATATTGGGAATTGTGGTTATAGGAGGATTTATATCTGTTAAAACATGATTGTCAACTGCCAACGGTTTTAATTCATCGTCTTCTTCAGATTCTTCGGAACCTTCAATCGATGAACCCATGCCTACGTCTATTTTCTCATCTCCGTTATCAGTATTATCCCCGGAGAATGGTGAATTGCGAGGTGGCGGTGGTGACATAGCGGGCGTAGAGGTTTCAAAAGAATCACAGCTATCCTGAGATATATAGTCTTCCATACTACTGTTACAATTCATATTTAAACCTTCATCCTCAGCGGTACTAAATTGAGAGTCTAATGAAGTATTATCTTGGCAATCATTATGTTGTTGCAAAGTTCGAGCTGTTTTTTTGGCATGAAATCTCAACAGCTTTGAAGGTAATGAAGATGATAAAGGCACTACAGCTTTGGTTAAGGCATTGGAACAGGAAGGTAATTCTTCCTCTTGCTTCACGGTTGGAGGTGCAAGTTCTTTCTCAGTGTTTCTAATTAAGGGCACTGATTGTAATTGTTTTTGTTCCTGTTGCAAATTACTTTCCGTAGTCGTGGTAATAGTTTCCGTGTGCACAGTAGTCACAACAAATGTATGGCCGTTTTTTATATGTTGACTACGTACCTCACAGGTGTCCTCATTGTGTTCATTTAACGACTCTTGCTGTTGTTGATTAAGTGTTTCGGGACTTACAATATCAATTGTTTCCTCAGGTTGAGGCCTACTAGATGGGCACAAATGTTTTTCCTGATCACTCATATTTTTAGTTTTTTAATTAATTATGAAACGTTTCTATGAGAAACACAAGTTTTTTTTAAATTTTAAAATATTAAAATTTTGTTCGTTTTTGTAATTTTAATTTTGAATTGAGTAATTCAATATTTCAAAATGTTTTTTTCTTTTTTTTTTTTTAATAAAATATTAACGTTTGTTTTCTATTTTGTTATATGTTTGGTGGTTTTTTTTTGGTTTTGTTTTGTTTTTTGCAACTTGAACTTCAATAATTATAGCTGCCAATGCAATGGATTTATATTTTTCTACTTCGTTTTCAAATTTTTTATGGTTTTTATTTTTCTCCTGTAGATTTTTCCATTCACCGCTACAATAATTACCAACAGATGTAATATGAAGCGTTGCTGTTATAAAAGAAGTGATGCCACCCCACCACACAATATTGTAACGTTATATTTCTTAACTTTCACTTTCGTTGTTGGTTTGTTGTCTATTACTCACACAAGTCATGCTTAGACGAGCCCAATGTATAATTTTTTTTTCTTGTTTTGTTTTATTTTGACTTGCATAAATGGCTTTGTGTTATGTTATGCTTTTTAATTTCTTTAAACATATATTTTCAAGGTCGTTGCTTCTGTGGTTTATTTTTAGTAATAGACATGCTCTCTTTCTCCAAACAAACAAGAAATATTATGAAAGAGCAATGTTGTTGTTGTTGTTTTCTTTTTTACTTTTACGGGAACTTAAAGGTTTTCATATTTAGTTACACTTATGTACTCTCTGTTTACACAAACGTTCAATGAACGCTGCACATTTTTGTTGTTGCTTGTATTAATTCAATCGTTTAGACATGATCTTTTTTTTATATAAAAAAATGTATATATTGTTTTTATTTATATATGCAAGTAAGCATTTGAAGATGTTGTAATACAATAAGAGGGGTTTTTTAAGTTTGTTTTACATTTTTATATAAAAGAGATTTTTGGTGTTTGCAGTTGAGTTTTTTATATTTTAACTTGAAGAGAGTTTTTTTAAACCTTTTGTTGTTTTTTTTTTATTTGCCAGGTGAACGTGTTTTTGCTATCGGTTATTTATATGCAATAGAAAAAATATTTTAAAACTAAAAATTGTGTATTCCACTAAAGTTACCAATTATTTTAGGCCACTATTTCACATTTATTAGGTAACAAAATAATTATTTAAAGCCAATAGCTGAAATATTTTAAAATGAACATAATTTTATGTTAAACACGTTTTTAATGTTTTCATGCGTTAAACTTTCAAGTATATAAATTATTTATTAAAAATATTTATTTTAACACCATTCTTATTCATTTATTTTTTTGTATAGTGATTAATTTTTCAAGTTCAGTTTCATTTCTTTGCATTAATAAATAGTTTTTATTTTAAACACCGTTACAAAATTTTCAAAACAATAAAAAAAACGTTTTAGTTTCCTTCACTTAAACGCGAAAGAGGGAGAGAGAGTTCATGCAACGCTGCAACACGGAGATAGACTGAAATTGCAAATTGATTTGAGGTCGGTTAAATACCCTCTGCTTTCGTTATTTCGCTACAATTGTTTTAGTGTATGTATGTACATTATACACATACTATATAAATAAGATATTTATTTTTTTGTTTTGTTTGTTTTTATATGCGTTTGCTTTCGGTTTTTCTTCGTCGTCTCTTTAAAATTGTGTGCGTCGACGTCTCTGGGCGTCTTTCAATCTCTTATAAATTTAAAAGGCTGTTTTTGTTTGTTTGTTTGTTTTAGCAATATTGCTTTGCAATTTTTTTGTTGTATTACTTTATATTTCGCATACGCACTGATATACTTATACCAGCGACCGGCACACTTATACTAACGCATTTGCAGATGTATGAGTAATTTGAGAGTCTTTTTTTTTATACGACACTGCAAGAAAAAATTACACTTTTTTTACATAAATGACTACGTACACTGGAAAGTATGTTTTTACATCTTAAGTGTACGTACATATATGTATGTATGCATGCATATTTTAAAATTTCTTCTTAAAATAAAATAAAAGCTAATAACAAAATTCAACAACGAAAAGGTATAACGAAAAATATAAAAAATATAAAAACAATTATTGACAAAAAATAATAGCTATAATCAACAACAGAAACAGTAACAAATATCGAAGATAAAAACAATAACAAAAATAACAAAATTTAGAAATAAACAAAAGATATAACAAAAAAAAACTTTTTTTTTAATTCTTTTATTAGGCTTTTTTTTTCGTCACCTGTAATATTTGCATATTCTTTGTGACATAATTGAAAATGCCTTTCCATATTAAATTTTTTTGGTTGTGACAACGACTGTTGGCACACCAAGCATTCAGCTTTACCAAAAAAATTTTCTGAAAATAGAAATTCATATTCATACATTTCATTAAACATTTTCTCTGACTGTAATATACATAAAAGCAATAAACAAGCGACAACACAACCTTCTTCGTTGAATGTTCAAACCAGAATGATTGGTTTTGTTTATTTTCTGCCTATACGTGTGAGTACGTACATGTGAGAGCAAAAGAGAAAATTAGCTCGGAGCTGGCTTTTGCCGGACGCTGACTTATACGCACCTTTACAAATTTGGTTTAATAATGATTTGCAGTTCTCTCAAGTTTTCAGTTGATTCTCGCAAAATCTCAACAGTTTTTGTGTGATACACGATATAGAAAAAAATATAAATTACTTCCGTTTTTATTATTATTAAAAGTAACTACTTCTCTCTTTTGTTGATCAGACAAACAATCATGTTTTGTTTTGTAAATATTACTGCTTGTAAAACAGGAATGGGATTTGTTTTTAACTAAACTTATTAGAAAATTAAAAAAAATAAACATTTTGATGTTTATTGTCTTTATTTAAAGGAAAGGAATGTTTTATAACTTTGTGTTTGTTTACATCTGTGTACCTACAGTGGTGGCCATAGAATTAGAAACGACTTAGCAGCACAGGTTTTTCTTAATATATTTTAAAAATTAAGCTCACAATACCAAAACTAAATACTATAAATTGTAAAGTATTAAATCGTTATTGAATTTATAATAAGAATATTTACAGCTGAGATAACATTTTTTAAAAAAATTAACTTTAAACAAAATATAGCATTTTTATGTTGGTCTTATAATTAGAAACGACACAAATGTTTTCACAAAACTTAAAATTTTTTCCACAAAAGTAAACAAAAATTGACATATCCTCTAACAGGATATTCTCATGCATATTTTGTTTTTGATAATATTGGCTAATTTTTGTCTTCTCCGTAAATTTTGTATTAAATGCTGGCATGTTTACAGAGACATGTTTCCCTAGGTGTCGTGCATCATTTGGAACTATTAGACTTTTACTTTTTGGACTGTTGTTCTTGTGATTCCTTTTTATAATTGCCTATAGGATTTGAATTTGGTTTAGATAAAAATTTTACGATGATATGTACAAAATGTCAATATTTTTATTTCGAAATCCTGTAGGTCAAATAACTTACAATTTTGATTAGAGGCGTTATCATGTTGAGAACGAGCATATTCTCAAAAGAAATATTGTTCTTTTACATTTTTTAAATTGTTTTTATATTAATGTTTATCAAATGTTCCCTTTATTCTAAGATTGGGTTCACACCACACCACGAAATATCATCCCAAGTGATAATACACCACCACTGTTTTAACAAAATACCTAAAGTCTTAAGGATTTTACTGAGGAACATCTTACGTAAGATTTTTAGTCAGGTTAAAATAATATATTCTTAAATTCATTGCTTGTGAGAATTCTATTTCAGATAACATGCATCTTTGTTGAGCATTTTGCTTGCAAAGCATCAGTGTTTCTTAATATTTTTTTACACTTTGATTTCATTTCGATTAAACATCGTTTCTAATTATAAGGCCACCACTGTATATATATGTATGTATTAGTTTTGATATCACAATCCGGTAGGTATCGTGGGATTTTAAAGACAGATTTATATACGAAGATTTGTTTTTTTTTTTTCCTTAATTTCTTAGTTTTAAATTTAATTTATTGTCTTCTTAATATTCGTCAAAACGATATTATTACGGATGTTCCAAAGTATGTAAATATGTATGTATATGTCTTTAGACTGTTAAAGTTATATATAGCTTATGCATCAATTTATTACTTTATTTATCTAAAGTTTCCAGAACTTTTAAATCAGAAATGAGAGATGTGACATCATTATAGTGTCTGGCGCTCTGTTATCAGTCTCTTAAGTATTATATTCATCACAGAAAGCATCTTCATTATATTTCTTATTTAATTCTAATGAAGTGTTTTGGCATAATTTGTGACAAGAGGTCTACAATGAAATACACACATATCGTCGTGCGGGAGTTTAAGTGCTCTATCCGCCATTTCATATTTTTTATATATCTCGTGTTAATGATGCCACTTTAGGTTTTCGACCCAAAATTTTTCAAATCTGTAATCAGTTTTAGGATATCTCGTCAAGTTTCGGTAATAAATAGCCGAAAACGGAATGCAGATTTTAAAAATTTTGGTGTCAAAAACCTAAATTAGCATCATTACCTCGAGATTTAAAAAATGGCGTATAGAGCACTTAAACTCCCGCACGACGATATGTTGAAAGGGCTTCTTTGCATATGTGTAAAGTCGTATTAAAATTTAGAACAGTTCTAATTTATTAAATAAAATTAATTTTATTAGTAGTAAACTTTCCATCTTCGGTCTAATTTCTAATAAAAATGGCAATATTAGTAATGCACTCGAAGCAGTTATTGGCAAATAATACACTGTTTTGCTTATTGCTTTTATTCACTTAATATAATGGCATTTTCGTTTCTACAAAAATGTGCAACATATCATTATTATATTACATAAAAATAGGATGTTATACATTCTTTTTTGATCTTATTTTATTTTAATCGAAATTTTTAATTGTTGCTCTAAAGGATATTTGTTTTAAAAAGGAATATTTTGTCAAGATGAGGGAGAAAAATTTATGAAAGGCAACATTTTTTGGTAGAAACGAAAACGCCATAAGTTACCTAGGCTTACTCACTTTTGATTATTAAATTAATGTTAATTAAAAAATTTAAGAGCCTATGTATTATTAAATATTACCCAAATTTATATATGTACAGTGGTGTTCAATAATAAATAAATAATGGTTTCACCCTGGTCTAACATCTATGAGGCCGGAAAAACACTGGAAAAAACGTGTTAATTCTTTTGTTTGTTTTTATTTTGGCTCAATTCTAAAAAAACTATATATTCATAAATAGATTCACCAAATTTGATGGCCTCAAAAATCTCTTTTTTATTAATTAAACCAAATTATTCCTTTCAATTATTGTTTATTTACCTCAGGATTTAGTGTAATTACCCTTACTTTTAATAAAGTCCAAGCAGCGTTTTAAAATTAAGTCCATAAGTCTTTAAAACATTTTGGTTGGAATGTTCTTCCAGGAAATTATAAAAAATTACCCCAACTGTTCTTAATTGGAAGGATTTCATTCTCAACCTCTTTGACAATTTGCCATAAAATTTTAAAAGGATTTAAACCTAAAAAATTAACCTTACCGCCATTTTTTTCAAACCAACATTTTTCTAGCTTTGACTAGTGTTTCGGGTCGTTATCTTGTTGAAAGACACATCAACGTGGCATATCCCATTTATAATAAGTCATCATGATGTCGTTTTAAATATTTGTATAGCATACGGCATACATTGTAGTTTTTATTATAAAGACCAGGGTGAATCTATTTTATTGAGCACCACTGTATGTTTGCTAGATTATCCTCCACCGGTCTCCTTTTTGTATATTATTTTAAATTATTAAATTAATTTTGGATGAGAGTTGAAATCAATAGGGGAAATTTTTGTCTTAATTTCTTTGAATGATAGCCTGTTAGTAAAACTTTTTTTCTAAAATAAAGCCTTAGACAGCAACAAAAAAAGAATATTTTCCAAAAATTAAATATAGAAATAGACAATAATATGCATACAAAATATTTAAAATTGGAAATTTTTAAAATGTCACAATAAGCAAATTTTAAATGCAGAATAACAGCTAAATTTATAACCATTAAAAAAATGTTTTTATTAAGTGTTGTCATTACTGATTATTTTCATTGTAAAATATGATTTTTACCTTGATCTGCATTTCCGTAGTCACATGCATACATATTTATATTTATTATTGTTTTTTTTTTTCTTAGAAAGATTAATAGAATGAGAGCGTGATTGAGAGTGTAAAACTCTCTTTTTTTACTTATAAAAGTACGTGTGTGTATGTACATATAAGCTAAATAACGGAAATTTAATGCAACCTTGATTGTAAACAAACAAAAACAATTGATTAGAAATTTTCATTGTAGTATGTTTGTATTTAATTGTTTTTAATTTTTTTTTTTTTTTGTTTTAGATAAAATAAAGAAAATTATTTTTTTTTTTTTACTTTTTATAAATAATCTATCACCTTGAGCAATAAATTCTAAGAGCAATCTAAAGAAATTGAAAATATTTTTTTTTATTTTCACTTACCGGGTAGTGGTGTATTCATTTAGGTTTTTTTTGTAATTAGTTTTATATTTAACACAGTATTAAGTTAGAAAAAAAAATATTAAATTTAGAAACATTGTTTATATTAAACCCGACTCAACGACTGCACTGACAAGACAATACCAAAGCCAACTGCCAAACTTTTATAATTCAATGCATAAGAAATAGCATAGGGATGCCATGTTATATTAAATATGATCATTCACTGGGATTGGGTTTTAATAGAATTCAAGTCAGAAAAAGAGTATTTTTTTTTAAAACGCAGGCAATATAATAGAAAAAAAGTAATATTATTATAAAAAATATATTTAAACAAAAAAATTAAATAAAAAAAATTAAATATAATGTCTCTATGGCCATTTCGTCTCTGCTTAAGAGACTCATCAGGAGACTTTTTTCCAAAGATGGTACTCAAAACCATAAACTCTTCAAAAATTTATAAACTAAATAAAAATCATACATCATTTAGAATATAAAAAAACAAACAAATGAATTTACAAAGCAATACATTTCTAGTTTTCAAAAATTCAAATTAGAACAGAAAAATACATCATTTTACGACGGAAGCATGGTAGAGATCATAAATTAATCATCGATTATTTTCGTGAATAGAAAGAATAACAGAGAAAAGCAAGTTCCTTTCTAAAGACCACTTAATTATGAGTTACCGTTTTAAATTCCCAATTATAAATACACAAAAACATGTATTATTTTCACTGTTGGTTACCCTTGTTTTTACAAGAAGGTATTAAATATACCATTACCCATAATAATTGCTTAATTTGTTAAAGCATTTGTCATGCATAGAATGTACTACAATTAATACATATTTTTACATGAAAATCTGGACAAATACATTTTTTTCTTTTCCGGTCTAATGCCTTAAGTTGCAAATATTTTTGTTTTCCAAGAAATTTCTAAATGCAAAATAATGTTTTATTTTTGGCTTTAAAATTCAACATGTGCCACAAAACAGAAAAAAAAAACATAGAAATACAAAACAAAATAAAAAGCTTAAGTTGAGGTGTATTTCGTTAGCCCTTCGTATCATAAAAACTGTATGAAATATTACAATAATTTTTTCATGGAATTATATATGTATGGAAAAAACTATTTTACGTTTTGTTAAAATTAAGTTTTTGTTAAAAAAAATATTCATAAAATGTTTGTTTTATTTGAACTATTATTTTGAAAGTAGTATAAGTTTAATTTGTAAAAAATAGTACATATGAGCTTTCCAAATTTATAGTCTCACAAATTCAATAGTATACGCATTTTATAAAATAAACAAACGAATTTTGCTGTGAAATGTTACCACAAAAATATATTTTTCTTTGGTATACTTTGTATACTTAAATGGGCACAATAGACGTTATAGGTCTCTTGTAGTTGAGCTGGATCTAATTTAAATAATAAGTCCATTTGTAATTAATATATATATAATTGGCCATTACCATCCTGTTCCAGAGTTACGGCCTAGCTTCTCGCAGCACCCATGTTGTGTGTGTTAATTTTTACCCATGAGTACCGGGACTAGAGTTTAAAGTCAACTTGGAACGATAGACTTGAGAAGCTTTTTCATGGCAATTGTTTACTCTCAGAGCTTTTACCAGAAGACTGCTAAGAGATAGTCGCCGAAAGAAATATTTTTTTTTTCATATTCCTTTCTTTTCAAGATGTCAGTGCTGAGGCTTGAACCCGGAGCTATCGTCTTAGTAAGCCAACCTACTAACCACTAAACCACGGCAACTACTAACCATTCCTTTCTTATTACAATTCTTATTAAAACCTATGCAAACTGCGCTATAGAATTCTCAAGAAGGACAACATTATTAGAAAAATAACCATATTACGAGTATTCCTGTGGTTAAATATTTGCAGCGTAAGCACTATTTTAGCATACAAGTCTACGTCCTTGTCTGTCCTCGGCAAATTAATAAAACCCGACAAGTTGTCGACATTTACTCACAAAATGGAACTTTCTGTTAATTGATTATCGAAACATCGTCTCAATAAAAACCACATACATACATATGTATGTAAAACTAAACAAATTATCCAAATTAAACACAAAACAGACATACTGTACTTATTGTAGCGTGTTTTTCATATGCATGTGTATTTATGTATGACTGTCTGTCTGCTAATCGTTCACACGAGCCATATTAAACACAACAGCTTAAAATTAGTTAAATTTGTAAGAAGAACTATAAAAAGAAAAAAAAAGAAAAATTACTTTCACATGATATTGAGCCATTACCGCCACAAAGACGTAAACGCCAAAACCAAATTTTACACAAGAGGGATTTTTTTAAAAAATCTTATGATCACATCAACGGATTGCGGAAAAATTTATTTTGTAAGCATTGGTACTACTGACCACCAATACAATGCATTAAATTGATTTTTTATATTATCAAGGTAATTGGTATTTATGACGCTTATGTCCTTTTTCGTTGTCAGCCTGGGTACTGAGCACTTACACATGTTGAGGCGGTTACCTCCTTCTGATATTATTAAAACACAGCGCTTTGTTTTAATGATTTTATTGTCGTCAAAGCATTTTTATGTACAAAACATAACGTTCTAAACCTCAAATTGCATTGAACTAAACTTATTTTTTAAATTAATAACGGAGTACGAAACTTAAAAAGAAATGTTAAAATTACTAACTTTAATGTAAAAGCTTAATATCTTCTTGATTAGTTTCAGTTAGCGAAGTTTTAAAAGATTCATCGTGTTTTAAATTTAAAAATTCTTTGTTGAATTTTGCAGGAATTATGTTTTAATAAACTACTACTTATATAGTGGTTAGGGTGTTGGCTAATTAAGACGACAACGCTGGATTGAAATATCAGATCTGACATCTTGAAAAAAAAAGAAAATTTTACTTCTTTCGGCGACTACCTCTCAGCAGTCTTCTGGCAAAAGCTCTGCGAGTAATTGATTGCAATGAAAAAGTTTCTCAAATCTGTCGTTCGGAGTCGACTTTAAACTGTAGGTTCCGGTACTCAAGGAAAAAAATTAACAACACAACATGAGTGCTGCGAGAAGCTTGGCCGTAACTCTGAAAGAGGGTGGCAATGGCCAGTTATGTATGTATATATGCTTATCTTAAAAGTACATAGTTTTTCGTGGTAAATACTGTGACGATACTTTTTATTACATCAAAACCCATATTATAATAATAAGTTAATCGAATGTATACAAAGGTTGTCAGTTCGTTTTCTATCAAGAAGACCTTTTGCGCTCAATATAGAGGCTATTGGGGGGCTCAGTGTTAGCAATTTATGTTTAATTCTAAATCTTTTAAAATGTTTAGGAAGAATGTATGAAAATACGTAAAACAATGAATTTAAATTTTAAAAAACAGGTTTATCAAATTGTAGGTATGAACTAAAGATATCAGCACCTATTAGAGGCATTTGATTTCAATACATTGTCAACATACATGTAGACGAATACATTAAAATATTAAGCACTTGTAAAAAACACTTTCCTTATGATTACATTTCAACACATATTATATATTGTTTTTTTCTTTTTTTAAATTTTTTTTTGCCAAAAATAGATGCTTAAATGTCTTCTGTTAAGCACGCGTAATTGAAATTATTAACCTTCTGCATGAGACATAAATTGTTATTAAATTTTATATAAAAATACGAATTGGGATTTTTACCATTTCTTGCCTTAAAACAAACTACTTATAATTTTTTATTCTCAATGTCAATTATTTGTTTTTAAAAATTAAAAAAAAATTGTTTTTTGCAAAAAAATAAATTAAAAATATATGATAAATTTTAATAAAAGCAACCTTTTGTGAACAGACACTTCATTTATTATTATTTCTATAAACATTTACTTTTGTTTAATAATACTTTTTAAACATAATTGAATATGATTTTTTTTTTTTTTTTCATTTTTCATTTTTATTGGCAATTGTTGAAGTAGCCACTTAAAATCATACAATTGCATGCTTATGCCAAAAGCCATGACTTTTTAAGTGTGGTAAGGAAATATAAATTTTATTAGAAAAATGAAAAAGAAAAAAAAATAGATAAAAATATGGGATATTATAACTGACCTTGTCACCCAATGAACTAATAAAATCAAACGGCTTAGGAGAGATTTGATAAGAGGTGTGGGTAAAAGTTAATTCTTCTAGAAGATAGCAGCTAACCTACTTAGTAAAGACGCTCACAACTTATAATTAACATCCAACGACAGATGGGACAATTTCTGTTGATAATTCACAGGTGAAGGAATAACAGTGGCCTTTGAGTGATCAATTGCCAGCAACTCATCTCTTCGACGAAAAAGGCTTTTAACAATAAAATCTATTTACATACTTTCACGTTCCAGCACAATGCACAGCACGAATTGAGGTTTATCCCGGAGAAAAAAAAAGGTTGGGAATTTTTTTTTAGACCAATACTCAGGGGGAAACCCCTACTCTTTCTGTTTACTGGAATGTGAAACTATGTAGATAGATTTTTATTATTAAGTGACTATTTTTTTTTGTCGATGAGACAAGCTGTTGCTGTCTGGCTGAGTTGTTGCTGTTGAAGTTAGGAAGAAAATTGACTTAAAAAAGTAGAAATATGAAAACTAACAATGAAATACGATTTCTGGAAAGTGTCCTCTCTAGCTCGTCGTTAGACGTCCGCTCTTTTGAGAAAATTATGAACCACATTATTTAACAAAGCTTCGCTTATATCGCCAATGCAGAGTCGAGTTTTGTCTTTCAAAGCGCCAGTTGTTTGTGGTTTGGTCACGTAAGCCCGGTATTTCTAATGGTCTCAGAGAAAATAATCCAGTGCTGTTAAATCACAAGAATGATGCGGCCAATTAACATCACCAAATTGCGACCGGGAACTTCTTCACGCAAGAATGCGAATGGGTAACTGCAAACAAACTTTTAATTAATCTACACGAATCTAAATATCTTGTCATACATAAGAACAGAGAAGCTTGTCGACGGTCCGCCAAATTATGCAAAATTTCCTATAGAATGTTATGTTATGTTATGCTGAGAAAAGTAAAAAAATAAATAATTTTCTCCTATATTTCTGCAAAAGCGTACAAGAAAAAATTATTTTTTGCACATAAAATGTTAAGCAATAAATAGTGAAACAATATCTTTAAGTTTGAGTTAGCTGTTGGCCAAAAACTGAGCAAACCTTTTTTTGAGTGGTGCATTGATTTTTAAAATCTATAGAAGCCCATAAAAAAATTGGTAGTCAATCTGACCAAACCGAATACAAGATTTTAATATACTGTCTATACTATATTTATACTGTCATTCTGTAAATTTTTTTTTCACTGTTCCACTGTGTTATTAGTTATTATTTAGTTAACTTTTTAATATATAAAAAAATAACTGGATTATTTGGCCGGCTTTGTGGCTTGCGACGCCGTCCTGCTGAAACCAAAGGTCAATTATGTTAACATTAGCCAACTGTGGCCACAGAAAATCGGTTATCATGGTCTCATCACTGAAGATGATTTTGTTGAAAAAGGCCTTATTTTGGTTCAATTCTTCAAACAGCCAATACACAAACGTTTGAAGCAAACAATGCTAGTTTAGCGTTACATGGTTAATATTTCCAAACTTTTAGTAAATAAATATCAAAAGGTAACAGCTGACATTGTAGTATTTGACATCCAATTTGTTTGTAACCTTAGATTTACCAACCCTGTATGAATAAAATATTTGCAAATTCAAATGTAAAATTTCTCATACTTTTCACTTACCCAATACAATTATTTGCCATATTAAGAACTGTTAATATATATGTATGTATATTTCTTTGAACATATATTTTTAATAAAAAGTGTACAATTTTTTTTTTAAAATTTAATATAAAATCAAGTTGTTTCATTTAATGATGTCTGTAAAGGCGTGTCAATCTAATGTTTCATTGAAATGTTTATTTTTTATAGATTTTATTTATTTCTTTTTTAAAGATATTTATTAACATTTAACACATTAAACAAACATGATTATTATAATTTTTAATTCTTTTTTTTTCAGAAAAACTGTTGTTGTAGGAAGTATTTTTAACACAATTGAAATATTAAAAAATTCAACAACAACACACAAAAAAAAAAGAAAATACACGAGTAATTAAAAAAAAATAATGAAAAACATGTTTCAATAAAAAAAAGATTATTATTAGAAGAATATGCATAATAGAAAAATAAAATTTAACGGTAGGTTAGTAATGTTTACAATAAATCATTTATTTAATTAACAAAACTGAAAATGTTAAAACAATAGGTGTTAAAACATGAAAAAATGAAACAGAAAAATTCTCACAATTTAAATTTTTCAAAACCTCATACTCTTCTTTTGGTGACACTTAATGGTCTTGTCATTAGTAAAGCAATTATTGGTAACAACAATGTGTTACCTAAACATTTGTGGCCAAATACATCTTGTATTTCTTCAAAATACGAGTGCAGTTTAACAATTTTATCTCAAAGCTAGCCGAATTGGCATAGCAGCTGCAGTTTAAAAAAATGTATTAGGTTAAAAGTGAAAAGATAAGGGGGCCAAAGACAGTTCTTTTTAAAACAACTTTAAGTTAAAAACCTGTCTTTTATTTTATTTTACAACTCTGTGAACTATATTGAAAATAAAGTAGTTTTCATACAATCTGCAGCAAATTATGTACTAGCAAGTGGCATCTATCATACATGGGCATACTGCATTACTTTTTTACTGCAATACGCAAATCAGTAATCAGTAAAAAGTACTGATTACTGAAAAGATAAATCAGTATTCATTTACCCAATAACACATTTCATAATTAAAAAAAGTAAAAACACACAAAAAAGCAATTTTTCTCGAAATGCAGTTTTTTAGTTATGCCACAATGCAAGTAAGTGATCAATGCGTACATATAATTTTTAAAACAAACAGTATCTACTTTTTTTACACAAATCAGTACTTTTTACTGAATACTGATTTCTCTTTTCAGTAATCAGTACATTTTACTGAATACTGATTTCTTTTTTCAGTAAACGGTAATTTTTACTGAATACTGATTTCTATATTCAGTAAACAGTAAAATTTACTGAATACTGATTTTTTTTCAATAATCAGTAAAAAAAGAAAATACTGAAAAAGTACTGGTACTGAAAAATGCCCATCTATGGCATCTATGAACAGCTGATGCCAGAAATAACACAATGCAATACGAATAAAAATAACCACTATGTGATAAAAAATAAAAAAAACAAGAAAACCCCGTGATCATTTTCTCAAGCTCATATCTTGCAAACCATTCGGAATTTTGATTTACTCTCTGAGGCAAAGTTGTAGCTCTTGTCATAAAGAACAAAAATTGGGAACAATAAAATAAAGAAACTTGAACTTCAAGACCAAAATCGCAAAAAACTTTAAAAAATTTGATCTTTTTTACCTTTTTTCCAAACTTTAAAATTTAAGGAAGCAATGAACTACAAAAATGTACCTAAATGTCTTAACATTTACGGTAGGTTTTGACTGAAATATGCCTAACAATACATACGAATAGTAGAATTTATAGTACGCCGTCCACTTTTTCAAGATGAACACCATAGAGGTCGAACAATTACGTTGTCCAAGTGAGCGTCGGCTGTGGGCAGATAAGTGATATACCTGAAATGACAGATATTTCAAAAAGCAAAGCAAGAACTCTATACGCAATATGTTTATCACGGAGTATAATTTAGAGATCCAGTACCACACTAAAGTTGAGCTATAGATAAAAGGAAAAAAAAACCCTCCTTCACACCGGTGGTAATCGTGGTGGTAGTCTGCTGACTATGAATTAAATAAACAGTTCTTACTATAAACTGGCCATCGAAGATATTGAATATCATTGGAAAAAGTATAACTAGCAAAACTGAGATTATATTGCACAAATAAAAAATTTTTTTTCAAGCTTGTTGGCTCTTTATGTTTTTTTTTTTTAATAATATTATTAGTTAACAAGAAGTAATATTAATTTGATGATCTTCGCAAATATTATTTGGAGGATAAAAAAAATAGAAAAATATTGATGTATTTGATATATAGATATTCTTTAAATCCTTTTATTTCTCCAAAAAAGAAATAAAACATAAAATTTTTGCATTTAAAAAAATTTGTTTTCTTTTATTTGTACGTATAATATATAAACATTGTTAACATCCTGATAATGAACCTCGCTCGGAAGGTTCGAAATATATGTACAGATCACGAAGATATATTTAAACTTGTTTTATTTCTTCTTTGGAGAAAGAAGTGTCTTTATACATATCAAATAATTAAAAATTCTCCAGCAATACATAAAGGATTACCGTATTTGCCGGACGATAAGACGCACCTTTTTACTCTGAAAATTTGACCTAAAATCAGGGTGCGTCTTATGGTCCGATGCGTCTATATTTTTTATCTATAAATTTTTAGAAATAAGTAAGGTTTGGACGATAAGACGCATCGGACCATAAGACGCACTCTGATTTTAGGTCAAATTTTCAGAGCAAAAAGGTGCGTCTTATCGTCCGGCAAATACGGTATATAAATATGGATGTAATTGAACTGAACATGTTTTAACTTCTTTTTAATGGTTTGTTCCACAAAAGAAATAAAATTATCAAACTACCCTCGTACCTTGTGAAATTTTAGTTACGCATACGCCAAACCCCTAAAGAAATGTCTATATAAACGAATGTATTTTAAGCGTGATAAACGTGTGCACTAGAAGTAGTGGGGGATATGAGTGTGTGTGTGTTACCATATATTGATAACTAACCTACACCACACACAAGGCTTTGTTTTTATTGTTTCTTTTTCTTTTTTTCTCTTGCTGATATAATTAATTGTTGTTACCAAATACAATACATATATTCAATAATATAATGTGTTAATTTCAAACAATTATATTAGAATAGGGTAAGGGTAAGAGTTGTTTCTGTAAAAAATAACTGTCTAATATCAAAATACGTTATTTTGTTTAGAAAATAATAGTATATACTGCTTGTAAGTTACTAAATACAGGGCGGAATTGAAAGCCAGCTTTTATTTACGTAAGATTAACATAATAAAAACAAAAACTGACAATATTGTCAGAAAAATGTACAGAAAATTTCTTACAATCATCTGAACTTACAATTTTTCTGTTTCAACATTGCCAAATAAAACATTGTCAAAGATTGTCAGATTGGAAGAACTAACAATATTGCCAGACATCTGGCAAACGTGTAAATGCATTTTTTTGTTATTGCCATATCATTGTCAGACATTGTCAGATGTGCGAATATTTAACAGCTGACTACGACATCATTGTAAAAAAAACATCTATAATTTATATGTTTATATTAATTTAATTAATAAAATATGTATTTATATTACAAGTTTTTTTTCAGTTAATTGAGCTGACAATTTTTACTACATAGCAAATCTGACTACCGTGTAAACTGACAATTTTTTTCCTGCCAACGTTGTCAGAAAAAGTTATTGTCAGACAATTGTCTTACAATGGATTGTCAGACTTTCTGGCAAATATTTTACAACCGTGTGAACTGACAATATATTTATATTGTGGGGAATTTTACATTATCTGCTAATTGACAGCAAATTGTCAGGTCTGACAATATTGTTAGATCTGATAACCGTCTGCACATATATTTTTTATTCTAATCTTGAAGGTCTATTGTGTTTGGGTTTTAATTTGATAAATTTTTTTAACTTAGAATAAAGTACATTCTTCCAATAAATACAAGCAGAGTGTGCTACACCTTTAACGCGAAATTTTAAGTCTTGGAACGATGACTTGAGTTTTTATATCAAGCGTAGTATATAACTTGTCGTTTTGAAAGTGCGAAACGCATTGTAAAGCATTGTTGTAATTTTGGATGTTATTTTCATTCGTATTTAATATGACATTTCTCATTAGCAAGCAAGAAAATTACTTTTCCCCTCAACCAATTTTATATTAAATTGCTTTCGTTTGGTGTGATTTTTCTAAGCAAATAAATTAGAAAATGTTTAAAGTTTTATATGGTTTAGCAGATTTTTTCTCGCTATAATTTATTTTATTTGGTAAAGTGGGTGTTTTTTTGTGACCGATAGAACTTACAAAAGGGTTATCTGTAAATCAAACTGATATTGGAGGGGTTTATGATTAGTATACTCTAGTAAATCATGACGACTTAATTGACGCTTAAAGAACAGTACGTAAAATTGTTCTGCGATGCAACAAATAAACAAATTAACTGGAGAGAAAAAATATAGGGCGGTTTACATTAATCATATTTCTTTAGAAACTAAGGCAGCTGCAGCGCACATTACTATCAATGGAGGTCAATATTGTATCATAATCAATGAATTTTTGTTTGAAAATACAGATTATATTCATCCGGGAGAGATGTGATTTTAATAGTATGGGACTAAGTGAAATTATATATAATGTTTTATTATTATTATTTATTTGTTAGAAAAAAAATTTGATAAAAGGTTGATTTCGAGAAATGTTTCCTTATTATTCCTGACATACTCGTACGGCTATTAGAATTCAAAACATTGAACATCGTCAAGAATATTTACGGTATCCACATGACAAAAATCAATGACTGGTATTTTGAATTAAAATTTAATCTTAAATGGAACTGTTTTATAATTTAAATTATATCAGGCTTAAGTAATCACCTTGTATTATGTTTTTTTTTACATTAACACTAGTCTTATTGGATTTCTTCGTTTGTTATTGACAATTAAATCGTATAATATCCCAATACAATTACAGTATTATACTTAGGAATTGTTGTAGTTGTCATATGTTTGTGGTTTTAGTTTAAATAAAGCCTTTATATAAAGAAATAATAATAATTCAGACAATTGAAGGCAAGGTCAGCTAAATAGAAGAATTGATCTGCTTACAATCTGCAATACGATTTGTATACATACTTACGATGACAATTAAAGGCAAAATTTTGTTACGCGTTTACTTTTAAAAAATAAAAGGTGAGTGAGAAATTATGGCTTAAATATACTGAGAATATAGGCTAACAATTGATCATTAATCAATAATAAAATAACTATTGTTTGGCTATCAAGTGTTGGCTAAACAATTGATTTTAACAAAAGCAAAACAAAACAAAAACAAGCCATAAAAGACAATTGGTAATTTCATTCAAAAGCCTTAATACTCTACAACTACGAGTACACTTTAATGATCATTATTTTGTTTTTTGTTTTTTTCTTTTTTGTTGTTGAAAACCATTTTTCGTAGAAATGTGCAAAATCGTGCCAAATAGTATCTTAATTAAATGTTTTGCACTACATTTAATACAATTTAGTGGGTTAATCAGGCTTTAAATTTGTTTCCTTATTTCTGATCCAGTTCTGTAGCATACGTAAGTTACTGTCTGGCCGTATGAATAGAGTCCTTGTTCATAACAAGTTTGACATTGAAATTTTAAATATTTATTCAGGTAAATTTTTCTTCTTAAATCTTTAAAAGTTAATGCCGCATGCAAAATACACTGACAGAAATAAACGTTCATGCTTATGTTTTTAAAATCGAAAAATGATTTTTGAATTCCATAAATTAAATTTTAATTTTTGTTTCAATATAATGGATTATAGATAGCAACCGAACTTTGGTGGAGTTGATAGTTGCCAAAAATGGTATTACAGACGAGAACTGGCAACAAATATTTTAAAATTTTACTTTTATAAAAATATATTTTCGGCAACTAGAAATTTTTGATTGCTAGCTGGAAATTGCAACTGCAGTTCTGTTGTCATCCATAATCGACACATAAGTCTTCTCTCACCAAAGCCAACAACTTTTTCTAATCCTTTAAGCATTTTTATAAGAAGATTTACTTCCTGCTTCTAGAAGACGAATAGTTTATGAAAAACCCTCAAGAATTTTAGTTTTTATTAATCTTTATCTGCTTCTTCTTCTAAATATATAAAATTGAATGTGTGTTTGTTTATTTGTTTGTTTGTTTGTTTGTTTGTTTGTTTGTTTGTACCTTATAGGAGACCAAACCTCTAGACCGATCGTATTGAAATTTTTACAGCATTTAACTGAGACTCTGACATAATTAATAGGGTACTTTTTTTTCGACCACGCCCACTTTTACTCCCACTTTTTTAAAATTATGTAATTGCTCTCATATAGTTTTTAACAGATTTACTTCAAATTGTATACACATTATACTCCAGGCGAGGTACAAATAAACATTTCTTACGCCACGCCCCCTTTTACGCAAAATTTTATTTGAAAGTTTTAAACATTTTGTTCTCAGTATAAATTTGCTCCTTCCAACGGATTTTTTTATTTGGTAGTATATTGCTCTTAATACTGTTAACGTCGCCATATAACTATGAACCACGTCACCGCCGTTAATTTTATTATATAACGAGGGGGTAACGAAGCACCCCGGGTTCAGCTAGTTAGTCATAAGATCCTCATACTGGTATTTTTATAAGAATTAACATTCATTAAAAAATATGTATTAACAGTAGCGGAACTGAACTCGTTTTAGATGCCCGCTACGAAGGTTATATTTTATTTTTTCGAATCTTATTCTCACCAGTTTTTTGTATTGAACTTCGAAAACTATTCTTTTTTATGGTCAAAGGAAAGACTAAAATGTATATTGTTTTATTAAACATGATAAAACTTTAAAAATTCAATTATATTCCCAAAATGTTTGTATTCATAAGACCCACCGCGGCTGTTCTTAGCGATTCACATTATTGAAGCCAAATTTTTAAGCCACTCTTTCGAAAACTGCTGGCAGTATGTGACGAACAATGTTGCTCTCCAATGCGTTCTTTGGCTGATTCATTAGCATAAACTAGAAGGCCTACAGAAAATAAGAGAGTTGTATCAAATTGCATAAACTTGAAAGGTTCAATGCACAAAACCAACTTATCCGCGAATTTTTGTATCAATAAGTCATTGGTTATGTCAGCCGTATGACACGTAGCGTCATCTTGCTAAAATCACATTTCGCCCGAATCAATGTCATCGGTAGTGTAAAGATTACGATTTCAAGCGTATAAACCACGCACCAAAGTGGTTTTTATAACTGTAGTGAAATGTTTAGGAACTGTTACTGATCTGTTCCGCTACATGTACGGCAATTAAGCAAAATAATGGTTGACTTTTTTAATGGAAATGCCACATTGATAATTCTGATAAGAATTTGTTAATTGTGTCTCTTATGCTTGTCAAGTTTGTAGTTCGGATCCGTAGGTTTCGGTACTCAGGGATAAAAATTGGAGCACACAATAGGGTTGTTGTGAGAAGCTAGGACGTAACTCTGAAAAAACAATGTAATGGCCAATTATGTATGTCTCTTATGGACTATTCTCTCTTGAGAACCCTACTTTTAGCTTTAATTAATAAATAAATATTGATAAATATTGTTTTAGACAAATTAAAGTATTGTATCATTTAAGGGTGAAGGTATAACACTGGCCTTTGAATGATCAATTCTCAGCAATTTGTCTCATTCCTAAGGCGCTTAATAATAATATAATTAATAATAATATATGTACTGTCCTTTCCAAAATTCCAATACAATGCACAGCATTCAGTAGGGGTTTACCACTGAGTATTGGTCTCAAATAAAAAAAAAATAGATGACAATATCCTAAAACATTCTAGTACGACGTCTGAAGAAGCCAGATGACATCATTTTCTCTGCTATTTTGAAGAGCTAATTTCACTTAAACCTATTGTTTACTTACAATTATCTATCGTATGCCAATATCAAACTTTCTCGCAGATATTTTGGAGCACTTGATTTAATTCTGTTGAGATTTTTTAAGGTGTAACAATAAACTCATCATCACGAAAAAAAAAACTGGGTAGAATCTGTTATTATATAATACTTATTTATTCTTCACTTAATTATATTTTCTTAAAAAAGAAAAAAAAATTAAATTACTCGTATTTTCAATACATACTACATACAAATATGGGTCATGAGAACAGAATTCATGTAGTCAGGCTTTATGTGGATATAGAGTTGTTTATCAATGTGTTTACTCGTATACTCATGTTTCGAGAATGTAGACGGCACAAAAACCAGCATATTTATGTAGAATCATCATCATAATGATCATGTTCATTATCGTTTTAAACACTGTTAACAACAGGTTCACAATGTTTGGTGACAGCGAAGGTCAAAATCATCCTGAAAAAGAAATACAATATTTTGTGAGATCACCTGTACTGTAACAGAGACGTAGTAGGAGGTACATAACTGAAAAGAAAGGGGATTTTAGTGTTTTCTATAAATAGGGCAATAACGGCAATATCTTAAGAATACATCCACTTTTTGGTTTAAAACACCTTCTAAAAAGCATTGTTTGGCAAACCTTTTACCAAATCTCTACAGGTCTGCATTTCTTCAATTGATAAACAAAAACTCAAAAATCATAGTAAATTAGCCATGATTTTAATAACGTTCCTAAGAAGGCAAGCATTGTCTTCATTCAAACACAGAGAAGTTTCAGAGTTAAAAGCGTTTTTCTATCATATTGTTTTTCATAGTTCATACTCATCATAGTAAAGGGTGCTCCAATAGGAACGAATATAGCGTTTCAAAGTTTCCAGAATATTTTAATCCCTTTTAATAACAGGTTTGTTGAAGTCATCAAAATATGTATTTGTGAGATGATTTTTGTTGCTTCTGCCGAAGCTTTTCTTCACGAGGCAGACTATGGTATACAATATTGAACCAAATGGTTAACAATTAGCATAAAAAATTGTTTCCTTATCGAAGGCTAAGGTTCGGAAACAAAAAATAGTCACAAAATCAAAGACAAGCCTATTCAGAGCAAATCGTAGTCTAATTCATGGATTTTTGCCAGTATTCATTCTTGGATTGTCGTGGTGCAAAAGAAATTTTGTTTTTTTTTTTCTTTTTTAAACATCATAAAATCGACCCAAGAAGTTCGTATAATATTAAACACTTTCTTTGCCGTTAAAAGGTAGCCACACGGGATTATGAGACCTGCCTTCCAAAAACGATTACCATGACTTTATTATTTGATAAACCGACTTTAGGTTTCTTTGGTATCAATTTATCGTGAAAATTCAGCATTTTAACTGATGTTTGGTCTCTGGTGTGTTATGATGGACCCCCGTTTTGTCAACGACTACGAAACGTCGTATAAGGTCGTTCATATTGCAGTGAACAACGCCAAATACTCTTTCGAAGTTCTCACGCGATTGCGTTTGTGGTTAATTGTAACCCAACGTAGCATTCAGCTGGCAAATGCGCGTCCAATACACAAGTGCTAGTTTTAAATTAAAATTACTGAGCGATGTGAAATGACTATGATTTCTACAATCTCCTGCACTTTAATATCCGATTGATCATTCTACTGGGATATAGACCCCAACTGGGACTGGAAGCACAGAACTTTCGGCATATTCTGTGCTTGTGCAGCCACAACTTAAATAACTAAATCACTTAATTTGCTATTGAAATACGTAAGTGATGCCTTTTTGATAAACAAAATTATATTTATTAAGCAAAGTTTTTTCTAAAATCATGTGATAGTCATTTATTAATCACCGAAACTAAATGGCACAAATTCGTTCAAAATGATTGTAATGTCCGTTTCCCTTTCAGTTAACACGGTAGAATTTTAAAAATTCACTGATTTATTGATACGCCTTCGCCTTAAGAATACAACACCACAAAATAAAAAATAAAACAAAAATTTTTGGAAAAGACTATTATTTAATTCAAAGGCCTCATGTTTAAACATTTATAATTTCATTCAAATATCACCTTTTTAGCTACATATACTTCCCATTTAAATTGCTACGCCTTTATTATCATATTTCTTTAGTAACAGTTTTATAGAATTGTAGGAAATACTTTGAAAAAAATGTTTTTTTATTCGATTATTTTACTTATATGTACTCGTATTCTCTGATCGCAGGTAGAATAGTTGCCAAAATTAACAGAAATAATCATTATGATCATTTTCGTCGTCAGTATGAAGTTAATGTAGTTTTTTTATTAATATCCAATACATATTGCAAATAATGTGATGACATTCAATTTAAGTAGTCAGGCTGGCAACAAAAACAATAACAACAAATTGATATGAATAAATAACCTTGAATAACATTCTGTAGGCATATAAAATAAAACAACAAATTAAAAAGAAATAAAAAAAAACTAAACTCTCGTGCATGTGTAATACGAACAAGCACATAATATTGATAATAATACATGTAACAACAATAACAAAAAATATATTATAATATTATAATTATTATACTCGTAATATTTATTTGTTAAGACACACTTATTCGTATAAGCAACAGACGTTTACTTAGCACACACACTGTATATTCAATTGTATGTTCACCCGTATTTGTAATTTTTTGCATGGTTCACTTATGCAGTGTTGGCTAGAGAAAGAAGAACGTAAACAATTTTAGACATAAATAAAATTAAGCATATAGATTAGACCGTACCTCAGAAAAAATTCCCCGTGCTGCCTCTAATATTTATAAAGTATTTTTTCAAGAGTTCGCAAAAAAAATGTTTAGCCGAACGTAGGGTCTTGTCGTAAGTTTTTTCGTTATATCGTTCGGCTAAGAAAAAAATTTTCGAAATCTCCTTGCAAAAATACTTTATGTTAGAGGCGGTACGGGGAAACTTTATTCTTTTAAGGTGGTACGCTCTAATATACATACCTACATATGTACACTAAAGGACTGCACAAAACCTTTTGAAAGTCAATCTACACTACCAGACAAGACAATAAAACCTATAGCAATATAAATGCGGTTTCTATAGCAGAACCAACCAATAATTCTAAGTTTTTTAAGACAATATAAGACCTTGAGCTAGTGGTTAATGTGTTGGCTTGCTAAGGCGATACCGCCGGGTTCATATCTCAGCTCTGACATCTTAAAAAAAAAAGAAATATAAAAAAAAATTATTTCTTTCGGCGACTACCTCTCAGCAGTCTTCTGGCAAAAGCTCTGAGAGTAATTGATTGCAATGAAAAAGTTTCTCAAATCTGTCGTTCGGAGTTGACTTTAAACTGTAGGTCCCGGTATTCATGAATAAGAATTAACACACACAACATGAGTGCTGCGAGAAGATAGGCCGTAACCCTGACACAGGGTTGTAACGGCCAATTATGTATGTATGTATGTAAGATCCTGAGCTTGGATAATTATTAACCTTTTGTAGGAACTTAAAAAATATGCTCTAAAGTAATGAATGTCATTAGAAATAGATCAAGAATGTCTCTAAACTAATTAAAAAACGAATCATTTGAGTATAATCACTGGTAGGATAAAATTTTTCTGTCTACAAAATAATTTATTATGAATTCTTAATCGTGCAAAACTGTCGTAAGTGACTTAAATTTAATAAAAATAGTAAAAGCATGATGGCTGGGTATACAAAAAAATGTATTTTAACTTTTAATATTATTTTGCCAACACTGTATATTGTGAGCACACACTGTCTGAAGCTTATATTTTGGCTTTTTTTAAGTTTTTTTTTTTGACGTAATCGCTTAAAGAACATCTGAATTATGGTAACAGAAACAACAACAAAAGCAAAGTATTGCACCTTCATTATTATGAACCTGTGCAACAATAACCTGTACAAAAGTAATTACAGTGTTTTTTTTAATATATTTTTTATGTTTCTTTTTTTAAACTTGAATTTTACCGGTTTCCAAAACGGTTTTTTTTTTGTTATAAATTTAAATAAAATTTATTTAGCCCTTTCCTAAATATATATAAAGGAAGACTTTGACAGTACATAACACAACTTATGTAACACATTCATATATGTATAAGTAAATATTTGTTTGGCATGCATAAATAGCAGTAATTCGAAAGCAAAACTATCACCAAAATGGATTTAAAATAGGTTGAACCATGAAGTAAAATTCAGCAAATTGTATTACTGCGCACATTAATCTGAGAAGTGCTGCTATATTTCTGATAGGTATTGTAGAGTGTGACAAGAATCTGAGATTGAAATATGCGAAATACCTCCTCTACGTGGGATAATCACCTTATTGTAGTGTAGAGGCAGTTAAGGAGAAGTTACTAAGAATTGTCTCAGGGGCTAGATCTAGGACACCAACAACAACATCATCTTCGATATCATTGTCATATATGAACAGAAATTAATACCAGTGGCAACAACAACAACAAGCATTGACTTTGCAAAAGTCATATTCGTTTAAACCAAAACGTGGGACAACTGATAGTGCCGCATTGGAGCTCTTATGCCGCTATTAGCGGTACATTTTTGTTTTTTTTTATATCCTTCCCTTAATTGAGGGAATTTACTGTGAGGGCTTCTTGGAGCTAATTGCTGTTGGATTATTTAGTGGTGAATAAACAGTAAAAGATTTCCCTGAAATTCGCATTTTTAAAATAGGACCTTTGTTTTTTTTCTGACTGATATCAGATACGATATTAGTAAGTTTAAATCAAATGTCCACAAACTCTTTCCCCCATATTTTCCTAGACCCACACAATATACTGCATGAGTAGGGGTCACCCCTGAGTGTTGGCCTCAATATAAAAAAAAAAGTTTTAAATTACGGCTAAAAAAAAACACAGTGTTTTAAGTTTCCTTAACTAATTTGGTATTAACTTAGCCCAATATTGACTGATTTAAAACTAATGAACACAGACAGAAATAGAAGTGTGAGACCTTTCGAACAACACGAGTATTTTCATTTTTTATTCTAAATTTGCAAATGGTTGTTTGTTTGAACAAAAATGATTAAAATCTATTCGAATATTCAATATAATTTTGACTTTAAAAATTGTCAGAAGAATGATTCAGCTAGATTAATTTTTAATTTTATTAATGGCGAAATATCTTTACCAACTTCATAACCTGCTCCACTAATACTCGTAACTAAAGTAACTACGAGTTCTTAGAAAACACCCTGTTTTAAAAATTACAAAGGCTGTACTTTCCACCACATTTACGGTTGCCGTAAATTTAATTAAGAACATATAAAACAAGAATATATTTTCAAAAATTGTTTGATCACAGTTGCAATATAGCATACGAAAATATTTATTTATACTTTATACGAATATGATATCTTTTGCAGTAAAGTTAACCTGCATCATTTTTCCAGTATGCATGTAAAATAATTTTTTCACTCACCGTATTCCAGTATGCATGTAAAATAATTTTTTCACTCACCGTATTCATTATAAACCTGCTATTTCGATGTTCACTTTTTTTTTTGGTTTTTAGTTTTTGCTTCCACAAGTCATAAGTTAGTGACTGCTTTTGACCTTTGCATGCAATTTGCTGTTTTACTCATAGTAGATGTTTTAACCAGTATGCTGGTTAAATGTCTGGAATTCGATCGAAATCAAATGAAAATCGACCGCTCGTTAATGAAAAGAACACTGTTTGTCATCATTATCACGATCGTAATGTTTAGGTTGTGGCTGCTAATGATAAATTACATTGTGTTTGGCATTTAATATAATTTTAACATTTTTTTTTGTATTTTTATTTTAACCTGTAATTAAAGAAACATTTGCTTAATTACTACTGTTTAAATTAATATTTCTGTTTTAGTTCAAATTTTAATGGATAACAATATTAAGATTTTTATATATAGATATGTAAGTCACAAAAGGTCAAAAGTTTTAATTAAATAGTTTATAAAATTCTGGAGAAACTTCCCTTTTGGTTTTCATAGCGAAAGTTATGGATTTTTGTTAATTCATTGACTTAAGTTTAAATTAGGGAATAAAACCGTCCCGAACTAGAACCTTTTTGGCTTCAGATACGCTGCTTTTAAAAACTATGAACTGCACTGTAAAACTATGAACGAACATGTAAGAAGCGATTTATATGGTTCCCAAAAAAATAAAAAATTAAAATAAAACACCGGCTATTAGTAACCACGAATAAAAGTGCTAAAACAACTATATTTTTAAAACAATAAATATATTCCAAAATTTACGAGGAGGAAGAGATTTTATAAGAGGATTGCTTGAACAATTTCTAAAAAGAAGAAAATATTTTATATTTTTATTTTATTCAAATTATTCGAATGCCAATGTTTCCTGTTCGATTGATGGGCTATTTAAAAATATTTTACTATTTTAGGTGCCCTATAAAACAAGAATGCCGTTATTGTATCAAGCGTTTTAAATTATGTTTGCAGTACCCGATACGGAAGTAAGCGTTGAGTGGGCATTTTCAGTATTGAAATTAATTTTATCGCCAAAAAAGTAACAATAAAACACTGGTTCATTAGACTAGTATTGCAAAGAAGCCCTGCTTTTTTTAACTACAAACAGCAATTAAAACCAATGCAACTTAGAAAGTGTTTAAGGGCTTCAATGATTTTGCCAAGCAACCTTTAAGTAAGATGGACTCACAATATTTAATAAACAAATTTTTAAAGAAGTAAATCTAATTCCTTAATTTTATAAAGACAAAACAAACAAAAGCAATCGACTTTCAAAGTATACTAAAAATTACAATTTGAACAAATTTTGGCAGATGGCCCTTAGCCTTTAGTTAAAAATCGAAGAGTTCAAAAAATCATCCATTAGCTTTGAGTTAAGAATCGGGACAGTCAAAAAATTATCGATTTGTGGGTTTTTTTAATTTATTCCACTCAAACCACATTTGAGCTATCAAATATATGGTCAGGAGAAAGCGCCACGTACTGGATAAACAAGTAGAACTAAAAAGCAAGGATAAATGCCTATGAACAACATCTTAGCCAAGATCCTCACCACTTCACAACAAACAAAAATTAACATCAACAGATGAGGTAATTGCTGTTGATCATTTCAAGGATGAAGGTATAACAACTTTGAGTGATCAGCCGACAGCAACTTGTCACTATATATATATGGAACTATATACATATATATAGTTCCAAGTGCCATTCACATCATAAGTAGAGGTGCAGCCACCTGATCTTATAAAAAAAAAATACGTAATAAAAACTTTACAGTAACCACCTAAATTTTTTCAATAAACTTCAGATGAAAATAAAGTAAATAAAGTTAATATTTCATAAATTCTGCCATATTTTAATAATCTTTTAATTTAATTGTAAAAAAATTGTTCTTGAATTTAATACATAAAGCATTTATTAAAACAATTTAACGCCTTAGTAGCAGACTAATTAAGAACAACCTTTGGAATTTGAAAGAAAAAAAAACACACACACACATTTTAAATACCAAACGACAGAATTGGGTTAAAAATGCACTTTATGGTGCAATAACCTTAACGCAGCAGCTCAGATTAATTCCATTCAATAGGCCTAAAGTTTTTTATGAAAAATAAAATTTTTTTCTTAATAGAAAAAAACTAACAACGTTAATTGTATGTTCGTAACGCATATGATCAAAAAAAATATATATAGAAAATTGTAAAATGTGAATAAAATTCTGTTTGTATATGTAGTTTACCGGTGGGTAGGGGTGAGGTTTAAAAAGAAAAATAAAAGGAGTAAAACTAAATTGATATTTTTTTCATATACATACATACATAAATACACATAAAAAGACAGTCATTTTTAATTTTTTTGTTGAAAAACTTGTATTTTTAGGTAATGATTATGCAACCATAACTAAAACTTACTTATCAAATTCGCCCAAAAACATAAAAAAACGCAGTCAAAACGCATGAAATACATTTGAAATAAATTTTAAATTACGAGTGCGTAAAACTGGCTTAAATAGAGTTTAAATGTGGGTTGTATGACTGTAGACAAATTCCTTTAAGCAATACTTTAAAACGTTTTGTTCATTTTAAGACAAAGTTAGACAAAGTGTATTATAAGTAGAAAATATTCTTAAATTTGATACAGTTTTTTTTTTTGCTAAAAATTATTCAAAAGTGAGAGCACACTGAACAGAAAAAAAAAAAAAAACTAACTGAGAATTATATCCCATTTAGTATGCATACATACATATATAATTGGCCATTACAACCCTGTGTCAGAATTACGGCCTAGCTTCTCACAGCACCCATGTTGTGTGTGTTTTTATTTTTATCCATGAGTACCGGGACCTACAGTTTAAAGTCGACTCTAAACGACAGACTTGAGAAGCTTGCCCATGGCAATAATGTTCCTCTTAGAGCTTTTGCCAAAAGACTGCTAAGAGGTAGTAGTCCCATTTAGTATACAAGAGTTTATAGTTTTTATACCATATTTAGGAAAAAGTCTCCTGACGAGTGTCTTGAGTAGAGACGAATTGGCCATAGAGACATGATTATCCCCCAAAGCAATACATTTTGTATTTAATATTAAATCTATTTTCCTATATGGTGAAAAATATTTTTTGTTTTTAAATATTAAATATTTTAAATTACAGTACGTGCATAAAAGTTGGCTTTATTGACTGCTATGAAAATTAAAGAGAAAAAAGAAATTAAAGGGATTCAATGAAATGATGGAAGTATGAATTTTCTCAGAACAGTAGTTTTAATTCTAGTACTCGTATGTATAAATTAACAACCTTGGCAATAATTCTTTAACACAGCAATTTACACCGAAAAACGTTTTAGTATATTTCGAAATAATCAGAAAAAAAATCTTGAAAATAATTCTTTAACACACTACTTCACATCCCAAAAACGATGTTTTTAATTTTTTTTTAGTATATTCCGAAGCAATTAGAGAAAAACCATTTACTCATAACAAAACAACAAAACAATAGAATTATTAAAGACAAGTGCACATTTGAACAGTTTTGGTCAATAGACTCAAGCAAATCGCTACCAAATTATTCATGATTTTTGGGTGCACATAATCGTCAATGCATTTTCGGCTTAACGTGTTTATTAATAATAAAAACTATTCCAGCATATTGTGTAAATACATCCAGAAAAATATACATTTTTTGAGCTGATGGCGTCATTGGAACATATTTATTTCAAAAGTAGTACTGGAGAATGGGATTTGTCAACAACATCTCTAGTGACCAATTAATAAAAGTAAAAAGCAGTCGGAAGAATTTGTCAAAATAAACTTTTCCAGTGAGCGACCAGTCTTTACTAACTTCTCTTTTTTATATTTTCTTTATTCCTATCCTGTTTATCTAAATTTTTCCTGGGGCTCTAACTCGAGTGATTAGTATATTATGTGAAATGTGCTCGTTTCTGGCGATGCCCTCTGGCCAACTCGGCTGCAGTCGTACATATGATCGATGTCGACTAATAGGGATAAAATGGAATAAGAGGGCAAAAACAAAAATAATAACAAAATTCTGATTCATACAAATAAGATGACAATTTTTTTTTTTTTTTTTTTTTTTTTTTTTGGTGAGAGGGGAAATGCATTTACGCACTTAGGTGGTTTTTGCCACCCGTCGTGCCGGACTCCACGCAGTTATTGCGTGCCTACCGGCTAAAACCCCTCTCTATATCACCAAGCTCCATCCTGGGACCGTCAATTTATGACATTACTTCAGGATGGAGCCTTATATGCCAGTCCAGTTGGACCCTACGGTTCTGTCGACCTTGCCAGGTCTCTCTCCTTCCGACGAAGAATCCCCCTCGCAAAAACGGCGATCCTACTCCATGCAGCAAGGTTTCCTAACATGACTCCCGTGATGGTATTGGGAGTCAAGATGCCAAGATCCCTCTCCAGTGCACGCCTCTCCAACATCCACTTCTCACACTCAAAGAAAGTGTGGAAAGCGGAGTCGGATTGTGCTCCACAGTAGACGCATGTGGGACTTACGGCCTTTCCTATTTTAAACAGGAAAGACCGAAAGTGCCCATGGCCCGTCAGCAACTGCGTGAGGTAGTAATCTACCTCACCGTGCTGACGATTTAGCCAAGCGTCCACTTGAGGGACAAGGGCGTAAGTCCACCTTCCGCGTGTCTCAGTATCCCACCGTAACTGCCAGTCACGGAGGGACTGAGACCTTGCCACAGATTGTGCGCCTTCTCTTCCAATTTCGTCCTTGTGTTGGTTGACGAATTGTCGCTCCCTGGCGAGGAGGTCGATGGGTATGACCCCGGCGACCACCAAGACAGCCGGCTCCGATACCGTGCGGTAGGAGCACGCTATGCGGAGCGCTGATCTCCGTTGCACTGCCGCCATGCGCTTTCGGTACTTTTCGACCCCGAGCGCATCAGCCCAGACTTCAGCTCCATACAACATCACAGACTCGGCGGTGCTCAGCAGCAAACGTCTTTTACAGGGAAGAGGGCCCCCAATGTTGGCCATTACCCTGCTCAACAACGTCACTACTGAGGCCGCTTTGTCCGCTCTGCTGGATATTTCGCTCCAGAAGGTTAGTCTGTTATCCAAACTAACCCCCAGGTAGCGAACGGCGTTCTTCGTCTGGACTGTAACCTCTCCTACCTGCATGCTTCTAATGAGCGGGATGCGCTTCTTAGTAAGAAGCACTATCTCGGTCTTAGTCAGTGCCAACTCCAACCCGTGGTCACTCAGCCAGAGAGTAACTCGACGCATAACCTGGTTAAGTCGCAGTTGGGCCGCATCGACATCTTTGGCAATAATAACTGCCGCGATGTCATCCGCGTAACCAACCAGGAATGTCCCTTCGGGCATCTCCATACGTAGAATCCCGTCATATGTATAGTTCCATATGTCGGGTCCCAGTATGGATCCCTGGGCCGCCCCTGCCGATAAGACTTTCGTCTCTCGACCATCCTCCGTGTCATAGAGTATGGATCGATCTTTCAGGTAATCTCCCATGATACGCAGGAGGTACCCTGGGAGCCTGAAATCTCTCTCCATTGCGTATAACGCGTCCTGCCAGCGGACAGAGTTAAACGCGTTTTTCACATCCAGTGTGACCAGCAAACATACGGGACGTGAAAAGTGGTTTCCACGTTCCGTGCTCCTACCTGCATTAACTACCTTCTGGATAGCCGCCACAGTCGACCTGCCCCTTCGAAAGCCGTACTGTCTTTCGGAGAGGTCGCCTGCCGCTACTACTGCAGCCTGCAGACGTGGGCGAAGAAGCTTCTCCAGGAGTTTCCCCGCGTTATCAAGCAGGCATAGTGGTCTGTATGACCCAGGAGCGCCGACTGGTCCCTTGCCCTTGTCAATAAGTACAAGTTTAGCCATCTTCCAGCGGGAGGGAAACACCCCGGCCTTTAGACAGGCGTTGTACATATTGAGCAAGAGCTCTGGATGACTCCGTGACACGGCTTTCAGCACCTCTGCTGGTAGACCATCAGGACCTGGTGTCTTCCCGCTGCGCAAACAACGAGAGGCACACTCCAGTTCCTCCAAGGTGAAAGGCGGTATTTCCGTTTCTTCCATGATCGATGTTCTATCGACCACTGGATGATCCGGAAAAAGGGCTTCCACTATGGGCCGAATAGTATCCGCATTCAGAGAAGCGTTTGGCTTAAACGCCCTCAGTTTGCGGAGCACTATTTTATAGCCCAACCCCCATGGATCCCTATTTAGGTCCTCCGTTAAGTCCTTCCAGCATCGGCGCTTACTTCTTTGGATGGCGCGGCGAAGATCTTTTTTCGCCGCCTTATATTCTTCGGCTTTACGGGCTGCGTCATCTGCGTCTCCGTTAGCGCGTTGAGCCAGCCGTCTACGACGGAGACAAACACGCCTCAGATCCGCAATTTCGGTCGTCCACCAGTAAGCAGGACTTCTCCCTTCGTTCGGACCCCTCCTCGGTACAGCGCTTTGACAGGCCTGATGTATAAGACTCATGGTTGAGTCCATAAGTACATCAGCCCTCTCAACAGGCGGAAGATCATTACGGATCCCCTCTGTGGTCATACGTCCCCGTTCTAGGGCTAGAGACAAAGCTTCAACGTCCATCCTAGCGGCATTCCACCTAGCTGGTCCATGATGTTGGATGGACCGAGCTGGCGCAATATCACGCACACGGAATGTAATATACTGGTGATCGCTGGCCGTAAAGTCCTCGATCACCTGCCATTCCTGCACGAGTGCCGCTAGGTTTTCAGTTGCCAGAGTGAGATCGATAATGGTCCCCCTTTGGCCAGATCTTCGAAAGGTGGGCACGGAGCCGTTATTTAATACAACCAACCCCGTCCTGGACATAAAGTCCAAAATTCGCCCACCTCTTGAATCGGTTCTAATCTCGCCCCACTCTACTGCTTTTGCATTGAAGTCTCCAGCCACTACCAGATGACCTCCCATGCTCCGTAAGACATCCTCCAAGTCGTCTAACTTGGTTTGGAAGTCCGAAATACCCTCGTTTGGAGTAAGATAGCAGCTAAAGTAAGTCACCAAGCCGCTTCTCACCCAAACGAAACCATCTCCAGAGCCATGGGCCGAAACACAGAAGCGTCTCGGGTCCGGGATCCATATCGCCGCTGTACCGAGGTTGTCCCTAAACCACGTAGGCGCACATCCGTCTCGGTACTGCTCACTGATCAAAATAAGATCAGCTTGTTTCTCGAGACGGATCTGCCCCATCAGGTCGTGAGCAGTTCTGCTGCGGTGCATGTTGGCCTGTAGGATGACCCTCATATTGTCCGCTTAGCATCTTCTAATGCCTTGCGGAATACTCCGCAAGCGCCCGAACCTGCAATATGTTTGCGGTCATTTTAGCATGTAGCATGTCGGCATGGGACTGGCAGTCCTTTGCCTTGTGCCCCTCTACCCCGCACAGGAAGCACATATTGCCTCGGTCAGGTCCGCTGCAGTTTCCACTAAGGTGACCGTATCCCAGGCACTTAAAGCACCTGGAGACGTCCACTCTGCCGCGCATCCTGCAGTTGACCCAGCCGATTTTGACTGTCCTCCTTTGGAGGAGAACCTTGGCAGCTTTCGCCTCCATCTTGACAATAGCCATGTGTTGCCCCCTCATGTTTGGCTTGGCCAGAAACACCTCCAGAACACCCTTGTATTCTACAAGAATGTCTTGAAGAGCCACTTCCACTTCGTGCACAGAGGTGCACTCGTCGAGATCTCTGATCTCTACCTTACTCATAGGGACCAGTTCTCTGACTACACTCGTCTCGCCCGCTGCCTTCTCTAACGCCTGTTTAAAGGCGTTTCTTCCTTCAGTGGAGGACTTTTTCAGCTCCACAAGAAGCTCTCCCGCCTTGGTTTTCCGTATTGACCTAACATCCACTCCACAGGTTTCCGGTTTGACCTTCGATCGGACGGCACTAAGCACTTCCGCGTAGGTCTTACCAGCTGCCGGTTTTAGAACAATCGCTTCTGGCTTCTCGCCACCACGCTTTCTCTTCTGCATATTGCTCCTCTTACCACTCGGTCCATCCTCAGTAGATGGAGGGGTACCCTGAGGAGCACCTTTCCCCTGAGCGCGGTTGCGCTTTTTACCGGCAGGAGTTTGGGCTACCTTTGAAGAGGCAGCATTTTGAGATGCTGTCCTTATCGTGGGTGCCCCGTTGTCAGTCTCCGGTTTGGAGACGACCCCGCTGGCTTTCGCCTTTTTTGCGCTCTTCTGCGCCTCTACTAATGGTGGACTACCTGCCCTCCTCTTCCCACCTTCCTTGGTGAGACATCCGGGAGCAGCTACATAATCCGGACGCTGCGGTTTCGAATAGCTCATGGTAAGCCACTGCAATTTTTCAATATTCTCCTCCAGTTTTGGAAGAGAATCTTTGATTGACCTGCTAACGTTTGGCTGCTTTTTAACAGCAGCCCCCATCTCCTTAATAATGGACCTCATACCCGACAGTCCCTCCTTAAGCTGGGCTAAGGCTTCCGCAAACCACCTTTCGGTGTTTCCGAAAGACCCTACTCCACCACTACGGCCTTCGAAGGTAGGCTCCATCGTCAAAGGGGCGCCACTTAAAGTGGGCACCGACCCTGACGTCTCCATCCGGAGGTAATAAGTTTCAGTGCTATCCACTTTCCACTTATTACAATTCACAAAACTAATATATGTAGAAAAAAAGCAAAAATTCGTAATAGGTACCTATTACAAATATTCAAATTTCCTCTATCAAAAATCCACCTATTACTATTTACAATAATTACCATGCGGTCGCAAAAAAAACACGTCTGTACTCGTTAAGAGATCACCAGAGAATCCAATAAGATGACAATTACAAAAACTGCAATGATGTTGTTTGACTTTACTTCGACTAAATCATAGTGTATGTGCATATGGAAAAAGGGAAAAGTAATTTCAGTTATATAAGTGTTAATAGTCATTAATCGAATGGATAACAGAAATATATAAAAGACTTGTCAAATTTTAACATAACAGCGATTAGGAATTTTATTCGATTTCATTCTCACTCGTTTTCGGTTTTCAGAACATACCCGTTTAAAGGATGAGTGATCCAGAAATAAAATTTTGAGCGAAAAAACGTTTAATATTCAACTACATAAATTGTCAAAAAGCATTCACATTTTGCAAATAACGAAGATAAACAAATGCTAGATTTATGGCACTTAATTACAACCATTTCCACTGTTTTGGAAATTCATAAAAGAAAAAATAAAAAAATCTACGCAGAAAAGCATTAACATTCTTATATACGAATGTTTCTTATAGATATTGAACACATTTAAAATAAAAATGTTTAAAAGAAGAAGAAAAAAAATTTTAGTTTTACATTCTTAATTTTAAAATGATTTTTTGTGTAATAAATGGACCTCAATTTACTGAAAGCTTGCAGTCGATTGCATAATTTCTTTTGATATTGTTTTGTTTCGGTTTGTTTTTTTTATTAATTTAAAATGTAACTATTCAAATAAAATATTTATTTGAAAAAGAAATTAATACAATAATGGATTTCAAGATTTCTTGAAGATTTTAAAAATAAAACGCAGAAAAATTAACAAAATTTGCAGATTGAATCCCTGAAAATTCTGGCAGTCGTGCTCGGGAGCAAAATTTTATTTGATTCGCTCGTTTTAACTATTTTTTTTTAAAGGAGGCTCGAACTTCGGGCCTCCAGCACATAAATTTGAATGATTTTCTTACTTTTGCAATATATGATCAAAAATTATAAAATAAAGCATTCTTTTATATTGACTAAAGGACGAACTAAAATAAATGCCTTCAGATGCTCTTAATATGGGGATATTCAAAACAATAAACATACCCTTACAGCTCTTGATGAGCGTTTTATATTACACAAGCAACATCTACCAAAAAGGATTGCTTATATCGACTCGATTTGTACTCCGAATTTTATTTTTAAATTCTTTAGTTTTTACTTCTTCTCACGAGTCGTATTTTTGATTCTTCTAAAATTAGACTCTCAAGAAGAGTGGTTCTCTACGAACAAACTTAATGTTAGCACTCTTTCTACTCTGATATAAATTGAAAAGTTTAATTTTTTTGTAAAATCTCTTCATACAATTATTAAACTTTCAATTTTTTATATTTCTGGAGAGCAAAAAAAATATTTTTTATAAAATTACTTTCGTAACCCTCAGCTGTATTATCTGCATATATTAATTAATTTTAAAATCTACGAGTATATACAGTGGTAGACATTCGTTGGGCTTTATCAAATTTGTTTACTTTATTGTAAGAATAACAGTTATTTTTGCTTTAATATATACATAATTGGGTACAAACACTGCAAAACCTTCAATTAAAAGTTTAAATTCTAAGTCAGCATTAATGGTTACTTTAATGTTATGCTACTTAAAACTCTCTTCAGTAAAACTCATTAAATAAAACAAAAAAGAAAACACTTTTGAGTACATTTTTAGAGTTTTAGCACTTTTTTAAAAGAAACAACTTTTGTAATATATATTTTTAAAAATATAAATCGTTTGATTAAAATTTCAATTACAATACTTAAAAACTTATCATCCTAAACGATTAATCATCGTATAAATACTCGTATATAATAATTTTCCTCATTTAATACGGATACCCGTACAAATAAAGTATTATTTAGGAAAATAATTGGATTTTTATTTTCAATTTTGTTTTTGTATCGTGGAAAATTTTTAAACAACATCCGTTTTAATAAAAACATTTTTCAAGTTGTTTTTTTTTTCGCTCTTTTTTCGACATGTTGTTCACCTTCAAATTATGATTTTTTTTTTCATTTTACTCAAAACAAATGCCTTTTTTAGAAATCAATGCGTTAATGATCTTCAAAGTCATTTATAAGTGAACAAATTACTAAAAAAAATTATAATAATATATGAGTGCAAAAAAGCAAAGACATTTTATTTGCAATTAAAACGTTTTTTTTATTTTTGAGCCACCATATACATACTTATTCTAAATAGAATTTAAAAGAGTAAATTGTTAAAAATATTTCTTTCGGCAACTGCCTCTTAGCAGCCTTCTGGCAGAAGCTCTGGGAGTAACTGACTGCCATGAACAAGCTTCTAAAGTCTGTCGTTCGGAGTCGACTTTAAACTGTCGGTCCCGGTACACATGAATAAAAATCAACACACACACAGCATGGGTGCTGCGTGAAGCTAGGCCGTAACCCTGAGACAGGGTTGTAATGGTCATGTATGTATGTAAAATGATATGCATGTATGTATGTAAAATGATAAAAAGAATTAAAAAAAGAAAACAATTTCAAGATAATGTTGAAATTAAGCAGGTCACTATATATGTATTTTGTCAAAGTTATTTTATGTTTTCTCAAATCAAAGCCCGTTGTCCAATTTAGAAATCAGTTACCCAATTCACAAAATGTTATAGTTGTCGCAGATCGGTAGAAACTATGACAAACTACAACTATTGTACATAATGTTGTTGGTAATTTCCATGTCAAAAACTACTACAACATGTACGACAATTTTTCTTATGTTTCCGAAATGTCGTATCAATGCACCAGAGTTGGACAACTTTTTTTTATTTTTCTTTATTTATTTTTTTTATTTTTCAAATATATTTTAAAAATTGTTTGAAATGTTTTTCTTCTATTCTTCTTTTTAAATTTTTTATTTAAGAAATTTGATAACACTGGATAACATCTACAACAATATTTACGACAAGATGTTCACAAAATAAAATGCCATTTAACTATAATCTACAACAATATAGCATTTTGTGAATTGGGTAATTATATTTGAAATATTAGTACTTTAAAAGTATTAGAAAGTTGTTTTCTTTCCTTCCATTGCAGGTTGTTACTCAGGCAAAATTGCTTTAACTTAAAAACTGTTTCGGTCCTTACAATATCAGTTTAAAAATCCGTCAATTTTACCATTTCCATTACCCAAGCCTTAAATGCAACACTACTGTTGTCTGCTACTGGTTTATATAACAATTGGATAAAAAATAAATTTTGTTAATTTCAATGATAGCGGCGAAATGAATTTATGTTGGTGATTAAAAAGAAAATACATTTAATCATGGAGCAAAAGTAATGGTCACCCCAAATAGGTTTTATAGACGATTGGTGTACGAAACGTTTAATAGAGACTCTAACTGAATCAATGAAAATTAATATTTCAGCGACGTTGGTCGTGTGCGTGACTGCTAGAGCGAGAGTTGTGGATTCGTTTCTCAGTAGAGATACTGGTTTGTGACCCTCTATCGAGCAAATGGCTTTAGTCAATGCTCTCAATAAAACATAATACTCGTTATAATATTGTATTGTAATTTAATAAAAATACTAAATGGTATAATTATCATTTAGTATGTAAAATGTTCAACATAATAATTTATGGTTTTAATAACATCTTTGGGAAATCGGCTCAAGACAAATCTCTTAAGGAGACACGAAATGGCCATCGAGACAGGCTTAACACCCTATAAGGAATACTTTTAGTATTTATTTTAAAATATATTATATAGACATAAATTTAAAAAAAGAAAAATGCACAAACTTCTGCTTCTTTGGGTGTACTGCCCACTTTTATCTATTTAAAGAAATATACGGTTGGCATACTTTCTAGTGAATTTGCAATAGTAAATGAAGTGATAGTTTATATTAGTCTCTAGGTCTGAAAAACACAAATTGGCAAAAATTTTGGCATACGCGATCTGAAATACGTGACTTCCCCTGTAAGAACTTTATCAAGAAACTTACTGAGGATTTGGTGAAGCTGGTTGGCAGAGTGTTGGTTTCAACTTTTTTCTGTACCAGGATCAATGTTGTGTACTTTAGTTTGCATCAAGGTTTTCGACGAGTTCACAATAAAAACAGCAAGTACAATTGTATCCGCAGATATTCCCAAGCCAAGGATGCACTTAAAAAATAAACTTTATTTTCCAAAAGTTGCTTCTTTACTCGTCTGTATTTTAAAATTATAACAGTTTGACAATTTCTTATTTTTTACATTGTTTAAAATTATAGGGAAAATTTGCTTACTTTCTTTGACTTCTAAGTCAAGACTTAGACTTGTATTTCTAACTAAACCTTTTAAATACATACTTATGTGCATATGCATGTACATTGTACATATTATATAGTGCACTTAGTTCTCTATTTGTCAATTAATTCTCGAAAGATCTGTTTACTACTATCTTAGTACACAAAAGAAAAGAAGAAATCAATTGAAAAATATTATGTATGTATGTATAAGTATGTACCTGAATAGACAACTTATTTATATTCATACTTATAAATACTTTTTTATATTTTTGAAAATTCGATTTTTTTTTCTAAGCCGTTAAAGTTTAAACCACAATTACTTTTTTAAACAGAGACAAACTTGTTTTGAGCCTATTTATTTTATTTGATTTTTATTTAATTTTTTTTTTTTTTTTGCCAATAAATATTTAAAAATTGTTTGTTGAATGCAACAAACAAATTGCGAATTCGTTCGTTTATGCATTCTACTTTTGTTGTTACTTAAAACGAGCCCATGTGTGGTGTGTCTGTTGTTCAGTGGAGTTATATGTGTCGTTACTTACAAATGCGTGACATTTGACGCATGCGCGTTAAGCGTTTGTTTCAGTCTTACATGACTGACTGTCTGTCTATAAATGCATAGGGATATACGATATTTACATATTGAAATTCGTTATGCCTATACGTTTGTATATATACGTAGATGTGTGGTTTTATAAATACCATTTAAAAAAAAAACAAAAACTTAAAATATTTCTTTCTTTAGACAGCATAACGAACAACTCATAAGTTATTTTAAATGACTCTGGGTTGTGAACTCAATATCTTGAAATCTAAAAATCTGCATAAAGCCACCTTGAGATTCCATAGAACTCAGCACGCAACTGGACCAAAAAAACCACATACATACACTTATTAATACTATGCACCACACTGACAGATAGTCAGACAGACGGACAGATAATCGCAAAATATAAAAAAGCGATATTTTATTGTTTATTAAACGGGTATATGCAATTAAAAGGCCTATTACAAAATGATTTGATTTAGAAAAACTAACAATATTTTTTATTTTTTGTGCCACTCACTTTTTTGTCGTTTCTATTTTAAACTAAAGACTTACTATTAGAGAAGGGCGTGAATGGCACAATCACTCACATGAATTTTAGTTTAAATATTACTTATACTTAATAATATAATATAAAAAGAAAAACAAAATTATACACTAATATAATATATAAAATCACATCCTCATTTCTTACTAATCAGCTGATTTGTCTATTGTAAAAGATCCTCTGTCGTTTTCAAGTAACAACACCGTACGTAAAGATATACTCGATGGTGTAATGGTAAGGAATCTTCCTTTTTTTCTTCTATTCTTCCCCCAATGAGCTGATGTTTAGTATTAATATTATTACCTTTTTTCTTGTTGTTGTTCTTCTTCTTTTGTAATAAAACTTTGGATACATTAGTTTGGAGATATACAAGTACACTTTAAACACAACTACACCACATCAGCCATAGATATACACAGAGGAACTTATTTAGAGGACATCTGGATAAGTATAGAGAGAAAAGATATTCGATATATTGACCCTTGCAACACTATTTCAGGATTACGGCAAAGCAGCACCAATGTTGTGTTACCGGAACCCACAGTTTAAAGTCGACTCCGAACGACAGAGTTGAAAAGTTTATTCATGGCTATCTCTCAGAGCTTTTGCCAGAAGACTGCTAAGAGATAGCCCCGAAAGAAATATTTTATTTCATATTTATTTTTTTCAAGATGTCAGAGCTGAAGTTTGAAGCCGCAGCTTTCGTCTTAGTAAGATAACACACTAACCAGAAGACCACGGCGACTGCATCATATATTATGCGCAAATCTTTTACTGGGTCATTTAACAACCGAAGAACGTGTAAAAACAGCGAGAAGTTACTGCAAAAGACATACAAAGCATACATACATACTAACCCACGGCAGTCACTTATTTGGAAGCCGATTAGTGAGCGAAAATATGAAAGAATAACTAAAACAACAATATCAGTGTGGAAAGCTGATCGACACAAGTCTCCACTATGATCTGCGGATAATAATGCTGTATTTCATATGCTCTTAATACAGCGCTTTTTCGTCAAAATTGTATTGCCTCAAAATTTGAACTCGTCATATTACATTCATGCTTTCCGTAAGCGAGAGTGTAAGCGAAAATTTTCCATTTCTCATTTGAAAAGCTGTTTTATTCGAAACCCAAATTTTTTATTGGGATTCTATATTCGTAAATGGCAAATCTTACACCAAATGAATGACAGTTCAGATTATAGATATTTAACAGCTCACAGCCTTGCCAGACTGGCGGTTTTTAAACCACTAAATAAATAAATAACAAGACCAAGAAGACCATCTACAAAGAAACCGTTCCTCGACATTCCACTCTATTCCACCTTAACCAATGTCAACAAAAAACGAATGATCAGGAGAAAAGTGCCACCTATGGGGATGTAGCAGATAACAGCTAAACCTACTTAGCGAAGACACTCACCACAAAATCAACATGCAACGATGAGGCAATTGCTGTTGATCATTCAAGGGTGAAGTTATAACACTGGCCTTTGAATGATCAATGCACAGCAATTTGTCTCATTCCTAAGGTGCTTAATAGTAATATAAGAAAAACAAAATGTATGTTCTGTAATATGTCCTTTTCAAAAATTCCATTGCATTTAGTAGGGGTTTACCCCTGAGTATTAGTCTCAAATAAAAAAAAACATGTTCAGTTTGGCTGGTTCACGGATATCATTTTCTCCTTTGATTAACAAAAAATTCATTGCAAAAAAAATCTAAATTCTTTATATAATATATAAAATGTATTGCTTTGGGGATAAGCATTTCTCTATAGCCATTTCTTCTCTACTTAAGAGAGTCGTCAGAACACTTTTTCCCGAAGGTGTTAATCAAAAATACAAATACTTATAGACAAATAGTTATAAACTAAATGCGAATTATTTCCCATTTAGTATATAAAACCCAAACAAAAGTTTTTACAAAGCAATACATTTCTGTTTTTCAAAAAATTCAAATTCTGTTTTTCCTGTTTCACAGGAATACAATACATTTCATATATTGAATTAAATGTATTTGCCTATATGGCGAAAAATATTTTCTGTCTAAATTCTTTATTTAACTTTGAACTAATTAAAGCGTTTCTGATGAACGTAACGTCATATTTTCGACGTCTTATATATGCAACACATAAAATTTTGTTGAGTTTGGTTTTAAGAAAGTGATCGCTTTTGCGGAGGTAAGCTTACAAGTAAAAAATTTTCATAAACCATCGAAATCATGTGAATCTGTAACTGAAAGTAGAATATATTGCAAATAAATTGTATTGCTTAAAATTACATAGTAAGAATTGGCTTAAGACAATTTTTTTAATTATTTTTATTAAGATTATAATTTAAAACAACTCCGTCCAAACACACAGACATTGATATTTACGTTGTGAAGGCTCTTGCAACTTACATTGAGTAATCGTTGTTAATTGAAAAAGTATGCAGCAAGTATTGTTGGCGCTAAGAACAAGGCTCATTTGTAAAAGTTCACACTTTGTGCTTAAATGTTTGTTATTTTTCTCTATATTGCTTGCTTATCTTTTTAAATCTGATTTCGTAATTAAAACTTGTGGCAACGCTGACTATCTAAAAACAAATACAGGAAATACTTAAAGACAATCCATGCGGTTGCCATTAAAGAAGAAATATTTGAAGAACAGCAAAGCGGTGCCAATCACACCGCAATTGTTTTTAAAACAATTTTACTATTCGCAATTGCTCATAAAAAACTGAATCCTTATTTAGTTGTGAAAAATAAAATGGAATCAAAATACTATATTATATAGTTTTAAATATTTCTGGCAGAAATTATTATGGGATTAATAAGTAGTAAGAACAATAAAAAAAAATGATTGATCAGGAATGTATTGATATTCACAGGGTGATACTAACAACGTGAGCTTCAAACACTTGGCCATCTCTAGCGGCAATTTTTTGTTTTTTGTCTGTTTTTTTTTTTTTCTTTCTTGCATTTTAAGGTGTTATCGTTCTACATAAAGTGGCAAATATTAAGTGTTTCTTATATAGCTATTAATGTTGCGTTTAAAAACACGCATTTATGATAAATTTTAAAGGTTTGGCCAGTTAAATGAATTTGAATGTCGCTGTCAGTACATGCATGAAAAGAGAAAAATAATTTTTTTTTTCTTAATTCATACAAATAAAATATATTACTTTAAACAAAAACCTGTTGAAAAATTATATATTAAAAACTATATGTAGATATTTCCTAGAAATATGAATAACAAAAAATGCATTCATAAAGGCTGACATTATTTATGTCATATAAGCCTAACATTGTATAATTATGATTAGAAGTGTATTGTTGTTTGTGGCCTTTTATAGGCCAACACATAAACCAAAAATTTCAACACCAACCAACAACACCTTTGATTCATGACAAATCATTCCATAACAACTTATTCGTTGAAGAAATTAAATAGAATGAATTAAAAATTAAATTTATTTTTGTATATTAAATGGCACGTTAATGGAAACAAAAAGAAAAATGAACAAATTTTAAAATTTTCATATTTATTTGAAAATATTTTTGTTTTTATTTTTAATTTTTTTTTTTTGCAAATACACGTACCATTGCCATTTCAAGTGTTTTTAAATATTTTTTAATTAATTTAAGTTGATTTTTTATTTTCTACAGTTTACAACAAAAACAGTAAAACAAAAACAACTTTCATTAATTTTATTTTGCAATACCATGTACGCCAACATAGCAAATAGAGATAGTGAAAGTCCTTGTAAAAGGTCTCCGTCGTCTAATCGACAAGTTTTCTAACTTGTTGTTTTAATGTTTGATTTGAAATTAAAAATAAAACATATACTCGTAAAAACAGGCATACAAGTACATATACTTTATATACAGAGAGTATGTAGTACAAAATTAATTATAATTTTTTAATTTTTTTATTTTTTTTTTTATTTTTAAAACAACTGATAAAAAGTTATAATGCAAAGACAACAACGACAAATTAATTACAGCCATTACAAGACGTATGAGTGATAAAATTAACATTGGAATTGAACATCACTCATGCGTTTGAACATGGGGTGCCACAATAAAAATAAATTATTTAAAATTAATAAATCAAACAAAGAAGACCTTGAAACACTTAAGAATATACAAAAAAAATTGGATAATTTTTGCTATCAAAAATACTATATAGGTCAGTCTTAGGCGCTACAAATTACATTTAATTTACAGAGAGAATCAAGGCTGTAGAAAGGTTCTGACATCCTTTGCCATTAAAAAATGTCAAGAATCTTTTGGCTTTTGGGAAAAATCCCATTAGGCTTTATGCAGATATAACAAAGAGAATGATAAAGAGCAATCAATATAATACCTGCTGTGTGGGTGTCTTGCTCTACGAGAACTCAAATTAAAGCATCTTAGAGCATGTCTATTCCAAGGCCTGGAGTGTTTCAGTAAAATTATCACATTCATGTTCTAGTTAAGAGGGCATTCTTTAACTCTTAAACAAGGCTGTTTTAAAGGACCTTACCAGAGCGATAGCAAAACTACCCGTACTTACGTATAGATAGAGGCAAAAGTTTGCAAATTTAACTTTGGTGAATTGTGGCATCCTTATAAAACGTATGATTTAGGTTTCAAAGAGCCATGTTTTTTAGTACTTTTTTGGCGACTTCAAAAATTATTAATCATTTACAATAAATTTCTTAAAATGGAAAAAAATTAGTTGCCGCTATGCAATTCAATGCCTTTATTTAAAATGTCTTAGTAAAGCCAATATTAAAACCAAGCCAGAGTCCAATCTGAGCTAAAATGACAAGCCTTCCATCGTATATGGGCATATCCGAAAAAATGTCAACCAACAAAAAATTTTTAAAGTTGATCAAAAATTATTCATGATTATTTAGAGTAATAGATTATATTTGTACTCTTACAAATATCATCATAAAATATTTTTCTGGCAGTCCATTTTACGAAAATCAGGACTTAAGGTTCAGCAACCTTACATTTTTAATATGTGGCCAAAATATGCATGTTTTTTGGCTGCTGTTAAACAAGCTTTATCCAAAACACGGCTGCTCCATCTTCGAAAAAGTGTTTTTTTAATTAATTTTCTGCAACTTTATGAAAGAAGCGCTTTAAATGCTATATTGGAACATACTAAATAAAACTGAGTAAAGTTACGACCACGCTTTGTAACGTCCGCAACGGAAAATAAGGGTTTTTATATATAACGAAGAAACTAAAAATTTTTTTGACACCACATTAACATTCCAAACAAAACTAAAACTCTTCTTTAAAGTAAGAAAAAAAAAAATTCTAAAATATACAAAAGTATGTTTCATTTTTTATTATCAAATTTTGTAACGTCCGCAACGGTATCGATCTGTCCTAAAATTAAGTTCTACTAAAAGTTGTTTTGTTTTCACAAATCTTTAATTGAAACCACATACATTATAAACGCATAAGTAAGAATGAATTGAATACTTGAGCTATGCTCAAGTAACTATTTTCACTTGTGCAGCGTGCCTACATGGCTGCACTAAATCATTTGCCATTATAAGTGATCAGCTAACACACAATAAATTCGATGTTTCTTGCTTTTTATCAATACTTATTAAACATATTCAAAAGCATCATTCAGTGTCTAAAATCCGTATTTTTTCCGATGGATGCGGTAGTCTGTTTAAAAACAAATTTATTTTACGTAGCATTCCACATTTTAAAAATGAATTTGGTGTTAACCATTTCGAGTGGAATATCGATGGGGTTAAACTAATATACGTTGCAGAAAACGATATAAAAACCACAACTCAATATCTAGGTGAGAAATGGCTAAATATAAAAAATATTACAGGCGTAAAATCTCATCATCACTTTTCCTCACTTAATGAAAATTTTATCGAAATGGCACGCACTGCAGCTTCTCCTAAATATAAACTCCAAGTTTAAAAAGAAAAATAAAATCTATATTTTTTGAAAATAAACACAAAAATATTTTTTATTTATACAGTGGTTAAAAATGCAACGTCCGCAACGTAACGTCCGCAACAAATATAAGACAAAATTGTGAATAAACTAACAATTATTTTTTAGCCTCGAAAGTGGGTTTGATATGCTTAAGCATTCCTCTTTCTTTAATGTATTTGGAGTTTTTTTGTTTATACTGTAAAATTCGCTAAAATTTATGAAAATTTGCATTGATCTCCACAACGACTTCTGTATTGTGTAACGTCCGCAACGGCAATTTAAGTACAATTATATCGTAACTGATAAAACTCAGAAAATATTTGTAACTGCCATTTGAAAGTACTCTCAAAGGCCAATGTACCAATGAGGTTACTTAAGAATATAACGCTCAGAGCGCCAACAGTATTCAAAAGTATGCGTACGAACGTAACGTCCGCAACGCAGGATTAGCCCATATCCATAACAAATTTTATGATGAAAAAGCTGTGCCTTGTAAAAATGTTTTAAATAAGTGTTTGTCGATGTTTTATCGCCTTAAATTCAAGATTTGGCGTCAAGTAATTCACACCAGTAGACTGAAGTGGGAGAATCGTAGCTATACAAGGCGAGAACATACATAAATACATACATACATACATACATACATACATACATACATACATACATACATACATACATACATACATACATACATACATACATACATACATACATACATACATACATACATACATACATACATACATACATACATACATACATACATACATACATACATACATACATACATACATACATACATACATACATACATACATACATACATACATACATACATACATACATACATACATACATACATACATACATACATACATACATACATACATACATACATACATACATACATACATACATACATACATACATACATACATACATACATACATACATACATACATACATACATACATACATACATACATACATACATACATACATACATACATACATACATACATACATACATACATACATACATACATACATACATACATACATACATACATACATACATACATACATACATACATACATACATACATACATACATACATACATACATACATACATACATACATACATACATACATACATACATACATACATACATACATACATACATACATACATACATACATACATACATACATACATACATACATACATACATACATACATACATACATACATACATACATACATACATACATACATACATACATACATACATACATACATACATACATACATACATACATACATACATACATACATACATACATACATACATACATACATACATACATACATACATACATACATACATACATACATACATACATACATACATACATACATACATACATACATACATACATACATACATACATACATACATACATACATACATACATACATACATACATACATACATACATACATACATACATACATACATACATACATACATACATACATACATACATACATACATACATACATACATACATACATACATACATACATACATACATACATACATACATACATACATACATACATACATACATACATACATACATACATACATACATACATACATACATACATACATACATACATACATACATACATACATACATACATACATACATACATACATACATACATACATACATACATACATACATACATACATACATACATACATACATACATACATACATACATACATACATACATACATACATACATACATACATACATACATACATACATACATACATACATACATACATACATACATACATACATACATACATACATACATACATACATACATACATACATACATACATACATACATACATACATACATACATACATACATACATACATACATACATACATACATACATACATACATACATACATACATACATACATACATACATACATACATACATACATACATACATACATACATACATACATACATACATACATACATACATACATACATACATACATACATACATACATACATACATACATACATAACTGGCCTTTACAACCCTGTGTCAGGATTACGGCCTTCAGGATTACGGCCTAGCTTCTCGCAGCACTCATGTTGTGTGTGTCAATTTTTTTATCCATGAGTACCGGGACCTACAGTTTAACGTCGACTCCGAACGACAGACTTGAGAAGCTTGTTCATGGCAATTAGTTACTCTCAGAGCTTTTGCCAGAAGACTGCTGAGAGGTAGTCGCCGAAAGAAATATTTTTTTCATATTTCTTTTTTTGAAGATGTCAGAGCCTGGAATCGAACCCAGGACCCATGTCTTAGTAAGCCAACACACTAACCACTAAACCACGGCGAGAACAGTTTTTATTAATTAGCTTCAAAAAGAAAGAACAATCAACGGCGAATATTATGCAGGTTATGCAGCGAATATTATGCAAAGAACCAGTTTACATTTCGATCATTGCGATGTCCGAGTAATTAATTAATTAATCGAATTAAAGTTCGAATTGCTTCATCACACTCCTTATCTAGCTACTTCGTATTAGTTTTTATTTTCAAACTTATGACATGACTTTCAATAACGAAGAAATAGAGTATGCGGTTGATGGCTATCTTAAGAACGTACAGAGTTGTTACTGTAAATAGGGTATCAGAACAATTAAAAATCGCAAAAGTGCTCTAAACGAAAAGGAACCATGTATGAAGTTAAGGCGGAAAATTTATATTTTTACTTCCGGTGTCATAGGCGGATGGATGGCTCCGTGCTAGAAAGAACGTGACCGCGATTTTGAACGCAATCTGGCAAGGAAAATTCCTATTTTTATTGTGGTAAACTTTGCACCACGCGATTTGCAATCCTGCCAATTTTAAATGTATTGAAATTTAAATATATCAATATTTCGCTACTTCTCTGCATAGCTTCTTCAGGAAATATGAAGAAGAAGTAATTTATTTAAGTTTTTTTTCTTTTTTTATTACTACAAATTCCCCTCATTTTAAATAATAATTCTTATTTATTTTGAAAAATACTATTTTTAAATAGTATCAAACGTTTTCGATTAAATTCCTATAAATCGTATAAATGTAAATCTATTACAAACATACACACTAATATGCATATAGAGGTTTGTATGCGAATATGTTATAAAATTTATTATGCTGGTTCTCCTAATGTAATTACAATGACCTTAAATAATGACAGCTTTACCTTGGCCTTAGAATTTACAGCATATGTATGTATTCGTATATTCAAACAATATTTTTTTTTTATTTTTAAACAATAAAATTATCTTTTCTAACACATACATGTCCATATGTATGTATGTACATATGCACGTAGTATATATGAATGCCTGCCAAAAAGATCATGCTGACTGAGTAGTTTTCTATGCATTTCACTCTCTTTCACTTTTTATCTCTATTTGAGATTTTTACAGTCCGGATTGTCAAAACTTTTTTAAATTATTGGGAAATTTTGAAATATTGTTTTTATTTTGTAACATTTAATACAATTCTAAATAAAAATATCGAACCTTTTTCAAAATTTTTCTTTTTAAAAAAATTTCAAGACCGTATAAAAAATACATACAAATTTGCGTGCCCCTTATTGGCCATTAGGACTTAACGAAAGTAGCTTTAATTACGAATACATTATAAAAAGTATTAGACAAGGTGTATTTGTATATCAGGGATGGCATTAGGAGTACAAATGTACTTTTTTTTTTGTTACTAGGTAATCTCGAAAAGTACTAACGTACACCAATGACTTATTTCGAACAATTAAAGAATATATTTCGTTTTATAGCGCATTTACATCTGCACAAAATCTCGTCAACTAGATTTGAAATCTTGCTCAAATTTTGATACGTTTATTTAAATTTTTCGAAATATAGGGAAATTTCGTTTTAATAACATAATGATCTACACTAGTTTTTATTAAAATTGTGTCGTTTTTAATATTATTTGTTCGTTTCGTTTTACTTTATTTAATCTATAATTTTCTTCCAAGTTGTTTTACACTTTTTCGCTTTGTGTTTAATGACGGAAATGTTTATGCCACGGCAGAAATGGTTGTGAATATAATATGAGAATGGGGATCTATATTCCGTCCAAAAGTAGTTCTGTTAAACCAAGACTAAAATCCTGCTTTAATTAAATGTGCAGTTTGGCAACCAGATCCCGAGAGAAAGTATTCAGAAATTGGTTCAACGTTAAATGCGTATATACTTTGTTGTTTTACACTTTTTCGCTTTGTGTTTAATGACGGAAATGTTTATGCCACGGCAGAAATGGTTGTGAATATAATATGAGAATGGGGATCTATATTCCGTCCAAAAGTAGTTCTGTTAAACCAAGACTAAAATCCTGCTTTAATTAAATGTGCAGTTTGGCAATCAGATCCCGAGAGAAAGTATTCAGAAATTGGCTCAACGTTAAATGCGTATAGTGCCTTAGTACTTCGTGTGACGTAGTACTAAGGCTCGAAAAGGCCTCACAGGAGCAGCATCTGCTTGTAAAAGCTCTTTCTTTTCTTCCGGGATATAAAAAGTTTTGATCATTCGTTAAGAGGGTTTGGTTCAAACACTTATCAGAAATTACAAACATTTTTGAAACCTGAATTATTTGCAAGTAATTCACGATTACCGGAAAGCGTTGAACCGCAGCACAAGTTAGTATCAGCAACTATGACTCGAGCCCGAGCTGCCGAAAGTATTCTGACAGATCTTTACAAACATAAATCTTCTGGACCGGGTAGTATACCATAATTTATCTTGAAACAATGTTTTCTACGTCAGCGCATCCATTACCTAATATTTTCTGTGTGGCGTATCGTACCGATGTTTTTCATCTAACTGATGGATTGCTTATATAACGCCAATGCCTAAAAAGGGTGAGGCTAGTCATTCCGAAAATTATTACTTAATTGTAGTCAGTTAAACACTATACAAAGTTATGGAGAACGTGATTAATCATTACGTAAAATAGTAGCAAGACGCGGGCAATATAATTCACTAAAAAGCATAAAATGGTTTCGTCCCACAATGCGGTATTTATTTTAATAACGAGTTAATTCATCCTCCCTGGTATTTCTGTACTCATCAGCTTCATACACATTTTTTTTACATATTTTGTTTACAAAGTTGTTTCGTCTGATGTACTGAATTTTTATTAAATATGAATTAAATATGTTATTTAATCTTAGTTCACAGAAAGTAAAAAAGTACTATTTTTAAAACTAATTGGTACGAATTTCTAAGATCATCCCTGGGATGCACTCTCTAATATGTATAATAAAGTAGGTATGTACTCTATAATCAAGCAGAATTAGAAAAAAACAATAAAAATGCAATAACAACAACTAAAACAAAAAAATTAAAATGATATTGGTGATATATTTCCGTATTCTCAGAATATCATTGAATTTTCCAACACATTCGCAGAAACATATTCTAACAGTTACCCACTAGAGATATACTCAGAGCACTCAATATTGCTTTATCATATGCTGTACTCGAGATATTAATTTTCTATTGGGCCATCTTTCTTTTTTGTTTGCTTTCCAGTAATTTGAAAAACTATTTGTAGAGAGAGTGTATTACGAGGAACAATTATGAGTGTGTGTGTATAACGGCTTTATAGACAGGAAGTAAATTTGGTTTGTTTTTGCAATTGATCTTGAATGTCAACAAATACTCAAGGCTGATTAAAAAATTATTTTTTTGTAATGGCATATAAACAATATTAAGCTATTAAATAAGTAAATAATTCCAGAGATGGGTACACATGTATTTAAGTAGATAGAGTGTAATTGTTTTTGTTTTTGAATGCAAATACCAATTACTTTTGACAAATTCAATAACTAATAAGAAATTTGTTTTTTCTTTCTGTGGTAACTTCAAACGCAACCTTACAGATACAGATAGGATAGGATGACATCTCCTTTATCATAATGCTCATTTTTGACTTAAAGTGTACTTAAAAGAGTTAACTCTCGGAAAAAATTCAAACTTTATTTAAAGTTAGTCGTAATACGAGTAACGAGTGTTAATGTTTAAAATATATAGATTAATTGTTTTGTTTTTTCCCAGAAGAGTTTTTTTTTAAGAGCCCCTTTCTTTATTTTCATAACTTATTCTACATATTTTATATATCGGGTTTTTCAATAAGACCGCTACAAAAGTTTTTTTAAATAAAACAAAAACGGCTTAGGATATCAATGAAATTCTTTATTTCTGTAAAAGTACGTTCGATGACATTATGTATGGAACTCGATTTCTTTTGCATGGCCACCACGGGCACGCTTGTAGAAGTCCAGACGCTGAACTCAATTTACGACGGTTTTCAAGCATAAATCGGCCGATACTGCTGTAATTTCACGTTCGATATTCATACGAAGTTCATCAATCGTCGCTGGCTTGTTGGCATAGACCATAGACTTGACGTAGCCCCACAGGAAATAGTCTAACGGCGTCAGATCGCACGACCAAGGCGGCCAATCGACTGGACCATTTCGTGAGACAACACGTTCTCCAAACTTGGTTTTCAATAAATTTATTGTGACATTCGCTGGGTGGCTTGTGGCGCCATCCTGGTGGAACGACATGTCCTCCAAGCCCATATCATCCAATTGGGGCCAAAAATATTCGGTTATCATTGAACGGTAGCGATTACCATTCACAGTAACGTTCCGGTTTTGATCATCACGGAAGAAGTACGGCCAAATGACACCACCGGCCAATAAACCGGACCAAACCGCAATTTTTTCGGGACACAATCATGACTCATGGAGTACGTGTGGAATGCTGCCTGACCAATAACGCATATTTTGTTTATTGACGAAGCCATTCAGCCAGAAATGAGCCTCATCGCTGAAGACGATTTTTCGATGAAAATCCGAATCATTTTCAAGTTGTTGCCTAGCCCTATTCACGAGCGTACGACTCTTCTGTTGATCAAGCGCCTTCAGTTCTTGCGTCAGTTTGATCTTGTAAGGATGTAGGCCAAAATCTTTTCGCAAAATTCGCCACAACGACGTCACAGAGATGCCCAACATTTGAGAACGACGTGTGAGAGACACATTTGGGCTTTCTTCAACTGAAGCCTCAGCGGCAGCAATATTCTCGACACTACGGGCGCACTTCCTTGTCTCACTGGCACGGGAACATTTTGTACTGTGCCCGTGGATTCAAATTTTTCCACTAGACGCTCAATTGTTGATCTGCTAGGACGATTATGACGACCATAAATTGGACGTAGCGCTCTTAACGTTGAGGCCATTGACTCCGAATTTCGGTAGTAAATTTTAATAATTTCGACTCGTTGTTGGCTCCTATATCTTTCCGTCATGAAATGGCAAACCATACTGAAGAGAAATGTCAAAAGAGCGGCAAGAAATATGGCGTTGTTTGCTGTCCCTGTCGCTCTACTTTTGTAGCGTCCCGTTTGAAAAACCCTGTACTACTCGTACTTAAGAGTTCAATTCTTTTGTAGACAAATTTCTTTAGCGGTAGTCTATCTTCGTTGCAGAGCACTTAACTTATTTGTGTTCATATTGTTATTGCTTTTTTTGTAAGACTTGCTAGGGCGTTAGTTACGAAGAGTGATTACCGCTCTTACGTTTTTATGTTAAATTTTCAAAATTTTAAATTACAAAAAAACACGCTTTAGCATAATCATACATATCAAATGAAAAAATCTGATACATAAATAGACTACACACTCATTGGGGTTACTTAAGGGGGGTTAAGACTGTAATCAAAGTCGAACGACATGTCTAATTTTTGTGTAGAAGAGGAAGAATAGTATCGTGTAAACTTGATATGCAATGAGAGCGTACGACATTGAGAGAAAATACGGATGAAAATTTGACATTTTTTGAAATTTTGTTTTTTTTTTTAATTTTTTTTTTAAACCATCACACTCCATTACATCAGGGATGCATTTTTATGTTATTTATGTTAAATGTATATTACAGCCTGTTCATAGAGCACAAATTGCCAACAAGACACGTATAAATGTCATTTCTTTGTTTAAAAAACGTAACAACTGACAGATTATTTTTGGTTTTTGTAACACGAATTTCCTGTGAACACCAAAGAAAGCAAAACGAACAGAAATTTATATTCGTCCACCAAAATTATATAAAATATAAGGATTATTTCTGCTTTTTACACTCATATTATGAACACATAATATGAATAGGCTGTAAAATTTGATTTTACGTACGTAAAGTATTATCGTTTAAACTGCTCTTTAAATAGCAACACCTTGCAAATTCACGAAAAATCGTTCACCTTTCACATATGTATGTGTGTTATTTTTCTATGTGTTTTTATTTAAGCTCCGTCCGCAGATTGTTCTTTTTACATTGGAAGAATTAATACCTTCCTAATATAAAGTTTCCATTCTGAATACTCGATATAAAGGACAAATTTTGTTTAATTTTAAGCCGTGTTTAAAATCTTAGTTCACTTTTTCATCCACTTTTAAATTCCAAAAGAAAAACAAATGGAAGTAAATAGAAATAGAAAATAATGCAATTGGGATTAAAACAGCTTTAATACTTCAGGTAATTTTTACCGGTAACGAAATGTAAAGGCAACACCTCGGCTAACAAACTTAACCGAATATGTACATTTACGAGTAAATGAATAAATAAATAAAATACCCTTAAATCAAAGAATTCAAAAGGTTTTCTTTGTCAAAACCACTTGTCATTTTATATGTGAAAGATCTTTATTGACCGGTATATCTTGGCAACTGTTTTTAAGACTGATTTCGTTTCTTCCAAGGTTTTCAGATACACATATGGGTTATTATTTATAAATTTTTAGTAAAAATAACTTTAGAAATAACTTCATAATGTTTTGAGAACTCAAATGAAAATACGAAAATTCGTTATTCTGTTGGCAAATAGAAGGAGGAAGGAAATTATGGCAGCTTCTCAAGCAACGCTCAATTAAGCACACTACGCAACCAATTTTAGTATCACAAAGCTCAGGTCCATCCAAACGGATCAAATTAACTGCTATCTTCAGTCAGATTATAGGTTTAAAAGCCATCTAAACTTAATTAGAAACAAGCTCGACGATTCGATGAGTCTGACAATGGTTCTTTGGAAAAGGGTCATGTAATATTTGTGCTGAAAAGAGATTTTCATTTTTTAACACTAACACTGTATTATGTTTTTATATATTCTGAGCGGAACTTAATAGCCAGTAAACCAAATATCATTATTCTCAAATCATTAGAAATTAGCAATCTTATCAGAAACCATTTTTTGCCTGCCGGCTATTATTACAGTTAGAATGTCCGTGGTATGTTCATAAGTATGTCGCCTACAGCACGCAGGTAGTAAAGATAAATGTGAAAAACTTATATTTGCGAAAAACTTACCAACGGTATCATTTTAAGTCATTTAAATCACTTTTTTATATATTTATTAACACACACATTAATTTATTTCACTTTATTTAATTATTTTATAAATTTTCACTTATCACTCGAATTTTAACGTTCCCGCACTTTTTCACGTAACGCACATAAGAATAAGAGTCAGCTGATCGATTTCTTACCGTATATATAAAAGTTAATCATTATGAAATGCAACAATTTAAAAAAAAAACGTCCTCTACATAATAGCAGTAAAATGTGAAATTTTCAGAAATGGTAGTGCAGTTCACAGCTGTTTCAAAAAAATTTGTTTTGGTTTATTTTTCTCTTTGGCAATAGATTTTAACTTTTAGCAATCCTTGTAAATATGATAATTCGTAGGCCTTTAACCAAATTACTCTTAAGAAAATCGTATTTAAGTAAATCTGTATCAACATGGACACCATTAGCCACTGCTTTTAATTCACCACCATACAAGAAAATAAATTTTGCACGTAATGAAGCGGTAAGAAATTTTTTAATTAATTCCTTAAAGTTACGTGTATGTCTCAATTTTTAAATACCTACCATTTTCAGGGTATATTTTGTATGCCGGAACTGCGTAATTATGAAGGATTTTATTTGCTTAAGGATAATGTAGCCAGTAAAACTGACGATTTGATAAAAGAAGCAACATCGAGTACACGGCAAAGAAAAATGGTAGAAATTTTTGATGAACTTTCCGACTCATTATGTAAAGTAGCAGACCTATCGGAGTTTATAAGGGTAGCTCATCCACAAGGTAAATACGCTCAGGCGGCCGAAGATGCCTGCATTAGTATAAGTGGCATAGTGGAACATTTAAATACCCATAAAGATCTGTATACGGCATTACGTAAAGTAGTTGAGGAGGGCGACCATTTGGATACTACAGAGGTCGATAAACATGTAGCCAAGTTGTTTTTATTTGACTTTGAGCAATCCGGTATACATCTTAAGGATGATGAACGTAATAAGGTAGTTCGTTTAAATGATTATATATTACAATTGGGCCAAAAATTCATGCATGGAGCCGTTCAACCCACCGCCTTTCCTAAAGGCCAAGTACCAGATTCTATTAAAACATACTTTCCAACGGAGGGAGATAATGTTTTAGTATCAGGTTTGTATACCAATTCGGAAAATCCCCAAGCACGTGAAGCAGCCTATAGATTGTTCCTGTTTCCATCTGAACGTCAAGAAGAAATTCTTAGTGACTTGTTAAAATGTCGCCATGTGTTAGCCAAAACCTGTGGATTTGAAACTTATGCCCATCGCGCATTGAATGCCAGTACTGTGGAGCATCCTCAAATGGTTAAAGAGTTTATTGATGAATTATCGCAAGAACTACGACCCAGAGCTGATGCCGACTTTAGGTTAATGGAAAAAATGAAACAAAAAGATAGTGGCAATACTCAAGCTACTTTACAGGCTTGGGATACTCCTTATTTTACTTCCTTAATGAAGCGCAAATCTTTAAATGCCAGTGCAAACGAATTTTTGCCCTATTTTAGTTTGGGTGGCTGTATGCAAGGTTTGGATAATCTAATGCAATCGCTGTATGGCATATCACTACAAAACACTGAAATGCAACCAGGGGAATCTTGGCATAATGATATTTACAAACTTTCCGTAGTACATGAAAAGGAAGGTCTCTTGGGCTATATATACTGTGATTTCTTTGAGCGTAATGGTAAACCTAATCAAGACTGCCATTTTACAATACAAGGTGGCAAACGTTTGCCCGATGGATCTTATCAATTGCCCATAGTAGTAATAATGCTCAATCTGTCACAACCGCGATGGACTGGTCCTACTTTGCTGTCACCTTCCCGTGTAGATAATCTATTTCATGAAATGGGACATGCCATGCATTCTATGTTAGCGCGTACCGAATATCAACATGTAACTGGTACCAGATGTTCTACAGATTTTGCCGAGGTCCCTTCTGTACTAATGGAATATTTTGCTAGTGATCCCAGAGTATTGCGAACGTTTGCTAAACATTTTCAGACACATAAACCCATGGATGAAGATATGCTGCAAAGGCTGTGTGCTTCAAAAAATCTGTTCTCAGCTAGTGAAACTCAATTGCAAGTGTTTTACTCAGCCTTAGATCAAATATATCACAGTGACCCTCAGAAGCATGGTAGTAATACCACAGAAACACTAAAGAATGCTCAGAAGGATTACTACAGCTTACCATACGTAGAACATACAGTAAGTCAAAGCAAATATACTTTTATTGATTAGCTTACATCACATAAAACTTTCATTAACCATAATTTTAGGCCTGGCAGTTGCGTTTCTCCCATTTAGTAGGCTATGGAGCTAAATACTACTCGTATTTAATATCGAAAACTATTGCTTCTTGGATTTGGCAGACTTATTTCGAGAATAATCCATTTAATCGGGAAGCTGGTGAAAAATACCGACAAGAGGTATTAGCTCATGGTGGTGGTGTGCCTTCCCGCCAACTGGTAGCAAATTTTCTTAAACGCGATCTCACACCCAAGAATCTTGCACATAGTTTGATACACGAAATTGATGTTAACAATGAAAAAATTAAACACATGCTTACAGTTGACAAATAAAGTAGAAGTTTGCTGCCCCCACTTTACGATGTTGTATATATTTTAGTTAATTATTAACATTTTAAATAAAAATGAGTTTTGAATTTTATAAAACAAAAATATTAACATTTTCAATATGTTTAATACTTAGGCTAATGGATAACATGGCATTTAAGGAAAACTTAGTGATGTATTGCTGGCATTATTTCTACTCCCACAAATTCTTTGGCTATACGCACTCCCAAAAAGAATAATCCAAAGCTTTTAACCACAGACCTGTTTTAGGGAAATTAAGAGAAAAAAAATGAGGTTAACTTGACGAAATTGTGTCCCACATTATTTGTTAATAAATACCATTGAAATTCATTGTGATAGATGCTTCTGAAGAAATTTATAGCGGGATTACTTTTTTGCACCATTTTTATGTAATATTTTTGTCAAAGACTGCTGCACTGCTTCAAAGGGAGAGTTTCTGCACGAAATCACTATTTATTAAAAATTCTTAGATTTACATCAAATTTAGTTACAGACGGCAAGAAACAAGACGAAATGGAACAAATTTGTACTACATTTTTAAGGGTTGCCAGATTCACTTGTGGGGGCTTTTACAGTTTGACAAAGTTATTGTAATATAATTCATAAATATGTATATAAAAGAAACAATTAGGATCTATTTGTACATGAATTTGCTAAAGTTTGTATAGTTTTCTGTTTTTGTTCGTATGTTAAAGTAGTGAAAAATATCTCAAATGTTAAATTCCTAGGTGACGAAAACTAAAATTTTATCGATATATCTGTTATGTTTCCGCGCGAATCAATCACTAGAGTTGCATTTATGTATTAAAATGCAATGGAGTTTGAATATTCTCTGTTTCTTTTTTTTTCTGTTTTTTATTTTCTTTAACATACTGATTGAACTCATTGTTATTGTGTTGTCAAGTTAGTTAATTTTACCCTAGAATTGAGGTATTTTTTGGGGTTTGGGAAATTTTCGGAAATAAAAGTCTTTTAGGGAAAAATTTGGGATGTAAATTTTTTTTGCTAGTCTTGAAGTAAAATAGCAAGAAGTCTGTTGATTAAGGCAAAAGCGTTTTTGTTACCTACCAAAAATGACTACGAGCTAATAAGGGTTCAAAAATAGTATATTTTCTGTATATTTTGAAAACAACTCACAGGTACCAGTTAATAAGTTTTTTATCTAAAGCAAAGATACAATAATTGGGATAATAGTAATTTTTCGTGCGAAAATTTTTTAAAGGAAAAGAAACCTGATAAAACAGATATTTTAGTCTATTTTTAAAGTATTTGTAACGCCAAATCAAAAATATATTACGAAATCGAAGGGTTATTTCGATACCTAAATGATTTATAAAAGTTCGATTTTTTTACGCCCTCTTCAAAAATCCTTTAATGGTTTACCTAGCCAAATATATGTATATACAGGAGATGAACATTATGAAAATATTTTCGTAATGGGTAGTGGTTCATTTAAATTAAAAAAAATCAGTTTAAATCAAAAATTAAATATTTTTGTAATAGAACACAAAAACATTTAAAGTCTTAGCCCCGTATTCATAAAAAATAAAATTGGTTTATAGAGTGCCTATTTGACATATTTCTATGGAGTTATTGTCAAAAAAGCAATTAATAAAACTGTTTTATTTTTTATGAATACGGGCATTATATTATAGTGCCATATAACTGTAGGGATTTTTTTTCTTCATTTAGGGATTCTTCTCCATATGGACTTGGCAACACTGACTCATGACGTAATGATTATAAGGTGCATTTTTAGGCAATTTGTGAAGAAAGTTGTCAATTTTTTCTTTGTTTTGTATATATCGATTTTTGTTTTCACACTCTTTGCTTTGGTTTTATTGACAGGTCTTTACCGTCGCCAACAGCAAAAGTCAGGTTGTTTGTGTTACTATGTATTTTACTTGTTGTAATCTCAAAGGCACCTTAGGATAAGTGCGCCATGGTCGTGTGTTCAAACGTGGAAGGTGTTCTGCGGAACACAAATAAACTGTAGCATATTTATTTAAACCCTCTTATATACATATGTATGTATATAATCAATAAACTACATCGCAAAATAATAAGGAAACGAAGCGTAAAGCTTATTAATTTTAAATATATTTAATAAACAACAAATAGAAACAAAATAGAAGAAATATTAAATTAAATCAGTCTTAGCAAAATTTTTGTACAAAGTACTCCCGATGGAAATTCCGGACCCCACACTCTCTATTCAAACATGTTTTCATGTAGTTTTGAAGAATCTTGGCAATCTTTAAGTTTAAAAAACAAACAAAACTTCTCAACAGCTGTTCAACATATTATTTTGTTGACATCAAACAGCACGTGTGGTAAAAAAAGATTAATAAATAGAGTAAATTACATTAAAAATAAAGTAATAGTGTAAAAACATATATAATGAGTGTTGAAAATATTTATACATCCATTGGATGCAATCGCACTACCGAAAGTGCTGATTGGGGTAACAATGGTTTGATAGTTTTTGGAGCATGTAATGCGGTAGCCATCTATAATCCACAGGTAAAAAAATTTCACTTGGCGTATTTATTTCTATAAAATACAATATATTCTAATTTTGTATATATTTGTTTAAGTATAAAGAATGCTCTGCAAAAATTACCCACACCTATGTACAACACAGCAAACGTGTTAATACGGTGAGATGGTTAAAGTCATATCAACAGGAGAAAGAAATTTATTTTTTGTCCGGTTCCGATGACAAATTGGCAATATTATGGAATTTCGAAAATCCAGATGATATTAAAAGCATTGAACTAAAGGGACATGAAAGTGGTGTAAATGCTGTAGATGGTTTGCAAAGATCAACTGGAGAATGGATAATAGCTACAGCTGCTGCCGATTCTACAATAAAATTATGGTCATTTCAACAGGACATTGCTGAAGCACTTTGTAAACAAACTTTACTTCTAAATACTGGATTTTGTTTTACCTTAAGGCTATCCTTATTACCAAAGTCCGAACAAATTTTATTGGCGTTTACAGCTGATGATGAAAGTATAGCCCTTTGGGCCGAGTGCGGAGAAAAGATAGAGAATGAAATAAAATTTCAACCTATACACAAACTTTTAGGTCATGAAGATTGGGTGCGAGGTTTGGATTTTGTACGTGAAGGTGAAGATTTATTATTGGCCAGTTCGTCCCAAGACAATTTTATACGTTTATGGCGTATTGCAGCCAGAACAGAAGATCAGGTGCTTAATAATAAAGTAGACATATTTAACTTATTGGATGAATCCACCGGAGAAATACGAGTAGAAGAGAAAATTCTACAATTAAGTACCAATTCATGGTATGCCATTAGTCTAGAATCTGTTTTATATGGCCATGATAATTGGGTGTATGGTGTACATTGGTATAAATCATCTGAACAGACTTTAAGTTTACTCTCGGCCTCTATTGATAAGACTCTAATTTTATGGCAACCATTGCAGGATGGTGGTATTTGGATGGAAAAAGTACGTCTAGGTGAGGTGGGTGGTAATTCTTTGGGTTTTTTTGGTGGAAAATTCTCTAGTGATGGCAAATCCATACTCGGCCATAGTTATCAAGGTGGATTTCATATATGGAAACAATCGGCTGAGAATGATGCCATTTGGCTGCCTCAAGTTAATGTGAGCGGTCATTTTGGTGAAGTTCGTGATTTGGCTTGGGAGCCTCAGGGTGAATATGTCATGACTGTATCGGCTGACCAGACAACTCGTATACATGCTCCTTGGCGCCATAACGAAGAAACTTGGCATGAATTGGCTCGACCACAAGTTCATGGCTACGATATGCAAGCACTTGCTTTGTTATCACGTTACAAGTTTGCCAGTGGTGCTGAAGAAAAAATTGTCAGAACATTTCAAGCTCCAGCTAATTTTATTGAAAACTTTAGACGCATTACTAAGGCTGAACAGGACCAGGAAGGTGATCAACTACTGGAATGTAAGTAAATCATAACATTTTATATTTTTTGCTTTCAATTAATCCATTAATATACAGTCGGCCTTCGGTTATCTGTCATGATCGGGACCAGAAGCATATTACGGGTAATCGAGTTTAAAGGTTAATCGAGAACAATTCCGATTATAGAGTTTTTTATTATTTAACAAGAGAAAATTGGTGTACATACATATTTACATTAAAAAATTAATTCAAGATAGCAATGTCATAAACTGTCTGTATCCCAACTTCGTATGTTTTAACACTCACATTATTTTTTGAATGCTCGTCAATTGTTTTAACTTTATCTTCAATATTTACGTCTCTTTGCCTTTTTACCTCTGGTAACGATGCCATACTAAAAAAATATTTAGATCTAATCACCCGCACTTCGCAAATTTCAAAATTAATCACTTGTAAACTTAAAAACTTGCAAACCAGAGAATTTCCAGTTTCCATCACGGATAATCGAAGCAAACAATTTGAAAACATTGCAAACAAAAAGCAATAGACTGATCTTACTGATCTTTGGCCATCACGGTTAACCGGATTACGGATAGTCGAGGCCCAACTGTATTTTAATTAATTTAATTTCTATAAAAAATATATCTGTGGAATTTTGAAAAATTCTGCTCTCGAAATAAGACAATTTTCCAAGATTTTTATAGTAAATATAGAATTTCCTTGTCCTTCTTTTGCTCTAATCCCCGTATTTCTACGACCTTTGGAACGCAAGATATGCAGTTGACTAATCGACCTCTTTCAGACTTTCCTCCAATTTCAATTTGACAAAGCGACTTCTTTCAGAGAATTAAGAATAATTTGAAAAATTGAATATCTATAGAAAATTTTATTTAATTTTAATTACTATTTTTTAATTATTTGCATATTGTAGGTAAAATAGAAGTATTTTTTTTTTAATAAAACCGAAATATATTTCCCAGATCAACTTCTTTCAACCTTTTTTCCATATTCCATCTTAACAAATCAACTTGTCTTGACTTAAGCGATTAAGATAATTTTCAAATTCAATCAAAAAATTTTTGACAAAACGACTTGTATGGTGGAAGCTAATTTTTTTCTTTAAAATCTATTTAACAAAAAGTCTTAAATTAATTTTTTGTCGTTTTAAAGAAAACTATTGCTTCTAGAGGGAAAAAAAGGTCGCATAATGATCGTTAAGTATTAGTGTATGATATCCAAGTTCAAAATTTCTTTAATTTTCTAAGCAATAACTTCATTTAGTCTTTTTAACTGTTTTTTTGCTCTACTGAAAAGTTGTTGATTTAGAGAGAAGACGTTTTGTCAAATGTTCACAGATGTGTTTGTGTTTTACTTCTCACTTTTTTTAATTGTAGCGAAGAAATATTTAGGATTTATTGTACATTTCTTATCTTCTATATAATACTATATAGCACACTACACTTCCTAGCAATTACATATGTATTCTGCTAATTGTTTTTTTTTTTTTTGTTATTGCGTTTTTATATATTTTTTAATTGGTAAACTCATTAATTTATATGTATTTTCTTCTGTTCGGCCTAATTTTTAAGGCTCAAACATTTTATTATTTAAACGTCAGTAACATTACATTTTTTTTAACAAAAAACATGCTTCGTTAACAAACAAAGTTGAATTATTGAAAAGTTTCGTACTTCAAATAGTAAAAAAATATATATACGCTGCACTGACTGACAATTAAGTATTCTGAGGCCTTATTCTGTAACTCTCCTAAGCTAAAACTCAATCGCTAAAAATTTATAAACTTGATTAAGGACATTTTGGCTACGAATAGAATTCTTGAATGATTATTGTAATTTAAAAACTTCATGCCTATTACCTCTACACTTTTTAATTTTATATATTCTAACGCCCAGCCTGTTTCAAGAACCTAAAATTTTAGCATTTTAGGCTAAGAGAATAACAGAATAAGGCCCCTGATAATTTTTGTTTTATAGCTCGTTTAGGTAAATATTTATCTGTTTCTCTTAGTTTTTAAGTTTCAAATATTTTACTATTTAAGTGTCATTAACATTACAAATTTCGTTAAGAAAGTTGGAATAACAATTAAATTTCATTCATGCAACATTAGCATATAAAATTGATTTACTGAAAACATATGTATTCATATATTTTAAATGCAGCTCTACCTAAGGGTGCTTCTGTGCCTTCTCTAGGACTATCAAATAAAGCTGTGTACAGTATTGAGAATCCAACAGCTGCAGAGCGTCACGTTAAAGATGAATATCCCGAAAATTATTTCATACCCGTAACGTTGCAGACACCACCACAAGAAGAAACCCTTATGCAAAACACTTTATGGCCCGAAGTTCAAAAGCTTTATGGTCATGGCTACGAAATTTATGCCCTCGCATCTTCGCCCGATGCTAAATTATTGGCATCATCGTGTAAGTCAACAAATACGGAACACGCTCAAATAATTCTTTGGAACACGGCGACTTGGAAACAAATACAAAAGCTTTCGGGACATCAGTTAACCGTGACGCAAATGCGTTTTTCACCAAATGGCCAATATCTTTTATCAGTTTCACGTGATCGTCGATGGTCCCTTTTTGAACATAAAACCGGTATGAGTGATGACAATAAATCGGCTTCATTCGCTTTAACAGCTTGCACAGATAAAACGAACGGTGTACATACACGTATTATATGGTCATGTGATTGGTCTCATGATAGTAAATATTTTATTACCTCTTCACGAGAGGGCAAAGTTGTTATATGGCATAAACCCGAGCCGAACGAAACTGTGGACACTAAATCATCTCTTAATGGCTGGAAACCTTTAGATATTTTGGAGCTTAAAAATGAGTCTATAACAGCTGTAACGTTTGCCCATACTTTACACACGAATGGTGCATATATTATAGCATTGGGATGTGAAAGTGGTTTTGTACACGTTTATCAGTTTAATGATAAGTTTTCATTGTTACTGTCACTTAATAAGTCGTAAGTATTATTAAAAACATAAAAAAATAAGGGCCTGCTTATGTTTTTCAAATAAAAAAAATAAATTTTTTATGAAAATTTGAAAGAAAGACAAAAAAAAAAAGCGTTAAAAAGCGAAAATATTATTATTATCCATTGCAAACGTCTTTGCAAGTCTTGCATTTGCAACGAAGAGTGATTACCGTTATCATTTGTATGTAGAGTAACATGAGCACACCCTTAAATACAAATTGCTGCTTTATTTTAACAGTATTTACATATATCTCATGAACACATCGAACTTGATAAAATGCCTTTAAAGTTTTCAAAATTAAATGATTGATTAGTTTAGTTGATGATTTATTTAAAATAAAGACACACTTTATTTCGAACTTCCAAAGACTGAGAGGTAGCAAAAAAAAAATAGAATTAAATGTAATTTGAAAACCTAAAGCTCAAAATAACTTGTTCATTTATTGAGAAACATTTTGTTCTTCAGTAACTTAAATATTTTTGGGTTTTTGAGATATACATGCATAACACTGTTGCAATGAAGTAACAATATACGAGTAAATACATTTATTTATATATAAGAATATAAACTATCATGTATAAACAATTTATTTTTTTCAGACAATCTCATCATTTGACTGTAAAACGTTTGCAATTTAGACCCTATTCTAGTGACAATAATCAATTCTATTTGGCCAGCTGTGGTGAAGATTGTTTGGTTAGAATTTATCAATTAAATTTGTAAATGATTAGTTTTTATATTTCCTATTTTTATGCACTCATATATGTTATCAAAAGATTTTTACTTAAAATAAATGTTTAAAATAACTTAACCATGTATTTTTCATTTTGTATTACATTTTTCATAAAAATCCGATTACAAACAAAATACAAATGAATTCATTTAAAATGCATTCTTAATATCGAATTAATTTTTCATTATGGCCAATGCAAGTGTGTTTGCCTGTTTGTTTGTCGGTTAATTACACCAAAACGACTGAACCGATTTTGTTAAAATTTTGAACATAGATAGACAGACATAGCCAACAAAAATGCAATAGGGTGTTCTTTTTTAAATTGGCCTGAGCGTGGTGCCTCCCGTATAAACTAAATACTGATTTTTGTATATCTTGATAACTGTTAAAGCTAAAGTTTCTGAATTCGGTCTGAGAGACTTCATGGTCAAGGAAAATCATATGTCAGAAAGTGTGCGGAATTGGACAAGAAGTGTTCGAACTAAAGTATCTGAATTTGGTGTGTGGGTTTCGTAGTCAATAAAAATCATCAGTAGTAAAGTAGTCGTGGTACCTCCTACACAAACATGATACACTATAATACACAGTTTATGATTTATTCTTATAAAATGCAACCCTGATCGCATGGAGAAAAAAATGTTTATTAATTTTTCCATAAGATTATGATGTCGGACAGACTTGTCAAGAAATCTGTCATACAGATCCATTTTTATGCCACACTGTTATGCTTTTTTAACACACACGATTTTTTGACAAATCGTACGACTCGATAGGATAGTGTATCACGGCCTTAACTACTGACTTCTGTATATCTTGAGATCGGTTACAGTTAAAGTTTCTGAATTTTGTCTGAATTATTTAGTAGGTGTAGCGAAGCACGAACGGTTTAGGCTAGTAGCTTTATAATTTTCAAGCTTTCTTCTTTTAAATTTGTAATTTGTGACTATAAAATAGATTTTAATACTGAACAGGCCATCTCGACGCTTACTTCTCTAACAGGTATTGCAAATATAATTGGAGATGGTCGAACAGGAAACATTGGCATTCCAATACAATGCACTGCATGAGTAGGGGTTTACCCCTGAGTATTGGTCTTAAAAAAATTGAATCACAAAATCTCTCCTTCTCTTTTAGAACTTGTTAGAGCAACTACTCATCGTCTGCAGAAGTAAAGGGTGTTTTTTATTGAGGTATAGAACTTTAAGTTGGCATCACTTTTTTAACTGGCGGCCATTTTGTCACCTGTCAAGTGATTAATATTTAGTTTGGTTTGCCATTTCATCATGAACTGGTTGACAAAAGAACAACGCTTGCAAATCGTGCAAATTTATTTCGAAAATAATGGTTCAGTTCGCGAAGTTTACCGCAAGCTCCGTCCATTTTATGGTCGACATAATCGTCCCTCAGAGCAATTAATTCGGTTAACCATGGATCGTTTTCGCACTACGTTTACTCTATGTGATAATACGCATCCGCAGAGACGTCGAATAGTGCGCACCGAAGAAACAATTGCCGCTGTAGAGAAAAGTGTTGAAGAGAACCCGAATGAATCGATTCGCCACCGTGCACAGCAATTGGAGCTTTGTCCATCAACTTTATGGAAGATTTTGCGCAAAGATCTTGGCTTGCGACCTTACAAGATCCAGCTTGTGCAAGAATTAAAGCCGCGAGACCATGCAATGAGTCGTGATTTTGGTGTAATGGGCCGAAAATGAGATTGATCTCGATGCTGATTTTCATCGCAAAATTTTGTTCAGTGATAAGGCTCATTTTTGGTTGAATGGCTACGTCAACAAGGAAAATTGCCGCATTTGGAGTGAAGAGAGTCCACATGAGACCCTTGAGACGCCATTACATCCACAAAAACTGACTGTTTGGTGTGCTCTATGGGCTGGTGGAGTCATTGGGCCATACTTCTTCCGAAATAATGCTGGAGAGTCAGTTACCGTTAATGGAGACCGGTATAGAGCCATGATAAACGACTATTTTGTTCCCGAATTGGATGGCATGAATGTGGATGAGTTGTGGTTCCAACAAGACGGCGCTACATGCCACACAGCGCACGTCACAATCGATTTATTGAAGGAAACATTCGATGAGCGCATAATTTCGCGGAATGGACCTGTCAATTGGCCACCAAGATCGTGTGATTTAACACCATTGGATTATTTTCTTTGGGGATATGTGAAGTCGCTCGTCTACGCCAACAAACCAGAAACGTTAGGGGACTTGGAAGCCAACATTCGTGGCGTTACTGCCAACATACGGCTCCATATGCTCGAAAAAGTTTTTGAAAATTGGACCTGTAGAATTGGCTTTATTCGAGCTAGCCTCGGCGGCCACATGCCCGAAATCATATTTAAACATTAATGGCATAAAATTATCCCTCCAATAAAGCCAAATTGATGGACATTAAAACGATTTTCTTGTGTTTTATTTCAATTCGAAGTTCTATACCTCTGAAAAAACACCCTGTATAAGATATGGCTTCTCTTCTAAAAATGTCTTTCCTAATTTTGGAAAATTCCTTAATTTTGAAAAATATTTTTTTGGTTTTAAAGTATTTAAAAACAGAAAACCTGAACCCAAATTTATTTTAGGCTCCATTTCAGTTCCTGGATTTTAGTGACACCAAATCTTAATTTAAATAATAATAAAAAAAGTTTGCTGAAATTAAACAAAACAATATTTTTGCAAATGTAAATTCAAGTACAACACTATAATTAAAGAACAACGAAGAGTATCTTACAGAGGTTAGTGAGTTCAATTTTTATTAGAGTGCCTAGGCTGAGACATAGTGCCTACGAAGTACAAAAAATGTACAATGACAGATTATTTTAGAACATAAGCCCAGTGTGTACAGTGATAAAGCAAATAACAGCTCCAAAAGTAAAAGTCACCTGTTTTCAATTTTACTACCACTTAAGCATTTTTGTTAACCGTTGCTATCTCTTTCACTTTAAATGGTAGTAAAATTGTTGTTTTGTTCTTGTTATTTTCGAAAATTTTGTGCAACAATAACATTTTTAATTTAAAAATGAGTTGCTTTGTTTTTTGAAAAGAACGCGGATTAATTTTATATGAAAAACGAAATAAAACTCAGATTTTCTTATATTACTTTTATGAATTTTGTATTTATTTTTCAAATATTTCTTATTAAATAAGTGTACATTAATATTTTAGTTTTTGTTTCCATTTCTTTTTTATATTTATTTTATAATTAATGTAAATGTTAAGGATTTATTATATGCATGCATGTATGTATGTATATCCCTTAAATAAAATATTCATTACGAGTATCTTTTTTATTACTTTTGTATTATACGAGTAATAATAATAAATCATTCATTATTATTCAAGTTTTTATTATAAACGCTTCTTTTTATATTAAATTTTTATTATTTCGGTGTTTTTTATTTTTTTTTATATTAATTTTAGTTTAAGTATTATAATAATTTTTTAAAATACTTATTTAAGCTTAAATTTTTATAGCATTATACCCAATTTTTTGTTTGTTTTGTTTTGTTGTGGGAGGGGTTTATGGATTATTATGTTTTTGCTTTTTTTTTGTCTTCCTTATTTTCATTTGGTGTATGTATGTAGAAATGAATTAATATATATATATATATATATATATATATATATATATATATATATATATATGATTTATTATATTATATAGATCTTTTTATATAAGAATTTTTACTATTATATAATTATTTTTCGGGTCAAATAAGTACAAGTATTAGTTATAATGGAGAAAACTTTGTATGTGATGAGTGAATTTTTTTTTTTCTTTTAATTTTGTGATTTCGAATTTTAATACATAATATTTACTAATTTATTACGAATATAGTATGTATGTATGTATGCATATAGTATATAGGCTTGATAATAATATCGGTTTTGATTTCATTTATGCTTTAATTATTCTATTTGGATGACATTTTTATTTGTATGCATATAAAAATTAGAATTATATTTTTTTTTGCTTGTTTTGTAGACCTTTTTTTTACTTTAAATAAACAAACATACACTTTAATTAGAGTTTAAGGCCTTTGGTTTATTTTTAAGTCGATATTGCGCTGCCTTTTTGTGTTTTTTTTTTTTTTTTTTTTGTCAGAAATTATTTCTTATAAATATTTAATATGACATCTTTTAGACTAGAGAAGTTTTCTTCACAATATCTTGAGTTTCGAAATAAAGGGAGAAACACGTACTGTTGTGAGTGAGTACAGGCTTTGTCATACTCGTAAAGTTGTTTTGTTTTTCGTTCGTCGTAGTAAAAAACATACTTGACATTTATATTCCCATAAATCTGAATTTAATAGGAATTTTTTGCTGTCCCCTGTAATCCATATATGAAAATATTATTCGTATATCTTTCCCTTAGAACCCCTTAGAGAAGGAAATACGAATGGTAATTTGATGTTTTCTTTTGATTTTGACCAAAATTAAAATACTTCAAATTCATGGGTATTGCAATTTCATTCGTATTCAAAAAGTTGGTAATGACGGGATAGAGGCTATTAACAGCAAAATGTAAAATGAAGCAAAACTTTCTTTATAGTCTAAAAGATATGTATTATAGCGATAATTACTCCTCGTTGCAAACCCCCCCTTGCAAGTCATGCAAACGTAGCAAACCTATACAGTTTGTTGTTTTTTGACTTGCTTTGCTACATTTGCAAGAATTGCAAGAGTGTTTCTAACGAAATGTGATTACCGCTTATGTTTGCAAAAATATTTTTTATACCATATTTTCATCAAAATTGTTTAACAAATAATATATATTCGTACATTCGAATAAATTAAACAAATTTATATAAAACCTGTATTTACAATAATGATAATATTTAACCTTCAATTCATAAAAAAATTTTTGATTTATAAGAGGTTTATTAAACAAATTTTGTATGAAAATTTGATTTATAAATCAATTATAAATTACAAATATTGCTTATGCATAAAATAATAAAAATATTTTTTTTTAATAAAATAAAAACCAAAAAAAAAAATAATAAAAAATTTGAATATTAAATTTCAATATGAAATTGTTTTTACGTGTTATTTTTTTTTTAATTACCTAATATTTAAGAAAAAACATAAATTAATTTTTAAAACTTATGAATAGTAGTAGATCTCTGTTTAGTGTACATATTTAAATAAAAATATGGCAAATTTGTTGCAAAACATTGTTAGTATGTTAATATTTCAATATAACATGTCTTGATTCCTGACATAATTTCACAAGGGCGTAGCGAAATATTAAATTAGAAATAAATTAAAGCCTCACACTCAAGCCTTAAAATATGCTATGTTTTTAACTTATATTTTTATTAAAACGATAGCAGATAATAGAGGTTTTCAAATAATAAATCATTACACCCCGTCTATACGAGCCAACGATTTCGTACATCATGAACAAAACGTCGGCAGCTCAAATGTCAAAATATTGTTCTACTTTGTGTATGTGGTGACTACGTATGCTTTACCAAATCATAATTAATAATTTTTCATCAAGTGAATTTCGTTTATTTTTGCGGTTGTGAATGTAAAAAAGATGGCGTTAAATTAAAAATGGTAGTTGATGGTAGCACATAGTTGTTCGAACACTTGTTTTACCAACGATGGTCGACAAAGAACATGACATAGATTTATAGAGTCTACACTAGCCAAATCTAGGGTCGACCAAAAATTTGTTCATGATACAGTGGAATCGCAATAGAGTGAACTAATTCGTGCAAGGCCAGTTCACTCTATTGGAAATGTTCATTCTAAAGAGTCTATAAAAAACAATTTTTTATATAAAAAATCTATACTTATTAAATGTTATTATCTAATTATAAAGAAGTAAAGTAATTTTCAGGAGTTTTTTGCTTTGTACAAGCATTTTTAGCTTTTTTCACCGCTAGATCGCGGAATTTATGCAAAACTAAAATATTTTCGTAATTGTTTATTTTCTGCCCAGTCAATAGCTTTTTCAAAAACCTGCACGGCCTGCGTTGCTGTAATGTCTGGTTTTACTACTGGTACTTCCTCGATGCCAGTGCAAGTCTCAGAAATGGCATCGGGAACGCCTTCAGCGGAAATTGGAAGTAAACTTATAGCATTGTTCTATTCCGTAATATCATCATGAGTAAAAACTTCCTGCAAATATAAAACTTTTCATAAATTTAAGTTTAGTGGATGCTAAACAAACTCACGTTTGGATTAGCAGTTTGAAGCATATCTAAAATTGGGGTTAGTTCTTCCAGATGTTGTTGCCGAAGTGACCGATAACTTTGGTGGTGATGGTCAATTTTGTATAAGAAAAACAAAAGTTCACTCTACGGAGTTGGGCATTGTTCACTCTATAGAGTAATATCGAGTAGTTCATATTACCAAGTGTTCACTCTATTGCGATTACACTGTATATCAAATCTATGGCTCGTATAGACGGGGTGTTAGTAAAATTCATAGCTTCAGTTTTATATGGGAGAAAAATAAGAGACCAATTTTAAAATGTACATACACTATTACAAAGCATTCGAAATAGAATGATTCAATTTATTTTTTTTTTGTTGATATCTTTGGCTCATCAGAGTTGATTTTAATTGTACAAAATCTGTATATCTGTTTTCGCGCAGGTTGCTGCATGAGAATCAATTGATTCTTAATTAGTTAATTGTAATTATTTTAATAAAAAGTAATTAAAATAAAACTTTTCTTTGTTAACTTAAGTAGGAATTGATAATATTTTCTTTTAATATTAATTGTTTAACATTCAGTTAAAGAATTTTATTGGCTCATTTTAACTGAATGTTAAGCTGAAAGAAATGGTCTTTGAAGAAAAAAAATCTAGACATATTTTTGTCATAAGTATGTAACACTTTTATATAAAAAAAAAATTAAAATCAAAAATAAACTTTATAAAAAGAGTTCTTACCAGTTATATTAAACAATTTAAAATTATATCAAAAAGTTATAGAATTAGTAAAAACAGTCCAAACAAAAAAGGAAAGTAATCATCAGCTAATTTATGATTACATATACGTCGTGCGGGAGTTTATAGAAGAGTATTTAGAAAAATAAAAAGTCCATAAAGCCATTTCAGAAATTTTTAAAGTAATTCATTTAAAATAGTAATAAGAGCTCTTTTTTTTAAGCTGAGATTATATTTTTTCACTTGCTTTTCTTTTAAAATATGCACATAATTTTTATTAAAACTTGCTTCTATTTTTATTAATATTTGTTTTTCTATTTTTGTTTTGTTTTTCTTTAATAATTATAAACATTTTTAGGTGGTTTTTTTCAATAATGGAAAACATCAAAACTTAGAAGCATTTCCTTTTTTTTTCTTTTTTTTGGTTTGTTTGTAATTTTTTATTTTCGGTTATGAAGGAACTTGTAAAAATGGTCCCTATTAATTAATATATTCTATGTTTGTATGTATGTGTGTGTGGGTTTGCTATAATAATAAATGTGCATAAATTAAAATAAATTTTCTTGTTCATTTCAAAATTGGACGGAAAAAACTTAAAAAAAGTCAAAATGATAAAAATAATAAATAAAAAATATTTTTTTTTGTTTTAAAATAAAATTTAAAAGTATTTATATACGTTTCATACTCCTTTTACCATCTTTTTTTAATATTTAAAAATGAAATATTTAAAATGAAAAATTATTAATTATTTAATTTGTTTGTATAAATAAATAAATCGCATAATTTTATGTTTCTGTTACCAAAATATGGTTTTTGTAGTTCTTTACTATTGTATGCCTAAGTATTTCATTTTATTTTAAGCTTTTTAAAAGCTAATACATAATTATTTTATAAAAAAATATTATTTGTTTTTCAAGATTTTTTTGTTTTTTGTTTTATTAAATTAAAAAATACTTTTTTTTAATTATTATTATGTATTATAATTTTATTATTTTTATTATTATATTTAAAGCTTTATACACAACATTTGTGTTAAATTAAGAGATTTAAGAAAAGAAAATAATATTAATTTATAATTTTATTATATATTAAATAATTATTTTTATTACATACATATGTGTGTCGTATGTATGTATAACTAAATATAAAATTTAAGCAATCTTTTAATATAAAAATATCTATTAATTTAATACCTACATATTTATTTATTACAAGAAATTTTTAAATTATATATTTCCCAACATGTAAAGAATCCTTAAAAGAGTTTTTAATGTCTTAAGTTGTTGTTATCCACACTAATTTTGTAGTTTTTTTTATTATTTATTTAAAAATCACGACTGTGTAAAACAAGAGAAGATTTAATAGATAAAAAAATTCAATATTATAAAAAAGATGCATGACGTTTATCTCCCGGCAGTTCCCGTCACCGGAATTTCAGTCGTTAAAATACCTCATCTTCTCGGTATATTTTTTCCAGGATCTCGGAAGCGAAAAAAAAGTCTGAGAGCGTATTTCTACCTTAAAATATATAACCGAGTATGTTCCGTAAAATGAATTTTAATCGAATGTTTTTTCAAAGACAAAAAAATTGCGCATATCATCTTAACTTTTTGGTGTTCAAAGACGATACATTAATGGTTGTTAAGCGAATAAATACATAAAAAAACATTAAATCCACATATTACAGGTAACTCTTCTACAATGCGGTACTTTTATAACGCGATTTCGCTACAACGCGGCTCAAAAATGCGAACATTTTCCTATAACATGGTGGTCGTACCTCCTACAATAAGCTTTTCGCGAAATTTTTCTTTTTTTTAACTTTTTCTGCTGTACGAGTATTTATAAAAAACATTAATGATTTATTAGTATACATACACAGATAGTGGGTCATTACCACCCTGTTTCAGAGTTACGACCTAGCTTCTCACAGGAGTCATGCTATGTGTGTTAATTTTTATCCATGAGCACCGGGGACCTACAGTTTAAAGTCGACTTCGAACGACAGACTTGAGAAACTTTTTCATGGCAATCAGTTACTCTTAGAGCTTTTGCCTGAAGACTGCTGAGAGGTAATTGCCGAAATAATTTTTTTTTTTTTAAGATGTCAGAGCTGAGGTTTGAACCCAGATCGTCTTAGTAAGCCAACATACTAACCACTAGACCACGGCGACTACATAGTTTATGAGTATAGCAGCTATTATTTTTAATTAAAAAAAAAGTATTCCTCATAAATAAAATTTGAAAATCGAACATTTAATATTATCGACTGGTGATAGCTCTGGCGGTCTTTCTAATGTAGAAAACACAAAACTATCGAGAACGTTTTAAATAAGTCCTGTTTTTGCACGATTTTGAAATAGCACGATTTTTTTTTTAATTTTATCCCGTTTTTACACAACTTTTTTTACACGAATAAAAGCATATTAAAGAAAATATCAGTGTATGTGGTGCAAAAATCGTGAACGAGTTTTGCCACATTTATATATACTTTAGGTGAAGGCTAAAATAAACTCTTAAAAATCTTATGTGGTAGGATAATTCTTCATAATTCAGCCTTTAATAACCGACAGTTCAATTCTGGATGGCCTTCAAATGGCGAATGAATTAGCGAAACATTTTTTTGGCAAATTTTCAATCGGACCTGCAATCGTGTATAGCTCGATACAAGGAGTTGTATAAAGAAATCTCTAAAGTGGGATCAGTGTTCCATAGCTGAATTCGCCTTTAAAATAATTAAACCAGTTATAACTGAAGCAGATATCGACAACGAAGATGAAATTGCAGACTTAATAGACATATCTTCCGACTACACTGATATTGAACCACGGAAGCGCAAAAGAATGTACTTGCTATCAGGAACTGATACTGATTCTTAAGAATATGATTTATATTTAAGAAAAATTGTGAATTGCTTTTTTATTATTATTTTTACTACAAGAGTGGATTTAATTTTTATTTTGTATGTTAAAAAACGAATAATAAAACTAAATAACATTGAAGAAGGTAAAATTTGTACAAAAATATCATAATATCTTTTCATTTTGGACCATAATTCAATTAATCTAATACAGTAATATAAATATATATGTACTATGTACACTTTTTTTTCCACTGTATTTTCTGGAACGTATGTACCGTGTAAAAACAGGATTTGGTGTATAGCAAAGCAGTTGGAAGACTCCATTTTATAAAACAATCCTAATCAAAATAGAGCAGAAATACATATTTGGAAGAAATCTTTAAAATAACTTATCTGCCTGTCAAGAAATTAATAAAGATTTATGAAACAAGAGCAAACAGACTTCTATAAAAGATTTTTTAAAACCAGTAATCATCAAAAAAGGAAATCCAAATATGAAAGGACTTGGAAGTTATAGCAGTCTGAAATTTCATTCGATTTTAATTTCGATCGAAATCGATTTCCATCAAATACCGGTATATGTTATGTTTTAATATTCTGCGATTTAAACCAAACCCTGATTTTTGTATGGAATTAATGTCTCGCGGCATTTTTTTGGAACCTATCTACCGCGTTATAGGAGAATTACCGGTATATCAATTTAAAATTTCATTTGAATTCGTTTTTGCAAGCATATCCGAACATGTTTGTATTCATTTTTAAAATGGTTTGTTTACTTTTTATCAAATATATTTAAGCCGAAGTTTTCTTTTTTTTTCTTAAATAAAGCGGCATGTGATGAAATCGTATGTATTTTCAAACTCATATACAACTTTTCTGTTTTGAGTATTTGAAAACTTTAATAATCGAGAAAATAGTAGCAATTGTCATTAAGGTGATAAGTAAAAAAGAAATTTTAAATTTTATCAAATTTAGAATAATTAACATACATTAAGTATCTAATTGTCTATTACCTATACAACCCTTATGAGCCTAGCTTCTCACAACAGCCATAGTCAGTCGATTTCCACCACTTACCATACCGTCTTTTAACAAGTTTTTTAAAGAAATTTAATTAAGATTTTAAATGTTGTTCTCCTTTTAATATCTTTCATTGTTTTCGAATAGAAATAAAAAGTTAACTATTTCTTCAATGCACTTTTAACTTTATACAATTTAAATTCAGTCGAAAGTGAGCGTTTTTTCCGGTAACAGGACAACTTATTTATAAAGTGAGACACAGATTTTCGGATGCCCTTATAAAAAGATAATAATATGGTATGTATGTACTATATATGGGTTAGTAGCTTAAGAAGGTGGTGCACAAGTACACCTCTGTTGATACTTTCAACAACGGGAACAGGACTTATATATGAAGAACTGAATAGTTAATAATTTTCTTCTGAATTTCATTCTCATTAAATGTTCTTTTGAGCCCCTTTTAAGAATCACTTGTAACGAAAATGAAATGGAGAAAAAAAAAAACGATGACACACTTATACTCTCGAAGTACATTCAACGTACTTATTCGTAATAGCCAACAACACACCCATATACTCATACTGCAGGCATATCGACAAACAAAACTTTCTTTCCTAAAACTTTTCCATAAGACTTGTGTTGCATAAAAAAAGATACACAGTCCAATTGCGATAAATTTTTCCCAGGGAATAAGTTGAAAGGAAGAATGGAAACCATAATCAGTTGTCATTAAAAAAGTGAACAAGTTTGGTAAAAATTTCACTTCAAAATAGATTAAATTGGAATACTTTGTATTCCGATTCGAATCGAAAATGCTTTCGAAAGAAATTTCCCATTCAAAATATCAATAATAATAAATACAAAATTTTTTCGAAAATTCGTAAATTTTTACTAATTCGTAACATTTTCGATTCGAATTGAAATACAAAGTAACCCCCAGTTTTTCAAATTATGCTCCGCAACTTTCGTTTAGAAAGTCGGCTATACTTTGATTCAAAGTACATTTTTGTATTGCCTTCTTTTCATATCTTTAATACATTTACTAAAAGGAAGTTGAATATTAAATTTTAAAAAATGTTCTATGAAATCCATTTCATTAGAATAAATTTGGATCTCTGTTGTTATAATTTAAAACATTATTCATTTAAACAAATAACTTACAATTTCCCAAAAAAAAAAATAATCTTAAAAAAAACTTGCAAAAAAAGCCTTACGATATGACATCACTGGTTCTGAGCCATATGTATATACAAACAATAAGACAAACTTAGTAAAAATGGAAAATTAATAAATAGAAACATAAATAAATATTGTTTTAATTGTATATATAATTTTTATTTCTTTACTTTATTTATAATTTTGTAGTTGTTGTTGTTTGAATGTGCGCATATAAATTATTAATTTTACTTATTTTTATATATATTTTATTAATAAAAAATTAAAATTAACTAAAAAACATTAAAAAATATGACACAAATTAAACATTTCATATATAAATTAAACAAATAAAATGAAAACAATATAAATTACAATTAATAATAATTTTAATAAATCTTTAGGCTTTTAAATAAACAAAACAAAAATTCATATATAAAATAATTAAATCATTCCTGACGTAGCCACACAAAGAGAGTAGCGAAATACATATTGAGAAATAAAACAGTTTAACTTTAAAAATTTATTGAAAATTATTAGTAAATAAGAAAAAAACAAAAAAAAAATAAAACAAACAAATTAGAAATTTATTTAAATTGTATTGTTTAAATATACACTTTTTACACTAAAAGAAAATAAAAATAAAAAAAATTTTTTGTTTATTATGTTTTTTAGAGGGTTAGGGTTGTGTTTATTACAAAAGTTAAGGAAAATAAAAGCATTTTACAAGAGTTATTATAATTTTATTTTGCTTTTTCTTTAACTAATTTATTTACGTTATCAATATAAAAAAGAATTATAAATATTCAAATTGTATATTATAGGATCGAAAGGAGAAGTTTATGGCCTACTTCTGTATGACAAACAAGTTCAAACGATTAAAAATTTTTATGAAAAACACTCAATTTTTCAAATAATTTTGAGCATTTTTCATATAAATATTCAATTGCTTAAAATTGTTTGCCATACAGAAACAGGCCAATAGTTTATTTTATAATATATATATACCAGTAGAAATATTAAAATTTCAATTTTAATTAATTATCCAGGAATTCTGTATTAGTATTTATAGTTTTTTTTATTATTATATTTTTTTTTAGTTATAAAGTCTAGAATAATACAATAACTTGTTTAAAATACTCATTAAATCCAAATCATATTTTGAAATGGTAGAAAAACAAATTAAATTAATATTATTTCGAAACTGTTTAGCACCATCTTAATAATGTTTGAAAATATTAACAAATCTTAACAAAGTTGTATTTTTCCTGGCAACTTTCAAATAAATATATATATACATATATATTTTTAATTATGGCATACACAAATAATTGATGTTTAAATTTGTATAAAAAAAATCACACATTGTTTTTACTTTAAAGTATTTTTCAAACAAATATTTTATACTTTTCAAAGCTTTAGCATTAAGCTTAGTTTTTTGTTATTTTTAAAATTGCCGAATTCACAAACTTCTGTATCGCGTTTATATGTTGTATTGAAAACAAGCTGGTTTTCTAAACGAAACTTGCTTTGCAGTTTGATAATGTCATGTATTCTTTCTGGACAATGCTTTTTATACAAAATACATTTGATTTATAATGTAGTAAAATAAGAGAATAATTGCTTGATTAAAACACTGCTTTGACGTTGCATAAAGACGTTAGGGAATGCAGCCACAGTTTTTGTTTACTTCCATGTGAACACCTAGTGTACCATTATTAGGTCTGTTTCTTTGTTTTTTGGGTAAAGTTCGTTAAATAGAGATTCAACAGTAATTTCTCTCGATAAGAGAGAAAAATACAAAAAAGTACGGAAACGAAAAAAACTAAATATTTTACACAAAAGATTGTTTGGCATACATATAACATATATATCAATTTTAATAAATTGTGTCAGAGTTAAAATAAATAAAATTATAAACATTTTCGTTTAAGATAAAGACAAGAAAAATCAAAAATTAACAACTTTTTTGAATTTTTTTATAGCTATGAAAATAAAACTAGTGGAGTCGCTATTTGCCTTTTTATCCACCACAGTTTTAGTTAAAAATATACAATTTTTGATTTGTTACTGTTTGCCTTTCAAACAGCTGAGAGTTTGGCAATTTACTCAATTTAGCAGAAGCAAAAGTATGGGCTGTTTCGTGCATGAAGAAGAAGAATGTACTCTCACAAAAATTTTTGGTAATATTGAGATCCCGAGGGCGCCCTATGTAGAGTAAGAAACAGACCGTTGTATCAAAAAATCAAATAAGACGAAGAAAAACACTATTCATAAGCAAATAAATGTTTCTTTAATTTATATTTTTTTATCACTTTCTCTACATTAATTTCATTTCCATATTTATGTACCTCGTTGTTATCTTTTCCTTTTTAATAAATTTGCTGTTGAAAATAAATTTTTTTTTTATTTTATTTTTTGATTTAATAAAAGGCATTCACTTTACATTAATAGCATAGAAACCAATACAACTTTTTTAAAACACATGAAAAGCAAACGATTTTTTTATGAAAATTACCAACAACAAGCATACACTGTTGTAGTCTAAAACAACGATACAAGGGTGTTGTGAATTTGGCAAATGTTTTCTTTACAGAATTTTTTATTTGAAAGTATAAAATAATTTACAATAATAACTAATAAAGTAATATAAAAAATAACATTTAATTACTACACAGTATGTAATTATAAAAACTTTTATGAAAACGACATTTTTATTTAAATGTTCCTTTGCATTATTATCAAAAATATTCTTTGGTAATTAAGGATTTTTTGAAAATTTTCGATTTTTATTTTATAAAAGTTTTTATATATACTTTATATAAAAATATATTACAATCACACTAAGTTTGTTTAATAAAATAATAATTATAATAAATCTACTGGATATACATTGTATGCAAATAAAAAATGAGGGTATATTGTATGTAAGATAGAGATAAGATTATTTAATATATGCTATATATAATTTTTTTTTCATTTTAGCTAGTTAACAAACACATACACAAAGAAGGCAGCATTTTTTAAATGCTGTATTATTTGTAAGGTGTTTGTTTTAGAAGAGATTTAGTATTATAACTTAAAAATAAAATAAAACAAGAAAAAACAAAAAAAAGGGAGATAAATAGATTCAATTATTTTATTTATGTATAATATACTTTAAATTATATATATGCTTTACTTTTTAAGGTTTATTTCTTTTTTATATTATTTTTAGTTAAATTTGGGTTTAATTTATGAAAGGAGAGGAGACGTTTTTATTTTATTTTTTTTATATATATTCATTCAATTCAATATTATAATTTTGTTATTCAAATTTTACATTAAAATTTTATTTAATTTTGTTTTAATATATTTCTTAAAAATTGATTTATTATTAAATTAGTTTTACATTTACAAATAATAAATGTTTGGTTTGTTTGTGTGTTTTTATGTATGTATGCGTGTTTTGTTTCATTTGTTATTGGTTTTTGTTGTTGTTGTTTATCCTCTAAATTTATATGTAAAAATACATATGTATATAATTATATATGTATATACACATATATTTTAATATAAATTATAATTAGTCATAGTAGTACCACCAAATATATGTAGATCTTCATAAAAGTGTGGTTTCTTTTATTTATTTTTATATATATATTTTTTATATATGTTTGTATATAAAAAAAGAGAATTTGTTTTAAAGGGTTTTATCTGTTTTTTAATTTATTCGTAAAATTAATGCTTGCTTTTCTTTTCTAAAACCCTTCTTCTTTTTAATGTTTCTTTACATTTGTTGCTTCTTTTTGTTGAACCAATTATTATTAATTTTATTTTTTCTTTCTTTTTTGTCTATCAAATATTTTATTTCTTTTTTTTTTTGTTTTCAAATATATATAAAGTATATATTTTGTAATAATTAGCGTTATAAAATTGTTGTTGTTTGTTTTTTAATAATTATTATTAAATTAGTATATATTTTTAATTATTCTTTTATCATATTTAATATTTTTCGGGTTTGATGAATTTTTTTTTTTCTTAAGAAATCTTTTTATTACACATTTTCTTTATTATTATTGTTATTGTAATTAATTTCTTTTGACTTATTTTCTTTTTATTTAGTGAAAAAAAAGAAGGAATTCATTCATAATTAATAAAATCACAAAATTAGTTTTCTTTTGTCGCCTAAAAAAGCCTACTTAGACCAAGTTGTATTCCTTAAGATTTGATTGGAGAATCGTATCCTTAACAGCTGCAAACACAAATCTTATGTTTTCCGTATCTAAATAAAAAAGAAAAAGAAAAATAGAAACGTTAGTGTGCTATAAACTAAAAAACAATAGAGGTAATCACTTGTCGTATCAAACCCTAATAAAGTGTAATCAGATGTACTTTTGCAACGAAGAGTGATTATCTCTAATATGTATGTTAATATAGACTACATTATATACACTTATATCCATTCATTCAATTCTTGTTACATACATACATAATTGGCCATTACAACCCTGTTTCAGGGTTACAGCCTAGCTTCTCGCAGCACTCATGTTGTGTGTGTTAATTTTTTTACTCATTTGGGCCAAAATATTTTTTTTTCTGATAACATTCTGTTTATGTCCATTTATTGTATATTTGAAAACAGAAAGTGAAAATTTTCACTTTTTCCATGATTTTTCGTCAATTTTTCCTGTGTGCACCGGTGATCACATGGCCCCAGGAAGTAAAATAACTTACTTTTAATTAATTAAATTATTTTATTAATTTATTAATTAAACTGCTAAGAGGTAGTCGCCGAAAGATATATTTTTTTCATATTTCTTTTTTCAAGATGTCAGAGCTGGGGCTTGAACCCTGAGCTCTTGTCTTAGTATGCCAACACACTAACCACTAGACCACGGCGACTACAATTATGTCTTATTATTATATTGTAATGGCTAGCACATATAGAGATATTTCGTATTTAATTTAAAAGTAGCATATTGAAAAAAAAGTTTTGTTTGTTTGCTTACTGAAAATTTGTACAAATTTATAAAAGTTTTTACTTCACCAAAGTTCAGTTGCCATTCATAATCCACCCATAAGTGTTTTCAATGAGATTCTTAAGTTGACTTTGTAACGATTGCATGGAGTGGCTTGTGCTACCGGCCTCGCACTCCGTTCTGCCTACGTTGTCTCACTAAATTTGTAACCTGGTATGCAAGAAAGGCTGATCAAAATTGGTATAATGTGTCGGATTGTAGAGTTTCAAGAATCATCTGAGCTGACTACGGGCATTATTTTATTTTTTATTATTAAGGCCAGCACTCAGGGGACGATCACGGCAGCTATTGTGTCAAAGGCCGATGCTTTTTAGCCTCTGAAACACCAATCGCATTTTGAAAATAAGCTCTCAATACTTAAAGTCAAACTATACTAATGTACGGTACTGTCTAGTCTGTCTTATTCCATTTTTCAAAAAAAAGTTAGTTTACAGTTTTTTTTAAATTATAATTTAAAAATAGTTTGCAAGAAGTCAAACTACAAAAAAACCGCTCCCTGACATTTCACCTTAACCTCTGACAATAAAAAATGAATGATCAACGACACCTATTGGGAAATAGCAGAGCAGCTAAACCTACTTAGCGAAGGCAGTCACCACATACAATCAAATGCAACGATGAGGCAATTAATGTTGCTCATTCGAGAGTGAAGAAGTGGCCTTTGAATTATCGATTTACAGCAGTTTGTTCATTACAAGTGGTCAATCGTTTCAGGATTCTGTTCGTCGACTAGCAACTACACACTACCGTTTCACGCAACAAAAACGGGAAACTATACGAATACCAAAGGTTTACTTCGAGAAATCATTTGTGACACGAGCTGGGTGAGGCAGCTTCTGCATATTATAGCTGCTCAACTGATAAACGAAAAAGTCAATAATCGTAGCAGTCACCAGCCCATAAAGTACACCAAAAAATCAGTTTTTTCTGTATGTAGCGGTGTCTTAACATACTTGAGGATTATTATCACATTCATTGTCGTATTCATTCAAATAAAAGTGAGCTTCATCGCCAATCAAAATTCGCTTATGCAACGGCAATTTCGTTACAAAATAACATTTTGGAAGCGTTGCTGAGCCATCAGTCTGTTCTCGAGTGTATACAGTGATGTAACTCCAACAAAAATAACAAGAACAACGCAACAATTTTACTACCATTTTAAGAGATATAAAAAACACATACATAACTGTTGTTTTTATTTTTACATGGTAGTAAAATTAATACAAGCTAATTTTTACTTTACACTGTGGTCTAATCATATTGAAATGCCAAAACAAACTGCACATCAATCACTTGACAGATGACAAAATGTTCGCCAGATAGCTCCATAAAAAACAGCCTTTACTTATAAAAACTTTTATCAATAAATCGGTTCCACTAAGTTATTAAGTTAATGTGTCTAGAAAAATCATTCGTAGGCGATATTCTTTCATTTATAAAGCTTCAATGGCAGAAGCATATAAAATTTCAACGTCATTTTAGCCACTGTAATAAGAAGACTTGATGACAACTATTACATACTTGTATTGTAAATCATAAGCCACACGTACCAAAAAATATGTTGCAATTCTAAACTTTATATACTTGCGAATATTTTAAGAAGTCAGTGGTTAAAAAAAATATGTCGTGACATCATTTTAAAACGGTGAAGTACGATGGCTAAAATGTTATGGTCAAATTGTTACAGGTTTCGATCTGAACTTTTATAATAAATTTAATTGTATTGTCTCATTTAAAGTTGAAAAAAATACTTACGGATCTAAAATAACATTATACGACTCATAACTACTTTTCATGCAAACTTGTTTAAACTTTTTATAAAGAAATACCAAATACTTTAACGGATTACACATAGTTACAAAATTAGTCTTTTAAAAATTGTCCGGGAATATTTTTCGATTTTCTTTTAGACTTTAATGCAGCAATTTTAAATCTAGTAGCCGTCTCTTTCTATCAGCTTTTGTTTTTTGTATATAGCATTTTTGTGTTTCCGTGAGGATTTTTCGGATTTTACATAGCTTTGGCATAAGTTACGATAAAGTAATCGCAATGTCTACATCGGGAAGAAGTTGTTTAATCGACCCAAAGTGTTTTTGCTCCATCTGTCTACAGTATGTTTTCAAAAATTATAGATTGTCAGATTTTAAAAAACTGCGTATTCTGAATATTTTAAAGTGCATATGTGTAATTTAGATAAGCCGTGAGTACCTAATACTGTTTGTCAAAATTGTGTTGTAAGTTTGCTACAATGGGAAAGCGCAAAAAGAATTCCACTGAAGTTCCAAACCCTAATAATCCGGCGGGAGCCACAAAATCACCATGATGATTGCTATTTTTGCGTTGTTGATATAAACGGCATTAATTTAAATAACTGCAACAAATAAATTTATCATGACTTACCGTCTGATAAACGACCAACTGTGTTATCTAATCTAGCTCAAGATACTGTGCCACCAGTTTTACTTTCAAAACAAGCCGAAGCTTCTTCCGAAGTCGAAACAGATGATATAACATAACGTTGATAACTCATATGATCCAGATTTTATTCTCAATATCCCAATAACACAACTTTTGAACCAAAATGAGTTGAATGACCTAGTGAGAGACCTATGTTTTACAAAAGTACAGCCCGAGTTACTCCCTTCTAGATTCATAGAAAAAACATTGTCCAACATATTTTGTCATGAATAAAAGATCTTGGCTGCAAAATGAGCGTAAAGTTCCATTATCTGCACTCTAATCTGGATTATTTTCCTGAAAATCTTGGCCACTTAAGTTATGAACAAGGAGAAAGATTTCACCAGGAAATTTGGACAATGGAGGCGCGATACAAGGGCAGATGGGACCTGCATATGATGTCATATTATTGCTGGAGCTTAAAATGATATTTACCACAGGCTTCTCATGCAAGAAAATCGTTAAAAAGGTCATTTTCGGCTACTTTCGAAAATCTTCTTTTTGTAATTTTCTTTTATGTTTTTCCTACAAAATAAATATATGCTATATCTCAAAAACTAAAGCTGATGCATGAAAATGGTTTTTATTTTCAAAGTCAGGATGTCAAATGTCTACATAAAAGCTAAACAACTTTCTACAAAAAAATTTTTGTCGTTATGTGTTATCGTTATAATAAAGGCATCGTATAGTTTATAATAGAGAATACAATACGAATATACTTAGGAAAAAAATGTGTGATTGTCAACAATGTTTTGACATCATATTCATGAAAATATTTCAGGTATCTTCTCGTATTTACGAATATGTAACTGTATAATTAATTTAAAAAGATTCAATGTTGTAAAGTCGAAATATGTAAAAACTATAAGAAATATAATACCCACTTTCGAAGTTACCAACTCCAAATGCCAATAATATTTAAGACATTTTTAATAAAATAAAAGTTAAAAACACACAAACAAAAAAAGACAAGTAATTTCAGCAATTTATTTAGAAGATTTTAGTATATAAGAAATAATATTTTAATTTAAATAAAAAAAATTAAGTAAATAATATATAATTTTTTCATATGTTTTGTTTTAATGTTACACTTTTTCATTTTAACAATTTCGAATATATCATAAAATTTCCAAACAACTCTGGCAAAATATATGTGAGGAGTAAAAGATAAAAAGAATAAATTGAACGCATAAAAACAGCCATATGTGTATGTTTAACCCAAATTAAATTCTTTAAGAGCATTTTGCATAATCGTATCTTTTACGGCGCAAAATACAAGTTTAATATTTTCAGTATCTGTGCAGATATGTTATTTTTTATTTTTTAATTATAATAAAAAAGAGAATAAAGAAAAATATATTAAAGAAATTAGATACGAAATTTATTTGAGAAACCATAAAGCATTTTACGGCATAAAGAAAAAATAAAACTAGCAATACATAATTAATGAGAAAAACAATAGGCACCATACCTTGTTACGATGTACAGCATAGAATAAGTTTTACTATAAAAAAAACTATCATTTCCTGTAAAAATTCACCTTTGTCCAAATAGGAGCATTCTACATACACTCACACACACACAGTTCACACACTATCAATATGTTAACAATTGAAAATTTATACGAAGCTTTTAAATTAGTTTCAAAAATTTTTATCCACCCGTTTCCACATCATTATAATATCGTATTTATAAGTTTACATTTTAATTGAAACTAAATTCTAAAAGCTTTGTAGTTTTTTATACACTCCACTTACCTGTAGCACATGTAAAATGCGAATAAATAATTTTCTCAGAATCGGGATTTAAATCCACAAACATACGTAATATAAATTCACGGGCGGCTATGGCATCTCTTTGAGGGCCTAAGAAAATAATGTTAAATATATTTAAAGCATATTTGATATCTAGCTACTACTTAGCATTTTTTCCCTTATTAATATTCTAGCAAAATACTTTTATATCAAAAATTCTTAGGGTTTTTTTATAGGAAATATCTACAAATTAGCCATGTTAAACAAATGTTATGAATTAGATAGAAAATAATAAATAAATAAAAAGCTTTAGCTTTGAAAATAATTTTTATTTCGTGTAAATAACCTGTAGCTGTAGTAAAATGAGAATAACACTGACGCTCTGGATCAGGATTTGCTGCCAGATATTTTTTCAATACAAACTGTTTTGCAGCGGCATGATCACATTTAGGACCTTAGGGTCATCATTAAAAAAATTAAATATTTATTAAATAAAAAATTTAATAACAATATACTAATATTAAAAGGATAAAAAGATAATTCTACAGTCATGTCATAGAGTTCAATTTCGTTCGAAAACGGAATTCAATCTATTAAAGTTCAATTCTTCAAAAAACGAAAAATTAAAGATTTTTTCCGAATGAAATTACTCGTATTTGTAATTTTATTAACGGTAATATCATTTTCTGTGTCTTGTAATTTAATTCCCAAAAATTGCTTCGTTTTTTGAGGATCAGAAAATGGAACTGTGTAACATGGCTGATAATATAAATCTAATTCATAAGAAATTTTTTTAATGCTTGAGTTTATTTTAAGTTATTAAATAATAACGTAAACTTATATAAATTTTATTTCCACATATCTACCACCAAGTATTTAATATTTTTTGTTTAATCCGGATTTTAACGGATTTTATTTTTAAGAGAAAACAATTTTATAAAGTATTGTGTTTTTGGACAGAAATTTGTTTGGCCGTTAAAATTTAAATTTTCCATACAAGTTCGAAGAAAAAGTACAACTCTTAAAGTATGGAGTAGTTACTTTTAAGTATTGAGTACCCAAAAATTAGTACAAATACTCAATACTCTAGCCATTTTTATGTTACGAACCTTCTTTTGTCATGATGAGGCTTCCGACTGCTCATATCCACCTCAGAGGTTCCAACCTCCTCATCATTCAAGTACGGCAACATAAAAAATATTAAAGGAAAAAAAACTCAAAACACCAAGTACCATTACTCAATACTTTGCCAACACTATTACAACTGCTCACAATCTCTATTGTTAGGAAAAAGTAGACACTACTTAACTGCTCAACAAAATAAAATATTTTACGCAGAATAATTTTATTGTATTCGAATAGTTTAAAAACAGATTTTTAATTGCAATTTTTGTAATCAATTTCCCAATTTATAACGGTCACAAAAATAATAGGCATGTATATTCGGGTATGTTCTATAAATAGTAAACGAGGGTATAGCTGACATGGAAGTAAATTTAAAATGTGACAATGCTTTGATATTTTCTTTTATTCCATCACCTAATGACTATTAACTATTAATTTTTTTGATTATCAAAACTTCAAAATAATAGGCACGTTTTGTTTGTTTTGTATATATAGTACATACACTGATTTTTGTATATTTGACTTAAACTTATTGTATTGTAACTGACAGGAACAACTTTTACGGCTAAATAATGAATTCTCTCTGTATTGTATTTTCGAATCACTAGTCAATCAATTACAAAATGATGTGTTCTACGACATGTAAAAGTACTAGGTAAAAATATGCGATTATGTAATAATACTGATAGAACAGCGAATGATGCTGCAATGTATCGATGGTGTTGTATACCCTACATTTATTGATAATCTTCTTTGTCTTTTCCTGTATTCAGTCGAGAAGTCGTACAATAGACTTTGAAGCACGCCCTCATATATGAGAGTTGATTACCGTATTGTCTTTCGACACTCGAAATATGGGATCATTCCAGCAAATATCACATTTAATTCTCATGCCCAAAACTTCAAAAGCGTCCTCTTTTTCAATATTTACCTTAACCACAGTCACAGATAACAAGACCTAATAATCACCTCTACACATATCGTCGTGCGGGAGTTTAAGTGCTCTATACGCCATTTTATATTTTTTTTTATATATCTCGAGTTAATGATGCCACTTTCGGTTTTCGACCCCAAATTTTTCAAGTTTGCAATTTGTTTTCGGATATCTCGTCCAGTTTCGAAGATAAATAGCCAATAACGGATTGCAGATTTTAAAAATTTTGGTTTTAAAAACCTAAAGTGGCATCATTAACTCGGGAAATATAAAATGGCGTAAACTCCCGCACGACGATATGTCTAAGAAAATATTAGAATATCCTCCCGGATTCGAACCCACTCTTTAGAAAACTCTCGATTTTAATTTCACTTGAATATCATTATGTTGCTAATCTTAACAATTTAAAAATTAAAAAAAATAATTCTTGGTGGAAGTTATGTTGAAATAAATTTTTTTATCATGCAAATATTTATATTTTATATATTATAAAATGACTTACCATCATATTCAGGAAAATAATCTACCAAATGCGAATACATAATTTTTTCTTCTAACAAGTCTTTCTTATTTAAGAAAAGAATTACTGATGAATTCTGGAACCATGGGTACGTAATAATAGTTCTAAATAAAGCTTTTGATTCTTCCATACGATTCTATTTATAAAAAAAAATATGTAAAGATTTATTTAAAATTAAAGACATCGTCTATAGTTATTCAATTATAATTTACCTCATTATCAGATTCGAATAAAATTTGATCGTATTCGGAGAGGGCCACTAAAAATATGATTGATGTTACATTTTCAAAACAATGAATCCATTTTCTTCTTTCTGAACGCTGACCACCGACATCTACCATTCTGTATAAATTAGTAAGTATATGAAATTATATTAAATAATTATATATGATGAAAAAAAAATTAGTTTGTTATATAAAAAAGCAAACAATAACTACAAAACTAAAATAAATAATAATAAGAAGACAAATGCATAAAATTGCTTCAACTTAACATAAAAAAAAATAAATAAATAAATAATTGAAATAATATGTATAAACACCTACATACTTAATATCCATATACATATATAATACGAGTAATATACATACATACATACATATGTATATACAATATAGCATTTTATTTTTCTATTTAGTTTGTAGACTAATCTAGCAATAAAATTTGCCAACATTTTTGTTAAAATTGTGTACCTAAATACAATGCCATCCAAATCGAATGGATACTCCAGTATACCAGTTGTTGGTACACGAGCACGTAGAATATCTTGCTCAGTTGGTAAAAAGTCTGGCTTTTCAATACGGTCTAAATCGCTTAAATAACTAAAAGTTGATAATTAAGTAATTTGACATTAGTATTGAAATTAAATTTGTTTAATAATGTCTTTTATTTTTGCTTTTTGATTAATATGTCGTCTAACGTTTGTTTGAGGAGTCTATTTAAATATTCTTGTTTAAGTCAAATAGTCATAAAATGCTATAGTTTTTGTGCTAAGTAATCCTTAAAAGGAATAATTTTGTATTATTTTATTTTCGTAGAAAACATTTTAATTTTGCATTTGAATACTTAAAGTGAACTACGCGTTTTGATTACGTTCTTCGTATTATTTTTTGTTTGTTTTGTACACAATTAAATGTAACAAATATAGAATCTTTCCCATCAAGACTTCATAAAAAAAAGAAAAAAATTAAGGAAGATAAAATACTCTAGGTATAATAAAAAAAACGTCACCATTTTAACACAACAATATCTTGTTTTAACATGCACAGAAAATATAATAAAAAAAACATAAAAATTGTTAGTAAGAAAATCTTAAAAATTAACATGCACTTGAAAAATGTTAAAAAACAAACATGCTTTGCACAAATTGCATTACGCAAATATTAAATACCTAAATCGGATTTCTTCTAAATCAAAGGGATATTCAATAATCCCCGTTGTTGGTACACGAACACGTAAAATATCCTGTACAGTTGGTAAATAATCAGGTTGTGCCACACGATCTAAATCCGTTAGATAACTAAAGAGATTTTTAAACATTATTTGATTTGAAAATTATTATATTGTTTTTTTTTTTTTTAACTCGGTCTTTTATGTCCAAGGAAGTGTTTTAAAGGTTTTATTTAAAAAAAAGAGAGAATTCTTTTAAAAATTACAACTTACTATTTAGCTGAATCTGTTAGTTGGTATTCTCTTCGTCGATCATAACATTCTTGTATGCCTGTATCGCCCCATAGCGTTTTAATGGCTGTCAAATATGGATCTTCAAATGAAGTAACTGTTTCGTAATCAATGCTCATGACAAGTTCAGCCATTTCCTAAAATGTTAAATATTGTTAAATTTGTTGTAAGGCAATAGGAAATTATATTCAACTTACGGCACGATCAGCTGCGCCATATGAAATTTGTAACATATCCATAGCTTTAATCATGGACTGCATAGCCATGAATATGTTTTGAAACACTAATTTTATGTAACCACGCTTATCTTCATCTGAATAACCGCTGCCGTGAATAATTCGCATTTGTTTAATAAATGTGGATTTGCCAGATTCACCAGTACCTAATAATATAAAACCATTACATAGATTTAATTTATATATTCATGAAAGAAAAACGAAAACACCGTTTAAACTATAACTTACCTAATAGTAATAATTTTAACTCCCTTCGCGCATCTCTTTTATCACGACGTAATTGCCGTTCTATTTCTTGATTAATACGCTTCTGTTCCTTGGCCTCTTCTGATAAACAGCACTCCATGCTAACTAGTTTTAAAGCTGCTAACGCTGCTTAAACGCCACACGTTGAATGAATTTTATATGAGGTTGAAAAAACAAAAAAATAAATTTATCAAACCAAATTTGTGGTTTCTGATTCTTATTGCAGTAGACGAAATTAAGAAGGCGAAGACGACTTTTTATACGGATTATTTCAAGTTAAAAAGAAAGTGATGGCAAATATATATAGAAATATGGCTGTATTGTTTACTTTAAGTTGGCTTTTAATTAAATGTCCAACTGTATATGCATTTTCTCTTTCGCCGGCGAAGTAGTGTTTTAATTTTACTTAATCTCTTTGCGGAAATTATCACGCCTTTATCCTGGTTGTATACAAATTCTTATAATCGTTTGATGCATATGTTGTTGGTTTATTTGCTTTTATTAATTTTTTGCTTATTGGTGTTTCCTAATTTAGTTTGGTGTTGTTTAATTCCTTTTTTTTTCTTTGTTCTGGTAAAAATTGTTGTGATAGACTTGATAATATTGTATAATTCTACTACATGGAAATGATCATAAATGCCACTAAAAGTTTTTGGTTTGAAGAATGTTAGTTATTCTTGTTTGCTATACACAACTGTTGACAAATCACTTGAAGCACTTTATACACAAACGCTCATCGTTGCTTGCGATTGATGCGGTAGGACAATGTCCAATGTACGACAATTTTTATTTTATTTTTATTAAAATATTTTCTCTTCTGCAAAGAAAAAGAAAGACAAGATAGAATATTTAAATTAAAACGATTATTTATTAATTTTAAAAACTTTTCGAAAATGTAAATACGTAGTATGTAAATCCTAATTAAAACCGTTTTTAAAATTTGAATAGCACGAAAATATTTGCCGTTATTGATCTTAAAATGTGGCTTACAAAATGCAAGGTTAACTAACAACTAACAGTGATTTTACGTTACAAAGCAAGCCAATAATTTAATTAAATCAAGAGTATACATTCTATATGTATACGAGTATTTTGTAAGAACACAAAATCACCTGCTTTGCTAATTTTTTAAAACAAAAACGAAGATATTTGTAAGTAAAAACGAAATTATGAAAACATATTTCACTTTTGCTTTATCTATTTTAAATATTGATTATTTTTTCTCTAATGCTTTTGGACGTACATTTTTGTAAAAGAAATATAAGTTAATACCATTAAGCTATGTTGGTATTTCCTAATATCTAGAATAGTACAGATAATTCCTAAAAGAAATTATTGATTAGAAAAGAAATAAATCTTCAATTTACAATAGAGCATTTAAATTTCAAGACTAATGTTTTTAGTATTCTTTTTCTATTCACTAATATAAAATACAAAATATGTATGCTAGTCTACTTTATTATAATGTTGTGTTATTATTAAAATTTAATATATGTTTAATGTAACTTTCATTGGTTTTATTAGACAAATTATTTAATACAATCTTATAAACATTTCTAACACTGGATTTTCTGTTACCAATTTTTTGAAATAAAATTATAAAAAAAAATATTAATAATCACCTTCCTTATTCGAATGTTCTTTTTTATTTTATTTTTTTTTTCTTTTAAAATTTATAAATTTTAAAATAAATCACAGCGCCGCTCTTGGTATTTTTACAACGGTTTTGGCTGATGATTTTGGTAAAACTATTCGTGTGTTTGGTAGTAAATGTCTTTAGACTTTTCAATACTTCCAATAATTGCTAAATGACCGTTTACAACAACAAAAACTTAAAGAAAAATATTTCCAAACAATCTGTTTCTTTTATAAGTCATATAGGCAAAAACCGATTTTGTTTTTTCCTAATTTTCTACCATTTTCTATTCTAAGGCTTACCACAACCACTATACTCTTCCAGAAAGGGCGGAAAATAAAAGAAAAAAAAATTCAAAACTAAGGCTTCTTCAATAGTATCATTTTGTACTACTGTAAGAAAAACCTCGAACTTTTCTTTTTACCATGGCCATTACCTCCAATCAACATTTTGAATAATTCAAATGTTGGTTTGTTATAGATTCTACGACGAAATACTGTATCATGTGCATGTGACGACGTCATATATTGTACGATAATCCAATTGTCTGATAGTGAACCTCAATGGCAAGGTTGGCTTTTCTTTCTATAAACACTTTTGAAAAATTTTGTTTATTTTCTGGTAATAAGGGAAGTATTCAAATGCGAACGAATACGGATTTAGCGATAATGGAATTAGATTTATTTTCCTGACTTATTTATTTCCTCTGACAGCAGAGCTTAATTATTATTAATAAGTTCTTTTCATTTTTATTTTACTTATTATGAATAAATATGTATGTCAGATATAAGTTATTTGTAACTCGATCTTAACATGGTTTAACAAAAAATCTATTTTTTTTTGCTTAATGATACAGAAATTAAAATATATATAAGTATAAAAATAATATTAATTATTTAAATTTAATTAATAAATTAATAATTGAAAATATATGTATATCCTGCAGAAAATTTGAAGGAGCGATTAGGACAAGTTCAAATGTAACCCAAAGGGATGTATATGTACGTTTGCGGACGATATAATTCATTATTCATAGATTAGAGAAATCTTTACAATACTCTATGCCCCTAATTTAGGTTATGACTATAGTTTTTAAAGTACGGACAATAGTCTGTGAGCAATAACATTTGCTCGATTTATGTATACTCTGAACATTAGTAAAAAGAGATGGCAAAAATAATGGAGAATTTCAAAAGGCATCTTATACCATGTTCACACGAATAGCAAATATCGAGGTTCGCTCTCTCATTCGCGGTTTGAGGCCGAATCTTGTTTGAAACAAGTAGATTCACCATACAAAATTGTGAGACCGAACCATCGTGTTTCATTTTAAATCTCGTTGCGAACCTCGAAGAATTTGCTCTCATTTCTAATTTTGATAACAATTTATCGCTAATTTATCTGAAATAAGAAATTTACCCATGTAATATAAAAATCAGAGAAGCAATAAACAAAATCATACAAAACAAGAATGCAATCCTAAATATGTAAGTATGTATGTGGTATGTAGTTTTACCTTGTGATATACATAAAACAGAACTGCCAAAATGAAACACTAAACTGTCGTCTGAACGGTTAGTTTCGGAATCGTGGTTCACAGAGCGAGCCAAGTGGTTCATATTGTCGTGTGAACATAGCATTACTCAATATTCTCCCCAACGGTTATGTTAACATTTTTCTATTTTTTTTAACTATAAAATGTACTAAAATTGGTCTAATACACAACGATTTTCGTATTCGAGCTTACGGAACAACGTTTCTCGAAATCCATAAAAATACAAACTGTTGTACTACGACTCTCTAAGTTGAATGTCAAAATGAATGAAAAAATAGTCGTTCATTTCATTTCATTCGACAAAAAAGAACAGCCAATTTATATGGTATGAAAACATCAGAAAAGTAAGTATTTTTGGAATAAGCTTTATAAAAATTGTTTCCCTATTTATTTTCTGTTTCCATTAGCAAACTATACAGCTCTACTACTGTATACTCATTTCAGCATTTCAATTTTTTTTATAACAAATCAAGAATTAAAGTTTTTTAAACAATTAAAGTTTTTATTTTTTTGCCGTCATATCTCCATTATATTTTACTGTTCGTAGCAGACTGCTTTATAATATTTAATTATTTTTAACATTTTGTGTCACCCGTTTCCTTTTATTCTGTTACAAATCCATTGTAGTCGAAAATGTTATGTACTTATACGTAGTACCACAAAGAAATAAATTCGAGGACCAATGACAGTAATCGAGTGTTTTACTTCGTTAGCAACAATTGTTACCAACTCTGTAAGAAAAACAACTTCCGAGAACATACCAAACACACCAAAAAGGTCAAAGAAATAAAAAGCACCATTCGTTATCTTCTAAAAGTATACATACATATGTGGCCTTTACAACCCTGTGTCAGGATTACGGCCTAGCTTCTCGCAGCACTCATGTTGTGTGTGTCAATTTTTATCCATGAGTACCGGGACCTACAGTTTAATGTCGACTCCGAACGACAGACTTGAGAAGCTTGTTCACGGCAATTAGTTACTCTCAGAGCTTTTGCCAGAAGACTGCTGAGAGGTAGTCGCCGAAAGAAATATTTTTTTCATATTTCTTTTTTTGAAGATGTCAGAGCCTGGAGTCGAAAAAGTTCTAAAAGTATAGGGTGGGAAAATTTGTGGATAGGAAATAAATTTACTTAAAATCACATTTTTTCAGTTTTATTGATACTAATGTAATGTAGAAATACGGTAATTATTAATGGAATATGACGTCTGAAAATTTCCACCTCTAGCACGTCGGCAAAAGTTTGCTTTTTTACAAAAATTTTAACCATACATATGTACATACATATATGGCCATTACAACCCTGTGTCAGGTTGAGAGTGTCAGGGTCATTTCAATTCAAATGAATTGGAAATGAATTACAATTCGTTTTTCTAACTCATTTGAATTAATTCAAAATCAATTGAAATGAATTTTAATTCATATTTGCAAAATTCAAATAAATTGATTCAAATTTCATTCAATTCGTTTTTATGGAAAAGAATTAATTCAAAATTTTACCAATTCAGTGTATGAATGATTTACGAATTAATTCTGTTTGAACAATAATATTTTTTGTATTAAATTCAATTAATATTTAAATTCCTTTGAAAATACTTTTAGTAATGTAAGGTATTATTTGAAATTTAATGGAATTTTAAATGATCAAAATTAAGTTGCTCTCACTGTCAATTTCATTCCAATTATCATTATTTATGAAATATTATATATACAAAAAATATCATATTGTTTTGGTTTCCTTTTAATTTTTATAATCATATATACTAATTAGATTGGTGTCTACCACACACACCAATCCAAATTCAAAAATGAATGATTCGTTTACAACTCTGGTCAGAGTTACGGCCTAGCTTCTCGCAGCACTCATGTTGTGTGTGTTAATTTTTATCCATGAGTACCGGAACCTACAGTTTAAAGTCGACTCCGAACGACAAATTTGAGAAGCTTTTTAATGACAATCAATTACTCCCAGAGCTTTTGCCAAAAGACTGCTGAGAGGTAGTTGCCGAAAGAAATAATTTTTCATTTCTTTTTTTTTTTTTCAAGATGTCAGAGCTGAGGTTTGAGCTCGGAGCTATCGTCTTGGTAAGTAAGAAACTCAAGTTTAAATAAAACTTCGATTAAACTTTTAATAAAAGCACAATACAATTCAATTATGTACTTACATATAAAAACTAAAAAGAAATAATAAAAAATGTGTACATTAACCTGTATTTTTATTAAATTTTCTTACAAATCTGTATTTTAAATTTCAAAGGCGCACATTTACAAATTATCACTAAATGTTAAGTAATTATTTAAGTCGTTCACATATTGTTACTTTCAGCACGAACAGTTTACACTTAATAATGTGTAAAGGCTGTGTAAGAGAAAAGATTTGGAGTAACGTAGTATTTTCCAAATTGGAAAATTTTAGTTGCTAGTTAGTGAAAACGTATCACAACAAGAAATTTAGTCAGTTCTTAATATTTTGTTGTGACCAAAATATATATTTACTTAGTGATATATGTATATTTTATTTTAATGCCAACTTGGCGTTTGCAATGTGAAAATTAAATTTTTTTTATATTTTCTACTTGACATTATCTACGATACGTAATCAGCATCGTATGTTGTTTATGTAACATATTTTCACAGCTGATGCCGAGGTACACGATACGTTTTAATAAAGTTTGAAAAACCTGAATTAAAAATTTGTAATAAAAGCAGTCTTAAGACAAAGTTTGTGAGATCAATATAAGGGTTTCCTCCCAAACAATCTCTAAAACTTTGATTGCCTTATTTATGCTTATCCTTTTAAATAATTTTTACGAAATTATTATAAAAAACTTAAATTTCAAATGCATAATGAAAACACTTAAATAGCCTACATCGCTATTAATAATATGAAGTGTGTCTAATCGCACAGTAAAGAAGCCTATGAACGTATTTTGTGGATTTCGTGAAGCAGCAGTTAGTAAAATGCATTATTAATTGACAGCTGCGAGGGAATTAATCGTTAATCTTTGTATGTAAAACAATTACATATAAAAAATGTAATTATTATATTTAAATATGCATTACAGCAACAATAATAAAATTATGTTTTTAACCACTTTTTTATTGTTTCTTTGAGCTAAAAGCCAATTTTAAACTTTGCGGTTAAATGTGAGTCAGACAGTGGATAAACATTATTATCAGTTTTTTTTCTTTTTTTTTTGTTTTCTATGTTTTTTTTTTCTTTTTTGACAAATCATTTTGAAAATGTTTGTATATTGTACACTAATTTATGACATTAAAAAAACCGCACTTTTAATTAAGACGATTAAGAAAATAAGTAACATTTTAAACAGTAATGTGTTTATTCCTTTTGAACTACTTTTTAAAATACAAAAGCAATAGTACTAGACAGTATTCTATTATATTATCACCATGGTATAATCATCATAAGGTAGTCCCGCTTTACCAAAACAATTACAGCTGCTTACTTGGAATTGTCAAAATCTTATTCTTCTTCTTTGTTATTTATTTTGACGTTAAGCAAATTTGAAATTAAATTTTTTTCTTTGACAACAAATTAGAAATTAAAATTTAAAATTATGAAATGCAATACCAAATTATCAATACCAAATTTAGTTTTTTATTTTTGTTTTCAATATAAATTGCAAAAGGTTTATATATTTTTTAATTTATTTATATTTTCCGACATACACACACATACACTCAATACAAATGATTTTTTCAATACAGTTGCATATTTAATAAAATATAAATTTTTACAATAAAATTTATCTATTCATTTCGGGCTACTGTTGATGCAGCCATCTAATGCGCCATGAGGTAGCCTCTGGCTAATTATATTTTACAACCGGCGAATGTATTATATTGTTACAGAACAAAAGTAAAATTTTTAGCTTTTAAAAAAATTTTACACAAAATAAAAAAAAGAAGAGGAAGAGTTTGTTTACAATAATATATTTATTTGTGTACAACAGCCAACTACAGTGTTGCTTTTATTTGACAATTCTAAGAGCAGCAGGGTTGCAAAACTACAGGGTTCTATGCTATTTCAAACTGGGACTACCTTATGATGATTATACCATGATTATCACGATGTTCTTTTTTTTAATACGAGTATATACAGACTGCAGTCGCATGCTACTTGTTATGTGAATATCATGCAAACTTATAAACATGTAACGCTATGTGCTTACATACATATTTTTAGAAGTTAATGGTAAAATAAAATATAAAATTGGTAAATGTTTTTTGTCTTCGTACTTGAAAAGCTTTGTAAAATTTTTTAAGGATTAGATGTAAACTCGGCCAAGAATTGTCAATTCAGTGAAAGCTGTTCTCTATGAACATTTTTTCCCCAGGTGAGTAAAAAATGTCGGCAAATTTGCTCATGATTTTAACCATTAGAACCGGAATAGAACAGAATTCTGGTTCTGTATATCACAGTCGGATTAAACGTAACATGATCTCAGTGAAATGTACTGTCTGTGAAAAATGATGACCATTTTCAGATCTTAGTTAAAATTCTCCCATTTCAGCAATAGCAACATAAGTTTGAAATAGTTTCATATAAGTTTCGCTAATACTCCCATCTAGCGGCTATGGTACTCTGACACAAGAAATAAAATTGTTGTCACAAAATTTAGGCACGATAATGACATCCTCATAGCTGCTGTACAGGAGACAATGTAGACATACGGAAGGACAAAAATAGAGATCATTGCGGTGGACTCGCATTCATAATTAAACGAAATACACCCATCCTATATTTAGAAGTCGTTAGTATATCGATATGTACTGAATCGTCAAAGTCTATCTTGTATGTGATGGAAATCGATTTCGATTAAAATTAAAATCGATTGAAATTTTAAGTTGCTATAACTTCCAAATCTGAAAAGACTTGGAATTCCTTTTCTACTCATACAGACGATTTCAATTTCGAACGAAATTGTTCTTAATCACATATCGGTATATTTCAACACAGAGTGGTTACTAGGATATACTTGGCGAGTTATGGGAGCTGGTGTTCCCAATTACCGAACCATCCGTTTGGTGTATCTATCTCCACAAGGTGATAGTAAGGACGCCCATTCTATAGCAAGACTAGAATGGGCGTGCTTTAAGATCATACCAGACAATTTCCCAAATTAAGACAACTTGTTTATAGTATTTGGCACCACTTGTCAGTGTAAAGGAAATATGTATACAAAGGGTAAGAATATGTTTATTTTTGTTAATTGTGTTGAATAAAAATACTGTTTAGGTGTACGACTTAAATAAAATAATTCCTTGCAGTCGTAAGTAGGAATTGACTAAAAAAATATTTTTTTTTTCAACTTATTTAATCTCTTTTTCTATTTTCTAAAGTACCATTTACCTTATAATAAACTAATTTGTCTGTATCTATATATAAGTGGTATGCAAATTGTACTTATTTTTCTATTTTTGAGATAAAACAAGATTTATCTAAGAAATGTTATCTTAATAAACTATGTCAACTATGTCAACTATGCGCTAAAAACGCAATAAACGACTTGACGTAATAGTGAACGTTTTAACGACTTGAAGATAGCTCAGCATGATATTTAAACTCAAATTCTTTCAAATATAATAAAAGCAAAATTGAAATGTTAAATTATCATTTATTAACTCTTTTATTTTGAATTATTCTTTATTTAAATTTTAAATAAATAGCCAAAGTTTCTTTGTCACTTTTCCTCTGACAAATGCATACATTTATGGCTATAAAACACGCATATATACATATATATGTGTGCATGAATGCTAATTTAAAATCTGGTTCATTGATATGTTTAATGAAGTGTAATTTAGTCATCCAACTCCCAACCTATTCTGTATCCTGTGTATTAATGTATAGTTTTTTAATATAAAAAAATACAACTTTGCTAAAACAATAAATAAAATAACAATAAAAGCTTATATCGTTTATATCGGTTTCATTTACATGCAATCATCAGTATCTTTTTTTTTCTTATCCGTTTTTAGTCGCCGTGGTCTAGTGGTTAGTATGTTGGCTTAATAAGACGATAGCGCCGGGTTCTAATCTCAACTCTGACATATTAAAAAAAATCTCTGGGAGTAATTGACTGTCATGAAAAACCTTCTAAAATTTGTAGGCCGGATTCGACTGTAAACTGTAGGTCCCGGTACTCATGAATAAAAATTAACACACACAATATGAGTGCTACGAAAAGCTAGGCCGTAACCCTGACACACGGTTGTAATGGCCAATTATGTACATATGTATGTATACGCATTTAGGTGTATTTTTGTCAAAGGAGAAAAACTTTCTTACATTCAAACTATCTTTCTACTTGTTCCACCCTATTGTTATACAACTAGGAACATGGACACGATAGTCCAGGGAGACCTCTATAGAGCTCCATAGGTACTATAGCCAGATTTTGTAAACTTGGAGTTAAAAAAATGACGAAAATTTTTAGACGATTAGTGATCATTTTGTATTTCAAAGTTTAAAACTGTCAACAAATATTTAAATACATTTGGGTCGGAAGTTAATGAGGTAAAATTTATTCTAATTAGTAGGGACATAAATATTGTTACTACTTTAAACGTACCCATTAGAATAGTAAAATTGAACATACCCTTTTATTATCATGCTTTTTCGGGAATTTGAAATTTTGTTGATTTTAACAATGCAGTGTTCAGATAAAGAAAACCGTATCGCAGTTATAGCACTTTTTAAGTGTGGAAAGAAAAAAAATATATTTTCAAAAAGCTCCGCCCGCTCGGAAAAAGTCGTATGTTCGTCTACAGATGCATACAATTGTTTGAGTAGACCGGAGATAAAAAAGACCGCCCCCGGTAGTCCCGTCCAACTACCGTTCGAACACAGCAAATAATCTAAACTCTCAAAGCAAAAATTCAATTAAATCCTCTCCTAAAACAGAAATTCATGGCCCGTCAGATGAAAATCACTACAAAGTCCAAAGAGGGGCTGACTGCAATAGCGATCTTCATTTGTTTGTTGCCACTAAAAGTGGCAGCAATTGGAAAACACAGCCAAAAACAAGAGATTTAACACCAACAAATTAAGCCATCCTGAATACCACAGAGAATTTGTCAACACCCTACAAGAATATTCAGAATTTTATGGTCCCGATGCAAATTTCGATTGGCCAACGAATAAATCCAAATTCTTAAACGCGGCAAAGGATTGAAAAGGATACAAAATAACCGAATAAAAGAGTGGAATTTGGATGAAACGAGGGTTTCATATTAAAAAGGAAGAAATATAAGGCTGACATTAACAAATCAAAAACTCGAAACAATTCTAGTATAGCACGACAAGAATAAAACCACATAGATGTTGGCGTTAAGTGTAGTGTCAGATGTGAAAAACGTAGCTGGACCGCGGATCTTGCCCTAGGAAACATACAGAAGCAATGATCTATACAAAATAATTAGAGAACTAGGAAGGAAAAGTTTTTCAACAAGAATAACAATGGATGTTTGGTAAAGCCAAGGTTCGGTTAAATGAAGATATGGACAGAACATTAGACTAATTAGCTGAATTCCACATCAACGCAAAACGCACACACATGTCGTTGACTACAACATTCACAAAGGCAAGACATACCCATCGACAATTCCACGCTGTCTGAAATAGCAAATGCAATCAAAAACCTTAAAGACAACAAAGAACCTGGAATTGTCAACATAGCCCCTGAGCTACTGATTTCAACGTCAGCGTCCAGCTCTTAAATGAATTCTGGACAGCCAACAATCTCAGCGAGAACTAAAAGAGGGCATTATGAAAGAAAGGAGACCTTAGGGAGTGTAGAAACCGGAGGGGTATTAAGTTCTTCATCATTGTAAACAATTCGCAGCAAACATGCTTGTTTCGCCCCAATAAATCCTGTGTTGATCATATTAACATCATGGAAATAATTACGGAACAATCGGTGGAATGTAGTTCACCACTGTATATGGTATTCGAAGACTTTTAAAAGGCGTTTGACACCCTACACCATTACGCTATATAAAATGCAATTCCTTGCAAAGTAACGGGGAGAGATTCTACTACAGATTTCAGAAGGATATTTCGGAATCTGACTTAATTGGCTTTATTGTGAGTTTTATTTAAGACGGCGTAATATGATTCGAGTTTCCCTGAAATATGTGAAATTCCCTACTCCTTTAAATCAACGGAATAGTTTAATCCTAGTTTACCACCAGATTTGCTAGATTAATTTCCAATCGTGTTTGTTATTTTAACTGGTAATTATACGCAGAAATACACGACAGTTGAGTCGTATAGAACCGTAAACTTTTTAACGCTGACTTACAATAGCTCTGATTAATTTGTCTTTTATCTTAATTTTAAGAAATATTGAAACTAAATTCTAATAATAATTCCTAAATTAGCAGGGTGACAGACATATAAAAATTGCATAATCTTTCTAATTGCACACAATTGTATCGTAAGAGAACAAAATATGGATCATGTTGTTTAGCACTGTGTCCACATTTTGTGTCATATCGGTAGTTCAGTGAAACAAAATTTTTACATGTTTAGTTTAATGATAAATTCGAATAAATAATACTTTTTAAAATGTAATTTAAGTTTATTTGTCTACTTACCCTTGTAAATGAAATATTTTCCCCCTTTCTTCTTAGGCGTTTCTAAAATTTATTAACTTCTTAGATTTTATTTTAGTAACTTTTAGAAATTATAAAAAATTTGTATAAAAAAGTACTGTTGTTTTTGGTATTAAATAGTTGTTTTTGTTGTTGTTGGTGTTGACACTACTACAAGAGTATATTTTTTATTAAAATTTTTTCTTTCTTTTTTTCGCTCCTGGCACTGCATACACTGCCGTTCTCGCCCTTTTGGGTTTATTTTTTTATCTTTTAATAAATCTATTAAAGATTAACAATTAAATTAACATAAACACTGCACACATGCATATTTTTTCATATTTTTTGTGAAAAACAAAAATTATAAATTTAAAAAGGAAAAAAACAAATTTCGCATGTTGTTGTTTTATTAGTTTTTAGCACTTTTGTAAGATTTCTTTTCATTTTTTATTTTTTTGTAATTTTCCTGTATTATCAGGATTTGTGGGAAATAATTTATCAATGAAAGAAGACTTTTTACTGTATAGGTATACGAGAAAAGGAAATTCGGCACATATTTTGGAGGGTGAAAAATATAGAGAAAAATTATTTCTATACAAAATACAAAGAATTTAGTTGAAAAGATACGGCACAAAAATTGCGTGACATTAGATTTAATTCTCACTTTTTCTAATTTCTTTTCTTCAATTACAGTGTTGTCAACTTATGTATTTACCTTACACTTAAATTTGCAAATAAAAACCGATATTTACAATGAGATGTTTAAAACGAACTACTAGTTTTTTTAAATACTATTGAAATTCGATTAATCGGTTCGAATGAGACGTATATAAAATAATATCGTGTGTATTCGAATGAGCATACACAGGTGCTACAATATTAAATTTTAATTAAAAATGAAAAACAAAATTAGAAGCAGAAATATAAAAGAAAATTCTCGCAGAAGTAAAAATATTTTTATTTACATATAAAAATTAGTATAACAATTATGTATATATTTAATCAACATTCAACATTGCGTGCCAATACCAAATGTTTAAACGTTAGATCGATCACATTTTATTTAAATAAAAATAAAGTTCTAAAAATAGAGTATTGCTAGCTATTTTGGAATACTTGTTTCACTATTCACTATATGTTAGGTTACTTAGTTTCTCTGTGGTAATTAATTTATGTTTGTATGAATGGGATTTTCTAAGTTTATAATTTTAACAACTTAAGGTAAAAAAAAAAAAATTAAAAAATTATCAGTAAATGGGAAATTATAAGCGTCAATAGCTACCGTTATTTGTTTATAAACATTATTGATTTGCAAGTAATAGAATACGGAAAGTTAAAAACTAAAACAAATTAAATATCTCGGAATTATAATCCATAAAGATATACGGCCTTATGTATAATACAAAATTAGCAGGTCGTTGTACACAGGGGCTAAGTTTATCATTCCCATACTTGGAAATTCTTAATCAAAGGTACAAGGAATTTAATTTTTTGGATAATCTATAGCGGGTGATAAAATTTCCAGTTTTTTGTCCCATGTACTAACGAATTGCTAATTTTTCATTATACATACGGCCGTTACTATTGTATTCCTAAAATTATTATATGTATTATAATAAACCACTGTTTCAAACAAATTTACAAAGAAGTCGACTTCAGATGTTACAAAACAGTATAATTTGTATGCTATTATTGTTTCATTTTAATGGTAATAAATTTACAGCGGCTGCAAATAAATACATATCTAATTTTATAAATAGAAAAAAAACTTAAAATTCCATAAAAAAAGAAGTTGGTAGGTATTTCATTTTTTAGTACACTTTTAGCAATCGTAAAATCATAATTTTTCTAAAAATACAACATTAGTTGCATTTTAAATCACAAATCACTAATTTTAGTTATATGTATTTAGATTCACTTTCTTAGTTTGTTTTCGCAAAGAGCGTATTATTTTTTCACTTTAAGCGTTTTTAAATAAATCGCTAATAACAGTCTTTAAAATCACTAAATTGACAACGGTATTTCAAATGCACCGCCTTATCGACAAATACAAAGTAAACATTAACACATTCTAAAAAACTTTTTCGTAGGGGGAGTGTGGGGTTCTTTAATTCTTTTTATATATTTTTTTCTCTTTTATGCTCTCTCACGTTATTATCAACATTGCGCACGAATACACATATTGCAGGGCGAGGTTCCTCAAACGAATAAGTATTAACAATTTTTTTCATTATTAAACAAAAAATATATGAACATTTTTAAATAAATTCATACGAAATATACATATGCGGCTTTTAGCGATAAACTAAAGATTTTGACACTTTAATTATTAAACTAATCATAAAAAGTTTAGGAAACAAATATTCAACAATTTAACGATATTTTATTTTTTTTTTCACAACGTTATTAGTACGATTTAATCATTTCCCACTAGCATCGATTGAATTATATACTTTTTAAACAAAATAGAAAAAAAACCGGTCTACCTATGTGTTTTTCCATGAAGTCCGTAAATTTATAATTGTGCTCTTCAGAAAATTCAAAAGAGAAAGCATTCGATTCGCCCCTAAAAAAAAGTCCTTTTCAATTGAAATTAAACCAAATTAAACAACAACAAAAAAAAGAAACATTTACCCCGGCTGTTGACTTTTGTATTTTTTCTTGTACTTTTCGTTCATACATTCACTACTTTTTAACTTTATAAAACAGCTTGCTCGCATATCATTAAGCAGCTTTAAATGGATCTTTTGATATTTAATTAAATTTTATTAATGCATTTTGTAATTCTTCTATAGTTAAATTAATTTTTTTATATTCCTTCTTTTACTTTTTTCTTCATAATTCTTATTCTTTTTTGAAAACACTCTCTCACTCTTTTTTTGTATTTTTAATTTTTTTTATAGCAATTCTGCTGTTAACAGAATAGCAGCGCTGCTTTGGATAAAAATGAAAAAAATAGACGAGCCCCAATAGAAAGAAAATTTTTACTAATAAAATTTCCCACATGCTTTTTTTGATGAATTTTAATTAAAATTTCTTAAAATTTGTATGATATTTCACTTTAATTGTATAGCTTTACATTTTATTCTCTATTATTACTAAAATTTATTTAGTTATATTGCAAATTACTGAATTTATTTTATTTTTAAATAGAAAATTTTCTTTTTATTACCACACACAACACAACGTACAAGCAGAGTTCCAGGGCATACAATAAATTAAAAACCTAACGGCGTTTTAAACATTTGACAATTCGTATGTATAGCATATTTATACCGGCGTAATACTTATTAGCTATGATATACACGTCGATAATACTGTGTTCAGAGCTGTATTTATGGTATTCATTTTTGTAACACTTGACAATGAGTTCCACAGTAGTGGAATATAAACAGTGATAAAAAATGCTTCTTTAGTTTAATTTTATTTTAATAACTTTTTATTCAGTATTATATACCTAATATAAAAATAATGTAAAAATAAATTCTTTAAAAATTCATACCCAAACATTTTAAATAAACAAATTTTTGAATTTTTTTTCATATAAAATTAACAATAAAACTTAACAACAAAGGCATACATGTTAATGAAATTATCATAAAAATTTTGAAATACATAATTATTTATTACCTTATTTATTTATTTTTATTATATTAATTTTAATTGTTTCTTTGTGTAAATACATATGTAAATATTAATAGCCTATAATAGATATTTTTAAATATTTGTGTTCTATTAAACGCTACTGTTACATAAATTGTTTTACAAATAAATTGTTTTTATAAAATTTTTTTGCTTTAGTTTGTTAAGATGTTTAAAAATTTCATTTCTTGATATGATATGCCAAAATATAAAAATAAACTAAAATTTACAAAGCAATAATAAAACTAGATTTTAATAAACATTTTAGTTTGTTTAGCTGTAACTACAGCTGTGTGTTTTCAGTTAAAATATGAAAAATGATAAAAAAATTTTGAATTGAATTTAAAACTTTTAAATTAATGTTATAAAAATAATAAATTAATTGAGAAAGTTGAAAAGTACAAGTAAGTATTGAATTTTAAAATTGTAAAGAACTAATAAACATTTATAAAACTAACTAACTGCCGTATTCATAAAAATTTAAATAGTTTTTGTTACGCGCCGGCTGAATACATACATGCATAAAAATAATTATGTTGAAATGGGATATAGCATACAATATCAACCCATACAAAATACTAGGTTAAGTGGCATGGCGTGTTGTGTTGCCCGCTAGCTCCATAATGAGCGAAATGTGGTTCTCAACCCGGTGATTCAGCGCGTGAACACATAACACTCTCCACATGCCACAAGAGAGTGTGAAAAGAAATAGAAATATCCAAAATATTTCAAAAAAACAGAAAAATTGTAAAACACATGTACAGGAATACTCGAAACATTTTTACAGCGTTAGTAAATTTGGGTGACAAGATGTTGTGTTCACCTCTGGGTATATTTAGCCCTCCCCTAAGCCATTGACAGATTTTATACCCGAAATTTCACTGTCCCTAAAATATGACCATGCTGCCCATTCAGGCACTTACCATCCCATTCCAGCGCTCTCCTCTATCCATCGAAATAGTTTACTGAGACATTTTTTCGATTTTCATTCTAGGACAAGTTTTATTGAAATTAAAGAAACAGGACATTGTTATTCAATAAATTGACTTAAAATTTAAACACATGTAATATATGGTAAGTATATAAGGGATATGATATAAAAAGAATTATAAATTTTGTAATTTATATAAATCAAGGTTATGAATGTATATACAAATTTATGGGTAAATACACGTGTGAATTTGTATGTAAATTCATAGGTAATTTATGTAAAAGAAGGCTTAGATTAACTATGTGGATTATACAAATAAGTACATGTATGAGAAATTTAACCAAAAAACAGTATTGTAAAATTTTGTAATTTTGACACATACGGATTATGAATGTATATATAAATCTATATGTGAATCCACATGTAGAATTAAATGTAAATTCATATGTAATCCCGTATGTAAATTCGCACGCAATTTATACAAAAATAGGAAGCTTAGGGTAACACATGGAATTTATAAGAATTTATGTAAGAGTTTTAATAGGAAAGAATTACAAAATTTTTTAAACTAAATACATAAATAAGGAATATACATATTTTACATAAAACCTGAAGCGATGATGAAACGGCCGGATGAAGATGATGATGACGCTGTGATGAAGCTGGATCTGATGATGAATGATGTTGTCGCTGGTGATAAGGACAGGCTGAAGATGATGGTGCTGATGATGGATTTGTTCACCACAAGTTCTTGGCACTTCTTTTCCATTCGCTTTTATTTTCATATTTTGGTTTTAATAAGAATGTTTTCTTCGTATTTTTTGTTTCTTATTAGTTTTTTTTTTTTTTCTTTAATTCTTTAACAAATTCTTATAGGTTTAACAGTATTACTATGGTTTTTCATTTTCTTTAGGTTTTTGTTCAATTTGTTTGCAATAAGGAAATTACAATGACAGTTTAAAATTTGTCTTTTGTTTCTTTATCACAGTAATTTCTTCTCCTTTTACTTAAGGAATAAACCATGTTAAATATTTTCATAATTTTTTGTCTTTTCTCCTTTTATTTTGACCAACTCTATAAGTTAAGGAGGTTTAGTTTACTTGGCTTTAATTTATTTTTTTTTTCTCGCATTTTGCACTTTCTTCGTATTTCAGCTATTGTTTTTTTTCTTTTTGCATTTAGTATTTAATTATGCACATGATTATGAAATAAAACAAATTAGAATCGTTTAAGCAAAAAAAAAAAAGCTTAAAAGTTCTACACAATTCGATTTTTTTTTTTTTTTTATATATATATGTTTTTATATATATATGTATATATATATATATTTTATATAAGTATCTATATATTTTCCAACAAAAGGGTTAATGAATTTCCTTCTTATTTTCTGACGCGTCATTCATTCCCATACCGATTATTAGTCTAATGAATATCCGCGTGGTCACAATATTTGTAGCATGGAACACACACACCCCGCAACACCATACTGACGGACAGTTTTATATCCGTGAAGAGACAAAATGTTTTCAAATGTATCAGTCCCGAATTTCTTTTTCCTTATTTTCGGCCTTTGACTCTTCCTTACACAACTATTAATTACACTCACTAGCACAAAACTTTAAATATTATTTTGAGGCATAACCTCAATGTAGAACACTTGAAAAACTTTTCTTTTTAAAGCTCGACTTCTGTCAGCTTTCATAGTCAACTACTGAATGAATGAATATTCATATTAATGACAGCTTCTGACCTCATTAAAAAAAAATCTCGCTCAAGAAGCTCTACAATTTGTCCCTTTCTTCCACATGGGCCAAATGGATGACAGCCATATTTATTCATGGCGTCTGGGCGCGCGCTAGCCTGTCATTGGTCAATTTGACAGCGCCAAAAGTAAAAACGCCATGACAAAAGGGATCGCAACAATAACCAAAGTTGCATTTGACAGGAATGACAGAGCTGCAAAATAAAGGACAGTTGCCAACCTTATGTCAGAAAAAAAAATTGCTAGAATTCTTATTAGCCCGTGCAATTAAAATTTCCAGTGTGGACAATATAAAATGGAAGAAATAACAATCCGTAACAAACCTGCTTCGTGACGAGATCTATGATCGATGGGAGAACAGGCAGGATTGTGTCAAATTCGTGTACATTCTACAAATGAAAAGCCGTATCAAGCAATGAGACTATTCACGAGGTGTGAACGTTATCGAAGCCCAAACGTGTGGCTCGACCCACACCCTGAGATAAGAGTTCTCAAGCTCTACCCATTAAGTTAGCCGGGCAAGAAGGCAAAAAAAAATTAACTATGAGGAAAATAAGAACTTTAGGGACGAATATCCGAAGCATGGTATTTGCCTATATAATTTCCCTGTAGGTCCTCATGCTCATGCAGGGGTTTGCCGATTTCTTCCTGATCCTGCCCTTTCTGTATCTAGAGTAGAATTTCCCATTGGTTGCCTTCCTTGAATCGATTTGGTCATAGATCTTTACAAACACCTCCTGACCTACATTGAAATCCTCCGGGGTGTACTGCGTATCACATGTTCTGCATGCCTTCTCATGTATGATGCCAAGACTACTGCATGTTTTTTCTTGCATAAGTTGAAGTTTTTCGGTACGCTTAATCATACTATCATCCTTACGTAATTTCTGCTCCGGGATCAAAGCATAGGGAGAACTAGGAAAAATCTGGGGAGCAAGCGAAAAGGCTTTCCAAAAGTCTACACCAAGATATCCAATATGAGAGAGGTCTGGTACTATATAAAACACAATATCTCTCGTCACACCCTTAAAGGTAACTGGCAATCTACAATATCCTTCTACTTTGCTCCGTGTGCCGCTTGCGGTTAAAATGTCTGCTCTAAAATTTTTCAGTTCAATGCCGTTTCTGCTTACAAAGTCTTCACTTCCTTTGCCCAATATTGATACATTTGCCCCTGAGTCCAGCAGGCATAGTAGCTCCTCATTAAAAATCTTTATCTTCGCAAAAGGTCTTCCATCCTCATGGGTTGTTAAGTAAGTCGTTTCGACCATTCTCCTAAATCGTTTTCTCATTTGATATCGACGTCTGCATTTTAAAATTCGTCTCGAAGATGTGCTATGTTGTTGAAAAAAGTGTTTATAGCTAGGGTCATTACAGGTTATTTTTGGTGCATTCTTTTTAAAATTTTGTTCTTGTATATCCGGTGTAATTTTTGGTTGGTGTGGAGACAAGTCCTCCGATGAAGGCTTCTGCTCCACGCAATGTTGAAACTCGGGTTTTACTTCGAGGAACGAGCATCCCCGGTCGCCCACTCGCTCCGACGTCTGTTTCCCATATGTGAGCCTGTGCACTTAACCGTGGTCACTCCTTTCTGCCCACATTTGTAACAGAAAACATGTCGTGTTTCGTCAGGACAATAAATGTAGCTATGCCCAAGTTTCGAGCAATTCCAGCATTCTATTTTAGAATAGTCGCCCTTTATCCAAGTCCTGTTGACTTTCATGGCTTCTACCTGGGGGTCTAAATCTAAATCCTCATCTGGGGTTTCCGAAGTGATGGTCTCGGTTATGATCTCGTTGACCTGGCGTTGTCGACTGGTGCTGGCATTTCGGTTTTCTAATAAAATCTTTTCGGCCTTCCTTGCTAAATCGCGGAGATTTCCCAAGTCCGTTGGATTTACTGTGAATAACATGACCTTAAGATCTGCATGTGCGTTTTTCTTAATGATTTCGACAAGGGCATCATCAGTTAACGGGCTGGTTAGGCGTAGGTTCCATCGAACTATAAAAGAGTGGTAGTCGTCGTAGCTCTCCTTTGGCAGTTGCTTTCGCGTCGAAATTTTAAGCAGGATTTCATGGTCACTTTCCCTGGAGCCAAATTCGCGAGAAAGGGCTGCTCTCAACATCTGGTACGTTGCTCTTTGGAACTGCCTTATATAGTCCCAGTAAAAGGTCTCTGCCTTACCAGTGAGAAAGATATGAAAATTTGACATCAAGTGATCGTGAGGACATTGCGAGCGTTCCACTAGGGTGTCCAATTTGAATAAAAAGTCCGATATACTGCCTTCGCCGTTATATGAAATTTTCCAGTCTTTAAGTTTAAATCCGGGGTTAAAACTAACGTACGATAAATTTGCCTGAGATCCGGGTAGCTGAATATTGGAAGCTGGTGTCGCTGAATCCGTCCTATTTGTGGCTGTGGTGCCGATGGTTTCCCTTATCGCTGCCAGTTCTCTTCTGAATTCATCCTGGGTGCTCCTCATGGCCTGTTGAAGGTATGCTAGTAGATTATCCAGGTTACTGTCACCGAGCGTTTGGTTGCCGCCTTCATTATTACTTCCGCTAGTCGCCATTTCTTCTGTTAAGGTCGGGTTGTCTTGACTGGTGATTGCTGTGTTCGAAACGTTAATCCGCGAGGGCTCTGTATTATCCACCGTCAGGGATTTCGAAAGTATTTCCCGCGCAAAGTTGTCGAAGTTTTCCTCCGTTCTAGCGAATTGACGCGATCCAACTGGCTGAGAAACAGGTGATGTTTTCAATGCCCTATTGCCGGTACCAAATGATCTTCTGCCTATTGGAGTAGTGCCTCTACCTCTGTTCTGCACGGACGATGAACCTCGGGATTTTACTCTTACTACACCGTCTCTTCCTGATAAGTCAATTAGATTAGTGTTAATCTCTCTGCGAGGGGAACTTTTTGTAGTGCTACTCTGTCTAGTGTTGGGCCTAGACATACTCCGCTACCAGATAAAAGATAGGTAAAATCAAGGATACGAAGTGAAAGTAGACAATCTCCTACCAATATTTCACTAAAACCGTCACCCAAATATCAAAAGACTATATTACAAAACTAAAATGAGAATCGAGGGGATAATATCAGTCCACAACGTATCAACCGACAAAACTGTGGCAAAAAAAAAATCGTACTATAAAAAAAATCCTTAATTGAAAAACTGAATAATATCGCGGTAAAACAAGATAAATTGGTGTCCCGAGAAGAAAAGGTTGGAATATATATATATATAAAGATAAATGTGCAAAAATAAAAAAATCGAAAGTGTGAAGAGAAAAAAAAAATTTTAAAAAATAAAAAAAATTGTGAAAATAATCAAAGCTGCAATGAATTGTAATGAAAATAAAAAAATTTAATTCTTTTTTTAAAATAAAATAAAATTATGGTATAAATGAATTGAAATTTAAATAATAAAAACAAAAAAGAATAAAGAAAATTAAACTAAACCAATAAAGAGTGTGACCAAAAAAAAATTTTAAAATTATAATCAAAATGAAAAAGAAAAATTAAATTGTTATAATAAAAGTAAAGGAAAAGAAAAAACAAAATTAGAATTAAACAAAAGGAAAAGAAATCATAAAAAAAATAAAGAAAATTATAAAATAATGAAATAATAATCAAAAAATAAAAAAAATTGTCTTATAAAGAAATATGAAGATGCTAGAGGAGACCGCTGGATAGCATGGTCACCCGAGAGCATGGTCATAATTGTGCAAGAGCACAAATAAATAAAAATTAGTAAAAAAAAGTACAAAGTGTAAAATATCTGGGAATGCAAAGATCACCAAGTGATCCGACTACTCCCAACACCGCCTGGCAAATCAATTTGCTTTTTCCGCAAAGCAATTTGATGTCTCACGCAGATGTACACAATCGTTGTCAACATAAAAACCGATACCAGGTTCAAATAAATTTACAAAATTATTGCCGACTGTAGCGCAAACTCGCAATCCAAAATCATGAACGAGGACTTCTACAGCCGATAAATCTGTGGCATTCCCTGAAGTTCGAGGTGCCATCGCAACGAACAACTGCCCGACTCGGTGTCGTCAGTTCGGACTTATGGCATCTGGAACATCCCTGAAATCCACACTGATGTTAAACAATTCCACATTTTTTTTCCAGGCATGCCAACCCCATTGACGTCGCAAATGAATCTTTCAAGTCTCTGAAACTCGAAAGTCATGACTTACGCCATGGAGAAAACATACAAAAGAAAGAATGTGAAATTTTATAAAAACTTCCTGGTAACCGCGTGACAAAAAAAAATAAAATCGAATTTTATGTTGACTGTACTTTCGAACCGTTACTAACGCTGATGCCATGTTCAAAAAAAAATTGCGTCATAAATACACGCTGCTAATCACCCGTTATCAAGCATGCCGCCATATTGCTATGACGCCAAGCTTTTCACACGTGTCAACGCCAACATGTTTTCATTGGATGCCATATAGGTTATGACGCCAATAAAAACGTGTTCTAAAATGCCGCAATGAAAAATAAGATGACATTAAAAAAATCCTGCATTGGCTTTACGTTGGGCGCCATATATGTTACGGCGCCAACCTGTTAATTAAAGGTTGACTATCAATTTGGATTTTCGTTGGGCGCCATATATGTTACGGCGCCAACGATGTTAAACGACAATAAAATATTTCCCTTGGCCCCACGTTGGGCGCCATATATGTTACAGCGCCAACCTGTTAAATACGGTTGGTTACTAATTTGGATGTCAAATGACGATTAAATATTTCCTCTGCTTTTACGTTGGGCGCCATATATGTTACGCGCCGGCTGAATACATACATGCATAAAAATAATTATGTTGAAATGGGATATAGCATACAATATCAACCCATACAAAATACTAGGTTAAGTGGCATGGCGTGTTGTGTTGCCCGCTAGCTCCATAATGAGCGAAATGTGGTTCTCAACCCGGTGATTCAGCGCGTGAACACATAACACTCTCCACATGCCACAAGAGAGTGTGAAAAGAAATAGAAATATCCAAAATATTTCAAAAAAACAGAAAAATTGTAAAACACATGTACAGGAATACTCGAAACATTTTTACAGCGTTAGTAAATTTGGGTGACAAGATGTTGTGTTCACCTCTGGGTATATTTAGCCCTCCCCTAAGCCATTGACAGATTTTATACCCGAAATTTCACTGTCCCTAAAATATGACCATGCTGCCCATTCAGGCACTTACCATCCCATTCCAGCGCTCTCCTCTATCCATCGAAATAGTTTACTGAGACATTTTTTCGATTTTCATTCTAGGACAAGTTTTATTGAAATTAAAGAAACAGGACATTGTTATTCAATAAATTGACTTAAAATTTAAACACATGTAATATATGGTAAGTATATAAGGGATATGATATAAAAAGAATTATAAATTTTGTAATTTATATAAATCAAGGTTATGAATGTATATACAAATTTATGGGTAAATACACGTGTGAATTTGTATGTAAATTCATAGGTAATTTATGTAAAAGAAGGCTTAGATTAACTATGTGGATTATACAAATAAGTACATGTATGAGAAATTTAACCAAAAAACAGTATTGTAAAATTTTGTAATTTTGACACATACGGATTATGAATGTATATATAAATCTATATGTGAATCCACATGTAGAATTAAATGTAAATTCATATGTAATCCCGTATGTAAATTCGCACGCAATTTATACAAAAATAGGAAGCTTAGGGTAACACATGGAATTTATAAGAATTTATGTAAGAGTTTTAATAGGAAAGAATTACAAAATTTTTTAAACTAAATACATAAATAAGGAATATACATATTTTACATAAAACCTGAAGCGATGATGAAACGGCCGGATGAAGATGATGATGACGCTGTGATGAAGCTGGATCTGATGATGAATGATGTTGTCGCTGGTGATAAGGACAGGCTGAAGATGATGGTGCTGATGATGGATTTGTTCACCACAAGTTCTTGGCACTTCTTTTCCATTCGCTTTTATTTTCATATTTTGGTTTTAATAAGAATGTTTTCTTCGTATTTTTTGTTTCTTATTAGTTTTTTTTTTTTTTCTTTAATTCTTTAACAAATTCTTATAGGTTTAACAGTATTACTATGGTTTTTCATTTTCTTTAGGTTTTTGTTCAATTTGTTTGCAATAAGGAAATTACAATGACAGTTTAAAATTTGTCTTTTGTTTCTTTATCACAGTAATTTCTTCTCCTTTTACTTAAGGAATAAACCATGTTAAATATTTTCATAATTTTTTGTCTTTTCTCCTTTTATTTTGACCAACTCTATAAGTTAAGGAGGTTTAGTTTACTTGGCTTTAATTTATTTTTTTTTTCTCGCATTTTGCACTTTCTTCGTATTTCAGCTATTGTTTTTTTTCTTTTTGCATTTAGTATTTAATTATGCACATGATTATGAAATAAAACAAATTAGAATCGTTTAAGCAAAAAAAAAAAAGCTTAAAAGTTCTACACAATTCGATTTTTTTTTTTTTTTTATATATATATGTTTTTATATATATATGTATATATATATATATTTTATATAAGTATCTATATATTTTCCAACAAAAGGGTTAATGAATTTCCTTCTTATTTTCTGACGCGTCATTCATTCCCATACCGATTATTAGTCTAATGAATATCCGCGTGGTCACAATATTTGTAGCATGGAACACACACACCCCGCAACACCATACTGACGGACAGTTTTATATCCGTGAAGAGACAAAATGTTTTCAAATGTATCAGTCCCGAATTTCTTTTTCCTTATTTTCGGCCTTTGACTCTTCCTTACACAACTATTAATTACACTCACTAGCACAAAACTTTAAATATTATTTTGAGGCATAACCTCAATGTAGAACACTTGAAAAACTTTTCTTTTTAAAGCTCGACTTCTGTCAGCTTTCATAGTCAACTACTGAATGAATGAATATTCATATTAATGACAGCTTCTGACCTCATTAAAAAAAAATCTCGCTCAAGAAGCTCTACAATTTGTCCCTTTCTTCCACATGGGCCAAATGGATGACAGCCATATTTATTCATGGCGTCTGGGCGCGCGCTAGCCTGTCATTGGTCAATTTGACAGCGCCAAAAGTAAAAACGCCATGACAAAAGGGATCGCAACAATAACCAAAGTTGCATTTGACAGGAATGACAGAGCTGCAAAATAAAGGACAGTTGCCAACCTTATGTCAGAAAAAAAAATTGCTAGAATTCTTATTAGCCCGTGCAATTAAAATTTCCAGTGTGGACAATATAAAATGGAAGAAATAACAATCCGTAACATTTTATTACTGGCTTATTTGACAATTATTCCATAGAAATATGTCAAATAAGTCCTCTATAAACCAATTTTATTTTTTATGACTATGGTAGTAAAACTGAAATAAGTAAAATATATAATAGAAGTAAAGAAATATTTTATATTACAAAATAATTTAAAACTCTTATTTACAATCACATACATATTTAGTTTTAAAAGGTTTATAAAAAATATTTATGTATATGAAAATTCTTATTATAAGCAGGTTATGAATCAAAATTATTTGTTAGGAATAGGGCCATAAATATTTGCTGTTAAATTTACAAATACGAAATTTGTTAAAATTTTCTGATTATTAATTTAATATTTTCAAAAGCCTCTATTAACTCTAAAAGTATTTTTAGGCAGCAGAAATAATTTTAAAGTAGTTTTTTTTAACAAAACTTAGTTCGAGATTTAAACGTTTTTTTGACTAAAACATTTCAATATTTAAGATTTTGGCACATAAAATGTGTATTTGAAAAAAAACATATTTTTTGTTTTCTCAAAAAATACATTTTCTATAACGAATAATTTCATTAAAATTTTATGCATCAGACAATTTTATTTGAAATATGTTCACAAAAAGACAAATTTGTATATTTTTTTTAGAACTTTCTCTGAATTATTGTACATTCTAAATTTCTAGATACATACATATGCATGTAGATAAATGTAAATTTCTGAACATAAACACGTAAGTTGATACAAAGCATGGCTAAGGAAAATCAATATATTTTTTCTGCTTGTCCAAAACTTGATAAAAACTAATTTTTTCAAAAAACTAATTTTACAAAACTTCTGAGTGGGATAACCATGATATTAAGAATTTATCAGACATATTTTGATACTTAATTCTGGTAAGAAGTAGTTATAATTCCGAAAATTCCGTTTTTTTGAAAACGGTAAATTTTTCGAAATGAAACCACTGTTAATTTTGAAGGTAACAAAAATTTGCATATACATAAAAATACCAGTTTGATCATTTAATGTAATCTTAATTGGAAGAAATTTTCAGTTTTCTAAAAATTCAATTTTCGGAATTGAAACCACTTCCGTTCGGGATTGAGTTTTGTGACAAGCCTGTATAACCTGTTTTTAGAATCGAACTATTAATGTACATATTGGAGTTCTATACTTATGTAAAAAAAAAAGAAAAAATTACATATATGGTACAAATATTTTTATTAACAATCGGGCATGTTCTGTAATTCTAGTAAAATCAAAATCGATCAAAATTGCTATAAACAGCTTACCGGCCATTAGCATAATGTCTGCCATTATATTAACCTTAAAAATATTGAAAGATTTAAATTTTATTTGCCTTTCGAAATCTATTCGATTTTAATTTCATTCGAATTTGATTTCCAGAACATACTCGAAATTAATTAATTTACTTGAATTTGTATAGAGTTGTTTAGGTTATGGAACACATTTTGAGGATATTTTTCTATTTTCCAATTAGAGCTTCTTTCAGCTCCTTTAGGGTATTAAATGTATCTTTTGACTTTGAATAGCTCAGAAGTTTTCCATTGATTATCTGGGCTGTATGTATAGGAGCATTGTTTTGCTAGAAAGAAAAATTATTGCCGTAATATTCTTCAGCAAGCTCTATCAAATCATTATCTAACACATCTAACACATAATTCTGAGATATAAAACAAATTGGAGTAAGTGCTCTATACTCAAATATAACCCAAGTAATAAGGGAACCTCCTTTAAAATTTAATGCTACTCATATCAACTGATCCTGAACACATCTGTGCCATCTAAATTAAACTTCTTTTCATTACGTCAGCCTGCTTATCAAATCTTATATAATAATACTAAATTTTTGCCAAAACAATGACTCACAACAGTCAAAAATTAGTGTTGATTAATTCAAATAAACAAATTCTCATCTATTTTGACAAATGTTTTGTTTTTTACTTATGGTTCTCCCTCCACTAGTCTGTATTTATTCTACAGCATGTTCATAAAATAGAAATTGCAGGTATTTATGTAGATTCAAATGTCAAGCAAAATTGTTTTCGTACTTTGTTTCGAGCTTTTAATTTAATATTATAAACCAACTTCTAAAACTATAATTTTGTATTTTTATTTCATTTTGGGCAAAAATTATAATTTCTATGAGCAAAAGCATGGTACAATCATCATAAGGTCGTCCCAGTTTCAATGGCATGCAACCCTGTGGTTTTGCAAGACGGTTTATGTTCGAATTGTCAAAAAAAATTTATTACTGTGGTTGATTGTTGTACACAAATAAATATATTTTTGTAAACAAAAGTTGAAAATTTTACGCTATTTCTGTAAACAATTACTACAGTATTCATACAAAATAAAATTGGTTTATAGAATGCCTATTTGACATATTTCTATGGAGTAATTGTCAAATAAGCAATTAATAAAACTGTTTTATTTTTTTATTAATTTTATACGGGCATTAATTTTTAAACGTTATGCAACTAATATTGAAAATAAAAAACTTTATTTGTTTTAAATACAAATTGTCAAGTGTTCTGAAAAGTTATTTTTACAGAAAAAGGTTGTTAGTCTCCAGAACAACAGAATAATATCCAGAAGGGTGTATTTTAGAGGTCTACACTACTATTATAAAAGAAATTGATTTCTAAAACATTAAATTGTCTTAAAAAGAAAATCTTTTCTTTCTTGTTTCAATTTTTTTAACGTGGAAGAAAAAACAAGATTTTGACAATCGGATAATCGGAAGTAAACAGCTGTTATTGTTTTGGTAAAGCGAGACTACCTTATGATGATTATACCATGAGCAAAAGTAAGAGCCTGTTCATGGAAGACGAATGGTTTTTGACATTCGTCTTTTTATATGAGAAACACTAACAAATTTAAGTGCTTTTGTTGTTGTTTCACATAAATATAAAAAAAAGAATGTCAAAAACCATTCGTCTTCTATGAACAGGCTTTAAGATTTATTGTGGAATGCCAGTACTGTATCGATATGTGCGCCACATAACGTAAGACGGACGAACAATAATCCCTATTCGTCCATGCACGATTCGTTTGTGCCATTAGCCTTGGCGTCCTCTATGAACATACTGTTAGTAAAAATTTGTCCAGTACAAACGAGTAACTTCTCTTGCATCAAACTGTCATTTTAATCTCTCTACTGAGTATTTGTGTTAACAAATACCATCCAGTGAATGTTTTAAACAAATTATACAAGTTTTTGGGTATGTAAACAGAGCTCTTGTTAAGCAAGCTTTACTTTCTTCTTCACTAGCAACTCAACAAGCAAAAAAAAAAAAAAAATCAATTGGACATTAAAGATTTTAAAATTTTCTACTGCTTTTCAAGTTTTAAATTTTAATATTAAGTTATTAAAACAAAATTATAAATAAAAAACAAATATTAATCGTTTTATGATGTTAAACTGAAAACAACAAATTAAAACATTAGAATAAAAAGTCAGTACAAAACAATTTTGTAATATTTTTTTTTATTTGTATTTCTTTATTTATTTTTTTTTTGTCCTAAATGATGATGTTTTTGCTTAATGTTGTTGGTATTTTTTTAATAAAATTTTAACGAAATTTAGCAAAAATAATAAGAAAAAAAATATAATACAATATACATATAATTGTTGTTGTTTTTTTATTTTTGTAAAAATAAAAAATAAATTAATATTTAAAACTAATCAAACAAAAAAGAAAAACAAAAAATAAAAAAAAATATATATATATTTTTTGTAACAGTTTCATGAAATAGAGAGAGAGGGGGGTGGCAGAAATAAAAATAAAATCTGTAAAATTATATTTTCTGTATATGCAGCATATGGATATGGATATTTAATAAAACTATTAATAAAGTGTTTTATAATGATCTCTATTTAATAAAATATTGGTTCTTGTTGTTGCATTTGCTTGTTCATTTGTTCTTGGTAAACTTTTTACATTTTATTTGTTTTATTGGATTTGTTTTCCATTTTTTTTTTAATTTTTTTTAACATTTTTATTAATTTTCTTGTTTTTTTTTTAGTATAATGTTTTTGTGTATGTATATGTTTATTATCTTGTTGTTGTTATTTATTAAAATAAATGTTGTTACAACTGGGGTTTAGCTTTTGTTGTTGTTTTGCTTTTTTTTATTTAATTAATTTAAAATTTTTGTAAATTAAAATAAATTTAATAAAATATTTTTATTTATTTCTATAATGTGCTGCTCTCTGAATACAATAGACTAATTTTCTCAAAAATTTTAGCTGCTGATAAATTCATGCTGTTATTCTCTAATTGTTGCTGTTGCTGCTGTTTTGTTGTTTTAAATTTAAAACTTTTTTTGTTAATTTAAATCGGTCTTGTAAAATTGGCTGGGAAGAGTCCCTTTTCAGTTGTGCCTTCTTTTTCACCCATTAACCATCCCTCTTCCTGTAAATTAGAATTAAAAAACTATATTAGAAAGATATGGATGAGTATTAATATTGCAGTATATAATTATAAGGAACATGCAGCAGGTTCAAGCGGGAAATAATACATTTATAGCCAAAAAAAAAGAAAACCCACATTATCATACTCGTAGACGAAAGACTTTATAATACAAATTACACAAAAAAAATTGAATTTCTTCTTTTTAAATTCTTAAATGCCTGCTGTAAGAAATAAACCGCACTATTCATAATAAAAAGTTAGTAGTTGGTTGTATGTGCTGCCAATTAGAATACTGATTTGTTTTAGTAGCTCGCTAGCACAGAGTTTATTCATAGTAAACTTATCTATTTGCTCACTTTTCATATATAAGTACATACATATGTACATACGTATGTATCAACTAATTAATTGCAATATTTACTGTTACAATCAGTCATTGGTTAACAATTTTTTAACAGCAATCAAAAATCAATGTAATGTTGACCATTGAACTATTGAAGTTAAAATAGAACAATAGTTAAACAATTGAAAAACATATCGTGATATTAAGATTATCAAAAAGAGAGATCATTAAGCTTTTTTTAGTAAAAACCTGCTAATCAGACAACAATTTTTAAATTTCAACACGCCTTTGCGATCTTCTACTACAGATGAGCGCTTATTTTCTTAAACGGAATGAAAGACATTCCTCGAAGAAATAGGTTAAGCGATTCGAAATTCAACATTTAATAACAAATTTTGTGGTATTTGTGATTTTTATCAAAATTTGAATTATGTTTTATTTTAATTGAGTACAAAATTTCATTGATGAATCTGAATCGAACAGACTGTATAAACCCTACTAAATGCTGTATATTGTATTGGAATTTTTTGGAGAGGAGAGTACATATGTGCCCATAATTATGAAAGTGGTCTAAGTCAAAATTTTAAAAAATTTTATCAGTTATTTCATACCACATTATTTTAAACTAAATTTACTCAATGTAATTTTTACGAAATTGTCAAAAATGAACCATTAGATAGTGTTTCTAATTTCAACATTATATGAAATTTATTTAGTGTTAATTATGAAAGTGGTCTAAGTCAAAAATTAGACCACAAATTTTTGGTATCAGGTCATTTCATTCTACCGAATGACCGTGATGTTGGGTTGATAGAAATGAAAATAAAAAAGCAAATTCCTTATACAACCCTGAGCTTTATTATAAATTGATAGAAAAGTGCAGAAGAAGAAATAAATTTTCGATATAGCGGATTTCGCAGCCGGATTTTATTTCATCGATATCAGAATCAATAACAAGAAGAGTAAAAAATATCGCGGGTGAGTCCGTCTCTTGGCTACAAATTCAATGGATGAGATTCTTGAAAAATTAACCTTATAAAATGTTTTATACAACTTCTTTAGATGATTCTAAATGTCACGTTTTGGATCTTTCTCCTATAAGAGGAAGACTAAAAACATACGGAAATATTAAGTTACTTCCATTATACAGCATCATTAGACCAGTATCGGAAAAAAAACATAAAGATATTTTGAGTTTACTACCGTACATCTTTCCAGTTTTTCAGGAACATTTTAAGAAGCTTAAATACTCGCAATATTGATAAAAATGGATTAATGTTGAAAAATAATTAACAAATGTTCAGTTAAATTATTGTTTTAAATAAAACTCAAAGTTCTTTATTGCTTTAAGTCATTTATAGGACATTCAGTTAATTTTCAAAATGCACTATTTTTAAGTCAATTCAAACTTTGAAAACAATATTATCGAATTAAATTCACACAAAATTTCATATTCGTAATAAATTTCCATTAATTAAGACTAATAAAATTATTAATTAAAATGTCATATAATGTAAAAACATTTTTTAATTTATTCAAATGTAAATCATTAGATATCTCGAAACATGAAATATATGACTTAGACCACTTTCATAATTATGGGCACATATGTATATATTTTTTTCTTATATTATTATTATGCGCCTTAGGAATGAGACAAATTGCTGTAAATTGATCATTCAAAGGGCAGTGTTATACATTCACCCTTTAATGATCAACAGCAACTGCCTCATCGTTACATGTTGATCGTGTGGTGAGTGCCTTCGCTAAGTAGGTTTAGCTGTTATCTGCTACTTCCCAATAGGTGACGCTTTTCTTCTGATCAATCTCTTTTTTTGTTGTCAAGGTGGAATAGAGTGGAATGTCATGGTTCGGTTTCTTTGTAGATGGACTTCTTGGAGGGGTGGAATCTCTTATTTTTAAGTTATAATTTTGAAAAAAACACAAACTATCTTTTTAATTTTTCATCTTTGCTGGGATTTGACCCCGGGCCGTTTGTGCTTTTGTGCGATCGCTCAAACCACTATATCACGCACTCCCCTACAAAATAATCAAAAAGTAATTCCAATTATTTTTAAGGATTCTTTTTAATTACAAAATTGATTATTTTGTAGTAAGGGTGAAGGTATAACAGCAAGGTGTCTCATTGCTCTCCATAAGATTCCAATACAATGCACAGCATTTAGTAGGTCTCATTATGAGAGTATTGGTCTCAATACAAAAAAATTACAGGTAATTCTGATTGATTGATTGATTTGATTATCTGCGATCGTAATCAATCATAAATAATCCTAATCGTAATCATTACTTCGCCCTTAAAAAAAGTTATTTAATTAGATTCACTACTGAATTCATAAAAAATACTCGTTTTATGGGTTTATAAAGGGCTTGTCAAATAAACCCTTAATAAGCTTGTAATATTTTTTTATGAATACAGCAGTCAATTTTTCCTCAACAGAGACCCTATAAAGACATTCAAAATTTTCCAGTTGACTCTGTCTTCAAGACATCCTCGGGGACGGGTGCACACCAATAGAGTATCCTGCACACCTATAGACGACAGCTAGAACAGTTTGTCAACAAACAAATGTCGCAAAAATCGTGCACAACTGGCAGAGCGACCATGTCACTGAGCTTGTCGTCAATCACGTTTTGTATAAACTATGCAAGTGTGTCGTAAGTATTCTGTTTATGATCGAAAACTTGTACGAAATAGTCTACAAAACATCGTGCACGAACACCGCCGCGATATTGTTGACAACCGTTAGTGACATGTCATAAAGCCATTTTTAACGACAATGTCGTGAAAACTAACTGGGTTAGGTTGATGTCGGAATAATTACAAGTATTTTTTCGAAATTAATTTGCGCTGCAGTTACTTTATCTTAATTGCATCAAATTAGTTAAAAATCTAAGCTGCTCTTTTAAAAAATAATTTGATTATTTTACAAACTTTTAAAGTTTTCTGCTTTTATAAAATTAAGATTTATGTGTTTTCTGTAATGCATACCAAAGACAAAAAAACATTGAACATATAGACGCATACATACGTATAGTAAATAAACGATAAGTGTTGTACACAAATGTATTTACCTGATCTTCAGGATCATCATACTCAATAACACGTATAATATCACCAACTTCAAAACTCAATTCATCAACATCTTCCTTGACATAACCATACGTGGCCTTGACACGATAAAGAACACCAGGTGGTAAATCAGTTGTAGTGGCATCTAAATAAAATAGAATAGAAAACAATAATTACAATAAATAAGTTAAAAAATATTTTTATTTTTGTTTGTTTAATCAATACAGCATTTAATTAACTCGAACATGTACAGAATAAAATAATTGGCACAACATTTCAAGGCGTAATTTAAATTCAATTGTTTTTGTATTTGGCTTTCGAATGCGAAATTGTAAAATACAATTGATTTTTTTTTTTAATACAATATTAGAATTACGAATTTAGTAATTTGATTAAAAAACATAATAAAAAAATAGAACAAAAACAAAAAAAAAGACATGCTGGCTGGCTGGCTAGCTGCTTGGCAAACGAGCTGTTAAATTTTTGTTAATTTAGCATTTGATATTTTGTTAAAAATACATACTCTGTTTTTTTTTATTATTGATTTGTTTGTTTGTTTGTTTGAAATTATTTTCGATTAATTTCCTTTATTTATATGAAAAACAAATTAAAAAAAAATTATGCATCTAACTACGTGAATAACAATGAATGAAGCGGAAGAGTGTGAAAAACAGAATGAGTAAAAAGATTTTCGAATTAAAATGAATTTCGTTAACCAGCACCATGTTGTAATAAAAGTTTGCTTCTATAGTACTATTTTAAAAGTTAAGAGAATGAATGAATGAAAAAAAACATGATCATTTATAGTCTCCTGTGGAAAAACTTTTTATTTAGCAGTTTCTTAACATATATCGTCGTGCGGGATGTGCTCTATCCGCCATTTTATATATCTCAAGTTAATGATGCCACTTTAGGTTTTTGACACAAAAATTTTGGTTATTTATCTCCGCAACTGGACGAGATATCCGAAAACGGATTGCAGACTTGACAAATTTGGGATCGAAAACCTAAAGTGGCATCATTAACTCGAGACATATAAAAAATATGAAATGGCGGATAGAGCACATAAACTCCCGCACGACGATATGTTGTATTTACCTTGTACCTTACTGGTAACTTTATTTTAAAAAGTAAAAACAAAAACAACATGTTTTATTGTATTGAAATGATCGTCATCAAAAGCTAAGAAACACTCTGATTAAAACAGATCTTTAGTGCAAAGCCAGAACTCATATCTATATCGTATCTCATATCTGAATTAAAATATCTTGAATCATTTAAAGAATTCAAGCAATAACCAAGACTTGGTCTTTCAAAATTGCTAGGAAGACACAATAGTGGCACAGCATACAACAACAGACACATTAAAAGAACAAAATATTGAAATAAAAATACGAGTATTTATCATTTTATAAACTTTTATAAGATGATTTTTTGTATTGCATCAGTTTTTATGAAAAATAATTTAGTAAACGGTAAAAAAATAAATATTTTTTTTTGTAAATATTATGTGTGTGGGATGGATAATAAATAATAAGTTGACTTAAACAGTTTATAATGATAGAGAAAAGTTCCCATGGAAGTACCACAACCAATTCAAGAAACACTTACTGTACAAAAATCGGCAGTCGTTTTATCTTAAAGGCTTAAATTTTATTTTACAAAAGCAAAAGAAATGTCATTAAAAAATTTGTATTTGTAGCAAACGCTCCAGTAAGTCTTGCAAACGTAGCAAGACATGCCAAATAATAGGCCGTATTCCAATTCGCGACATCGTCGTCGCGTAACGACATTTTTGTAATAGATTAAAGGCAAGAGAAACATTTTTTTCTGCTACAAAAATGTCGTCAGACGACAACGACGTCGCCAACTGGAATAAGGCCGAATAACAAAATGAAAGTACTAGTATGTGTATGTATATGCTACGATTGCCGTGTTTGCAAAACTTGCAAGGGCGTTTGCAACAAAGTGTGTTTACCACTATATATGATTATCCAAAATGTATAAAATAAATATTTACAACCACTTAAATAGAGTTGCCATATGCCGCTATAATTTTGACATTTATTATTAAAAAAAACTTTTTTAGTTATTAAATTTGTTTTCTTAATTTTAATAGTCTTAAGATCCTAATACTGGTATTTTTATGAGAATTAATATCCGTTAAGGAATATGTACAACACTAACAGAACTGAACTAGTTCTAGACCGAGCTACGAAAGGTCTCATTAGAGTTCTTTGTGTTATATATTCGTATTTTTATATTGCTACTAGTTATCCCGGCAAACGTTGTTTTGCCATATAAATTTGCTCAAGGAAACATTTTTTTAGTTCAAATATATTTTATACTCTTCACCAAACTGCAAAACTCAATGTCTGAGTTACTAATAAATGATTATCCGCCTTTTTTGGTACTTCAGTTTGATAGTTGGTATCGCCCCCTCTGAGTATTTCTTATAAAAACGTAAACCATATGTTTTCTACGGTACGCAGATATACATACATATCTAGCTTAAAATTTCATCGACGTCGGTACGTTATTTAGGTGAGGCATAAACTTCCCCTTGGGCGGGTACCCTAACATTTAGGGTATGAAAAATAGATGTGAAAATTTATATTTGTTAATATAAAGTAGTGTTAATACAATAACAAAATTTAATCAAAATCAGTTTGTTAGTTGGAGATAGGGAGAAAACAGCCCTTGTATGGCCCCCTCTAAGTACTTTAAAGAAAAATGTAAACCATACATGCTCTACGGTACGCCGATCTCTATGTAGTTTAAAATTTCATCGAAGTTGGTACGTTATTCAGGTGAGGTATAAATTTACTCTTGGGGCGGGTCACATTAACATTTAGGGGTATGAGAACTTTGCTACCATTTCAAACACAGCCAATGTTGAAAATTTTACTCACATTCTGTAAAAAATTCGTTTATAAACGTTTTGCAATTTATATTGAAAGCAAAAAAAACTAAATTTGTTATTAAAAACAAAAAATATTTTTCGCCATATAGGCAAATACATTTAATATAATATATGAAACAGGAAGAATAGAATTTCAATTTTTTAAAAACAGAAATGTATTGCTTTGTAAATACTTTTGTTTGGTTTTTATATACTAAATGTGATTCGCATTTAGTTTATAACTATTTGAATATAAGTATTTGTATTTTTGGTTACCACCTTTGGGAAAAAGTCTCCTGACGAGTCTCTTAAGCATAGACGAAATGGCCATAGAGACATGCTTATCCCCAAAGCAATACATTTCATATATTATATTAAATTTGTTATTTTTAAACAACAGAATAATATTCAGAAGGGTGTATTTTAGAGGTCAATTTCAATCATGTGGAGAAGTCTTACCAGAATTTCGACACTGCTATTATAGAGGAACACTATAGATAACCTCTGTTCTGCTCTCAGCTCTGACATCTTGAAGAAAAAGAAATATGAAAAAATATTTCTTTCGGCGACTACCTCTTAGCAGTCTTGTGGCAAAAGCTCTGAGAGTAACTATTTTCCTTCAAAAAGCTTCTCAAGTCTGTCGTTCGGAGTCGACTTTAAACTGTAGGTCCCGGTACTCAAGGATAAAAATTAAGACACATAACATGAGTTCTGCGAGAAGCTAGGCCGTAACCCTGACACAGGGTTGTAATAGCCTATTATGTATGTACTATAGATAACCAAAGTTTTAATATGTAGCTGCAAATTACCGGGCATATTTATAATGAAAAGTTAGCAACTCGTTATCATATAGGATAAAAAACTGACAAGTTTATCACCCGCTATAGGCTGATATTATTAAAACTTTCAATATCTTTTATTTAGTAACTGGTCAGAGAATCCAAAAACTTAAAGAACTTCTAAAGGTATGACAAACTTAGCCACTACGTACAACGAGCTGCCTACTTTTTATTATAAATAAGGCTGTATATTTCTAAAACATTAAATTCTCTTTAAAGAAAACCTATCCTTTCTTATTCTAATTTGTTTAACGTTAAAGAAAAAAATGTTAAATTCAAATTTGTTCAACATCAAAATAAATAAGGAAGACGAAGAAATAACAAGATTTTGACAATCGGAAGTAAACAGCTGTTATTGTTTTGATAAAGCGAGACTACCTTATGATGATTGTACCATTAAATAGAAAAAAATATTACAATTTTTTTAATGACATTTCAATAGAATATTAAATAGATATACATAGTATATGTAGTATGTTTGAATTTGATATATAAGTACGAGTATGTATGCAAAAGGCAATATACAGAAATTCCAGATAGCAGTTTAGAGAGAAAATCATCATCAGTTCACATACAAATGTGTGTGTGTATATGGGTCAGTCTTAACCCAAAGGTTTTATAATTTTTTGAAGACGTTTGCTGAACGTGCTCAAAGTAGAAAAAATAAACAACAACTACTCACCCCTGGGTACTTCGTAGATTTCTTCATCATTATCATCATCATAGTCACCAAATGGATTTTTACTTGGTTCAATTAATTTTTTGCTATTTCTAGTGCTAATCTGTTTATTATCATTATCATTGATTAAATGATCATTACCTAATTTTGTTTTATTCGCATGATCGTTGTTGTCATCCTCTAAGTGTTCGTCATCAGCTTTATTTGTTTTGGTGGTGTTGGTATTACCATTAGCGGTGGTCGTTGTTGCATTAACGGCATTGCCATTGGCTGCATCCTTAATATTTGCGTTGCCATTTACATGTTCGGATATTTTTAAGGCTCCTTCGGCTCCTTCTTCGCCTTCCTGTGTAACAGTTAGTGATTTTGTTGGGACCGTTGAGGCTGCTGCTGCTACAGTTGGGGCTGTGGTAGCATTATTCATATCGATATCTTCTTTGGTTGCTGAACTAGTTATTGTAGTGGTTTTTGACTCTTCTGTGTTGGTTTTGGCCGCTGGAGTAGTTTTGATCGTTGTTTCTTCAATTGCTGTTGAAGTTGTTGTTGATGTTGTGGTGGTGTTGTTAACACTATTGGCATTGGGACTGTTTAATTGTGCTGTTTCATTTGTTCTAGATAATTTTTCCATATCATCATTTGTAGTTGCAGTTGTCGTTGTTGTTGTGTTTTGTTCAGTAGCTGTAACATCAAGTAGTTTGGCAGCATCCAAATCAAGTGTTCGAGAAACATTATCATTAAGCCTAGATTCTTGTGTAGAAGAAGAGCTCGGTGATGGTGCTATTTTTTGTTTGGTTTTGATTTTTATTTTTTGTTTTTTTTTTAATTGTATTGTTTGATACGAAAACGTTTGTATGTATGTTTATGCATGTTTGGTTTTATAATATTTTATTTTTATTTTTTTTTATAGACACATATTTAATATTGTTAAGATGATTAAATAATATATTTATTTTTGTTTGCAAACATTCAAATATAAACAATAAAACATTAACGCAAAATAAAAATTATATATAAAATGCAACAATTTAACAAATAAATTGTAAAAAAATTAACCAAAGGAAAAAAGAGCAGCATTAATTTGTTGGTAAAACAAAATAAAATCAAACAAAAGTATAAAAGAAACAAAAAGAAAGAACAAAATAATATATAAAATTAAAGCTCATGCGTTGTTATAAATATATAATTATTAAAAAAAACAAACATTAAATTAAAATTTGATTTTGTTATCACTATGCATTTGGCAAAAAAAAATTTTATATATTCTAAACCGATTTAAAATACAAACCGACTATAACAAAGTTATGCACTTGACAGAATCATTTTTAAGCTGAATAAAATATAAAGCATTTTCGACATTTTACTATTTTTCCTCAGATCACCCATTATGTTTGATGAAATCATACTCAAATACAAATGTGGTACAAATTAATTGTACGTGTTACTTTTAAGTTCTAATTAAACAATTTACATATTAAATAATTTCCCAGTAACTTTTTATTTCTCTCATATGGTAATTATGTTTTGCCGTTCTTTATTGGAGTTTCTCTTGATGCCATAGTTATCTTGTGAAATAATTAGGTAGCTAGGTAGGTCAGATGCCTAGTCAACCAAGAATGTTATCAACTACAATTAGTTGGTTTGATACCATTACAGGATTAAACTGAACTCACCCAAGTAGGAGAAGAACTACATCCAACCAGAGCTGTCTATAAAGTGGAGTAAAACGTGAGGATCGAGGCTCACATACTGCGTCATGATATCGAAAAAAGGCACCCCAAAAAACTTCAAACGCCTGACTGCCAGACCTGAACAATCACAAATCATTCCCTTTCATAAGTATTCCCGCAGTTTTTGCAGTGCGGATTAAAGTTCAGAACCAAACTTTCTGCGTGTTTGCCGATCATCCAATGACCCGTATACACTGCTATAAGCTTGAATAAAGAGGTTATACCGAGGCCAAGGTGACTTAGGAACAGTACCGGAAGTGATGGAACTCCACCTGTTCTGTGCTTTTCCAAACAAAACTTGGATACCTTCCCCCTAATGACAGTCATAGGGCAGCAAACATCTGAGTGGGAAGTAACAAACAAACGCTACAAGCAAGCACATCCGCCTTCTCATTCCCCTATGATCCAGACTAAGGTTTCAGTTATAGCTAAATCGAAATTTAAATTAAGTACCCAACAAAATATTTTATACTTTTGTAAGCTCAAAACTAACTTAACTGCTGACGTACTGGCTTGCTATGAAGACTTAGCGGAAAGCAGGAAATAGGAACCGAATGAATTATGCCATAATATTAACAAGTATGTATTAAGACTTACTAAAATGAAAAGACTACTTTGTCTGCCTTTTGTCTTCACACGTAGAGATTCTTTTAAGACTTTGGTTTATTCTTCTTTGAACTATCTTCGGCGTTCAGGCAATACAATTCTTATTTTTGACGTCATGTATGTTATTTACAATTGTGTGTATGCATGTGTGCAATTACGAATGAGAGAGTAAAGCGTATTGCCAGTACAAGATAGAGTGTACTCGTTTCTTTACCTCTCGCCGGCTTCACCTATAAACATGCAATCTTAAGAATAAGAATCTCTACATGTGAACACAGACTTTGGTTTAGTCGAAGCAATCATACGAGAACATGATAATAAAGGCTCGCGCAGAACGAAATAACTAAAACTTAGATGGCGAAGAGAACATCCTCAAGCGAAGAGGCGCAAAAGATCGAAGACACAGTGTATACAGTGTTGCAAAAAATATTGATTTCGAAAATAAAATAAATATGCCAATGCATTGCCCATTTTTTTTTTAAATTAAGTCAATGCATATGTAAATTTTTTTAACTATCTACTTATCTTTTAACTTTGTTATTTGCAGTATTTCTCTAAATAGCTAGACTATCGTAAAAAGATTAAATAATTAATTTATTAACTCCAATCTAAATCAGGCCTGTGCAAATATAAAAATTTCATAGACAATGAATTTAGCGAAAAATTAACATGCGTGTCAGCTGCATGCAGATTTTGGTTTTACAATGAGAACCAAATTAATAGCAATGCACACTAAATATATTATGTTATAAATGTGTTTTAAAATCCCCGTTGCCTTATATTTCATAGAACATTTCAGAAAAATAATTAAAAAAATGTATTTAACAGTATTTAATTGATTTTAAGAAAATCAAGAAAAATTGATTCTAATATTATTTTTTATATCGTAACTGAATTCTTGATTAATTTTGATTTCTTTATGGCAGAATAGCACTTACGAGTTTTAGAATAAATATTACTTGTAACACGTTCAGCAGTGTAGTTCACATTTTCTCACCAATACAACTATATTTTTACTTTTGTAGAGGCCTGATCTAAACCATATGCACTTAGTTTAATTTTTCTTGATGGCATATGGGTATTTCTATATAGTAAGTGCCAATTTTTTGCAATAAGTTTTAGAATGTACTTTTTTTAAATATGTGTAGGTACTCTCTGAAGAGAACCTACCAACTAAATTATATTTCTAATACTTTCACAGTCATGCAAATATTAAATAATATATGAGGAAATGCCCATATGCCATATGGATGAGCAATGATTAAATTTTTAAGATATGCGACTATATGTACATTGCTAACTCACCCACTAATTATTAATTGTATATACAAACATACATAAGTATTTAAAGTATGTAATGCATTTTATATAAATAAGTACTTCAAAAAATTAATCAATGAGTTATTGTATCTACATGTGTGTTTTGATATCTGGTATGCATTTTAAATCGGTTAATAGCTACCAAAACGATTCTAAATATTTTTAAATTGCCAAAACTTAAAAAAATATAATAATAAAAATAAACAGAAATAAAATGTACATATGCTTATAGGGATATATAGAGATAGTATGTATATTAAAGATAAAGGAATGTGTCATACCAAGGGAACCAAAATTTAGAATATCAACCAAAAGATTTGTATTTATTAGTTTATTTGTTGTTGTTTTAGCTGCGTTACTATTTTTTATGATTTTTTCTTTAATCAACTTCTATTTTTTTTAAATACAACCACACAACAAGCAATAGGCATTTTGTTGGTATGTGACTGACGAAGAAAAGCTTCAGTTACAGACCAATCTAAATTAGAGCGTAAAGCGCAAACTAGCTGTAAAAAAATTCTCATGCCCATACAAAATGTATGAGACCAACGCAAATAGCGTGGCGCTAACGAATTCGGTTATACTCGTAAGAAAATGTAAAAAACAGCATTTGTTTTTCTTATAAGCGGAATTTTCTTTTAAAAGGACTTCGGATAAATGAAAAATTATTTCGTTTAAACGCGCTCTTAAAATATTATTGAATTAAAAATAAAACAAATCGATATGTTTTAGAAAAATTCAAATTCAAACAAAGTTAACACACTAATTATAAACAACTTTAGCAATTAATGAACATTGCTATAAAAAATACTTTTGAAAATGTAAGTATGAACAAAATAAAAAAGCAATGAGCCGTTGCCAAAATTTTTTTGTAGTCGATATTAGCAATTAAGCGGAGATCTTTTTATACAATTTTGTGCTTTTTAACGCAAAATCTGTTTCTTTTAAATGGTTTTGCTTTAAAACGGATTTTTTGGATTTAATAGAAAACAAAAGAAAATACATTTAGTTTGCTTATATCCGATTTTTTTCTTTTAAACGGTGTGCTTATATACGAATTCGACTGTAGTTGAAAAACAAATGTTGTTGTTTTTTTTTTAGCTACTTTCAGGCCAATTTTGTGATTTTATTTCTCCGTATTATGTTTATTTAGCGGTAGTTTTTAAACAAGATAAGTAAACATTACTGCTCTTGACTGAACGCTGGCGCTTTTATTTAAGTTACTCATTACAGCGTCAATGATGTTATATCATAAATATTAGTAACCCAACTAAAACACAATAAATAAACTAATCATTTTAATTTTTTTACAATGGTTTACATTCATATCAGCTTGAGAATTGAGTTGACCTTAATTCTCTTAAATTATTAACTTATTAATATGTAAATTAGATTTTTAAATTAACACTCTTCAAGCTTAAAATCTTTTTTATAAAAATGTTCGGCTTAATATACCTCCCTAAGTCACAAGTTAACGCGTTCATTTAATGCCTCATGAATAATCTGATTATTCTAAAACTATAGCATACGAATTGTTGAACGGCAAAGCTTGGTTTCCAAGGCACATGACTATTAGGTCCAACGGAAATTTGAATAATAAAAATAGTCAATATGGTTGTCGATGGATGTATAATATGGATAGATAAGATGTTCATTTTGTGGGTCTACATACATCGAAAGTTGTGATTTTTCACTTCAATTTTTTTTTTATTCATTTGCCTTTCGTTTGGTATGAGTATATAAGTACATATGTAACTTGTTGTCATATCTAATCGAATACCGGCGATGTAGGAATAATAAACTTGTCGAAATGATAAATTTCTGGATGGGTAGGAATAATAAAATAGTTTACACCAATAAGCATATCACAAATAATTTTAACATAGCAAAGCTTAGTTTCTGAGCCATAGGTCTATTGGGTTCAAAATAAAACCAGGAACTAAATTAAGCCGATATGGATAACAAAATAAATGTCTTAATGATATACATATAAGCGGGTTAATAGGCCTACATCTTGGAATACAAACTTTGCCGCCCAATAATTCCTATGTCATTAGTTTTAGAATTATCGGATTATAATGGGGCTCTAAATAACGAATTTTCTTGTGACTTAGGGACATAAATTCGTTTCAAATCTTTTTTAATTTTATTTTTAATCGATATTTTGCTACTATTTTGTGTAGCTTCGTCAGGAAAAATGTGGTATCCCTTAATAACATTTTCTTTTATTGTAATTTGAATAAATCAAGCAAACCAATAATTCAAATATTATATGAATATATTATGCAATTCATTTTATTTATAATCTTTTAATATACAAATATATATGCATATATGTACGATATATATTTTATTAACTAAATTATATAATATTCATTTTACGGCATACTAATAATAGTATGTATTTTTTTATTTAAACTATATTTTAAAGATTTATTTATGGCAATAAATAAAAAAATTTATGATTTTTCTAAAACACAAAGTTTTGAGCAATTTAAAAATAAATAAAAAGAAAGAAAATAAAAGAAAAAAAGCGTGAAAAAATACAAAGAAAACAAAATCAAATTTTTTTTTTAAGTTTTTACATTAAATTAGAAAATTAAACCAAAAGTGAAGAAAGAAACAATAAGTTAATTTCTAAAAATTATTTCAAATTAATTTAACTATTAAAAAACAAAATAAACATAAACGAAAATCTTGTTTTCTTTATTGCAAATGTACTTACGATTAGCGGAACCATTAGTATTTTGATATTGATTGTTGCTGTTGGTTATATTGGCATTATTTAGTTGTTTAACTGGTGACTGCACAGGACTGGCAGATTTAATGGCATTCACTGTATATTTAATAAGCAAAGATTTTTTAATATTTTTTTTTGTAAACAAAAATATTGTAACAAACAATACAACTAACCTGTGGTTTTTCTGAGAGTATTGGACCCGCGTTGGGATTCTGTAGCCAATTTATCAACAATAGCTTCCAATTCAGAATAAATCTATTAAAAATTTTATAATATTTTTAAGTATCGATTTTATTTAAAAATGCAATAAATTTAATTTCTTAAACAAAAGTGAGCTACAAATTTAAGAGGTCTGCTGTTCTATATAAATAAAAATTTTGTATTTGGCAGAGGCAAAAACCGAAATTTTTCTGAGTAATCAGTAAATTTTTACTGGTATAATAAGCAGTAAATTTAAAATTTTTAATGCAGTATAAAAAATTTTTTTTGTTTCGTCTTTGAAACATCTTAATTAGATCAGAAACTAAATTCTATTAACAATTTAGATTGTTTTTTGCAATGATTTTTAAATCAAAGGCAGAATTGTAAACCGGCCGAACTGAACATATCGTCAATGGAATTACAGAACGCTGTAACTGACAAAAAATCAAAAATACTTTTTTTGTATCATTTTTATCAGAAGAAAAATACGCGTCGACTGGTCCAGGTCCCAGATTTCTACGATGAAAACAAATTCACTTACGCCGTCTGCGAAATGAAAAATACCAGTGTATTTGTTCTACTTTTATGAAAGTTTTTTGGCTCTGGTGAACATTTAAGGTTTTGTCAGTTACAGCGTTCTTTAATTCCATCGACGATATTTTCGACTCCCTCTACGAAAGCCTGATCAGAGTTCTTTGTGCTCTGTACAAATTCATAACAATTATCAATTCATACTTTTTTTTATCACATTCTCCTTTTTTGTAATTGCCGTTCATGAACAGAATACTACAGTTTTATTAATACGCTCTTTGATCCATTAATCCACATTAGTCGACACCAGAGAACAGATTGAATGTATTATCGTATGCTGAGTATTCATGCATTCGTTGCTTTTGCTAGGCATTCATTCAACACCAATTTCTACTGATTTTGTTTTATTCACACTCATTGTTTTTGTTGATTGCCTTTTGCACACTCTTTTTTTATAATGCTGTTACATGTTGTGCAACAGTAATAATTGTTTTATATGTGAAACAAAAAAATTCTCACATTTTTTAGTGTTCTTAGTATAAAAAGACGAACGTCTTCATACCATTCGTTACTTTTTTTGAGTGTTAGATGAGAAAAAAAAGAGAAAACAAGCAGTGTAATGCATGAGATTCGTCACATTCACTCGTTTATTGTGGTGTCTTGTATTGATTAAATAAATAAGTGAGAATTGACAACAGTATACTCATTTTGTTTGAATGCATTCAAAGATCATAAACAGGCAAACAAACTGCTCTTTAGTCGACACCGGCGGTATGTCTGACAAAATAAAAAATATATCACCACAACCTGTCTGGGATTGGATTTCGGGTTTCCAGACCATATAAATTAAATATTAAGTACTAAATATAAATAACCAACAACAGGACAGACGTTGCTACGAACAACCACCACATCGAGTTACAGTAGAGATTCGAAACAGTTAACCGAAATGTTCTAAGAGTAACTAACATTATTGAACTGAGAACTTTGCTAAGCGTTTTTCAATTTTCAAATTATTTCAAAGGCTTTCAGTCTTGTTTAATTAATTAGAATCTCAATTAATTTTTGATATTTAGATGGTAATAATATTTGTTATAGAACTTAATTAAACTTATTAGATTTAAGCCCATGTCTCCCGCTATAACGTTAGGTAAAAGAAGCAATGTTACATTATTTAGTTGTTGCTACTTGCAGAGTGTTGCATATCAAGAAACTTGTGCATAAAGCAGTTATCAATTAGCAAGAATGCCTTTGATGGTAACTTACTTTCAGAAGAAAATTTTCAAATCTCTTAAAATGCTTATGTCAAAAGTAAAAATTTACAGCCTGTTCATAAAGACGAATGATTTAAGATGTTCGTCGATGTATGCTGTATCCATAACAAATATTATACTCGTTTAATAGGTTTATTGTATTGCATAGAAATTTGTCAAATAAGCCCTTAATGAATATATTTTATTTTATATGAATACGACAGTAAGTTTATATGCTTTGTAAATAAATAAATATAACAAAACACATTAAAAAATTATTGTGAATTTATTAAAGAATTTATTGAATGGGCGTTTTTTTTAATTGGTTTTTAAATATCTTAAAGCAACATGGCTACGAATTTATCAATTACATTCACAGCAAATATTTTAGATTTCCTTTGTCGTTCTTTAATCTGTTACAGACATTTATTTTTGTTGTGATCTGTTTCATGTGGTAAAAAACTTTAAACAGTTGAGATTTATTTCATTAATTTTAAGTCGAACATATTGCTTGAAAGAATTTTTCCATAAATTTTGAGGTGACCAATATCGCGTCTTTTTGTTATAATTTGCCGACCATCTATCTTCGTCACTAAATCTGTTGTTTGATGTTACAAAAAATTATACATAAAATTCATATGCTCAACAAAGTAAGCTGAAAAGTTAACATATAAGAGCGGCACTCGATTGACTTAACCAAGATATCAACTGTATTTAGTAATCTCTAATCCTCTACGTGGGATAATCACCTTGTCGTGTTGTAGAGGCTTACACTGGACTTACAAGGACTGGCTAAGCTGGCGGAGAGCAATAGCTATCTGGTAGGGTCTCCCATGCCAGAAAGGCAGTTGAGGAGCAGTAATTAAGAATTATCCCAGGGGTGCATCAATGACAACAACAACAACATCATCTTCAATATAATTGTTGTGTTTTATTCCTTCCCTAATTTAAATTTTACAGTACGGGCTTCTTGAGGTTGATTACGGTTGGATTATTAAGTGTTGAAGGTATAACACTGTCCATCGAATAATCGATCAACAGCAACCGATTTCCTTGCGGTTCGCATTTTTAACTGTTTTCTTCTGACTAATATCAGATACAATACTATTAAATCAAAGGTACATACACTCTTTCCCCCTTCCCCTTTTATTTTCCTGGACCATCACAATGTACTGTATGAGTTGGGGTCATCCTCTGAGTGCCGGTCTCAATCAAGAGGGGTGGTAAAACCTATAAAGATTTTTCACGACTTTTTTTATCCTAGTGATACGAATTTAATAAAGTGGGTTTTGCCTCCTTACCATTTTTTGTAGGACTCCAACAACTAAAGAATGCAACTACCGAATTATATTCATTTACGGTTATTATTTACCGAGTTATTTAGTTTTTAGTAATTTGCAACGCCCCTTGTTATCACACCCATTTTTAATAAACCTATAAACCTTCGCCTTGAAAAAGTGCATCTCCAATTTAATAGTCATCGGTTAAATAAATAAACCAAAATTAAATTAAATTTATATCCATGCGTATATCAATTCTCTTTAAAAAAAACTGTAGACACTCTGATAAAAACTTCACCAAAAAATTTTAAAATTTTTACAGGCTTCTTTCAGGGTGATATATTATAATTAAAACTTTTAGAAACTGTTCAAAAATATTTAACATTTAATAGAAAATGGCACACTATATATATAGTGTGCCATAAAATTAGCAGACCTCTTAGAATTTGATTTTTTTTCTTTTTTTTTTAAGTAAAAACTCGTACCTTGGCCGTTTCATTATGGAAAACTTGTTCTGTGGCAAATAAGGTTTGCAAATTGGTAACCAAAAATAATATTCTTGACTCATATAGAGCTGGAAGTTCATCGTGTAATTCTGTATTTAATAATTCATATGTACGTCTAGCTTCTTCCAATTGTTCACGTCCTTTGGTTAATTTTACATCATCTTTGCGTTTGTTAGCATTGGCCTGTAAGCTTTGGAACGAGTGACGTTGACCATCGTAATCAATGAGTTTTCTATTGCGTTTTTCAACTTTTTTCTTGAATAAATAAAAAAGAGCACCAAATTGTTTTTTGTAAGAAGAAATAATTTTTTTTATATATAAAAAAAAACAAAAAATACCTTCATTTCTGGAAATTGTCCTGTATAGGTATTTAGGGGAATCAATACTTGATCAGCCAATTTATGAGAAAAATCTTGCCATAACGATTCCGAGGCTTGAGCTTGAGCTTGTAAGGCATCATAACCACTCCATTGTGGCTCATAGATTTCTGCTATGGCATCCATTAATGATTTGGATGCAGTTTGTGCAGCTAAAATGGTTTTTAAAATAAATATAAAGAAATAAAAGTATTCAATTAAAATTTTTACCTCTTATACATCTAATATAATTATTAAATTCCTTTTGTAATCTATTGGCATTTTGTTGTTGACGATTGAAATTGTTTAAATGATCATCAAAAATTTCATCTGCAGTCCGATCAACTTTACCCAAATTTTGTAAAATCTAAAAATATTAAAAAACAATAAAAACAAATATATATAATTATTATTTCCATAATTGAAGAAAAAATAATCAATTGAAATCTATAATTTTTATTTCATGTAATTTTTTTTTAATCATTTGTTCGTTTGTTCATTAGGTTTATTATTAATTATGACGTTTTGGCATACATTTTAAGTATAAAAATCTTATTTTTAATTTTTATGTTTTGTACTATTTTGCTCTGTAAATAAAAAACATTTGGCAGTTTCAATTAAAACAAAAAGAAGCAAAATATTTATGTTCTAGAATGTATTTATTTATTTAGAAATATACTTTGGTTTTGTGCTAAATATGTGTACTCTCATAAAATAAAATAGTATGCTCGTACCATAAAAATGTTCTTAAAAAGTAACAGAAAAAACGAAATCAAAAATAGCAAAAAAATTAAAAAAAATTTATAAAGGCATAACAGGTAAATCCCAAACTCTATTTTAAGTCATACATACAGTAGCGAAAAGAAAAAGAGATGCACTTAGATGCCATATGATATCCATGCGTTATTAATTTGTTATTTTGATATTTTTTATCGGCAGTTACTCTTAAAGTATTACAGATTTATAACTTTATTCAAAAAACAAAAAATATTTTTGACCATTTGGGCAAATACTACATTCAATCTAATATATGAAATGTATTGCTTTTGCCATAAGCATGTCTCTATGGCCATTTCGCCTCTGCTTAAAAGACTCGTCATAAGATTTTATTGTTTTGTAAATACTTTTGTTTGGTTTTTATATACTAAATGGGATATGATTCGCATTTAGTTTATATCTAAGTATTTGAATATACATAAGTATTTTTAGTTTTAATTAACACCTTTGGAAAAAAGTCTCCTGACGAGTCTCTTAAGCAGAAACAAAATGGACGTAGAGACAAAGCAATTCATTTTATATATTAAATTGATTTATAACTTTGAAATAATAGGGAATTTTTATTTTTCTTAGATTTAAAGAAAATTATATCTCGAATTATTTATTTTAATTAATTTAAGACTCATTACAAAAAAATTTTCAACTAATATTTTGTGCACAGTCCTCATTTGCTATTACTGCTGTCAATCTAGATTACATAGAATCAATTAAGAATATTAAATGATTACAATTTTTTCCAATTGATTTAAATTTTATGGCTTTTTTTTCTTAAGTCTCCAATCTACAAGCAACGTTAGATTTTCTATGGGTTAATATTAGAAGATGGTAGAAGGCACTCCAAAACTTGCACATAGTGGTAACTTATAAACTTGTGTGTCTTGTCTTGCTAGCCCGTAACCCTAAAGCAGGGTTGTAGTGGCGCATTATGTACATACTTATGTATGTAACGTAAGACGAAATTTCGAAATTTATTTTTATTAATCTTATAATACTCCTACAAAAGTTATGTCAGCTATAAAAAAAAAATTATTTGAAAAATATGTCTTATGGTCAAGCGCACTGACCGTATTTGCTAAACGTTTTATTTCATTATTAAACCTTAAAAACGGTTTCGCAATATATTTATTATTGATTAATTTTAAAGATAAGATAATAATCAATACGCAATATTTAACACTTAATATACATACATATATATATAATTAAATTAAACAATTGAGTATTTAATCAAAATTTAAATAAATAAGAAATAAGAGTATGGTGTGCCTAATAGGGATGAAGAGCGCGATATCCTGAATCCCGGGATTTTAAAAAACTTGATCCTAATCTGGTATTCTTATTCTGCTAGTGTTGTACATATTCGTTAACGGTTTTTAGTTCTCATAACAATACCAGTATCAGGATCTTAAGACTATTAAAAATCATACAATATATAAAAAATATAAAAAAATATATAAAATTTGTAGAAATTTTTACTAATTAACATAAAATCCCGATTAGTCCATGCATTTCCGGATCGGAATTTCCAAAATCCCGATCGTCGTCATCCCTTGTGTCTATCGTGCTGCCAGGAGGAATGTAAGTAACAGTATATACCGCTTGGTATGAATCTGCACACTAAACCAACATAAAGGACTAATCGTGATGTTGGTATTAGAGGCTAGAATCCTAGTCCAGCTAGACTACATTGATTTTTTATTCACCATTTTCTGCAAAAATGCTACAAATATCATCAAATTGTTTTTGTATTCAATTTGGACTTCTTTTAGATATTGTTTGTTTTTTTTATTTGTTTTTTCATTTATCCCATATTATCTACCAGATAAGATAAAATTATATCTATAATTACCATGATGATGATAATTATACGATATTATTAACATACGTAAGTAAATATTTATTTTAAATTAACACGTTAATACATACACATATTTAAGAATTTTTTCTGCATATGATGTACGTTTTTTACAGGTTTTAACTTCTTTTTATATGAGATAAAATATAAGAGTTAAATAGAATCAAAAAGATATGATAATAAACTAACCACGTGTTAAATGACATTCCATTACACCCAACCAACAAAAATGTATTCCGCCAGTAAGTCACTTATTTATTTATTCATTCATACATAAAGTCAGAGGTGGAAGTGACATTAAGAAAAAATACATTTGACCTGCTTGTAATACAGAAAAGCAAAAAATAAAAAATAAAGTACGAGTATATGCGAGAAAAAAATGATGTAAAATGTATACAAAAAAAAAAGAAAAATAAGAAAAACTATTACAAGGTTGCAAATGAGAATAATTTACAGTACGAGATACATACTTACTTACGTATGTACGTACGTACAATATATACATGCCTATACATAAATATAATTCATAGAAGTATTTAAATGTGGCTGCTGCCTACTTTTCTTATATACTCATACTTTGTAGTATATAATACAGCATATTTAAGTACTACTAAAAGTATTTACCTTTTAAAATGTCATGCATGTTTCGAAGATAAAACCCTGTAATCCTTTTTCTTAACTTTTGACACCGTAAGCATTTTTATAAAAAGGATTTTTTTACAATTATTTGTGCTGAAGTAGAACAGATTATAGACAGAATATTACAAAAAGAGGTGTTCTAAGGGTTTGGAAATAAGAAATATGTATTAATAAGAGGTTCCGCAGTATTCTACTTTTTTTTAGTAATTTTGAAAACCAATTTTGATTTTATTTTGTTTGTTGCAGCTTGCCATTTTCCAAGTTTCACATCTAATCGAATCGGCTAGTCGATAGCTCCCTCCTTGGCTGCCTTCTTAAAACTTACGAAACTCCACAGCTTAACTTTTAGATTAAGAATGAGCAATAAGAGTGAATGGAGCTGTTTTCAGGGCAAAAGACTACTTTATGGTACAAAGACAGCAAGAACTACAGGTATGACGGTGTATGGCACGAGTATGAATATTTGAGTCTTGCATTAAATTGTCTAGCAACTACTTAACTGGTCATTGCTAAAACGAACTAAACTAACATTAAAACATTTTCAAAATTTGTTCATTGATTCTGTGATGGGGTATTATCAAAGCAAATACTTGATATGATATACTTTAGCTTCATCGAGTATTACATACATAACTAGCCATTACAAATCTTTTTCAGAGTTACGGCCTAACTTCACAGAGCAAGTATATTGTGTGCGCAAACTTTTATCCATGAGAATTGGGACCTACAGTTTAACTTCGAATTCGAACGACAAACTTGAAGAGCTTCTTCATGGCAATCTATTACTGTCAAAGCTTTTGCTAAAAGACTGACTCGACTTAGTATACCAACACATTACATACTAGACTACGGCAACCACATCATGTATTAGGTAGGGAAATATAATTGTTAGAACTGACTGATATCTTAAAGCTCAACAGAGCAACGGAGTTGTGTGAAACATTACAATATAAGGGAAGTCCTATATCAGCAGAAGATTATACAGTAGGTCGTAAAGTAGCTGTGCTTACAAAGTCTCAGATAAAAATAATAAATCCTGGTTAACACTAGATTTACCGCACCAGTCAAAAGGACTGGTTTTGATTTATTTACCACAAATATTGACTTTGTGTGAATATTTTTTCCCAAAACTAGTATATGATTTTTATAACGACAACAAAATATAATTAATTTGATAACTTGTTTTGATTTTGTGTCCACAGATTAAAAATAAATTTTTATTTTTTATACTTATACCTGTACCAGTCATTTTGACTGGTGTGTTTTTCCATATCATCAATCGATTTTTGTTTAGATTTAGCATACACTACAACCTTTCTTCGTGTTCCCAACGAGAAATATTATTGAAGAGGAGGTCAGCAGTGCCTTCTTACTATTGATAGACCACCATATATTAGACTATATAAGAACTTGCACCGAATCAGAAGCTTGTAGAGTTTTGGGGAAAAAGTGGACACTTTCACAAGAAAAATTGAAGTCCTCATTGGAATTCTGTATACACGTGTTGCATACGAAGCAAAAAGTTTAAAACTATCGTATGTGTGGATCAAAAAATGGGCTCCTGAATTGTTTTCCAAAAGTGTGAGTAGACATGGGTTTACAAAAATTTTACGGTTCATTCGGTTCGATAAAAGAAATGAAAGAACTCAACGCTTACAAAATGATAAATTTGCGTTAGTGTCGACTGTTTGGGATAAATTTATTGCCAACAGTCAAAACTGTTTCAAACCGGGACCATATATTACAGTCGATGAGTAATTGTTTCCTACGAAGGCCAGATGTAGGTTCACACAGTATACGCCACACAGACCAGATAAGTTTGGGATCAAATTCTGGCTGGCGTCCGATGTTGAAACAAAGTACGTAGTAAATGGTTTTCCTTATCTAGGAAAGGATGAGACACGAGATTTGTTAACACCTTTCAGCGAATATGTAGTAATCAGACTAATGCAGTCGTATACATGTTTTTCGTTACCCTCCAAGTTATTAGAAAAAATACTATGCTGGTGGGTACAGTACGTTGTAACAAACGGGAACTGCCAAAAATTTGTAAAGACAACAAAGATGGTATGGCTCGTTTTTCAATATTACTATATGCAACAAATGAATGTACTCTAATAGTTTATAAGAGTAAGCCCAACAAAAAAGTCGTTTTATTGAGTCTAAGCACAATGGCGTCAAAATTGATACAGACAACAGCTGAAGAGCTTACTTTTGACTTTCAGTCTTCAACCCAAGATATAGCAAGTGAAGCTGATCGTCCAACATCCAATATTCCAAAAAAAATCCCATCCAATACGTAAATGGTGCCAAATCGGGTTCTGTAATAACAATAAGACAACGATAAATTGCGATGTCTGCAAAAAATATGTGTGCGGAAAATGCACAGAAAAAAAGTTTCTATTTGTAAAAAATGTGAAAATTCATAATTATTTTTAATAATAAATAAAATACAGCTCCTGACTTCTTATTTATTTTATATTTTATTAGTTCTGTTTATTAATTTATTATTTTTAATAGCAGATACAAATTCTACACATTGAAAACACTTATTTTTTAATTCCAGTCAAAATGACTGGTGTTGGTATAAATAGGTATAAAAATTTTTTGGTAAATCTAGTGTTAATATTTATTACCTTTTTTAGTATTATTTTATAGGTGAGTGCTTTACAATTGTTAGCGTGGACAGGACTGTCGAAAGTCTTGTCAAAGTCAATAAAAACTTAGTATAGAGAGATGTATTTATTTTCATATAGTGTACTGATTGCTCAATTATAATATAAAAACTGTTCATATGATTCATGCAGAATTTTTGGGCACTATATCAATACTGCTTACAATTAAATTCTCTGCTAATAAAGTTAATAAGTCTTTCATTTATCCATTTTAATTCTATAACCTTTCAACAAGATGATACAACTTATCAGATATTCCGATTTTTTTTATTGTGGCTGAATTTCAGTAAAAATGCCTTAATAAGGTATTGCCTATAGTTTACTAAGAAATCTTCTACTACTGCACTTTTAGTACACAAATAACACCCTATTTTGCAACTTTCTTTATAATTGTTTACATATTCACTATTAATTCTATTGTTCCGCACGGAAAACTAAAATCAGTTTTAGATTTCTTGTTTTATTTTGAACAGATAAAAACAAATAATAAAACGGAAAAATAAATTAATTTGATGTGAATAGAAATTATACGAGAAGTACGGAATTAGTTTTACAAAAAAATATAGAAATAAATGTACTAAAAAGCCTTAAAAAATAAGATGAGATGTGGGTGTATTTGGGTTAAAATTAACAAAATATTAGCGTATGTGTATCGTAAATATCATACAATATAATAATGGAAAGAAGAATTATAATATTGACAGCAATCTTGTAAACGAAACAAAAAGATTTGTGTTTTCCATTTGTCTTGTTTTGCATAAATTATACAAAAATGTATGTTCACTGAAAGTGATGACAATTTCAAAAACATTATGAGTATTTATAAGGGTATGACACTTGCATTGCTCTAATTTTAGCATGAAATTAATCTGTTTTTTTATCAATATGGTAGTTAGATGACTTAAAATTTTCATTTTTTCTTCACAAGGTCTTAATTTCAGATAAAATAAAAAATTTTAATTTATACTAGCTATAAGAGCCGATTTAACTATCAGTAACTGATCAGATCATAAAAAACATAATTTATTAGGATCTATCGATCTTTTATAGGCAAAAGCGGCATTTTTGAATAAGCTGTCTTTGATTCAGTTTGTTTTTCAAACTTTCCATAGATGGCTGGCTACAGTGTTCAACAACACTTAGTGAAGCAATTGGTAGCTGACCCTTGTTTTTATCAAAAATAATTTTTAGGGACGAGCTATATTTTGGACAGACGTCTAGGTTAGCGAACTAATTTACAGTTAAGAACGCAAGATAATTTTTATAATTCTTACCGTTGCTTATGAATTTTTTTGTCTGCTCTAAAATTCTATTTTTATAAGAACCCAATGATTCTCCACTGGTCTCAGCTTCTGGCTATTAGTTAATTAGTTATTGTACCACTTAGTAAAATTTCGATTCTAGTGACATACATATATCCAAATCAAGTAAAAAATATGTGGATATATTGTGTTCTCTTATAAACTGAAGAATGTAATTTTCAGTATTTATAGAGCCCAATGTAACAAACGTCTTGCTTCTTTTGCCAAAACTTTCAGTAACAGGCATTTTCTTGGGGTTCTAAAATTATTTTCAATGTTCCGTCGTGCGTTAGTAATAATAAAATGTTTACACGTGAAATGAAAAAAACACTCGATATAAATGCATGTTTCTTTGAAACTTAAAATATCAATTTCCGCGATCTGTTTTTGGCGTCTAAATTTTCTACATTGTCTAAAACTTTTTTAACAGTTTGTGCTTTTAAATCAGAGCGCTGAGATAACAGGGATCTATATTTAATTATAAAATATACGATATAAAACAACGATATATTTTTTTCGTGAGCATCCCTAATCTGTAGTAATTCTGAAAAGCTTTTTTAGTGTTTTTCATATAAAAAACGACCGTCTATATAATTTCACCAGCGTTGCTGAAACTGATGACAATAGGAAAAAAATTATGTAAGGTTGTCATGGTGGTAACGAAATAAAGAATACTGGTATATACATATATTAATATATCGATGTTTTGAAAGCAACTAAAAATGAAGAAGACCGATTATGGTTTAAGTGTAAATGAGTGTTATTTAATTTTTTCCAATGAAATTCTGAATTGTTTGCTTTACCCAGTTCTGATTTACATTACTATATATTCTATCCAAAGTACAATACATTTTCTTTGTGTAACATCGTATTAAATGTTTTACTGTAATGCTAGGTACACACTTTGGAGCATGTTTATGGAACCCGATTAACATTCGAGTTTTATATTATGATACACTCACTGGAACCAGCAATTAAATCATAACCGAAACATGTTATTCTTTATTTGTTTGCTTGTTTTCAATAAACTAAACCAGTAAAAACAATAAGCAATGATTCACACACTGGACTCAATATCAATGGAACAAGAAAATGTCGAAACATTGTGTTTATGAAAAATTTAAACATGACTACAAACTATGTGAACAACAACGTAGCATGTCTGGTTTCATAAACATGTTCCGAAGTGTGTATCTACATACATACAAAAATAATTGACTATTGACAACCCTATTTCAGGATAACACCTAACTTCTCGCAGAACCCATGTTGTTGTGTGTATCAATTTTTATTCATGAGTACCCAGACCTATAGTTTAAAGTTGCCTCCGAACAACAGACTTAAAAAGCTTTTTCATGGCAATCAGTTACTCTCAGAGCTTTTGCCAGAAGACTGCTAAGAGGTAGTCGATGAAGGAAATATTTTTTTCATATTTTTTTTTTTCAAAATGTCAGAGCTGCGGTTTCAACCCGTAGTCTTTGGCTTAGTAAGCCAACACACCAACCACTAGACCACGACGATTACCAAGTGTGTATCTACATTAAAAAACAATTTTTTAAGGGGGTTTTTTAACCAATTTGACGGTTTTTTTCTTAAAATTTGACGATTATAGGATTAATTTATCTCGCAGTAATGCACATAAGATGTCATTTTATACACTTATACTATATGAAAGATCCATTGTGCAAAGTTGTACATTTAAATATATATTATATTTATCTAGACTGGTATAATTTTTTATTTTTTATGTAGGTATTTATGTAAGTATTTTGTTTTAATAACATTTATTTTGAATATCTATTTTCTATTTATCTCAATTAATGCGTGAGTGTTAAACTGAAAATAACGACATTATGCCATTTTATTTTAATTGAGGGCGTATAAGCAAGTTTAAAAATATTGAATTTATGTTCGATGTAGGTATGTTTTTTGTATTTTTTTGTATTTTATTTTATTTTTTTGTTCAATTTCTTACCACAAAATGAAGTACTTAATATGGTACATATTTAAATGTGTGTTTATTTTATAATTTACTGTTTTCATTTTTTTTCTATAAATATGTGTTTAAAGTCGTTTTTCATTTATCTGATTACACACATGTCTTTGGACGTAACTCGAGTCAAGGTCGGCTGCGAAAATTTATTTTAAAATTATTTTGTCTGTTCTTTTTTTTCTAATTTTTAAAAGAGATTTCAAATACTGTGCAATTATACGTGTAATGTCAATTTAAGCAAAAGTGTTACAATTATTTCGTTGGAGTTTTAAAAACCTTTAATGGGCCTACATTTTTTTTTTTTTTTTTTTTTTGTTTGTTTGGTTTAGAGAATGAGAAAAGTTTTTTACTTCAGTTTTTCATAAAACAACACAACAATAACGATACAAACAATTTTAGTTTTTATTTCCTATTCTTGTTTTTCATTTATTTTTTCATCTGTTTTCTTTTTTTTACTTGTTTTGTTAGTGGGTCGTTAACTTTTTAAGTCATTGTTGTTGGAACATTTTTTTATACTGTTTTCTGTTTTACCGGCTTCAAATCTTTTCTCATCATATATTATTTTACAACAATATTGTTGGGTCATGATTCGTCTTCTCTTCATTGTTGTTGTTTTTTCTGTCTTTTTCAATTTTCATGAATGAATGTGGGCAAACCTGCACACAGTCAGGCACATTGTCAGTCAGCCAGTCAGTCAGTTATTTAATCCCATTCTAAAAAGAGAAGTAAAAACCAATATGCTGCTACACAGTCATTCAGACTTCAGCCCATAGAGCGATTGAGTCAATTGTTAATTCACACAAAAATATACACAAGCAAAGATTTATAGAAATTACTGGGTAACTGTATATTTCGACTTACACACAGACCAATATATTTACTTAAACAACTTTATAGGACGAGTTCAAAAAAATACAAGTGTACTTGGTTTATAACACTTAAAGAAATTATTGGGTTCTTATATTGTAAAAATCATAAATACTTAATATATAGAAATTCATAATATGTATATGTTTTCTTTCTAAGAGCAGTTAAAGGTTATAGAGACACGTCCGGATAGTGAGCTTTTGTTACGCTATTGAAAATGCTTTTACAATTTTACTTATATGTATGTATATATCATTTTTAATTAGAAGCATACTAGTTAACAGAACTACCAATTAATTAAAATATAATTTATTTAGTGCCTTCCCTATGTTGTAGTTACAATATTGAAAATACCAAATGGTAGCCCACATTATACGAATCTTTCCTATATCATTCAATCTCTGGACTAAGAGCAACAAAACATCACCGAAGTTATGAAAGATCGGAAACCTCAGCGCTAATAAGTAGTTATATTGTAAGTCATTTGAAAAATTTGTAGTCTATTGCATAGAATGCATTATTGGAATTCAGTCCAGATGACTTTCAGTAGTACCAATGTATAAATTGGTACGTGATGTATTCGTATTCGTATTTCGCGTGCTAATGCTTTAAAAAAAAACATAATAATAATCATCATCAAGGCAAGACCTAATATTCGTATTTTATTTTGTACTTTGACGAATGCAAAAGCCTTTTAGTCTTTTCCATTCAAATTAATTGTAGCTCCCAATTTCCTCTTGCCGTTATATTTAATTTGTTTAGTTTCGTAGCTTGGCCGAGTGTGAAAGTCACCGAATTCTTTTCACATTCGTCTGAATCAACATTTATTATAAATAGCCGACATATTTTTACCATCACGAGACGACATTATCTTCGAATCCAGAGACAAAGTACGACAAAGGGGACTCTCTCACAAACAATGAACTGCACTCAATTCTCAATTCAGTTTATCGTCAGCTCCCTACAGCAAATACATTACATAGAGACGTTTCGACAGCTTACTATTCTCCACCAGTTGCCAGGTAATGTTATGAGGAGATACCGCTGTTGTAAATTGTTAATGATTTGGCCAGGGCCCGAATCCAGAACATCTTATTTGCTAGGCGGTTGTCCAACCTAACTTACTGCCATTGTGGTAAGTCAAGTGACGAGTGATTTTCTAAATTTAAATGATCATCGAAAATAATTGAAGAAGAGAAGACTTCAAATTGTCTGTTACCGATGAAAACATCTTAAAAGTTTACACAGTAATTTTGAATAATCGTATAGTGTAGTCGATCGAGCTTTCTGAGATGGAAAAGCAACGTGTTGGATATATCGATATATGTACGAAATCTGTGTACAAAGTAGGTGCCGCGCTTGCTCAAAAACTATTCTATTTTACAACGTTTTGATAATTCGGAGCACTGCTTAAGGTTATACAATTATAGCAGTGTTGATTTTTCCCTTTTATCTATTACGGTAAATAAAACATGTATTTATTACTAATTCTTAAAGCCAATTCGACTATCAACAGAATGGGGAGAATGCAGGGAGCAGAATCTAAAACTTGCAAAAACATAACAATCGACTGACAAGATAATGATATCAGTAAAGTGGGATTCACATGGTATTATATACACCGAGTACATCGAAAAGAGCCAGAACTACATAACGTTGTTGGAAGGTTTATAGGATAAAATCACGAAAAACATAAACGAAGTTTTTCAAAAAATGATTAAAAAGCGGAAATAATATTTACATTCTTTCTGATTTAAATTTAAAGCAAATAATACTCGTAGTACAAAATATTTTCAAGATATATTTGCCTAATGTAAGCAGTTTCTTATGTTTAGTTGTTCGTTATCGTGAAACAAGCTGTATATCATATAATATTGCTTTATAAAAATACACGAGTACAATAAATAACATATTTTCTGAGTGTACTTTTCACAGAACAGACTTGGTTTACAGTTAATAACTTCATTTTGGTATTTTCCTCTTTATTTTTAGATTAATATATGTATAAAATATATGCATACATACATACTTATAAATACACTTTTTTTATTTTAATTATATGATAAAAGTAGGAGATTATTACATCAAATGTTCTGTGTTTAGATGTTGTTAAACTGTACAGAAATCTAATAAATTTTAAAGACATAAAGGACCACTTTTTAAGTTTGAGTTTCAGAACTAAATTAAGTTTAATCTTTCGATTTACTTGTATATATTCTTATTGCTAATAGCTAGTTTAATCGGCTAATGGTGATTTAATCTTAAAGTAAAATTTTTAATATATAGATGTGTAATATAAACAGCTGTTGGAAATTTATGAAATCGAATGTTTGTATAAAAACAAAAAGGAAAATAAAAGCAAGAAAAAATGAATAAAAAATTGGATTATTCAAGCTATTTTAGTGATTATGAAATACATTTGAAAAAATTAATAAAACAATAGTAAGTAAAAAAAAAATATTTTTCCTAAATTAAATTCACTCAGTCTTTTCTTTATTTTTTAGCCACATTTAAAAACTTTCTTCTGCTATCAAGCAACATATCAATTCAATCTTTACTGGGTTACCACAATTCTAATGACCAGTTTTTAACTTTATATAAAATATGAAATTAGTTAACTTTAAATTAAACTTAAATAACATTTAATTAAAGTTTCAGTTTAAATTTAAGTTTATATTTAATTGTGATAAAAGTATGGTACTATATACCACCAAATGTATAGAAATTAAAAATACTTTTTCATGAAACATCTGTGACTGGCTTTGACCAAAAGAAACGGAAGATATAAAACAAAAATAATATCAATTAATTTCAATTACATATTTATAATACATTTTATTAATTAATATTAATTTTATCATTTAATGTCTATTCTTTTTACATAAAATATAAAAGAAAAACTCTGTCGAGTTTTTGTTTTTTATATTCAGAAAATACAAACCAACTGACAAAACCATGTGCGATTAATCTCGTAAATATGTATGTACAAGTTAAATTTAAATGGTTGGCCATTTAAATTGCATGTATTTAAATATCATTTACCTTTGTACTGAAAAAAAAATAAATTTAAAAGCGATTTAAACACAAATATAAAAACTATTTTTAAGGTCCGTTTCTTAAATTCGAGTTTAAATATTAAATTAAGTTTAATAAGACCATCTATAGAGAAACCGCCTCCCAACGTTTCACTGTATTCCACCTTAACCAATGTCAATAAAAAAAACCAATGATCAGGAGAAAAGCGCCACCTATTGGGAAGTAATAAATGACAGCTAAACCAACTTAGCGAAGGCACTCACCACACAATCAACATGTAACAATGAGGCTATTCCTGTTGATCATTCAAGGGTGAAGGTATAACACTGGCCATTGAATGATCAATTCATAGCAATTTATCGCATTCCTAAGGCGCTTAATAATAATATAAGAAAAATTCCGATACAATGCACAGCATCAGTAGGGGTTTGCCCCTAAGTATTGGTCTCAATAAAAAAAAATTATTTTTTGTTTCAAAACACTTTTTTTGTCTTTAAAAACTACTTTTTGAAAATTCTTGTAATATAAATTAATGTTTTTATTGCTAGTTTTGAGATTTTAAGAAGGTGGTACTATTTTAGCTGTAGAAAGAAAAAATGTAATAGATATTTCCACTGTAAACAGAAGTGTAAATGGTTTTAAATAACTGTTCCAGAGTGTATATTAAAAGTGTTTTTAAGTTTATTTATGAAACCAAAAACATAAGGCTGATTCTGCTAAATTTTATCATTTTCTAAATAAATATTTACAGAAACGCTGAGTTTGTATAGCATTTATTAATAATAATAAGAAAACTAAAAAAAATCTTTTTTAAGATTTTTATTTATTGATAAAAATAAAATCGTTGTTTATTTTTTATTTTTTTTAAACACTTTTATAAAAGAAAAACAAAAATAATTGATGACAAAGATATATAATCGAAATGTTTTTTCATTTAGAGATTTCAATTTTTTGAACAACACATTTATGTTACGGTTTGCGTGGTAACTTTTACTAAAAAATTTAACATTTATGGCCGGCCACATTTAAATGTGTATTGTTGTTTTTCATTGATTAGTTAGAGTTACTAAAATAAAATGATAAAAAAATAATAAAATTTATAGACAAACTAAACAAGTGAATGACTGAATGAGTATCTGAGTGAGTGATTCAAGTTGCATGCCCATAATTGGTGATGATTTTGATTAGAAGAAGGCGTGTAATTTACATATTTTACCTGTTTTTGCTATACAAATTTCTACAAACAAAGTTTAAGAGATAAAAAGAAAATAAAATACCAAATAAGTCCTTTCAAATAGCCATGTTGTAGATTTATTGAGAAACTTTCAAAATAGATTAAATTTTAATTGTATTATTGGCCAGTTATTAAGAAAAGCATTTTTTTTTTGAAATATTTGTTGGAGAAAAATTTAAAGAGAAATCAGAATATAAAAAAACGCCAGGGCAGACTTAATCTTTCTTATAAGTTTGATAGCAATTTTCTTAATAATAACTTGTGGGTTTTTCAAAGCAAAAATTATTGCATATAACTGTATCACTTTTTTGCTTGATAACTACAATGGATAGTAGATATGTATATAGAAGATATTTAAATTTTACAATTTAGATTAGTGAAGGTTTATATTTATAAGTAGTCCCAATGTAATGCCTGAACGAGAAAGAAGATGAAAAGTGTGGAGACATACGAAAGATTAGAAGAATACACTGTCAGTATCATCATAATAAAACATTCAGTTGCCGAGCTACGAGTATATAAAGATATTTTTGTCATACTATAGTATTAGTATTTTTATTGTGACTGTGACCTACTACTTTTCTAATAAACGCCAGAACTTCGAATTGTTCCCTGTAACTTCGAAATGTTCCCTTTTGAGACTATGAGCACCCCTATACATACATACATACATACATACATACATACATACATACATACATACATACATACATACATACATACATACATACATACATAACTGGCCTTTACAACCCTGTGTCAGGATTACGGCCTAGCTTCTCGCAGCACTCATGTTGTGTGTGTAAATTTTTATCCATGAGTACCGGGACCTACAGTTTATCGACTCCGAACGACAGACTTGAGAAGCTTGTGCATGGCAGAGCTTTTGCCAGAAGACTGCTGAGAGGTAGTCGCCGAAAGAAATATTTTTTTTTCATATTTCTTTTTTAAGATGTCGGAGCTGGGTGTCGAACCCAGGGCTCATGTCTTAGTAATCCAACAAACTAACCACTAGACCACGGCGACTACTATATTCACATAATATTTGCTTTGCTGTTTCTGTTGTATGTAAGCATTAAACATTTAATTATTATCCAAAAAGAGCACACTTTTTATACTTCACTAATTCTCCTCCGACAGTGTTTTAAGAGAAACAAAAGAAATGCATGAAGTAAATTCTTCGCTCTATTTTGGATATGAGTTTTTAATTGAAATTGCCAACTACGGCAAAAAATTTCCCGATCGAAAATCAAGTTTTAAAATCGTGCGATCTGAATGAAATATTGCCAAGAAAAAATATATTTCTATGTTCTCCAAACATACTCGTACTTTTAGTATTTCTATATGGTATTTTATTTTGTAAGTATTCAAATTGTTATGCTATTTAAAGATATAAAAAATAGATTTGTTTTTTATTGTAATTTGAAGATTCAAATGGTCCTTTTAAAGTCATATATCCAAAAACCATAACATTAAAAACAACAACAACAACCCGTGATAGTTTAGTATGTTGTTTTTAATTTCAATCAGGTGATATAAAAGAGTAATTCATATTTCTAACGGCGGCTAGTGGAAAAGCGTTTAGTGGCTGTAGGGTCAAATGATTATAATATTCTCACTTGTATGCAAAAATATATATTTATAAAAACAAATTTTTGTAATCTTTTAAAAAGTAATAAAAACGTGGTTCAGTGTAAGGACATACATACGAGTGTGAAAATTATTTTAACAACTTTCTACTCTTTCCATATTTTGACGGCGGCTTGTAAACATTATGGCCGGCTTACTAATTTATGGTAAGCCGGCCATATTTTGCCAATTTATGGCAAAATGATAAACATAGACCAACAACAAATTTTTTAAACTATTTTAAAATTTTATGATATTTTGGTCATATGGCTTAATAGGACACCGTTTAAATCTCCCAAATCAATTTTAATTTAAAATCAATAGTTTTTTATATCACTAAAATTATTATTAAATTCTTAACTGTAGGGTGTATAATACGCAAACCATTTGAAATGCATATTTACAGTGCAGTGAAGCATGATGTTGACGTTGTACGAGTAATGATTTTTTTTTCTTCTAAATTGTAAAGCTTTATTTTACGATTATTTTGCGTCACTAAAAAAAATTACAACAAAAGCAATCAAAAACATAAATTACAACAATACCAAACAAATGTAGGAATAAAATTGCATTGATGATTGTGATGATGAAATAAAAAAAAATTAAAAATAAAACTAAAAATTTGCATTTTCTTTACAGACATGAGTTAGTTAAAAAGAAAAATTTTTACATACGAACACACACGAATTAAGTCATTTGAGGTGGTAAAAATTTATTAAAAGAATTTAGAGCAAACATTTTTAATTACACAATTAATAGATAATATGGCTGTAGAGGAAAAGACTTAGGAAGCAGTCCTGTGCAAAAAAATAGTTACGGAAAAATTAAAGAAACTTAATATGGAAAGTATGATGGAATATTTTTTTATAAAGAAATAAATATTAAATAGGAAAATATTAAACTAACAACAATAAACAAATTTTTTCAATAATTTTTCATTTTTTTTTTTAACTTTAAACTCGTATAATATGCTCTAAAACTTACAAAAAATTTAGTATGTGGGAACTAGTGTCGCCATCATCCTCTTTTTTAAGGCATCGGGAACTCTTTCCAAAACACTAATTACGGACATATATTTCTGAAGTGAAGCGTATTTCTATCGTTATTCTATATTGAAAGAAAAAATTAACTGTGATGTACGCTGGAATGACCATATTTTTCGAGGGCCGACAACAACATTCAAGTTTCTCAGTCTTTTAAAACATAACAATAAATGCTTCACTTCATCTGACCGTCTTAATATTTACAGGAACTTTATTCGCCCCAAAATTAAACACAACTCTAATGTATGACCCGGAACTTCAAAGCCTTTTTAGAGCTTCTTGACAGCGTACAAGAACGAGCGAAAGTGTCTATTAAGGACCGTAGGGAATAGATTATCAGTACAATGTGGAGTGTATTTCGCTGTTACTACAATTCTTACGTAGTAAGAGAACTTTGTAGTAGATTTTCCAAAGAATCTCACAATGCTAATGATGATTTTCAGAAGTATAAAAAAAATATGTATAGGGTTGTCTCTATAGCCCTGTCATCAATGACTAACCAAGTTGCTAGAGATCTTTTTCCCAAAATTCTTTTTTGCTTAAACTATAGATTCATACTGAATTTGTACAATACGAGTAGTTATGGTTAAATAAGACAATACTTTTTTTTTACAAAAATTTTTCTCTTTAAAAACATTTCCAATACTTATGTAAATATTTTCATGCAACCTGCACTATTAGCAATCACCATTTCAAGTTTTAATATGTTATACGACATTCCATTTAAAAATAATCTATTAATTTATACATTTTTCGATGTTTTTTCTGGTAATTTTCTTGGTAAAAACTATTAGTATTTTATGTAGAAGAAAACTAGTTCTATATATAATTTATAAACAACGACAAATAAAAATAACACATTTAAAAAAATAAAAGCATTTGTCCCATACTTGTCATATCAAAGTGGATAGAAAACAGAACATGTTAGTTCTACATACTCGCGCATTAAAATATACTCTACGAGTATAGTGCAGCATGTTAATGCCACAAACAAACACATACAGTGGGTTATGTAATTAAAGAGATATGTGCTATGTACATAAACTTATATGAGTAGTAAAATTATAAATTTTCCTATGATTTTTAAACAGTCGGGTCTAAATCAATAAATGAATGAAATATCATATTAATTATTATATAAGATTTAAAAAATATATGTACAAGTCCAAAGAACTTGGATGAGACTACTGTAGCTGGAGTCGAAAACATGTTCAGTTCGGCTAGTGTATTTTATGAGATGTAATTTCCTTCTTTGATTGAGAAATTAATATGTTATTTTTTTTAGCAATTTTTGTTTATCTAACTTGATTTATATGGGGTTATCTCTTCTTCTGTCGCCATCCTATTGGGTTCAAGTTGAATCCTAAAACTTGATACTGAAAAAATTTTATACGAAATTTTAAAGCTCTAGCCGTAACAGTTCTCTAAAAAGTCGTAAAATTTGTTATTCTCGTTCAAAAGAAACCTTAATGAGCTTCCTCCATTACTTTTTTATATTAAGGTCAGCACTCAGGGATGACCCATACTCACGTAATACATTGTGCTAATCTAGGAAATTATGTTATGGGAAGGGGGAAAGAGAAAGTAGTGTTTGTGAACATTTGCTTTTGATTTATTTATATCGCAATTGACAGGGAAAACTTTCGCTGAAAGATTATCCCATAAACGAAGTTTCTCTATAATTCATTGTGTGATTCACTCAACAATCAACTACAAAAGAACGTGCTCTAAGAGAGGTAGTAGTAGTATGTAAAAATGTGTTGTTATCCGGAATTAAGGCCTATATTTCATCAGAGCAATGGTAGTACCGATAGAACAGTGTTGGATACCCTTTCGTAGTTGATAAGTATCTTCGCCCTTTTCTGTACTCAGTCGAAAAGGTCCAAAAGAGATTTTGAAGCACTGGCCATACATGAGAGCTCTTTTAAATATTAAAAATGTCTACTAGAGTGAAACATTGCCTGCACCGTTTTAAAAAACCGGGACTCTTAAATGTTTCTTTCAACACTCGAAATATGTGATCATTCCAGTGAACATCATAATTAGCTCCAAAACCAAAATATCAAGAGCGTACGCCATCTTAAAAATAGTAACCCATAACCAAAATGACAAGATTGCGTCATCACCATCATCATCACCATCGCCTATGAGTGACAAAACAACATTAATTCTTGCGAGCAAGGCGAATTGCCCTTGTTCGCGCAACCCTACTCGGAGATTGTTTGCAGATCATTTGTGAGTATGTCAGTTATATTCACCCTTTTCACCCCAATCTGAAAAAAGAAATGTCTGTGAGAGAAGTTAGGATTTAAAGTTAAAAAGAGAAGTTCTTAACGAACGAAAAATTAATAATAGATTAGAAGACAGAACAGACGTTTATTTTACATAGTCTCTGAGCCTATTATTTGGTATTCTTATACAAATATATAGAGCTCTTATATTTATATATGTATGTATGTATGTATGTATATGTATCTCATGAGTTTGACACATAATATAGTTCATGGAATACTTTCGCATGTAATACCATGTTTTTTTGGCATTACAATTTGGTAGGATTCACCTTCCATCCCACCAAATGCAAATTTTTCTTCCAATTTAAATATGAAAAACCCAATAATGGTATTTCAGATCATTACTATCCTTCAAAGGATAGTCCGTTGTCTACGGACGCTACTTCACTTTTGACCAAACAACCAAAAAATAAACGCTTCGTAAAAAATTTTACATAAAAGTCGGTAGTAAGTTATTGAGAAGTAGCCTAAAGCAAAGATACCATTATCGGCGCATTGTAACGAAATAAATTTTCTTTGTTTTCGTGTACCGAAAATTTGAATGCAGACACTTTTTTTTTAACGCAATAACGTGTGCCGAAATGCTATCGATTATATATGCACAATTATAATTAACGTGAACACTAAAAAAATCGTAGCATTTTATTTGATCAGCACTGACTTACAATAATATATTTCGGCTCAGGTTATGATTTTCTTCCAGTTAGTGGGATTATAGCTTATATATATGTATGTGAACGATTTTGGGATAAAATTTCTATTCCCACAAAAAGCATGTTAATGTCAATACCAGTAGAAAGTTTAATAGTTCAATAATAAACTTCTGTTTTTAACACCAACTTCTATTATACCAAAAATTTTTATGGTAAAGTATACCCGAGAAAGCTATTTTAATATTATGTTTACACGATACTCTGAATTTTTTCCATTCAGATGATCGCTATAAAATTTGTATGCAAGATTACTTAACTCACCCCTTAATTGGCAATTGAATTACGAATAAACACTGTCAGGTGAAAATAACATAAAACGTTCTTTGCTAAAGTGCCACACTGTAAATTCAATTTTTTATTATGTTTTATCTTAATGCAAATATCTATCTTACAATAAAATTAAATAAAAGTAAGTAAAATTTTTACTGCTAAAAATATTTGAGACCCACTGTACATAGATTTAAAAAAAAATATTTTTTTTTTGCATTCTTGCCATAAAATTCCATGCATTTTTTCTTATGTATGCTTACTTTTGCTACTCAGTCTAATCGCATGTGTAACAAATTTTCTATTTCTAATTTTATTGAAATCTTTCAGCAAACATTTTTTTAGTTGTAACAATAATAACAACAAAATATAGTGATTTATAATTTATGTATTAATTGGTTAAAATCATAGAATATAAAAAACAATACTCGTAAAACATGATTTTAAAATCGAAAGCAAAACAAATCTTTTAAAGGCACTTGACTGGCATTAACTGGGCATGTTTAAGCCAATCAGTCAGTAAGTGCATTTAAAAGAAAAAAAGAGAAAAAATAATAACTGCCTGAATTTATTTTTAGTTTTAATTATTAGTTCAGTTAGTGATTTTATTATACAAGTAGCTGTAGATATATATAAATATACTTTTAGCTTTTATTGTTTAAATTCACTTTTTTTAACCATTTCTGTTTTCTAATCATGAAATCATTTGATTCACTCGTATTTATTAATGATGTAAACAATTCGCAAGTAATTACAAGCAATTAAATGCAAAATTACATCTCAAAAAGCAAATTAATTTTTAAATGAATTTATTTCTTAAATATTAAGAACAAACAGAAAAGGATTTTTAGTTGAAAAAGTGAGAAAGAGGCAAAAAATTATATGATGAGATCATTGTTAAATGACGTTTAAATCTTAATTTGTTTATTTTAAAGAAATTATTATTGAATATTGCAAAGATGCTATTTCTGACGTTATTTATAGCATTTACAGGTGCATATAAATGAAAAATAAACAATTGTAAGAAGAAAATAGCTGGAGGCTTAAAGAAATTCAGTATCTGTTGTTGTGATTTTGATAGGTTTCAAGAGAAAAAAAAACTGAAAGAAAACTGTAAAATTAGAGAAAAAATTCAGCGAAAATTTTAATTAAAGTCTCCGATATAAAAACAGTCATTACTTCTAAGCCTTTACTACATGTGTACAAATGTGTACAAAAATGTTAAGGCTATGTGGAGTATGTCTGGTTACCTTATTTGATAAAGCAATTATTTTATATTTTTCTGTAATTAAATTAGTGATCGCCGTAATCTAGTAGCAAGTATCTTGGCTTACCAGAAAGGAGTTCCGGCGACCACCTATTAGCAGTCTTCTGACAAAAGCTCTAAGAATAACTGATTGCCATAAACAAGTCTCTCAAGTCGTTCAGTACTCATAGTTACAAAATTGACGCACACAACATGCGTTCTGCAAGAAGCCAGGCCGTAACTCTGAAAAAGGACTGTAATGACCAAAATATGTATGTGTGTCCTTTAATATTACTTACTTCTCGACCGAGTGCAGGAAACTGCGAAGATGCTTACCAATGATAGTAGGATCGGCGCAATGTGGAGTGCGTTGCACTGTACTATCGATACTACCACAGATAATCGCAAATTCTTACGTAATACTCGTACCTCTCATGAAGCAAAGCCTTTTGTGGTGGATTGTCCAGTGAACCGCACAACGCACTACAGAGAGAATTTGTTCTTTAGCTGCACAGTTCGTTTATGGAACAATCTGCATTGCATGAGTAAGGGCTATCACCTAAGTTCTCGTCTTGTATAAACAAAAAAACAAAATTATGAAATACTTCAGAGAAAAGGTAAAGAAAATCCGTCACGTGTGTGACAGTTCGAGTCAACCAACATTTATGTTTGAAGGCAAATTTTATTGAATTTTAGTTTGTAAAACTTTTTTACATTGACTAGAAGAAAATGAAATTTAAAAAACTATTAAAATGTGTATTCAAAAATGAAATAAAAATTAAATTTTATGAATCTAAGCTTTTATTAAGAATTAATAGTTTTAGTTGATAAATAAGTTCCCGCTTTTATAATAACAAACAAAATTTACATTTTTTTTAACACAAGCCAAAAAATAAACAAAAAAAAAAACTTAAAACTATTTGCATAAATTTTTATAATTTTTAATTTCATTTCAATGACTATCGTCGGTCAACCATAAAAATCTCACCACATGATCATCAATGAAAGTGAAACTTTTACAATTTTATCGGTTTGTATAAATGTTGATTTTTTTATATATACATATTTATGTACATATATTTTTGACGTTGACAACAACTACTTTTATAAAAGTTTTGATTTTTTTTCAATTTTCAAACAAAAACAAAATTTTTCTTATTAAAAAAAACATATTATTGTTACGAATTGTCCTTTAGAATTCCTTTTATTTTTAAGGGTTCGATATTTGTAAATTAAAACACCGATAATTTTTGACTTTAAAACTCAAATTTAACAATATTTATGCTTTTTAAATATTCAACATAAGAAATCTTTTCATATATCGTCGGTTGACAGGTAAAACTCACTAACTGCTATGTTATATGATTACAGTGAGTTTTACTTGTCAACCGACGATATATTAAATGGTTTTTAACTGCAATTTAAGCTTTAATTATATTCTACACTTTCATATGTGGTTTCATACAGTGGTTAAATACTAATTGCCGTATTCCTAAAAATAATTATTGGTTTATTAAGGATTTATTTGACAAGTATTGCATAGAAATAAGCCCATAATAAATGGATTTTATTTTTTATAAATACGGGCGTAAAACTTTTTTTGTTTTTAAATTCCTAGTAGTAATTCATTAACTCATATAAAATGTGCGTCACTATAAAGTGTAACACCCATTTTTCTTAATAACTTTTTTCACCTTTAATCAAAATTATTTTTCTTAATCACAATATCTTTGAAAAATGTGTCAGATTTTAAAATGTATCAGTTTGTCAAATTTGACTTGTTAGTTAGTTCATAATGGATAATCAAAGACAAGTGCATACAAAAATTATTCAAATAATTCAAAAAAAACCATATTGGAGTTATACAAAAGTTGCTAGGGAAGTCCACGTGACCAGGCAATATGTTTCCAGAGTGGTCAAAAAGTTCAACAAAGACCTAAAAATTGAAAGAAAGCCTGGAACAGGTAAAGCAAAACTGGTAACGAACGACGCGAAAGCCAAAAAGGTTGAGAAGCTTTTGCTGGCTCTTCCAAACATTTCTGGTGTGGCCTGGCGCGTGCAATGTTCGGAAAGTTTTGTGCGCCGAGTTAAAGCTAAAGCTGGCCTTAAAACATTTAAAGTCCAAAAAGTTCCGGATAGAAATGCTAAGAAGAATATTGAAGCAAAAAAAAAAGAAAAAATTCCTCAAAAAAGAATTTTTTCAAAAGTTCGAATGTTGTGTAATGGATGATGAAACTTACGTTTTTGCAGACTTTGCGCAGCTTCCTGGCCAAGAGTTTTATGTAGCGGATAGTAGAGGCAATGTTTCTGAAGAGTTCCGAACTAAAAAACTATCAAAATTTCCCAAAAAGTTCCTAGTTTGGCAGGCTATTTGTAGCTGCGGCAACAGAAGTGCATCGTTTGTTACATTGGGATCAATAAACTCAGATATTTATATCAAAGAGTGTCTTCAAAAGAGGTTGCTCCCATTTCTAAGACAGCACAACATATCAACATTCTTCTGGCCAGATTTGGCAACATGTCACTACAGTAAAAGCGCAATAGACTGGTATAATAAAAATAATGTTATTTTTGTTTCAAAAGAGGCTAACCCACCAAACTGCCCAGAGCTGCGGCCTATTGAAAGATATTGGGCTCTGGTCAAAAGAGAACTAAAGAAGAGTATATCTGTTCCCAAAACCATTACTAGTTTTCGATATAAATGGACAGCTGGTACCAAAAAAATCACCGAAAACACTATAACATTGCTTATGGGTGGCATAATAAATAAAATAAAAAATTTTATAAAATTAAATTAATTTTTAAATAAAATAATACAGAATATAAATCTGTAATAAAAATGCAAAATAAAACTGTTTTATTTTTAACTCTAGCTTACTCCAGTCAGTTTTTATTTGACTTTTGATGTGTTACAGTTTATAGTGACGCACATCTTATATACTATATAATACACAATATAAATAACTTATATATATGTATGTATAGAGTTAAATATACAATCGTTTATAAAATACGTTCTAATCACTCCATAGAAAAAATACAAAACTCTATTTTAATCAACAATTTTGTAATACGATTATCCTGCCAATTAAATTGCCCTTATAAACAATATTAATTGTATCAATTAAACAATTAGCAATTTCGAGTTTCATGAATTGTATCAATTGAAATTAACCAAAATAAGAAAAAATATGCACAAACATTTCATTTATGTGTTTCAATTAAAAAAAAATTAATTGTATTAAATAAAAGATTAATTGGAAATTTTAATTGACACCAATTAATTTTTTAATTAAAATTTATCGAATGAGAATCTGTTGTTGTTGTATAACAAATTGTACATGGAAGAAATGTTCATAAAAGCTCTTCTGTTCTTAAGTCTCGGCAGAAACTCAAATTTCCAAAGAAATTGATTTGTTTGTATCTGAAAGTGTTAAAGATAAATATTTACAAGCTGCACGTAGAAACCATTATTGTGTGTGTGTCAATATTTATCCATAAGTACCTACAGTTTAACGTCAACTCCGAACGACAGACTTGAAAAGCTTGTTCATCGCAACTAGTTATTCTCAGAGCTTTTGCCAGAAGACTGCTAGGAGGTAGTTCACGAAAGAAATATTTTTTGTTCATATTTCTTTTTTAAAATATGTTTCGAGTTGGGGTCTGAACCTTTAGCTCTTGTCTAGTAAGCGAACACACTAATCACTAGTCTACGGCGACTACTACTTATGATAACGAGTATTTATTAGGGATTTATTTGACGTATTTGTATGAAATAATTGTGCAATAAGCTCCTAATAAACCTACAGTAAGTTTTATGAATTCATGTCTTTATTTATATATTTTTCAGTTTTTCAAACGTTATGTTTAAGAGAAATTGATTGCCATGAACAAGCTTCTCAAGTCTATCGTTCGGATTCGATATTAAACTGTAGGTCCCGGTATTGATAAACAAAAATTCACACTAACAATATGAATGTCTTAATTCATATTATTTTTTCCCCATTGAAAAAACCCTTTGCAACTGACATTTTTTTAGAAAAACTCTCAAAATAACATTTGAGTAATAATAACCATTATGGACTCTCTTTTTAATATTTACTTAATATTTAATTCAGAATAGTGAGTAGGGGTGCATATGCTTAAAAATCTCTTACCTTTAAAGTTGAGATAAATGAAAATTATATGACGGTGTAGGGTCTCAAGAAGTTGCTGTTAATCAACTTTAATGTTTTTATGAATTAATTATGCTTTACAAAACGCAAATATAAAAAACATAATAAAGAATAAAAAATAGTTTTGGGAATGTATTAAAAGATTCATTAAAAAAATTTTGTTTTTTAATGAAAAACTTTATTTTCTGGTTTTTAATTTGCAGTGAAAGGTTTAATTTTTAAAACCACATATTTTAACGTTTAATATTTAAAAATTATAATTTATTATTATTTTTTTTTACTTGGCTCTTGAAAACCAAATTGTAATTTTTTCAATATTGTTTATTATTAATGTATGTATGTATGTACGTGAATGTATTACCTGTAACTAAATTTGATATTTTGTTGCAGTAATTTATTGCAATTAACGCATATTTTTTCAGTTTTTCCTTTTTTTTTGTTTAAATAAAAGTATTATTGGTTATTTTGTTTATTTTCTTAAATTAAATAATTTTCTGTAATTAATAAATTAATAATAAAAATAATTAGTATTCACAAGACATAAAATAAGAAATTATTTTTTTCTTTTAAAAGACTTACGATTTCGATATTATTTCTTCTAAGTGATGTTAAAAATTACCTGAAAAAAATAAAAAATACGCATAAATATTATATCGCATATACAGAAAAATTCAAAAATTATATTTGCGGACTATTGACAAAACAAACTAAGTCGGCTTAAGAAAATTAATGAAGAATTATTGATGACGCATCAGACGTGGTAGTTTCACAAGCTTGTAAACCAAAGACATGAGAGTAGTTAAGTGTATCAGAAATTACCGTAAACAGTAAATATAATTTTTTTTATAATTATATTTCCTTATTTCTTTGTGAAGCATCGTCACATAAATAAACTCAAATATAAACAACTGTAATCCTGGGTTCCTATTAGAGGATGGATTTCTTGTAAGCCAGCGGTTTCAACTAAAACCAGTTGTCTTCGTCTTAAAGTGAAAAAAATAATTTGCGTTTAAATATCATCAAATTGCCAAATAAAAAAAAAAGTTAAATGAAAAAACAAAATATTTTTAAACGACATGGGCAAGATGTTTAAAAAGCACAAACTCAATAAAGTCTTTTCAAAACGTGCCGATAACATTTCATTGGTCATTAATCAATTTTTAATGACGATTACATTTAGGTGATATCTAAAGAATAGTCATTCAAAAATATGCACAGAAAGAAAGGGGGGAAAACTATTTAATTAATAATTTATTTAGCATACAGTCTTATCGTTCAGAACTACAGAAAGAGTAAATAAGAGATGTTAAAAAAATTAAATGAGAGACAATATAACTAAACATTGGACATAAAACTCACAAACTGCAGAAATCTAATCATTATTAATAATTTGTATAACCGGCTTCATATTCATCATTTTTATAATATTCTATTTAAGTAGGCTTTTTTGTTTTATCAAATAATTTTTTTTGCAGGATTAATTAATTATATACATAGTTACGTATTATAATTTCGTATCATAATTACTGTAATTTTTTGCTATTAAAATTCAGAGCATTTCAAAAAAATTGTTTGTTTTTAAAGAGAACGTATCTACGTACGAGTATATAACATACCAGCCAAACCCCGGTGTGCTTTGCTACTCCAATATGAATTAAATATTATTGCCAGGCAAAATAAAACAGGAAATTTGGTACAACTGGAATGAATTTTAACTGTTCTTAAGATATACAAAAATCAATATTTATGTACTCGTATGGGAGATATCACGCCCACCTGCCTGTCCAATGCCGCTCACTTCCTGATTGATGATTTGCCTTGACCATGAAGTCATTTACACCCAAATCGGATACTTTAGTTTCAACCGTTCACAACATATACAAACAAAATCAATACATAGTTTGTAGGTCTATCACCCCCACTTGTCTAATTCCGTGCATTTTATGACTAAAGATTTTCATTGATTGTGGCGTCATCCAGACCAAATTCAGAAATTTTACCGTTCTCCAACAATAAACAATAATAAGAACCCAGTACCTACCCTGTTTATAAGTTTGTTTGAAATCGGTCCACGAGTTTCAGCGTTAAACGAGGGCATACGTAAACCAACAATTCAATTTTGTAAATTTTTTCACTGATGGTGTAGATTGGCAATAAAATTGTTTATATCAAATTAAGAAACTTTCGCTTTAACTGTTTTTAAGAAATACAAAAATTAAAATTTACTTTGTATGGGCGGTACCATGCCCCCTTTTACATTTCCGCCATTTTTTAACTCTTGATATTTACATCATCAGTTCAATTCCTTTTGTGTTACCAAAAGTAAGTAATAATTTTGCTAAGCAGCGAGGCTAAATGCCTCCGTATACACATCCATCCAAATCTAGCAAGAACCCCCCTTTCACGAAATATGTGTCACGCAGTTTACAAACATCTACACACCTGTGATCTCTATTCTCTCTAGTTGCGCTTTTACACCATAATAACCCATAAAAAGAAAATAAAAGAGAATTCCAGATGTTTTCCTTCTAAATGTTCGTTCGTCTAAAAATGGACTTAGTAGTTTCAGGTTTAGCCTTCTATACTTTAGAACATTAGAGTTGCGCCATAATTTTGGACTGACCACTGCTTTTTACACTTTATTTTAAGTAGTGATCTTCATCCATATAAGTAGTTCAAAATTTAGGTTTTTACGTACTCGTGCATATACATTTTGCTGGTGTTCTTATCCCTTTTTCGTGATATTTTTACTCTTTTAAGTTTACTCTAAACTTGATGTGTTTCGCTTTTTTATAAATGACATCACTAATCCGATAGCAAACAATTTATATTCTGACTTATTAATTATATTATTACGTTTACTTAGCAAAGCTTATAATTATCACTTTATAATACGTTTTTTTGCATACTGCTATGAAATAAATAAATTAAAAATTATTTTAAGTGACTTTTTTATTTTAGTAATTTTGGTGCAGTAATTAAAGTATCAGGTATACAAATTTCAAACCAAGCTTTGCTTAGCTCGACTATATTTCAGGTATTTTCAAAACATGATTATGTACTCATATAGCATATAATCAGCATGATGGTGTTAATTTAGACACTCTGCATTTCAATTGTATAGTTTCCATTAAATATGTTTTGGTTGCTATAGTGCATAAACACACATATTAAGTATAGGTACAATTTATTTAAACAAGTGCAAAAAGATGACAAATTTGACAAAATTAGAAAAAAAAGTTTGATTCCAATTTATCATTGGGTAGCCAGATTAAGCTGCAATTTAAATGATTACCTTTTTCTTAAAAAGGGTTTATGCTTTTTGATGACAAGAGACTCTAAGAATGTGTGTTACTTAAATATTTTTATTTATTTATTAAATTCGTGTGTATTATAATGAATTGTTTCTCTTGTTGTTATATGATCTATTATTTGTTAGCTAAAATATTTTTTACGGACTTAGTAAAGATAAGATAAAAATTTCTTAATTTTGGGCTTTCTTCTGTTCTGTTGATAAGATTTTTGTTAATGAACTGCAAATACATATATTTATAAGTATAATTATAAATAAAATATGCGACTATTTTTATATTTTATGACATAAGTTTGGATGATGTATTTATGATATTGTTTAGTGCCTAAAATTCACGAGTCCAACTAATTCAATTTGATCTGTGTATGTTATAGACTATCATCAAAGTTTTATTCTGGTATATACACCAGAATAAAAACATATATTCAAATAAAACAATTTAGATTTTTCTAACTAACTTGTCCAGCAGAAATGAGTGCTTACCAATAAGCTATTTTGTAAGAGAGAAATTCTAAACAATCACTTACACGTGCGCATCAATAATGTATGATTTTTATATGAAATGAGTCGCTAAAATGCAATAGAAATGCAAATTTATTGCAACCAGTAAGCAAATGGTATAAAAAATCAAAAATAATACCTTATCCTGTAACATTTTGTGAAGCTTTAAGGTCTGAATAAACAATATAATGCTTCCATTATTGCTTGCAATATTATTTATAGCTTTTAATTTTGAAAAAATGTCTGCTGAGTTGGGACCCAAACGTATTTAGAAAATTACGTAACCTCATTTCTTAAGAATGGCAACACATTAAGTTTATTTAAGACTGATGTCATATGTTACAGTGTGTACTATAAGGACAGCAAATGTAAATGTTACGAGCTACTATGTAATAAATAACATTGGTCGACAAAATGAAAATTTTTATGTGTCACAAGATCAAGACTTGTAATACTGTACCCGATTTTATGTCTAGAGCAAAACTACGTTTTTACTTATTTTCCATCAAGCCCAGATTTTTTGTAATGGGCGTGGCAAGTTTTAAATCATAACTCAGTTTATTGAATATAAAAAAATCCAACGGCAAAAGATGCTGCAAAAAGTTGCCTTTATATCGTTTTTAACTCAATTTTAGGATATATTAACAGTTTTAGAGTTATTCAGAATCTAGCGTCGAAAAAAGAAAAATATACATAAAAATTAAAAAATTAGAGAAATTGTATCAATAAGTTTCGTTGACCTTATTATTTTGAATAATATATAAACTTTTTATTAAGCTACAGGTTAATTACTTATTTTCCATCAGGCTCAGATTCTTTGTAAAGGGCGTGGCAAGTTTTAAATCATAACTTGGTTTACTGAATATAAAAAAATATAACGGTAAAATATACTGCAAAAAAAAATTTATAAAATAAATATTTCCTAAAGAAGCTACGCAGAAAAGTAGCGAAATAATTATTATATTAACTGCCCTGTAGCTTAATAAAAAGTTTATATTTTATTAAAAATAAGAAAAATTTCAAGTTTTTATAACTTCTCGTAAATATGAGTATAATTTTATTATAAATAAATTATGATCTATAAATATATCGGGAAAGTCGGTAAAGAAACATAGATTTTATTCACATTTAAGTGCAAAATCCCATTCTCAGTTAAATTCATTCATAATTACACTGAATTTAACTATAATTTTTCGCGTTGCTTGCGTTAGCGGTTGAGCACGGATTTCTGAACTTGAGAGATTTTTTTATCGGCAATTAGTTTAATGCTCAAGTAACTTCCAAGGTAGGGAAGTCTCTCCTAGGTTTCTTCTTTTGTCTCTCTCTTTCCTGTGCTGTCTTTCTCTTCCTGTTGATAAATTCTATTGCTTTCTCTTTACATTGTTGGTTCTGCTTTTCTTACTGAAGGTATTTACAATGAACCTTTACTGCCGTTTCTCAACCTATTCTTAACTTTTTCTTTATTTCCTTTAAAATCATTAGGAAGTATTGAATAGAAACAAAGCTTCTCAGCTAAATTTTGTCCTTAAAATACGAGCGACAAGTGCGTACGTTTAACCTTAACAAAAACCTAATTAGACGTGACAACTCAAAATAAATGAAAACATAAATTCCCATCTTCTTAAAAAACGTAAACATAACCTTAAAAAAATAATAAAAATAAACAATACTATCATATTAGCCAAGTAGATAATTTATAACAACAAATTGTGTTATATCTTTAAATTTATTTATTTTACATATCTAATCTTTTAATAAAAAAAAAAATAAAATCTTAAATGTTTTAAATTATTTTTAACTTTTTTGTTGTTGTTATTTTGATTGTTATTTACACATATTTGTTAATACGAGTACAATATATGTGAGCGTTCATATCAGTTTTGCGCATTTTTTATTTTTTTGCTCAAACATTTCTTTAAGTCTCATTCCCTTCTATTTTTCAGCATTTTTTTTTTATTTTCTTCTCTTCACAACTTGATTTTAAAATTAATTTACATTTCATTGTTAATTGACCCAATACACTACTCTCTCATAAGTACTACACTCACACGGTTTTAGAACTTCAAAACGTAATGATTTTTTTTTTATTTATTTATTAGTATAAATTAACCTGTTTTTTATTGTATATTTCAAAATTTTTATTTATTTTATATAATAATACTTAGAAGTTTCTCTGGGTTTGCTTGTTTATGCAAAAAATTTTGTTTTGCGGCATAAAAGTGCTAAAAATTAACTCATGACTGGCCGCAATTCTATAATTTATTATTTAAAGTGAATTTTTTTTTTGCTAAACCAGCAAAATTTCCAAATAAATATTTTAACACGTTTTGAATTAAGAAATCATTCTTTATTTTTATTTTTTTGTTTAAGCGCTAAATGTTGTTACACAGTCATAGTTAAAATGAAAAAGTGAGGTTGCAAATACAAAATGAATGAAAAAATATTAGTTTTTACTGTACTGAAAACGTTCTAAAAGGGAAATTTTTTTATAATTTAGTTATTGATTTTAACAATTTGATTAACGAAATTATATTGAATTATCTTTTAAGTGCCCACCTGCTGTTTGATTGCCAGGAACATATGAACGCAAATGCTTTTAACTATTGGGATTTTGCAGAGCAAAAAAAAACGATAAAATAATTATGCTAACAAGAATAGGTACGAGTATAGTTTAGTAAATAATTTTGATCCAAGCATTTATTACATAGCACTTTTGGACCAGGGGGGTTACTCTATATTTCGATTCGAAAATCTTACGAATTCGTAAAAATTTACGAATTCTCGAAAAATTTGTATATTCATTATTATTGATTTTTCGAATGGGAAATTTCTTCGAAAGCATTTTCGATTCGAATCGGAATACAAAGTAACCCCCAAGACCTGTTAAATTTCGATTACGATTAGTAATCAATTGGATAATTTTTTTTTAAAGAATCGTAGTGAAGAAAATTTATGACCACTAATTGATTACGATTGCAAATATAAAAAAAAAAATCTAGATAAACTTTGGATTACAAAAATGAATAAAAAATAATCACAACTAGACAAAAAAATATTGCTTATTTTTGATTACTCTTCTTAGCTTCTTTTTATTTCTATACAATATTTATACATGTTTGACTTAGACATTTTCATAATTAACACATACAACCACTATCTGTTGGTCCATTTTTGAAGATATCATAAAATTGGTCTTTGTAAGCTATTTTGGATGTCTAGACAAATTCAGATTGTATTGATATGTTCACAAAAGTTGTTCAGATTTACAATGGCTACGATTTTGTCATATATTATTAGTGAAAAATTACGAATCCCTGTAAGTTATGTTGAAAAAAGCAAAAAAAGTAAAAATTGATTCGTACATTTTTGCAAAAAAGTGCAAGAAAAACTTATTTTTTGCACAATAAATATTTTCAAGTTTATTCTTATTCTTTAAGTTTGAGTTGGCTGTTGGCCAAAAACTGAAGACACCTTTTTTTGAACGATGCAGTGATTTTCAAAATCTTTTGAGGTCCATAAAAAAATTGATAGTCAATCTGATCAAACTAACTAACCTTTGGTAGCACAATCTAACATATACTGTGGATTCCGTGCACTTTTTTCACTGTCGCACTGTGTAATTATGGGCATTTATTTTTATTTAAGAATTTTCATATTTGTGATATCAGAAATTAGTGATTAAATCCAACTTAAAGTGAAATCAATTTACTAATATGTACAGATAGAAGGAATTATCATTAATGTAGTTTTCTTCAGTGTAAATGAGAAAAATATTCATTATATTTTAATAAATTTCTGATCGACAAATTCTTTTGTTTTGATTTTTTTGGCAAAAAAAAAAAAATAAAATATTACACAATTCAAAAGAGCCTGTCATTCTCCCCTTATATAAACAATATATGATTGATGTTTATATTTGTAGGCGTATAATGGACACATACTCGGCAAATAAACTGTTAGTTTAAGCAAATTTTTAATATTTCACGATCAATTTTAAACGAAAATTTGGATCTTTAGATGTGCAAAAAAAAAAAAACATCTACGACTGGCATGTGCCGATTAGTGCTGTCAATTTCTGCTACTTTTCATTACTCGATAGAATTGAATACTTTCATTTGGGTATTCAATACTATTCAATACTTTTAACGGACTTTTTTTTTAAGAGAAAAAAAATTCATAATGTATTGTTCTATTAGACAGAATTTTGTTTTAACCGTTAACATTTAAATGTTTGATACACCTTCGAAGAAAAAATGCAACTCTTAAAGTATTGAGTAGTTACTTCTAAGTATTGAGTACCCAAGAATTAATATAAGTATTCGATACTCGGTACCCATTACTCAATACTTTGCCAGCTCTAGTGCCGATCGTATATTTATCGAATTAAATAAAAAAAAAATTACAATAATAAATATATCATGAACATACTCTGTCAACTGGTATTATTAAAAGTTAATTATTTTCCTTTGTGCTACAAATATGAGCCCAAACTTCTTATACTTTAACAGCAAGCAAATTCGTTGTATTTGTTTTGATTAAATAGAATTAATAAATTTTTTTGTAAATTTTTTTTTTTTTTTTTAATATACCTGTACTTCGGTTCGCACTGATAACTGGGATAATAGTCATAAAATGCAAACCGTAGCACGTTTACCAACATATTTGCACTAAATTTTATTTGATCGGTAATAAAGCACGCAGGGATTTGTCGATTATACGAGTATATAAAAAAATTAGTAGTATTCTTTGGTCACCGCATCACGTGAAAACGGCTGCACCGATTTGAATAATTTTTTGATATTTGTAACAGCTAAAAAAATATTTATTTCGGCGACTACCTCTTAGGAGTCTTCTGGCAAAAGCTTTAAGAGTAACTAATTGCCATTACCACGCTTCTCAAGTCTGTTGATTGTAGGTCCCGGTACTCATCGATAAAAATTGACACACACAAACATGGGTGCTGCAATAAGCTAGGTGGTAGCCCTGAAACAGGGTTGTAACGGCTAATTATGTATGTACTTATTTATGTAATAGTTAGACTAAGGTTTGTATAAAAAGAATAGTTGCCCACGAACAAATCATATACATATATGTATATTTATATATATAAAAATTAAGACGATTTTTACCTTACGTACATAAGTATGTCTATTAAACGCGTGGAACGATATCAATCAAACTTATGAGGACGGTAAGTACTGGAATCTTCTGTATATCTTGAGAACAATTAAAGCTACAGTTTCAGAATTTAGTCTAAAAGTCCATAGTTGATGCAAATCATCACCTAAAAATTGAGCGGAATTGGACAAGTAAGCGTGGTACTTTTGGTATCAATACTTTGCAACAGAGTATCAAGTAGGTATCGGAAGAATATCTTGTATTATACACTGTATTATACAGTTATCTTATACACTACATATTAAACATAAAGAATTTGTCATATAAAGAAAAAGATGTTATTCTAAAGTTACCTGGTCATAAATCTAATCCATATTACCTGGGGGGTTACTTTGAAACTAAAACGTTGAAACTTTTTGGCTAAGTAACTATCTTTGATTTTACGCTTATGTTTTGTACATAAAAAACGTTTTCATATTAATAACACAACCTTAAAAACCCAACTTCGTCGCAAATCGTGGTACTAGTGTACTTTTTTGAAGTTGTTAATTTATAAGTTCCTTTGTATGTATTGAAAATTCAAAAAAAAAAAAAAAACAAAAAGCCTGGCGCCTAATGGGTTTAATATATTCGTCAATGAATTTAATTATAAATTACAAAAATAAATTAAAATTGCAACAACTACACTAAGAAAAATAAAGATAAAAAATAATAATGTAAAAACAAGTATTGAAAAGTCCACTTGTTGTCTTCGTCTATAACCTGTGACTATTTACCAGGCGTAGCGGCCTCTTCTTTCCTTCACTTTTCTTTTTCTTAAACTACGAGTATAATTACAAAATAGTTCAACGACTTTCAGTTTTAATTCATTTACTGTTACGATTTTTTTACTATTTCCCTCATAATATTTCAATACAATATTGTCTGTCATCAATCGCTTAGTAATGCGTAACAGAAATAGACAATATTTTACCGGCCCATACCATACGTTACCCCACTTCATTTTACCAATGCATGATTGCACTACGGACATAGAAGTCAGTTCATTGAAAGTTTATGTACAGACATATGTGCATATCTGTTTATGAAAACAAAAAGTAAATAATATCTCTTTTAATTCAAATACACTCAAGTCTAGTTTAACGGTTTGAAGTATTAAAAAAGAAAAAAATAATATATAGGTAGGTATATTTTTTCGTATTTGTTTTAAATATACAAAAATAGCCAGACCAGAGTACATAAACGTACACATACATATATAGATGGTGCCAATAGTGACATTCTAATAAACCATATGTAAGTTATCTGTTTTAAAGCGTAATGTTCTTCAAAAATAAACGATAACAATGAATTATTTACAGCCAGGCCCACGATATCGAATCGTGTAGTTTTAAGCGACAAACAGCTGATTTGCGGCACACTAATTTTTGTGTCGCCAAAAATAAATGCGATTGGTAACACAAAATTTTTTTACACACATATACATAAATAAACAAAATCGGAATAAGTTTGTTTACTACATTTCTGTGAAGTTAAACTAGCACATGGTTGCATTTTTTACTGTACAATTTAAGCATTTCAGCGCTTTTTTCGTGTATATTCGCGATTATTTTTTGATATGTTGATCTGGCAGCTTTGTTGTTTATTTGCATTACATTGGTAACATAAAGCAAAGCGAACGATAAAGTGACAATTAGTGGGCCGCAGTTTAGATTCACAGTGAGTGACTGAGTTTCTTTCGCTTAAGTTTTCTTTCGATATCGTGGGCCTGGCTGTTAATCTATATTTTTTTCAAGTATCTCATTTCAAGCAATATTAAAACCAAGCCAGATTGTCCCAAAATTTTAAGAAGCAAAACTTAAACGAAGATGTACAAGCTTCCTGAACGAAACGGTCAGATACGGTTAAATAATACACAAATTGGTATTGGATGACAGCCAGCTGAAGGTCTGTGAACTAGCTAGGCAATTAAAAATACATATACATCACATAATGAAAGAGGTTGGATAATGGGAGCCTGAATTAAAGCTGTGAAACAAGACAATCAAAAAAGAAGTGGATAAAATGGCAAGATTGTATTCAAAAAAGGCGAAGACAGTTTCAGGGGCGATCAGAATGTCCGTTTTTTGGCATGCGCAGGGTAAGGAAGAAAAAGGATCCCAATGAAATTAAAGACAAAAGGTTACATTTAGCAAAAAAAAGTGTGATTTCCTTAAGACTATGCACTAGTTCAGACATCGACTATTACGATGACCAAAGTTAATAAATTACACTGATCAACACAACTCTTGTTTCCTTTTATTTTTTTTTCTATTATTGGCTACATCTGTAGCCAACAATGAATTCTTATTATAGATAGAATATAAAAACTATTGAAATCAAGATAAAAGCAGATTCGTTGTATTCTCTCTGGATCTTAAACTTGTTAAATTTTTTTGATGTACATATTCTTTTAAAATCTAAAAATTTTTAATTACAGTCGAAACTCTCTATAACGAATTCCAAGGGACTGGATATTTACTTCGCTATAAAGAAAATTCGCTATATGGAAAAGAAAAACAATATTGTTCCTTTTAACATTTTTTATTTGTAGTAGTCAGTTATTTTGGTTTGAAGTACATTTTCCACTTTTCTTCCTCAATGCAAAGGCAAATGGATAGCGACTGCAAGAAATGTGAGAGATGGTAATGATTCCAGTTCTCACTTGCATAGTTCGGTGGTTCCCCCACTTTTAATTTTATGGTAAATAAACGATTCAAAGCATCAGACTCTGCTTGTGCGTTGTGAAAGCAACAAAGTACACACAGAGCAACAATAACAACACCAATAACACAAAAGCGACATCGATTTCTTTTTTGTGTGCGTGCGTTCGGTTTTACCTAATTCGTTATATGGAGATTGAAAACGCTTCAATGTTGAAGTTACGGTCGCAAAAATACTTCGTTATAAGGAAATATTCGCTATTTGGAAATTCGTTATATGGAGATTATAATACACTCAAAGTAGACCCAAAACACAGTGTTCTTATAATTGCTTCGCAATAAAGAAAACTTCGTTATACAGGAGTCCGTTATAGAGAGTTTCGACTGTAATTATAAAACTTTAGTTCTTATTTTAAGGTTTGTTAAAAATTTAATAATTATGTGTAAATCTACAGATCAAATGGGATTACAACTCAGGAACTAAAAGTTCAAAAATAAATTTTGAAGTTTTCAGATTTTATGTATATTTTTAAATTTGTACTCTTAAGACTTGAGAGATTTAAAATTTTCAATAATTGTTAGATGGTTTGTACAATTCAGGAGGATATTTTATTAGAGCACTCCTTATTGTCGTTTTGATAGAAGAACGAAACATGGACAGCCTAACGTTAAGACCTAGGCTAGACCTTGCTTATTACTTCAATTATTATTTTATTTCGAAAATTAAAATTTTTGCCGTATATTGAGTTAAAGCTGTAAATTATGTATCATTTCTTTAGGGTGAATGGGTATTGTTTTACATTTTTATTGGGTGCCATTTGTCTGTTCATATGAAAGCGTTGTAATCTTAATACCAACATGTAAATTGGAAAATTGTTTTATAATAAATTTTTCAAAAGTATTATTACAATAATTTTTTTTTATATACATAAATATCTTTTACGTAGTTTACTTTTGCCTGTTTGTGTGATTGAATTATTATTACGCACTTTCTACAACCATATAGATGACGATATATGTACTGAAGTTTCCAATAACTTAAAAAGTAGTGGTAAAAATTAACATTTTTTAAATTTTTCATTGCTTTGCCCACTATCTGACTAAAGATTTTAATAGGCTGGGAAGCCATCCAGATCAGATAAACAAAAATTAATATTTAGTTTATATGAGAAGTACCATGCCCTCTTGTCCAATTTCGCCATATTGTTAAATGATGATTTGCTTTAACTATGAGCCTTTCAGACTAAATTCAGAAACTTTACCTTTAATCGTTCTCAAGATATACAAAAATCAAGGACAACTTACAGGCAATTTGGAGCCTACTTATCGCAAACATGCGATTTTGAATTTTAACCACACATTATTATAATTCAGGTTCCAGTACCTGACTCTTCATAGGTTTGATTAAAATCTGTCCACGCGTTTGAGCTATATGTGGCGACATACCTAAGGCGAAAACTATCTCTATTTATATATATAGAGATAGTTATGTTATATAAATCTTATTTTATCTCATTTATTGTCATTATTTTCCTTTAACTGATATTGTAAAGGATATTTAAAAAAACAGGCATTATTTTGACTGGATGAGAGAAAAAAAAATGTTTATCGCAAACTTTTTTGATAGAAAAGAAAAATTTTAAATTTTAGCACTATTACATACATACGTACACACATACATAATTACTCATTACAACCCTGTTTCAGGGTTACGGCCTAGCTTCTCACAGCACTCATATTGTGTGTGTCAATTTTAATCCATGAGTACCGGGACCTACATATTAAAGTCGACTCCGAACGACAGACTTGAGAAGCTTGTTCGTTGGAATTAGTCACTCTCAGAGCTTTTGCCAGAATACTGACAAGAAGTAGTCATCGAGAGAAATGTTTTTTAATAAATCTTTTGTTTTTTCAAGATGTCAGAGCTGGGGTTTGAACCCGGGGCTCATGTCTTAGTACGCCAACACACTAACCACAAGACTACGGCGACTACACTATTCTTATTTATTCGAGAGAAAGCTACATATATCTAAATGGGGATACAAGTCAGATTCCAATTATTTTGGTATTATTATCAAAAACAATATGAATTGCTACAATTACATTACAAATCTCATCGCTTCAGTCCAACATAATTTTCTAATTTTTAAAGACGTTCCGATTATTCCTAATACTAGTACTATACGTATATCACAACAGTGTTGCGAATATTTTTCTTCAAAATTACGATATGAATAGATTTAAATCAAATGTTCACAAGCACTACTATCTTTTACCATACCATAACTTGTTCTCCAAATACTTGTATAATGCACTGCATGAGTAGGGGTCATCTAATAAGTACTGCTATGCTACATAATCCAGCATACTCTATAGACTTAGAGCATTAAGAGTATTACCTGTTTACAAAGTAGTACAATTGACTAAATGTTGAAAGATTTGTCATAAAATGGTAAAAGATTTTAAACCAACGTTTATTTAAAGTACTTTAAAATTATTACATATTAGGAAACGTTAGACTAAATGTATTAAATTTTGCCGGCTTTTTACAAAAAAAAAATATTTATTTTCTTTATAAACTTACGAAATTATTAAACTACTCTGGTAGCCATGGCATTTTGTTATTTAACAAAAAGTTCTTTGACCACAAAATACGTTTAATACCGACATTATAAGTAAATTTTCAGTAAAAATTTTTATAATAAATTAACAAAAAAAAAATGCTTCAAATATAACTTGTCTATTTTAAAATAATTTAGAAATTAAATAAAAAAAGAAAAAAAAAAACATTTCTGTGAGATTCATTGGCCAAATAGACATTTACATTTAAAATTTGGCCAATGAACGCTTACATGGTCAAAGCGTTTTTATTAAAAACTTAGAAAAAAGTCACAGAAAAACATGTTTTTCTAATCTGTAATAAAATAAAAGAAAAATGAAATTTTTATATAAAATAAATATTTTAAAAAATTATAGCCAACATTTAACAAGAACTGCAGTAATAATGCAATGAAAAATATTAACAATAAAACATGTTAATTAAAAAAGTTACTCATTCTTTAAAAAACATCTAAAAAGGTGTAAAAAATAAATAGTTTTCTTATGTCGTATGTATATAGCGGTACCAATTGTGTAATAGTACTTAACATTTTAATTGCATTTACATTTTTCAAACAGAGATTGAGGAAAAATTAAAAAAAATACGAGTATGTATATCCCCTTGAAAATTATTTAAATGTTCAATTATTTCTTTTGACCTCATTTCCCAGATGTTTAATTTGACCCCGTCTATTTGGGCCGTCTGCTTTTATGAAAAGACCATTGTCGTATAGTCTGTGAATTTGTGTTCCTATTCAGTAATAAAACAGTCGCCAAATTGAAATCATTTATTTTGTCTACTTTTTGTTTGTTTTTCACTTTGTTTTTCTCTTCAAATGTAGAATAAAGGTCATTGATTGGAATAAATATAAATATTTTGTAAAAGGAAAAAATTTTTAACCTACAGGACATTCTTGAAATATGAAGACATTTTATTGTAATTTTTTTTTTAATTTTTAGAGTTTAGAATATAGGACTGGGCAGGGCAAGATATAAAAGTATTAGTACTTACTCATTTGTGGTGGCCGTAGTCTAGTATGTAGTGTGTTGGCTTACTAGACAAGCGCTCCAGTTTCAAACTCAAGCTCTGATATCTCGAAAGAAGGATATATAAAAAAATTTCTTTTAAAGATCACCTCTTAGCGGATTTTTGACAAAAGCTGTAAGAGTAACTGATTTCCATGAACAAGCTTTTGGATTCGACGTTAAACTGTAGGACCCGGTACTCATGAATAAAAATTGACGCATACAATATGGATGCTGTGAGGCTATATACTGGCTATACCTCTGAAAAATGGTTTTAACGGCCAAACTATTACTTAGTTTATGCCTGCTTAGAAATCAGTTCGACACAAAACAATTTCACTCATAACGATAACGATATGTTTTGAGTCGAAACAGTTTTAAAACTGTTTTAACTAACAGCTAATTTTAAATAATTCTAATTATTTCATATTTTCTATAATAATACGAATAGAATAATAAAAATAACCAATGGAAGAAATTGGCAACCCCATCAAATTTGACAGAACATTATTTATAGCTGATTTTCATAAAGGTTTCAAAACGGTATGCGTTTATACTCAATTTTGAAAACACATTTGAAAAGCAGTTTGAGTGAAAACGTTTCGAAATTTCAAACTGTTTTTATAGCTGTTTATGCAATGGGTTTGAGCGAATGAAATGTTTTCGAAACGGGCATAAACATGCATGTATGTACATACAAATGTATATTTGAAAAAAAAGTTGCATTATTATTTTAAACGGTAAAAAGATTATTATGTAATATTTTTTCAGAATATTATTATTATAGGGAAGTAGCAGATAAAAACTAAAACTACTTAGCGAAGGCACTCACCACAACACAAATTCCAATTCAATTCCAATACAATGCACAGCACAAGTAGGGATTTATCCCTGAGTAATTGTCTCAATAAAAAAAGTCTATATGTTTTTGAAAGCCTCGAATTTAGCCTTTTCTTTTGACAATGGCCTCATAAATAATTTAACAAAAAACAATATTTAAAAAGTTTATTCACAAGAAACTGACTCACCAGATATTTTCCTATAGTACTTTAGTATTCTTAAACAAATACCATAATAAAGTATTCACAATAATTACCTGCAAAGAGAAAAAAGTAAAAAAAATTAAATTAATAATGTTTTAAAAAATTAAGCTTCATGTAAGTGCTAAAGACGACTTTGTAAATTTTATTTTTAAATAGGAATACTAAAAAATTAACGCCCTCTTACTTATGAACGATAACAAATTGTAAAAAAAAACTTATTACATAAAACGAACTACAAAAATTAAAATTGCCACAAAAGGTGAACCAAATGTTAAATTGGTTTTTGAGGCCTTTTCAACTCATTTAATTGACAAAAACAGAATCTATTGAAAGTATAGGGGATGTTGAAAAATAAGCAAATAAAAAAATTAATAAAAAAAAGATTTGCACTTAATTTCGTAATATTTCTGCCGCATACTTTTTTTAACACTTGATTGTAAATTTTACAAATTAAAAAACAACGTGCAAAAAAATTACATGAAATATAGCAACAGTAATTGCAGAGAATACCGACAGCTATTAAAAGTAATGAATTCCTTTAAGGAATACAGTACGGTAAAAACGTGTACTTATATAGAATTTCTTTCAGATACAAGATTTTAAAATTGAAAAAATGCTGAAGGCGCTTTATTTTAGTTTTAACTCAAAAAAAAAAAATTTACTGTACATACCATATTTTTTCTTTCTTATAGCCTTTAAAAAGATACCTTTTTAATAAAAAAAAGTACCAAGTTTGAAATCTCTTTTTTTTTTCAATTTAATTCTTTTTTCTCCGGGCTTTATCTTTAAGAAGTACTTTTTAAACTAAAAGTACCAAATTTTAAATTGCCCTATTAAACTTTTTTAGTATTAAAAAAAATCAAACAACTTTATAATTGTTTCAATAATTTTCGTTTATTGTTGTAATTTCAAACAAATATTAATCGTTGTGTGAATTTTATGATAGAATGAATTCTTTCAAGTCCGTGCTTTTAATAGATTTTAGTTTTTTTTTTCTAATTTTTAGATTCAAAAAGTATAAATGCGATAGAGGTAATAATCCACAATATATAAGAAGAAAAAAAATCACATATATTAAGCAATAAACTGCAATACAAATTTTTAAGCCCCAAAAGTAAAAAAAAATAATAATAATGATAAAACAGGGTACGAAACTGCCAAATATGATGAGAGCTCTTCATATGAATCAAGAAAATAGCAGAGGGAAAAACTTTCAATGATTATATTCAGTTTTTTTTTTCATTGTGCAACACATGCTGACGCTGAAAATGATAATGATGGGGGCAATTTTACAAACAATTTCGGAAATTCACAGGGAAACTGAAAAGCTGTTTCACAAACATAGAGACTCACAAATATACATACTCTCATATATTAATATTAAATTTGCATCTATTAAAGAAAATTCAAAAAAAAAAAAATAATGTAAAAAAAATAAATTACAAATTAAACGATAAAACGTGATGTTTTTATTAAAGAACATAAGATCTGTAAATACGAGTATAAATCCTAAAAGGTATGTAACAACAAGTAAAGGTCATAATATTTAATTTAAAAAAAAATTATAAATAATCTACATACTAGTTTATACATATATAAAAATTAAACAAGTAATTTAATTAAAATTCTTAGCAGTTAATACTGCAAATAAAGTCTATAAAATGTTGACTTAACCCAGTTGCATTTCATGTTCATTTTAACATTTACTTATATAAAGCGCCTGATCAAATCAAAACAATAAGAAAAAAATTGTGGTATAAAATCAGAATAAAACCTTTAACACTTTGTGCTGTGATATCAAATCTGTTAATACAGTAAAACACGTTTATAACGAACTTTCCTTATTTTTCAAGTTCCTATAACTTTTGCTTATAAATTTTAAGTTTATAACAAATACAGCTATAACTAACATTTGCAAATATATTTCTTTATATTCTTGTTTGTAAAGAGCATGAAAACTATTTTTTAAACTTTTAAAACGCTTAATGCAAACTTTTATTAAAGTTATCAAAAACAAAAGATAACATTTATCAGCTACTTTAATATCGCAAAAAACATTATACGTTTTTTTCCTACGAATACAATAACCTTCGCCTCTGTGTTCATTTTAAGCGTATTTTACTGTATGTGCAGTAAACTAGAATGTATTTATAAAAGTAAAAATATAAATAAATACATACATTCTGCTTTAAACAGTACAATAAAGAATCCCATTAACTAATTCTGCTAATTACTTGGGAATAGCTTACTCCGGATGCCAAATTATATCTAAAGAAGCATGTGAAAAAGAAAACAGTAGTGCGTTTCACTACGATATTTTAAGGGCAATTGTTTGGTTTTAATTTTTTAACAACAGAATGAACGATTTTGCTAGTTAACAAATTTTCTGTAAGTTAAACGTTTCTCAATGCCAGATCTATTTGAATTGCTAAAATAATATTTATATCAAAAATTTTATTAACATACATATGTATACTTATAAATCTATTGGTTATTTAGTTTAAAACATTCATTAATAATTTTCTCAAAATACAAAAATTAAAAATTAATTTAAATTTACAGTATGCAAAATCCATATTCGAACACATTTTCACGAATGTATTAAAAGAAGGTAAGGCAACAAATAAATTTCTTTTATAGCAGTCTTCTGGCAAAAATTCTGAGAGTAACTTATTGCTACGAACAAGCTTCTAAAGTCTGTCGTTCGGATTGGGCGTTAAACTGTAGCACCTGGTACTGATAGATAAAAAATTGACGCACACAATATTGGTTCTGTGAGAAACTAGGTTGTGATTCTGGTAATGGGCAATGATATTTCAAATTTAATAAAAAATAAATACTTATAAAATAGAATTTGATTACGCACATATATTTTATATATGCCACAGATCAATAAAATAATTTTTAAAGTTGTATGAATTCGAAATGTCTCTGCTCCTGTGCCTTCAATCTTAGACATATTCGTGTACCATCGAATAGTTTTAGATTTAAAAGAGTATGCAGCCTCTATACTGCTCCACTTACTCTTATTACTCGGTTCAATTTTAAACCGGTTGACCAAGTCATCCCACCTCCTCAAAAATCGAGGATTTTACCTTTTTGCCAGTGCAGCTGTGGGTCTATTTCTCATCGCCCCAGTTGTGCTCATGCACGCCAGTTTCTGTACATTATTAAACCCATTCCGGTTTATACCCAGATAAATCTATTTCTCCCCGGCAATTGCTTTATATTCCACAATTGGTCTGATCATCATGGTATACACCCAATACAATATCTCAATATTTCCCCAAAATCTTAATATTCCTCCATTTAAGGAGGCTTCTCTTCCTAGTAAATAGCACTATTGTGGTCTTGTTCGGGTTAATATTCAGCTCACCTATTTACTATTCTAAGATCTGTCTGAATAGACCGTGTCGTCATACTTATCTCTTGCCTCATCTACAATGCCTGCCTTAGACAGTTTTCTAAGGACTTCGTCAACAACTAGGCTCCACATCAAAGATGATACCACCCCGCAGTGTTCATCAGTCTGATATAGGGGACTTCCATTATCCATTTGGATGTCACTGAACCCACTCCTCTTCCAATCAGAGTATTTTCTATAACCTCATGAGAACTGTTTTCAAAGGCATTCAGCAAAGTTTTTTATTATAACTTTTATAGCTTAAAAATCTCGTTAAACTTATATACGATAAGCACATAAATATGTGTGTAAATATTGTATGTACCCTGTAGGACGGACCAGACAAATGGTTAAGCGTAAAATATACTTCAAATTTTTTTTTTATTTTCCAAATGTTGCTAATTTTTATGTTTTAGTTCATTAGTACCGAGAATTCGAACATTAACAACCTTGAGATTATTTTATTTTTTGTATTTTATGTAAATAAAAATTTATTAAACAAGATGTTGTTGATTTACTAAAAAGCAAATAGAATATTTATTTACAAATACTTTTAATGAAAATTGTCTCACTTTATATTTAAAAAAAATAGAAAACAAACACGTTCTGACCATTTGTATATAAAAAAATTGAGAAAAAAAGATAAAATTTTAAGAATAACAATTTTATAAACAACATACTCGTATTTGTTTTATTGATGGAAACTATACAATGTTGAATCGATCGTTACATTGCGATAAGTTTTCTTAATTTTTATCATTTTGTTTAGTTTTGTTCTTCTTCAATTGTGAGATGATGAAAACTGCATGTGTTAATTGAAAATATGCAAATTAAGTTTTTTTTTATTTTTACTCGTATAATGTACTTTTTCATCTGGCAGCTTAGTTTTCATTTTCGTTGATTTGGTAATTTTACTTTTATTTTCTTATTTCGTAGATAGATTTACGATGTAACCAGGCGTTAAATATAAACGAATATATTTTTATTTTTTCGATTATTTTTAGAAACTGTTTGTTATGCTTTAAAAGCATATAATAAATTTATATTTTTATACAATTCGTTCACGTATTTTATTTATGACTGAAAATGTTAAGCAAAAACTGCAAGGAAAATTGAAATTATCTGGGGGAATGTTTTTTTAAAATTGGGTCATTAAAAGTAAAATTTGGGAAATTTTAAGCAAATATGCATATATTTATATATTTTATTCAGTTTTTAATACATATGTATATCGGTCAGTTAGTTTAATTGTGTAATAATTACAATAACACTTTTTCTGGCTAAATATCTATGAATAAATGTTAAGCCAACTTCATTCTGATCAATAGAAAATTTTAATCTTCCATTATTAAAATGTAAGAGGGAAGCCCAAAATTAGTCGAGCTATTAAAGAAAACACAAAAAAGTTGGGGAAAAATCCTTATTACTCAACATAATTTCCTTTTATTACTCCTATCTTAACCGAACCCGAGCAGAAAACTTTTAAGATTTGGAAGCAATAAATAAAATTGTAAGTAATAATGGAAGCATTATATTGTTTTTTATACACTAATCTTTAGTGACTAAAGCTTCCAAATATGCTACAGGATAAGGTATTATTATTGAGTTTTTGTGCTATTTGCTTACTTGTTGCAATAAATTTGCATTTCTATTGCATTTCAGCGGCTTATGTCATATAAAAATCATGCAAAATTGATGCGCACGAGTAAGTGATTGTTTACAATTTCTTCCCTACAAAATAACTTACTGGTAAGCACTATTTTCTGCTGAGACGCTATTTTTAATTGTATTTAAAAATGAAATAAAGATTGTTACCCTTTATATATAAACAAATGTTTCCTGTTTTGTTTTTTTAAATTTAATTTTGTTTAAATCTTAACTCTTTAACAAAGATGCTATCTGATGTAACCAAAAAGAAAAAATTACGTACAAATATTGTTTGGATTTAATAAAATATTGAAAAACTGAACAAGCATATTAAAAAATTTTACAAATTCTGAAACATATATGAATGTAACAAATATATAAGAAATAGCCGGAAGAAATATGTTCTTTTTCTACTATATTAGATAAAATCTAAAACGAATTGAACTTCATTATGCATATGTAGTAATGCCCTGGACTTGAACGTAAAATAAGCACAATTTGTCCATTGTAATCTGTTGTGTCTCATTACCTTCTTTTAGGCACATGGCTTTTCTATTAATCTTGTTTTGATTTTAGGTTTACTCCTATATTTTTGTCTTAGAAATTCTACTTAAGCCCCTAACTACCCTAATGAGTTCTTACCAAAACATGATCAGACCAATCAGGTTTAAGTTTCTCTTGACGATTTTAACTCGAGTTGTGGTTTCTCTTAATGTTTTCATAGGTATTTGTTTGAGACGCCACTGATGATATGCTCTATGCCATGTAGACTTAAACTCAGTATTTTGCCATGTCATGCGAACTCAAGCATACTGTCTTAGCATGTCATTGCAAATCAGCTAAGCTGTTGTAGCTGGTTGCGTTAAATACCATGTCTTATTGTTAAACTTATAAACATTTTTACACCATGAAGAAGTAATAAAATCCTTAATAACTCATTAACCATTACTATTTGTTTTTCCAAAACCATAATTCAGTTTTGATTTTAATTTACTTGCACAGTTTATTTTTAAATTTTTTCAAATAATATCGATAATCTCTCTTCGTTGCAAACAGTATAAATGTAAATTTATAATTATAAATGTAGCAATCCCAGCATATTTCGCTTTATATTGTTGTTGTTTGACATAGATAGCTAAGTCTGGAAGACTTGTAAGAAGAAGTGTTTACCGCTGTTATACTTAAAACCAAAAAACTACTTAATTAATAAGGAAGAATTTAATTGAAGAATTTTGCTACAACAGGAATTTGTTTAAATATATACAATGATTCATTTAATATGAAAATATGAATAAAACAAAATGACAAATAATGCTTTCAGATTAACGGAACAGCATATAGTCGTGCGGGAGTTTATGTGCTCTATCCGCCATTTTATACATCTCGAGTTAATGATGCCACTTTGGGTTTTTGACACCAAAATTTTTAACATCTGCAATCCGTTTTCGGCTATTTATCTCCAAAACTGGAAGTGATATCCGAAAACGGATTGCAAACTTGAAAAATTTATGGCCAAAAACCTAAAGTGGCATCATTAACTCGAGATATATAAAAAATATGAAATAGCGGATAGAGCACATAAACTACCGCACGACGATATGCTGTTCCGTTAATCTGAAAGCATTATTTGTCATTTGGTTTTATTCATATTTTTCAATGTTGTAAGATCATTAAATAAATTTTATTAAACAAAAAAAAATTATTAATTGTAAAACATTATTGCGGTATGAAGTTTAATCCAAAATTTGTCAAGCAAATAATCAGAATTCATCATTAAAAACATATGTATGTGTGTCTGTATGTCGCATGTGTTGACATGTTACTTTTTCACTTTAATGTGTATAAAAATAAGGCATAGATTTTATTCCAACATACTCAAATTCTACATTGTCTCAATATATCATTGTCTAACATGTTTGAATGGCATAACATGAACTGAAAATTGGATGATGTGACACTTGTTGCTATGTCGCATAGATAAAAAACTATTGTAGTTCCCATCAGGAGCAATCACATGAGATAACTTTGCTTTCAAATCGTTCGTGCACAGTCTTGTATAGCATATATTAGTACAATAGTATGTATACATACATATATCTTTGGTGTTTATATCATTCAATTCAAACCTTTTCGGGAGGCATTAGGTGCTATGGGGTTCGTATGCATTGTAATCGTCTTAAATTCGTCGATGAAGATAACTTTTTTATGAAAGTTAGTGTAGCTTCTTAGCAACTCCAAGGCCTTTCAGCACGTTTTTCTTTTTGGGTCTAGATTCACCAATTGGACAGGTATAGAATTTTTTCATTATTAACTGTCAAAGAGAACTTAGACGTATAGGCCAGGCCTTAAGTAGAGCAATTTTATTTTATAAAAACATTTTGTTTCTGAAAAATTCCAAAAACCAGCTTTTTTTAATTAAGGCAAAATTTAAAAGTTACATTCGAAATTTAAAATGTTTAAAATGTTACAATAAAAAAAAAATTATTGTTTCAGATTTTAGATAAAATAATTGCCTTTAATTTTTACTTGAAGATACTCGTACGTATCTGTAATAAAACATAATCAAAAATCATTTAAACTCAATTAAATTCCTTATTTAATCATGAGTAATACAATTTAAATTGTAAATCATTTAACAAACATAAAATTTCATTTACAAAACTTAACACATAAATTTTTAATTCAATCATGCGTTACAAGTAAATGACATTTTTATTACATTTTTTTATTATGTTTTATTAGATTTTGCTATGCATGTACTACATATTCTATTTCATATATAACTTTGTTAAAAAGTTTGATATTTTTTTAGGTTTTCATTCACAGATTGATTTTTGCGATACAATCATACAGACATATGTACGTACATACTACAGTCGTAGATATACAAAATGTAAAGAAGACATCGTCATCGTCGTCATCATTGAAATCGTATCGAACATTTAACGCTTGATAAATCAACAAAATTGTTTAACAATAATTTGATTTGTAATTTTTTTTTTTTTTCATTTCTGTTTTACTTCTGTTTTTTCCCCATATCACCGCATCTGATACAAGTATTACCTTCTTTTAAATTGTTTTATTTTTTTAGTTTTGGTTTTATTACACAAATTGCTAAAACAATAGTAAAGTAAGTACTCGAAGTAATTGAATAATACGAGTATTTACAAGAATAGTAACTACGAAATTACAATCGAAAAAAAGTTAACGAACTTTTTCAACTGTTAAAAAACGAAAAATATTTAGAAAATTGATGCACTAAATCCAAAGTAAACGGCTACAAAAGAACTCAACAAAAACTTTGCGTAGCAAATAACGAATTTTATTCAAAATTTTTTTAAATTAATCCCTGAATTTGTAAAAATATATTGAAGCTATTAAGTAATGAGTGATCAATGAAGCAAAAAGCAATACATGAAAGAAGTTATTTGGAAGTTGTTTGCATCAAAAATATAATACAAGTTTACGTTGAGGAATTAAAAGAATTACTAGATAGTATAACAAATGATTTCAATTTTGTTTACAACTTTTTAAATAAAGGAAGTTTTTGTTAAGACCTTGGCAACTTTTTTTTTGTTTTTGTTGTGATCAATACTCAGGGGTACACCCCTATTAAATGCTGTGCATTGTATTGGAATTTTTGTGGAAAGGACAGTACATTATGACAACAGAACATATATTTTGTTCTTATATTATTAAGCGCCTTATACATGAGCAATTGATTTCGTAACAAATCGATTGTTAAGTGCTCTGTATAACAAGTGGCGCTATTTTATTGGATGTTTAAGTTTTGGAAACAAAAATTCAGTCAACATAGCTAGAAAGCGCTCGTCATTCACCCTAACGGCGAAATCGTCAGCGTATATACCGCACCAAACAGTCTTGATGGAGTATGGTCTTTGTAACTCTGTTTGTCTTTTTGTTTTGTGGTGAATTACGCCCAAACTACTGAATTTGTTGAAATTGGAACATAGATAGACTCAATTACGGATTTTTAGATATCTTGAGAGCGGCTAAAGTTATAGTTTCGGAATTGGGTCTGGAAGACTTCACGGTCAAGGCAAATCATCAACCAGAAAGTGGGCGGGATTGAACAGGTAAGCGTGGTACCTCCCATACAAGATAAATATTTAGTTCTATATATCTTGAAAAGTGTTGAAACTAGAGTTACTGAATTTAGTGTGATTTATTTCGTATTCAATAAAAATTATTAATAGAAAAAAGGGCGAACATGTAGGCATAGTACCTCCCACATAAACTTGTTTTACTTTAATATATTTTGTTTCGATATTTTACTGTCAAGCAAAATTCGAAGCACTAACATCAAGTTATCCACACGCATTTTAACTGTTACAGAACTTATTTTGGTGTAAAAGAAAACCACCCAATTTTTAGTTTTATTTATTAAGTACACTAATAATTGGTAATACTGTACAGTAGTGAAGAAATATTTTAAGGCACAAATGTATTTTGTTAATATTTATACAATAGCGAAAATCACTCGCTGCAAACGCCCGTGGAAGACTTAGAAACGTAGCAAATCAAGCATATTAAATATATTTAGCATGTATTCCGATATATTGTTGTTGTTTGATGTATTCTTTGTATTTTATTTTTTAGAACATCAAGAGGACCTGCTTCTTTAATATCAATATCACCATGCCTACATATATGTCAGTTAATAACATTGAGTCTTGTTTACATTAAAATCAAATCTGTTCGCACGTCCCCACTTATGAATTGTTATCAGATTATTCGTAAGTGCCCCAATCTCCAAAAGACTCTCCGCTCAGACGAATATGAATGACAAACGTTGCTGCCATCTGCGAAATATATACTTCAACATATCGCTCATAAAATGTTTTACAAAATTCTCGATTAATTTTTTTTTGTTCTAAAAATAAAGCCCTTAAAAATTACAAACAAAAACAAAAAACAATGGAATAAAACAAATGACCTTGTAACAGTTCTTCACACCCACTTCTATTAAAAATTTGATGTTTTCGATGAAAATGTTTTTACTTTCTTAATTTTTTATAGAGAATACCAGCATTATAAATTAAATTTATTACACGCTGACTAATAAAATTTATAAAAAACAATGATTTTTGAAGATTTCTTAAATGTAATGAATTTTATTTTTACAAATATGATCAAATTGATGTTAATTTTTTATTAAAATTATATGTTAAGCCATATTGTCTGTTACTTTAATATACTTATATAATAATTTATTTTCCTTTTGTTATATGTTTGGATTTTAAAGTACTTTGAACTTCTATTTCTTTTGAAGTTTTCTTTCATACAAGAAGTTTTATTATTTTTTTTTTTTTTTGTGCAATTGTAAGATATTTTTTTTAACGTATTTTATTTATTATCATTTTCATTAAATTCTAGAAAGTAACGAGTAAAGGGTCGAAGACCAATATCCTGGGTGTAGTAAAACATACCAAAGACGACTATGCTGCTCGGTTTGGAATCCTGACACCTGCACTAACAATGCAATGTACTAAACTTAAGACAACTAGGATATAAAAAAACTTAACAATATTTTTTTAATTTAAATTCATGGAATTAATTATTTCTCTTCTTGGATATGTGGTTTAGGTAGATTTAGGTTTTGCTAATTTTTGTAATGCAAAAAATAAAGATTCAGCATGCAATTCAATTATAATTACTCTTTAAGTTCTGGATTGTACGTCTACAGGGACAAGACCTAAGTACCGTTTGAGCATAAAACCTAAAAATGATAGCTATAACGAAAAGAAGTTTATTGCGTAAATATAAATAAAGGCCAGATTAGGTCAACCATTTACACTCAAACTAAAAGTGAAAATCATACCATGATCTATCGACATTTGGCCTCAAACTCTAATCTACAATTTTTTTTTTAACATTCTACTCATACAAAAAATAAAATAAAAAAAAAATAAAAAATAAAAAAAAAATTCTCAAGATTATAAATATTTCTCAAGGTTGAGATTGCATCCTATAAATCCAATTGGTTAAAATAAGACTTCTACACGGCTAAAATGTATTCCAAGCCCGTTTTATTGCTGAAAATCAGAATGTAAATGATTCGGTGAATAAAGTGATAGAATCTGATGTATTGGAACTTGAAAATGAGAGCGTATTTGTAGAAGATTGAATCGAGCTGTAGGCTAGCAAAAACTTTAGTTTTTTTTTTGTAATCTAGATATATAAAAAAAACAATATTTTCCTAGAAACAGCCATATAGGCTGTTCGTAGAAGACGTCATAATTTAACCACGATAGAATCGGAAGTGTATAATTTGTGCATTCATTTTTCGATCGCCTTACAGTCTTAATTGGCCATTACAACCCTGTTTCAGGGTTACCGCCTAGCTTCTTGCAGCACGGGACCTACGGTTTAACGTCCACTTCTAAGGACAAACTTGAGAAGCTTGTTCATGGCAATCAGTTACTCTTAGAGCTTTTGCCAGAAGATATATTTTTTTTAATGTCAGAGCTGGGATTTGAACCTGAAGCTATTGTCTAGTAAACCAACACACTAACCACTAGACTACGGCGACTAGTGTACTACTACTTGGCCATCGCAATAGTGAATGTGCATTGGGCACTTTTTTGCCCAATGCAGCCTTGTTTCTTTAATTACGTTAATTGTTTTCAATAAAAATTATTCCACTCGCATTCCAAAAAGCCAACACCACAATTACAACTCCCAATATATGTATATAGCCTGTACACGAAGGAGTAAACTTTCTTCACCATTGAGCAGAAAAATAATGAAAGTATTAAGTTAAGTACATACATACATACATACATAATTGGCCATTACAACCCAGTTTAAAGTCGACTCCGAATGACACTTGAACGACTTGAGAAGCGTGTCCATGGATATCAGTTACTCTTAGAGCTTTTGCCAGAAGACTGTTAATTTTTGAGTTAAGTAGCGATCACAATTTTTCCTAAATCACTAAAATCATTTATTTTAGACTTCTCCTAAAAACTATTTAACAATGTAGCTCGTTACAGCTTAAAGCATATACTACTGCCATCTATACATATATAAGTTAAGTCGACTACTTTCAGGATCGCCCTGCTCTGCAGATATTTTTAGGGCACTAAAGACTATAGAACTAACTGTATCAACACGCACTATACTATAGGATTCAAACTAAAATACGGTATCACAGATACAGATGTCAATATGATAAATTTAGAAAATTGTCTTACTCGTAGGAGAATGAGGGGAGCCATATACATTTTTTTTAGATATTCACCTTAACGTTAACATGCGATTCAACGCCATTACATAGGGCTAAAATAGTGAGCAGAATGAATGAAATGAAATAGAGCGACTATCTGTCACAGCCAAAGCAAATTTGCCTCATTGGTCCTGAACCATTCTGTACATTTATCCGGAGTTTACATGGTAAGTAAAGTCTAAATGAAGATTTATTTTGGTTGCAGTTCTTCCTAGCCTCTAATAATAATAATGTTGTCACACTCAGTTTATATTCATAATATTTTTATTTTTTAATACAAATTGTTCATATTTTATTTTTTTTTGTAATTGCCGGTGCATTTTATCATGTCGATCATCATCATCTGCATTAATTTAAATTCTCATCATTAATCATTTTAGGCCTTTGTATTGAATAGAAACCATTTTATACAACTTATTTATCATCTCCTGTGGGGATTTTCTTATTTTCTAATATATTTTTTTTCAGTGTAGCAATTCTATTGTTATTTTAATAGGTAATAAAAAAAAAATTTTTTTTTAATTATTTGCAATATGAATTTACAAAATAAAAGTGATGCATAAGTAAATGCTGTTATTATTATAATTTTTTTCTTTTATTATTCTTTTCTAAATTATTATTTCTTATGTAAAAAGAAAAAAAAAACACAAGTGCAATAGTTTAACAAAAAAGTACAATCGTTTTAATTGAGAAAATTTTTATAAATAATTTACACTATTTTTTATTTAAACAACCACTTACTAATCACAATAATAAATAATAAAATGTTGAATATTAATAATAAAAAAACATAAATTGGCCAATAATAAGATCAAATGAAATGAAAAATATAGTCAGACATAATAACTTGAGTTATTGAGCTGAGTAATTGACTAACAAACAGGCTGGCTAGTTTTTCTTTTTCTACAGAAAATCACTGAATTAAGTGGTCTGTCTAGGATAGAAATAAAAAAATGTATATGTAAGAGACATAAAATATTCGTAGTTTTGGTTTTATAATAAAAGTACTCATGATTACCGTCATTATTAGCTAATAACGGAAAGAATTACAAACAAAATGAAAAAAATATATAGTCGATCAAACTCGAAATTACGATCATATGTAATGCTTTTAATTTAAGAGTATTTATCGTTATCGTTGTAAGGTTTTTGTTAAACACTTCAAATTATTTTGGAAGCTTCAAAGTCACAATTTGTTCATAATTTACATCTTATATAGTAGCGTTGCCAATTTAGCGCGTTTCCTGCTATATTTATGTGGTTTTCACTTTTCTTCGTCTCAGTGTATTTAAGAAAAAAAACGTGCCTACTTAGGGTATTCATACATACATACATACATACATACATACATACATACATACATACATACATACATACATACATACATACATACATACATACATACATACATACATACATACATACATACATACATACATACATACATACATACATACATACATACATACATACATACATACATACATACATACATACATACATACATACATACATACATACATACATACATACATACATACATACATACATACATACATACATACATAATTGGTCATTACAACCCTGTGTCAGAGTTACGGCCTAGCTTCTTGCAGCACCCATGTTGTGTGTGTTAATTTTTATCCATGAGTACCATGAGGAAGCATCTGCCAGAGGTGAGTATGTTGCTTCCTACCTGGATGTCCACTGCCCTATGACTACCATTAAGGAAAGGATATCCAAATTTTCCTTGTAAAGGCACACAGCAGGTGGAATTCCATCACTACCTGTGCTGTTTCTAGGACACTTTGGCAACGGTATAACCGGGGTAAGACTCTGGGAATCTTGGGGATTCCTTGTCCAAACTGATAGCGGTGTATACGGGTCACTGGCTGATGGGTAGACACGCAGAGAGGCTGGGCCTTCCCTTTAATCCGCACTGCAGAAGTTGCGGGAATCCTTCTCAAAGGGAGACTGTGGAACATTTTGTTTGTGACTGTGAATTTGTGACTTTTGGACCAACTTGCTTTTCTTCACTTTATAGGCAACTCTGGTTGGCTGTAGTTATTTTCGTTTTTTCTACTTTTAGGTAACTTCAGTTTGGTCCTGCAATGGTTTCAAAACGGTACATTGTGCTAATTGTAGTTGATCAGATTTTCGGATTAACTGACCATTTGACCTACCTAACAGGATCTACAGTTTAAAGTCGACTCCGAACGACAGATTTGAGAAACTTTTTTTTGGCAATCAAATACTCTCAGAACTTTTGCCAAAAGATTGCTGAGAGGTAGTTGCCGAAAGAAATAATTATTTCATTTTAAGATGTCAGAGCTGAGATTTGAACCCAGCGCTTACGTTATAGTACGCCAACACACTAACCACTAGACCACGGGTTTAAATAAAATAAATTACAATGAAACTTCTATATAACGAATCTAAGGGGAATTAAAAAATATTTTGTTAAAGTTATTGTTTCATTCTACATTCATATGTATTACTAAAACCTTGGTAACTATGTGCATATGTATATAATAAAGTTCCTTATTGATATTTTTAATCATCTAAAATATCTAAAGCTTAATACTTTTAAATGAAAAAATAATTAGTAGCTCAGTCACTAATTTAAAATATTCAAATTTTTATTACATTTTAATTAGACTTTAGATTGACTTTTATTTAAATTCAGTAAAATTGACAACGCTTGTAGTTTGGTTTAAACGCACATTAATTAATTTCAATATAGTCCGGTATATTTGTATTACATAGTTTATAAAGAAAAGTCATCTCTTCACATATGACAGAGACAGAATTTGCAGATATATAAAATTTTTTTTAGCAAAGTGAAAGCGAATATTTAAACTAACAAGGTTCTCTTTAAAGGCAGTAGACACTCAACTCATTTGTGATAAAAAATTTGATAGTAAAAAGTTAACACAGTATTTAGTTACGAATTTATTATTCCTATTTGGTGTTAGTATTCCTGTTCTTTCTCTTTTTCTCTCTAGTAAAATATATACATACAAACGTATAGATAATATCTTGACAACTTAAGATTTTAATTTAAATTTAATGATGTAATTAATACAGTGGTAGTCATGCACAACTGTAAACGTTCAAGAAAAATGACGTGTAAAAGTGGTATTAAAACATGATGCAGTCTTTATTTAGAATAATAAACAGTAGATTTGATTAACAAAAAAATCTCTAAATAAATAATGCATGCATATATAGGTTGATATGCTTTGTTACGTTAATTAAAACAATTTTGCCCTACACTGTGAATAGTGTCACATGTATGAAATGAAGTCATTTTTATGCAGACACATGCACGAATCTTAGATTTTTTATCTAGTTTCCAGTCTAAAAAAAACCCTGAACTATTACACTCATATGCATTAAATTTGAAAAGTAAACTTAAATTATTTTCTTTACACTATAAAATAAGAGTAGCTAATAAGGTTTTTAACTGTAATCACTATAATACAGCACTGTTAAGAATAATAGCAGTTTAAGTATATTGAAACAGATTAATTTAAAAAATGTTAAAACAAAAAAAATATTTTAATTTAATAAAATATCTAATAAAATTCCTCAATTTAATCAACATAATGAAACAGCATTGTTGAGGAAAATAGCAGTACAAATAAATTATATATATTACACCTAATTATGTTTTTACGCGACTATCAACACACTTAATTCTCTTTTTACACTGTTTGATTTGGTATAATACGGCCTAAGAATTTATGAACATATTTTAATCAGAAAAACGTATGTTGTTTTATGTAAAATTTTAAATTTACTACATTTATAGTTGGCAGCACTGCAAATCGTGTGGTACGAAAATTTACAATTAAAATGGTAATTTCCCGTGCCAAATTGCATTAAAAATGGTGACTTAATCCTTTCTAACGCTGTTTACTATATAGTGTAGATGTCATGTTTCTAACAATGTAAGAGCAGATTTTAGGCGTTAATGCTAGTAGTTTATCGTCTGCAGATATAGAAAAATTTATGTTAGATAAGATTCTAAGCGATGATAAAATCATTGATTTTGCGATTATGTAGCCGAAGTAAAGAAATAAGTGATGTCTCCACCCTAGTTAAAGAAGGTCTCTAAATCTTTTGCCAAAAGACTGCTAAGTACACTAGAACTTGGGGGGGTCGTAGCATTGTGTTTGAAGGCGTGCACAGAAACTCAAAGGACCGAGGTTCAAATCCCAGCGAAGAAGAAAAATAAAAAAATTAATTTTCGGTTTTTCCAAAATTATAATTTAAAAAAAATAAGAGGTTCCTTCCACCTCCAACAAATCCATCTTTACGAAACCGCTCCTTGGCATTTCCAGCCTATTCCACCAAGAAAACGAATGATGAGGAGTACAGCGCCATCTTCTGGGAAGATGCTCACCTACATAAAGATGCTCACCATTCACATTCAACATCCAGATGTTACGCTATTTTTTACACGAGTTTTCGAGGAACGTAACTATCGCCTAAAAACAGAATTTGGTATACATATTATATTTTGAAAAAATGTCAAAGAACTTAAAAAGTTTTTAGAAAAATTGGGCATATTATGAACAAAAGTACTATTTAAATGATAAAATTATTATTAGTTAATAAGATGTATTGCTTTTAAGTAAAATTAATTAATATGTATTATTTTTGTTTTATTTCTCCTGTTTGAATTGGCCGAAACCAATCACGGCTGTTTCTGGAAAAAATTATGGAAAATTTGTTTACATTTGATGGTGTTACCATACGTATAAATCACAAATAAATAGAAACTTAAATGTTTAACTGGAAAACTGAAACTGTATGAAAATGCCACTTAAGTTTAAATTAAAATTAACTAATTTCATATTTAAATATGAAGTTCAAAACTGGACATTAGTCTTCAACGGTCTTGAACTTATTTCTAAATAGTTTTCTTGGAGTTACTAATTAAAATTGAAATGTACGGCTACATCATAAAACTATGTGCCTCTGTTATGTCGCAACTCGTTAGACTAGAGACCTAAAACTTCCAAATATGTTTTAGAACCATATGTGGTTTCACAAATTAAGCCTCAACTCAAATGAAAATATATTTTTTCTCGATTTATCACATCCTATAGGTCTTAAGAATAATTTATTTGTATTTATTAGCTAAATGTGATTAATCCCTTGCAGAAAAGAAGGCGGCACAAAAAGTTGCCCTCTAGAAGCCTTATTTTGCAACAAAAATTCATTAAAAATTATTTTCAGTTGGTATACTCGTACATTGGGTCACAAAGCCATTGAAATTAATTTTTTATTTAAATGTTTTAGTACAGTGCACCTTTGAGTTAAAACAAGACCTCAAAATGTCTCAATCTCTTAAATACTACCCGTTAAAGTGCTTGAGAATATTAAAATTGTAAAAGTACTTAAAAAACGAAAAAATTCTGTTTTAAAACACGGAAGCTTTAAACAAATTTATGCAATAAATCTTTTTAAAATCAACAACAACAGCTATAAAGTAAATAACAAAAACAAGTTAACTATTTTATTAAGGGCTTTTGATGAGAGATCATTTGTAATAAAATGCTATGAATGAAAGTCACATTAAACTAAAATGGCTTCTATATTTAGAAGTGGCAAGGAGATGAAGGAAGTGCATTATAAAACAACGTTAATAAAAAATACACCTTTGCTCTGTTTTAAAGTCAGAGATTATGTGAACACAATATTTAAGATTCATGATAAGCACGCGAATTATAATAGATATGTAGGTTATACATGTAAGTTATGCATTTTATTTTTTATGTACAAGGTGTGTAGTTGAATTAGAGAAATTAAAAAAATTTCTATACAATTTCATATCAAAAATATTTTTTGAGATGTTACAGACTAGTTTATAGTAACTCTTATATATTAATTTCTGTAATTCTTTTCGTGCAGGTTTTCTATCAATTACAAACTCATTTTTTTTTTGCAAATTCTTGCATTCATTTCTATCAAATGTGTATTGTGTAATTTTTTTTTAATTTTAATCCCTTATAAACCTAAATATGTAAAACCGAAAATAAAAATCAAACAAATATTCCCCCATATTCTGTAAGATGGTCAAATCAGCACGACACCTAAAATTAGTCCGTGTATAGTTGGTTAGTTGGTTATCGACAATCAGAGTGCCAATTATATCAAGTTAATCAGATTGTGGTATCTGAGAATGTGTCCCGGATCAATACCCAATATATTCACTATATCTCATATAAACATCAAACACGATTACTTTTAAGGAGAACCGGTCAGTTGAAAAGGATGTGTTCAATTGTTTGCTCCCGCATCATCACAGCTGTGACGGTGTTTCTATCGGGCACTGTCCTCTACCTGGCATTTACCTACCTATAAAAGTATCTGAGGATACCGCTCTTTAAAGAATTAAATTGTACATGATTCCAGACAGCAAGAACAGTCAAAAAATTTCAGCTGCTCCCATCCCAGATTTTTTAAAACCAAGAATGGCGAAAAATTTTCAATATTTCCTTATTCCAGGTATAATAGTAGTAGAACTTATGAAGGTACCATACAAATTACGGCATTCGATATCGAATACAATTTTATAGAATTTTTAAGCAATTTACATAGAACTTCGTTCGCCATCGAACACCGTAATTTGTGCTCAGATCACTAAAAATTATTTAAGGGCACATATTAAGGCTACTTCCTAGTTACATTAATTAGTATTATCTATCAGGTGAAATATACATATTTTAATTTAATATTAATTAATAACTCATTATTATCCAAACATTTCTTAACTATGTCATAAAATTATATTCTATCTTGTAATTTCTCTTTAACACCCTGTTTTTATTTAGCTTATGTATGTATGTTTCGTGCAAAAAATTAGTTTAATTATATCTTTTTTAAGTTATTTTTAAGAAACTACGTTGCAGTAATTAGAAACTTGTTTTATGACGTTTACTTATAAAAGTGTATTTTATTAATAAATACTCGTGAAGTGAGTTAGAACAACAAACAGTCAAGTGAAAATATAAACAAAATTAATTAAAAAGGCAACAACAACAAGTGAAATACGCAACAGAATTTAATATTATTGTAAAAGTAAGTGTCCGAGGGGAGTCAAGTTTTAAATTAAACTGGGAATACAAATTCGAGTTACTAAGTGCCACTTAATGGGGTCTTTTATTTCACATTCTGCTTTTTGAAATAAAAAAAAACACTCTCACACACAAATAAATTAAAATAAATGGAAAAAAATAATAAATCCTGATGCAGGTTAATTAGAAAAGTTTTTTTTTTCTTTTTTCTAGTTGGCTTTTAACCCCTTCTGCAAAACAAGCGAAGGAGTCTTGAAACAAACTAAACTTTATGAGTCTGTAAGAGATGCTAATTAGGAAAGTAAATTGCAAATGAATTAATATTTATTATGTACTTATATAGTCTGTACTTATACATAGAAAGTGAAAATTTAATAAAGTTATTAAATTTAAAATTGATAAAATTTTTATGTAATTAAAAAATAATTGTTAGTGAATTAAATTGACAAATAAAGCAATATTTTAAACACAAGTCAAATAGAACAAAAATATATATACTCATATAAGTATATATGTATTATATACATATAGTACATAAATAATAATATATACAAGTCTGCAACCGTATACATACAACCGCGGTTAAATAAGATAAACATTGAAAAACATATATTTTAAGTAAGTATTAAGGCGCTGCATTGGGTATATACATATCGTCGTGCGGGAGTTTAAGTGCTCTATACGCCATTTTTTAAATCTCGAGTTAATGATGCTAATTTAGGTTTTTGACACCAAAATTTTTAAAATCAGCAATCCGTTTTTGGCTATTTATCTCCGAAACTTGACGAGATATCCTAAAACGTATTACAGATTTGAAAAATTTGGGGTCGAAAACCGAAAGTGGCATTATTAACTCGAGATTTATAAAAAATATGAAATGGCGGATAGAACACTTAAACTTCCGCACGACGATATATATACAACCGGCAATAACCACCCTGTTTCAGAGTTACGGCCTAGCTTCTTGCAGCACCCATGTTGTGTGTGTCAATTTTTAACCATGAGCACCGGGACCTACAGGTTAATGTCCACTCCGAACGACAGATTTAAGAAGCTTGTTCATGACAATCAGTTACGCTCAGAGCTTTTGCCAGAAGACTGCTGAGAGGTAGTAGCCGAAAGAAATTATTTTTTCATATTTCTTTTTTTTTAAGATGTCAGAGCTGAAATTTAAACGCAGTGGTATCGTCTTAGTAATCCAACACACTAACCACTAGACCACGGCGACTACTGCATTGGGTAGTATCCACTTTTTTGGAGACTACAAAATAACAGCGAATTTGTAAAAACAGAAATATTTTATCGCTGTGTAATTCCATACATTCATTTAAATGGTCTCAGTTCACCCAATAATAAGCCAGTAATACCTGCCAATATGAATAGCGGTGTCCACGCCAGAATCGGTTAAGAAAATTTACAAAATGTTATAGATAATATCAGTCGCCGTGGTCTAGTGGTTAGTGTGTTGGCTTACTAAGACATGAGCCCTGGGTTCGACACCCAGCTCCGACATCTTAAAAAAAAAAGAAATATGAAAAAAATATTTCTTTCGGCGACTACCTCTCAGCAGTCTTCTGGCAAAAGCTCTGAGAGTAATTAATTGCCATTAACAAGCTTCTCAAGTCTGTCGTTCGGAGTCGACTTTAAACTGTAGGTCCCGGTACTCATGGATAAAAATTTACACACACAACATGAGTGCTGCGAGAAGCTAGGCCGTAATCCTGACACAGGGTTGTAAAGGCCAGTTATGTATGTATGTTATAGATAATAAAATTGAAATGACAGACATTACAAAAAGTATTAACCAATCAAAGATAACAGACTCCTGTTTGCAAAGGAGACTTCATAACAAACGATCATACAAAGAATTTGTCATCACTTTGTGATTCAATACTTAAAATTCAAAGGCTTTAGTCCAACCAAAATAAAACCGAGCTAGATTCTAATTTGAGGTAGCTCAATTTAAACTAGGCTATACGAACTGTCAAGACGAACACCGTAATGATCGACCAATTAAGGTGATCACGCAAAAAAACGGTTAAAAAGTTAAAATTTGCTGTTCAGAAAATACCATACAACACCTATTGATTGAAAATTTATTATGAGAAAGCTGATAAATGTCGCTTTTGCACACAAATACACAAAAGCAATATCATGAAGTGAAGCATCACCATAAGAAAGCTGTGTTTTTACGTGAATACGTAACCATAACTTGTCACACTTGTTACCAAATTTAATGTGTTTTCTTGTTTACGTCGTCTTATAGTGAACCTTTGTCGTATCTATCGTATCACACAATATTTATTTCTAAAAGCTTTCAAGAATAAAATTTTATATTAGATTTTCACATTTAGATCAATTACAAACTAGTTATAATATTAAAAAATAATACGATTTTGTGTTTAAGTATCCTAACTTCAGAAATTTTATCTTGCATTTTCCAAAATTTTTTTTTATGATAGAAAAGGCAGTAGGCGTTAAAATTTGCTATTAAATATGGAAATATTCAACTTTTAGAGATTAGTTGTGGTGTTAATGAATTAAATGCCTACAATATTTAAAAACTCAAAAAAAAAAAAATAATAAAATTAAATTAAAAACTTTAGAAATGCACAAAATATGTATGTATATACATATATGTATATTAATTTGTATAAATAAAAACCATTATGACTCACCAAATTTATTTATTGAAAATTATTTAAATAATGAATTGCAATAAAAATGGTAATTAATTACCTGAAAAGATAAGAAAATATATAAAAAGATTAATAATTTTTTAAAAATTACTATTTATAAGCATTCAAAATATTAAGAAAAATATTTTGTTTTTATAAGCAAGTTATTTACGAATAACACAAATATTGTAAATGAAAAAAAATTTGAAAAAAGCAGTTATGGGGATAAATCAAATTGATGCAATTAAATTTCAACAGACAATTTCAGTTAACGAATGTAAGTTCTACATTTTGTCAACACAAATCCGAAATTTAGATCACAACGTGAAGTTGTGTTGGCTGGTGATGTTTTCGGAACATTTTAAAGAAGAGTCTTGAATTCGACTTCTAACAAAAGTCAAATATTTTAATTACAATAAACGATAAGATATTAATCTGATCGACAACAAAATTATAGAGTAAAATAATAGAAAGCACATACATATATGTATGTATATATATGTACAGCCGTAAAAATTTAGAAGATAATCCCGATATATACAGATATGGACGAGTTGAGAACAAGATCAACCAGGAGAATAAAGTGGAAAGTTCTCAACAAATTTTTTAAAAATAAACCTACACTTTTTAAATGAAAATGCATTATTATTTTTCTAAAATACAATTAATTTTTTCTGCGCCTTTTTTTATTTTTTTATCCAACTCGTTGCCATATTATGTTCGGCACCATGTTTAACACCCGCCATGTTTACCAGTTGGCAACTGATATCTGTGTGAATATCTTTGTTTTAGGAGCCGACGAATATAATTTAAACCTCCAAAGCCAAATAAGTTAAATTTTGATTCGTCGCTCCACAGCACTTTGACCCACTGCTCCTTTGACCAATGCAGATACCGTCACTAAAAGTGAAGCCGTTTTTTTTTTGTTAACTTTACTTATAAGTGGCTTCTTGGCTGGTCTTCTAGCTAATAAGTTTGCCTCTTTTAATCGGCTTTTGAAAATAGAAACCCCTAATTGCTCGTTTGCATAATTAGTAACATCTACTGTTATCAATTTTTACTATTCTTACCATTTGACGTTCTTGGCGAGCAGTAGATTTACGAAGTCGACCACTACCTGGCTTTCCATCGACATTATTTCTTTGACGATACCTTGATGCAATCCGACAAACCGTTCATTTTTTATATTAATTTCACGAACAACTTCATTCATTGGTTTACCTCCTTTTGAAGCCCTGATATTCGCAAGTTTGCTATCTGATGATAGCTGTTTCTATTATAAAATTCACAATTTGCTAATTTTTAATTAAACTTATATTTTAATAGCTCTAGTTGACTTACTTTTACTTTTAACAAATTTCGTTACATTTTTTTCTCGCTAAGTGTGTTCACTTTTTTTGTAAATACATATAAAAAAAAATTAAAAAAACAGAGAAGCAAACAACACTTACTGATGCTTATTAATAAAATCCAAAAACAAACGAATAGTGGAATTGAATACCGTTATATGTTTCGAGTCTTGATTGAATATTATGTGGCACATAGTTGTCTATTTTTTTAGGTAGTTTAAAAGTACGTTCACATTTGACAAATATTTGATGAAAAAAAGCCTAACCACTAGTTTATTGAAATATTTTTTGTTTATTGTTTGTTGCTTCAAATTTAATTAATTAAATATGTAAATATTTTATCTTGTGTTTATTTGTTTTTAAATCATTTTTTTTTTTCAAAATGCTTACATAAAACAGAATTTGTTTATAAAATGTTTCTATAAAATAATGGTTACGCATTTTTCCACCAAATATTTGACAGGTGCGAACGTAGCTTTAAAATATTTATAATAATTTTATTTGCTTTTTTATGTTTTATAAATTGTCTACTAACAATTAAATACCGGATATAATAACTGTTCCCAGAATCTATTTTATTGGCAGAACAAGCCAAAGCTACTTAAGAGGATACATTATATTAAGAGGAATTCAGATATAGAGCCTACAAAATAACATATAGAGTAGATATGTTGGATTCTAACAAAAATTTAATTCTTGTTTTTCAAAAATATTTTTTTTATCACTTTTAGTATGTGTTTTACGTTTTCAGTAAATAAATTAAATACAAATAAATTCTTATGTGTACTTATTTTTCTTTTCAGTAATAAATATAAATTATATACATCTAATATATAAAATTCTCGTGTCGCGGTGTTTGTTGCCAAACTCCTCCGAAATTACTCGCCCGATTTTCATGAAATTTTGTGTGCATATAGGGTAGGTCTGAGAATCGGCCAACATTTATTTTTGATACCCGTAAATGTTAAGCTGACCCGCGCCAAGGGAAAATTTATGCCTCACCTAAATAACGTTCTGACTTCGTTGAAATTTTAAAGTAGACAGATCAGCGTACCGTAGAGCATATATGGTTCCCCTAAATGTAAAGGTGCCCGCCCCAAGGGGAAAGTTATGCCTCATCTAAATAAAGTACCGACGTTGATGAAATTTTAAGCTAGATAATATATATCTGCATACCGTAGAATACATATGGTTTAGGTTTTTTTATTAAGTGGTACTCAGAGGGGATATTTCTCCCTATAGTCAACCATCAAACTGAAGTACAGAAAATGGCGGATAATCATTTATTAAAATGATTAGTAACGCAGAGATTGATTGCTCATATCAAGGTTGACTTTTGCAGTTCGGTGAAGATTATCAAATATATTTGAAATAAAAAAATGTTTCCTAGAGAAAATTTATGTGGCAAAACAACGTTTGCCGGTCAACTAGTGTATCTATATAAATGTGTGTATGTATTAGGTTTAATATTTTATTTTAACTGTAGTCCAGATGATCCATTGTCCGAATTAGAGAGGTTATACTGTACGTATAAGAGCAACTATCTCCATAGGCTGTGCCTCATATGATGGTGTAGGGTATTAATACATGAAACTCAGATGACAAATACTCGTATCTCTTCAAAAAGATTATATTTTTTATTAGAAATACCCAAATAATGTGCGTGCATAAGTTTTAACGTCAGAGAAAATTTTAGTCACCAAATTTTTCTTTTCTGCTTTAGCAAAAATGTTTAAAAATTTCAAAAAGAAAACCACGAAAAATAAAACCAAAGGAAAAAAGGAAAATAAGATGAAAATAGTGATGATGATCACGCTGGCGACAGTCAATCTTAAAATAGATTTTTTGCCATTTTTAATTTGGTTCAGTTCGGTATAGGTTCTGGTGTACTGCTTTTTTTTTCCTCAGTCGTTCCATTAGATGGACGATTTGCTTGGGTTAGAAAACAAAATACCAAAAACAAAAAGATGGATGGTTGAGCGAGTGTTTTTCTCATTTCTATTTAGTTTTTAAAAGAATTTAGAAAAATATATATTGTTTTTGTTTTCATTTTTTTTTTCTTTAATCTACTAGTAGCTGCTTAAAAACTTTTATGTTTTTATATACTTTTTAATGAACTTTCTTTTAAAAAAGAAAGAAAAATCTATTTGTCGAAACAAAAAACTGTTTAAAACGTTTGCCATTTGTTTAAGTATTGACAACAGTTGTTGCCAAAAGTTTATAAAAAGAAGCAACAGCGTGTAATTATCTTGTAAACTTTTTAACGAACGAAAAAAAAAAAATTATAAGAAAAAATATTTGATTTCTGATTTGCGTTTTCAATTGTTCAGTTTTTTTTTTTCATTCTGTTTTATTTTTAGCGAAAAATAAAGTCTCGAAAATTTATTTATAATCGATTGACATTTTATTTCATTGGCAAAACACCGATATATTCGTAATACTTTGTGTTTTCTAATGTCACTCTCAACTTGCCTATTGCCTGTTGCATATTGAACTTTAATGCTTTTATTTTATTCTTTTTTTTTTATTTAAAAAAAATTCAACAAAAAAAATCTATTGTCTTCTATTTTTTTAAGTGTTAAAAACAAATAACAAAAATTTTAAATATTTCATTTCTTCTTTGACTAAAAAAGAATTTGTTTTGTAGTCGTTGATTTGGCTGGCTGTGGTTAATTTCTTTCTTGTTTTATTTATTTAAATACATAATTAACTACTTTTTTTCTTTGTTATTTTATAACCTCAGGTTGTTTTTAATTTTTAAGATATTTGCCTTAATATTCGAAATTCGAATTAAGAGAAAACGTGTATAAAACTTTCTTTTCTAAAACTGAAGAAAGATATTTTTTGTTTAAACAAAATTATCAATTTAATTAAAAGTTATTTTAGTTTAAGCAATATGTAACTTAACAAGTAAATACTTTACTTTGACTTGTTTCTCTTGACGACTGAATACATGCATACATAAATGGCCATTATAATCCTATTTCAGAGTTACGGCCTAGATTCTCACAGCATGGGTTCTGTGTGTGTGTGTTTATCCATGAGTACCGGGACGTACAGTTTAAAGTCGACTCCAAATGATAGACTTGAGAAGTTTGTTCATGGTAATCAGTTACTCTCAGAGTTTTAGCCAGAAGACTGCTAAGAGGTAGTCGTTTAAAGAAATAATTTTAATTTTTTTTTGTCCAAGATGTCAGAGCTGAAATTTAAGCCCCGAGCTCTTGTCTAGTAAGCCAACAAACTAACCACTAGAGTACGACGACTACTGGCGATTGAATAACAGTTGTAATTTGTGACCCGACAGACAGACAGACAGAGCTGTCATTAATTTGTCATGCCCACTACCCCCATGCTAATCGGCTTCTTTAAAAGATACACACAAAATTTCATTGCTTTAGTTTAAGTAATTTTCAGTTATATGGGGTCTTCCAATAGGGATCTTCAAACTTTAATAGTTGATAACGGTCATTTTGTTGAAGCTACATCTGTCAAATTAGTTGCCATTATTTAAACAGTCTGTCTGGTCATATCATTTAGCAACACGTTCAAATAAAGAAATAGTTTTATCAAATTGGATGTTCAACACAACGTGGAACAAACGAAATTTCGAATTTGGACTGATACCAATTTACATGAGATCCAAAAGCGTACATTGCATACCGTAAGTCACAGTTTGGTGTAGATTTTAAGTTGGTCGCGTCATCGCGATTATAATCAGACATTTCACATGTGCTTTCACCCCAGAGATGGCATGGCAGAAATTTAAACGACATATTATCCCACGCATAATGGGATCAATAGGTCTTTCATATAAAAAATTTCTATATCTCACACACACTTTGTTTTGTTTACATTTAAAGATAGGACACCCTTAATAAAAGACTCGATATTTGAAGAATGATATGGTGGATCGTCAATTTTTATAAGGTCATCGACATAACCCAACAAATTATTTGATAGGTATAATCAAGTATAACAGGAATAAATTGTTTAAATTCGAACCCCCCTAAAATCTAATTGCGATTAAAAAACCTGTTAATTTTTTTTAATCAAATCGGTAATAACTTTGTCGGAAATTTAGAAACAGTCAATAAGAGCAGACTAAGAAGTTTATAAGTTTCATTTCGTTTAAAGACAGAGTTAAAAATAAATGCACCTTAGAGAGGCTTCTGTAAATCCATCCCAAATTTCAAAAAGAAATTCAGACCAAAATTTAAAAAAATTTTGTCAAGTTGTTATTTTTAATGTATTTTTTCTTATTCTCTAGATATAAATTTCATACTGGTTTCGGTAATTTACGTAAAATTAAACACAACTTCGAAAGGCTGTTAAACCGGTTATGGCAAATCGCCATCTTGATTAAGTGTCTTCTCTCTTACTCACAATTTCTTATAAATTTCAACCCGATTTCAACCATTTTCAGCATCTTCTCTCTTACTCAAAATAACTTAAATTTGTAAAAAAATTATGTAAAATGACGAAAAGTGCCTTTCGTGATAATTCTGAATGAATTTTTTTTTTCATATTTATTTTATTTAAATTATTATCTTTTGTTTTTATATGATTAGTACAACGTATGAGTATTATAAAAATAAAACAAAATAAATAAATGACATAATTAATTATTTTACATTAAAATTTTATTACTTAAACCACAAATAGCTAAAGATGAACATTTATAAACAATTGAATGGGAAATACATTCAACAAGAAACGCCAAACAGTCAGCCAAATATTGGCCAACACAACAATTCGGAACATGTGTACTTTTTCATCACTCTCGATTTTTGCCTTTAATTTGTGCGAAATACTCTCGAGCCGGTGACTAAAAGAAAAAACATTACATGTGGTCGGGCAGTCAGACACATTAATTTTCTTCGAAGAAAAGGAACACTTTTTTAGTAAAAAATTTCTTATATTGGGAACATCGTGTGGTACAGTATAACACAATGTACACCCAAAAGTTTTCATAAAATCTTATTATTTAAAAATATAATAAAAAAAAATTCTTTTTTTATGTCACAATTTCTTGAAATTTTTACTCTAATTTTTTATGTCTGGATCTAAAAGTATATTAAAAAAAGAAGGCATTTAAAAACGAAAATAAAAACAAGCAATACAAAAATGAGAAAAATTGATGTGCGGATGGCCTCAAGTGTATAGAAAGAAACGAACGTGTGTGCATTTCGAATTTTGAATGTAAATGAGAAGAAAATGTACGAATATTCGGAAAAGAAAATATATATATATTTTGTTTTTTTTTTTTCATATAATATGTCGTTTCATGGCATCAAAAATGAATAGAAATGAAATAAAATAAAAAAAAAATAAAAGAACAAAATTTATACTATTTAAAAATAAATAGAATACACACGGTATACACGTACATACAAATGTATATAAATATATGTATGTACATGTATTTCATTTAAAACATGCATGTATTCTTACACACACCACCAAGAGATATACAATTTTTAGGAAGCTCATGCATAAAAATAAGTTCTATTCTCTTTTTTTTTTTTTCTTTTTTGCTAATTTTTTATAAATCTTTTATTTTAAAAATTAACTTTCATGTTTCAGTGCGGAAATTAAAAGATGATCAGTTGTTTTCTTTATTATTTTTAAGAAAAAAAAATAAATTAAATTTTTAAAAGTAATTTTGACTGCAGCACTGCTTTCGTTACTAAATTACCGGCAAAATACAAGTAATTTCGGCCGCAAAAAAGTGATCATAATCGGACAGGGAGGCATGACACCTCCCATACAAACTAAATATTGATTTCTATATATCATGAGAACGGTTAAATAAATACAAACCTTCTGAATTTGGCGTAAATGACTTCGTTGTCAATATAAATCATCAGAGAAAAAGTGAACGAAATTAAACAAGTGTACTTCCCATAAAAACCAAATTTGTATTTCATTATACGGGGTATGATAAAAAAATAACCGTTATTTAAAATTTTTTAAAGAAGTATTTATTTATTCATCAATAACTAGTATATTGTCCCCTTCAAAGTAATCCCCCTCAGATATAATACACTTATGCCAGCGTTTTTTCCAATCCTCGAAACACTTTTGAAACGCGCTTTTTGGTATCGCCAACAGCTCCTGTTTCGATTTTTCTTTTATCTCCTCAATCGTAGCAAAACGTTTTCCTTTCATCGGTATGTTCAGTTTTGGGAAAAGGAAAAAGTCAGAGGGGGCCAAGTCCGGTGAATACGGTGGTTGAGGCATGATAACGGTTTTGTTGCAAAGATCACCGGAGTTTAGCTGGTAAACAATAAAGAAACACATAAAAGCAAAGAAATTCGGGTATAATATGCTTTTGCAAAATTTATTCTTCATCTGATATAATGCAAGTCTTGTGTAAAGTATTTGGACTATGGACTTTTTCAGACCTTTTAGATATGACAGTTATATTTGTTGTTAATCGTTGTGCAGATTTACTGCACAGAACCCTCTTATGGAATGTAAAGGGGAGTTTGGAAGTGCATACTGAGGAAAAAAGAAGACAGGGACAGACGATTACTCTTCTGGGGCCAGACTGATCTTAGACTTTCTAAACTCTTACTTGGTAACTATGATAGGAAGAGATTTGAGTTGTGAGTATATATTTCTAGGGACAATCTGAGTATATTGACAGGACTTCTGACCGGGCACTGTCACAGTCTCGAGTAGTTTGTGCAGATTCTGTGATGAGGCAATCAAGTCATCAGAGCACATACTCGAGCACATACTCCATTGTTTTCAACTGATGTTTATTTTACGTGTCAATTTTATGAACATCAATTCAATCATTTTAAATTATTTACTTATAACCATTAACGTCGACAAGGTTCCACTAGTTTGGAATAGAATATTAAACAAAAAGATAATTTTTTTTTTATTTTTTATTTAAAGCACTTGAAATTTTTGGCAGCAATTAAACATTTCAAAACCAATATAAAACTATAACACAAAGTGGCAATTCTTACATATACATATGTATATGTACATATGTATGTATGTATATACATATTTCAATAGGTTTTATCAGGCTTTATTCAAAAGCATCAACTACATGCCAACGTTCAAACTAATTTCTGTACAAAAAAAACTATGAGAAGCCTATCACAGTTTTATTGTTCAGGCAGGAGAAAAAGAAAAGAAATCCACTTGAAATGCTTAAAGGATATACAAAAGAAGATGCTACACAAAGGATGGAAAACATGTACAGATGCTTAAACTTTTCCATTTTTATTTTGTAAGAATTTTTCAGATTTTCTGCATAATTATGCAATATTTTGTATTTATGTACTTGACCCACATTTAACAATTTCTCTTCTATAAGTATATTTATTATATTACCTTTTTAACTTTACTTTCATTAAAACATTTACAACAAGTATTATGGAATTTATTTACTAAAAAAATAAAATAAAAAATGAAATGAACAATAAAAATATACTCTAAATAAAGATGGTTAACCGCAAGAATAATAACAAAAATTTTATGTAAAAAAAGAAAGAATTTGTTGACGGTATGCCTGATAAGAAGTGGAGCAACAATGAATAATTGCCTGAATAACCTGAGAAATGGAACAACGTTCGGTTTATAGAAGAAGAAGAAGAAAAAAACTTGAATGGTAGAAATGCCAGTAAATAAATACGCATGACCGTTAAAAGGAGGCGCCAAAATTGTAACTCTGTAAATAACAAAAACAAACCCTATAAATTAGGGAAGCAAAACACCAGCATTAACTTGAAGATAAATAAGTAAAAATTATGAGACTGAAATGTTAGAAAAATATGAAACATTAAGCAGTGGAAGCATAATACCCAAACAACTAATAATTTGCACCCTACAAATATTTATACATACATACATGCATATGTATATGATATATACTCTTCAAGCCCAACTGCATATAAGTGTATAACATTTGAACTACCAATAAAATTATAAATAATACTTCAGTTATTAAAAGTGAAAGCCTGTTATGGGAATCAACTACACGACCACTCAACGGTTTCAAAAGGAATATTAAATAAAACACATATAAAGCTATGACTTCAATGAAACTTTAAATTTCATAATAGTGGGTGGACCTAGCTATTAGGTACTGAATACAATATAATTTAAATATCCACATATGGTTTGGCTGTTGCACAATCCGACTCCGCTTCCCACGCATTTTTTGACTGTGAGAAGTGGACGTCGGAAAGGCCTGCACTGGAGAGGGATCTTGGAATCTTGCCTCCCAATACCATCACGGGACTCATGTTAGGAAACCCCGCCGCATTGAGAAGGATCGCCTTTTTTGAGAGAGCGATCCTCCGCCGGAAGGAGAGAGACCTTGTAAGGTCGGTGGCACCATAGGGAGGAAATGGACCGGAGCCTAAGGCTCCATCCTGAAATAATGTCATAAACTGACGGTTCCAGGATGGAGACAGGTGATATAGAGAGGGATTTTAGCCGGCAGGCACGCAATGACTGTGTGAAGTCCGGCAGGGAGGGTGGCAAAAACAACCTAAGTGTGTAAATGCATTTCCCTTTTCACCAAAACAAAAAAAGTATGGTTTGGCTGCAGTAGTTAATTCATTTGAGTTCGTTTTGACCACTTTTTCTCATATTCCGGGTGCTATCAAGGCGAGAACGTTATGTATGTTGGTTTTAATATGGTCCCATGACAAAGGTAGAAATAGTCTTTGACGTAGCCTTACAAAAAAAAATCCTATTTTACACGACTCGGAAATTTCAGCTGAGAAATCGATAGAATTCTAAGGCTCTCGCCCTGTCCTGTTTAAACCAGGTATCTTCCAGTTCACAATATTCAATTTCTGGCCAAAATAAGTCAGGTTCGGTGCTGCAAACTTAATTTTGGGGCTTATCGTCCGAGTGTAGGAAAGAGCAAATGTGCGTATCAATGACGATATGCTAAGTGTAGCATGCGTTTCATTGTTCTATCAGTACTTCCATAGGAGGTGTAGTACTACACTATCACTACATGCATTTTGATATTTTGGAACTCTACCAAAATTATAAAACAAATGCAAAAACACTCGGAAGCTACTGTATCGAATAACACAAAACCTGCAGATCAAGATAACTTCTACAAGACTTGTTTCTATATAATTTTGTATATTGTTTTTTATAAAGAGTATATATACTTATCTCAGCGACTATCACTTAGCAGTCTTCTGGCGAATGCCCTTAGAGTAACTCATTGCCATGAATAAGCTTCTCAAGACTGTCGTTCAAAGTCGATTTTAAACGGTAGGACCCGGTACGCATGCATAAAAATTAACACACACAACATGTGTACTGCGTGAAGCTAGGCGGTAACCCTGAAATAGGGTTTGATTTCCACAAAACTCTGTACAACGGTATTTTTATAAACCGTAAGGTGTATTATTTTTTCTTCACAGAATAAAAAAGACTGCTTTGATTTAAATGAGAATCTAGGAATTTCTTTTATCTATTTGGAAATTCAAATGCGAATTCATTGTAAAATTTGTAAACTTTACTAAGAGCCACTTGTTTTTAAAGATTACCAAGACTTAACTTAAACCCACTATTATCTTTCTATTGTAGGTAACTAATGGGGTATTAAACTATTTACGTTTTTTTTTTCTTTAATTTGTGCGTTCAAAATGAAAGTATTATTTAGAGAATCACATTAAAAAAAATTAATAAAAAGAAATTGAAAACATAAAACCAACAAAAGATAAAAACAAAAAGTTGGTAACACAAATAAAAATACCATCCAATAGAGGCACTAATACCGGCAACATCAGCCACATCATTGTCATAACTCAGCAGTGAAAAAAAAAAATAAAAATTAATTTTCTGTTGTCATTGTATAATTAACTTGCATTTCATTATGACAAAAAAAATAGTTGAAGATGCGGCCAACACGATGATTATGATGATTAAAAAGAAAAGATAATAAAAACAAATTCAAATAATTTTAGAAAATTAAAGCAAAAATCCCATTTACAAGCAGCTAAAGAATATGAATATAATGAGTTTATGTTCCTTTACTTAATTTTCGTTTTAAATTCGTTAAAATGAATAATAAAAATAAAATTGCCATGAATGTCAATTACACGCAATAAATTACTTTGTTGCCTATCAATCACTAGCTGTATATATTTGTCCCAAATATTTAGAACTTTAGTTCATCTATTTAAGTTAAATTTGATTTGTTTTTGTATTTGTTGTTTTAAAAATGTTTACTAGAATTAAAATTAATGATATAATTCAGATTGACTTGTGTCTTTTGCATCTTTGATCTGCTGTGTTTATTTAAAAATATATTAAAAAGAAATATTTAAATGTCACTTCCGTAAATTACCCAAAATAAATGTCGCAACACAATTTGATTTTTTTTTTCTTAGACGATCACAGTTGAATGTTCTTAATTGAACTGCATTAAAATGTAATTATTGGCTCCATGTTATATACAAATTGCATACATATATACGAGTAGAATAACAAAAAAATATATTTTGGCAAAACTTAAAAGAAAGCAAAAGCGAAGTATGATCACTTTCTTTAAAACCTAAAGGTTAAAAGTTCTCAGCTCAAAAGAATTAATATAATACTCAATAACGATGGCTGTCTCTGTTTTTATAACCCTTCTTCAGAGTTACGACCTAGCTTCGCCCAGCACTCATATTGTATGCGTCAACTTTTATTCGCCATACCGGCACTTACACCCCCCCGGGGATACATTTATGGCTGCTGGCTAGTGTCCCAGTCAGTAGCCTGTTTTCCCCGGGGAATATTGGGTTCGACCTAGCCCTGAGTGGTCTGGCGCTCAATATAGGCAGAGAACGCCATTAATGGCGATTATGAAGTGCATAGTCGTTTGTCACGCGTACATAGTACGCGTGGCAGGCATTTCTGGTGTTCTCACGGACTGACCAGAGATGCCTTATTCTGGTACTACGGGCATCAGGAGCCCCCGGTACAGATAACTCTCAGTCATTCGGGAAGTAATGTCCGGCCTGATGATTGGTGAGGTCCTCCCTCGGGAGGTACACGTAGTGGTTGTGGAAGTACCTAAATAGATACCCCTCAGCAAGGGGGGTATCATCACCCAGACAGTGGTGGTATCAAATTGCCAACTCGATGCTATGGGCTCTCTTTTGAGCGCCGTGTCCTCGTGCATGAACGGATTAGAGAGGACCGGCATCGAGTGGCGGTGGTTGGGCGCATTGAACTCAACTACCGCTCCTGCAACGGGCGGCGTGTGATATGTCTACGGACGGTGCGCACGTTAAACCCACATACACATACATACAGTACCGGCACTTACAGTTTAACGTCGACTCCGAACAACAGGCTTGAGAAGCTTATTATTGGCAATCAGTTACTCTCAGAGCTTTCGACAGAAGACTGCTAAGAGGTGGTCGCGAAAGAAATATTTTTTCTTTGAAATATCTGAAATTTTCCCAGTGTTGCTTAATATGAAACTGTCTTCAGCTTTAGACAGGATTCCCTCATTCCAGTTAACTGTTTTGATTGTTCCTTTGTGTGAAATAGTAAGTCTATGGTTGTTAATCAACGTAATCACTCGTCTTTATTGCGGTAAAATTTCGACAAGCACTCAACTGAAATATCTCTATTACACCGTTTTTGTTCTTTTAATTTTTTGTCACTATAGCTCTTTTTAAAACGCCCACCTTTCAGCCGACAATCAATCAAAAACATTTTGTAAATTTTCTTAACCGTTTCCTGTGTGGAAACCTCAATTCTTCTTGGCAGCTCTTACGGCCTCTGTAATTTTGTTCGGTTTTAATATTGGCTAGATTAAGATCTTTTCAATTAAAGTATTGAATTTTAAAGCTATGATCAACTTCTTTGACGTTAACAACTTCAGTGTTTCCGTTTTTGAAGTTTCCAAATAAAAAAGGGGTCGTGGGGGGTCGTGGCATAGTGGTAGAGCGCTTGCACAGAAACTCACACGACCAAGGTTCAATCCCAGCGAAGGACAAAATTATAAAAATAAATATTTGCGGTTTTCTAAAATTACAATTTAAATTAAAAATTAAATTTAAATAAAATAAGAGGTTCCCCCCCCCCTCCTCCAGCAAGACCATCTGCAAGAAACCGCCCCCTGACATTTCTAATCTATTCCACCAGAAACCAATGATCAGGAGTACAGCGCCACCTTCTGGAAAGATAACAACTAATCTACTGAAGGCGCATGCATGAATGAGTAGGGTCTTAACTTACCAACAACTACAACTTAACCCCTGAGTATTGGTCTTAAAAAAAAATAACGTGGCGCTTTGAAGCTTAAAATAATGTTTTAGTTTATTGCACTATTCACTAAACCTATTGAGATGATATCTTAAGTTAGAGTGTATCAATAAAAAAAAACTACACTCATACAAATAACGGTTTTTCTTCGTAATTCATATAACTGTCTTTATATTTAGAATAAAGGCTGAACCAACCATTTGACCTGACAAAATCCCCAAGTTCCCTCCCAGTTTGTAATTTTGGAAGAGTGTATCCTATTGTTTACTCTCTGTCAAACTTCTCATCACGTAACCATTTAAAAGAGCTCTAGGGGAATGTAATCCAAATCTTTATTTTCTGTACACAATTGTGCTACAGACGCATTTCATTTATTGAGAGTTTTGGTTAACTATGCTCTAGGGTAATAAATTTCAAGGACTCTGCCTTCTCCAGCCCATCAACGGTTTTGATTTTTTCGATTAGTAGTTGCTATGATTTTGAAAGCAATTTTTTTACATCAACAGATTTCTAGTGAAATATTAAGCAAAAAATTACCATAAAGTTTTTATAAATTCCAGACGATTAGAAATATTTCATAAAATATTTAAATATTTTTACGCTTTATATATACAACACAGACAACTGACTGCAAAAGCCCCTGACAACAAATTTCGCCAAGTACTACTTGGCTACTTAATTATTATAGACGGCAGCAAAAAAATTAACATCTGATCTGTAAGCGAATTATTCTTTTTCAGAGTTGCTATTAAAATTTGTTTTCCTTTTCAGTTGTTGTATTTAATGTAGTGCCTGTAATAACTTGTTCATTGCCGGCAACGGAAATAAAAATTCGACTAAATTGGCCACAGCTACAACGATGGTCGTAAAGTCACACAGTCGTGTTGATGTGAGAGTAAATATTTTCATATACTCCATTACTGACAGATTGTATGTAGTTGGCGGCTTGCAGCCATGGATGTGTTTAATGAGTTAAATGAATGCAAGATTTGCTTATGGTTTAGACCAGGTTTGACCACATTTTATTACCGATATTTGTTGTTTATTTTTTATTAACTTTTATTGTTTGCGTTTTTTAAATAAGAAAAAAATAAGAAAAAATCAAAAACATTAGTAAAAACAAAAACTTGTCTGTCTTTAACATTGTAATACTGAGAGTAGGCATGAACCTGTCTGTATGTATAAGACTCTACCATCTTAAGCATATATGGAAAAATAGAAAAAAACAACAAACGAGTATACAACAAACCAATCAGCCTAAAACTAAAAAAAAATAATAATAAAAAAACTTTCACTTGAGCCACTGCCACTACCAACAACTACAACATTATTAATATCGTGATCATCTTTCTTAAAATGTTGTTGGCCAGTTTTTTAGATATATTCGCTTAGAAAAACACTTTCAACAAACTTGGCTTATTTATATAAATATTTGTTAAGCTTGGCCCTTACTTTTTAGGTTCATTAGTTGCAGTTGAGACAAGCATTAATTTGAAATAAAAAATAAACTACAAAAGTGTATAAAAAAATCTAAAGTGCCAAATACCACTACAGGTTATTATTCTTTCAGCCAACGGCGTTTTGGACATTTTTTGGTGTCTATTTATATTAAAATTGATTGATATTTCTCTTCTTTTCTTATTAACAATTTGCGACAACAATGGGTTGGGTTGTCTTCTTTCTTTTAGTGACTTTTAATTAACCTTCAATAAATGTCAATACAAAATGCGACACTTTCATTTTGAAGGAAAAAGTTGTACTGTTATTTAGGGTGCACTTTGCACAGTGGAATGAATGTAACTATACTGAATTCAAAAAAATTTTATAAAAACTTTAAATTCATGAAGTACAACTTTTCAATAGCTTAACCGCATGGATTAATCATTCGCTTTAGAAAATTGTGATAGAGGCATACCTCAGGCTACAAGGATCCTCAGAACCCTTATGAGGTTTATTTTGAAGTTCGGATACTCTCCATGGGCACCTCCTCGGATTATGTAGGATTTATAAATTATTTCAGAGTTAAGGACTTATTGAAATACCTAGTTAAGAGCTTTGAATTGGACGAAATAGGCTTCAAGGAGTTTGGGCGACTTGTACGGACGGCTCGAAAGCGGGTGTACGAGTGTAGGAATGTAATTTTTGATGAATAAATATAGCAATGACGCATTTGTGTCAAATGCGTAAAAATTTAGAGAAGATGGTAGGATATACATACTGATCTAGCTGTAAGAAAGAAACTTTGTGAACGATCGTGTTCGCCGATTCCTTTAGTTGATGTTGTATTGCGGATTGTCGAGAGCCCGAATTCATATTCTACGAAAGCCTAAACCATTGGGACGTCGAATTCTTACGTGCGATGCAATGATTATGTTTTGGGAAGAGGTTTTTAAGTCTTTGACAGAGCATTAAAATCAATGATATTAAACAAGCTGAGTATGCAACACCAATATACAATAGTTTAGAATTACTCTACGAAATTCTCTGATGTTAGACGTCTTGTTGACGCTGTAAGTTGCACTGTTTTCAATACCTGGGTTTTGCTTCAACAGCGCCGATATAACACTTTTTTTTTGGCCGTTCTCTCGTTATTACAACAGAACAGAATATATTCTATATTCCATTTTCAGTAAATTTCACATTCCATTGCGCTTGTAAAACAGCAGAATTCTTTTCAATTATACATTTCGTAATGAAAAATTTTTTCAGCGAACGCGTTTATATGTCTGAGAAATTAAATTTGAAGATTCAAACATATTGTAATACTAACCCATCTACTACCTTTTCTTTACTTTTATTTCTACTTCCAGCTATCTTTTATTTGGAAACGAATAACTATTTTTCATATAGTGCAACTAGAAAATTGCTTTAATTGGTCCGAATTGATCTGTATAATTTTAAATCAACTTTTTCTTGCAGCCAACGATATTTATTTAACACCAAGATTTATTTGACACTTTGGATTGATTATTGACACGAAGAAATTACAATGATACATACATCTTTCAACCATATGGCTCATAAGGCAAAAAATTCAAAGAATTAATCCCAAACGACCAGACAACGAAGCTAAAAGCACTCATTCTAACCCGTTAAGTGAGCTTATCAATCTAACAATTTAACAAAAATTACAAGAATTAATAAATGGCAGCATCCAAACGAAGGAGAAAAACAGGTGCTGAGATGCACTTGCGTCAGCAATGAATTAAAAAAAAACCTATATAAACAATATAAATTAAAGAAAACAATACAATAACTTAAAACAAGAACAACAGCCTATATAAGCAACTACAGAAACAACCGGATTCAGTAATAAAAACCACAATAAAAATAAAAACTAAAAACAAACCAAACCAAATAACCAACCTACCCACACACATTTTTGCTACATTGAATACAACAACAATAACGAGTATTGCAAGCTCTCATTTAAGAGAAAATCCATTAAGGAGTGAGTGAATGAATAAGTGAGTAGAAAAAGGAAAAAAATAAAACAGAGTAATTGTTTGCTCATTTCTAGGTAAAGTACATAAATATCAATAAAAAAAAATCACACAGGAAAATAAAAAAATAAAAATAACAAAAAAGGCATTGCATTGCAAAACCACAATTAATAATAACCGATAAATAACCTTCTCACAGATGGAATTGACATTTTAAAAGGATAACTTTCACATACATACATACATAAATACTAAAAAGGAGAATAAAATTATAGGCCTTATTCCAGGGGCCCTATTCTGTAATTCTCTTAAGCTAAAATGCTAAAATTTTGCGTTTTTGAAACAGGCTGGGCCTTAGACTATATAAAATTAAAAAGTTTAAAGGTAATAGGTATGAAGCTTTTAAATTACAATAAGCGTTCAAGAATTGTTTTTGAGTTTTAGCTTAGGAGGCTTACAGAATAAGGCCTCAGTTTGCGACGTCGTCATCGTTTTAGGACATTTTTGTAATAGAATAAAGAAAAAAATATTCTCTTGCCTTTAATCTATAACAAAAATGTCGTTAGACGAAGACGACGTCGCCAATTGGAATAACCCCTATGTTTATTTTTAAAATGCGTAAAAAAAAATTTTTTTTTTGGTCAGTTAGCTACTCGTATTTTAGTAACTAAACTTTAGTTTTAATAACAGTGTAAAGAAACGAATTGCAGCTCCCTAAATAAAAATAATCTGTTACTATATTTCACTTTGAGTTGCAAACGCCTTTACAAACCTAGCATATCTGTCCACATTTTGCTATTGAATATGTCAAGTTGACTAATGTGGATCACTTACAGTGAGAGACGAGAATGTTGTCTGCTAGACAACACAAGTTGACCATTCAATACCTTCTGGCTTCTACCCATCCTAACCATCAAATCTCGACACATTAGACATATCTTACGCTGCTTGAAGAGTGGCAGTCTAGACGTCATCCCATCAATCATTCATCAAGTCTCAATATTTGATGCCCAGAAGCTAAAAGTGGCTACATATGCAAAAATGAACACCCCCAGCTGTGTTTTCAGATAATGAAATGCAAATTCCCAAACAGACTCGTTCCATCTTGGCACAGTTCAGATCTGGCTGGTCCAGTATCCTCATAACCCTTGCCCTACCTGTTACCATAGCCCTCATGGTACAACTGTTCAACTGACCCGACAATCCCACTTACTTACATCCAGTGAATCTTTCGCTAAGGCTATCTGGGGTGCCCCAAACTCTTCAATTCGTGCAGATATTTTTTTGTATAAATTATTTTTTATATATGTATATATTTCCCTACAGAGATAAACATCCCACATCAGCAGAACTGTTCAACAAAATTTTATTGTTGTGATCCATTCGAGGTTCCCTACTTAAAGAAAAAGAACACAGAAAATTCAAATTTAATGGGGGATGTTTATTATCATTTGAAAGAATATTCTTTGGCATTTGTTTTTTAAAGATTATGCCTATCAAATGTTGACCATTGCTACGTCACAGATGGTCCATCCGTTGTGTTCCAATTTTCGATGACTCGTTCGAATGACACACGTAATGTGTTCCTCCAAGGCCTGAATCGAAGCGGGTTTGTCCGCATAAACTTTAGACGGTTTGGTGTGGTTTGTGGGCCGGTGGAATAATCGGTTCATATTTCTTTAAAAATGATGCCGGTGCGAACGTAACCGTCAAAAAAATTTCAACACATATGTAGTTGTAAATAAAAGTGAGTCAACACAAAAAAACTGGCGAGAATTTTTATTCGAAAGAGTAAAAAGACAGTATTTATATTTATTTCTTAACGGATGGTAATTCTCATAAATCAATAATCTTAGGACTGATTTAAAAATAATAAAGAGATTTTATATGAAGTAAAAAACATTTCTACTACATTTTACGATTAAATATGTATGTGTTCTGCGAATGAAAGTATAATTTTTTATTAAGGCTACCACTCTGGAGCCGGCTCCTATTCATGCAGTCCATTGTACTCTTCTAAGAAAATACCTTAATTATTGGAAGGAGAAAGAGGAAGTTGTGTTTGTGTAGAGATTTGATTTGAAATTAGTAAATAGAATAAGAAAATTTTTAGTTGGCAACCATAGAGGCTGTACCAATATAATGTCCACCACTGTAAACTTGCAGTAATTCTATTTGTTTACAAATAATAACTTCTTTCCTATACTACCCTGTTAATTTATTTGTAAAGGAGCCCGCTAATTAACAACAGGGAGTACTAATTATGCAAAAATTTGTGAGAAACGTGCACTATAGGGAGGAGAGGCACATTACTCTTCGAATAAATGACTGAGCGCGAATTGACATTTTTTTAACAGCAATAAAAACAATGTAAAGAGAAATTTATAAAAATTACTTATTTACCTTTTCTTTGGCACGGCCAGCGTGTTTTTGTACAGATTTTGCCAACATGATTCCTTTATTTTCTGCCATAAACTATTAAAAGAGACAATTTATTTTTTTTTTCCTTGTTATTATTTTAACTTTTTTCCGTTTATTTTTAGCACTATGAAATATTTTTGAATTTTTTTCTCACAATAATTTTTGTTAAATTTTTTACTTTTTTTATTTAAAAATTTTTAAATGCACAATAATTTTTATTTATGTTATGGATTTTTCTTTTTTATATAAAAAAATTTTGCACTTGGTTTATTCGTAATTAAAAAAATCTTATTTGCTTTATAAATCTGGCACTTTAAAGAGCAGAAACTAAATTGTAACTGCGAAGAGTGTGAACTTAAGATTTTTAACACTTTATTCTTTGAGCAAAAATGGTCGTTTTTCGTTGGGTTCGTTTGGGAGTTTATGTAAATGTGTGCTGGTTGAAGTTATCAAATAAATAAACAAAAATTTGCTATTAAATGAGAAGTAGCCAAGAAAAAAGACAACAAAAATAATCTTTAATAAAAATTGTAGCGCTGAATTTATTGACTGAATGACAGACACAAACACGCGAGCAAACAGAATTGGTGTGCGATTGCAATAGAAAATTGAAATTTTTACAAGCGAACAACGAGATGTGTAACGTTTAACAGCTCCAACTCAACTCATTGTGCTACACTACGCATTATAATAAAAAAGCCCCCACAAAAATTCAAAACACAAACACACACTCAGAAACAAAAAATAATTCACATAGTAGTGTATGTGTTTGTGTTGTTATAAAAGCTCCAATGTTTACTCTCTGCCAAGTCTTACCGTTATTAGAACGCTCATTGCCTTATAAAAAAACACTACTAAATTAAATTTTTTTTTTAATTTGCTCTTTCGTAAACAATTGCCAATAGATCACTTGCTCATTTAATTTCAGACTTTAATTTTTGCATTTGCTCAATTCTGCTTTTGCCCTCTACTGCTTATCTATCACTATAAAATTCCACCTTTTCACTATGTCAGCCCCCTTTTTAATCACTTTTTATACATTCCCTAATATAACGTTAAAATGTTGTATATGTATATATTATTTTATTTTTGTTAAATGTTTTCCATTTACTTTTTGTTTACATATTTTATTTTTTCTTGTTACAAATTTAGCACTTATTTTATTTTTAATTTATTTGAATTATATTTTATTTAACCATTGGAATTTTATTTGTGTTTTGTTTGTTTATTTTTCTGTTCACTACTAAAAAGTGGCGGTTTAACAAAGTTGGCTACAATACTTGAAACGCTATGAAATGAAACACGTTAGTAATCAAGATATGTTGAAATATGTAAGTGGATGTACGGTGAAACGCTAGGAAAAAAACATTATAATTGTTCCTGAACTAATATTCCAAGATTTCTCATTGAAGTTAAAACTAACTGCATATATTTTCAGAAAGGTCTTAAATTAATATCCTGAATAAAATTTAATATCCAGGTAGAAATACATTTTTGGTATATATAACCAAACAGAAAATCAATTACATATACAGTTAAGAAGAGTACATGGCATGCGTTACGTCGTTAACAGCGGTTACAATGTGCAAAGTATGCAAGTCAACTGTTCAACTGTCAACGCATCTAAAAGTTAAAATTTTTTCACGTGAGATGCGTTGCCAATATTACCAATAACCTGTTTTATGAAAGTTACAGCCTGTTTCTAGAACACGAATGGTATTTGACATTCGTCTTTTTATATGAGAAACACTAACAAATTTGAGTGTTTCTGTTGTTGTGTCACATATAAAAAGACTAATGTCAAATACCATTCGCGTTCTAGAAACAGGTTGTTAATTATTTTAACTTTTTTTAACAAGAGTGTGAAACACACAATTAGGCCAACGCATGTTATGTTATGGAATTCTCTTGTGCGACTTGTTTTATGTATTAATTTTTTTTTTTTTTTTTTTTTGTAAGATGTTTATTTTTGCGATAGTTTCTAGACTCTGTATGAAAGTTGAAGAAAAAAGATAATAAACCGATGCATAATGCCGATGTCATCAATATGGTTTTTGTGCACACTAATACCTACGGTAGAGACACACATGGAGAGAAATGGCAACCAGTAGAGGAAATAGAAATAAAAGCTTTTATCGGCCTATTATTAAATGCTGGCCTTAATAAACAAGGCATTATGAGCTACGAAAAATTTTGGCATCCATTATTTGGTTGCAATATTTTTCGAGCCTGCATGCCAAAACATAGATTTGTTACAACACTACGCCACATACGATTTGATGATAAGTCTACTCGGTCACTACGGAAGGCAAAGGACAAGTTTGCTGCAATTCATGATATTTGGGAAAAAATCAATAAGTACTTGCTAAAGCCGTATAGCCCGGCGCTTATTTGACCATTGACGAGCAATTAGTACCTTTCACTTTCAGAGGACGAGTATCATTTCTTCAGTATATCCCGTCAAAGCCAGACAAATATGGTCTTAAAATTTTTTGGATTTGTGATGCAGAAACGCGATACCCTCTTCATGGAGTTCCTTATCTCGGACAAGAAGGTCGTGAAAAATGCAAAAATGTCGCTGAAAGAATTGTCGAGGAGCTCTGAAAGCCGTTCGAGAAAACAAATCGAAACATTACATTCGATAATTTGTTCACCTCTTTTAAATTAGTTGAACACTTGTTTTCAAAAAACTTAACATGTATTGGCACACTAAAAAAGAATAAAAGATGTATTGCACCAAATTTTCTGCCATGCAAAACAAAACAACCGGAAAGTTCGTTAGACGGATTCCGTAAAAATATGACACTGGACACAAGTTACGTTCCAAAGAAACGGAATGGAACGAACACAAAAAACAATTGCGACGAAAATTTTTTCCTAAAGATATAATTCAGGAACTTGTTGTTCCAAATATAAAACGTCGTAGTCTTTTAAAATTAAATAGAAGCAACGTGAATAATATTAATTCAATACTATGCAAAGACGATTTGCCTAATCAGCCGAGTTCTTCACAACCGCCAAATAATCGACGTATAATGTGTAAGCCGCAGAGTGGGCAAACAAACAAAACATTTCGCAAACGTTACCACAAAGTCATAAACTTTTCAAATTTTTTTTAATCGTATTGTACATGAGCAAAACCAAAACAAATACTTCCTAAATGAGGCAGAGCGCAAACGAAACAATTCGCTTTTCGCTCTTGTGCTTGCTTTGATAATCAGTTACATTCGTATAATTTGCTCTTTTTTTTCTTCTCATTCATTTTTTGTTGTACCTACGCACATTTGAGTTAGTGTATTTGTAGTGCTCAAAACAAAAACAATATACAAAACTAAATGGAACAATCGTTCTCACTGTTTTTGTTTAGTTTTAATTATTGTAAAGAACAAAACAAAATGAGATCAAACGTTTCGTTTTGTTTATTTTCCTACTCTGGTAAGCAGTCATGCAGTAGTTGCCACAAAAACACTTGTAATTAGTTAGCATTGTTCAAAAGTTCTTTTATGCTTAAAATGTAAAAATAAATAAAATCTAATTTTATGTAATAAAAAAAAAAAACAAATAAAAATAAAATGAGTTTTAATTACAAAAATACTTATTGTGTAAATTCTTTGCATGTGCCTCTGAGTCACATTTTGACTGAATTTGTTACAACGTTATCCTGACTTGATTAGGGTTAATAAAACAAATTTTAGAATCAGGGTAAAATTTAGAACTTTGAAAAAAATGTTTCACAAAAAAAGAAGAGGAAGAACTTGTTTATAATAATAATATATTTGTTTTTATGCAACAGTCAACCACAGGGTTGCATGCCATTTCAAGGTGGGACTCTCTTATGATGATTATACTTATATAGATATGTATATACAGTTTGTCAATAATGAGTTTGCACATTGAAAACAACCAGGGTTTATTTACAATTTTTGTAATATCCAGGCATTTAACAAAATAAGTACAACATTCTTTTTTAGTTTTAATTATTTTATAAAGTTAATTTTTATTATAAATTTAGATTCTTTTTAAGATCATCATGGTTACAAGGCACTTGTTCACTTAATCAGTGTATAAAAAAATACATTCAAATATTTAAATATATTTATCGAAAAAAGTATGTATATAAATATATGTATAAATGATTAATAAAATTTAATTTGATCATAAGTACAAAAGTATTAAAATATAATTTTTACTTTCTTTGAAAAAGATTCTTAAATTTACAATAGATAAATATAAGTATACGTAGACATAAATGCATGCAATTAATAAAAAATATTTGCATATGAAAATAGTCAGAGGTGTGAGACATACATACAATGTTATCGAAATGGGATTTGAAAACGAGAAGATAAATCATACTTTGGTGTCATAAACTTCAATGTTATATCTTTGGATAACATTGGATTTAATGGCACCAATGTATGATTTTTCATTCTATTACACCCCCAAATATTCTACGTTTTTTTTTTAAATTTATAATAGATTAGTTTGTATTTTAGATAAATAGTATATGTAAATGGTAAATAAATACATATGTAGTTCTACATATTTTCAAGTCTTTGAGCATTTGAGTCGTCTAGCGGTTGTATGTAAATCCCAGTCATATTTTAATAAATATTCCACTGTCTCTGGTAAACCTAAGTCCATATCATGTAAAATATTTTGTAATTTAATAATTTTTATGGCTTTATGAACATCCCAATCAATAAACTCCAAAGAATTTAAACAGCGTTCTGGTGAGCTCTGAAATAATACAGAAAAATAAAAAGAAAACATAAAATTTTATAAAATTTAATTTCAATCACAAACTTACATCCTTGCCCAAGACTTTCATCATTATGCGCACTTCATCTGAGTCTACACCTCTTTCATGGCCTTTGGGCTTCTTATCCGAAAACTCTAAAAGATCCTCACAGCTTACCGAATTCGAATCGTTAAGACGATTAACAGCAGCAGAAAACATTTCCGCTTCTGTAGGTGCTGGTTTAATTAAATCACGTTTGCCAGTAACACTGTCTCCTACATTGTTTGGTGTTTTAATCATGGCTTTATCTACAGATTCCCGTACTTTTTTAAATAGAGCATTACCAGCAAGCTCATTATCAGTTTTAAATGTTTTCATTGCTACAGGTTTTAGCAGTTTATCAGGTGAAGGTGTCACTGCAATGTCTGGTGATTTATCAAAACTTTCTTCAGTGATTTCGATGGTTTTTGTTGAATCCAAAATTTTAAGCTTTTCTTCTGTAACAGCCGGCTTCAAATCTAAACTTTCATTAGATTTTTTGTTATCAGCATTTGGTTTACTCAACTTTACCAAATTCTTATCAATATCCAGATTCCTAAGCTCATCCTCATTGACATATAAACCACTAGCGAGTTTTTGAGCATCATAATCTGCCTCTTTGCTTTTATGATAATGATCTTTTTGTATAGAAAAATTATAAAAACCATCTGTAACATCGGGTGATTGTAAGACCTGATCTTTGTTAAAATCAGCCTCCAAAATGGATTCAAATTGCAAAGAAGCACTATCGTCGGTGCCTATATTTTGATATGTTCTTTCTTGGCAATTGTTTGCAGCAGAAGTGGGAATTTTCATAGTGTTTTCATACTCTGCCATACTGTTACTCGTATTTATATTAAATGGTTTTACTGTAGACAAATTACGATGATTGGGATTTATGACTGAATTAGTCTTTAATAAAGATGGAGACTTTTCCTCATCACTTATTACACGATTGAGAGTTCTTTGTACACCATTGGCTGGTATTATGAGAGGATATTTACGTACATGTCTTTTTGGATTGGTTTGTATATGTTTTTTACCCTCTTTGGGCGGTAATACGGGCAACGTGCTGAGATCTGATGTTTCACTAATAGTGGGTGTTGAAGTTTTCTCCGGAAATTTATATGATGAGGTATTGGTAACATAACTAGGACTTTCACAGGGTGATATATTATCACCTATAAAATTATTTAAAGCTGGATTACTATTCATATCCATTTCCTTAGTTAAACCGAATTCAGCTTTACGTAATCGATTAGCTGCACCTCTGGTAGGTAATGTTGTAGGCCTTGGAGCATTCTGTAGTGGCGGTATTACCAATTCATTGTCATTTCCCACTGTTCTTAAAGGTATAGTGGATATGAATTCATCACTATCGTGCTTCAAATGCGTAGACCGTCTTGGCAATGTTTTGGCTGACTTTAAGGCAAATTGTGCTTCCTGTTTTCTAAGCAGACAAGCTGTAGTATCAATATCTAAAGTATGTTTACGTTCAATTAGGCTGTTGTAAGCTTCACGACCTTCTTCACCAATAATGGCCTGAAATAAAGGGGCAGGTATTTACAAAATAAAAAGAAAATAAAGCAAAAATAAACAAAAAAATTTAACGAATATAATTATTTGATTAGAAATTAAAATATTTAAACAAACCCAAAGACAAAAAAGAGTTAAACAACTTAAAAATTATAATTTAAATAAAATAAAATGTGTTTTTAATTTATGTAAATTAAGTGTTTGCAAACCAAGGCGTGTATTTAATTTCCAAGAAGTTCAATGCGATTAAAACCAATTTAGGAATGCAAATATTGGGAGAGTTTCTCGATGAAATTAAACAGAGAGATTATAAGATGCTGCCGTTCAATTAGTTGTCTATCCGTTTGTTGCTGGTGGAAGAAAGAACATTTACTACAGTATAGGACTATGTGGTCTATGCGCCTAATGTAGATTTGGGGCTGTTTTTTTTTTTTTTTTTTTGGCAAACTAATTGAGATATTGCAACACTGACCTACTGAATGTTGACAGTCTAGAGATCAAGCAAAGAATCACAATGGTCAACAGGTGCTACTACGCCCTCGGAAGGTAATTTGATAACAGAGACATCTCTCGTGCGGCGAAAGTAGCACTCTAGAAGCCGCTTAATCCTCCGATGCTTTTCTATGTTGCGGACGCATGAACGCGGTCTAGTGCCAATGCAGCGGTCTTGGGAGTGTTCGAGAGGAAAGTTCTTCGTTTGAACGACTGAAGCCATTTGCCATCTCACTGATTGGACCTTATCAGTGCGGCTTCAGACCTAGTAAGTACAACATTGACCAGATATTTACACTGCGCCAAATCCTGGAGAAGAGCCATGAAAATCAAATCGACACACACCACCTTTTTATCGATTATAAAGCAGCGGTCCAAAGAGATCGCATGTATGCCGCAATGACGGAGTTCGGTATTCCTGCAAATCTGGTAAGGCTGTGCAGAATGACGTTGAGCAACTCTTGCAGCTTCATCAAGGTAGAAAAAGATCTCTCCGAATCTTTAAATACCGTGCGAGGTTTCAGACAAGGCGATCCCTTATCCTGCGACCTCTTCATTTTCGTCATGAAGAGTGTTCTGCGAAAGGCGGGTGTCTGCTAAAACGGGAGTCTGCTTAAATATGTCTGGCGGTAAATGAGAGCAAGACGAAGTACATGTTGTCGACGAGTAAGGACGTTGATCGTATCGGCTCCCAGTTTACAGCCGGCAACTATACATTAGATGTGGTCAAGGAGTTCATCTACCTTGGCACCGCCATTACCAGCAAGCATGATGTGCTACTACGATCTCAGTAGGTAGTTTAGTAATAGAGATCTCTCTCGTGCGACGAAATTAGCACTCTACAAGTCGCTTATTCGTTCGGTGCTTCTCTATGGTGCGGAAGCATGAGCGCTGTCTTGTGCCAATGCAGCGGTCTTGGGAGTGTTCGAGAGAAAAGTTATTCGTCAGATCTTTGGCCTTCTAAGACATGGCGGTGAGTTTTGCATTAGAACCAATCATGAGCTGTATGAGCTCCTCGACGATGTAGGCGTTCTACAGCGTATTAACATTCAGCCTCTACGCTGGGTATCGTTCGAATGGAAGAATCTCCTCCATCGAGGAAAGTTTTCGATGTGAAAATCCCTGCACGTCGGCGTAAAGGACGACTCTGTTTATGTGGGTGGGACCAGGTTGATGAAGCTCTGTCATCGATTGGTGTGACTAACTGGAGTAGGCGCGCGTTAAGCAGAAGCGCCTGGAGACTAGTGCTGAACCTCTTATTTTATTTAAATTTAATTTTTAATTTAATTTTTGCTGTGAGAATATAGGCCGTAACTCTTAAAAATGGTTGTAATGGCCAGTTATGTATGTAATGATCTATTGTTTTCGATATCAGCTACAAAAGGGCAGCCCAATTTTGTTGTGTCATTGGTGGTTTGTCCTTATACGAGTATTTATTGTAGTATAGAAAAAATTTCGCATAATTTTTAAAGGGTTATAATAACTTTTTCATATTTATTTATTTCTTTGTTTCTTTTTTTAATATAACTTTAATTTTTTTTTAGATAATTAATAGAAAAAAGTGTAGTTTTTTGTTTTGTAATTTAAAATACAATTCCATAATGAACTCTTTTTGTATTTTTTGTAAAATATTAAGATTTTTTTTTCAAGACTTTTGCAAAGATTCTATAATATAGAATCTTAATTATTTATTTATGCAGCAAAAACGACAGGAATATTAATTGCATTTTTTTTAATCCATACACATACATATGTAACTAAATAGCATTATTTGTTGTTTAATTTATTATGTGTATGTGTCCTATATTATGTATAATGTATGTAAATGTATATATAATTATAACCTTTATTTATTAATATCATAATTTTAGAATTGAGTAGAGTATTAAAAGCTTAAATACGAGTATGTTTAGTTATAAAATGTATACTTATAATATTTTGAAAATACTTATGAGTTAGGGTAAATATTTTTGGACATTAGCACGTGTAAAAAAAGGTTTATCAAATTAAAATTTTATATGTATGTATGTAGTTTAAAACCAAAACTAGTACGTTAAGAGGTATGAAATATATTTCAAATTATTTTAGAATTGTTTTTTCTTTTTCTTTAATTTAAGAACGCCATTATCAGTCAATGCTTTTTTTTAGTTAAAAACCAAAATATAGTTAATAAATCTTCAAAGAAAAGTACAATATTTTTGAGGATTTTTTTTGTTTGTTTTAGTGTATGAAATGATCTATAGATCTTAAAATGCACTCTGTTTTAATTTTTCTGTATTAATCAAAACTAATTAAGTTAGTATTGAAATAAGAAGCTTAATAAACGTAAATTTTTAAACACAATCGGCCCTATTCCCGTTGGCGTTATTATTTAAAAATGAAATAAAAACGACAACTTGGCATCACCGTTGTCGTTATTGACAATAATCGAAAAATTTCGGTATTCTCTATTTTAAAACGAAGATAGAAATGACAGAGAAACGCTTGTTTTTTGTCGCTTTCATTTTTAGTAGCGACATTAAAGCGAGAGGTTTGAAAAATAGAAAATGAAAATTAAAACGTTGCAACAGTTTGAAATTTTAATTTGAGAAATGAAAAAAATCCACAATATGCTAAGGGTTTCAAAAAAGGCATAAAGCCCTTAAATTTTAATGGTTTGTGGAAGGAAGTGGCTGAAAAAATAAATCCATTTGGACCTCCAGTCCGTGACGGAGATGATTGGTACAGAGTAAGTAAAACTAAATAAACAAAAAAATATTACAAAGCATTTTAAAATATATAATCTATTTTAAAGGTGTGGAAAGATTTGAAGTTTAAAGTAAAAAAACAAGCTGGTAACCAACAAATCTGTAGCCAGAGCAACAGGAGAAGGCATTAATAAGACAATTCCACTGTCATCTTTGGAAGAACCTGTGTGAAATTTAATGCAATTTGAAAAATAAAATTCTGTACTAGATATTTTTGATTTTTAATTAAAAAAAGTAAAACGAAATTATTTGCCAGTTTTCATAAACAACAACACAAAATATGACAGGGTTTTTTTTCTAGTGATACCAAGTATTTCTTTGGTTTTATTATAGTTATCGATAACTTTTTATCGTTGTCTTCGTCTTATATCAGGAATACCATTTTAAAAACGAAGCGACATAAAAACGACAACTAAATAGAAACAACATTTAAAACGGTAACTCCAACGGTAATAGGACTGAATGTTTTTGGCTACAAATTGTTCGATAAATGTATTTATGCATGTACAGATATGGTCGCCGTAGTCTAGTACATACATATGTGCTAGTACATATGTGGTGTGTCGTTCGGAGTCGACTTTAAACTGACACACACAACATGAGTGCTGCGAGAAGCTAGGCCGTAACCCTGACACAGGGTTTTAATGGCCAATTATGCATGTATGTATGTACAATTCCTTCACGAGTGTCATTTTCTTCTTTGATTGAGAATGCTTTAGAAAAAACAATATAAATTCATTTAATATAAGTCAGTATTGATCTGATACGTTTCATCAAAAAACAAAATTCCCAAAAAATTATCACCAACAATATGAAAAGTAATTTAAATAAAAAGTTCATTTTTTCATTTTAGCAATAAGTTTTTGTATACCACGATTGGTTTTGGTGGATATTTTGAAAATGTTTGATATAAATAAAATTTCTTTGAAGCAACATCTGTTTTTTTTTTTTTGGAGTTTTCATTCTTAGTAGTAAATTTACAACCCTGTATTAGTTACAACAAAATTATGACCACAAAGCGTGTTTGCTTTATATTAGTGAAACAGCTGATTTATTTGCAGTTTTCTCAAATTTTAGCATTTAAAATAATAATAAAAAATGCCTCAAACAATGGAAATATTTAAAATCATAAATTTGTTTTAGAAAAAAAAGTAATTGAATTCTTTTTATTGCTTTTTACTTCTTAAATTAAATTAATGTTGGTTTTGGTAGTGTTCTTATAAATTTAAATTTTAAGTAAAAAAATAACCAATTCGTTGCAAATGCCCTTGCAAGTCTTGCAAATGTAGCATATATGTATGTCGACAGTTTGTTGTTGTTTGATATACTTTGCTACGTTTGTAAGGATACTTACAACGAAGAGCTATTACTGCTAATGTTAATGCTACCAAAACAATCAGTTTTGTGTCAAAGTAAATTAACAAGCGAATTTACTCCCAGCAGATTTTTTTTTAAATTTGGAAGCAATAAATAAATTTTTAAGCAATATTGGAGGCATTATATTGTTTGTTCATAAGGTATTATTTTTGATTTAGTAATATTATTAGGCGACTACCTCTTAGCAGACTTCTGGGAGTCGACATATAAACTGTAGGTCCCAGTACTCATAGATTAAAATCGACACACACACACACAACATGCATAATTGATGCTCACAACTGATTGTTCTCAATTTCTCCCTCACAAAATAACTTACTGGTAAGGAGTATTTTCTGCTTGGCCACTTCTTTTTATGTAACAATTTTACAGAGTAATAAATTTGTATGTGGTACAAGGGTATTTTACTATTAATAATGAAAATTCCTACTATGATATTTGGATAGCGATCCATTATCTGGATTTGAGAATATTGGGCTATTCTATAATAAGGATCGCAATTTCCGAGTGTAAAAAATATAGAATCGGTTCAGAATTAAATTTAAAATACTTTTCTCTTGATGTCTTGGAGAGTGTATTCAAAATTGTGAAAATTGAATAGTTATTCACTCAGGAATATATATTGTAATTTATTTTATTAATTATTTGTTTTAATTAGTTCATAGCACCGCGAGTTCTTATCTTTTGCATGATACTCAGGGTATGACTCCTACACTCATGCATTGCATTGTACTAGCGTTAGGAAAATAAATTGTCAAGAGGGGGAAAAAGGAGTAGTGTTTCATTTCATTTGAAATAAATTTATTCATATCGTAATTGGTATGAAAAACATTCGCTGGCGGATTGTGCTATAAAAGAGCAGTGCGGCGAAAGAACGAATTCTCTGTATAATGCCATTGTGCGATTCATTAGACAATCAACTACAAAAGGATAAACTCTGGGAGAGATACAAGTTGTACGTAAGAACAAGCGATTATTAATGTCATCAGAGCCCTTCCCGTGGTGGTACCGATAGAACAGTGAAACTCACGCCATACTGCGCCGAGACTCTATTGAATCTGTAAAGTTGGATAACCTACAGTCACTAACAAAAACTTTCCCATTTCTTGTACGCTGTCAAGAAGCCCCAAAATAGACTTTGAAGCACGGCCACATACATGAGATTTGTATTCCATGTTGGGTCGGCAGATAAAGGTCTTGTAAATATTAGGAAGGTTAGATGAAATAAAGTATTTCTTGCTCCGTTTTAAAAAACGAGGCACTTGAATGCTTATTTCGACACTAGAAAAATGTGATCATCATAATGTTTAATGGATAATAACAAACAAACAAAACTGATGCATTAAAAAAAAAACAAAAATCGAATAATTCTTTTCTGTGAACAGATGACATTGATTTTGTTTTACAGAGTTGTTTACATAGAGTGCTTAGGTGCTGCTTGATACACCTATTAAACAGCATAAAGGTGTTACCTTTTTGTAGAGAAAAGTTTCGTTTTTTTATTTTGTTTGTTTGTTTGTTTGTTTGTTATTAATGTAATCTTAATACAGTGTTAAGCTTATTAAATGTTAATATTATAGCTGATAAGAGGAAAATAACTCTCAACAATAGAAACCCTTTTTGTTTTGTGGTATTTTAACAATTAATCAACATCAATTTAACTCTCTAATTAACTCTTGAATATGAACTGTGTTTTTGATTAAATTTTAATTTGAATTGATTTATTTGATTAATTTATTTTATGACTTTATTTACTATTTTTAAAAGTGTAATATGCCTATTTAATTTGTTTCTTTTTTATTTTTTTTTTCTCTTTTTCTTTGTAAATTGCAAATTTGAATGTTGTTCCTTTTGATTGTTGTTCCGTCAATTTTAATTGTATGTATTGATATATTTTTTTATGTATGTAAGTATATGTGTATGTTTCATGTTTCTGACGATGTTATTTAATTGTTCTTAATTGTTGGTTTCTGTTTTTTCTTTTGTTTTCTTATTTGTGATTGTAAGGCACTCCTTTTAAATTAGGATATCATTTATTTTTCTTATTTCTTCATATAATTAATTTCCAGAGAGATATTGATCGAAGACAGAGAGCAACTATTGTCCTTGGTTTAATTTTGTATCTTGTTTGTTTGTTTTCTTTTTCAATATTTAATGATTTTCTTTTAATAAATTCTTCTGTTACGGTACTGGTTGTTTCTTGATTTCAATTTTATTTTATTGTATAAAAATGTTGGTGATGGATGACTGATAAATTCTTAAGGCCTCGTTACTCAAACGTAAACGTTGCGGAACAGCTGTTAAGTTTTGCTTATCAAGCCTATGTGTAAATGATTACTCATACGTAAACGTTTACGTAAACGCAACGTTTACGTTTGAGTAACGAGGCCTTTATATGTACGTACGTAGTACGTACATATGTTTTGACTGTTTGTGTTTACGAATGGCGGTGATAAGTGGCTGTGTTGTTTTTAAAGTAAATTTATAAAATACTTCAACATACGCTGTAGTTATGGAGCCGGACTTGGCGGCAAATGCGTGCTATAACCCATACGATATTCAAATTGATCACTATCTGTAGTGGAAGAACTTAGAGTGGAAGATGGGTGGTCTTTACTGGACCTATAATTACTATGAGTACTAAATTCGCTTAATTGTTGGTGCTGCTGCTGCTGCTGTTGTCGCCACAATATTTCATTTTTTTTAACCGTGGAAGCATGTATCTTTTCGGGCCATTGAAATTCTAATTGCGAACCAGCAGCAGCATTTTGTTCAACATCATTTGTTTTAGATGTGGGACTGCGTCCAGTTAAACGTGTAACATCAAATTCCTGAAACACTGCCGAATGAGCTTTAATAGAACGCGAAAAACTTGCTGCCGCCGAAGAAGCTGATGAAGAACCAGAACCTGAATTTCCCGCAATTGTGGTTACTTGAAAAGTTTTCGTTTGTTTGGCTAGCAATTGTGCATTGTAAGATTGGTTTAGTTGCGTTGTTTGACCCTTACCAAAATCATATATACGCTCATCATATGGATAGGATTCTTCATAGGGATTTAACTTATATGGCAGTTGAGTGGAGGATCCCAAGGCCGTAGATCGTGCAGTTTTTTTATGATTATAATGGGGTGCTGATTTGATACTGGCATTTGAACCATAAATTTTATTTTGTCTATCCCGTTGTGTTTCCACATCTTGATCATCGTGCACAGAGGCGGAAAATATTTTGCGATTAAATCCCTGTCTACGGCGACGTTGATATAAAGAACCTGCACCCCTGGAGCGTATATCACATTCAGATCTAGCCAAACTACGATCGATACAACGATCACTATCGTCTTCAGAACTTGAAGAACTGGTAGTGACTTGGGGCATTGGATTATAACTGAGACGTCTTAAAGTTCTGGCTCTAGCCGATCTTGATTTGTAAATATTTGCTTTGGATTTGGACGTTAAATCATCTAAATTTGTGTGATTTGGTCTAGTTTTTAACCCCCTTTTATCTTTTATATTCAAATCGCGATTGAGATTGTCTGTAAATGACATAGAACGCTGTCTTTCTTCCTGATTATCATTTAAAATATCGTGAGTAGCTTCATCAATTCTTAATTGACTGGGAGAATATATAGAAGTATTGCTTGTTTTGTGACCCACCGAAATAGACCTAAAAGGTGAGACCATCATATCATCACCATATTTAAAAAAATCCGATTTTAAATTACTGTATGTTGAGGTCGTTGCAGAAGCAGCAGCAGCACCACCACCACCAGACGAAGGTGTGGGAAAATTAAGATCTTTAGGACTAAAATAGCTATCTTGTGGGCTATAACTTGATTTTTGGCTACTACGCCTTGACAAAGAAATAGTATCACGTGAAGCAAACCCCGTATCAGGTGTACTTGAACGTTTATCACCCAGCGAATTAGGTGAACTTTTATTAACTTGATGATTACTCATTAACTGTAAATGCTTATCTAAATGATTGGTAGCTGCATTAAAATCGAATGTTGTGGTGGTCATATGCTTCCCATTTTGATAATTATAAACTGTGGCCGACTTTAAACTACCCGTAGCGCTACTGATTTCATCATCTAATGACGATACAATACTTGAGAATTGATCATTTAAAATGGTCTCATCTGAATCATTTTTATCCACATCCGTATAGGTGTGCATAAAATCTAAATTTAGTGCCTTTAAAGTATTTTCTATATCCAAAAGATTTTCCGATAAAGTTTTCTTATCTTTACGAGGACTTTGACTTATAACATCCGTGTATTCAAGAGAAGGAGGGGGTGTGGGAGCTGTAAAAGATGTACGACTGCCGAATTGTAAGGGACGTGTTAAAATTTCACGAGATTTTTCAAAACAAAAATCAGAACTTTCCTTATCGAACAGAGGTATACGTATATCATGTGAAGAAGTTGTTAAATTATTAATATCACTCGATATCGAACGAAAACACTTTTTAGTAAAAAACAAAAATAAATTATAAACAAACAAATTGAAACAAAAACAAGAGCAAAGTAGATAAGAAATAAAAACAAAATGACAATATAAAGGAAATAAAAAGAGATATATAAAATTTTTTAAAGATATTTTAGTACATTACCAAAGTTTAAAAAGCACAACAAAAGTATTTAATACTCACTTGTAAGTCCGGTATACTTTTCAATTCCTCAGTGAAATTTTTCTTTTTTGAATGCGGTGACAAAGAATTCATCTGAGTTGTAGAGCTACTGGTGCCAATCGTCGACGTTAAGCCACTAACATGAGATTTATCACTATTGCTGCCATGACCACTTAAATGAGGAAATCGAAAACTAAATTTACGTTTTGGACTTTGTGTAGATGGCTGAGGATCAGATACCAAATCGCACATGGATCTAAGGAAACAAAAAAAAAAAAAAATTTATTAACTGAAGTACACGAGTTGCTGCATTACATCTGCCTTACCGGGCACTGATTTCATTTGCTATTTCAATAGCTTCATTGAGTATTTTCTCATCTTTTACGGAAATCGGTTTAATGGTAACGCAAGAGTTTTTGGATTTCTTAGTAGTATTACCACTGGCACTATTCTTGCGTATAAGTTTTGAGGTTAAATCGGAAAAATCAGTACGTTTATGTGACGCATTGTGCGACTCAGATTCTGAGTTTTTTGACGATGAGGCTGTTGCAGACATGGATCCAAACATTGAATTGATTTCATCCAAAAGTGAAGGACCAAAATCTAATTTATCTGGTGTGATTTCATCATCATCCGATATTTCATGATATTCATGAGGTTCCTCAAATGTCAACCCGCCGCCACCAATCGCACCACTACCATTTGTTATAGCCGAATGACGCCAAAGCAAATTATCCTGTCCACTACTCTCAATTCCATAGTTATTGTTCTGTAAAGCCAAAGTTGAAGTAGAAGAGGTGGTATCCTCTATAGATTTGTGCGTAAAAGGATTCGTATTATTTGAGGGAAATTCAAAAGTTGTGCCTGCTTGACCATTGTTTGCAAAATGTTTTGGTGTATTTTCAGTCGATGGTACAAATGAAGGATTCATGGTTGAATTATGATGATTGGAATCATCAGCAAAATAGCCAGAAGCTGTCTGCAAAGAATCCGGACTAGTAGGTGTGGGTGGTAATAAAAGTGGTGTTTGTTCGATATCTTCTGACGGTTTATAAGGTGTAACAATTTGGCGAGGCACATGATTATACTAAAAAAAAAAACAAAACAGAAATATATGTCATATAGTGTAGTTCAAAATTAAAAAGAAAAATCCACCAACATTTTGTGTTGTACCCAAAAATGCAATATCACCAAAGGAAGCTCCATCTATACCAACATGGCCGGTATGTTTAAAATCATTTTGAGGTTTTGATATCATTTCAGTGCGTAACTTACGTTTGCTACATCGTTCATTAGCGTTACGAGTAAAAGAATCTCTGTAAAAGAATGTTTTATCTCAAAAATTCTTTTAAAATCTCAGTGCAATATACCGATTTAATGTTGGAAGACCTTCGACATAAGCTACAGTATTGGAAGGATTAAAGAAACCTGTTTTTCCAGTGTTTAATACACCTTTCCAGTAGGGTGTACCTGTATTACGATCCAATACAGTGATAATATCATTTTGACGATACACTAAATGCTCTTTATTTTTGGCTTCTAGACAATTTGCAACTGCCTTTAATTGTTCAGGCTTCATGTCGGGTAACAATTCGTAAATCTCGCTAAATTTTGGCCTTTTACAGGGATCATCTTGCCAACATTTCATCATCAATGTGTAATACTCTCGTGGACAACATTCCGGTTGTTCAAGGCGCTTAGGAATATATAGAAATATATTATTTTATTAACAAATAATTTAAATAAAAAAATACCTGATAATTGGGAGCATCTATGGCTTCTAATATTTGTAAACCAGTCAAAGCCGCCCAGGGCTGAAAACCATAGGAGAACATTTCCCACAAACATACACCAAAAGCCCAAACATCTGAAGCATTAGTAAAACGTAAATAATTAATACATTCGGGTGCACACCAAGCAATTGGCAATTTTAAATTAACATTAAAATTGGTTTTATAATAATCCTTGCCTACACCCAAAGCTCTAGACAAACCGAAATCAGATATTTTTACTTTATTTTTGCTAAACACCAAAATATTACGAGCTGCCAAATCTCTGTAAAATAAAACAAGAGATTAAAAAAATTCAACATTTCTTTCATTTCCATTTTCCAAGATTTACCTATGGATTAAACGCTTATTTTCCAAATAACGCATGCCATTACAGATTTGTAAACCAAACTCACACAAAGTGGGTACAGTAAGAAAACTCACTCTTAAGCCGGGATCTTTTAAACATTCCAACAAAGAACGTAAATGCGCCAATTCAGTGACCAACATAAGAGAATCTGTGGCTAAGACAACACCATATAAGCGCACTATATTCTCATGCTCTATGGAGTGCATAATTGCAGCTTCTTTTAAAAATTCCATAGGATTTGATTGCATACGCTCACGGCAAAGGCATTTAATTGCCACTTGTATCTAAAAATGAAGAAAAAAAAAAACATTTATTAAAGCAATATATCAAATCTTTGTAAATTACAATTTGAATTTACCCTCTCTGAGCCATTAGTCCAAACACCCTGTTGTACTATGCCAAATTCTCCTGTGCCCAATTGCTTATTAACGCTTATAGCATCGGCTGGTATAATGTGTTTATTGTTGGGTGCTTTATTGGGTGAACTACTACCCGTTTTTGAGGTTGTACCTGTTGCATTACCTGCTAAACTACCCGAGGGACTAGATGCTGTAGCATTTGTAATACTACCACTCATTTCATCTTTCTTCACAATGGATGTGGGTGCATGAAGTAAACGTTTGATTTTACTTAAATATCCATGGGGAAAATGTTTCTCATAGAATTTACGTAAACGCCGTATTTCCGGCCTTGACAGACCAATACTTTTGAGATCTTCATCGGTGGCATATTTGAATTGTGAAGCGTTTGTTATCTTAAGTTCATCTCTATTAATAGAAATATGGCAATAAGTAATGCATAATATTTGTATTTAAAGATGTGTATAAAAAAAATTTAATTTTTGTAAAGAATATTATTATTAGAAAATATGCAAAAAATTGTTTTATTTTTTTTTTTTTTTTTTTTTGAAGATAGAATTATAAAAAAAGAAATAACAATAAGTAAACAAGTAATAGTTTTTCAAATAAATGGCTAAGCTTTCAAAGGCATCATATTGTTGCTTTTATAATTCTGTTGTTATTAAACGTTCGTTCATCTGTATGTCTGTATGGGCATATAAAGTTACCAGCAATTTATAAAAAAATTGTGCATTAAATTATTTGCATTAAACAAGAAAAAAGTAAGAAAACATCTGATCATGTGATGATTTTCGTTTGTCAGGCAATTACCAATTAAAATTAGCAAATGTTTTAGGACATGTATGTATGCGCTGCTCTCCAATGAAAAGTTTTTATATTTCTAAAAAGTTTTTATTTAAACTTTATTCCTAAGAAAATGAGCTATAGTGTGTATATCGAGAACTTGAACATCAAATACTATACTGCTAATATCGTCATATTAAATGCAAACAGACGTAACTACAAAAAATTCCGAAATTGAGTTTTTTATTAATTACTAGCTTACACCCAGCGTGTTTCGCTACACCTACCACTATCATTTGTCCACATTTTTTGACTGATGATTTTTAGTGACTACAGAGTAATTCAGACCAAATTGAAAAACTGATTTCAAGATATACTGAACTCAATAGTTAATTTGTCTGAAACCTGCCACTTCTACCTATTCGCCCTTTTTCTACTGATAATTTTTAATGACTACGAAATCAATCACACCAAGCTCAGAAACTTTAGCATCAACACTTCTAAAGATACGTATGTATGTATAAAGAAATCAATTTTTAACTTGTATGGATGATGTCACGCCCATGTGTCCAATTTCGTCCACTTTCTGACTGATGATTTGCCTTGCCTATAAAGTCATTCAGACCCAATTCCGAAACTTTAGCTTTAACCGTTCTGAAGATATACAAAAATCCGTATTTAGAGACAAATAGAAAAAAGGGGGCGTAAATGTAGGCGTGGCATATTTTTCTCTCTATTAAAACTTAAAATGGATTAATACAAACATTTGAAAGAAAAATTAGTCAAATGGATGGACCCGTTTTCTGATGTTTGGTAAATCAAAAAAGTGGGCGTAAAAGTGTGCGGGGAAAAATTGTCTTTCTCATTAGAAAGAAAAAACCATCCAGCCGTTCTCAACTGATGCGATGACCAACGAACAATATTGATTTTTTTTTTATATAAATGATTCGTTTTATCAAAATACATGTTCGTGCAAACTTTTATATTTCTACGATCAAAAAAGGCGATTTTTTTTAACGAAAGTCAAACTACAAGTGCGTGTATTTTTAAATACAAGAAAAGATAATACATACATACATATTTATGTATATAAAAACCTTACATACAAACTCATTTGTTGTATATAGGCATGACAATCTCTATATCTCGATCCTGAAAATTATCAGTCTTATTTATAATAAAAACGTACGAGTTGTTTAATTTTTTGAATTCTCTGACCAGTTATCAAATTAAAGATATTAAGAGTTTTATTAATATCAGTCTATAGCGGATGATAAAATTGCCAGATTTGTGTCCTATATGCTAACGAGTTGTTAACTTTTCATTATAAATACGGCCGTATATGATTTTCAGAATTTACAAAATTTTGATTTAATGGTTTTTTACTTCTGCTGTAAAAAAACAAAAAGTGTAGTTACGTCCGTTAACATTTTTATATGACGATTTACTGAGTTACTCGGCCAGCAATTTTTAACCGATTCCAGAATTTTAAAATAAAAATGGAAGCTAGACATCTTCAGATATAAACAAAATCATGACAATGGTGGTTTCTTAACTAAGGAACCTTTTTTTGAGGAATTTATAAAAAAAATCTAAAAATGTGGTATTTTTTTTTTCACTTGAATAGTTACGCTCATTTATTTCTAAATTAAAGAAGTAAACACTTGTAAATTTTAATGCTGAATAATATCAACCACGAATAATACTGAATGCCAGCGTGTGTCTATGAAAGTGCTTTTAAAGTTACCGTAATAGGGTATAATTACAGAAAACCATACTATGGCATTTGTATGTGTAAGTAAGAAAGTAATAAAAAAGTAAGTACGTTTGATTACAAATATATTGGAGCGAATTCGTGTTGTAAGAAACAATGCTTTAGGAGACTGACCTATATTTATGAGATTATTTTAAGTTCTCAAGATCTTAAGAAACATCCTTAACAATCGAGTTAATAAAGCTTGCAAAAGTTTATCAAGCTAAAAAGTTGACAAATAAAGCAAAGAACATTCTAAATTTCTTTAGTTTTCTTTTCAGATAACTTGGGGAGCAACCAGTATCATTTTTATATATTTTCAACTAATTTAGCAAGTAAAATTCAATTTTATGATTTAAAAAGTCCCCACTAATTGTCCCCCAGCAAATCTCATATAAAATAATTTTAGAAATACAAATCAATGCAATTATTATTTGATGTTTTGGTATGTTTTTTGACAAAAACTTCCATTCTTTTGGTATTGAAAGATATTTCTACACAGAAATATTCTTAAGAAAAAAAAGTATATAATGTTCAGATTCAATACAGTGATAACAAAAATTATTTTCTGTCTTATAAAAAAAAGAACAAATAACAAAGTTTGTATAAAAAAAAACCAATTCAAGAAAAAGTATTCCACACAATCTGGTTATACAATTTTAAAAGAAATAAAAGAGATTCATTTTATTTGTCTGTCTTTCTATTTGTTTGTTTGCATTGATGGATAAATTTTTTATTCAAACATGCCATATAAGTAAACCATATGCCTGTTTATTTGGTTATATTTATAACATATCAGTCCCAAGTACATACATACATACATATGCACATATAATGGCAATAATGGTATGCGTAAATTGTGTGGGTGACTAATGGTGCACATCGCATCTTTCCCGGTTGCACTAAATAATATTCGACTCCATCTCTATATACAATGTACATACTCATACATACATACATATGTACATGTGTATGTACACATTATTTATTAAATATACTCATAATATATTCAATAGAAATACAATCAGCTCTCTATGTCAGATTCTACTTACTTGACGGCATTATAATAATGTTGCAGTTCAGCCTCTGTTAGAAATTCATACAAATCGATTTGGGGACAGTCTGTAAAGAAATGTTGTAAAAGAATAGAAAAAAAAGGCATAAATAAAATATGTAAAAACCTATATAGAAAAATTAAGCACATACATACATATACAGTTGGTATATTTATACTAACAAACACAATTTTTTTTTTTGCATGGGGAAGAGATGGCAAAAACGAATCCTCAAACATAGTATCTACATAATCATCTCTAAAAAGTTTGTGACATAAATTACTCGTCCATCTATTATGTGGGTTACTGATAAAATGAGAAACTATTTGAGCACAAAAACTAAACTATGATTTTAAATCAGGCCATTTGTATTTAAACATCATACTGCTAGTATGAAGAACAAAGCAACAGTGTAAAAAATAAAAATTTTGTTGCACTTTTTTGTTTTTATTTATTTATGAAGGTGATTATAGAGATTACAGACTATAAAAAATTGCATTTTACGAGTATGTATTTTAATGCCAAACGGAATATAAACTTGATATACATTTACTTATTTGTTTCTCCAATGTTAAGCATATCAGTGTCGTAACCTTCTTCTTCAATATGACTAACACACATGCCGCCACCAACGGAGATATTGATTTCTTAGAAATTAAATAATAAAGTTGTGAATAATTTAAGGAAATGACTTTTTTTGTTAAATTATGAGCATGTCCGTCTTGTGATAAAATATTTTTTATTTATGTATTAAAAAAATGAAGTTTTTAAATGTTTATAGTATATTAGTATGTATGTATGTATGTTAACGGTCGAATAAATTTTCTTGAAATTTTTACAGAATCTCTCTGTATGTCTAGAAGGAACTAAAGGCTCATACTAAGTAAATGTTTGCCTATTTGATCGACATCGAATAAGTGGGCTTGGTACCTCCTAAACAAAATACATATTGAAAGTTTTATATCCTGACAACGGTAATAGTGAATGTCTCGAAATTTATTAGAAACAATTTCGTTACCAATATACAGCATCAATCTAAAAATGGAAGGAGATTAGTCGGCATTGAATCCTGCAGATCGGCTTTGTTACTAATACATACATATATGCATGTACGTTATCGATTAAAAAACTTTTATATAAATTAAATAGGGGAAGTGATGCACACTAGGGTTAATAAATAATTGTATAAAAAAAATTACTGGAAAAGGATTGATGCTGCAATTTTATAAAGGCTTGATGCTATTTAAATAAATTGTTTGTATCCTGTGTAAACTTCTGATCAAAATAATTATGGCTTCGTCTAAGAGGGTCACGAAATTGCAAAGGAAGTGTAAAAAAATCTCTTCTTCCCTACGCATCCTTCATTTGCGAGAGTGATCACATGGCGAGCATAGTTTTCGTCACATCGATCTAGGACGTCTGATATCAAACACATGCCAAGAGTTAATTACGCTCTAACTGGCATTTGCCTCCTTATGAAAGCAGATGAGGATATTATTCTTTAAAGGCCCTTTTGGAATGGTGCCGGGACAAGGCGGAGACAGGACCTTTCGAGTCAATTCATTCCTCTGAAATTCAGAATGTAAAGTATTATCGTCTAAGTGAGAAGTTACAGAGTATTCAGTGGATTCCTGCACTCTTACACTAGCCGAGAGGTAGTAATTTACGATTTTGCACCTGACTATCGACTCAAATGCAAATGCGACCTCGGGTGTACCGAGAAGAGAGCAGTGAGCAGGCTTTTTCAATAGCGGATATCTCCAACTGAAAACTTGAGCTGGGGAGAAGACTGTCGTATTGGTTCAAATTACCCTAGACAGAGAAAACGCCAGATGTAAAACCACAGCACATCATGGAATGAATTATCCGTATATACCCTGATGTCGAAATTCTGTAGAAGGTGCCCTCAATTCGATTCAGATCTGGTAGGTATACTCAAGTTGATATGCCTATCGAAGTCAAATATTGGAATACAGGGGGCATGTAGTTCAGTCAGAAGTTTCGAAAAAATTCCAAAAATTCAAATTCAATGCACAGCATCAGTAGGGGTCAGAGATTGACATGAATCGCACTCAAATGGCAATTTTTTGCCTTTTTAAATGAATATTGAGCTAGCAATACACACTAACTAAATGAATGCTGCTATTGCATGATTCAATTAAGTATGTCTTTTGCTACAAAATGCTTGTAGTTGCTTGCAAGTGCTAAACACTCCAACCAATCACATAAGCAGTAAGTATATTTGAGTATATCACTGTTTAAATGTGAAACCAACTACGAGCACAAGAAAAACAATAACACGATTGTAATGAAAAATAATGCAGTTTCTCTTATATTTTTAATAAAATATGCTACTTGTTTTTTATTTGTTTATTATTATTTATTTATTTACTTTGTTTTTTATTTATTGGTACTAAAACGCATGTATAAAAAGTAATAAATATTATAAACAAAACTAAATTTTCTATTTCTTAAAAATGAACAATTTCTATTTCTAAAAATAAAAAATCAGGTAATGTTTATTTCATTTTAAATAAAAAGATAATTAAAAATTTATTTTCTCATTTTTATTTTGAAACATTTGTTAATATAATAAACAAATTACTGCGGTTAAAAATTAAAAAAATTATAAAAAAACACTGTTTCAGTCAAACGGTTTAACCTCTTATTAGTTGAGCTTTAATGAATCATTTGAGTGTTTTGCATACAAAGGAGTGTTTTGTTTGTTGTTATTGCTAATGGTATCTAAAAAAAGATTAAGAATAAACAATACATTTACAAAGGTAAACTCTACAAGCAATACAGTTGCCACTGTTGATGAGTAAAAACAAAACAAAAGCAGTAATAATATGAATAGGCAGTAAAATCAAATCAACTCATGTCATTCTCTGGTAGGGGTTTACCCCTGTATACTAATGGCAATAAAGAAAAAAAAACCCGAGCATGATCATAATTTAATGGTCGTTCTCCGTAACCGGCCACCAAACCACCACATCATATGTGAGTATGCCTTATTGCAGATGTGTATAACAAAAGTAAAATACCGGGTCTAAGATCCCAACGTTTACAAAACATTCTGCTACAGGTATAATAAGCCATCGTGGGCTTTCTGACACAAGCCCGTTTGTCGTTAGTTTCTACATTAGTTACGAATCCAGAATCACGACCACATATTTTGCGTGATCTGAAAGTCGCAGTACCTGGCTACAGTTGTACCTCAATCTTGCCCGGATTGAAATGCATGTTACAATGTGAAGCCCAGGAATTTAGAGAGTCCAAGGCTCCGTTCATTTCATTACTCAACACGGATGGTGATAAACCCTAGCTGATAATCAGCACGTCATTCACGTGTGTAACCATCTTGATGCCAGAAAAACTGCCATAGTAATTTGCCGATTCTCCAGAAATCTTTCAATCATTATGTAAAATGTATGTTAGGCAAAGTTTGCATAAATATTTAGCATTACTGACTAAATAATGTGTTTAAATTTTTTTTAATAAATAAAAAATTGGTTTTATAGGTCATAAAAGAAATAGTGCAAAAACATTTCTCTAACAACTTTGCCATTAAGTTTTGAAGTAGTTTGTCAGTAATAGGGTTGTTGGAAGTACACCTGTTTAGCTCCAATTTAAAATAAAAAAGAGTTCTGTTTTTTAAACACCAAGTGATGTAAATAAACCAAATAAATACATATATGTATGTACATATAAATCGAAATTTTGATTTTTTTTATTACATTTTACTGAAATGCATCTAAACGTTTTCACAAAAACATAAAATTCAATAAAAGAGAGCATAAATTGAAGGAGTAAAATGGCAGTTCTTTATTAAAAAATTAAAATTTTTTATTTTTAAATGTTTTGGCACGAAAGTTTAGTAAAACAAAACACACATATTCAGAGTTATAAAGAATATTTTTAGAAAATAAACGAAACAGAATTAATTGTTTTTACTTTGACAAGAATAAGAGAATTTTAATCAGTTTCTTTGATAAAAACTTTTTTAAAATTCGGTAAAAGCTTAAATTCTGTAAACTTTTATTTGTATTCTTATATAAAGTGTTTAAAATGCTTCTGTTATTGCGTACTACAATGCTTCTGCGTGAATGTGGCATGTTTTTATTGCAGTTTTCATACATATAATAATTGCGAATTTTTATGAACTTATGTTTTTTTGGAAACATTATTGTAGATTTATCTGAGAGCAATGAACATGTAAAAACAAAAATTATTTTATTTTTAAACTTTTGAATTATACACTTAAAGATAAATGTATTTTCATATTGATGGTGCTGAGAACACCAGACTTCTGAAATCAATATTAGGAAAAATGGCAGCAATAAAAGAAAAAGAAACATCCATCTAATAAAAAAACGTCATATTTAATGCGTTAACAATGCTACGACGTTAGAGACATCAGTTCTTTTGCTCATTTAATGTATAAATACGAGTAACGTAATATTATTATGGATGGCGTTGTTAAAGAGCTGTCGTCTTTGTCGAAAAACGCAAAATAAAAAGGATTGAGTCTTTGATAAGCAACACCTCTTAGGCTTCTCTTATTAAATTGATGACAATTTTGTTTGTCATCCCATTGATGTCACACATAATTCAAATTTTTTCCGCTGAAGACAATTTGGCAAAGTAATGTACAGACTAAGATAACGATGATGAAAACTGTTATGGGGTTAAAATCGAAGACACTTTTCATTTGACTGATGTCTAACTTCATCAAACTTATGACGGTTTCCGTATCAGTGTATGCATAGGTATTTATTCTGTGAGGTTTTATTTTCCCTAGGCTTAATAAAATAAATAGTTGTCATACTCCCAAATTATAACAAAAAGCAATACAAATGTACTGTTAAAACACAGTTATTTTGTGTATACTTACATACGAGTGTACAAGTACATATGTACATACGTTCATTACCTCTATTGTAATTAAGGAATTTCGAAGCGGGTTTGTTTTAATAACAAACAAAAAATTCATAAAATTTTTACTTAAACTCCACTTTACAAAACCCAATAAGTGCAGAAATTCAGTTTTTTTTAATAAATTTTTAATTATTTCAAATTGAAAAAAAAAAAACAAATTAATTTTTTTATGACAGGCTTTATCTGTGGTTCTATATTATTATTATTATCTGGTTTAGACCCAGCACAAATGCAAGACACTGCGACCTATAAGATCTATTGTGTCCCTTTGAGTCTACTGTTTGTTTAACAGACCAACTGCCTTCCTTACGAACACCAGCAGGTCCGAAACTTTAGTGGTGGATATATCCGTCAGTGAGACCATATGTCTCCCTAAATACATCCATCTGAATCTATCAAGAGCCACACATTCACACAATATGTGCTCTGCTGTCTCTGATGCTTGGGAGCATAGTCTACAAACATCTACATTTGTGATCGCCATTCTCATCAAATGCGCTCTCACACTACAGTGACCCGTAAGAAAATCCGTTAGGATTTTCAGGTCTGGCCTTCTATACTTTAGAACATCAGACTCACCCCCAAATCGCGGACGAATCACAGCCTTGGCGTGCCTAAGACCCGACTGGGCATTCCAATGTTCCAAACATTTGCCAGTTTCCCATTCACTAATTTGACTAAGAATAGTAGAAAGCGGTGCTGCACAGCAGGGCTCCGGACCAATATAAGGCGTCGCAGATCCCCTCCTAGCCAATGCATCCGCTTCTTCGTTCCCGCTTATACCACAGTGTCCAGGTACCCAGAACAGCTGCACCCTGTTTCTAAGCGATAATTTTTGCAACGTGTCGTAGCAATGTTTGACAAGTCTAGATGTCATACGGTGAGAGTCAAGCGCCTTTAAGGCAGCCTGACTATCTGAAAATATATTAATTGTCTTGCCCCTGAGCCCGATATCCAGGTTAATCTCAGCACATGCGGTTATGGCCAGGATTTCAGCCTGAAAAACACTCAATGACTTCCCTAGTGGAATTGACAGGTTTCGATTGGGTCCATAGACGCCAGCCCCTACTCCACTGTCCATTTTGGAACCATCAGTATACCAGTTTAGATCAGACTCACTCCGAGCCAAACACCCAGTAGACCAACATTCCCGGTCCGGTACCTCCACCTTAAATCTCCTGCCAAAGCAAAGTTCCAAAGGCATGGTATCCAAGACCGAAATTGGATTCCTGACCACCTTGTGAAGAATGGCCAGGTTCCTTGATTCATTTCGAGGTGTTCTTACGAACACTTTTGCCGCCGAACACGCGGCCACCCTCATCACATAAATATGAAGTGGTGTTAGTCCAATCAGGGCCTCTAAAGCCACTGTTGGACATGTTCTCATTGCCCCGGTTACACCAAGGCAGGCAAGCCGTTGTATCTTGCCCAATTTTCTTATGGTGGTAGACTCCTCAGTCTTTCTCCACCAAACTATTGCCGCATAAGTGATTATGGGCCGAACAATGGCGGTATAAATCCACAGTGTCATTCTTGGCGATAGACCCCAAGTCTTACCAAAAGAAGAGCGACATGCCCAAAGTGCCCTTGTCGCCTTAGCCTGGACAGCAGAAATGTGCGAGTTCCAGGTAAGTCTTCTATCCAGAATGACACCTAGATACTTAACCTCCTTAGAAAACATAATAGTGGTACCCCTAAAAGAAATACAGTCGCACGTCAGCTTATATCTCTTCGTAAAAGGTACAACAACCGTCTTTGAAGGATTCACTGAGAGTCCTTCTTGAGAGCACCAATTCGACACATCCCTCAGAGCATCAGCCATAAGGTCACACAATGTACTCTCAAATTTCCCACGGGCCGTTATAACAAGGTCATCAGCATAACTAATTACGCTGATTCCTTTTTGAGCCAACATGGTAAGCAAGTCATCAACTACAAGCGTCCACAACAATGGGGATAGGACTCCACCCTGAGGGCATCCCTTCGACGCCATCACGGTCAGTTCCTCTCCATCAAGGGACGAGCTGATAATCCTGCCTCTAAGCATGGAGCCGATCCAAGCTATAATTGGCCTTTCCACTCCTTTCTGTTCCAAAGAACCAGTAATGGAGTCAAAGCCTGTGTTGTCAAAAGCACCTTCTATATCCAAGAAAGAACAAAGAGCAACTTCCTTGTCAGAAAATGCTTTCTCAATACTCCCAAGGAGAGACAAAATTGCACCCTCAGTCGATCCGCCCTTCACATACGCGAATTGACTCGGGTGCAGGGGACGTTCCACAAGACACGTCTCCCTTATATAAACATCCACCAGCCTCTCCATTGTCTTCAAAAGAAAGGATGAGAGACTTATGGGTCTATACGACTTTGGAAGATCACTAGGCCTACCTGCCTTCGGTATAAATATAACCGCAACCTCCCGCCAAGCTCGTGGTATATAACCAAAACCGAAGCTGGCCTTAAAAATTACAAGAAGTTTAGACACTATTATGTCAGAACTTCTTTGTAGGAGAGCCGGAAAAATTCCATCTCTGCCCGGAGCCTTATAGGGTTTAAAGAAGCCAATAGCCCACAAAACCCTGTCCGGAGTGAATATTTTACTCGCGAGACTTTTGACCCTTCTGGTAACACGTACAGGTGCGGGAATATCCCAGCACTCGCGTACAGATGCCACCTCTTGGGAACCAGGAAAATGCGTTCCCATCAAGAGATCCAAGGTTTGCCTTCTAGACTGAGTGTACCCTCCGGTACCTGTACTAAGGGACCCTATGCCATTAGAATGATCTATGGTGAGAGACTTTTGAAGGCGGGCCAATGCCGGCAAGCCCTCAATGGACTGACAAAATCCCCTCCACGTCTCCCTTTTAGACCTTCTAATCTCCTTATTGTACTCAGTGAGACTAACCCTATAAACCTGCCAATCACCTGTGCGCTTGGCCCTATTAAAGTTCCTCCTTACGGTTTTCCTCAGCTTTGACAAAGTGTCACTCCACCAAGGCACCTTACGAACAATAGAATGGTCACTATGACGCACACTAATGTCCAAAGAGGATTTTAATGTCGACTGTAGCTGATTTGCCGCCAGATCCAGTTCATCAACAGACTCTATGGAATCTGGCAGCCAGTCAACTTCTTTAGCCACATTTTCTCTGAAGCAGGTCCAATTTACCTTCCTAGAGACTATTGGCCTATCATCGGTTCTAGCAACGCTAACCAGATCAAATCTAATATGCATATGATCGGATAAGGATACTTCGTCTGACACATGCCAGTCCCTCAGAAGATTAGACGTGAATGTATCACACAACGTAATATCCAATACATCCGACCTTATGGCGTTAACAAATGTAGGCCTGCTGCCCCTATTGGCCACAGCCACATTATTGCTAACCAGAAAGTTCAGAAGGTAATCACCCCTATCGTTGTTGTCCGTGCTGCCCCATACCATATGATGAGCATTCGCATCACATCCAACTACGAAGTGGTGGTTCTTCTCCCGACAGTACCTGATGAAATTTTGGACTTCCAGGGGTGGTACACATTCCATATCCCCTGGGAAATAAGCAGAGGCGCATATTACCTCCCTTATACCAACATCAGTAATAAGTTTGACGCTTACAGCCACCAGGTCCCTAGTAATGAACCCTGTAATGGGAAAGAAGGTGAATTTGGAATTTACCAAAACAGCGGCCCGGGGCCTCTCCCCAGCCGCATACACCAACTTACACGTCTTATTTTGAAGTCCTCTGACTCTGTCATTAATAGTCCAGGGCTCCTGTATGAGCCCTAGACTAATATCTTCAGTGGCAAATCTGCGGCTAAAAATGCTCGACGCACCTTTGGCCCTATGCAGATTTGCCTGGAGCACTCTGAAAGTACCTTCCATCATTTGCGCTCATTGGAAAGCGCCTCTGACGCAACTTTTCTCCCTGCCTGGCTCATTTGCCCAGCAAGCTTTGTTGCCTCAGCCTTAAGTGAGAAACCTGGGGATTTACCTCTACCCCCCACAGGTTTGCTCTTTTCAGTACTGTACAGTACAGTTATAGGGGTAGTAACACTCGTGTCGACTACCCTTTTTATGTTTATGGAAGACACAATTGTCTTCCTTATAGTTGATGCATAAGAGGCATCGCTCTCCAAATTATCAGCAATATTTTTCATCAAAAATATGCGATGCTCGGGTTAAAGAGTCACCTGCGGCATTGCCCGGCTTGCCACAGGAAGGCTAATTAAAACTGGAGGGCGCCTGGTATCCAGAGTCCGCATACGAGCAGCCAAGTACCCCTTGACCATACATCCCTCAGTGTATGCTGTTCCACCTTGGATTTGGGGGAACGGTTATGAGGAGCGTCCACCTCCCGCATGATCCAATTTTAACTAACAGTCAGCAGAGACATGACCTTACTGAACTGCGAGTTGCGGTTACCACCCATAGATGGTAAAGATCACACTTCTATATGGGTTTCCAGATAGCAGGACTGTACTAAGTGAAAACCAAAGTCAACCCTTAGTAGAGTCCCCTGAACACTCATATAGCAAACCGCAAGCGTTGCTTACTCTAGCCATGGTCAAGAGTTGGCCTGAGTGGAAACGCAATTCCCACACAAATGTAGGACACGCGAAACTCACCCAGACCCGCACCGACCATGTTACCAGTGGCCACCACGTGGAGGTAGTAAGTCTTCTTGTGCAGTTGTCCATAAGGATCGTCTATTGACTTTGCCTTATGGGTCCACACCTGACCACCGGTTCTATATTAAATTCAATAACCTTGAAAAGTTGTGCTTTTCTCAGATTTGTTTACAGCAATAAATAAACGATACTGAAATTATTTGTATAATTTTTGAATTTAATATGTTGTGTTGGAAAGAAGAATCCCACACATATAAAAGTTGCAGTTTTACATTTATAGGAATATCAACTTTATGGCATTTAAAATTCAAATAAAAAAGGTAAGAAATATAAATATTTGATAAGTGTATCCAACTCATTTTTAAAGACTAACTGTGATGTCTTGTCTTACAAAATAAGGTAAACTAAGTACAAAATTAGAAAATTTAGTCATAAAAAAGGGCGGGTGAATAAAGAAATTTTAAATAAAAAAGAAATAACTTTAAAATAGCCGTAAGTAAATACAGGTATATATCTTAGTTATTCTCATTTTAAAGATTAATCAATAGGGCAGGGAAGTCAGAATTCAATGTAAGCCAAAATTACACCAATGCGTATGAGCTATATCTGTTTTGTTGTAAAATAAATATAAAGTATATGCCGTCTTATCTTTTATGTTAACATAATACCTGCGGATTTTTTGATTTGTTAGGACGTTTAATTATTATTTACGCATGAAAATTTGTATATTTCAAAGTTGGAAAGAGTCGGTCATACATTTCGTATATGTTGGAACAGTTTAATTGGGTCAAAGTGGTATTTTTTCAAAATATAACCTTTAGGTCAAAATAAGGAACCTCAAAATTCATTTTAGAGGTATTATGGTTCCTTGGTCGAAGTTCTTTATTTTAATCCCTAGAATACGATTTTCTTTGTCACTTGGGCGATTTTTTTACATTCCCACAAATCGAAAGCGAAAGGCTTTCAATGCTAAATATTCGAACAAACTTTTCTACATTGAGTGTTACTTGAAAAAAAAATTTTTCATATGGGGTCCAAACAAACAAAAAGTGATTGTTAGAAAATTGACTGTTTGACACAAATTTTTTTCGAAAATGACAATAACAATTAACATCTATTCAGATGTCTGTGTGATAAATTCATATGGACGACATGTGTGTCATGACCCACGCAACTTGACCGATTTGGGCTTTATAGCACGAGAAATTTAACAACAATATAATTTCTTGATTTTACGCCCTGTAAGCGAGAATGATTGATTTCTCGATTTAAGTTCTTGGACTAAAGACCTAAAATTTGTAAAAAAAAATAACTGTTAAATCGCACTCTAAAATTTTTAATATATATTTTTTTAAATACCCTAATGATACTGAAAATGTTTTGCATGACTTAATCAACACTATCACAATTTGAGTCAAGGAGGACATACTCGGTTTTATATTAAAATATTTTTAATAAAATTGAGTTAAGTCACTATTTAATTTTTCATTTTCATTTTTTAACATTTACACATTTCCTATTGTAATTTTTACACACTTGCCTAAAAATTAAAAAAGAAAAATATTACACGAATTCGGATATAAGCACACCGTTTAAAAGAAAAAATCGGATATAAGCAAAATAAATGTATTTACTTTTTTATGTGCTAGAGGCCTAAAGTTCGAGCCCCAGGAAGAGTGATTAATTTTTTTCCGAACCCAGTTAAGTCCTTTATTACGCATACCATATATAAAACGTTTTATAAAAGCAGGGGGCAAATTACGGCATTCGATATCGAGCGAAATTTCATAGAATATAAAAACAGTCGATATCGAATGCCGTAATTTGGCCCAAGTTTTCTATCTACTGTCTACAAAACTCTTTCAAAATCTAAGAAAATAGCTAAAATTTCCAATATATTTTCAACGATTGATCACATAATTAATTGTTGTCTCACATGAGTGCCTTTTTCTAAAACCAGATTGATGTTTTGGTAATAGCTTGTTTTTTTATAAAAATATTCTTCTAATTGATTTTTAACTATGTATTTTTTCTATGTGTGTGAAGATAAATTCAAATTTGAAAAGCAAAGACATAAACCATTTTTCTTTAGCTAACACATTTTTTGCGTTAACAGAGCTCTGTTAATAGTTTAACAGCGATTATGTACAGGTATTTCAGGACTTATTAGGCATTTAATGGACACACATTCCAATTTTAGGAAGAGAAGGTACTCCCATATGGAAGCTATATTGTTCACTTTGTATCTCATAAAAAAAAAATCATATTTATTTAGTTTTAGGTTAAAAAAAAGCCGAAGCAAATTCTTTCAAAAAAAACCAAATAAGTGGAGAAGATCAGTGGCCATTATGGAAAAATACGAAAATGCAGGTATATCACACTATATGGGGATGACAGTCCAAGGGGTCCCTCATGGAGCAGTATTAGTCGTATTCCTGAAATAATTTTGGGATTTGAGAAAATTTAATTTGAAAAATTCAACTTTTTTGCAAAATGACTGGAGAAGATCAGTGGCCATTATGGAAAAATACGAAAATGCAGGTATATCACACTATATTGCATATGAAACATATAGTGAATCAAAACTAAAATAAATAATTAAAATATAGTAAAAAAACTAAATTAAAAAATTATTAATGCAGGTGTGATACACCTGCATTTACACACATATTTTTTCTACATTTTTTTAACATATTAGTGGGCTGTTAATCAATCGGAAGTATCCTGCCTATTCTGTCCCAGTTATCAATTATTAAGTTTCTTAACATTTTAATATAATTGGGCTTTAAAATCATATTTTTACATACTGTTTTAATTCTGATAATGATATTGCTCCAAACCTAAATATGTATATGATTTATCACAGGTATATTGTTTTTATATTGCACATTTTCAATAGAAGCTCTTATATCTTTTACACTATCAATAAAATAATTATTGAAGTTTTCAGCAATTTCTATACATACTACTATCACAGGTTTTGTTATCAAATATCACATTCTTTATCTGATTTTTGGGTTTTTTTTAACACTAGTTTTTTTATTTTTCTCCACATTTCTTTTTGTGTATTTACTCCAAAAAAAAAAAAATAATAATAATACTAAATTAAAGGGTCGTAAGAGAGCACATTTATTTATAAAACACAATTTTAACCGACATTTCTGTAAAAGTTATTAAATAAAAATGTTCATTAAAATATTTTAGCATATAACGGACTTTTGTAGTTTCGTAATAAAAGAAAAAAAAATTTTTTTCTTCTCATTTTTCCAAAAGGGCACTAAAATTGTGTTCTTTGCATATAATAAAAAAATAATATTAAAAAACGCAAGCCAAACGTTGCACCAAGGTCAGCAAGAGGTTGTTGGCATTATGCTTCCACACTAAGTGGTAATGAGATATATACTTACATATATACATATAAGTATGTATTTGAATTCGTAATGGTTTAGTAAGCAGTATATAATAAAGAGGGCCAAGATGACAGTTTATTCGGTCTGTAGGTGATGGCTTTTGTGACTGTTCATTCATTGGCATACATACTATTAAATAAAAAATACCTCTTCTCTGACTTATTTAAATAAATATGTACATACATACATATATACGAAAAAGGTACAGAACATAATAGCTTGACTAGCAGAATAGCTGCAGTTTTTTTTAGGCGTAAAACAAAAATGAAATATAAAAACAGAAGAGCTTAGTAATAAGTATGAAAAGTACTCGTAGTTTATAAAAGAGGCTTTTTCCGACAGCATTTGAAATTTCTTTTTTTTTTTTTTCTTTTGGTTTTTTAAGTTAAAAAGGTTTGATTAGCACAAGTGGCGGCTTAAGGCTTAAGGAGGCTAAAAAAATAAAATGAATTAATGTGCAAGACCACTAAATAGAACCCCTCTTAAAGATTATTAAATGTTGGTGTATGAATATACATATGTATGTATATTAAACTTAACTTAAACTTAAAAATGAAATACAAAGTTCTGGGGCCTTATTCAGTAATTCTCTTAAACTAAAATGCTAAAATTTTGGGTTTTTGAAACAGGCTGGGCGTTAGAATATATAAAATTAAAAAGTTTAGAGGTAATAGGCATAAAGTTTTTAAATTACAATAAGCGTTCAAGAATTCTATTCGTAGCCAAAAAGTCCTAAATCAAGTTTATAAATTTTTAGCGATAGAGTTTTAGCTTAGGAGAGTTACAGAATAAGGCCTCTGGTAATTTAAAAATATTTTAGCATAAGGACTTTTTTTCTCATTTTTCATCGGTTTGTGATGGAAAACTACTTCGAACGAATTTAAAATCGTCGGTACTTGCAAAATGGAATAACTTTTTTATCCAAAAAATTTTTTAATTATCTTTTCATTCATCAACTGAATGATAATTGCTTCTATTTCCTCTATTATTAAAATTTTAGAATAATTAAATCAACAATTTTAAAATATTCATACCGAAATATTTCTTTGTACAGGGCTCTCAACATCTTCTAACGATTTCAGGAATGTTCCTAAATCATTTTGTTTCAATCATCATCTTTCGTAAATTTGAGTGTCATCACGAGAATGACTAAAGAAAAATCGATAATTTTTGTATCATCGGTAATGAAATAACATTTTGTAAAAAAGTGTGGTGTATTTACATATTTTACATGATGACGGATGAAGTGATTTTTTTTTTGTATTCTTGTTATAAACAATTTTTTTTCACACTATCGACGAAATTACATTATTTTTTGGCAATATGTCTGTCTGCATTTAATAAATACCACGGCCCGTATTCCTATTCCCCTATTTCTTTCGGCGACTACCTCTTGGCAGTCTTCTGGCTAAAGCTTTGAGAGTAACTGAATAGCTATTAAAAAGCATTTTAAGTCTGTCGTTTGGAGTCGACCTTAAAATGTGGGTCCCGTTACTCATGGCTAAAAATTTACAAACACAACTGAGTGCTGCGAGAAAGTAGGCCGTAACTCTGAAACAGGGTGGTAATGCCCAATTATGTATGTATGTATTGGTAATATTTTTTACCGCGTACAATGTATCAGCAATAAATTTTTCCAAATCTATACAATTATTATATCGGTCTTTAGATCCTAAAGCTGGTTTCTTTATAAGAATTAACATCCGTTAAGGAACTGAACTAGTTTTCGACCCCCGCTACGAAAGTCTCATCAGAGTCCCCTGTTTTGTACATATTAATTTTTGCATTATCTATTTAACTCACATGTAAATTATAAAAATTTTACTCGAATGAAAATTTTACCCAGTTTTATTGTGTTGACTAACTTTTATTTACAACTACCTACAGTTAGAGACTAAAGTTTAAATACACCCCAAAAATAGTATGTTTAAACAAAAGTAAACGTTTCAGAAAAACCTAAAGTACGTAGTTTTATTTAGTTTCATAAATAACAAAAAACAATAACAAAAAATATAGACTCCATTACAAACATAACGGTAATTCTTATAAATACTATAAAATTCACTGGACAAAAGTTTAAATACACCTTGGAACGTTAATACACTTATTAAAACAATTAAAAAAGAAAAACATTTCAATACTTTGTTGGGCCGCCATGGCTATCTATAACTGCCTGCAAGCGGCGTGGCATAGAAAGCACCAAGCTTTCTGTTTCAGAAGACGATATTTCCGACCAAATTTTTTTAAGAGCTTCTTTAAGCGACTCTTTGCTCGTTATTGGGGGTGATGTTAATTTGCGCTACATTAAACCCCAAACATGCTCAATTGGGTTTAAGTCTGGTGATTGGGGAGGGCTATGGAGCTGTCTGGGAGCATAATAAAGCAACCACTCTTTCACGGAACGTGCAGTGTGCTTGGGTGTACTTAAACTTTAGTCTCTAACTGTATGTGTTGAAAGTTTTTTTGTAAATTCAACATATTTTTGAGTGTAACCATTACAACATCTGTAACACGATTTTACACACATTTTCTTAAATTGTTCCTTTTTAAAAGTAAACTGGGTATTCTAAATAAAATACAAGCAATATTTATCATATGAGTCATTACATTCATGTTATTATATGATTTGCAATCATGCAGAGATCCGTGTTAGTTTTGTCCGATACTGTATGTACTTTATGTTGCAGGGTATTACGTAGTCGTAATTCTCTTATTACAATTTTTTTTTAATTTTTTAATTTAAATACAAATTCGCATAAACCATATGACCATCTTTGGCTACAACTGCTGAAAACTTCTCAAGCGTTGCTTGTTTTTAATTACGTTTATATGTATGTACGAGTATGTACATAAGAAAGTACTTGTGTATTATTTATAGAATAAAAAAATACGAGTAGGTATCTTAACGTTTAAAAATAACTTTAAATAAAAGTGGGACACATACCCACATCAAATGTACATACTTTCGATAAATACAAAATGATCAATAAGTAGGAAGACAGCTAAAATAAAACTTCCCAAACTAAATTATAATTTTAATAGACGAAAGTTTAATGAGCAAAAAAAAAAATAAAACAGACAGACAAGCATATTTTGAAAACACAACAAACTAAATATTTTAAGAGACTCGTTTTTTTATAGAGAAGTACTTTATTCTATTTAAGTACATATACATATGTAGATACTCACCCATTATCACCGTGATTGATGCTGCTGCAGCTACTGCTGTTAGCGCAGCACTTTAGCATAAAATAAAAAAGAAAACACTAATCCCTCAACCGTGCTAAAAAAGCACCAATTTTTAATATGAATGATGCTAGTATTAGGTCGCACTTTTTTTTAGCTTTTGTTTTCTTACTTCCGGACCCACCGGAAGCTATTCTGCGAGCAGTTAGCTTCTCTGCTTCTCCTGTTGCTAACTATTGTAACGTTGCAAATGTTGATATTATTAGTCTTGTATCTCGCACTCTGTTCCTCGTACTTTGCTTAACAAATTGTTTTTATTTATTATTTATATGACAATGGCAACAGTACCAACAACGAAATGTATTCTGTAATTCTTCCATGAATTTTATTTTTTGTTGTTGTTGTTTTATTACTTTTTAAACTAATTGCTCTTTTTATAACTCCTTATTCTTCATCAGCCTACAACCCCATCCATACAAACATTTAACACATACACTCAAGCACTTTTTTCTTTATGTATGTATTTGCACGAAACAAAAGGAAAGAATTAATAAAAAATTTTTAATTTCTCTGCATTAACAAATTTGTTTCTTTTTGATAATTTAGTTTTTTTAACTACATTTATTAAAATTCAGTTCACATGCTATACATTTACACGAGCCATATGCAATAAGTACATACATACATATATATGTAAATAATAAAGCATTTTCCAATTTTTCTAATAGGACTGACTGGACTGATGCATACACACACAAACGCACACAAAGTAATTCTTCAGACAATGAAATGGACACCGCAAATAAAATTTCAAAAGAAAACTGCTTAAGTTGCAGTTTTTTTGTATATCTATAATTTAAAACAATTGCAATTCTTAACTTCTAATTTGATTTTATGTAAATAAGCATTCTTATTTATACATATTTTTCAAATAATTTATTTTTGTAAAAAAAAACTTAATTTCTCTCCAAAAACGCAACAACACCTTATCGCAACATGGCGGCTCAGAAACTGATGGATGAATTAAGAGAAGAAAATTATTATCTGAAAAAGAAACATAACTAGAAAGCAAGTGTCAGAATAACTTACACAAACATTATAAAGCAAGTGTCATGATAAGTAATAACTCGTTTATTTAGAAAGTGACACAAAGAAACACAAATAAACAGTCTAGAAATAAATAAACAAAAGATTGTTGAGAAAAATTTAAGCAAAACAAAAGCTAAAAAATGTACAATAAATGCTATGGCCAGCGTTGCCGTGTTTGCTTATTTCTAACCAAGATTGTTAATTTTTTTCTGCAGTGTGTACATCTGCACTTTTTTTCGCTTTGGTTACTTTTCCCTTGAGGCAAAAAAAAGCTACTCTTATATGTCAACGATTTGAATTCAAAATAATAACTTTACAATTTGTAAATAATAATAATATGACACAAAATGTGTCGAAAACATTTTTTTTATATTAGTAATATCGACTAACTATCGTATTCATAAAAAATAAAATTGGTTTATAGAGTTCTTATTTGACATATTTCTATGGAATAATTGTCAAATAAGCACTCTATAAACCAATTTTATTTTTTATGAATACGATAGTAAGGAGATAATTACATACTAAAGTATACATTTGTAAACTTTAAGCAAAGAAAAATGAAAAACTTTTATTAACGAAGACTTACTCACTAGATCAGACTAAAGTGTAGCATAAATTACCACCACAACTACTTTACAATCAAAATTAATAATTTGAAAAATGCTACAAATGAATTTTAACGTCTTAGTTTCCTTAGTATAGTTAATAGTTGCGCAAAGTCCGAATTACGAACTAAATTTTGTTGAAGTTTAACATATCGTCGTGCGGGAGTTTAAGTGCTCTATCCGCCATTTCATATTTTTTATATATTTCGAGTTAATGATGCCACTTTAGGTTTTCGACCCCAAATTTTTCAAAAATGTGATTCGTTTTAGGATATCTCGTCAAGTTTCGGAGATAAATAGTCGAAAAGGATTGAAGATTTTGAAAATTTGGGTGTCAAAAACCTAAATTAGCATCATTAACTCGAGATTTAAAAAATGGCGTATAGAGCACTTAAACTCCCGCACGACGATATCGTCGATGGAATTAAAGAACGCTGTAACTGACAAAAAATCGAAAATACGTTTTCTGCATAATTTTTATCAGAAAAAAAATACGCGTAGATTGTTCCCGGTCCCAGATTTCTACGATGAAAATAAATTCACTTATGCCGTCTGCGTTTTGGAAAATACCAGTGTCTTTGTTCTACTTTCATACAGGTTTTTTTGCTCTGCTGAACATTTAAGGTTTTGTCAGTTGCAATGTTCTTTTATTTCATCGAAGATATCTTGTCTGCCTGTGCACAAAATTTGGTTTATAATGTTCACGGGAAGATGATTGATTGTGATTAGGTAAATATGTAAAAAAATATGTTAATAAACTGGAGCATCTATTCCGAATAGCTACTATTATTTTATTTTTAAAGGGGGAAATTAATTTATTAGTCATAATTTAATTTATAATATAATATATTATAAATACATTAATAATATAATGCATTACAAATAATGCATCATAGAATTTATTCCTTCAAATTATTAATAAATATTTACTTTATGAATTACAAATAATGCATTCTAATACTTATTACGGGGGGACAGTAAAAGAATTTATTACTTTCGTAGGACATGATCTGTGTTAAGGGTAATGGTTTCCGTAATCATAGATTATACATTCCTTGTATTACCTTCTCGATTCTCATTAATTACCATTTCCCGCTGGGAAGTTACCTTTTGGTTTATGAGCTTTTTGCGCCTGCACTTAGGGCTTTTAAAATTTTATTTTTAGTCGTAGAGGTGTACAATTTTACAGGAACTTGTAATTTTTTGATACGGTGCATCAGAATCAATCAAAAAGTCGATTTTGAATTTTTTGTAACTTACGGCGTTTTTGGTTTCATATGACGAAATGCTGTTGTCTTTTTTTTTTATTGAACCTTTAATCGAACTCTGCTCTAGGTTTCTACATCGTACACTTTACAGTTGTTGTTGTTAGTGAACATTTTGGAGTACGAATGTCTCTAATGATTCCTGTGATACGGTAACCTAGACGGCATTTTAAAACGTCAAAATTTGTAAAAAAAAAAATTGTAAAAAAAGACTTTGTAATTTGCAGTGTTTGTGGTAAATTTATTTATCAGCCTTTTCACAACTGTAGTTTCCAATAGGCTTAGTACCAGCATCTGTTGATTTACCACAATATATTGCAAAAGAGTAACAATATCCACTGGAACTTCCTGCCACCCGGTTTTTGTTCCCAAATCAAATGGGCTTATCTCGAATAAATTGTTTTAAAGTATGATGGTCATAACACTTGATCATAAATTCATCAATGAAAATAGTTTCGTGGAAGCGGTCAACTGGTTAAATTTTTTAATAAGAATGTCAGAGAGTTTACGAACTTTAAGCATTTTGTCGGTTTGACAAACTGTTTGTATAAAATATTTCATTTTAAGTTATTGATATTAAGAAAAAATTTTTTCCTGTTACTTTTAATAAAAAACAAAAAAAATTTTGTTGAAAGTATATATCTCTATTTTATTGTTTTGTTTGATCTTTTCTTAGTTTAATAATGAAATACTTTTTTTTTGTTTTTTTATATGTTTTTTTCATTCTTGAAAAGTGGTGTTTTTGGGTATATTTCTTAAGTTTCTTTTTTTATTGTTTTACATTGAACTGTTCTGTTGTGTATTTTTAACATTGTTTTATTTAAATATTAATTTCATTTCTTCAAGATTTTCTCTTATACAAAAAAAAACTATTCTTTAATTTTTATATTGTTTTTGCACAAAGTAAATTTATGTTGTTGTATTAATATATAAAAGGTAAAAAATCATTTAAATAAGCGGGATGATATAAAACGAAAATGTATTTAAATAAGAAATTTATTTTCTTTAATCTTCACGCTTTCTTTTCTTTTCCACTGGCTGAGTTTCTTCATCTGTAATAGAAAAAAACACATATTTGAAATTTATATAATATAATGTAATACTTTTAATAAAAAAAAAAACTCATGTTCCGTCATAAATGTGAATAAATACGTTTTTTTTTTCTTGCCGTTTTACTTTCACATACATATAACTCTCTTTTATTTTCATAACCTTAAGGAATAAAATACGGATGCATATTTATTGAAACTTGAATATTCAACGTCATTTAAGGCGTTAATTTTTATATAGTATTTTTTTTTATTCTCTCTGTATAACATTAAATCATATTTAAAGTAAAATAAATTAAAAAAATTAACTTTAAACAAAATATAGCACTTTTATGTTGGTCTTATAATTAGAAACGCCACAAATGTTTTCACAAAACTTAAAATATTTTCCACAAAAGTAAACAAAAATTGACATATCCTCTAATAGTCGTTATCATGTTGAGAACGAGCATATTCTCCAAAGAAATATTGTTCCATTACATTTTTTAAATTAATTTTATATTGATGTTTATCAACTTTTCCCTTTATTCTAAGAATGGATTAACACCACACTACGAAATCGCATCCAAAGTTATAATACACCACCACTGTTTTAACAAAATACCTAGTCTTAAGGATTTTACTGAAGAACAACATCTTACGTAAGATTTTTCGCCAGGTTAAAACTATTCTATTTCAGATAACTTGCATCTTGAGTTGAGTATTTTACTTGCACAGCATCAGTGTTTCTAAATATTTTTTGGAGACATGCGGTTTCTTTTATACAATACTTCTACAAAAGTTACACTTTGATTTCATTTTGATTAAACATTGTTTCTAATTATAAGGCCACCACTGTACATATGCTTTGTTTTTAAATTATTAGCCGTACAACATTTTTATTCTTATAACACTCATTTTAGTACATCGAAAACAGTGTTGTATTTCTTAAATGTTATATTGTTAAAGTGATTTTAATATAATAATTTTGTATGGTAAAAAGCCAGGTTCTAAGTTGATTTTAGCGTTAAAACCAACTTTTGATTTAAAACCACTCAGTGTGAAAACATTTTTACTCTAAGGCTGCGTTAAACACTGTAATAGGTAATAGATATACATACATATATGTAGTGATGTTTTGAATTTTTATAAGTTAATTTTACTTTTTTTTCTAAAGAACTTTCACTCTTAGTAATTTAAGGGTGAAAAAAAAATCAATATCGTATTTTGCAAAAAGTCTCACTATATAAAATTATTAAACTAAATACTTACGACTAACATCATTGGCATCATCTACGGATTCATTGATGTCATCTTCATCAGACTCTAAATCGTCATCATCGCTTGAATCAGTACTAGAACTCTTCCATTCTTCATCTTCATCGTCTTCTATATTATCATTGTAGATCTTTGAGAAAAATAAAATATTTTTATTTTTGATTGATTTTAAAAAAGGAAAATATGTATATCAAATGAAACATACATAGGATAGTGGAGTCCCTTCAATAATATCATCATCTTCGTCATCGTCATCAACAAAAATATTTTTTCCTCCTGTAGACATAAAAAATAGAGAAAACGCAATAAGGCTTGCATAAAAGAGAAATTTGATAATTTAAAATAAATAATTTCAAGGTGAGGGCGAAATTTACACAGGTCCGAAGATTAACGAAACTTTTCAAACTTTTACAAAAGGTTACATGCGAATTTTTTCACCAGTCATAAGCAATAAATACAGAGTAGACAAATTTAAGCTTAGAAAGTAAATTGGCTGTCCACAGGTGAAAACCACAAAAAAAAGTAGTATATAAAACTATCTGGCTTTAAATAAAAGTAACAAAAGTAAAAAAGTTGTTTCGGGTGCTCCAGTAATCTAGTGGGTATTGTGCTAGGCTTCTAGTGCAAGGGTTGTTGGGTTTAAATTCCCCCAGAGACCCTGGTCTTGGAAACTACACCGAGCTTATAGTCTCAGTCACTTCGCTCGTAATAATTAGAATATAATTAAAAATTATATCGTAATTTAGTAAATAAATAAATAAAAATTCGTTTGTCTTAAGCCTGGTCCCATGCGAACCAGCAGAAAATATTACATTAAACATTGTACGATTTCAGATCAAACATTTCCTTTATTTTTCATATCCGAGTTTAAATGATTTCTTAAATGCGTGTTTTATAGCGCGACCTTGCAGCCCCCACACTAACTGCTGTATTCATAAAAAATGTTGTATGTTAATTAAAGGCTTGTTTGACAATTTTCTATGTAATTCTTGTCAAATAAGCCTACAATATTTATAATGAATATACCGGTCATTTTATAGTAAAATGTTATAATCCCCCCTCAGGAAAAAAAAACAATGGGAAGGAATACTTGTGTACATCAATGTGTGTAATAAAATGTTACATAAATAGCACTGCTTGGTTTTACGTTATTAAATACTGATAATAATAAAATAAACATTTAAAATTATGTACTTTCTAAATATGTATACAACATTATTGCCCCTATTATGATTCACAACAAAATTGAGAGTTGAGTTGTAGTTGGCAAATGTCTATTATGAAATACAACTTTTAAGCAGCTGTCCATTTGGTTGTTTTCGTTCACTTTTAACCCTATACATAAACCCTATACATACAAAAAAAAAACTAATTGCTTACAAATTTTTTACAAACAAAAAAATTCAAATAAACAGTAAGTTCAGCACATAGTGGATTTAATAGAAAAGAATCCTGATCTTGGAAGAAGAAAGGGACACTATGTATCAAGCCACCAGGAAATCAAGGAGAATTAAATAGTCTCGGTCCACCCTTAAGAACGGAACAAGAATAGTAACCAGTAATATGCCTTTAAAAAATACAGAGAAATACATTTCAACTGATAAAACCATTTTCTATATCTTTTTTTTATTTATTTCTATTCTTTTCTTCACATACAAATATTTGTTAAAAATTATCTCAGGTATGTGATGAAAAACGATCTCGTTCGAAATTGAAATCGTTTGTATTTTCAAAGTCATATAAAACTTATCTGTTTTAATTATATTAAAATAATCGGCTTATCACGGTTGACGTTTTTTAGTCGGATTTCGACATTTTTGTAAAAGATTAAAGATAGATTTTATTAATTTTCTTTAATCTTGCACAAAAATGTCGAAATACGACAACGACTACGCCAACCGTGATAAGGTCGAATATTAAAGAAGGATGTAATGGCAATAGTCATTAACGTAATGAGTAAAACAGGAATTCCAAATGTAAAAAGGCTTGGAAGTTATAGCAACTTGAAATTTCATTCAATTTCGATCGAAATAGATTTCCATCACATACCAGTATATGTACATAAATAAATTTTTTTATATGTATGTACATATGTATGGATGTATTTATGATTATTTTTTTTTTACACACATTTTTTGCTTGCAAACACATATCAAATGCAACGCAAAAGTCAAAGACAGTGTTGCATTCGGTAGACTATAACTTAACGAAGACAACAGAAATTAATTGTGAATCATAATACAAAAAAAAATGAGTTGTGTTGTAACATTAACAATTATTAATTTATAATAATCTGAGAAACGTGGCGCAGCATAACAATTTTAATTTTATTTCTCGAATAAAAAATAATTTTATTGTTGCATAAAAAATAACATTTTTTATTTTTTTACTTACTTTGTTTGACCATATATTCTTGTGATGCAATATATTCAAAATAAGTGGGTCCTTCTTCATCATCGCTATCCAATCTGGACAATATTTCATATTTATATTATTTATTTTATATATTTATATTTCATTTTTAAACATTCTAAGTAATGTATGTACATATCGCACATCTAGTTCAAAAGTGACACAACTCAAAAAAAAAATTTTTTTTTTGCTTTATTATTTTTACGAATAAACAAGTGCATTCTGCATAGTTTAAGCATATAAATAAATAAAAATTTTTGAGTTGTGTCACTTTTGAACTAGGTGTGCGATATATTTTTTTAACTTACCCATTTAATATTCTTAATGTAGGCAACATTTCGAAGATTTTCTTGCGATAATTTTCAATTTTTGTTATTTCATTATTGAACAAGTCCAAAAAAAACAATTTTTTAAAATCTTTTAAGGGTTCTAAGGCTACTAGATCTGTAATTTTATTATCAGATAAATTTAGATATAATAGTTTTGGGCTAGTGTGTAAATAATTAAGTCCATCCGATATGCTGTGTATTTAAATAAAATGATTTTATTTTTTAACAAATTTCATTTAAAATATTTAGTACATATTTCATTTACCTGTTATATGATAAATCTAATTTTTTTAACTCGGGCAATTTAGGGAATCCTTCTAATGTTGTCAAACCAACATCAACTAAACTTAAGGTTTCCAAAGCTGTATATTCATCTGAAAGGCCAACAATGCTTTTACTTCGGTAATTGCCCAAATTCAATTCTTTAATCTATAATAGAAATAATAAATAAATATATTCAATAATTAAGAATTACGGATTTATTATTAATTCATAACAATATTTTTTATTTACAAAATTTATGTAACAAATTATGAGTGAAAATTTCGCTCAGTGTCTCTTAGACCCAATTTGTAAGAATATTCTTTTAGTAATAAAAGATATTGGCACATATTCTTAAATGAACACTAAGTGTTGACTTTTTAAGTATCTATTTAAATTATTCCCATATCGTTCCTTTCAGCAGGCAAAGTTTGCACTTAATGATGGGTAAACCTGTAACTAATTGCCAACTAATTAACAACTAATTGGGGAGTTCGTGGTTGGAGCGCTCACTAGCAAAGGTGAAAAATGAAAAAGTTAGTTTGTGGTTTTTTCAAAACTATAATTTTAAAAAGAAAATATGGTGGCAAAAGTTAAAACTTTTAAAATATTGTCATTTTTACTGCCCCCAAAAAACATATCTTTACAAATCAAGAAATACAGCAGAAATGTTCTTTCGTCAATAATATTCTGTAATTTATTTCTACAGGTCCTTATTTTAATTGTAATCATAGTGGTGTTTTTTTCGAACCGAATATAAATATTCCATACAAATTTTTATTTATATCCGCTTATATAAGCGGTTAATTTTAAAACTGCTTAAAAATTAAGCACATATAAAAATGCTGCCAAGTTGGATTTTTTTTTATCTTGACGTTATCTTTTTAAAACTCTATAACATTTTATAAATTAATAAAAGAATAAACGTTGTAAATATGGCTGAGGAGAAGGAATGTAATTATTTTTACATTTTTTGAATTGTTTTTAAAATAATAATTTCATATTTTTTTATAAAAATTGTAAGTAATGCCCAATTTAATTTCTTAAGCACTTATGTCGTTTTTTTCGAAACAGTTTATCTAAGCGGCTATAGGTTTCGAAAAAAACACCACTCATATAAAATTCCTTTTATTCGAATTTTTATTTCTAAGCTTTTGAATTAAAATACAGTGTATATTAGGGTGGGTCAATTTTTTTGCCTACTAAGCGTATAGCAAAATCGTAATCTACGAAAAATTTTAAAAACTTTTCCCAAAGAAACCGTGGTTCTAAAATCAAAATCGAGCTTCCGGTTTTTTAAAAGAAAATTTGGTGGTCAGGGGCATTATTCTGTAATTCTATTAAGCTAAAATGCTAAAATTTTGGATTTTTGAAACAGGCTGAGCGTTAGAATATATAAAATTAAAAAGTTTAGAGGTAATAGGCATGAAGTTTGTAAATTACAATAAGCGTTCAAGAATTGTATTCGTAGCCAGAAAGTCCTAAGTCAAGTTATAATATTTTAGCGATAGAGTTTTAGCTTAGGAGAGTTACAGAATAAGGCCTCAGGTCATCTGAAAATAATGCTATTTTTTTGGAAGTATTCATTGCAATTGGTGAATAGTTGACCTTTAACGCTTGAAGAGGGCTTATTTTAAAGGAAATTTTCTCAGCCCCAAATAATGGTTTTGGAGGTTTATGTCAAAATAATTATAGTCAAACTGTTAAAAACCTAAAACTATTATTATTTTGACATAAACCTCTAAAACCATTATTTGGGTAAATAAATGAGGACAGGTATAGAAAGCTGAGAAAATTTCCTTTAAAATAAGCCCTTTTGCAGCGTTACAGGTCAACTATTCACCAATTGCAATGAATATTTCCAAAAAAAAACAGCATTATTTTCGGATGACCAACCAAATTTTCTCTTAAAAAACCGGAAGCTCGATTTTGATTTTAGAACTATGGTTCCTTTGAGAAAAGTTTTTAGAATTTCCCGTAGACTACGACCTTGCTATACGCTTTGTCATGTTTTTCGGCCCCGAACAAATTGACCCACCCTAGTGTATATCGTTTTAAATATTATCGACATTATATCTCCTCAACATGCCAATATGCAGCTGAGAGCAGTTCCTGCGTTAGTTATAAATAATGATTAGGTTTTATAACTATTTTTTAGTTTTTGTTTTCTTTGTTTCGACTTTATTTATGATTTATAAATATGCGCCATTATTTTTATTATTGTAAATGCTTTTGCTAGCAAAGGAGAAAAAACCCCCGGGGATTTTTTTGTTTATAATTGGGCTAATTGGATAATTATTTTTTCGAATCATAATCAAATGTATTTTCAGTTGTATGGGGTGCGGACAATTGTTTGAGACAGTGTACATTGTGGTCAGAGCTACAAGAAAATTAAAGGAAGTAAAGCTACGGTCACATTGGGTAAATATTTGACGAAAAAAACGTAACCACTATTTTATGAAAATATTATTTTTTAATTTTTCGTTTCTTAAGGTTTACTTAATTATATATCCAAATATTTTTTTATAAATATCGTTTTTAAACAACTTTGAAGAAATTTTTACATAAAAAGAAATATTTGCATAATATATTAAAAAAAAATAGTGTTTACGTTTTTTTCGTCAAATATTTGCCTAATGTGACCGTAGCATGGCGTATTGATTATAAGGTGCATTTGACATGGCAGCTGAGCTACTTTTTTTTCAGCCAATTTGTGAATATAGTTGTCAATTTTTGCTTTGCTTTATGTACATTGTTTTTGTTTTCATACTTTTTGTTTTGGTTTTTTTGACAGTTAACTACCCTAACAAGCATCAAAATGCTGTGTTGTTTTTGTTACTGTTTTACTTGTTGTAATCTCAAAGGCACCTTATGATAATTGCGCCATGGACCGTAGGTTTAAGCAATAACTGCCATGTGACTAGTGGGGGAAATACGTTTTGTAAACTTAGACCTCTACATACTGTAATACGTTCTGACAGCTTCAACGAGGTGCATAAGAATAGAGGGCTGATTTGTTCTGTCATTACTAAATATTTTTAAAAATTAATTTGTTAGACTTTTAATTCAAAATTTTTGCATTTTTTTTGTTTCCATACAAATTTACAATCCCTAGCCTGAATTTATGAGAGAGCATATTATAAAGCGATCAAGTGGCAGCACTTATTGAAATGTTTACATTTTCATTTAAATGGTTGGCAAATCTAATCCATATTATTTTAGAGATATGGTGATTTTCCATAAATACAATTGAATAAAATAAAAAAATGCAATGGCTTAATGAAATTATTAAATTAAACAAAAACAAAAATTTATATATGCCATAGTGTATACATACGTCTAAAAATAGAGAGAAACACTAACCTGATTTGGTTTACGTCCGCGTCGTTCCCAATCTATTCTTTTCTCCATTTTTGCTGTGGTGTTTTTTTTATAAAATAGGTACTATATCTGCAACTGCCGCCTTCTTTTAACTTCTTTTTTTCTGAAGAGTTTTCCACAAAGAAATACTGCCTATATTTATTTGCTATTTCTCATGAAACAGAATTTGACACCACACTTTAATCAACTGGTACTGTTGCCTCGCTGTGTTTGAATAAAAAGGCGCGCTTTGCAAACGTGATTAATATGATGCTGCCTTTCTTGTCTGTGTTGAGAAATATTAAGGGTTGATCTATCAACCACTTATGATCGCTAGTAGAAGTAGTAAATTTTTACCTTTCCTTTATTTCCAGTTGTTTTTCAATTTAAAAACTTATAAACACCAATTTTTAAACATTAACAAGTTCATTGCCGGTCTCTGAATATGAAAGAAAATGGTATTAAAAATTTATCCTTTTGTTTTTCGTACGCATATGCCCCGGCACACTTATCATTAAACAAATACAAATCAATACGCCATGGCACATGTAGTACATACAAATGAGTAAAATAACGCCAAAAAATTGAAGGCACATGCAAATACGTATGTAAAGTAATCAAAGATTAGTATACAAAACAAAGCGTTGCATCGTTTTGTCGTTGCCGTTAATGATAGAAAAAAAAGAAACAAACACATGCACACATATTATAGCAAAAAAAAATTAAATACAAATTACAAATTTTTGTTTTCCTGAACACAAATAATTCAGTGACATTTAATATAAAACAATTATTAATAACCACGATTTTTTAATTATCCTTTAGGTCCTTATAAGTTTTTATTTCTATATTAATTTATATTTGTGCTCAACACAGTTGCTCTAAAACTGATTAATGGAATAAGAGAAGAACGATGGCGCACTTACACTGTTGCCAGAATTGACGATTTCTCAGGATTTTGGCGATTTTTACCCTAAAAGTACCAAAACGATGATTTGACGATTTTAAGCCATAAAACGACGAATTTTCCAAATTTCAAAAACAAAGCAATTTTTTAAAATTTTTTTTCTTAATATGAAAATTGCACTTTTATTGTACCTCATCGTACAGGCACAATGTATACAGTGATGAAACTCCGGCAACTATAGCAAGAAAAACACACAGCAAGATAGCCGCAACAAAATTTTTGCACACACAATATCACAGTGTGTAATAATATAGACACCATGGTACAATCATTGACAAGGTAAACTCGGTTTACCAAAACAAATTCATATGTTTTCATTCTATGTGTCAAAGTTTTTCGTTTGCTTTATTTCTCTCATTCTTCTTATTTGAATGTTGATTTAAAACGAACGTAATTCTTTTCTTGCTAAAAGTGATTCTGAATAAAGTGATTGCGATAAGTGATTTTTTAAGTTATTACAATTTAAAATTTAAATCAAAAATAGAAATACATAAGTTATAGATAATTATATATTTCATATATTAAGTGCAAACTTTTTTTAAGAGTGATATAAGTGATAAAAATTTTTATAATTTAATAAAAAATTATTCTCACCATTTATTTCATATTACCTTTTTTATATGTTTTATTTTTGTATTGTTTGTTTTGCTTAGGTTTTTCCTTGTTTGCTGTGTTGCATTTTTTTGACGTTAAAGATGTAAAATGCACAGAGTTGTATCAGATTTCAAACCAGTTTTACCTTGTCAATGATTGTACCATGATAGACACAATAAAACACAGCTGATTTTAAACTTTTTGAGCTGTCATTTCCTTCATCACTGTATGCACTGTGGTACAGGTTTATATTGATTATCAAATACATGATCTGTTCTTTGGGTTGCTGACTGTTGACCTGTGCGATGCCTCAAGTTTGTATGAGTTAATACTAAACTATTTTTATAAAAATAACATTGATCGAAACTCTTGAAAAAGATGTGTGCAATTATTGATAGAATAGTCTAAAAAAGGCATAATCAGTTAAGTAATATCCAAAAGTTATTGGAAATTAAACCTAAAAATTTATATTCCTTTGCCACCCATATGAATGCGATGGCCAAGAAATAACTTACAGGTGTATATAATTTTCTTTAAGGATTTTTAAGAGATTTGATTTTAGAAATCAATATAAAATTAAAAAAAAATTATTAAAATTTAACTTAATAATAAATGGTGAATATAATACTATTTTAGGCAAATACAAAATAATAAACATGGTATACATTTACAGTTTAGAAAAATTGAATTTTTAGATTTAAAAAGCATTTTTTAAAGAAAATTCAAGAAACAAATTTTGTAGATATTTGAAAAAATAATATTTGAAATAAAACCTCGGTTTTTCCAATTTTAAAAAATGTTGACAAAATATTTAGTTCAGTAAATTTAAATAAAACCAAAATACGTAATCTTTTAGAAAATAATTCTTTAGAAGAAATCCTGTACATAAAAGACTATGTTATGATATACAGATCAGTTGTGAATTCGGGTATTTTAGTCCGTATTCATAAAAAATATTTTAGGTTTATTGAGGTTTATTTCTATGGAATACTTGTCAAATAAACCCTCAATAAACTTAAAATATTTTTATGAATACGGGCATTTATTTATATATAAAATGCTATAGCAAAAGAAAATAATTACTTTTATTTTGACGATTGTTTGATGATTTTCAAAAATGATATGTGCCCATAATTATGAAACTGGTCTAAGTCAAAATTTGAAAAAAATTAGTTTATCAGTTATATCATAACACATTATTTTAAACTAAATTTGGGCAATGTAATTTTTACGAAATTGTCAAAAATGAACCATTAGATAGTGGTTGTAATTTCAACATTATATGGAATTCATTTAGTGTTGATTATGAAAGTGATCTAAGTCAAAAATTCTTTAGATGATTCTAAATTTCACGTTTTGGATCTTTCACCTAAAAGAGGAAGACCCAAAATATACGGAAATTCTAAATTACTTTGATTATACAACACCATTAGACCAGTATCGGAAGAAAAACATAAATATATTATGAGTTTACTATCTTACATCCCTTCAGTTTTTCAGGAACATTTTAAGAATCTTAAATACTCGAAGTAACGATAAAAATGGATTACTGCTTAAAAATAATTAATAAATGTTCAGGAATTATTTTAATCAAATTATTGTTTTAACCCATTTTTTGCCACTGGTCGATTTTTCGACCACTTACTTTATTATCGTTTATCTCCAAAGATGACTGCTATTTTTATATCGGTTTTCACAAATATTAAATAGGTAATAATGTTTAAAATATTTGTGTTGAATTGATGTTCTGAAGGCTTAAAAAAATTTTTGGTATAAGGGTAAAAAAAAGCTCTTTTTTTACACAATTTTTCAATCTAAAAATGTTTAATAAATTCGAAAAAATATTTTTTTAGTTTTGCTTTCTTTTGAAGCTTAAATAGTATATTTTAAGAATCGAAGAAAATCAATTTGTGAATTATAAGGTTTCTTGCTTTTAAATTCCCATAAACTTTATTGGTCGAAAAATCGACCACTGGCCGGAAGCCCTACAGTCACGTTGAGAAGTTTTTAAATTTTACGGTTTTTATTTTCATTTAAAACCTGCAATACTTCTTTTTGATGTGTTACCCGATAGTTTACTCTTACTTACTAAGTAAGTGGATATTTATTTCACAGTATTTTATATGGTGCTTCAGCAACATCACACAATAAGGATATTGGTCTTGGGGCTCAAACTGTTCTGGATTTATTGGAAAACGTTCCTGACCCTGATTGCCATATAGTTTTTTTCGACAATTTTTTTTCATCTTACCTAGAGTGGTAAGGGAAAATTTTATAAGCTTTGTACTGAAGCCCCCTTAGGGAGTGGGGATAGGGGTTAGGTATGTTCGGAAAAAATGTTGGAGGCAAAATATTAGTGAGGGTCGGTCTTACATTTTATCCCTCTAGGTGCTACTCCAGGGCAGTTGTGGAGCCTTTTGTGGACTTTTACTTCTTCAACCCAACCTTTGACCCCGATGAAGAGCCATTTGCCCCCATCCCACATCCCTCGTTTTTGTTTCATGTTTTTTTGTAGAAATTTACAAAATAAGCGGTTCCAGATAATCGAAATCGAAAAATCGTCTACCATTCCACCACCATTATACTAGTTTTAATCTCATTCTTTTGCGATTTGATTCTTATTTCTTGACCTAAAAATACCTCCACTCTGAAATTTTTCACAACTGTAGAGAACGAAACTATCTTTGGCATAATTTTTTTTCAAATTTTTAAAAAGGTCGCTTTCGGAGATATAGGCTTCCGACTTATAGATAAAGAAAATTGACCTTTGACTTTTTCAAAGAAAAAATCATGTTGCATATTAAATCAAAGGTAATTTAATACCCTTTCAAATGCGACTCTTAGGAGATGCGTAGCTATAATACTTTTCCAGAAAATTACAATTAAGTATGTATAACCTTGTGCATTTTTGTACTGTTTTCCGATTTTCGAGACCTCATATTTCCGGATCCAGATGTATCAGTGCTTCCACACTTTGTATTTAATTTAGTTCTATGATATACTATATTTCTACAAAAAATCATAAAATTCGGAGGAGGTAGGTTAAAACCATTGGTTGATTTGACTTGGAATATCCCATAAGGTAAAAATATTTTTTATTTTATTCAAATGCAATTCATTAAATATCTTGAAAAAAGAAATATATGACTTAGACCACTTTCATATGACGATTTTTTCAAAGAATTTTCTTGTTTTTGATGATTTCATCCGTAGAAATTTTGGCAACACTGCGCACTTATCTTAAGGTTACAGTGTATACACTGTGATAAGGTGCCTTTGAGATTAAAAGAAGCACAGTGTAGTACGTACTATATTATCTATATACTGTCACAGTGCACTGTGATACTGTGACAATAAGTAAAAATAGTAAGAAAAACAACATGGCTTTTTGATGTTGGTCAGGGTAAAGGACTGTAAAAAAAACCACAGCAAAAAGTATGAAAACAAAAACAATTTATATAAAAAATAAGAAAAAATTGACAACTTGCTTCCCAAATTGTCTAAGAAAAAAGTAGCTCAGCTGATATGTCAAATGCACTTTATAATCAATACGCCATCAGAAGAAAACTATTCTTTAAAAGAGTTTTATAACTAACTAACTATATATAACTAAATTATTGTTACGTTTTTACCTTTAAAAAAAACGTTTTATTTCTATAAACCTTTTCGATAGAAATAATTTTTTATGTGAAGGTAAAAACGTAACAATTGGTGTCAAAAGTGGGATTACAAAATAATAAGCATGAAGTTTCAAGATCTGAAGGTAGACCGGCTTATACGTGAATTAAATAAAATGGAATTGCCGACTACTGGTAATAAGGCGGAGCTGCAGAAGAGACTATTGGAAGAATTCAAGCATCGTGGCATTAACATCGACGCCTATGAATTTGAAGATGACGAAATAGAGATATATGAACCTGCAAAGACCAGCAGCTTAGACATAAATTCGCTGCTGGCTGCCATAATGGAAGTAAAAGAAACAACAAAGGCGAATATGGAAATATCTAGAGCTCAAAACCAAGCACTACTGGCAGAAGTAAAAGAAACATCTAGAGCTCAAAACCAAGCATTATTGGCAGAAGTAAAAGAAACATCTAGAGCTCAAAATCAAGCGTTATTGGCTCAAGTTGAAGAACGATCTAGAGCTTAAAACCAAGCATTATTGGCAGAGGTAAAAGAAACATCTAAAGCAACAAACGAGAAGTTAGTTGTGATTTAGCTACGACAGAGTAAGGATCATCAGTGAATCCCTACGTGTGGTATTGTTCGACAGTGTATATCTTGTGAAGTGTGTTAAGTGTAGATTAAGTAAATTTGTAAATACACAATCAAATCAAGTGCTTATTATTGTAATTTAGAATCTACATAAATAAAAATATTTCTATAGAAAAGGTTTATAGAAATAAAACGTTTTTAAAAGGTAAAAACGAAACATTATTATAAAAAATCGCCAAATTCAAAACAATTTTTAAAATTATGTATTAAAAATATTTTTTCTATATCACGAAAATTCAATTTATTTCAAAGAATTAAAATGCATTACAAATGGCAAAGAATGACATAATTTTTGTTAAATTTTTACCCAAAACAAATACTTAGGAAAAAAAAAACAAAAAAAAAAAGGTCGAATTTGTTTAACTTCTATACGTTAGATGCGCTGCCAATTTTGCCAATAACTTGTCTTATAAAAATTCGTTATTTTAACTTTTTTTTGACATACAATTTGCTATGTACATACATATGTACTCCCACCCTTATTGATTGCGGTTACAAATTCTAATTCATTTCAGGTATGTTGATAACCCTGCTTGATGTTATTGAAGAGTTTGAGGAATAGGCTGATGATGGAGGGCAGTCTGGAAGCAATGAGCCTGTGGACACCATAAGTTCTAAATCAGAGTCAGATTTGGACGAATCAGACGATGGTTTAGATCCACAACTTAAGAAAGTGCGATTTTCAAGTCCAGGGCCATTACCATTATAAACATAATACGAATATTTTTTATTACTTTTGATATTTTTCTACACTTACATATATGAGTTAGACGAAGTAAAGTCAAACACAACATACATATGTATGTACACATAGAAAAGGAAAAATATAATTCCAGTATATGATTTATACAAAATGTTGTTTGGCCATAAATATGTACAGAACTCTGATGAGACTACCGTAGCTGGGACATCATTTTCTCCTTTGATTATCTAAGTTCTTAATAAAATTTAATCCCATTACTTTTTTGATTACTTATTGTAATCCCGATTATTTTCTGATTATTTGTAATCGTAATCAATTAGTAATCAGGAAAAATAGACACTATTCGTAATTTAAACGGTACTTTTCCTGTTTGGACAAAAAAAAATCTAATTACTAATGATTACGATTACTAATCAACACATAACAGGTCTGATTTTTACTGTATATTTGTATGTACATAATCCGCTATATGATGAAAAATAATTTCATCTGTATTTTCAAAGTCATATAAAACTTCTTTTAATTTTTTTTAAATTTTAAAAAATAAAGGAAGTAGTTTCAATAGTCCTTTAAGTAATGAGTAGAAAAGGAATTCCAATTTTTATAGATTTGGAAGTTATAACAACTTAAAATTTCAGTTGATTTCAATTTTCTTTTTTTGAGTATTCAAACTTGAAACATCCTCCACAATCCGCCGACCTCAAACTTATTTCACATACCTGTCTCTACATACATAATATTTAAAAACACATGTGCAAAAGGAAAGTACATCTTTTGTGCAACAGCACAAGTCAATTTCGATGACAGATTTATTCACAATTTTCCTAAAAAGTTGTTTAACTCTGTGCCTAATAGAGAAAGATCACTCGTCTAATAAGTCAACACACTACATACTAAACTACGGCGACCACACTATGCAAATATGTACTACCAACTAATTTCATGCATTCGTAATATACAAATAAAATTTTTTATTTGGAACAGTGACTATGTACACACCAGGGTTGTAAATGAATAATTCTTTTTTGATTTCAATTCATTACGAATTAGGTAAATTTTGAATTAATTCTTTTCAACAAAAATAAGAATTGAATTAAATTTGAATCAATTCATTTGAATTTAGGGAACATGAATTGCAATTCATTTCCAATTCAAATTAGTTGCAATTCATTTGAATTAGGCAAAATGAATTGCAATTCATTTTTTAATTCAAAAGATGTGGTAAAATGAATCGCAATTCATTTCTAATTCATTTCAATTGAAATAATTTGGAGTTAATTCAAATGAATTACAAAAGTAACTTTTAATTCAAATTTATCAAATCAAAAATGAATTGCATTCAATTGAAGCAAACTTGGTGTTTGGTTCTTCAAGTACTACTTATTTCGCTTTTTATATACACTGAAACTGAATGTTAAGTTTATTAAAAGACTTTTTATACCTAAAGCCTAACGGTTCTTAAGATAAATTGAAATAAATGTAACAAATATAATTATTATAAATAAGTAATAAATGCTTGGATTAAAAGTAATAGACAATCGGTGATTATTAATAGTGGATATATATTTATTACTTGGAAAAAGGGTGATGCTTTTGCATTACAGTCTTTTTTCAGAATCAATTCAATTCAAATAAATTGGAAATGTATAACAAATTCATTTTTCGAGTTAATTCAAATGAATTGCAATTCATATTTTAACTCTATTGAATTAATTCAAAATCAATTCAAATGAATTGGGAATGAATTGCAATTCATTTTTTCTAACTCATTTATATTAACTCAAAATCAATTCAATTGAATTGCAATTCATTTCCAATTGCAATTCATGTTCGCTAAATTCAAATGAATTGATTCAAATTTAATTCAATTAGTTTTTTGGAGAAAAGAATTAATTCAAAATTTTACTAATTCATTGCATAAATGATTAGCAAATTAATTTAAAAATGAATGATTCGTTTACAACTCTGGTTCACACATAGTTTCGTTTGAATATGACTTTTTTCATTTATATGACTGGCCTCACATCACAGTAAGTAGCTCATTCTATTGGACCAATATTCATTCATTTTCAACAAAAATTTAAACCAATGATGTCTCCGCTCCATAGCCTCACCAAAGTCGCTAGTAATGGGTGCATTGACTTCTGTAAACCATGTGTGGGCTTTCTGAGTTTTAAATACGGCAATTTTGCTTATTAACGTACTCACCAACCAAGATGAAAATAAGCTTCATTCCAAAGGATGAGTTTTTCTTCATTTTCGTGCAATTTCCGACGAATTGCCTTTGTTATGGAAATAAATTTCCAATAAATCTCAACGTTGCTGAGTCGTAAACCGATTGATTTCGTTCAGCGGACAAAATATATTGAATTTTGTGACAGAATAGAATGACATAAGTAATGCCACATTCCAAATAATTGATGGTTCAAATTTGAACCGGTAGATATCTCATTCTAAACATATACACATGAAATAAACATTCGTTTTAGAAGCATAAAGGCACCCTTACACGATATGTTTTTTACACGTGTTTTTTAAATTTAAAATACATAAGTTTTTTTTGTGTCTGTCAAAATTAATTAATTTACATAAGGTTTATAATTTTTACTCACAAACGTATATGTACAATTACATATGTAAATAAATAATAAATTTTTAGGCACACAATTTATAAAAAAAAACCATTTTACAAATAATTCATTGCCGACTAATGTTTGTAAAGGCATAGAAATTTAATATCATATGTGTGTACATACGAAATTAGAGCATGCTCTAATTGAAATTTTGTCATAAGACTTTCCTTGTGTTTTTTACACAAGCAATGTTTTAAAAGTCACACACGACATGTAACTATTTACTCATGTAAAAGTTGACAGTAACAGTGTAAAAAACATGTCGTGTAAGGGTGCCTTAACAAAGGTTTTTTTTTTTTAATTTATTAAAGAACGAAAAAAAAAGAAAATAAATTAAAACATTTTTGTTTTGTTTTTGTTTCTTTAACATTTATATACATATGTATGTATGTACATATCTACATATGTGTACGTATGTTGTAATTGTTTTCTTGATGCCTTTATTTTAAACTTAAAATTTAAAATCATTATTTTTTTAAGAAAAATAAAACTAACATTAAAAGTAAGTGGAATGGGGAGGAAATTATGTGTATAAGTGGAAGTTTTTAATTAGGGAGTAAAAAAAAAGAGATAAAATATATATTGTTTTTATATCGATATTATTGCTCATTAACATAAAATACATGTAATGGTTTCTTTTTACTCTTTATTTGCTGAATTTGTTTTACATACAACTTCTGTTTTTAAGTAACTGTGATTGAATTTTCGGTTGTTCTTTTTTTTCAAATATATTGATTTCATTTGAAGTTGTTGGTATTAAGAAATTATATTATATTTTTTTTGTTTCTTTTAATAACATGTTCCAAAAAGGTTTGTTTTGTTGTTTTTTTTTTGTAAATATCTCTATTTTTCTTTGTTTGTAAATGAAATCCTTTTTTTTGTTTTTTATTTGTATATATTTTTGTATCTTAAAAAGTGGTGTTATTGGGCAAATATTCTTACATTTTCTTTTTGTTTTTTTTTTTAAATAAACTGTTTTTTAATGTATTTTTTAATATTACTTTACTTAAACATTAATTTGATTTTCTTTCAGCTTTCCTCTTATACGAAAAATAAAATATTTTTAATTGTTAATATTGTTTTTGTATAAAGTAAAATATGTTGCATTAATATATAAACGACGATGTAAAAGATAAAAAAAAACATAAAATAAGACGGGATGATTAAAAAACGAAAATATATTTAATTCAGAAATGTATATCCTTTAACCTTCATGCTTTCTTTTCTTTCCTCGTGCCTGGGTTTCGTCAACTGAAATAGACAAATATAAATGAAATTGATAAAAAAAAATTATGTAAAATGTTTTAATCTAAATATATAAAATTGAATGTGTGTTTGTTTGTTTGTACCTTATAGGAGACCAAACCTCTGGACCGATCTTCCTGAAATTTTCACAGCATTTAACTGGGACTCTGGCATGATTAATAGGGTACTTTTTTTCGACCACGCCACTTTTTCGCCCACTTTTTTAAAATTATGTAATTGCCCCCATATAGTTTTTAACACATTTACTTCAAATTGTATACACATTATACTACAGGCGAGGTATAAATAAACATTTCTTACGCCTCGCCCCCTTTCACGCTTAATTGTATTTGAAAGTTTTAAACTTTTTGTTCTCTGTATAAATTTGTTCCTTCCAACGGATTTTTTTTTATATGGTAGTATATTATTCTTAATACTGTTACCGTCGCCATATAACTATGAACTACGTCACCGCCGTTAATTTGATTATATAACGAGGGGGTAGCGAAGCACACCGGGTTCAGCTAGTATTTATTAAAAGTTGGATTTAATTAGACTACTTGTTTACTATCAGCCGTATGTATAATGAAAAATTAGAAACTCGTTAGTAGATGGGACAAAAAACTGGTAAATTTATCACCCGCTATAGACCGATATTATTAAAACTTTCCACACCCTCTATTTGATAACTAACCAGATTATCCGAAAAATTAAATATCTTGTATGACAAACTTAGCCACTGTGTACAACGACCTGCTACTTTTTTATTATACATAAGGCTGTATATTTCTTAACTTTTCAGTTGGCGATTTATTCAAACTGATATGTTAATAGTGTTAATTTGATTATTGGATTGTGGGTCTTTAATATATTTAAAATTAGTATTTTTCATAATCCATTAAATACGCAATTTTGTATTGGATTAAATTGGATCAAGAATGTGAACCCTCTCTACCCACCAGACAATGTAAAAAGCCCATTGGGGATACCCTTAATAAAGAGAACAGGAGGTCTATTCTATACAATCGGGAATCATTTTATCAGGCAACTAATTCCGGATAAAAGTCAGAAATTTTGGAACGAACATGTTCACTAACATCCACTCAAAAGCTTTAGCCCAATACCATGAGTCTGAGTCTGCGTGAACTCCAAGGCAAAGACATACACTGCAGAACTCAGGTGCATGTATCCCACAACCTTGTTCTTATCCCCAGAGTACAAAACCCCTGTCAAAAGCCCATCAAGATACAAAGAGGCTCTTAAATATAGTTAAGGATAGAGTTTGTCCGAGAGCGATCGATTATAAGCCATAGGTTTTACAGACTTGTCAGACAAATCTACACACAAGCATCGCCACGCCCTCCTTTGCCAGATCATCTGCAGTCTCATTACCAGGGAATCGCAGCTCCCGGAACCCATTTCAGCCAAATGCTCTATTCTGTTCTATCCCCATTATAGCCTACCATAATATTGCTTCAATATTCGGCCTTAATCCAGTTGGCGGCGACATCGTTGTCGTCTGACGACATTTTTGTAGCAGCATAAAGAAAAAATGTTTCTCTTGCCTTTAATCTATTACAAAAATGTCGTTACACGATGACCACGTCGCTTATTGGTATACGGCCTATTATGTAATATTTTGGAATTTGACTGTCAAACAAAAAAGGAAAGCGCTAACATGCATACAAATGCTTGGTTTCGTTTGTGATTTTAGTATAAAAGCTGCACTAAAAACTGTAATAGGTAATACTGTGTACAGTAGTGTTTTTTTTTTAATGTAAGAGCTCCTTTTGGAAATATTATGCAAATAGAAAACGTTATCTAATTCAACTGTTTTTTTACTGAACTTTCTTCCACTTTTTATGGTTTTAAGCTTTAAAAAATTCAATTTATACATTTCAATATCTATCTTATTATAAAAAAAAAACTTACCACTGGCATCATTTGCGTCAGCTCCTTTTTTAGCATTTGTAACAGCTGATTCATTGGCTTCATCTTCATCACTGTCTTCATCGTCATCATCAGAATTCTCTTCATCCCAAAAATCATTATTTTCATCTTCTTCTATATCACCTACATCATTATACAACTTTTTGGAAAAGAATATAGTTTGATTTTAATATAAGAACGAACATATATCAAAAGAATGGTGACCATTCTAAGCATACCTCTTCATCACTACTGCCAAGATCATATTCTTCTGTGTAGACATAAAAAAGAAAGAAAAAGAAAAACAAATTGTATTTGATTAATTTTAGACTGTTTAAATACAAAGGAACAATGCTTACTAAATGTGGCACTGGCCAAATTTAAAATTGCTAAAAACCAATATAATAACAGAGCAAAATTCATAGGAGAAGAAATATGATTAGAATTATTAGCCTTTTTGGATTTTTCATCATGTTCTTCTTGTTGTTGTTCTCGTAATTTTAAAGCTTTTAAATATTCATCTAGTTCATCGACGTCTGCTTCTGCAGCATTGAGCTTTTCAATATTACAATCATTTGAGGAACTAGTAGTAAATTGGTCAATGGATGCAGTTGTGTTTTGTTCTTTTAAAAGTTTTGCTTCACGTTTAGCTTTTAGGCGTTTCTCGAAGGCTTCTAACTCATCCAAATCAATTTCTAAACCATTTAAACTAAAAGCATTTTGATTATCTGAAATTCACCACATGCCAGAAGAATAAAAAAATTTTCTTTTTTTTTAAGTTTCACAAAGGCTGTAGTATGTAAAATGTTTACTAATCATGAGAAATTGATGGTCCGTCAGTAATTATATACTACATATGTATATTGTATGTATGAGTTAAAATTAATTAAAATGAAAGGCTGTGTAATATATTTTTGATCAATAGCAATTTTAATATTTTGTTACTTGGTAACATAAGAATAACACACTGTGCAACAAAATAGACAAACTTTTTTATTACTTCTTCTTTACTAGCTACATTTTTTAATCTTCTTTATTTCCCCTTTCCTCTAAAGCAACTGCAAAGGAGAATTCGTATTATTTCACTTTTTTGAAGAACTTTTCAGTGTACTTTTTCCATATTAAAAATTAAATTTGATCTTTTAAAACTGCTTCTATTTGATAACTTTTTTTTTCGTATGAAATTCTATATACTAGGCGTCTATAAGCACATATTTTTATTTTAAGATGGCTTCACAAACCATAAGGGAATCTGAATTTTATCATTAGATGTACAGTTGTTTTCCGTTTAAAAATCATATTCTGGTATGTGATGGAAATCGATTTCGATCATAATTGAAATCTTATGAATTTTCAAGTTGTTATAACTTCCAAATCCTATCATATTTGGAATTCTTTTCTTACTCATAACCTTACTGACTATTGCCAGCCACTATATCCTTGATTATTAAAATAATTACAACAAATAAGTTTTATATGACTTTAAAAATACAAACATTTTCAATTTCGATCGAAATCGTTTTTCATCACATACCGGATTTTTTTTAAGCACTTGTTTTATCAATGTGAGTACATTTTAAATTTTTTACACAATCTCTCCATTATCCGTATTTTTGATTTCTGCAAACCGAATAACAAAAATATTACTTTGATTTGGATTCGCAGTAATTATATAGAATAATGTTGAAATCCCCCCAAAAAATAATCCACTGAAGAGTACAACAATGGGGTAATGAGTTCTCTTTTGACAAAAATGTTACTTAAATAACTCTGATTGGTTTTGTCATTTTTAAATAAGAATTTAGAGGTAATTATATGTACTTATTTGTTGCATAATGTTTATTTGCTTAAGAAAATATATATGTATGTATACAAACATACATATGTATATAGGTTTTTAACTTCAAATTCAATTTTATAATCTTCAATTTCAATGTTAGAAGACTTTAGTATTGTATTAAAATTAATAGTACTTCTGGTGCAGATTCGCTTGCAGAGCTTCAAACAAAAGTCTCATATAACTTCGTTGACGTAATGGATTTGATCCATTAGAAGATGAATTATAGAATATGTTCATTTAAAGGGATATATAAAAAGAAAATAATTAAAAAGGATTTTACGTTTACAAATGTGTTTTCTTTTTATTTTCTCTTTATTACTGTTAATCTTAAAAGAATAGTAAAAAATCTTCTAACCTTGAAACAGAAATTGAATTTCGATTTTATAAAATTGAATTTGAGTTAAAAAAAAAAACCTATAAAAAATTTTTAATATACCTTCTTCCTCATCTTCTTCAATGTCTTCCTCTCCTGATATACTATCACCATCTTCAGAGGGCGCTTCCACGTCATTGCAATCGAATCTATGGAATTAAAAATTTTTATATTTATTTATTTTTTTGATAAATTTTGCTTAAGAAAGTTTAATGTACGAGAACATATGTATATCTTCTGACTTACCCATCTAAAAATTTTAATGAAGGCAACATTTCGAAGATTTTGTCGCGATAATTTTCAATTTGTGTTGCTTCATTATTGAACAAGTCCAAAATGGCCAAATGTTTAAATTCTTCTAATGGTTTTAAGGCTTCTAGGTCTTTAATTTTATTACCAGATAAATTTAGGTATAATAGTTTTGGGCTAGTATGTAAATAATTAAGTCCATTCGATATTCTGTGTATTTAAATAAAATGATTTTTTTTAAACAAATTTCATCTAAAATATATCTATAAATTTATTTCGTTTACCTATTATCTGATAATTCCAATTTCTTTAAATTGGGCAATTTAGGGAAGCCTTTTAATGTTGTCAAACCAACATTAATTAAACTTAACGATTCCAATGCTGTATATTCATCTGTAAGGCCAACAATGCTTGTACTTCGGCAATTGTCCAAATTCAATTCTGTTATCTATAATAAAAAAACAGATAATAAAATATTACGCAAGTCCTTACTATTTTAAGACAATGGCGCCTATTCATAAATTATAGCTAAAGTCGAAATTAGTATATCAAAACAGAAATTAAAAAATAGTTAACAGATAGTTAGAGATCGTAATCATAATTCATAACTAATACACAACTGCTCTCAGCTGATATATGAAATGCAACCCTGTATATAGGCATGTAGGGAACATAAAATTTCGATAATATTTAAAACGATATGCATACATATAGTATACAGTACTGTACTATACGTAGTGGTGCATAACTATTTTAAATTTTTTAGTAGCCATCAACCTACTACAACGGCCGAATGGTTTGTACAATTGTACTGAACAAATCTACAGCTATCACCCTAAGCACACTATTAAGAAAATTTAGTCAGTTTATTTTATAAAATATTTGACTAATCTCTTATTAGTATGCATTTTCTTTTATAATAACACAGCTAATTACTAAGTTTGCAATCCCAGAGCGTGCAACCATTACACTAACGCTTGTGTAGTCGTTTTAAACAACAGTTTTACCCATAAATGTATAAGTTTTCATATAAAACAAAAAGAACGTAGTACGTGTACTTCATTTACATTATACCGATTTAAATGAAAATCTATTACTTTTTAAAAAAGGATCGATTATAAATGGCAACCGAGCCTGAGCTGTAATGCCAGTTGCCAAAGTGGTATTACAGATGGCAACTGTCAACTGAAAGCTGGCAACTCATTTGTTAATTTATGAAATTATACCACAGGCAACGTGGATTGTGCTATTCCCAAATTTAAAATGTCTTTTAATTCAAAAATAAATTAAAAGCTAATGTTGATCTGTCATCCATTTTAAAATTTTTTTCGTTTTATTTACAATATTTTTATTTTAGAACAGCTGTATCCGTACGGAATATGCGTTCAGTTTGGCACCTTTGCTTAAGCAAATGACATTTCGTGAAACTTGACGAAAATATTGATAAGTACATTATAGTTTCTTAAGTTGGCTTAGCTGGTTCATGCATATTATGGTTGGGCCTTTAGATTTACACATCGTCATATTAAATGCAAACGGACGTGACTTTTACAGGAGAAGCAAAAAACCTTAAAATCAAAAATTTTGTAAATCCCTAAAATTATGATTTTCAGGATCGAGAGGATTTAGGATTAGCATCCCTATATACAACAAATTAGTTTGTATGTAAGGTTTTCATATAAATATACATTTAATATGACGATATGTGATGCCCATTTATTTAAAGTTTCTAATAGATAAATCACATCCAAATGAAAAACTTGATTTTATGAAACATATTTAAACAATGGAGTAAGTAGTTTATCTCAATATTCCTGTGTGCTTATGTTCTTTGATTTTGTGTTATATAATTTTGTCAGTTGGTTTAAGAAGTTAAAGTACCAATACAAGCACATTACGCTGCAATAGGGATGACGTCTTTTCCTCACTACATAAATGTATAATTTCTTTTAGAGTCAGCAAGACTGCTGACATATGGTGAAGAGTACATATTATGCACTTATACAGAAAGTTATTATCAGTTTTAATAAATGATAGATAAAGAAAGGATGCAACAAGATGATGTAGAACATAAACATTCTCTTAGCTCACTATGTTATTTACAAAAAGATTGTTTAAGCATTCACGCTTTTATATTGATAAAAGAACTGTGTGGAATTTAATAGTCAGGCCCATGCATGTATTAAAATTATTAAGTAATGAATTGATTTAAAGCCGCATATACCACCTTTTTGTTATATGTCGTATTTCAGAATACATGTAAATAGCCGGAGACCTATAAAAAGTGGGCGGTAATGGTGGTGACAATATTTTTGAAGCGAAATAATGGCAAATCAACCACTGTTCTTGTAGCTCTTGCTTTGCATTTGACTTTTATTATACATATTTGTTTTTGTCTTATACTTTGTTTCTTATGCTACATACATACATATGTATATTCGATGTTGTGATATTGTTTGTTATCCATGTTGGTAAACTTTTTGTTAAAAAGCTCAATATATGTATATATTTTTTTGTGTAAAGTAAATATTGCATTAAAATGCACACAAAAAATTTTTTGCCCCATAATTTCATATTTTAAATTGAAATTTATTAAAAAAAAAAGAAATTGATAAATATTTAATGCCATACATTATTTACTGTATTACAGCTCTTGACACAACAAAACGTAATACTAGTTTTTAGTTAACTATGAATACATTTTCTTTTCTTACTTTCTTTTTAAAGAAGTTTACAAACCCTATCTAAACATAATTTGTGAGAGGAGGACACATTAGAAAACGATATTACTAAAATATTTACATTCAATGTTGTCGTTTTAGCTATATTTAACCAAATGTGTTTTTTTTTCTGTAGAGTGGACTTCTTTTCATATTCATTACTTCTTCCCTTAACCCTTTCACTATCGTGAGGATCATTAATACCAGGCGATTTTGTTATACTCAAATAAAAGGGAGATATTCCCAATGGTGTTCATTATGCTGAATGCATATTACTACTACACAGATAGGATACGTTTTAAGTCCCAATCATTATATTAAATGATTTCTAGAGGACTCAGTGGCGCAGTGGGTAGTGTGCTAATTGAAAAGTCATGGCTATATTTCAAAAATGGGTCCAACTCAAAATTTACCAAAAACCAAATAAATGGACAATATAACTTGATTATATTATATAAATATACACATAAATACGATATATCCTAATGTCTGGAGACAGTTTATTTGCAATTCAGACCAATTATGAATACAATTTCAATGGGAAATTCTTTCTCCACACTTTCTTACCTCATTTCATAAAAATTGAATTTTATTTTCAACCTCATGTCAAAATCCAAATAATTGGAACCAATTTCTTGTATCCCTAGGAGAAAATTCCACGGGAATATTTGGAATTGGGCTGATTTACAATCAAAATAAGATGCATTAAAGACTATTAATACGTCATTATTAAAATTATGTTCAACATTTTAAAAATACAGCAAATGCATTTGAACATCCCATATTATCTAGATATACATAAGAAAAAAAATATTAACACCGTATACGCGTTAAGGCACCCTTAAGGCCTCGTTACTCAAACGTAAACGTTGCGGATACGTAAACGTTGCGGCCGAGTTCAGCGAATGATTTAGAATTGGCTTACAATTTTTAAACAGCTGATACGTAAAAACGAAAACAAATTTTAAATTTATTGGATTCGCCCGCAACGCAACGTTACGTTTACGTATGAGTACTCATTTGCACATAGGCTTGATAAGCAAAACTGAACAGTTGTTCCGCAACGTTTACGTTTACGTTTGAGTAACGAGGCCTTTACACGACATGTTTTTTACACGTGTTTTTTTTTTGTTTAAAATACATAAGTTTTTCTTTGTGTATGTCAAAATTAGTCAATTTACATAGGGTTTATAATTTTTACTCACAAACGTATATGTACAATTACATACAGTGGTGGCCATATAATTAGAAACGATGTTTAATCAAAATGAAATCAAAGTGTAACTTCTTTTAAAACCATTACTAAAAATTATAAGCACCGCTATTCGAACAGCCCACAGTCCACATTATTGCCGCTGAAAAAGAACTTTAAATTTAAAGCTTGCACTTTAAAAAAATTTTGGTTAATTTCTAAGTACTTGGTTTTTACCTGGCCACGTAATTAGAAACGTTCAAGTTTTCTTTAATTAATTAACTCTTTTTATTATGAGTCCTAAATTTAAAATTCAGTAGATCGTATTTAAATAACCTTAATACGTTTTAGTTTTCAAGACTGGAAAAAACAAGTGATGCACTCCATAAATAAGGGAGGGCTTCTTTAAGGCGTATCCAATGGAATTACTGTCAATGTGGGCTATCGCACAAAGGTTTTCATAATCCAAACAAGTGAAGTTTGGTGCAGTTCACTTCTAAAATTAAACAAAAGAAGTTTGTAACCCCAGCCAGGAAGCCCAGTGCTAGAAAAACTCCTAAAGTAGAAGATAAGATTATTTGCAGCATCAGTAAAGGTAACCAATTTCTGAATTCACACAAAATTGGGGTGAAACTGGGCAACAAATGGGAGAAGAAATATTTACACGGACAATAACAATGCGTTTATAAGCATTTTGGCTTTCGTAAATGTATTGTATAAAAAAAACCGCATGTGGCAAAAAAATATTAAAAAACACTGACTCTTTGCAAACAAAATGCTCAACAAAGATGCATGTTATCTGAAATAGAATTCTCATAAGCAACGAATTTAAGAATATATTGTTTTCACCTGACGAAAAATCTTACGTAAGATGTTCCTCAGTAAAATCCTTAAGACTTTAGGTACTTTGTTAAAACAGTGGTGGTGTATTATAACTTGGGATGCAATTTCGTGGTGTGGTGTGAACCCATTCTAAGACTAAAGGGAAAAAGTTGATTAATATCAATATAAAAACAATTTAAAAAATGTAATAGAACAATATTTCTTTTGAGAAAATGCTCGTTCTCAACATGATAACGACTCAAATCAAAATTCTAAGTTATTGACATATTGGATTTCGTATAAAAATATTGAAATTTTGTACTTATCATCGTAAAATTTTTATCTAAACCCAATTGAAAACTTATAGGCAATTGTAAAAAGGAATCACACGAACTACAGTCCAAAAAACAAAAGGTCTATTAGTTCCAAATGATGCAGCAAACCTAGGGAAACATGTCTCTGTAAACATGTCAGCATTTAATACAACATTTACATAGAAGACAAATATAAACCAATATTTTTAAAAATAAAATATGTAAGAGAATATCCTATAGAGGATAGGTCAATTTTTGTTTACTTTTGTGGAAAAAATTTTAAGTTTGGTTAAAACATTTGTGTCGTTTCTAATTATAAGACCAACATAAAAGTGCTATATTTCGTTTAAAGAAATTTTTTTTAAAAATGTTATCTCAGCTGTAAATATTTTTATTATAAATTCAATAATGATTGAATACTTTACAATTTATAGTATTTAGTTTTGGTACATACATACATACATACATACATAACTGGCCTTTACAACCCTGTGTCAGGATTACGGCCTAGCTTCTCGCAGCACTCATGTTGTGTGTGTAAATTTCTATCCATGAGTACCGGGACCTACAGTTTAATGTCGACTCCGAACGACAGACTTGAGAAGCTCTTTCATGGCAATTAATTACTCTCAGAGCTTTTGCCAGAAGACTGCTGAGAGGTAGTCGCCGAAAGAAATATTTTTTTCATATTTCTTTTTTCAAGATGTCGGTGCCGAGATTTGAACCCAGCACTATCGTCTTAGTAAGCCAACACACTAACCACTAGACCACGGCGACTACGACTAGTTTTGGTATTGTGAACTTAATTTTAAAAATATATTAAGAAAAATGTGTGCTGCTAAGTCGTTTCTAATTATCTGGCCACCACTGTATGTAAATAAATAATAAAATTTTAGACAGACAATTTATAAAAAAAAACTATTTTACATATAATTCATCGCCGACTAATGTTTGTGCAGACATAGAAATTTAATATCATAAGACTTTCCTTGTGTTTTTTACACAAGCAATGTTTTAGAAGTCACACACGACATGTAACTGTTTACTCATGTAAAAGTTGACATTAACAGTGTAAAAAACATGTCGTGTAAGGGTGCCTTTAGCAATATCTGGTGAAGCTTTACCGCTCATATCTGTCTCCGGAATAAATTTGGTTGAGGTAGGTTTGGAGAAATTAGATCCATGTGCAGATAAATTGTAAAAAAAAAATAAATCAAGTTGTAAAGTTATATCTTGAATATCAAACCGGTAGAATATTACATTATATGTATTTCAAAAAAATCTAAAAGTTAGGATTGGACGAAGACAATCTATTGTTTTTATTAGAGTTATGATTTAATATAAAAATCTGGTTATTTTAATTTTGGTTACTTTTTTGTTGAAATTTGATAACAAAAAAATGAAAGGACGTGGCAACACCGTTTACATTTTTTGAATGAAATTGGTTGGCAAATCTAATTCAAATTATTATACAAATATCTTCTATATAATTACTTATTTTGTTAGATAGTGTAAAAAATATTAGAATAATTTGCAGATTTTATGTAATTATAAAATAAACAATAACCAAACATACATTCTATATACGTATAAAAATAGATAAATGAAAAACACACTTTACCTGATTAGCTTTACGTGCGCGGCGCTCCAATTCTATTCTTTTTTCCATTTTTGCTGTGATACTTCTTATTTATGTTTTTACAATATAGGTCTGCAACAACTGCTTGCTTTTTTTAACTGCTTATATTTGATTTAGTTTTCCGCCAATAAATGTTTAATTGCTTTCTATATATTGACTTGAAAAAATTCGAAGAATGTTAGAAACAAAACTTTTCACCACCAATACTTTAAACGAATTGGTACGGCGGCTGTATGCTTAAAAAAAACGCGCACCTTGCATACGTGTGACTGGATTTGTTGTTATTATTCCTTTATGTATTTAGTATAGAATTACAAGTAGCATCAGTGATGAAAGAAAAAAAAAATGGTAAAGGTTAATATTATAATTGAGCCTCCAATAACTGGCAATAAAAAAAATTTTTTTTTGCTGCATGAATTTATAAAATTTAAGGGATGGATCTATCAGCCAGTTCTGATCGCTTGTAGATTTGTTTGTAATTGGTAATTTATTTGAGGTTTAGCAACAGTCGTAATAGTTATTCTTGTTTTATTTTTCTATTTCCCGTTGTTTTTTACTCTTTGAATTTTTTTAGTGATTAAAAATTTATCGGTACGAATTTTTTCGCTTAACAAGTTCAATGTCTATCTTGAATAATATGGAAATGAAAAAAATCGTATTAAAAGATTTTCCCCTTTGTTTTTCATACACCCATGCAACACATAAAAATAAAAGAAAAGAAAAAACGCACGCACTTACACACATGTAGTATAAGAGGTGGTGATGATGAGTTTTCGTTTAATCAAAGATTAGTATCCAACACAACGTTTTGTCGTTGCCGTTGATGATAGCAGAAACGAAACACACCAGACGCACACACACACATATTTATATACATACATATGCATTTATATATAATAGTAAAAGAAAATACAAATTTTAAAACACAATTATAAATTTTAATGGTTTTGTTAAATAAAAACTTAAGAAATTTATAAAAATTATTTATTACCAAAAAAAAACGAGTCATTAATTCTTCTTAGCTTTTTTACACCTTCGCAATTTATTCATTTTTGTATAATACTTACCGAAAAAATAATTACAAAGTATCTTTCACTAAAACATTTACAGGTGATTTATGCTTCAGATAGTTTTACTTTCCTTTAATAAAGTAAAAAAATTAACTTTACTTTTCTTTAAACGATTCCTCTACAGGCTTTAGTAAAATAAACTTTATAAATTAACACCACACGCTCTCTTTTTGTGTTTTTTCTCGATGTGTCGGTCTTTTGCTGTTTTATCGTACCATTTTCATACCAATTCATTCCTTTAGTAATTCATTATTCCAATATGTTTTAGTTTATTAACAGTAGCTGCTATATAATGCGGAACACACGTTGAACAATTTTATAACACTTTATATGATAACAGTATGGTATATACCGAATTTACATATATCACTACTTGCGCGTTTAAATTCTTTCAAAATGAGTTTTTGATACAATTTGTATGCACTGTGGTTTCTATTCGTGAATGTAACTACAAGGAAAATTGTACACATAGCGAATTGATTATAAGATATATTTGAGATACAAGCTGTTTTTTTTTTTAATTGTCAATTTTTTCTTAATTTTTGCTTTTAGAATTTTTGATTTGGTTTTTTTGGCAGTTTTGTAACCTAGGCGACAACAAATCCAAGTTGTTTTTGTAAATATTGTACTTGTTGTAATCTCAAAGGCACCTTATGATAAATGCACAGAAATGTTTGCAAATGCCGTATCGTTTTTTCCCAATAAATTCCCATTCAATTGTTTTGGTGTTTGTTTTCATTATTCGTTTGGCATTGAAACAATGCAATGAGGGTACAAAACAAAATGATAAAAAACGCGCAATTTGCAAAGAATTTAGAGAAAAAGAAAAATGTGTTTCCAAAAAAACTTTCATTAGTGCTTTTATTATCTATAAGCTATATGGGTAAAAACAAAATTTTCTTAATACAATACATACATCTGTACATATCTGTACACGCGACGCAACAAAAACTTGTAAATAAACACACTCACACTTTTTATTTTTATGTGCTTCTTCGTTATGACAATCAGTGTTGCCAGAGGTATTAGAAAGTAATAGCGAATTGACTCTATATCGAAGTATAGTATTTTTCACCATATTTTCCACATAAAACAAAATTTACTTGTAACTAAATTTTAGATTTAATAAAAATTAATTAACGCAGATTTTTTAAATACAGACAAAATTGAATAAAAAATTTAAATTAAAAAATTTGCGATTATAATTGCTTTAGAAATTTGGTTGATTTATATGTAACTTGTAAGTTTTCTTTTCGTCATTGTCTATATCATCATTATCTACACAAAATATTGCCAAGTTTAAAAGGTCTTGCTTTTAAGCTAGATTTTAATTTACATACATACATACATAACTGGCCTTTACAACCCTGTGTCAGGATTACGGCCTAGCTTCTCGCAGCACTCATGTTGTGTGTGTCAATTTTTATCCATGAGTACCGGGACCTACAGTTTAATGTCGACTCCGAACGACATACTTGAGAAGCTTGTTCATGGCAATTAGTTACTCTCAGAGCTGTTGCCAGAAGACTGCTGAGAGGCAGTCGCCGAAAGAAATAATTTTTTCATATTTCTTTTTTTTGAAGATGTCAGAGCCTGTACCGGGATTCAGTAACTTTTAACAATACAATATTCGCAAAAGAAGTCGACAGTTTTTATTGTTTGCAGTAACGATTATGTGATTCACTAAGTACATTTTATCGATAGTCTACAACTGTAGTTTTCTTTATGTTTAAATTTCAATAATTTGGCAGCACTGTATAAAATTAGTCAGTTTTTGGGTAGAAAGTTAGCAAAGCTACAAACCTCTAGTTTCTTTGGGTATACAAACACACAAAAATGGTTCTCAAACAAACTAGTTAATAGCGTAGGCACATCTATCTACAAAATTTCAATATAAAAAATTTACGATTTTCCAACTGAATAAACAGCATAAAAATTTTTGGCGTTAGTTTACGACAACTGCCATCGTAAACAAAAAATAATGAATAGCAATATCGACAATTCTGTTGTTTACTGTTGAAAACAATGCGATTATCGTAAAAATATGTTACTGAATCGCACCACTGTACCGGGATTCAGTAACTTTTAACAATACGATATTCGCAAAAGAAGTCGACAGTTTTTATTGTTTGCAGTAACGATTATGTGATTCACTAAGTACATTTTATCGACAGTCTACAACTGTAGTTTTCTTTATGTTTAAATTGCGATAATTTGGCAGCACTGTATAAAATCAGTCAGTTTTTGGGTAGAACGTTAGCAAAGCTACAAACCTCTTGTTTCTTTGGGTATACAAACACACAAAAATGGTTCTCAAACAAACTAGTTAATAGCGTAGACACATCTCTCTACAAAATTTCAATATAAAAAATTTACGATTTTCCAACTGAATAAACAGCATACAAATTTTTGGCGTTAGTTTACGACAACAGCCATCGTAAACAAAAAATAATGAATAGCAATATCGACAATTCTGTTGTTTACTGTTGAAAACAATGCGATTATCGTAAAAATATGTTACTGAATCGCACCACTGGAGTCGAACCCATGTCTTAGTAAGCCAACACACTAACCACTAGACCACGGCGACTACAATTTTTATTACTCTACTATATTTTAATTTACTCTACTATATTTCGGTGTAAATATACAATAAATGAGTTATAGCAATTGAATATTAAATTTCTACTGTTAAAAACTATGTGCAAATCTATCAAATTGGAGCATACTGTTCCGCACATCTTCATGGGGTATTTCTAATTTTTAACGGATTTTTTTGTAAACCAACTTAATTAACCGTATTCGTTTAAATAACTTCCACGCACAATTGCCCAAAAATTTTGACAGTTTTGTCGAGGCAGTTATCCGTGGAATACTGTAGTTCTCCACAAATTTATTAAATTATTTACCCTCTCAGTGGCTACAACGTTAGAAGAAACTGTTGTGACTTCAAGAATATCTTCATCGCTATTTTTTCATGCTCCGAATATTATTTAAAACATACCCTCATTCCATTTTTGAGGATTTTTCTGGCTTAAAAACAAATTATAAAAGACACCAGTCAAAAATTATAACCATAAGTTCTGTATGCATGTATAAAAAAACTTGGTTCTAATATCCGAAGGATTCGAATTTCAAAGAGATCTAATTTACGAGCGTCTACTGTATATTGGTTGCTGCATATGTAAATCTTTAATTTAGTCGTTCTAATTTAACATCAATTACGCCATTACTGTTCTTATAGGTTTGCCAATTTTTTTTATGCATTAATTTTTTTCTTTTATATCATTCCATTTACTTCTTTTTTAACATTATGGTTAATTTAGGTGTCGTGTATGCTAGGTGTTTCAATTAGCTTTTATAACACATTTTGATTGGCAACTCGAAACCCTGCTATTGAAATGCATAATAAACAATGTTGAACTGTACTACCGATTTTGAATAGGTGGTTTGTGTCTTTAATAATATATTTTCGCCTCTAGAGATGAGATCTTTTTTTATTCACAGTTTTTTATTCACAGTCTTTACCAGCCCAATTTATAAATTCATACTAAAATACGAATTTAGGTAATTGTGGCAGCACCCAGCCTGCCTTCTGTTAAGAATCAGCAGACTGGCAACACAGACAAGAAACAAGACAGAAGAAAACAGAAATTATTACCTCGAGTGGTGTTTGCTACTACAGCTGTGGATATTCTTCCTTAAGAAAATATTCTCCTTTTTTATAATTAATATAATTTAATTAACAATAATAAATAGTATTTAAATAGTTCGTAAATGAAACAACGTGTTTTATTTAATACAACAACTATATTGGTGACACCGACAATTTAATGCAAATTCTGACAGACGCATAATTGTGAAATTCTTTGCAAAATTTTTTTTTTTGGTAGCAGCGCAGTCGCAGCATATTTAAATTTAACGACAATCAACACAACGAAAGCTGTCTTGCTTATGCTTGCTCGCGACAATTTAGCTTATGAATTCAAACACTTACAATTTGAGGAGCAAAAAAATTGTGGCACGAAAAGAAAGTTCATCGAGCAACGACGAAGTAGAATTTTTCGAAACAACGAATGTTAACATGGCTGAAATAAACAACATCCTAGCCCAAATGGAGGCACTTCAGCAAGAAGTAAACACCTTACGTCAACACCATGGTAATACAAACGACGCATCAAGATTAAATCTTCAAAAAGTTCACGTACCAAAATTTAATAAACACAACCCTCAATTATGGTTTGCACAAATTGAGCGGTCGTTTGCGTTGTGTGACGTTTCATCAGACATTGATAGATTTGATTTTGTATCTGTCCGTCTTGAGGACGATGTACTTTTGGCGGTTGAAGATTTGATTACCAACCCACCAGCCAGTGAAAAATTTGTCGCACTAAAACAGAGATTGATTTCTAAATTTGCTGAGTCATCTGAATCTAAATTACGCAGATTGCTACAAGGTGGAGAAACTGTTGGCTTGAAACCATCCGAAATTTTAGCGCATATGAAACGCCTTGCACCAGGTACAGGTAATGAAGCAATAATTCGTACACTTTTCCTTGGACAAATGCCAGAATCAATCCGTCCACTTTTGACGATATGGGAAGATGATGATTTAGATAAACTTGCGAAGATGGCTGACAAAATGATCGAAGTAAACAACAACAACAACAACAATATGGTAAGTGCTGTATCCCGTAGTATCACACGCAGTGATAGACAACTTCATCCAGATAATTTAACATCGATGTCCGACCTAATTCAATCTATAAAGGCATTATCTGATAAAATTGATCAAATTAATTTTAACAACAACAATTATCGTCGTGATAGATCAAGATCTCGTGGCTCTCGTAATCGTTCACAAAATAAACAGAATCCAGTCGAATCTCAAATGTGTTGGTACCATCAAAAATTTGGTGATGATGCCAAACGTTGTAAACCTACTTGCCCTCGCTACAATAACAAGTCGGAAAACTAGTGGGGCTGTCGTCAATAAACAAAATTGACGGCAGCGACAGCAATAATAAAACCATAATGGAGAATCGATTACATATTTTTGACAACTCAACTAAGGCTAATTTTTTAATTGATTCAGGTTCGGTGGTGTCCGTGGTACCCCCATCTTTAATCAAAGCAAAACTTTTTCCATCCAACGTGAAACTTCTGGCGGCCAACTGTAGCGAGATAACGACTTATGGTCATTGTGTTTTTAAATTAGACCTAGGTTTGCGTCGTGAGCTGAAATGGTTATTTATTATTGCTGACGTGCAGACACCCATTATTGGTGCTGACTTTTTGATACAGTATAATTTACTAATTGATCTCAAAAATAAACGTTTGATAGATAGTAAGACTAATATTAGTAGTAATGGTAAAATACACAAGACCAAAGATTTTAGTATATCAACCATAGAGACAAACACTGCATTTTCAGAATTACTCAAAGAATACATCGATATTACAACGACAACATTAACTCGAAAGAGCACATCAAAGGCAACTATCGTACACCATATAGAAACAACCGGTAACCCTGTTGCAGATCGTCCTCGTAGACTAGCAGGTGATAAATTAGCAGCCGCTAAAGCCGAAATGGATTTTTTATTAGACCAAGGTATCTGTCGTCCCTCAAAAAGCTCATGGGCTAGTCCTAAACATATGGTGGCCAAAAAAGATGGTGGCTGGAGCGCATGCGGCGATTATAGGAAACTTAATGCGCAAACTGTCCCCGATCGTTATCCTATAGCCAATATAAACGATTTTACTGAGAAATTACATGGTAAGTCAATTTTTACTACACTTGACCTTGTAAGAGCCTACTATCAGATTCCGATGGCCGATGAAGACATCAAAAAAACAGCAGTTTGTACGCCATTCGGATTAATGGAATTTTTATACATGCCATTTGGCCTACGAAACGCCACACAAACCTTCCAAAGGTTTATGGACTCTGTTTTGAGAGGTCTCGACTTTATATACTGTTATATAGACGATATAATAATAATGTCTGAATCTACTGAACAACATAATCAGCATTTAAGGTTAGTCTTTGATCGCCTTCGTGAACATGGTTTAACAATCAATGTAAAAAAATGTCATTTTGGTAAACCGGAAGTGGAATTTTTGGGTTACGTCATTAATAGTAGTGGCTGTCGACCACCTGAGGATCGTGTGACTGCTATTGTAAACTACAGTAAACCCGAAACCATTTGCGAACTCCGCAGATTTCTTGGTATCATAAATTACTATCGGCGTTGTATACCACATGCAGCCCAGTTACAAGCTCCACTTAACAATTTTCTTACGAATTCCAAGAAAAATGACAAGAGAAAAATTCCATGGACCCCAGAAGCCGAAAATGCATTTCTTGCATGTAAGAGAAGTATCAGTGAGGCTACAATGTTAATCCACCCAGCGCCGAATTCTGAATTAGCCCTCGTAACGGACGCTTCTGATACTGCTATCGGTGCTGTTCTGGAGCAGAAATATGGTGACTCGTGGATGGCATTGGGATTCTTCTCCAGAAAATTATCAAAAGCTGAAACTAATTATAGCACATATGACAGAGAATTGCTGGCGATTTACGATGCTATTAAATATTTTCGTCATATGCTCGAGGCACGCCACTTTGTCATCAAAACCGACCACAAGCCGTTGATATATGCATTTTCTCAAAAACCCGAGAAAGCGTCTCCGAGACAATTAAGACATTTAGATTTCATCTCACAATTTACGACACAGATCATCCACTTATCTGGATCAGAAAACACTGTTGCCGACGCACTTTCACGTCTCAGCGCAATCACAATGCCATCATCGATTTCAAATGAGGAACTACAGGCCGAACAGAAAGCAGACAATGAATTGAGAACTCTATTACAGGGTAACAACTCATTGAAACTTCAAATTGTGCATTTTGATTCCTCATCTATATACTGTGACGTATCAACTGGTTATATTCGTCCATACGTACCGGAAAAGCTACGCCATCAAATTTTCAACTCTGTTCATAACCTATCACATCCGAGCGGCAGAGCAAGTCTTCAACAGATTCGAAAAAAATACGTTTGGCCCGGCATGAAAAAGCAGATTATTAATTGGTCCCGTAATTGTTTACTTTGCCAAAGAGCAAAAATAAGTAAACATAATCGTTTAACACCAAACAAAATTGATGTGCCCGACAATCGCTTCGATCATGTTCATTTGGACATCGTAGTAATGCCTCTAGTACAAAGTTTTAGGTACTGCCTAACGATGATTGACCGTTTTTCTAGATGGCCAGAATCGGTTCCATTAAAGGACATGTCCGCCCAAACCGTCGCAGCAGCTTTTTGGTCTAATTGGATATCGAGATTTGGATGCCCAAAAACGATTACAACAGATCAGGGTACACAATTTGAGTCAGCGCTATTTAGATCATTAACGAATTTGACTGGCTCCAAACGTACAAGAACAACCGCATACCACCCTCAATCAAATGGTATGATTGAGAGGTGGCATAGAACTTTTAAAGCAGCTTTAATGTGTCATCCTAATACGTCGTGGATAGATATACTTCCAACAGTACTACTTGGGTTAAGAACCGCTTTTAAAGAAGATCTTCAAGCATCACCATCCGATTTACTTTATGGAGGTCCACTTCGTCTTCCCAATGAATTTTTTGACAAAACCAACAACGCTGTCGATTCAAATGAGTTTCTTCAACAACTTAGAGATCATTTCAATGTCCTTCGACCAACTCCAACGGCTCATCACAGCAAGAACAAAATGTTTGTATTAAAAAATCTTCATGATTGTACTCACGTGTTCCTTCGTACTGACGCAGTTCGGCAACCACTTGAAGCACCATATACTGGCCCATACGAAGTAGTACAACGTTTATCTGATCGTTTGTACACTATAAAAATTAAAGACAAAGACGTTAATGTTAGCGTTGATCGACTCAAACCTGCTTTTGTTACAAATGATATTTCTGGTCAGCAGGATCAACAAGTTAAAGATCAACACAGAAGTTCTAAAGCAAATACTCAATCTAAATTTTCAAACACATCACTGAATCCTCAGACCACTGTTAATTTTGACTCAGGACACAATACTACTCCTGACATAGATGTTTCGTTCCCATCACCTTGCTTGGTCACTGGAGAGGGAGTGGATGTGGCAGCACCCAGCCTGCCTTCTGTTAAGAATCAGCAGACTGGCAACACAGACAAGAAACAAGACAGAAGAAAACAGAAATTATTACCTCGAGTGGTGTTTGCTACTACAGCTGTGGATATTCTTCCTTAAGAAAATATTCTCCTTTTTTATAATTAATATAATTTAATTAACAATAATAAATAGTATTTAAATAGTTCGTAAATGAAACAACGTGTTTTATTTAATACAACAACTATATAATTTTAGTTTAAACTAAAATGGCATTTAAATACTGTTTCAGTTTTTCAGGCATAAATGTATGTATGCATTCTGAATAAAACTGGTCTCTAAAGAATAAAATTAATATTAATAATTTAGATGTATTGTTATTAATTGACATTTTTTTATGACTTGTGTTTCATTTGGCTACAGCCAAACACAATTGTTTCTTGAAAAAATTTTGGAAAATTTGTTTACTTTTGGTGGTGTTACCATATTTTTATCACAATTAAATATAGACTTAAATGTATGACTGAAAACTGAAACTGTAGTTAAATGCCACTTAATATGAAGTAAAAAACTGGGCATTAGTTATCTAACTAAAGTTGTTCGTTTAACGTAAAACATAATGAATATACATTTATACATATATTATATATAATTATAATATCTGAGGCCCAATAATTGACTTCCTAATTAAAAGTCATTTATCTTTAAATGTCATTTAAGGACGAAAATCATTTTTTCAGTAGAAGTTGAAAGACATTTAAATTAAAACTTAAATGATGATTCCTCTACATTTAAGTTTTTCATATAAACATATTTTTACGCCATGTTGTATTTATGTTCTGAAAGTAAAAATAAAGCACTCCACAGTGGTTTTCACTTTTTATAAAAAATGCGCATATTATGAATAAAACTGGTCTTTAAATTAGTAAATTAATATTTATTAATTATATTTATTATTATTAATTGATTTTATTAATATTATTTTTATTTTATTTTTTGTGTTTTGTTTGGGTAAAGCCAATCAATCACAGCTGTTTCTGGAAAGAATTATTGAAAATTTATTTAGATGGTGTTACCGAATTTTTGTTACAATTAAAAACAAACTTAAATTTATGACTGAAATTGTATTTAAATGCGATTTCAGTTTGAGTTAAAATAACTACTACTCATATTTAAATATTAAGTTAAAAATTGGGCCTTAGTCCCAGTTCACAATATATCTTTTAAGTTGTAATCTTTTTATATTTCCTTCCAAAAATCCTTTACGTTTATACGACGATTTTTAGCTGATGGCTCTTTTCTGTTGAAATATGAATGAAAACGAGTCTTTTTGTTTCCTCCTCTTTCTTCCCTAACACTACACCATTAAACAATATGAGACTTTAGAAAAGTCTGGAAAAGTGTGTTTTGGCTGTTACAGTGTTAAGTGATTAAAAAAAAAGTTTTTATTTGTATTCCTCTTCGGTCTTCTGAACTTCAAAAACGAATATTTGGTATAATTGTCATGGTGAAGAAAAGACGTCCTCTTATGTTTAAATTTTCATAAGAGCATGGTGATCATTTAACTTTATGTTCATATAAGCCTGCGAATGTTCTATTAAACAGATACCCGGACTTCGATGAGGGAAGTGTACAACTTTTTTGCAATTTAAAGTAGACATTCACTGACTACAATGGCTGAATGTTTCGGACTACCAAGTCTGTATTCTACGTAGATTTAGTCACTAAAAAGTACCAAAAATCGTTATAGGGCTAAATCTGCCCTTATACTTTGTACATTACGTGATATAATTTATTCTTTACTAAACTTTAAATTAAATGAGTGAATAATAATTTTCACATTTTCGCTTCTTATCAGCTCAAGTAAAATCGATAATGCAAATACTTAGAGTCTTTGCAGTTGTTAAGCCCGCATTTTTAAATTAATCATATGCCACTTTTTTTTATAAGATAATTAGGCCAATCGTTAAGGGGTGAGTAGTTAAAATTAAAGTCCAAATTTACTATAAAAGCTTTGCTGCCAGCATTCCTAATCCAGTTGCTATTGAAACTTTAAAGAAGGTATGCAAATCTCAAAGAATTATTTAAACTAAAAAAATTTTTTTCATTTCTTCAATTCAATATGCGTTTGGGCTGGTTTACAGTTTACGCTGTTATACTGCTACTGGATAACGTTTGCCAGGCAGATGACAGTAGTCCTGGCTTCTTTTTGAAAATCACCAAGAATGTGCCACGTCTGGGGCGAAGATCGGATAAGGAATTTGAAAGTAATTTTTTGAAAAACTATAAATCCATACCGAGAATAGGCAGGAGTTTAGAAACTGTAAGTTGTGCTTTTATATACATAAGTATGTTCTAAAGAATTTTTTAATATATAATTTTCTTACTTACTTTAGGAAAATGAGCTTCTGGTATTAGAGAATTGGTTAAATACAGAGCCTTTATCCCTCAAAAAGTTTAATAAACGTGTTCTCTTTAATCCTCCACGAATTAATCCACCTGAACGTGAACTAAGTGTTGTACAACCTGTCAATTCTAATACACTTATTGAGCTGCTCGACAAAGATGCTATACCCAGTGAAAATGTTAAATTTGTCCATTGGAAAGATTTTGACCGTGCTTTACAATTAGATATGGATTTGTACAGAAAAGTTATATCATTGGGCCGGCGTCCTGACCAAAGTTTAAAACAAGATCTCAGTATGGGCAGTTATATATCATTATTTGGCAATGAACCTGAAAATGAATCCAACAATTTTATGCTTTATAATCGTGACAGTGATTTAGAAGGGAAATTTAATGCTGATATATTGCGTTATAATCACCTTTAGTTTTCGCATGATCTTAAATCTGTTATTGATTTTAAAAGAAACCCTTAAGAGTATTTTGAATATGATTAGAAAGTAAGTTTATGTAGTATTACGTGTTTAAATTTGCAAAGCCAGTAAAGAGGCTTTTATTTTTATTGAGTTTTCTAGTCATACATATATTTATACAAAATCCATGGATTTTATTTTCTTAGAAATGTACTCGAGTATTAGAAATACAAATAATTTTTCAGAAAAAAAAAAATAAACAAAATTTTAATTTAAATTAGGAGAAGTCACAATAAACTCAGATGGTGGTTAGCTAAATAGTTCCATTCATCTAGTTTTCAGTGAATTTATATTTAAATTCAGAGCTGCTCTTTAATTTTAAGAGGCTAGTGACAAGATAAATCAACCCAACCGAAATACATGACAAAATTGAAGCCGGTTGCCAGCCGATAAATAACAAGGTACCAGAACCAGGCTTTTGAAGCAGATACCGAAAGAATAAGGACGAAATATTGTTTACTACAGTAAGATAATTCTGAACTTTTAGCGAGTTGTGCGATGAACTCAAAGAAGGCAACATACTCAAGAAAGCAGACTTATCACAATACAAAAATTGACAAACCAATCGCGTGAATTTTTAAAAAGCATTTAAGATTCATGCACAAGAAAATCTAATAGATTTCTGTCACACTTTTAAAAGTGGCATCCAAATGGCAACATTAATGCCACACCATAACATAATATAAGATGCAAAGCATATTCAGACTTTCTTTTTGCTAAATGCTTATAAAATGCAACTCTGATCGCATAAAGAAAAAAATTTTTATGAATTTTTTCAAAGATTATAAAGTCCTACAGACTTGTCAAAAAATCTGTCATACAGATGCATTTTTATGCCACACTGTTATATTTTTTTAACACACACAATTTTTTTGACAAATCGTACGACTCGATAGGATAGTGTATCACGGCCTTTAGTAAGGACGAGACCTCAATGACTGAAAGCAGAAGATCACATTTTTGGAAATAATTAATACTGCAGATAATAAAATGTGCGATATATATATATAATAATAAATATAATTAATTATATATTGTGTGTTTTACCGAACCAACTTAATTTAAACCTAAGAATTTCAAAGCGAATATTCTTTTATTATGTGAGCTAACGTTTTTCTGTTTATTTTTTATTTAAAGTAGGATATTTCAATATACCAAAATTGCGAAAATAAACTCTGCACAGATTTAAGTTTTTTTTTTTTTTTTGTTTATTTATTTTTATGAACATATAACAAAAATCCCTTTTTTCTCCAAAGATTTGGACCTGCAATTTTAGCAATACTTTCCCATAGTTGGAAATCACTACTAATACATTGTGTCATATATGTTTTAACATTTTTAATCAATTTCAAGTGCCACCAGGTGCCACCTGTCAATCTGTTGCATTACACAGTACAACATTTTTTATCTGATTGAATCGCAACTCAATTCTGATAAGGATCTTTTGTTTAATATAACTCAAGAACCACTAGTCGGATTTTGCTGAAATAAATATAGAAAAATCAAGAATTACAATTACTTTCATCTGTTTAGATAACGTTTCGCTACGTAAGCAACAGTTTCGCAGTTATAAATAAATGTTTTGTTTTTGTCTGAAAAATTTAATTTTTTTTAATTCATAAAAAATCCAAAACAGTAAAAACATATCAAGTTCTATTACTTTCGCGTAAAGTCGCATAACCTATGAACAAAATGAGACATAAATCATGAAAATCGATGAACGCGTTTCGTTTTTCGCTTCACAATTAAGTAAAGGTATGAATTTATAAAATTTGCTCGAGATATGAACAAAAGTCTTTGGAAAAAACATGTTGGCTTAAAAGAAACTAAAGCATGTGAAATTTTGGATATAAAGGCTTTTACTCTAACTTCAAACAAAGATGGCAGGATTCTAATCGTGTGAAGTCGTAATTTGAAAAAAAAAATGCAAATTGGCTTGAACGCACATTTACAATAAAGTTTACTATCATAAATATCGCCTTTGACACTCCAGAAAATGCATTTAGCCAGAAAAAGGATACTGTTTTAAGCTCTTTTAGAATAATAATTTAAAAATAGATTCAAAACAAATAATAAATTAAATATTAACAAAATCATTTAATATTTTTTGTTAGTTATGGCTTTTTACATTTTAGGTAACGATACACATTTCTCTAGCTTTCTTTATTTTGATTACTTTTGTATATTACTATATAAATAAAACTAAATTTGTGATAAAATCACTACAGTTTTAGACAAATATATTTTTTTCCTCACCTTCATACAAAAATCCCCAGTGTGCGTCGTACCCCTTTTAGACGTACACAAATTTTAAATTAAAATATAATACGGTAGAAATGTAAAAATGATTAAAATTTGTACACCTACTCGCAGTGTGAGCACATTAAGGTGTGATTTTACTAGTTGGGGATTTCGAGTATAGAAAAAAAACTGTTTTGGGGATTTGTAGGGGAAAAAATATTAGAAATTGGGAATGAAATCTAGAAAAGATCTGGTATCTTTTGTTAACAACACAGTTAACATGGTCGAAATTATATTACAAAATAAAACTGTGCTATCGACAGTAAGTTATTATACGTATACTACAGACCAACAGATGGCGCATGTTATAAAATCTGAAGCTTAACGCTCAACGGCCGTATGAAAACAAAAAGTGTACTTTAACCCTTTATTCAGTAAGAGTGTTTTCTAGCACTTATTACTATACTTGACTTTTTTTACGTAAGAAAATCCTCAGGAAAAATTATATGAAATTCGATATAATTTCTAAATAATAGATAACAATCTTACGACATAATTTTTTGCCTTTACACTTTTGGACTATTATCCCAATAATAAAGAAAAATTCCCCGGGAGTTTTTTTCTCCATTCGTATTTTTACAATTCAATTTATATGGGACACAACCTCACGGGAGTTGATACTATGTATTGTATAAAAAATGAAGCCGTGACCAAAAAAACAAGAAGAGAAGTATCGAAGTAAATAAAAAGATAAATAAATTACTGACAGAAAAGGCTTTTATTACGCATGTTGTGTAACTTAGAATTTTTAATGCGCTGACATTTTTAAACGCACGATACTTGTCGACGAATTAACACGTATTATGCACTTCTGCTTTATTGTATTATGGTGAATTGCTCTCAAATTATACAGTTATAATACAATACCCATACATATGTAAGGTGTGAATTGTATGGATAGTTTTATGGGCTGTTATTACATTGAAGAAAACACTCGCGCTATAATATACCAAATCTTTTATAATTTTATCGTTGTTGCCAAAACAAACGCCTATATTACACGTATTAAAGCAATGTGCCAGCTGAAGAGCATAATCTGCTCCAATTATCATAGTTGCAAGAATAATTTACATTGAATCCTCAAGATAAGATCGAAAGTTAGCAAAAAGGCTAAGCATACAGTGAATGACATTCGTTATGACAATGTCGGTCACTTCCTATTGTATTTGGGTACAAAAGGTGGCACAAAATGGAGCAAATTATAAACAAAAATCACAAACTCAATATGTTTATGCAAAATGTGATTGTGATGTGATTGTGTTGTTTAAATGTCAAAACTTGTTTTTTGATTTCCATCATAAAAAGTGAAATATTACATTGGCTGTTATAAAGTTTTTGGTCTACTTAATTTTATTTAATCTACGATGATTTAAATATTTTAAGAAAGTATAGGTACATACATATGTATGTGTGTATATAGAAGTTTTTTGTTGTAGGAGAAAGAATAATAAATATAGTTTTTTGCAATTCGTGTTAATAAGCATTTAAAGCATTTGTTCTTTGAAATTGTAAACACAGGTACACTTGTGTTTAAAAAACATATGAAATTTGAAATGGACAAGTGATGGACAGCTGCAGAAGAGAAATACTTGAACAAAAATCGCAAGACAATACAGCAAAAAGAAAACAAAAAACAAAAACAAACAAGAAATTAACAGAAGGTGAGTGAGGGCGATTGTTTTCATAGACTCTAACACCTGTAGCAATCAAAAAGGTGATAACCTTCAATTCAAATTTTGAAATAATTTCTAATTCCATAATTTGCAGCATTTGGCATTCCCTTTTTCAGAGTAACGGCCCAGCTTCTCAAAGAAGCCACATTGTGTGTATCAATTTTTAATCCATGAGCGCCGGGATCTATAGTTTAACGTTGCATACGAACCTCAGACTTGAGCAGCTTGTTCATGGCAATCAGTTACTCTCATAACTTTTGCTAGAAGACTGCTAAGAGGTGGTCGCTGAAAGAAATGTTTCTTACAATTTCTTTCATTCAAGATGTCAGAGCTGATGTTTGAATCCGGAGCTCACGGTCTAGTGAGCCAACACACACATACATGTGTATGTACATAAGTAGTATGTGCAACAAACAAGTTGTAAAATTATCTGAAATTATTGTGTGAAAATTTTCTTTATTTTTATAAATTGTAGAGACTTTCGCAAAAAATTTTCGACTTCATTTCTGGAAGACTGCATAAAAGCTTCTTCCACCGAACCCCAAAAGAAAACCCTTTTAATATTCTTTTTGTTTCGTCAGAAACGCTTTAATTAGATCAAAGGTAAATTCTATAAAGAATTTAGATTTTTTTGCAATGAATTTTAATTATTCATTATCAGAGTACAATTATTCTTTTATTATATATATTTATTCTACCATGTTTATCATCCAGTTACATTTATGACATTTATGAATAAACAAAACATTCTAAAATAGAAAAAAATATGAAATATCAACAATCAAGGAAGTAAAATACTTCGGATTATATTTATATTTCGGGAAATGGCAACATTTCACTTAGAACATTTTGATGTATAAGGGCAATTTGTTTGGTTTACAGTGAGTTAAGAAAAGCAAGTTGAAACTCTGGATGTACATACTAAATACTAGAGTACCTCAAAACGTAGCATTCTGTGTAAAACGAAATTAAAAAAACCATGCTGTGCTATGTATCGTTGTATACATTTGTTTATATGCTTGTGAACACTTAGTGTATCATTGTATTCAAGTTGATTACAAAAAAATTCATTGCAGTTAACTTTGATCTAATTAAAGCGTTTCTGACGGAACAAAAATTAATTAAAAAAATTGATCACTTTTTCTGGGGCTCGAACCTGAGTCTTCAGCATCTAATATACAATGCGCTCGCTATGGCGCTGCGCTTTTACCACCTCGGCTACAGTCGTACATATCATTGATGTCGACTAATGTAGATAAGGTGGAATAAAAAGGGGTAAATCAAAATAAATTGTAATTCTGTTTCATCTAAATAAGATGACAATTACAAAAACTGCAATGATTGTGAGAAAAAGAGAATATGATAGACACAGTTGTGTGACTTTACTTCGACTTACTCATACAAGTATATGTACATACTACATGCGTAAAAAGTAATTTGAGTATGTGATTTCTTGAAAAGTATGAGTTAAATAGTTGATTTTTGTCTTGAATATGCACAGGACACAAAGAACTCTGATGAGACTATCGTAGAGACTATTTCTTCACGGACATCATTTCTCCTTTGATTACGAAACAATTCATTGCAGTGAACTTTGATCTAATTAAAGCGTTTCTGGCAAAACAATAATTCAAGTACGTTGTTTCGAAAACGTCTAAAATCACGTAAGAAAAAGAAAAGCACTATTCACAAATAAAAAAAAAAAAATTTGTGTGCGGTTTTGTTCAAAATTATAATTCAAAACTATGAGGTCCCGCCCTCAAAGAAGTCCATCTACAAAGTAACCGCTCCCTGACATTCTACTCTAATCCACCTTAATCTTTGACAACGGTAAACGAATGATCAGGAGAAAAGCGCTACCTATTGGGAAGTAGAAGATAACAGCTACTACATAGCGAAGACACTCACCACACAATCAACATGCAACGATGGGGCAACTGCTATTGATCATTCAAGGGTGAAGGTATAACACTGGCCTTTGAATAAGCAATTCACAGCAATTTGTCTCATTCCTAAGGCGCTTAATAATAAGTAATATAAAAAAATATATGTATATGCACTGTCCTTTCCAAAAATTCCAAGACAATGCACGGCATTTAGTACGGATTTACCCCTGAGTATTGGTCTCAAATACAAAAAAAAAAATGTGTCTTTAATTAATATTTTTATCACTTCATCAACATTAATTTCATTTCTATATTTATATACTTCGTTATCTTTTTCTTTTAAATAAATTTGCTGCTGACAATGAATAATTTTTTTTTGTATTTCTATGCTTCTTCCCAATAATAGGTGAATTGATTTAATGGCATAGGAACCAATACAACTTTTTAAAAATACATAAAAAACAATTGTATAGAATTTTTTCATGAAAATTACCAATAACAAGCATACACTGTTGTAGTCTAAAACAACGATACAAGGGTTTTGTGGATTCGGAAAGTGTCTTCGCATGTTATTGCAAATCGTCTAAGCTGTTGTAGTTTGTTGTGCTGAATACATCACTCGGTGTTACAGGATATACATATTTACTTATATAACTGAAGTTGGTAAAACTAATTAAAAAGATTTCGTATATAATTTTGGGCAGGATTTATTAAACAAATTCACAAATAAACTTAAGTATATTGACTCATCGAGTAATCCCAGCAGAAAATTTTTCAAATTTGGAAGCAATAAATGAAATTGTAAGCAATAATGGAAGCATTATATTGTTTTTTATACATTAAAGCTTCCAAATATGCTACAGAATAAAGTATTATTTTTGATATTTCTATAAAAATCATGCATTATTGATGCGCACGTGTAAGTGTTTGTTTACAATTTCTCCCTTACAAAATAGCCTATTGGTATTTTGATTTTTCACCTTTGCTGGGATTTGAATCTGGGCCGTTTAAGCCCTCGCTAAAAAGTTCTTATCAGAGTTCTTTGTTCTTTATACATATTCATTTTTAAATCAACTATTTAAATCATAATCTATTGAAATTAGATTATAAAAATTATTATTTCTTCTTGTTACATATTCCTTAACGAATGTTAATTCTGATGAGAATATACAATAAATCTACATAACAAAGGTCCAATAGTGATTCCAATTTGGAATTCAGAAAAATTTATAATAATTTTTTTTGTCTGTTTACTTACACAACTGAGTAAAATAATAAAAAGACTTAAGACACACACATGCAATTACGTGTATTAAATAGCAATAAAACAAGTTTGTTTTCTAAGTCTTTTGTTGCTTTTTTTATGGCAACTCTTGTTTTATATATAAAAAATATTTTTTTTTCTTGTTTTTATTAAATATTCGTTTACATTTCTTTACATAATTTTAATTCCTATAAATAATTTCTTTTTCTTGTTTGTTGATTTTTTCTTAATTATCTGTTGCGTGAAATTTATGCACAACATCTATCTGTCTATCTATCTGTCTGTCTGTTTACCAGCATATCTTTCAAATTCATTTCATTTGGCAATGATTTACTAATGAATTCTTTATTACAAGAGTTATTCCATGTTTTATAATATTCGTTATATTCTTGTGAATTTTTTTTTAATTTTTATTTTCAATTAATTTAATAATAATTATAATAATAATACAGAATAACTAAACTGACACAACAACGATATAACAGCAACAGTCAGAATAGTTTTAACAGCAATTTTAATACGACAACCAGCTAATGAATGAAACCTATAATGGCAACAAAATTTTTTATATGTATGTATGTATGTATACAGTTGTGGTATAAATAACAGCAGCATGATACAGTATTAAGTTTGACCCCAAACATTTTAATTAGGCAGACATATTGTGGAAGAAATTGCTGTCCACTTCTATATACGATTAAAACACTAACAAAAATATTTCTGCAAACTTTTAAAAATTTGGTATTTTAGCAGAAAATACCCAGATGCAAACATTTTCTTCTAAAATATTCTGTAATTGTCTTTAGATAAAATGCAAAAATTTAGGGTTTTTAAAACAGGCTGGGTATTGGAATATATAAAATTAAAATTTTTAAAGATAACAGCCATGAAGGTTTTAAATTACAATACGCGTTCATTTTCGTAGCAAAAAAGACCTACATCAAGTTTATAAATTTTTAGCGATAGAGTTTTAACTCTGGAGAGTTACAGAGTAAAGGTGGAAGGACATAACAAGCGTTCTGAGCGCCATGCGTTGCAAGCTTATGTCAAAAAAGGTTGAAATAGTGTATTTTCATACAGCAAGTTAGAAGCAAAGTATGCAACACTGTTAACGCAAGAAAGTTGACCAACTTTTAACTTTTACAAGCGTTGACAGCTGGATGACTGAAAAAACCGATGGATGGCTAACTGTAGTAGAACAGAAAAATATAATTTAAATTTCAAAACCAGGAATGTATTGCTTTTAAATTCTCCTGTTCGTTTTTTTATATACTAAACGGAATATTAATCTCATTTAGTGTATAAGTTTTTGAACATAAGAATTTATAGTTATGATACCCATCTTTGCGAAAAAGTCTCCTGACGAGTTTCTTGAGCAGAGACGAAATGGCCGAGAAACATGCTTATCTTCATAAGCAATATATTTCAATATTAATATTGAATGTATTTGCTTATTGGGCGGACAAAATTGTTTGTTTAAAAACTAAAAATATTTCTCCGGCCTAATGAAAATTCTTATTTTTTTTAATTTTTCAAGTAAAGTTGAAAAATTTGTTGGATAGCCTAAAACCCCTTTGAGTAGATAAAATTTGAAACTTAAATTTGAAGTTTACTTGAAAATAATGCAAGAAATTTCCTAATGAGTCGTCAATCAATGTTATTTTAAATTTTTAATTTTAATGAAATTAATCGTAAATATCAGCAGATTTTGAATGTCATTTTTGAAAAAAGTTTTGCAATAAACGCAGAAATAGTCATTAAGTTTAAATAAAAATTTAATACAAACATACATACATAATTGTCCATTACAACCCTGTGTCAAGGTCACGCCCTAGCTACTCGCAGCACTCATGTTGTGTGTGTTAATTTTTATCCATTAGTACCGGGACCTACAGTTTAAAGTCGACTCCGAACGACAGATTTGAGAAGCTTTTTCATGGCAATCAATTACTCCCAGAAGACTGCTGAGAGGAGTCACCGAAAGAAATATTTTTCATATTTCTTTTTTTTTAAGATGTTATAGTTGAGATTTGAACCCGGCGCTATCGTCTTAGTAAGCTAACACACTAACCACTAGACCACGGCGACGACACAGCAATCTAATATTAAATTTTAATGAGTGTTGCTGTCTTTAATAGGGCCCTCTGGGGCTACAGTAAATGGCTTCTGCTGATACGTCACACCAGGGGCCTGTACTCACCAGTGAATATGGAGTTCACCTAGCTCTGGGTGGCCTGGCACTCGCTAAAGGCAGAGAGTGGTTGATAATTTATTACACCTATCTAATCTTGTACTACGGGCATCAGGAGCCCCCAATTAGCCTGTGCTCCAATGACATTCGGGGAGTGAGGTAAATCGGCCTGATGGCATATATAGTGGTTGTGGTAGTGCTAGATAGAACTCCTCAACAAGGGGGGTACTACTACCCAGGCAGTGGTATGCCGAATTGCTAATCTAATGTCCATTGGTTTTCTTCTGAGCGGCGTGTCTTTGTCATGACCGAGATTAGAAGGCAACGGCTTTGGATGGCGCTGGTCAGACGCGTGTGGTATGTCTTATGACGGGTACGCACTATAAACTAAATCTAGTTGTCTTTAATACCAACAAATTTCCTCAAACGAAGCCCTATCTTTTACTGGAATATAGAAATAAAAAACCAACAATATGTAGTATTGGAAAAGATGTGTGTATGTGCGTGTATTCTTTGCTTTCATAATTTTGCTGCTATTATTTCAATCACAGCTGTATAACATATGTATATCTAAAAGAACAAAGTGTTAAAAGTAAATCAAGAATTGTTATAGTTTTTAAACACATAAAATAAAAAGAAAATTAGAAAATGTAGTGCAAGAAATGCTAGACAGACATGTTTTTGTGAACATGTTTTAGAAATTTCATAACCATAATCAAGTGCTAATCATAAAACACTTGAAAATCTCGTTTAAAACTTTTTCGAGAACAAATAAAATAAATTAAAATTATGCATTATAAATAATAATTAGTTAAAAAGTAAAAAAATAATTAATTATTTTTGTGTCTTTACAAGTAAATTAATATGAAATTAAATAAATGACGTGCTAAAGTACTAAAATAATTCATTTATATATTTTTAAACATTTTCTTGTAATTATTCAAAATTTAGGCATCTAAATACGAGGTTAGCTTGATAATTTCTTATGGCCTGGTTAGCCGAGCGTTGCCGTAGCAGTAATGTATTGTAAAGGACTGTTGGTACGTCTTTCCAGTTATAGAACATTTTGAAAGCTGTCATATATGCATATATTTTTGCCATAAGTATATAAGTTTATTTTTTATCTCAAAAAAGAAATAGACTGATGAGACTTAAAAATGTAGAAATGGTGAACGTGTATTCAAAAATAGTACCAAGGGGATTAAAATGATATCAAAAGCTTATTTCGAATATTCATGTACAAACTAGCTGACTCGGCAAACATTGTTTAGCTTTTAAGTTTTCTTCTTGTCGTAATTTCTGATTATTCGATTGAAAACGACGTGATTCTAGGGGTCCACCAGGCATTTCCCAGTGAACTTCAATGTACTGTAATGGCTGTACACAACTCCTATCGGGCCAATTTGAGTGGAAGAATGCAAGCTGTAGTCGAATGTGCAATCATAATCACACGATACTCGATGCAAATCAACACTTCTTCTTAAGTTTTGATTTCAATTTTCACTGTTAACTAAGCCGTGTTTGTGATACACGAACTTGTGCCGCACTAACACGGTGCTGTTCTTGTAAGATTTCTTCTTCATCCAATATAAATTATTTGGCGATATTACGAACTCTAATTAGTTATTGGATCCGTTATTTTCAATCTGAAAATTTTTCTTTAGATTCCAAATCAGCAACTTCAAATACCGATTTTCGTCCTTATACACTGATTCCTTATAATTTTGGCCAGAAAATGTGGTCATTTTACATTTAGTACACAAGTCTGAACAACACAAGGTGTATACCACTCCATCTACTGGCATTGCCGAAACCACCATTTGAAATAATGTTCGTTTTTAATGTGTCACAAAAGATAATTGTCACACAAATTTGTTGTTGCAAACGATTATAAAAGAAAATAAAAATTTTTCAAAATTTCTGCAATTATTTTGGGTGTTCTTCTTGTTTGGCCGGAGTCCAAATTGGTGCAAATCAATGAAATCTGTCCAAGTGTTCTTGAGTTATAACCCAGCGGGAAAAGATTAATTACCTTATTTTATAATCAATTAAATAATATATTACTTCTGGATATATTACTTTTGGAATTGAGAAGGTAATTTAATGTGACACACAAGTAAATATTGATTACCATGTGTATTCCCACATCTATGAAGAAACAAGTTATTGTTTGTTGGTTTTTGTCTTTTTCGTATATTTTACTGAAAAAGCCGTTATTTTGGTTTTTTTCTATTTTACATATTTATCAATCATGTACATTCCCACATATATAGAAGAAAGAACTTACTGATTCGGGGTACATTTGTTTGTGGATTTTATTTTATTTTTTTATAGTAAAAAATCCGTAATTTTTTACGCAAAAAAAGAACTTATTTTATTAAAAATACAGTTTATGTTTAAATGTGCAGAAGTGCAGACACAAATTAATATTTAAGATTAATTAGTATGTATATTAGTAGCTATTCGGGAATTCTTATTTGACAGTTCACAATTTTTGTCACATATAGCTTATCGTATCATTTTTATATTTATTTTAAAACGTAAATGTTTGCAAAATGTTTTTAATATGAACATGATAAAGTTAGGAGTTTATTAATACAATAAAAGGGTAGATAATGCTTTAAAATGGTAGATAGGGAAACAAATATTTCCGAATAGCTACTATTATTTTATTTTTAATGGGGGAAATTAATTTATTAGTCATAATTAAATGGATAATATAATATATTATAAATACATTAATAATATAATGCATTACAAATAATGCATCACAGAATTTATTTCTTCAAATTATTAATAAATAATTACTTTATGCATTACAAATAATACATTCTAATACTTATTACGGGGGGGACATTAAAAGAATTTATTACTTTCGTAGGACATAATCTGTGTTAAGGGTAATGGTTTCTTTAGTATTCAATAGATTATACATTCCTTGTATTACCTTCTCGATTCTCATTGATTACCATTTCGCGCTGGGTTCGTAAAGTGCAAACTTTTTTCTTAATAATTGATATTGTAAATGAGAGATATTTTGCAGTTGACAGCTTTGCCAGACCGGCGGTTTTAGAAGCAAAAAAAATAAATATCCACACAATAGAAACCTGAAATCAGTTTTACAATACTTATACTATTCAATTACAGAAATCCCACGAACTGTGCGGTTTCTGACTGCGCGGTTTCGGACTTGCGCGTTTTTATTTTTACCACCAAAATTTCGCATTGCGCGGCAAAATTTTCGCAGCAGCGCGGTTTTTTTTTGAGTACATATTACATATTTCGTGCAAAATATTGTGATTGTGTGTGTAGCACAAATAAACCAAGTTTAACTTACGCACCCCTGTTACTATTAAGCAATCACTATTAACAAGTTTTTTTACAAAACCATTGGAGGAAAATAGAACACATTCATCAGAAGGTGAAAATTAACTTATTTAAAGATTTTTTTAAATTAAATATTTACATTTTAATTATGTACATACTATGTACAATGAACTGATTTCAAGATTATTTTTGTTTAATTTTTATGAATTAATTTATAATTTTTATTTTTGGTTTATGTTAATGTTTAACTTTATGTTAATATTGAATAAAGTCTTTTTTTAGTTATTTACTTGGTTTAAATTTAAAATTTTCATGATCATTTTAGGATTTGGAACGTATCCCCCTAATTTCATACAAAATAGGGTTCACAGCGCGCTATTTTTTCAGAACGTATCTACCGCGCAGTTCGAGGGATTACTGTACATATATTTGACAAAACCCAACAGTAATATATGTATGTTTGTATCAAAATGCAACGATTGTGGTCACCCAATACTCGCCTAAGAAAAAAATACAAAAGGATTTAGTTTTAGTTTAGGATTAATTTTTTTCTCATTTAAGTCTTTTTGAACAAATTTTGTATTTATGACCACAAATATTGGTCATTTTAAACAATATGGCTTTAAAATATTATTTTTTGTTCAAGTTGAAAAAATAAAAACAAATCGTAAAAATGTTTTATTAGTTTGCGGTAGGTCCTTAAAAATATTCTTATTTTTTTTTTTTGAACAAATAATAGAAATTTCATAATTTTCCATTGACTTTTATATTTAAAGAGGCGTTAAAAATGCGGCCTTATTTTTAATTTTAATAATTTATTTTTAATTTTCTTTTTCTTTCGTCTCAAATACATATTTTAGTGTCTCTTGTTTTGTGTGTGGAGATAGAATTCATAAAGAATTTATGGCTTTTCAATTAACACCTTTTATTGTTTCCGATTTGTAGGCAGTTGCCTTTTATTTTTCTCTTTTTGTTGCCTAAAGATCTTTGAAGGGTTTTCTATTTCTTTTGAAAGTGTATTAAATTGTTGAAATTTTTATGAACTGTTGATCCTTTTATGCAATCATTTGTTTTGCGGTTATAATGAAAATTTATTGCTGTAAACATGTGATCAACAAAAGTCCATTGTTATCAAAGAAATTCTAAAACAAGGTCAACACCGACAAATAAAACAAAATGTATTGTGTAATTAATACACAATTTGAATTTGCCTCCATTTTTTGAGAAAGTTGTTGACAATCCTGAAAAAAATAAGATAATAAATAGCTGTAATTTTGGAGTTAGTAAAAATAGAAGTGTTATAAGATATAAAAGTCTGTTTTTATAAATTTTGTACATGTGATTTAAATAGTGTTCTACCATCTCCAACAGTAACACTTCATGGGTGAATATATTATTCGCCAATCACACGTCGGTTCTCCAAATTAACAAAGCCCTTGACTTTAAAATGTGCTTCATGGCTTTTATTTTAGGAGACCAGTACTCAGTGGATAACCCCTACTCATGGAGTGTATTGTACTAGTGTTAGGAAAATATATGATGAGGAGGAGGAAAAATTGATATTTGATTTGAATTTGTTCATATCGTAATGAACAGGAAAAACATTCGCAGAAAGATTGTTCCATAAACGAACAGTTCGGCCAACGAACGAATTCTCTCACTAATGCATTGTGCTATTCATTGAACAATCAACTACAAAAGGATGTACTCTGTGAGAGGTACGAGTAGTACGTAGAAATTGTGATTATTTTGCTTGAAAAATCAGCATCTACTCATTGAGGATTAATAGTCCATTTCACGAACTCCAAGAACTGCTTTAGTGGACCAAAGATCTTGCGAAGAACTTTTCTCTCAAACACTCCCAGGACCGCTGCATCGGCACAAGACAGCGTCCAGGCTTCCGCACCATAGAGAAGCACCGGAAGAATAAGCGACTTGTAGAGTGTTAACTTCGTCGCACGAGAGAGGTCTCTGTTGCTAAACTGCCTACCGAGACCGTAGTAGCACCTGATGGCCACTGTAATTCTTCGCTCGATCTCCAGACTGGCATACATTGCAAAATCTATGCATACATAATTGGCCATTACAACCCTGTCACAGGGTTACGCCCTAGCTTCTCGCAGCACCCATGTTGTGTGTGTTAACTTTTATTCATGAGTACCGGGACATACAGTTTAAATTAGAATCCGAGCGACAGACTTGAGAAGCTTCTTCATGGCAATCAGTTACTCTCAGACCTTTTACCAGAAGACTGCTAAGAGTTGGTCGATGAAAGAAATATTTTTTCAATTTCTTTTTTTAAGATGTCAGAGTTGGGGTTTGCGCCAGGGGCTCATTTCTTAGTAAGCCAACACACTAACCACTAGACCACTGCGACTACAAAGAAAAAGATATTGGATTATGTCTCAGGTTTACAACTTGTTCATGCGGGATCCAGGTAGTTCACTCTTTTATATTCCATACATTTACTAAAAAATGTTTAATGTAGTTGGCCTTACACCCTTATAAGCCCTTCCAAACGTAACAAATGTGGCCTGATTTGAATTTGAAAAAAAAAACATTAAATCGTTTAACCAATTAGTTTTAGTTTTTTAGTTACAAAGACTTGAAATAATAAAATCAACAAAAATTATTTCCAAATCAAAAAAAAAAAAAAAAAGAAAAATGCAATTGCATGCCTACTTGAGCAAATAAATTGTCGGAATGCATTATTCTTTTTATGTGTAATTTTATTTTACAAAATTTTTTTATTTCTACAATAAATTGTAATTTTTTGAGTGTTTGACAATAGACACCACAATTTAATCACATCACATGCATCGCTAATAAAATCATGAATAAATTGCCTACAATTTGTCGCCAGTACTTGATTGTCTTTTTACATTCTACACCGCCTGAAGAGGTATTAGATTTGCATTGATGGGTTAACAGCCCTTTTTAAATTTACCGTAAGATCCAAAATCATTTTCATCAATCTATGTGAATAATTTTAAAGATATTTAATAACAACTTAATATACCCACATATATACTTGTTGTCTAAAATTGAACATACACTCAGGGAAAAAAGTAAAGAAAACTACCGAAATTGATACCATTTGGTATTGAAATTGATTTAAGTTCGTTTGTGCTTACTTCGTTAATGGTTGGTATCAATATTTCAATAACAAGTCGTTATCACCTTATTTATTGATTTGGTACCGAAAGTTAACGAAATCGTTCACTAATCGTTCTTAATTTGAAACCATGGGTTACTTTTTCCCTCTGTATATGTATTTACAATAGTAGTATAATCATTCATTCATAAAACGAGGTACTAGAGTTTTCGACTCGTAGATTTATTAAACAGCCCTCTATTGGACCAGGATTCCTACAATATCCGCTCCCCCTGTCTATTCCCTTTGACAAACTTTAAAATGTCCGCCAGTAGCACCTCCAAGTATTCCCTTCCTGATAAATGATAATCACCAATGTACCTCTTTCTTCTGTGTATCAATGCTGCACAATTACCGAGTATGTGATCTGATCTTATCTGCACTTATCGCTTGAAGCGATTCCTATCCTATTTAAAAGTCCATTGAGTCTGCAGTGGCCGGTTAAAAATCCCTCCAATATTCTAAGATTATCCTTAGAGAATTTATTATGTTTTATCCTTCATAGGCATTTTTCGATATGCCACCCTCTTTGAAAATATAAATGCGAATATCAGAGAAAAATGTAATATTTTATTAAATAAAGTATTGTTTATACATACATACATGCATACATACATACATACGTAATTAGCCATTACAACCCTTTTGCAGAGTTTCGGCCATATTGTATGCGCCAATTTTTATTCAGGAATGATATAGTTTAACTTCGAATCCGCACCAGAGACTTGAGAAGCGTATTTATGATAATCAGTTACTCTCACAGCTTTTGAATATATGAAAATGTTCTTGTGGACTTTCATTTACTCGTAATTGAACTGACTGAACTTTTCTGGATTTTCTTCGCCAAGTATCGTAAGAGTCTAGGAATCTTGGGGATTCCTCGCCAGTCCTTGTGCAGACTTATAGCGGTGTATACGGGCCACTGGCTGATCGGTAAATACCCAGAGGGGTTGGGTCTGCCCTTTAATCCGCACTGTAGAAGTAGACTTTAGATAATTTTCTTTGTGATTGCCCAGGTCTGGCAGTCAGACATTTGGAGTTTTTGGGGTTAATTTTTTCGATAGCTTGGCGCTGTGTGCGAACCTAGACCCCCTTACTTTACTCCAAATTATAGACAGCTTTAGTTGGCTGTAGTTCTTTTCCTATCTTGTGTGATTTCAGTTTGGTCCTGAAATCGTTTCAAAACGGCACCTTGTGCTAATTGTAGTTGATCACGTTTTTGATTAACTAGCCATTTGACTTACCTACCTATCCTATTGATAATAGCCTTGAACTCCAGATATCCTTTGGCTTTTTTTTATTTCATAGACTTGTTTAATCCGCATTTCCTAGAAAATTAAGGCTATATAAGTTTAAATTTTCACAATTGACGATAAACCAGTATGCGATGCCTAAAACTATCTAAAATTTTCATTCCAAATAATGAAGAAGTTTGTCAAGTGTATCGTTTGGATTCGATGTAAAACTGTGGGTCTCGGTACTCATGGAAAAAAATTGACCCACACAATATGGGTGCTGTTAGAAGCTAAGCAGTAACACTGAAAAACGGTTTTAATGGCCATGTATGTATGTACATATGTTGGTGTTTATAAATGCGTTATTTCTCTGTTCATAATTGTATATATAAACATATAAATATATAGATTTGTGAACTAATAGTTCGTCTTGCATAAGATTTTTTGCAAGATGTATATCATGACTTGTCATCACCATATTTACTAGTTTTAATACTTCAAACATGTAATTCTTTACTAAAACTGATGGTAAACAGATTTGAAATGATTTAAGAGACATACATGTACGGAAAAATTAAAGGATTTTTTTTTTAGAAAAAATATAAAACAGATAACAATTACTTAGTAACGAAGACACTTTCTAAACAAAATTTAAAAGCACCTATACTTTTAAAATATACGATTTTTTTAAGCACAAATGTTCGAAATTTTCCATTCTTTAAAATTTTTTATTGCTTAATATATGACGTAAAGAAAATAATTGTTCACATATTTTAAAGATGGTTAATAAAATATTGCTTTATAAGTGTTTTTAAATGAGTCCATCAAATATGAACTTCATTTTATCAAATAATTTAAGTAATTCTTTTTTTCTTTTTGTTAACATTTAAAACTTAAACATGAAACAACAAATAATGAATGAAAACCGTCAGAAAATATCTTAAAAAATAATAAAATAAACCGCAAAACCAACCATTTTTGTTTAAGTAGCTGGAAAACATAAAATTTAAAAAAAATCAAACAAAAAAAAAAATCAATCTAAACCGGAAGTCGTAAATCAAAATTTTTGTATCAACAAAAATATATTTTTTTTCTTTTTATAAAAAAAGTGATTGTTGAGTTTGTTGTTGTTGTTTTATTTTTTTAAATTGTTACAAAAAAAAAAAGTGGAAAAAAGTTTTTTTGAAACATGCAAGCGCATTGGTGTGCTGACCAATTTCAGTTAAGACGACAGCTATAATAATAGAGACCACTTTTGCCGACATTCTGTTTTTCTACTCTGTATTTTAGATATTCAAACATACTCCTCTTTCTATATTAAATGCGTACATCATATAAACATATTTACACACATTTAAACATAATATGAACACATGCATACATGTATTGAGTCCAACTTCCCCATGTTTTTAACAAATCTAGTTGTTATTATATTTTTTTTTTTGCTTTGTTTTGTTTTTATTATTGTTGTAGTTGGGGTCTCAATCCAAAAGAATTAAAAGAAATAGTGATAGAATAAGTAACTGAAATACATACATACTTTTGTAATCAAAGGAACTAAAAATATTGGGCATGAGGAAAAGTAATTTCTTACAGATGTTAATTTAAACAAAATTTCAAATGCTAATTAAAAGATTACGAGCATGTTTGTACAAAATACTTTACAGAAACCAAAGGAAAACATAATGTATACTTTGACGTCTTTATAGTACTTATTTCTATTGTTTGAAATGCTTTTGACCTAAAAATGAAAACAAAAGCTAGTTTATTATAATTATTTTATTTTTAAATATAAACTTCTTAAACTTCAACTTACTTAGTCCAACGTTTTTTTTTAGCAATTCTATTCTTTGATTAAAATAATTTTCATAAAGCTCCTTAAAACAATCCATTACACGATTGTCATTTGCCATTGCTTTCTTATTCCGGGTAAAATGATTGTTAGCAAAGAATTTTTTTAGATTTGCGAATAGGTACAAATCAATGAGAGCTAAGTTAGGATAGTATGACATATGATCAAACAATTTCTACTTCAATTCGTTATAGAATTTTGCCATTGTGTCCATGCGTGCCTTCATAAACAATTATATTTTCAATTAAATTGATTCAAAAGGTTTCAATAATATTCTGAATTTAGTGTTCTACATTTTTGAAGATAATCGATCAATAAATCCCGATTAAATTACGAATATTTTTACCTTCTTTTTGTACTCTTCAATCAGCTTCTTCAGCCCATTATTTGAATTGTTTTTATTTATTTTTTGTCTCTGCTGTATAATCCATATTTCTTCAAGAGTTACGAACAATACTTAACATCCCTTTTATTTCGATTAAATCGATTCAAACAAGTTAAAAAATTTTCATTTCAATGCGTTTCTGGTCATCTGTTAACAAATGAGGCACCCATCTTGCAGAAAGTTTTTCATCTGTAAGTCTTTATCACTTCAGATGTCAATGGTTTCTAGCGTTGTTGCAGTTTTATGACATCTACTTTATTGTTGATCTTAAATGCTTGCACGACAACGTTTAAATTTAGTAACCCAATTTTTTACTGGTGCCCAGGAATTAGCACTTGAACTTATCAAATTCACTATATCCTTATGAATTTCTTATACCGATAAAACTTGTAGACATCTTAAAAAAAAGAAATATGAAAAAAAAAATTTCTTTCGGCGACTACCTCTCAGTAGTCTTCTGGCAAAAGCTCTGAGAGTAATTAATTGCCATAAACAAGCTTCTCAAGTCTGTCGTTCGGAGTCGACATTAAACTGAAGGTCCCGGTACTCATGGATAAAAATTTACACACACAACATGAGTGCTACGAGAAGCTAGGCCGTAATCCTGACACAGGGTTGTAAAGGCCAGTTATGTATGTATGTATGATAAAACTTTCCTGTGCACTAATCAATGGTGCACATTTTTAGTAGTCTAGTATGAAGTGTGTTGGATTACTAGACAAGAGCTCCGGGTTTAAAATCCAGCTCTAACATCTTGTATGTATGTATTATATCGAATGAGTTGCCAAATTTAAATGAAATTTAGCACGTGTTCACCTGACGGATTGAAGTTTCCATTACACAAAAATTTTTGCTATTTACACCACCAGGTCTATATCAGGGTAAGAAAATTTTGCACTGCACTCGTATTATCCCTGATAAGCAGTAGTGTTCTAGTTATAAATAGAAAAAAAAAACTACAGGGTGAAAATTCTCCATTCATACAACAAAAATAACACCTAATAATTAACAGCAAATAGAAAAAAATATACATTGTTGTACAAATGTGTAATACTTCTATCCATTTAGATCATTTGGTTGCTGTTTGTTAATATTTTAAACGAATCTGATTGAAAATAATTAGAGTATGACGTGGTATAGAGCGTGGCAATACAGTCTAGCTTCTAATCTCCATGAACACAAGAAAAAAAAAATTGGTTTAAGTATACTTCCCTAACTCACAAGCAAATGTGTCCGTTTTAATGGCGTATAAATAATCCGTTAATTCTAAATTTATGGGTTTAGAAATTATTGAGCAGCAGAGTGTGGCTTCCATGATATTGGCCTATTAGATTCAACGATTATCGCGCCTATATTTTGGAAATTTAAATATTAAACATCGTCAAAACAAAGGTCTTTAATGAAATTTTTATTGAGTCACTTAGGGATTATTGAGTCCAAAGGATTAGATAAATTGGTCTTAGTCCCTCCGCTCGTAATAATTAGTATGCAATATTAATATTGCATTGTAATTTAATTGAATTTTAAAATATTTATTAAATTTATTTTCAAATCAAATTTTTTTATTGATATCATAAATTTGGGTGTTGATTCGAATTTTAATTTATATATTTTTCTATGCATAGATTAGATTATAATCAAACAAAGAAAATACTATTGAGAGTCCTGAAATATACTGAATTTAGAATCACTAGTTAAAGCACACAAAACGAAACGAGTTTATGCTGAAAAATTAAACGTTTAAAAAAAATTTATGAAAGTTTTACGATGTTTTCTTTTCTATAAAAAAATGTTGCGTCTTTTTATTCTTACCTTGTCAAAGAAAGGCATATTTTTTAATTATGCTTAGAAGCAATTGTTAAAGCTGAATTTATATCTACTTATATATAATATTATAATAAAATTATACGTTGTTTTGTAGAAAAGAAATGCCATTAGAATTTATTAACTGATCTTAGAAAAACGAAAATCATAAAATTTAAATTATTACCACATTTTTAAAGAGACATACATATTTCAAGGAAATTTTGTTATGCAATAATCTTATAAAACCACATGTGGTTCAATTGACTTAAGAAAATATGTAAACAAATAAAACAACATTCAAACAATATTTTTAAAAGAGTAATTGAGGGAAAAATCCATTGTGCAACAAATTAATAAACACTCTTCATATTGTGTTACCGAAGTGTCATATGGTTAATATTTGAATACCATTGTTTTACGCGACTTTAAGGGAATTTTTGTATGAGTCAATAGCTTAAGCCAATAAAAAATATAGCAACAAATTATATAAATCCCTTATACAACAACAACAGGATAAAGCCAAAATTGTTTGTTTATTTAAGACGACTTAGGTGAAGTTTAATACTAATGATGTGATATCATACAAGTTTTAGAACACTACGTGTGAGTAGTAAGTGTTATTTTTTATTTAAAAAATAAACATAAATTCCGTTTCATTAAACTGCTTAAAGTGTAGTCACAGCACAGATTTTGTATGCCTTGTAGTCTGAACTCCATGACGCCAGCTTAATGATGAAACCGAACTGGGGCATGACGTTTTTTCCATACAAATTGACACATAAAAACGCTGGAGAATGCAGTCGTGTAGTAGAATATATTTTATTTGACACTGTCATAATGTCATACAACATAATGTTCTAGAATATCATAGCCAACATAATTGTGGGCGGCAGCTAGGCTTGCCAGACCTAATGTTGCCTTCTTGACATTTATAAAAAAAATTCTTGATTAAAAAAAAAAAAAAAAACTTGACATTCAAAACATAAAAAATTTTTGTAATAATATTTTATTTCCTTTATTGTTCCTACACATTTTTCGAAAAAAAAAGACCATATTTAATCGTTGTATAAATTATCACTATGGAAGAGATGACAAAGAATTTTAGTTAAAACGAACCTTTTTAATATTTAAGCAAGAAACTTTTTTAAATACAGAGTCTTCTGCAAAATCATACCGTTGGTCTAAATAACTCTTTGCTCTGTTTAAAAAATTATTAGCTGCGTACTTAATGCAATAATTTTTTCGGGAGAGAGGGTTTTCAATATTGTAGCTTTACTTCCATGAATGACAAATTTACAAACAAATAAATGTAAAATGCTTTTCGTTGATATTACACTTATATGCTTAACACATACATACATACATATGCATATAATTGGCTATTACAACCCTGTATCAGGGTTACGGCCGAGCTTCTCGCAGCAGTCATGTTGTGTGTGTCAAGTTTTAATCTTGAGTACCGGGACCTACAGTCTAATGTCGACTCCGAACAACAGATTTCTGAGCTTTTTCATGGCAATCAAGTACTCCCAGAGCTTTTGCCACAAGACTGTTGGGAGGTTGTTGCTGAAAAAAATAATTTGTTCATATTTCTTTTTTTTTCAAGATGTCATAGCTGAGATTTGAACCCAGCGCTATCGTCTTAGTAAGATAGAACACTAACCACTAGACAACGGCGACTATATGTTTAATATCTTATACAAAACTTATAGAATTAGGTTTAAAAAATCATGACAAAACACATTTTTTCTTGATTCATGACAAGCATTAAAAATTATTGTAAATCAAGCTAAATCAAGATCACGTGGCAAGCCTAGGAGCAGCCTCCTAGACTTTGATTAAGCACACTGTAATAGTATCTAACTTTTTGCATTTTAATATTCTCATCAAGGATTTGTCCAAACAATTGGGTTTTATGTAGGCATGATATTATAAAACAATAAAAATTATATATATAAAACTGACATTAACGAAATTGCTTTTTCTCTAACCCATACCTATTAAGTTATAATCACTTAACTTAAAACAACTTGTTTATATACAAAACAGACTTAAAAATACGTCCTAAAGTTAAAGTGAAAATTTGATATTAAAAACGCAGAAAACATCTCCACCAATTATGTATCAAAAAATAAAAAATACATATATTATAAATAAAAAAAGAACTCAAACTCTAACAAACATTTGACAAGCCTTCTTTTTTCCTTTGTTCAGGTATTTAAAACATAAGTGTTTTTTTAGATTTTTTCTTCTTATTTTCCAAACATATTTTTCCTGTTTTTATGCTTTTCTTAAAGAAACGGATGTGCATGAGACGCCATCGTTGAAATATTTTTTTCTTGCTTTTTTCAACATCTTTGTTGGCATTTGTAGAGAAACAGGGTTGGTATGAGTAGTGTTGTGATTTTTGTTTTCTACAGTGAAAATTAAAAATATACAAAATGTAGAAAACAAAAAATAAATTTATAAATGCGATCTTCCGCTTGCTGTTTGTGGAAGGTTAGGATTTTAGAAAATAGAATAAAAAACAATAAGAAAAATGTTTTTGATGGAATCTAATACAGAGTTGGATAAGCTAGAAAACAAAGAAAGTTTATTAAAAAAGGAAAATATTTTCAGAACACAAACATAACTTGTTTAATATACATAATTTATGAAATGTATTGCTTTGGCCATTTCGTCTCTGCTTAAGAGACTCGTCAGGAGACTTTTTCCCAAAGGTGATAAGCAAAAATACAAATACTTATATTCACAACCAACTTTTCATATTGGGCTGCTTGTAAAGGTTTCCCAGCCCTATTTTTAATAAAAATAATTTGGTCTTAATTAAAAAAAAAAAGAAAAAGGAAGAAAACAGAATTCTGTTTCCCTTTTCATTTGATTGAATGTTGTTGCTGTTGTGTCTTTATCAATCAACAAACCAACCCATCAAACAGCCAACCTGTTTTATATCTTCCACTTGTTCATGGACAAAATGAATGCTGCTGATGTTGACTGCTGTTTCGTGTCATTTATGAAGTCAAATAGTTGATGAGATCATGTGGAGTATTATAAGAAAATTTATAAAAATGGAAAATAGAAAAATCGCATCTATTAAATCAGATTCTTTTCATATGATAATGATTGTCGTGATATTGAAAAAACGCGTGTTTCCTTGTCTTTGCCACACGCAATAGTAATTTTGTATTGTGTGTTTATTTTTAAAAATTACAAACGAAATAAAAAGAGAAACAATAAAAAATAGAAAAAGAATTAAGTCCGTTTTTTATTAAAAAAAAAATTTAATGACTTACAAAAGACATTTTATTTTCTATTTAAATATTTTTTTTATTTTCTACTAATGATTCATTTGCTTTCTATAAGTACTTATACTGTCTTCAGGGTGAATTTCATTTTTAATGAATAAAATTGGTTTTGGTGTACTTTTAAGTGATATTCTATTCCTCAGATGAGGAATTAGTGATGTTATTTAGAGATTCCTTTATGTAATTTAAAAAAGAACCTGCAACACTGTTTGTTTGTGTAATACAACATAAAATAATAATTATTAATGACGTATTATATCACACATTTACAAACATAATGATGTAGTTGCAATATATTATTGAAACATTCTTGTTTGTGTAGCTTTAAATGAAAATGTTTAACAAAATTTTTTCTTCCTCCATCATTACATATATTTTTTGATTCAGTTTCAATCTCATCAAATAGCTCATAAACATCACAGTCTTAAAAATTGTTTGATGAAACTTATACTAATAGTTTCGATTATTTTCCATAAAATACAATATCTGAAATTGATTTCTTGTCCTCCTGACAAATACTTGTACAATAACTTTGTCTCAAATAACTCACCCAACTGATCGAAAATCCCGAACGTAAGTATTATGAAAATCTTGGACTCTGAATCTAATTTAGAAAACCTCCAAGTTCTCTAAACATAATTGATATCAGCAGCCATAAAAATTTGAAACCTCTTGAACAGATTCAGAAGAGCGTTTCAAGGCTCTTTTTAATTTTCAATAAAAGTACTACCTTTTAATATTTCCATTCGTTATCTTAGTAGCCAATAAATTTAAAAATGAATACATACTTCATATTTAAGACGATCCGTGTGATGAATAATTAATTACTTGAAATGAAACACAAACAAAAGACTTAAGAAAAATGTGCTTTTCAAAAAGCGGCCGCTGGTACTCAATTAAATATTTTCTATACACAGAAAAAAATTTTGTTGAAATAATTTCAATTAACATATTAATTAGTATTAGTTCAATATTTCCAATTAAATTTTTAATTAATACAATTAATTAATAATAAAAATGGTATGATTACTTTTTAATTTAAAATTCGAATAAATATTGTTATTGACATAATTTAAATAAATGTTTAGCATTAAAATATAAAGAAGACATATTTTATATACATATATTTACAAGTAGTCGCCGTGGTCTAGTAGTTAGTGTGTTGGCTTACTAAGACATGAGCCCTGGGTTCGACTCCAGGCTCTGACATCTTCAAAAAAAGAAATATGAAAAAAATATTTCTTTCTGCGACTACCTCTCAGCAGTCTTCTGGAAAAAGCTCTGAGAGTAATTAATTGCCATGAACAAGCTTCTCAAGTCTGTCGTTCGGAGTCGAAATTAAACTGTAGGTCCCGGTACTCATGGATAAAAATTTACACACACAACATGAGTGCTGCAAGAAGCTAGGCCGTAATCCTGACACAGGGTTGTAAAGGCCAGTTATGTTATGTTATGTTACGTAAGGTATCGTAGGTACTAGTACTGATGGGTAAAAATTGATGCTAACAATACGGTTGCTGTGATAAGCTAGGCCGTAACATTGAAGAAGGCTTGTAACGGCCAATTATGTATGTATGTATGAAACAGCTTTTTGTATAATAGAAAACTTCATGGTTAACAATTTTTTAATTACTTTTAATAAAAACATAAATATTTGAAATAAAAGGCTTCACTTTGTAAATATGGTCTGCAATTAATTTGCAAAGGGAAATGTTTTTGCCAAAACTCTACTGAAATGTTAACCTCTTAAAGCCGTTGTATTTAATATCCAAAACTTTTAACAGATTTTATAACTGATTTTTGATTTTAAATCACGAAAAAGTTCTTTGTACGATGTATTTGTTCATTTTTAAAAATTATATGACAATTTATTATTTTTGCAAAAACTCCTCAATTCTATTATTAGCGGTAAGAACTTTTCGTTGTAAAAGTCTTTGCAAGTCTAGAAAATATAGTAAAACTAGCGTATCTGTCTTAATTTTGTTACTGTTTAACGTGATTTGCTGTATATGCAAGACATTTACAATGAAGAGTGATTATCGCTATTATATTGTTTATATTAAGCAACTCTTGTACCAATTACATTACACTAATTAAAAAAAAGGTATTACACTAAATTAAAATTTTTTTAATTTCAATATTATTAAAATTTTTTTTCACGAGACTCAAAATACACTACATGAGTTATTGTACTATTATTAGAAAAATACATTATGATTAGGGGGAAAAAGCAGTTGTTTGTGGATATTTGATTTGAATCTATTCGTAACGTAATTGGTAGGAAAAGTATTCGCCGGCAGATTGTTCCGTAATAAATTAAAATTTTTTAATTTCAATGTTATTACAATTCAATATGAAAATTGATACGTTCCCAACTACAACTATGATTTAGTACAAATCAGTTTTATTAATACCAAAATTAGTTCAATATTTACAAGATAAAAATACTGTTACTTTACAAAAATGAAGTCGTTATTTATGGTACAATATTTTATTTTCATTTTTTTTAAACTTTAATTCCCACAAATATTACACGCAACTCATTACTTGAAACCACTTACTGTGCCAACTAATGAAATCAATTAAATCGTTAAAAGAAAATCGTTAAACACAAATGACTTGGCGAATATAAACGTTTGTTTTTTTGTTCATTCATTTAATTTTTCGCAATTAATTTTAGCATTAAAAACCCTGAGAACATTTTTAACAAAGGTGTTGCGAAAATATTGTTTCTCTTTTTTATTTCTCTTAAACTTGAAATTGATTAAAATTTATGGTGATTTTGATCTTTGCCTTCATTTTGCCAACGTTCCATTTTTCAACTTTAATTTTATAAGGTGATGAAAAGTATAAATTGATGATGATACATAATAATGTACGAGTATGACAATGTATGTATAAGAGAATATCAATATTTTCAATCACCATAAAAGTTTTATTAATTGTTGCTGTTGTTTGTTGGCTTGAGGAAGCAAGGAATATTGATAAATGAATGAATGAATGGATGAACAAATTAAATTCACTTTAAATTAAATAAAATTAATGCTACTGTTTAATTGATTTTTATTTTATACATTTTTTTTCTTTTTAAATGAGGCGATTGTAAGATAAGATTTAGAGCATAATAATTAATTTTATTTTGTTGATGGTGATTATATATTTCAGATGTTTTTTTTTTTGGGGTTAAAAGAAATATTAATTTTTATGTTTTATTTATTAGATTGTTATGACTTGAAGGCGAGTATTGTTAAACACAAAAATATGTTTGTTAGTCCTAGTCTTATAAAGAGGGAAATTATGTGCATAAGAGTACATCATATTCACTAGCTTTTAGAAAAGGCATTTATTTTCTTAAATAGCCTTTATTTTTTCTAACTTTAATGCTTAGAAACACGTGTTGAATGAAACATTGATTCAGTTGGAATTACAACAAAATTATGATGAAGTCCATTTCTAGCAGAAGTGACTTTGAGCAAAATTGTGAAATTTTAAATGATAACTAGACTCCAGCGTATAAATCAGATAGACTTTTGCCGATGTTGTAAATTATATAGGTTATTAAAGCCCTTAGAATTTGTGGCTTATTGGCATAGCTCTATGACTCAAAAAAGTCCCTTGATAAAAATGTCTAATGACATAGTGGTTAGAGTGCTCCCACAGAAACTCAAACGATCCAGGTTCAAATCCCAGTGAAGAAGAAATATTAAAAAATAAATGTGCGGTTTTATGAAAATTATAACTTAAAAATAAGAGGTTCTCCCCTCCCCCTACAAGTAGTTCATCTCCAAGAAACCGCTCCCTGACAGTTTATTTTACCAATAAACGATGGATCAGTGGCCCTATTCTGTAATTCTCGTAAGCTAAAATGCTAAAATTTTGAATTTTTGAAACAGGCTGGGCCTTAGAATATATAAAATTAAAGAGTTTACAGGTAATAGGCATGAAGTTTTTATACCACAATACGCGTTCAGGAATTGTATTCGTAACTAAAAAGTCCTAAATCAAATTTATAAATTTTTAGCGATAGAGTTTTAGCTTAGGAGAATTACAGAATAAGGCCTCAATAGTATAGCTCCACCCTTTGGAAGCACAACAGCTAATCACTTATGGCGTTTTCGTTTCTACCAAAAAATGTTGCCTTTCATAAATTTTTCTTCCTCATCTTGACAAAATATTCCTTTTTAAAAAAACTATCCTTTAGAGCAACAATTAAAAATTTCGATTAAAATAAAACGGAATCAAAAAATAATGTATAACATCCTATTTCTGTATAATATAATAATAAAATGTTACACATTTTTGTAGAAACGAAAACGCCATTAGTGTGTTGCTCACACAGTATCTTCGGCGTAAATTCAAAAAATTTAAATTAAAATGACGAGCGACTTGAACTTTTGCGTTTCTTTTCTGATGGATCTTCGCGAATGAGGAACAAACAATAGTCCACCATTGAATTTTTGCAGTAATGTATCGATCTTCTCAGCGTAATCACATTCAACATCCACCGACAGATGGGAAATTGCTGTTGATCATTCAAGGGTGAAGGTATAACACTGGCCTTTGAGTGATCAAATTGACAGCAACTTGTCCGATTGACATAAGGCGCTTAACATCTTAACTGTCTGTATATTTATCTATGTATTCAACATTTCAATACAATGCACTGCAAGAGTAGGGTCTTACCCCTGAGTATTGGTCTTAAAAAAAATAAAATCAATACTCAAGGTAACCATAATCACATATACATATATAGCTGGTGAAGATCGTCCAATGTGGTATACGAATATAAAGTAAGTGGCACGTCAATTTTGTAAAACTATAAACGTGAAAACTGACGTGCAATTTTTTTGAAATACTAACATTCAGCGCTGTGTGAATTTCAAATGTTAAGCTTTTTCATGGCAATCAGTTACCTTTAGAGCTTGTGCCAGACGACTGCTAAGAACTAGTCGCCGAAAGAAATATTTTTCCAAATTTCTTTTTATCAAGAAACAAATATTATTTAATACAGCAATCGATTTTCAATGTTATTTACCATAGTATGGTAACCATACTACAAAACATTTTTGAGGTAGGAACTAATGGTGCTTTTGGGGGGTTTATATTACGATAGTTAATAGTTCATATTTTTAATATTTTGTTATATAAGAAAAGAAATATTACGCCTAAGTACTTTGTTTAGAAATGTCTTATTGTGTCAAAATTACAAAATAAATAATAAACGTGCAAAAATTAAACCGTTCAATAACTATAAATATTTAAAAAAAGTGTAAAATATAATTCTAACAATTGCTTTCAAGTGCTTACTTTCCATCCTTAATTCATTCACTTATTCTAGCCTACAAACCTAATCATACATACATACGGATTGTATGTACATATTGGGAATTTCAACACATGTGACGCAGAAAATTAAATGAAAATAAAATAATAGTAAAAAAAAGAGTTCAAAATTCAATTTACGGTATAACTATCAACTACTTATCATTTGGCAAATGGAATGGAATTTTATTTTAATGACCATATTTCAACTTTAGTTTCTTAGATTTTTGCTTTTGTGCTCAAAAGTAGCGCGAAAAGTGTATGAATATTTTAAAAGACTTATTAACCGAAAAAAATACCGTTTTTGCCAATACATTTTTTTTTATTTTTGATCTTTTTCTTTTTCAAAATCATTAAGTAAACGGTTGTTTGAAAAACAGCAAAAATTTAACTGCAAAATATTAATGTATTGATAGAAAAACTAACGTCAGTTTAGCTTTAGGAAATAAGATAAAGCAACATACCTGTTTATCATTAGAGTTGAAAAATAAAATTTTAAAATAAAACAAAAGTTTGCCATATATAGGAATTATCTTTTAGACAAATTCATGATAAAAAAGAAATTAACGAACAACTAAAAATACGCCTCACGCGTCGGCGCTACTTTTTTTAAGTGTCTTTTTTGTTTTGTGGTTTCTGCAGAAATGTTGGCAACTTTAAGTTAAAATTTAACAAAAACATAGCGGTACAATTAGACACCTTTATGACCCAGGGGCGTATATTTTGAAGCGGTGCCAATCAAACAACACAATTAAACTTAAGTTTGCGTTTAAAACGCAAAAAAAGAAAAAAACAAATTCTAAAAACTAAAACTGGCTTAAAGGGCTTTTTTGGTAAAGAAACTAAATTTTAGTGGAAAACAAAAAAATATAATAAAACTAAAATGTTTAATCTACATTTGTGGTCATACAACGAAGTTATACACTCATGTGGTGGTTTAATTACCTATGGTCCATAATAAAAACTTTTATGTGTCATACCAAAAAAGTGTTTTTAATGCTGTTAAAGCAACTTCAATCCATCTCCAAGATTTAACAAAACTGAATTGATTACAAGGTGTGGGCGATGTTACAGCAAATACAATAATTAAAGAAATTTTGACAGTGTCCACCTCCATACAGTTTGACAGCTTCAACCAGCAAAAAACGACTAGACAGTCCATTATGATGAAGTCCATTTCTAGCAGAAGTGACATTAAACAAAATTGTAAAATGATAACATGATTCCGTATAAATCAAATAAAATTTCGCCTATGTCGTAAATTATGTCGGTTATTAAAGCTGCTATGATTTTTGGCTTATTGACATAGATCTATGACTCAAAAAAGCCCTTTGATAAAAATCTCTAATGTCATAGTGGTTAGAGTACTCGCACAGAAACTCAAACGACTGAGGTTCAAATCCCAGCGAAGAAGAAAAATTATAAAATAAAATTTGCGGTTTTTCTGAATTATAATTTAAAAAATTTAAGATTACCCCCCGCCTCACAGTGTGACTTTTATCAGTTTTGGGATGCCAAAAGTCGTAACAGTCAAATAAAAGTAGATATTGCAATAAAATTTTAGCAATAATATTGATGAGCTCGATATAGCATTGGACATAAAAAATGGGTGAGTTTCGCCTAGTTTTTTGGCCACCCCCCATATAAGGTGTGTTTTCAAAATGCCGTAATTTCTAATTTAATAGTACTTATTGGGGCGGAAAGAAATACAAATAATTTTAATTTCACTACATTTTTAGGTACAGACAATTGCCTTCAATTAGTAGTTGTTTTGAGATGATTAAGCTATATTTTTGAAAACAAATTAAATTTCATATAAAAAAAAACAATCTGGAAATAATAATAATTACTCCGAGTCAATGTCGTTTCCATATTCCGGTACAGATAATAAGCCAATAACCTCTTTTGGTAATGTTCGTCGCTTTGTCTTAGTCGCTTTCCGCAAGCTGCATATAAAGGGGTCTGACGATATGAGTAATCTGTGAAACAAATCCAAATTACTTTCAATTCTAGATATTTTTTGGGTAAAGAGTTCTCGATAATTTCTTGCATCTTTGTTTCTGGACTCTTGAGCCTCTTCAGAAAGTTGACCAATAGGAAGAATGGGAGACGCTATTATATCCTTTCCATGAAAAAGAATTTTATGCACACTCACTGGCATATTGTACCATGCATATTCCCATCTTGACCGAAAATCAAAAGAAAGTTTGATCACAAACATTTTTAATTTATGTTGGTCCACATCTTTTTCAATGATACTGCAAATGTTATTATGTACGGCATCATTTGTGTTTTCTTTCTTGCTTCTGAGCCAAACATCAAAGAGCGCATTTTGTGAAACTGCCATGTTTTTTTTTGCGAAAAAATCGAAATATCGCAAAAAGGAGCAAAAAGAAGCAATATCTTATTGTTGAATCTGAAGCTAGATATATAAACCTTCAATCTCCATATAATCACTTAACAGAATTCTACAGAATCATGCAAGTTTTTCTCTATCGAAAAACAAATATTTTTATATATCACTCACTTTTTGGTGATTGCATATTTTTATTGATTATAAATTTAAATAATAACGTTAAAACTTCAGAAACTTACCAGCCTTTATAGAAAAGGTTCCAACTTATTTAAAGCAAAAAGATTTTTGTAAAAATATTTTGCCAAAAAACAAATAATGCCACAGCAAAGTTCAACAACAAATGAAAACTATAAACAGTTTTACTACACTTATCACAGTGACACAAGTTTGATAACTGTTATCATGTTAATTGTTATTTTTTGTTTTGTTTTAAGTACACATTCGTAATAGGTGTACTGTTTAGTATTACATAGCATAAAATTATTTAAATCGGAGAACATATTTTGTTGGACTTTTGCCATCCTAAAATTAACAAAAGTTGCACAGTGCGCCTCCAAGAACACCATCATCAAGAAACCGCGACTAGACATTTCCAGTCTATTCCACCATAAAACGAATGATTAGGAGTACAGCTCCATCTTCTGGGAAGATAACAGCTAACCTAGTAAAGACTATTGCTATTCATCATTCAAGGGTAAAGGCATTACACTGGCCTTTGAGTGGTCAAATTGACAGCAACTTGTCTCATCAACAAAAAACCGTCTTATAAAAAATTAAAATAAAAATAAAATCTATCTATGTATCTTTAAATTCCACTGCATGAGTAGGGGTTTACCCTTGAGTATTAGTCTTAAAAAATATTAATTAAATTTGGGATTTTTTCATTGCTATCACAATAATATGAAATATCTACCTGATCTATTCACTCTTTTCGCAAAACATCACCCTGGCATACGCAGAGCAACTGTTAGACAGAACCTACATCTCTGCAGTTATTGGTCGTAAAAATGGTTTATTCCTTAGGTTTGCGTAAATTTACTGCTTCTTTATATTCCCCCTTAGAATCATATCAGATTTTAATTTCTGACAATATATGATGAATTTCCATTATTCTGTCGAAATATCCAAATGTAAAGGCAAAAATTTCGTGAAGGCACTCTCTTAATAATTCTGTTCATATTTCTTACATAATTTTTAAAATTGAAGCGCCTAATTTGGTCGAGAATTTTCCACTGGCGTAGCAAATAAATGAAAACTAAATATCTTGCTAATTAGTAAACATAAATGAAAATAATTCGGTAGGTGTATATTTGAGGCAATTGCGAAATGAGCAGGCTCCCTTGGAAACGAATTGATCTAGAGAAATTAAATTATATTTTCATTTAACTACATATTTTTATTCTTTTCTTTAAGATCTATAACTTAGCCAAATTTCAAGAATAAAATTCTTATTAATAAAAAAAGATGTGCAGTCTAAAGTTAATGGGTATGTTAAGGAGCTATACAGTTCTTCAAAGAAGATATCGAAGCTATTAATATCGCTGGTATTATTGTATCGAGCTAAGGAAAATACTATATTAAGAAATAAAGAACTCATTTTCGAAAGTTGTTGTATTTTTTTTTTTTTGCTATTCCCTCTTATTTATCTAAATTATCAATTGCAATCTATTCATATTAGAAACAAGTTAAACAAATGACATTGAAAGAAAAAACTTGCAAATTCTAAAACTATTTTAAAAATACCATTCCTTACTAATGAAGTTAATTGTCCGGTGAGATATAATGATCAGGTAAAAAGATGAAATAAAAACGACTAATGTTAGGAAAATACATCATATGTACAAGCATGTGCGTGGTGCGTCTGCGTGTTGATTGATGGTGGTTGAAAAGCCATATTGCAGCTGACGGTGGATGTCAAAAGAAACGTAAGCTAGAAAACAAGCACGCAAGTTTAGGGAGTCTCTGTATTACACAAACCAAAAGCCTGCAATAATTTATTTCAGTTATACAAGACTAAAATTCCTGTCGGATGTATAACACCTCGAATGGCATATTTTTTAGAGCATAAAAAAAGGAAAAAATATAACAAATTATTAATAAAAATTGTTTCTAAACACACTCCTCCTGTACAGCAAAAAAGAAAAACAAATTATTGATTTTATAAATAAAGCAACTAATTTAGCAATTGGTTTCTAAGAAAATCTAACTAAAGTTAGAATTGAAAAACGAAGGAAAAACAAAGAAAGAAAAAGAGCCATTTCTATAAAACAAAAACAATAACATTTCTTTGAAAATAGAGAGAGAAAAAAAAAACAAAAATTGCAATTTAAAGTGTAAAATCTTTAAGAAAAACAAACTCCATCCATTACAAAAAGAAATAGAAAGAAATGAATTTTGTAACGCTTTAAACTCATATGTGCAAATTCACTATAAAGCGTAACTAAACCCTTTTTCTGTCCCATTTTTCTTCTTTTTTTTTGCCAAAAGAAAAACAACTTTTCCTGGTCAAGCCTTATATGTTTGGGTTTGTATTTAAGGGTTGTTCTTGAATGCAACAAGTGTAGAGCAGGTCACCAGGCAGACTGATCTCATTAGCAAAGACAATGAATGGCGCCAGCACTTATTGTGTGAGCTCATCAGATTAGGGCGTTAAAGTACTTAATCCAGTTTTGCTTAAAACCTACTCACAATCTTAAGGACAAAGTTAAGGTGTTTTTTGAAAAAAAGAAACAAAAAAAACATCATTAAAATTTTTTGCAAGCGGTATAATTTTAGGTAAAAATTTAAACTACCTTTTGGCTAAAAAGGAAAAAAAACAAATAATAATCCAATTTCTTATTTGTTTAAAAAAATGTTTTAACCCTTAAATGCGCAGTGTATCTTTAAAGATACAACCGATAAAACTCATGCTTTTACCACATAAATTAAAAAAACTAACACAAGTTTAATGATTACTACTTATAGCACTTTTTTCTATTATACTAGACTAATTTTATATCAAAAGCGTTAGGTTTTTGACAAATATAGTGCCGTAAACTCAAAATTTCAAAATTTGTACTTTTTGAAATAAAGCTAATATTTATCCACTTTTATTTCCATACTTTATTCACGAATTTACTCAAAAAAAGTATATATTGATTATAATAGTGCATTTAAACTATATATAACTTTTCAATACGATCTAATTTGTATTTCCGTCAAAAAATGATTTATAGTGGTTGTATCTTATAGGATACATTGCGCACTCTACACAAATTATGAATATTGGCTGTTATTTTTATATACACTGCTTGTATTGTCTTTTACATTTGTCTTTTGTCATTTGATGCAACAAGTTCTTTTCGTTCGCTGCGTAGAAGACTTAATTTTATTCTAATTATAATTTCGAATTTAATTATGGATGCGTTTAGACGTATTGGTAGATCAAAGATGACAAATCATGAAATATGCAAGGTTCTTTGCAACAGCGAAGAATTTCCCTATGATAGCACTGATGGAAGTAGTGATGATAAAATTGCAAATTCAAAAATAGTGTCTGCCAAAAATAAAAGTGTTATTCTTATTGATAATAATGTCGATCCGGAGGAAGAATCTGATTCTGAGATTAGCGTTGATATAAATGCTTCAGTTCATTACTCATTTATTGCGTTGATGAACGATGATAATATCTTCTCAAGCCCCATACATTCCCTTGTTGCCAGAAATGGCTCATTATCAGATACTATTGTTTCCAGTGCCCCAACTGCAGGATTACAAGAGTCCCAATATAACCAGAGCCAAACTACTTAGTTCATTGGACTCACCATCATGTACATCGTCATTTGATTTATATTCCTCAAGATTTCAAAATGTATCCTTTGATCTAAAATCCTCTGCATTTGAAAAAATATTTGGAAATAGGGTAATATGCAATTTTTCCATGAAGAAGTAGTTTAAAGGCGAAAGCTCTCTCCCTGATGAAATAAAATCATTAGTCAGTCCGTATCAAGTTTGGCGTTACTTATTTCCTGAGAGTTTGGAAAACTTAATAGTTGAAGAGACTTTGCGATATGCTGGAATAGATGAACGATTTTCTTTCGATGCTTTAGAATTGCGAAAATTTATTGGTATTTTATATTATAGGACATATTTTAATCTACCAAGCTCCAGAGACTATTGGTCAAATAATAAGGATAGGTCAGTGGACGTTATCACCAAGGAAATGTCTCAAAAGCATTTGGAAAAAATTAGACAATACCTACACTTTAACGACAAAGAAAAACAACCATCGCGAGACGATCCAAATCGAGATAGACTTTATCTTATTAGGCCCGTTGTAGATGCACTTAATGCCACATTTGGATCTGTGCCTAAAACGGAAAGATTGTCTGTCGATGAGCAATTGTGCTCTACTAAAATGCATACCTACATGAGACAATATTTGCCAAATAAGCCAAAGAAGTGGGGTTTTCAATTTTTTGTCTTATGCGATACTAAAGGTTACGCTTATAAATTTGAAATTTATACGGGAGCTAATGAAAGCCTTAAGCCAGAGGAGCCGAACCTCCAAGCATCTGCAAATATTGTAGTGAGGTTAGTTCGGGAAGTTCCTAGATTTAAAAATTATATTATATACTTCGATAATTATTATACTACAATTCCCTTGCTTGTATATCTAAGAACCCAAGGAATTCTATCTGTTGGTACGATTCGCCGAAATAGAATAAAAAACTGTAAGCTTCCGGAAGAAAAAACTATGATAAAGTTTGAGCGCGGAACTAGTAAGGAATTTGTAGCCAGTATGTACGGAATTGATATAACCTCAGTTTCTTGGAAAGACACCAGAATTGTTAACTTGGTTTCAACGTATGTCGGAACAAAGCCAGTATTACGCGGAAATGAAACAGACAAAAACCTATCTGTTCGTTATATTTTTTTACAATTGCAATAATTTTTATTTTTTTAGTATTAAATATAAACTTTATATATGTAAACAAAAAAATTTTTATCATTACGTTTCTCTTTATGTGTGGAGTGCGCAGTGTATCTTGTAAGATACAACCAGTTTTTCGTTAATAAAATTTAAAAAAATCAAATATTTGAAAAAATTACAACGCAATTTTTAATCTTATGCTTATTTATGTACAATATATTTTTTTTATAAAGATATAAGACCGTGCGCATTTAAGGGTTAATATGTTGGAAACAAACACACGCACACAAGGAATCACAAGAAATAGAAATTCCTTATGCCAAAAAATTTTACTGAAGGCATACAAATTTATCAAAAAATCTTATTCTAAAATATTTTAAATATCGTATGTTTTCCATACACAAAAAATTTCTGTGATATGTTATGAGTATAGTATATGTATATATATATGTATAGTGTATATTCATACACGAGAATAGAAATATAATATATCTACATATAATATAATGTACTGATACACCCGTTAAAGTGGTTAAGACCCAGTCGGGACTTGATTTAACTCATTAGCGTAGAAAAAAAAGTTAAAGCGAAAGTTTCGGCTCCCTGAAAATTAGCCCCAACCCGAAAATGAAAAATGACACCAAAAATTTTAATGGAGCACAACAGCACGAAATTTTGGAGTCATTTTTAATTTCTTTTTTTGGGTCTATTTTGCATTATAAAAATGGCCCCAAATTTTAATAATAATGCAAAATAATTTCAAATTATTTTGTGGTAATTTTTCATAAAATTAGTAAAATATAAAAAGGTACGCGAATCTTAAGGAATTCGTTGTTCTGTTAGTAGTTTTTTGTAAATAAAATTACAATTTTGTCATCAAATTCATTTGTTAAGAAAATATAATTGATATACGTATAAGTATATTCAAAATAAACTTAGTTTAGTCATTACAAAAAAAAAGATTTAAATTGATATGATCGCCAAAGTGTAAATTTCTAAACAAATTAAAGAACAAAAAAAATTAATATATTAAATAATAATATATAATATATTCTCTACAATCTGCATTAGATGTCATTGAAGCATTTCAATTAGAAAAAGTATGGACTAATTTCGGTATTTCTTGTGACGAACAAAATCCGAGACCATTTTATACAGCTTGCAATATACATAGAAGAAGGCTTCTCCTACTGCATATTTTCATCACAAAAGTCAATAGACCTCATAAAAAAATATTGATGTGTCTGATAGAAAATATTTGGTGGACGCTACATTTAAAATTATTCCTTAATGGTGTTTTAATCAGCTACTAATAATATATGTATATTGAATATTTAGAAGGGGTAAATGTGTTTATTTTTTATTAGTTAATATTTAAGTGTTAGCATCTTATTAGCAAAAAATCCTATGATTACAGGACAAATTTTTGGTTTATAAATGATAATTTATTGTTTATTTGAAATCGCTTAGCTTGTATTGATAAAGAAGTTATTTTTTTGAATAAATAACTTCTATTCACTTTAAGTATTGAGTACCAAAAAATTAGTTCAAATACTCGATATTCGGTACCCATTGCTCAATACTTTGTGAGCACTAAATTGTATTTGTCAATATTTTAATTTTTATTTTAGGTTGAGGGTAAATAATAAAAAATATACCAATAATCATACATATAACGATACATATCTTCACATAAAACTTGTAAATAATTCAAATACAAGTAGCAAAGTACTCTGGGGTTTGGCTAGTTTGTTATAAAAAAGGAATATTTTATTTTATAGATGCGAGTAAAACAAATATACTTTTAATCATCTGTTAATGGTGTAGAGCAGAATCGATAAGTGCATGTGAGACAAAATTATCAAGTTTTAATGATCAAAGCGGAAGTCCAATATGTGTACATACATAAGTAAGTATACATATACGTTATATGAGTATAATCTAAAACATTTTAAACATGACCCAATAGTTAAAGTAGCACAATAATTATTTATAAGCCAACTAAACAAAATGAAATAAATTGAAAGGTTTTATTTAAATTGATAAAAAAATTTGTTCTCTAATTTTCAAAAAAAAAAAAAAGGTGGACAAATAAAGAAAATGATTTTAAAAATATTAAAAAAAATCTTTTTATTGAACAGTCATTGCCACTGCATTGATGTTATGAATAACTCAACCTCATAATTACTTGTACCCTAAAAAAAAAAAAAAAACTAAAGCAACATAAAAAAGATTTGAAAGATAAAAATATTAAAAAAAAGAAGACAACAGAAGTAAACAGGTTACATGTGTCTTTTTTTAAGTTTTTTTTAGCATATTTTTTAAAAAGATTTTTTTATGAATGAATTGATTTCTTTATTTCTTTTGTTTCATCTGGACAACCCTTTAAAAAATTGTAAAATAAGAAAAAATATTTTAATATTTATTATTTATTGTTATAGTTTAGAGTGGAAGTTGTTCCATTTTTAAAAGGACTTAAGTTTTCGGTTTTCTTTATGTCGAGTTGACGTCATGATTGCTTACTGAAGGAACACGTTGTTGAGCATTTCCATGTACTATTAAAACGCCGCAAGAAAGCATGCCATCTTCTCTGCCTTATAAGATCCTCTGAAGGCCTTGAGTAGTCGCTGTGGTCTAGTGGTTAGTGTGCTGGCTTACTAAGACGAGAGCTCCGGTTCAAGCCCAGGCTCTGACACCTTGAAGCAAAGAAATATTAAAAAAAATATTTCTTTCGACGACTACCAGACTAGCAGACTTCTGGCAAAAGCTCTAAGAGTAACTGATAGCCATGAACAAGCTTCTCAAGTCTGTCGTTCGGAGTCTACATTAAACTGTAGGTCCGGGTACTCATGGATAAAAATTGACACACAACATGAGTGCTGCGAGAAACTAGGCCGTAATCCTGACACAGGGTTGTTAAGGCCAATTATGTATGTATGAATGCCTTGAGTGTGATAACACTGTCTTCGTACGAGCATTCCATTGACATAACAGAGTCACGGCAATTAATATGGGTCAACTTAAAAATTTTCGCCTTAATTTTATGCTTAAACTAAATCAGTTACCAGTTTTATTACCACCTACAATTTACTTACTTCTGAATTTACTGAATTTCCACAACATCCGAAATGCGATAAGGTGGACTTCCTCAATTAGTAAGCCGCACATGATTCTATTTTAAGACTCATTGAAGGCGACCCTAAAGTTTAACGCCGGCTATGAAAGAGTGATAGGCGAGTATCTAACCTGTGAATATGATATTATATCATTGATAATAATTGTCGAGAACAAAACTAATTTCTTTTTGAAATTTGCCAAACCCTTTTAAGATCTTAAGAAATTATTAATAAACCGATTTTTAATATTTTTTTATATATGCAACCTTTAATTCAAAATTCAGAAATTAATGCCTTCTGAAACAGACTTTCACAATTTACTGCAGGGCATAGAGCAGCATGACAAGAATCCAAATAAATGATTTATAACAAATCAATTTTTTTTATTGTTTATATAATTGTTGTATAACCAAGTTCACACTTTATACTATTAAAAATTTCATGCAGTGGGTACAAAGCTTTAAAAGGGTATAACTCGAGAACGGTAAAAGAAAATTTATTTTTTTTCTGCTAACTTATTTAAAACTTAATAATCTTTTAAACTGCATCATTAGATTTTTCAGTCTTTATACAAACTTTAAAAGTTATAAACCGTTGTTTTCGATATTTGTTGAAAATTTAGGAAAAACTGTTTTATAATGTATCAAAATGTGCAAAATCATTACCGAAACTTATTATTTATGCACATAAAACTAAAGATCGGAATATTTTCTTTAACAATATTCACTCAGAAGCCGAGAAAATATCGATTTTTTTACCAATTCATAACCAAAAATTAAATAGAGCTCAAAAAGCTCGATTTTTGATTAAAAATCAATTTACGCGACGTCTAAACCACTTCCGAAAAATCTGAAAAAATTCCCAAAAATACTTTACCTTATGAGTATCCAAATTAAAAATGATCTTCCCGCGAATTCCAATTTTTAATTTTATTTGGGACACCCTACTGAATATATTGTATTATTATTTTTTTTGATTTTAAAAGTAAATGTTCTAATGTGGTTTAAGCCAACATTTATTTACTTAAAACTATAGTATCGTATGTTTAAAATTTTACATACCAAATGAGAATTATCTCATTATTTGAAAAATCAAACTGCTTCAAATTGTTTTTGCTCTTTTGATAGATCTTTAACCTAAATTACAAAATAAAAATCATACTGTTTTTGTGAATCTTACACTTGTTGTAATCTGAAAGGCACCTAGTGATAGATAAACTGAAAACGAAATTCGTTTTTTCTTTTGTATCCCTTTGGCATATTGCTACACCAGTCGTAAATATAAAAGAAAGACGTGTTTGAAAAATATGTTTTTAAATCAAGAAAAAATTATGGTCGGAATCGTGTGTTTGATTTTTTTTGTTATTGATTTTGGTCGGTATTTCCACGATAACTTGATAAATGTTGGTTTTAAAATTTTTTGACGTATCAACGACTTACTGAAACCGCATATTGTTCATTTTATAGTATTTAATTGCAGGCCAAAGAAAGTAGTTCTGCAAATGGTCATAGCGCTCCGAATTGACGGTAACTTTTTTTTTATATTTTCAATATAATTTTCGAAAAAATACGATTTAATCTTGATTTGGACCAAGTTCCACAAATATCAGAATTAGATTCTTGTTATTCTTTTTATAAAAAGTGTACTCAGGTACTTCTTTTGTCCAAGCAGTCAGAATTTTATTTAAAAGTTTTCAAATTTCGCATAAATAAACAAATTCTGACTCGAAGTGAGTATTAGATTTTATTACTTTACAAAACTCAAACCACTTAAAATAAACAAAATAGATTTTCAAGTATTAACAAATTACATATTCAAATAAAAGTGTAAATGTGGCAAAAAAATGTGGGGTTTTAAAAATAAATTCTGTATATACATAGAAGGTTGCCAACAAATTCGTTTGAAATTTTTTTCTTCTAACATTTCGGACATTTAATTTCATTATTTCTTCAGTAGTACAAAAAAAAAAAAAATTACGTGAATCAGATGGACGTTTATTCAGCTAACGATGGTTTTTATTTTATTTTTTTCATTGACGTTGTAGTAGAGGGTGTAACCCAAGTCAAGTGTTGGTGATGATCTTTTAATTCTGATGACGTTGTGGTTGATGATCGGCTGCAGTTGAAACATTTCAATAAATAATTCTAAGCCAAGTCATACAATTTAATTGCATTGTTACACACTCATATAATAAATAACCGTCGGTCTTTTCTAAAATTGTTGCGTTTTCTTTTCATTCTATCATTCATTCATTCATTCACTTATTCAGTAGAGACCTTGACTCAGCATTTTATTATTTATTTAGTGCAGCTCTAATAAAGTTGTAAAACGCTTTAAAGGATTAAGTAATAAAAATATATTGAAATATATAATCAGATCAGTGCTACTTTTATTTGTAATGCTTTTCAAGTGTCATAAATATTTGTGTATGGCTGTTGATTATAGATATAAATTGTTGCGGTAATTTATTGTGATCTTTTTGATTTAGGGAAATATTTCTTTTATTTTACAAGATTGTGGGATTTTTACAAACATAAGTACTTATTTTTGTTTGAAATAATTTTTAAAAAATTTGCTGACATTTCATAAATATAAATCTAAAATATTTTAAAATGTCAAAATTGTTAAAAAAAGTTTAAATTTGTATCGACAAATATAAGATTTTGATAAAAAAGAAAGTTCATAAACTGGACAAATAAACGAAGTGTAAAGGATACTTGGTAATAATCTTTTCAAATGTCTCTGTGCTTTATTAAAACTACTATTGGTTTGATTGCTGTGGTTTTTGTAATTTCTACTGCTTAAATAACCACTGACAGGATATACAAAACCTATATCCTTTAAAACACAAACCAGCTCTGATTAATTCATTTTCATGGATTTTACTTAAGCCAAATCTTAAAACTAAACCACTAGCCATAAACTGACGGTAAAATAAAATTTTTTTCTACCTATATAAGAGAGCAGATACCGACAAATTCACTTGAAATCATTAATAACACATTCAAACAAACTCAGCTTTTAAGAAGCGTTACCAAATACGAAATGAAGTAAAAATAAAGTTAAAGTTTTTGTTTTGCCCTTAAGCGAGGAAGTAATAGGGAATGATCTGAAAAGAAAAAAAAATTGACAGACAGACAAAGAAACGGCACATGCAAACACAAATCAAAACTCTTATTTTATTTTTCGTACATATTTATTACTTTATATACATACATATGTACATATAGACAGATTTTGTTAACAACTTTCAACTGCTGTTTTTTCTTTTTTAGTCGGTGCAACATATCTACCACTCTCTCCCTATTTGACCAAACAAATGTATATGGCTTTTGGTAACTTTTTAACATTTTCCGTTTTATTGAAATGTGCCATTACGAGATATCATAGTTTTATGAATTTGAGGGAAGTTTTATTTCATAAAAGAAAATAAGCAACAATTAACACAAAAAATAAACTAAAAAAAAGGATTTTAAATTGGTCAAGTCCGACAAAGAATTGCCTTAACGCCTAAAAATTTTATTTTTTGAAATAATTATTCAGTGGTCTAGTGGTTAGTGTGTTGGCGTACTAAGACATGAGCCCTGGGTTCGACACCCAGCTCCGACATCTTGAAAAAAAAAGAAATATTAAAAAAAATATTTCTTTCGGCGACTACCGCTCATCTAATTAATTGCCATGAAAAAGCTTCTCAAGTCTGTCGTTTGGAGTCGACATTAAACTGTAGGTCCCGGTACTCATGGATAAAAACTTAAATTATTTATTTGGCGTTATAATGCGAGACAAAATTAATTAAGAGAAATGGTTATCGATCCATTTATGAGAGGATAGTTTTTATTCAGAGTAGGAAAATAAACAAAACTGAACGTTTGATCTCATTTTGGTGTATTTATTTAATTTAATTTATTTAATTTTTAATTTTAATTTAATTTTTCCTTATCAGAACCTTAAGAATATTATTCTTTTATAGCTCAAAAGGATAAAATCTATATATATATATATATAAAATCTATTCTTTACAATAAGTAAAACAAAAATAAAACAGAAACAGCGAGAAAGATTGTCCCATTTAATTTTGTATATTCTTTTTGTTTTGAGTACTACAAATACACTAACTCAAATGTGCGTAGGTACAACAAAAAATGAATGAGAAGAAAAAGGATAGAAGAGTAAAAGAGAAGAAGAAAAAAAAAACAACAACAAAAAACAAAGCAAGCACAAGAGCGAAAAGCTAATTGTTTCATTTGCGCTCTTTCTCATTTAGAAAGTATTTGTGTTTGTTTTGCTCATGTACAATACTATTAAAAAAATTTTGAAAAGTGTATGACTTTGTTGAAACTTTTGCGAACTTTTGCCCACTCTGTTTTTATTATTCAGGCCAGCATTTAGGGGCCAACCCTTACTCATGCAGTACATTGTGCTTGTCTAGGAAAATATGTTATGAGAAGGAGGAAAGAGGGAGTAGTGATTGTAGACATTTGTTTTAAACTTACTGATATCGTAACTGGCAGGAAAAATATTCGCTGGAAGACTGTTCCATAAACGAGCGGTGCGGCTAAAGAACGAATTATCTCTATATTACATTGTGGGCTGAGAGAGGTACGTGTAGTCCGTAAAAATATGCGATTATACGGAATCAAGTCTTTTATTTCATCAGAGCATCTCTCACGGCAGTACCAATAGAACAACGAAACGCACTTCACAAACTGAACTGAATGCCCTACCGTAGTTATTTAGCACTTTTGCCTTTTCCTGTACCCGATAGAGAAGCCCCAAAATACACTTTGAAGCACTTTTATTATGACTGTAGTAATCCCTTAATAATTGCCGAAACATGTAAAAATGCATTACTGTAACACTTAAAGTTTATTGAAATAATTTTTTAATCCACTGCTTGCATCAACCATAACCTTTAAAATTTGTGTAGGGCATCAAATAAAACTTAAAAGAAGTTGTTGGGCCTACTGGATTAAATAATAATTTCGAATGTTGGTTGGATGACTGTATGAACGATATGGATGCATATTTTAAATGTGACTGTGAGATGGCATTTCAGTTGAAATAAATCGCGTGCTGTACTGGAGGTCTTCAAAAACGCTTACGAGTTGCTACCTTTAAGCGTTTTCTTAACTTTGGTTTCTACGTATTTTGTTGTTATTGCATTTTTTGTTTTTTGCTTTTGTAGTAGAGCTGCTGTTTTGGCTGTTAATAAATCTTTTTTTTTTTTTTTGGTTTTTAGATTTGTTATTGTTGCTGGATTTCAACTAAATTTGGTCGGTTTTAAAATGAAATGAAAACCAAAATATATTGTGGCACCACTAATACATATTGTGCAACATCAACAAACTGGGTGTTAACCATTGGAAGAGGAGTAGTTGAGTAGTATAATGCCTTAAGGTTAGAATGGGAACAAATATAGTGTACGTGAGTTGAGATGGTTTCATGTTCAGTGATCCCTCTAGCCCCACTTTGTGTCTTTACTAGACTTTATGCAAAGCATTGCATTGAAGCCATTTAAAATAAACATTTTTAATTCATTCATTTGTAGTCGTTTGTGGTATGTTATGAGTGTTGGTAGTATTTTCTGTTGCTGAAGTTCTATTAATACCACCAGCGGTTAAGTATCATCAGTAGTAGTATTGGCTTCATCTCATTTTGAATTGCCTCATTTGTGGTGGTGATTGTGGGGTTCAGTTTTTGCCAGTGGTTGATAGCTCTGAAAACTTTTTCATATTGTGGTTAATGATGCTGAATTGTTGACGTTTAGGTTAAGGCCTAATGAGGGATGTATGCCTACTAATAAATAATAAGGACTATGTTCAATTGCATTTTTACTTTACTATTGCACAGAATGTCTCTAATTAAAAGTTGTCGGGCGTAAGTTAATTGAAGTTATATTTTTTAAAGCACTAAGGAAGTTAGTTTTGTTTTTAATTTTAACAGAGCTCTGTTAACAGGTAAACAGAAAGCATTTGTAAGATGTGAGAGATTCAGTTGTGGATTTTAGGATATATTTTTCAAATATCAGAATAGATTTTCAAGTTTTAAAGTTTATTTGTTCAACTTGTACAGAAAAATGCTATTTAAGCTTGATTTCAAGTTAGAAAAAAAAACCGAAACAAATTCTTAAAAAAAATAAATAACTTAAGAAGAAATTGAAATTTCAGAAATATCATATCATATGGGTATGACACTCCAAAGAGTATATAATGAGTTGAGAGGATAAGTGGCTATTATGGAAAAATGAGAAATTGCGGGATTATCACACTATATGGGAATGATAGTCCAAGGTGTCCCTAATGAAACTATACTATTGGTGTGGTGAACATTTGTCTTATAACATTTTACACTTATAAATGTCAAACTTTACTCTTTTCTAGACAATAAAAATCTCCCTGGCATTCAACTCTATTCCGCTTTAAGATTTGACAACGGATGATCAAGAGAAAAGCGCCACCTATTGGGAAGAAGTAGATAACAGCTAAAAATCTACTTAGCGAAGGAACTCACCGCAATCAACATGCAACGATGGGGCAATTGCTGTTGATCATTCAAGGAAGAAGCAATAAAACTGGCCTTTGAATGATCAATTCACAGCAATTTGTCTCATTCCTAAGGCGCTTAATAATAATATAAGAAAAATATGCATGCATCCTTTCCATATATTCCAATACAATGCACAGCATTTAGTAGGGGTTTAACCCTGAGTATTGGTCTCAATAAAAAAAGAAAAAAAATGCTATCGCTATCAGAAACACTCCCCAATTTTTTAATTTTTTCATCTGTTACCTTTTTAGAACGTTTAGAGCCTGGTTTTAGAACTTTACTTTTCAAAATGATTGTTATTCAGGGCTGTGTAATGGTCAAAAAATAGTTCTGATTCCGACTGCATTCGCTGAATTTTCAAAGTGCGACTTGGGAAATATTTAAAATCTTCGTGGATTTTCTATGCACCTCTAATACGGGGAAAGTATGGATTCGGAGTACCTACAAAAGTACGTTACTTTAGTTGTGTTTGCTTATTTATTTATTGTATCTTAGTGTACACATCTTGTCAAAAATGTATTGTTTTTTGGATAATTTATTTTGTAAACTATTTTGTTTATTCTTTTATTTTTTTTTTTCAAAAGCACAGAATTTGTTTTTTAAACAAGATATTTACATTCATTAATAAAGAAAGAAATTGAGTCCACCGTGTAAAAATAAATATATCTTGACTGTCGTTAAGAAATTGACAAGATATCGGGGTACGAATTTTAGTATCTCGTGATCGGAATGCTATTCGAATCGAAAGAAAACGTCGATAGCATTAATTATAATGCCTTATTGTTGTAAAACAAACGAAAGAACATATTTTACAACACTGACACAACAGAACGTATGAGTAAAATAATTTTTTTACAATAATAAGAATTAAGCATGTAAAATAATTATATTAAGGTGTGCGTCACTATAAAGTGTAACACCCATTTTTCTTAATAACTTTTTTCACCTTTAATCAAAATTATTTTTCTTAATCACAATATCTTTGAAAAATGTGTCAGATTTTAAAATGTATCAGTTTGTCAAATTTGACCGGTTAGTTAGTTCACAATGGATAATCAAAGACAAGTGCATACAAAAATTATTCAAATAATTCAAAAAAACCATATTGGAGTTATACAAAAGTTGCTAGGGAAGTCCACGTGACCAGGCAATGTGTTTCCAGAGTGGTCAAAAAGTTCAACAAAGACCTAAAAATTGAAAGAAAGCCTGGAACAGGTAAAGCAAAACTGGTAACGAACGACGCGAAAGCCAAAAAGGTTGAGAAGCTTTTGCTGGCTCTTCCAAACATTTCTGGTCGCGAAGTGGCCCGGCGCGTGCAACGTTCGCAAAGTTTTGTGCGCCGAGTTAAAGCTAAAGCTGGCCTTAAAACATTTAAAGTCCAAAAAGTTCCGGATAGAAATGCTAAGAAGAATATTGAAGCAAAAAAAAGAGCAAAACTCCTCAAAAAATAATTTTTTTAAAAGTTCGAATGTTGTGTAATGGATGATGAAACTTACGTTTTTGCAGACTTTGAGCAGCTTCCTGGCCAAGAGTTTTATATAGCGGATAGTAGAGGCAATGTTTCTGAAGAGTTCCGAACTAAAAAACTATCAAAATTTCCCAAAATGTTCCTAGTTTGGCAGGCTATTTGTAGCTGCGGCAACAGAAGTGCATCGTTTGTTACATTGGGATCAATAAACTCAGATATTTATATCAAAGAGTGTCTTCAAAAGAGGTTGCTCCCATTTCTAAGACAGCACAACATATCAACATTCTTCTGGCCAGATTTGGCAACATGTCACTACAGTAAAAGCGCAATAGACTGGTATAATAAAAATAATGTTATTTTTGTTCCAAAAGAGGCTAACCCACCAAACTGCCCAGAGCTGCGGCCTATTGAAAGATATTGGGCTCTGGTCAAAAGAGAACTAAAGAAGAGTACATCTGTTCCCAAAACCATTACTAGTTTTCGATATAAATGGACAGATGGTACCAAAAAAATTACCGAATAACTATAACATTGCTTATGGATGGCATAATGAATAAAATAAAAAAATTTTATAAAATTAAATTAATTTTTAAATAAAATAATACAGAATATAAATCTGTAATAAAAATGCAAAATAAAACTGTTTTATTTTTAACTCTAGCTTACTCCAGTCAGTTTTTATTTGACTTTTGATGTGTTACAGTTTATAGTGACGCACACCCACCTTATTATAAAATGAAAAAAGTTCTTTCGAATTATGAAAAAAAATCATTTTTTAAATCAATTTTGTGATAATTTGTGATACAACAACTGCCAAGAATATTATTTTATGTAAATAAATTTTTTTTATTCAATTTAGCACAAAAATATAGAATTGCGTTTTAAAAAACTCTCATATATATTTTATATATGTACATTAGGGGGGGTCGATTTGTATGGAAGGAAAAAAGTCAACAAAGCGTATAGCAAAAACGAAATCTATGGAAAATTCTAAGAAAATTTCTCAAAGAAACCATGGGTCTAAAATAAATTCGTAGCTCCCAAAAATCGATTTGAAAATTTTATATCACGTTTTACACAAAAAATCATTTAGTTTTTGAATACCTGAGTGATACATTCTTATTTGTTTTATTTGTTTATTATTATATGAATTATGTATACAATGGTGGCATGTATTACTTATTATAGGGTTATTCAATTATATTATTATACGATTTATGTATAATAATCGATCGGTTGTCCGTTTGGTCATACTTTAAAAAATAATTGCAAAAAGTAGTGTTTTTACGACAATTTTACAGACTGTCTTACCCTTTGAAATAATAGGAAAATTCTAATTAATGGTTTTTAATAGAAAATTGTATACCACCGTTTACCTTAGAATTTCAGCTTTCCAGTGGTAGCTTGGGCATTCTAATCGGGGTTGCCATTTAGTCAGGGTTCATTACAGAATTGAAAAAGGATGTTTTTTGACAAGTTGTAAAATTAATGCTTTTTTAGAATTAAAGAGTGTAAGAAAAATAGAATACTTTAGTTATAATAGGTTATTGTACATCACTAGTTAGGTCATTTTATCAGCTTTCCATTGGAATGAATAATGCTTCGATCGGTTATGCCGTTTGATTATATTTAAAAAAATAATTGCAAACGGTAGGGGTTTTACGACAATTTTACACGCTATCTTACCTTTTGAAATTATAGAAAAATTCCAATTACTGGTTTATAATAGAAAATTGTATATCACCGTTTAGCTTAGAATCTCAGTTTTCTTTTAATTGCTCTTAGGCTCTGCAAGAACCACTGAGTGCGATTCTTTTACAATTCTCGGATGATATCTACCATTTTCTTCTTCTCTCGTCAGAGAGTTGTTGTTTCTGCCATCAAATGAGAATGCTACTAAATCATAATCATTGCGTTGCTTTCTATGAAAAGCATCCCTACATTTTTTTTTTTTCACGTGAAAGCTTAGATTTGCCCATAATTATTGGTTCCCCATTTTCATCGTTAAAACCAATGTCTTTGAAAAGTGATGTGGCCAAAAAAGAAGCAAGCTTATTCCCGATACCAAGCCTATCGCACGCCATAGCAAAATGGGGTGTATCGTACCTTTTTGTATGAAATCTTTTTTACGACGAACTTAGCTGTCCAGCAGTTTGTATGGAAAACTCCAGTTCAGACTCAATATCCATATGTGATGGACTAGGATTAAAAGTTGGATCGCGACTAGCTGGTGGCAGTGTTGATTATTGGTCAACAGTAATCGAATCAAATTCGGGAATGGTTAGCTTTCTTCTACTGTGCTGATCAATCATAAACTCTTGGAGGTCAATGGTTATCAAGCCACAGCAGCAAAGCAATGTTTTTTGCACACTTACATTTCCCAATATAAAAAAACACGTCATCAATAGTGTGCAGAAATGTTAAAGACTTGCCGGAATTTGCTTGACATTTTATTTGATATTGATGTATAGTTAGTAATGTTATTAGTTTTTTCGAGAAACTTTTTTCATGAATTAACGGAATATTTAGCTTATTCCAAATTTCAAACAATTTTTTGCCACTTGTGGAGTATGAAAACAAATAGTCTAAAAACAAATAGTATTTCAATACGTCACGGTTATTTGGTGGATTAATCCCACTTAAATCACTGGACAAGCCAATGTTCAGACTGGGTAGAACACAAGACCCAGAGTTCATTGAATTTGTATCAATCTCTGAATTGGTGTAATCAACTCACATTACAGACGTTTCAATTATAATTTAATAATTAAAAAATATTTAAAAGTTGAAAAAAGTAATTTGGAATACACGCTGGTTATTGAACGCAGACAGACTATCTGACATTTACGAAACACTCCCACACTTCTAGTCAAGGCGAATTGTGCCAAATGTCCAAAAAAAAAAAAAAAAAAAAAAGACAAAAGCACTGCATTGATAATGGCATGCTATTGTTTTTAAATTATTGTAAACAAAAATGCTAGTAGGTTTTAGAGAACAATTTAATATAACATCATAACTTGAACTCGATTTTTGGTAGCTACGAATTTATTTTAGACCCATGGTTTCTTAGAGTAATTTTCTTAGAATTTTCTGTAGATTTCGATTTTGCTATACGCTTTGTCCGAAAAAAAAACGACCCCCCCTAATGTACATACATACATACATACATTATTATTTATTTAAGATTTGATATATTGTTGTTATTTTTCAACAGGAAAGCTTCAATTCGATTTTGAAAGAAAACTCGTATGCCATTCACTCGTTATCGACTGCGACGTATTCATACATATGTACATATTTATAATGATATATGTATGAATACGTTTTATTCGATAACGACTAACAGGCTGTTCACAGAACACGAATGGTTTTTAACATTCGTCTTTTTATATAAGAAACACTAACAAATTTGAGTGTTTTTGTTAGTGTTTCACATATAAAAAGACGAATGTCAAACACCATTCGTGTTCTATGTACAGACTATAAGACGATCCCAAAAGTTATAAAAACTTGAACGTCCGAATAAGAATTCGCTCGTATACGAATGAGAGAACTAGCCTTCTGGTGCTTATAACAAATTTGATTGCGTCAGATTATATGGTAAAATATTGGATTGCTGAATTTAAACGGGGCCGAACAACCACTGCAACAATACCATCAACAGGAAGGCCAAAAGAGGTGGTTACTGAAGAAAATATCAAGAAAATCCTCGATATCGTTATAAATGATGCAGGGTCAAAATACTTGAGATTGCTGAAATGGTAAACATTTCATATGAATATGTGTTGAACATTTTGCATGAACATTTGCATATGAAAAAGCTATCGGCAAGATGGGTGCCGCGTTTGCTCAGTGTTGAACAAAAACGAGTTCGACAGATCACTTCACAGCGGTGTTTGGACATCATAAAGAATAAGCCTGATGATTTTTGGCGTAGATTAATAACTGTTGATGAAACGTGGGTCCACCACTACACACCTGAAACCTGAAAAATCAATCGAAGCAATGGGTGGAAGCTGGTGGAAGTGCTCCGAAGAAGGCGAATATAGCGAAATCGGCTGGCAAGGTTATGGTCACTGTATTTTGGGATGGACACGGAATATTGCTCATCGATTATCTTGAGAAGGGATCCACAATCACAGGAGAGTATTATCGTGAATTATTGGATCAATTGGTTGATGCAATCAAGGAAGAACGACCACATTTAAACAAGAAAAAAGTGATTTTTCTTCAAGACAACACACCGGTTCACACAGCATTAGATAAGATGCTAAAACTACGAGAAATCCACTTCGAGTTGGTTGATCATCCACCTTATAGTCCAGATTTAGCCCTTAGTGACAAAAATGATGTCAGTCTAGAGATCAGGCGAAGAATCACACTGGCCAACAGGTGCTACTACGGTCTCGGTAGGCAGTTTAGTAATAGAGACCTCTCTCGTGCGACGAAATTAACACTCTACAAGTCGCTTATTCTCCCGGTGCTTCTCTATGGTGCGGAAGCATGGACGCTGTCTTGTGCCGATGCAGCGGTCCTCGGGGTGTTCGAGAGAAAAGTTCTTCGTAAGATCTTTCGTCCTCTAAGGCATGGCGATGAGTTTCGCATTAGAACCAACCATGAGCTGTATGAGCTCCTCGGCGATGTAGGTGTTGTCCAGCGTATTAACATCCAGCGACTACGCTGGCTCGGCCACATTGTTCGGATGGAAGAATCTGCTCCAGCGAAAAAAGTTTTCGATGCGAAGGTCACTGGACGTCGGCGTAGAGGACGACCCTGTTTACGTTGGAAGGACCAGGTTGATGAAGCCCTGTCATCGATTGGTGTGACCAACTGGAGAAGGCGCGCTCTAAGCAGAAGCGCCTGGAGACTAGTGCTGAAGCAGGCCGAAACCCGTTAACGGGTTGTTATGGCCAGCTAAGTAAGTAAGTAAGACTTTTTCCTGCTTCCAAACATGAAAATTTGGCTCGCAGGAAAAAGATTCATCTCAAACGAAGAAGTGATTACCGAAACTAATGCGTATTTTGAGGATTTCCCAAAATCGTATTATTCAGATGGTATAAAAAAGTTGGAAAATCGTCTTACTAAGTGTATTGCGCTAAAAGGAGACTATGTTGAGAAATGAAAGGTTTTTGAAAAAAAAAAATGTTTTTTTCCTACTTATGTAGCTTCAATATCAATCCGCCCTACAAGTTAAAATTTTTTGTTAAAAAAAATCACAATTGGACATTCATTTTGGGATCCTTGTTTTAACTCTGTTATAGTGTTTTCTTCTTAGGATACTTTCCTTTAACTCATTGGCAGTGTAAATAACTTCTAGCCGCCGGTAATTGCCAAAAAAAAAAAGACAAGATAAAACGAAAAACTAAGTTTTCATTGAAATTATAAAGTAATGTTCTCAAGGTTATATGAAGATTTTAAAGCAAAAGAACATTTTAAAGTGATTGAAACTTAAAATTTCAATAGAAATGAAATTAAAAGTTACCACTTTTACAAAAAAAAAAAAAAAAAAAATTAATAAACAAAAATTGATTTAAATGTCGTTGTAAAAATATATTTTTTATTTTCTAATACCCAGTTTTACCCAGCCTTGAATTCTTTCATGCGATTTTTTTTTATAAAACTTTGTTCAAAATAAAAAAAATATACGCCAAACAATCAAACTCTACCGAAAATTTTAAAACGAAAACAAAAAATGCCCCGCAAAAGAACCTTGAGACACGCAAATCAAAATGTTTGTGGCTTTTTAAGTGTCGTAATCAAATCAAATTCGAAAATTCAAATAAAATTTTAAAACATTTTTTTGTCTGTCAAATTAAACAAAACAACATCAAATGAAATTTAACATGAAATTAAAATGAAAAAAAAAAACAGAATCTTTAAGCAGAATGTAGTTTTACTAAAACAGGCAGACATTTTAGACAGTAAAAACAACATCCGAACCCTGGAGGGCATATACTCGTATTTTTATATTTATGTATATGTAGAAAACCCAGCTCAAAATTGTATGTACACAGAGTATTTACTTGCCAACATGTTTAGTTATATTTGACCAATATTATTAGTCAGTTTCCCTTCTAAACTAAAATAAATATTCATGTTTAATGTTTCCCAATTTGTTGAAACAGGATACTGTAGAATCTTCAATGAAAGGCGTTGCTAGTTCTACGAGGGTGGGTCAATAAGTCAGTGAAGTTTGAAACATAGATTTTTTTAACCTTTTTAAAGTAGTCAATCTACTTTTAGATTTATACACTTTATTGAACGTTTCTTTATTTTCTTTATCCATTTGAAAAAAAAGAAAACATTTTTGAGGTTATTAAAATATGTACTTTTTGAGATGTTTGTGTTCGCAATTGATTGTTTTATTCTTTTGAAGGTAGTCAGTCAATGTAAATTACATCACGTGCATTCCAAAACACAATCATCTTCTTTGATGAAGATTTATCTTTAGACATTTACTGTCGTATGGTTTTTGGTTCTTAAGCAAAACTTTTTCTGATTTTACACTTTCAAGTTCCGATTTATTAATTCCATATCGTGAATTCTTTTATATGTATGGGATACAGAAAACTCAACTGTCATTCACAAAGTTTAGCACATTTCGTTGTTGTACGGTTTTTTGTTTTTATTTGAGACCAATACTCAGGGGTAAACCCCTACTAAATGCATTGCATTGTATTGGAATTTTTGGAAAGGACAGTACATTTATGACAGAACATACATTTTGTTTTTCTTATCTTACTATTAAGCGCCTTAGGAATGAGACAAATTGCTGTGAATTGATCATTCAAAGGCCAGTGTTATACCTTCACCCTTGAATGATCAACAGCAATTGCCTCATCGTTGCATGTTGATTGTGTGGTGAGTGTCTTCGCTAAGTAGGTTTAGCTGTTATCTGCTACTTCCCAATAGGTGGCGCTTTTCTACTGATCACTCGTTTTTTGTTGACATTAGTTAAGGTGGAATAGAGTGGAATGTCGGGGAGCGGTTTCTTTGTAGATGGTCTTTTTGTTGTACGGTTACAATGGATTTCAGTGCATATACATAAGCCCTAACAAACACATAAAGTTAACTTCATCTTCTTAAACCACGAGCTTTTAAGGGCTGTCAAACACAAGCAAACGCAGTTTATAAAAAATCAGAATTCAACAGTTTTGTTGTCTTTTAAATTATAAGATGAAATATTTTAAAAGTCTAGGACTTATTGACCTACCTTCGTATAACAAGACAACAAAAAGTGACACACAGTCATTTAAAGTGTTAGTCAGTTGCTAGAACTTGAATAAAATTTCCAAGAAATTACTGCGTTTTTGAAAATATTTTTTTCTCTTTTTTTGTTTTTGTTTTTTGTTTGTTTTGCATATGCATATACGACCTATTGTTAATTTTTTTTTATTTTTAATTCGTCTTTTTTTGTCTACTAAATAAAGCAAAAATATGTAAATAATGTTTAAACGCTATTGGCACTGTCAAAATCTAACAAAACTGCCATAATGAGTTATTGTTGATTTGTTTATACACTGTGAGAAATGAAAGGTTATGAAAGTAAAAATACGAATATAATACGATTGTTTTTTTAACACCAATACTCAGGGGTAAACCCCTACTGACGCAGTGAAAGTTGCTGTCAATTACACCACTCAAAGGCCAGTGTTATACCTTGAATGATCAACAGCTATTGCGCCATCTCTCGGTGGATGTTGAATGTGAGTGGCGAGCGTCTTCAGTAGGTTAGTTGTTATCTTCCCAGAATGTGGCGCTGTACTCCTGATCATTCGTTTTTGTTGGAATATACTGGCAATTCGAATGTGTTTTGAGGGGTTTTGTAACTGTGGATGAGACATGGATCTCTTAGACCAATCAGCAGTCTAAACAATGGATTGCACCGGGTGAATCGGACCCGAAGAAGTTTGTCGGCATATATGGTGATGGCATCAGTTTTTTAAGGATAGTCCACATCGATTCCCTTCAGAAGGGAAAAACAATAAACGGCAAATAATTTTCCAACTTATTGGACCGATTTATCGGAGATTTAAATAACTAATTTCTATTACAAAACCTAAAGAAATGGCGCGCTGGAAAGAGATTTAGCTCCAACAATTAAATTGTTGGTCAAACAAATGCCTATTTTATGGACCTCGAAAAATCTTATTTTTTGAAAGGGGTACAAAAATTGGAGAAACGTCAGACTAAATAAAGTATTGAGCTAAAAGGAGATTATGTTGAAAAACAAATTTTTTTTTTTGAAAAAAAAAAAAAAAAAAAAACTGTCTTACATTTAAAAATTCACACACATGCGTCCTCTAATAAATATTTTTGAGCTGTTTTACTTTTAAAAATACTTACAAATACTACTTTATTGTACAATCTTCTGCTCTTTCAACAATGCAATCTTCTCTGTCACTTTATGGATTTCTTCAGTTGTAATAATATTCATGAAAAAATTGTCTACAACCAATATAAATATTGATTTAAGACTAATAATCGTATAACCCCTGGTTCGTCATCAGTTTAGATCGGTTTTTAATTGAAAACTACTCATATTATTTAAGAGTACGTCAGCAAGACTCATATTATGCTTGTTTTGTACGAAATTTGAGTTTTTTTTAAAGTACATTTTCTGCAGTTGTAAACGTTTCTTTAACATTTTCTCTGCTATTTTCAAATTGCTATTATTTTCAAAGCACTTTTATTTCAGAGAGATCAGAACTGGGGTTCGAACCCAGAGCTCATGTCTTAGTAAGCCAACACACTAACCACTAGACCACGGCGACTACGATCACATCGGAACTTTATTTTAGAGGCGGTTAAAATTTCACATCTCTGGCCAACTCTTGCAGCATATTGGTGTATAAAACTATGTTTTCCTTACATCTAAGGTGTATAGTATGTTCAGCAACTTTGTAGAAAATATCACGACAAATATGTTCGTAGAATATATTAACCCTCTAACTTCCCCGCATAACTGCGTTTATTATAACTACGTCTTTATTATAACAAATCGTAAAAAGCACCCCGAAAAAAAGAGGGACGGAGATGAAATGTTCTACAGAAATGTTGCCCTAAAAATTTTACTATACATGTGTGTCAGAACACACCAAAACCTAAAACTTAACGCAAACACCTTAAAACAATCAAATTCAAGATTGCTCATTTAAGGTTAATTTAGTTATTGTTCAAAAATCTAGATCACCCCATCCCTGACGGGAAGGTTTGACAAATTTGTGCTAGCATTCTTGGCTATGTTATTTTTATCATCGTTTTCCACTCAAAATTGAAATAAGGAATGCAGTCTTGATATAAAATATCCATGCTTTTTATGCAAATCGGATGTGACAACCAGTATGGCAAAAAGAGTTTGGAGTATATAAAACTTGGTGTTTTATGTTTAGTGAAAAAGGAGCCAGTTTTAGTGTTTTTGAGGTCGCCTTTTCCAAAACTCAGTGAAGCAAAGATTAAACAAGGTATAGTACAACTTGTAGTTGAAAAGTTTTGGTTACATTATGAAATTGTTTTTGTTTTATCTTTAATCTGATATGAGGAAGCTCATGCAAAATGCTGAATTTGATTCTGTCACCGAACTAACTCAATGCCTGGAAAACCATTAAAGATTTTATATCAAATGTTCTTGGCAAATTTCTATCTCCTTTTGCTCAAACATATACGAACACTATGCTAGAAGAGTTAGAAAAATTAGGGGTTCACATGTCAACAATAATCCACTTTTTGAACTCACATATGGACTTTTTTGAAAATCAGTTGCCAATGGAATCTGATGAACATGGTGAACATTTTTTATCAGGTATGTCTTTCTATTAACGAACGATATAAAGGCAAGAGCAGATTTGTGTTGGACATTGTTCGATAATGATGTCGAATTGTCAAGAGCGATGAAGAAATTAATTTGAAAACAAATAAACTTATGTATGTACTTAGTATTTCGTTTTGTAGAAATGATTTTTACGATTTGTTAGAATAAAGTGTAATCACCGATTTTTTAAACTACTACTGCAATCTATCTATACATCAGGCCTGCTGGTTTTGTAACCGTCCTTTGTATTACTTAAGAAATTTAAGAACCCGAAAACCCCGTTTTTAAATCCCTAGTTCAAATTAAGATTTTATGGTAATTACAATAAATAAATATGTAAATAAGTAGTTAGAGTTATGGATAGATTATCTCTTGAAGATTAAAATATATAGGAAATATCAAAAAAACTAAAATTTTTAAATTTCTTTGAAGTGTATTTTTAGCGTACCAGCTTTAAACATTTTTCTAATGCTAAATGAACCAGAAATCTATGCAAACACTTCTACAATTCAGTATGTAAATGCTGTACAGGGGCAAGCAACACAAGCAAAAACTAAAATGTGACGGTAACAAAAACAAAAACGAGTACATAATATAACATAAATGAGCGTATAGCATGCTAATTTATGAAGTAGCATAAATGGTAAGACATGGATGCAATAATTATAATATACAAAAATACAATATACGAGTATGTACGTACGGGTAAGAGTGTTTTATTGTTGCCATTGTAATTGTTGTTGTTGTAACATGAGAATTATGGAAATTAAGACTAAACTTAAACCAACAACAACATCAGCAACGACAATAAATGCTCTATAGAAGCAGCATAATTTGAAAGTAATGAATTTTATACAGTAGCAAAATATGAACAATAACTGGCATTATTTTATAATTTTTGTTGTTGTTGTTGTTGATGATGTTGATATTGTTTTTTTGTTTTAATTGTTTGCTCCTTAGAAAAGCAGTTTTTCTACAAACAACAATTGCATCAGGTGCATACGCTGTTATTCCCATTTGTGCTGCATGCCTGAGAGTAAAATCTCTGGCATCGTCATCCTCATTATTATCAACATCGTTATCTTTTAAATTTTAAAATACTCTTGCGCTAAACACAATCGCATCTTGTTTTTGTTTTGCATTTCTAATTTTTTTTGTTTGTTTTCTATGCAACAAAAGGTCCTACCCAGAGGCATTACACAACTACAACAACTACAGACTAAGCAACATGTTTTGTTGCTGCTCCTTTTTCCTGTTTCAATTCATTGCATTTTTATTTCTGCTATTTTTTTACTGCTGTTTTAGTGTTGCGCCCCATTTTCAAAAGAGTATACTGTATGTAGTATGCTGACTGTGTTGCATGCATATTCATGTAGATATGCATGTATGAGAATAGTCTGTCGTTATAGCCTCGTGCAACATTTGGTTTAGTTTCCTTTAGTTGCAACTTTCTGCTGTTGTTTATGCTTGTAAACGCCTAGCACGCACCTAACATGCATTTAACTGGTAGCTGCATGTATTTAGTGACCAACAACAACAATTACAGCAACAACTCAAATAATAATACAGCGTATGTTTTTAAGAGAGAAAAAAACTACCAAAAATAAAAAAAGAAATTAAAAACTGGAACAACTTGCTTGAGTTGTGTGAAACTCCTCTAAAATTCAACGAAAATATCGTCAAAACCAGAAAAAAAAAATTAAAACAAAAACAAAAATCACTAGACAAACCTACTATCACTAGTTGCATTAAGAGGACTAAGACCTCAACAAACATTAATAAAACGATGCTGGTTTTTTTGGTGATGCTGTTGCCATTGCATTGTGGTTTTGCTGTCTTTAATCTTTTAAATGCACACCAACGCCTTCGCTAAAAAGAAATCTTTTTCGTTGTTTTTTTCTGTTTTAAATCATTCGGCTCACCGTCTGACAACATTTCGTTTCTTAGCAATTTACCGTTGCTGTGGCATTGTTAGCTGCAAGCAACTTTAACTAGTTGCTACTGCTTGTAGGGCGTATATGCAACATAAATATCAGTGTTGTTGCATATTTATGTTTCAACAAATACTACTCATACGATTAAACAAAAAAGAGAAATATGTTATTGGTTTAGAGAAAAAGGCTTTTCCATAATTATGTTGATTATACTAAAATATACACAAGAATACAATGCAATTACATACAATACATACATAATTGGCCATTGAAACACTGTTTTAGGATTACGGCGTAGCTTCTCACAGCACCCATGTTGGGTGTGTAAATTTTTATAAATGAATACCGAGACCTAAAGCTCAACGTCGAATACGAACAAGAAGTTTGTTCATGGCAACCACTTACTCTCAGAGCTTTTGCCAGAAGACTGCTAAAAGGTAGTCGCCGAAAGAAATTTATACAAACAAACCAGAAACGCTGGAGCAACTCAAACAAAATATTTGTGATGAAATTAATAAGATACCGCATAAAATGTGTAAGAATGTTATGAAAATATGCTCGAAAGGTGTGAGGCTAATACAGGCGGTCTAACAACTAGACCACGGCCAAACATAATTGCCGACAATTAATAAAACATTTATCACAATAGGATCCAATTCCTTTCATTTAATAAAAAATTATAAACAAACAAAGTAGTATACCTTTCCGGCGGACACTCTGTATTATAAACAAACAACATAAGTAAAAGTAATAAAATTCTCGATAAAAGTATGAGATAAGTATTATATTATTTCTAACCTGAAACAGGGTTGTATAGGCCAATTATGCATATATGTATGTAAGTATGTATGTATGTATGTAATAATAAGCTTTTGTGGAACAGAAAACGCAATAAGAAACTGGAAATAATTGAAAAATTTTATTTTCTTCAAACTCAAATAAATTGTTATCAGTAGGCTATAAAATATTGAATACAATTAAAAACTGCCTTTTTGAATTTTAAATAATTAACTCCTAATTTTTTGTAAATGAAACATTATTTAAAATTATTACTTAATTAAAATACTATAAAAACCAATTATAAGTATAATATCTTCATAAAGATTTTCATTAAAGACAGTGCTGAACATTTTTTTCAATTCTGCTGCGTTTTGCCTCATGCAGCTTCAAACTGTATCAAATGATCTTTACGAACTGTATACAGTAATAAATAAACCTAAGGCCGCATCCTACTGCTACACTTTGTAGCAAGATTTTTTAAAAGCGAAAGAATTTATATAATTTCCTGTGACTGCGTATTGCTCCAGGCTATTAATCTTTTTCGCCACATTAAATAACAACAAACTGTAGGTAGATATGCGAGGTTTACTACGTTCACAAGACTTTCAAGAGGGTTTGCGATTACCCCTAATAACGGATTTTTGTAAATCGGCTGTTCCTTGTCTTCATTCTTCTAACTTTGGGATTAGTTTCTTTTTTGCCAAATGAAAAATGCCCGATATAGCATGAAAAATACTGAGTTGGTAACGCTGCCCGTAACAGATCATCATAAAATTTGACTTAAGATTTATGATTTCAAAAACTCATAAAAAATTTGTTCTGTACAAATGAAATTCAGTGAAATTTTTTCCCTTACCTTTGAATTTTCTAATAGATAAAATGCTACTTCAGTTTGGAAAAAGAAAAATAACTTTCTTTCACACAATAACATTCATTCACATGCCGTTGCACGAGTACGCAGTGGCAACAGCAACAATTTAAAAATTATTAATTTTATTTGCTGTTGACATTGACATTGTTGAGCATAGAAGAAATGTTCATGCCCCCTTTTTCCTTGAAGAATTCTACTCGTCATTAAGGTTGTCATACAATATATTTTTCCAGTAACAAACACATTTAACGGTAACTTTCTTTAACTTGAAAATTTGCAAGTTGCAACAATATAATCACATCATGCACTTGTTGATTATAATAATTTACATAACATTTTGGGGAAGGAGCAAAAAAAATATATGGAGTTTTTCTAGCTCTCATTAAGTTTTACCTTTAACTCCGTGTTCCTAAGAAACAATTCATTTTTGTTGTTGTTAATAAACGAATGAAAAATCATGTTGTGACCTAAACAACGTGTTGTAAAGCCAATAGAAGGGAATCTAGAATGTTTTATTTCTAAGATGAATATTAAAACTACTTCAGTGCTCTTTCAAGCATAATAATATTTTTTAAAACAAGCTTCAGTTTCTTTTGGAATTTGTTTGGGTTTTAACTTAAATGCTGAGTAAAAAGAATAGTTGTTAAATGTTAGATATGATCCTAAGAGATCACTCTAGCTGACCTAGTGGTGAACATTAAAAAAACACTGATTTTTTTTTCAATAAAATGCTTCACAAAGAAGTATTGATGTTATATCGATTTATCACAAAATACATCGATGTTTTCTTTTTTTTATTTAAACCAATACTCATTTGTAAACCCCTACTAAAATCTGTGCATTCTATTGGAATATTTGGAAAGAACATTACATGCATATTTTTCCTATATTATTATTAAGCCCTTAGAAATGAAACAAATTGGTGTGAATGGATCATTAAAAGGCCAGTCATATATCTTCACCTTGAATGATCAGCAATTGCCTAATCGTTGTATGTTAATTGTGTGGTGAGTGCCTTCGCTAAGTAGGTTCAGCTACTTCCCAATAGGTGGCGCTTTTCTCCTGATCATCCGTGTTTTTGTTGATTGGTTAAGGTGGAATAGGGTGGATTGTCAGGGAGCGGTTTCTTTGAAGATAGTCTTTTTGGAGGGGGGGGGGACCTCTTACTTTTAAATTAAAATTTTTGAATAAACCGAAAACTAATTTTTTAATTTTTCACATTTGCTGGGATTTTAACCTGGTCCGTTTGAGTTTTTGTACGACCGCTCTAAAAACTATACCACGCACCAATTGTTTCTTATAAAAAAAAAAATGGAATTGAAAAAATAATGTATTTACAAAGAGTTTAGTTACAAAAAGAAAAAATTAATAAATTTTTGTGTATACTCAGTGTTTTTTGTCAATACTTTGTAAAAAGAAAAGTTTGCTAAATCTTTTCCCACCCAATCGATTTCTTTGCTGACTCATCAGTTGTGTCGCTTGCGAAAATAGTCCTTCTGACCGGTGGAACCGATGTTCCCATCATTGCTAGATATTTAATTCTATTCTTTGGAAACTGCGTTTTTTAAACATTCGTTCGTACTCAAATAAATTGAAAGTTCATCGGACAATTTAACTATGACTTATTACTCTTCCAAGTTCGATGTATCAGTTTATAATGGTAAGTCACTGATGAAAAGTTATCCTCACTTTAATTCGATTTTTCAGAATCAGATTCAATGTCACTAATTTCTTAATTTTCTATACAATAGTACTGGAATATATGGCATAATTTTTTAAATCGATGATCTAAATTTCTCAGTCGCCGTGGTCTAGTGGTTAGTGTGTTGACTTACTTCTTCTCGCAGCACTCATGTTGTGTGTTTTAATTTTTACCCATGATTACCGGGACCTACAGTTTAAAGTCGACCTCGAAGGACAGATTTGAGAAGCTTTTTCATGGCAATCAATTACTCCCAGAGCTTTTGCCAGAAGACTGCTGAGAGGTAGTCGCCGAAAGAAAGAATTTGTTCATGTTTCTTTTCTTTTCAAGATGTCAGAGCTGAGATTTGAACCCGGCGCTATCATCTTAGTAAGTGAACACACCACCATAGGTAAACTAATTTTAGGACCACCCTCGTATATGTAATTTAAAACAACTATTAATCTTGTTATCGTAATTTGAATCAAATATTTGTTTTTCTTAAGGATTCCAATATAACATTTTTAATCAAATATGGCTATTCTTTAGGATATTTTTTATAATACTTAAGATTTACAAGATCATTTGTCAAGACAACATTGTGAAATATTTTTAATCTTTTCCAGCTCGAGCAATAACGTCATTAAGGGTATCACATAAAAAAAAAACAACGACAGGAATATTTTCTCTTTACAATACAAAATTTAAATCCATCAACAAACAACCTTTTATTAGAGCAACTCAACAAAACAAATGAGTTTTAATCCCTCTGGCGCTAATATCCTGCAAAAGGATAATACAGAGATTAAATATAGAAAATTCCTTTATTTTTTGTATGTTTTCTATATACAACGTCAGTAACAACAAAATGATTTGCATATCTAAACAAACGCATCTACTTTAAATTTAAACAAAGTTGGCTATTAACTGAGTGATAAAAAAAAAAATGGATCCAACAGTGAGGGGTAGTAGTGGTCTAAAATGTCAGTGTTGGAAAACAGCAGGTGGCTGTTAAAAACGGTGGCTTCACTAACAAAGGCAGTCGGTTGGGATTGAATTTGAAAAAGGGTTGATGGTTCTTAACAGTGTTAACACTTTAACAAAAGAGCTACAAAGGAAGAAGTTGACATTTACCAAGAAACTGCAACTAACCTTGTAGAGAAAATAATTGCTAAAGACTAATTGTGCAAAGCGTTTAATTATTATTTGCAAATATGACATTAAAGCGTATCTTAAGAAAAAAAAATAAATAAATTGGCGCCTGAAGAGACTCAACATTTTGAAAGAAAACACAACTTTAAATAACAATTAAATCTGAATAGCAGTAGATAGTGTAGGTGTGACTTTTCAAATAAAATTTCTCAACAACACTAGTGCACTACGTTTTTTTTAAACTTTTGAGCATAAAACAAAAAACAAAAGGATTTTTTTTAATAATTATTAATAAATTTAACACAACTACAGTCAAGTTATTTTCATTCCTTCAGTTGTATTCTCTGGTTTTTTACTTGGGCATACTTTTGAACTTGACTTTAAGCCGCCTCATCAAATCAACACAAAAATCTACAGAAAATAAAAAGCATTTTTTCCTTTACATTTTTTTTTTCTCTTTTTATAGCCACCAAAATAACAAATTTGGTGTCTATAGACTTAAAAGAAGCCGACGTTGGCGCCAAATACTAAAGACAAAATAAATCATATCATTCATTCATTATGAATGATATTCGTACACACAGCATTACATAAAAATCCTATTCACAAACACTTAAAATCACACTAAAAACTGTTCCTTAATTTCGAAAAAGAAAAGAAAAAAGGAGTATAAAAAATACCCCTTAAAATGAAAACAAAGGCGTTATTGACTTAGTTTTCGTGATGCGTTTTTTTTTGTTTCGTTTTTGATTTTTGATTTTGTTCACTGTTTTATTATCTCATAATAACAAATTTTTCAAATTAATTTTCTTGTTAATAAAAATGACTTTTATATTCTTTTAATTGCAAAAATAAAATTGTTGATCTTCAAGTGTTTATTCTTAAAAATATAAAAAAAATATTAAAATTTTGCCGCTTTTGAAACTTTAATTTCTAGTTTTTAAATGATTTAACGACTTCGAAACATTTCGACAGGTTTATGTCTTAAGTACTTTGTTTGTGTCAAGTTATAGTTCTTTTATCAAATTACGGGTGTTAAGTCTAGTGGCTAATGTGTTGGCTTACTAGACAAAAGCTCCGGATTCAAGCCCCAGCTCTGACATCTTGAAAAATAAGAAATATGAAAAGAAAAATATTTCTTTCGGCGACTAAAGGGTGGTTAAATTTTAAGGGCCGATGTTGATTATGAATAAAACACAAATTATATTAATAAATGATTGTCAATTCTTTTTATTATGATAACATGGTATGGTTCAATTATATGTTTAACAAAATATCGGCAGTCGCAACCTCGGCGGCACACCTCTATCCGATGGTCCAAATTTTCGATGACGCTGAGTCATAATTGATGTTCTATGCCGTTAATGTGCCGAATTATCTTATCCTTTAGCTTTTGAATTATTTGTGGCTTATCGATGTACACCTTTTCTTTCAAATAATTCCAAAGCAAGAAGTCCAACGGTGTCAAGTAACACGATGTTGGCGGCCAATTGACATCGCCATCACATGAGATAACACGGCCATTAAATTTGTCGCGCAAAAGAGACATTGTTTCGTTAGCTGTGTGGCAAGTGACATTTTCTAATTGAAACCACATCCGTATATTCAAATTCGAGTTAAAGTTCGTTATCATCTCACGATAGCGAACACTATTCACAGTAACTGCCTGATCGGCCTCATTTTGGAAAAAATACGGAACGATGATGCCGCCAGCCCATAAACCACTCTTTGTAGGTGCATTGGTTATTGGACAATCACTCTTGGATTTTGAGTTGAACGCCTATTTTCATAATAAGTCTGAATAACTTTAAAGCGTTGCTCGATTGTGTATCTTTCCATGGTTCAAATTGAGTTAGTCTGAAATTCAGAAACGTTAAATGAAATGCAGAAAAAACTTAAGATTTAACCACACGATACGTCTTACCATGTTTCTAGCAAAAGAGTAACTGATAGCCATGAACAAGCTTCACATGTCTGTTGATCGATCAAGGTATTCATAGCTAAAAATTTACAACACAACATGGGTGCTGTCAAAAGCTAGTCCGTCCCCTTGAAACAGGGTTGTAATAGCCAATTATGTGTGTTTGCATTTGTGTATGTAAGTGTGTCAAAGTAAAACAATAAAGAAAGTTATTTTAAGCTGACATTTAAATATAAAGTGTTTTATTTATTAGTTTGTAATCACGAATAAATAGCTTCTACTGAAAAGTTTAATTGAAACAATACGTTTAAGAACTTTAACCGTAATAATAAATTTAGCATAAATTGTTTGTCTTTATTGTTTTATTTCTGTACGATTAATAGTGCGAATTTCAAAAAACAGATAATCTTAAAATTTTTAATTTTCATTAATTTAAAAACATAAATTCTTCTTTTAGCGCCAGCAAAGCAGACTGGGTTCTACTAATAACAACATACAAATATTTGTTTTTTAATTAAAAAACAAATTCAAACGTTATCAAATCATTGTAATTGATTACAAAAAAATTATAATATAGAAATAATTCTACTTGTCATCTTAACCAAGTAGATTCATCATTAAAAAACCATCAAGTAAAAGGTAGAAAAGGCGATCTGACATTCTTTAATAAAAAGTAAATAAAAATAAACAGAAAAAATGTAAGTAAATATATGTATAGTATGTATAAATGATAGAAAACAAATGATGAAGAAGATGAGCTTAAATCATTCATATATGAATACAATTTAGATGTTAATCTCAATAGATAATGGCCATTTGTACTCTTTAATCATATAAAAAAAGAAAAAAAGAAAAAAGAAGCCACAAAGAAAAGATAAAAGAAACTGGTAACAAATCTTGTCAAGAATCTACTACTGAATATTAAATCAAATCTCCACTACATGTAATCATTCATTCATCTTTACATAGTATGCCCGTTGTACCCAAAATTATCATGAAAACGTTGATGGCTTAATTTTGAAATTCTAATTTTAACCAAACCAAACCGGCTTTCTACAGCTTGTTTTTCCATGACTTTTATTTTATTATAATTTCTAACTCTTTGCTTTTTGTCTACTTTAGAAAGAGCCAAAAAATGTCTGCAAAAACCAAGTGTTGATGTTCAATTAGTAAATATATTTTAATTTGTATTATTTTAATGAAAAAACGATATATAATTGTTTATTTTTATATTTAATTTAAGCCAATAAATTACGGCCGAAATCGCGATTTTAGCGGCAAAAATACTTCCCGAACAATTAGCATCACCAAAATTGGAGGGCCATTCCCCCTTTTTCTAAAGTAATGGCAAATAGTACTTCCTGGAAAGCTATCTTTACCAAAATGTTTATATGAAATTTAACTGACAAAAAAGCAAATTGAGAAAAAAAAAAATTGCGGTCCACGCCCCTTTTTCCCTATACCCAAAACCCAAATTGTCGGCGAACATATTTACCAAAAAGCTAGCCTTATCAAAAAGAGAGCGATTCAGATTAAAGTAATAGATGCTAAAAGAACTGTGTTGCCATCGTTGGTGTTGCCGCACTGGTGTAAATTCTTTATGGCTAGTATTAAGAACATCTCGAACTTGTTATAGGACATTTCAAGTCCGTTGCGTGGGATTTATTTTAGCAAATATGGAGGCAGCATTAACTAATAATTGCACCTTGTCTCCTTGTTGGGAAACTATTTCGGAAGCTAATCTTCTTTTATTTCTTTCGCAGCTATTATCTTAAGTCATTTTTCCTAAATTGTTTATGCCATTTTAGTTTAATAAAATTAAAAAAATTCCGAAGTTGAGTACATTTTAATTTAATTATTTTATTGTCAATTTTGTATGAAATCTCTCCTTTTATGTAATTCGAAACATTCCTCTTGTTTCTCAACCAAAATTCAAATATTTCATAGTTTGTGAACCTGAGTGTTTCTACAAAAGTATTAAAAATTCGTTCATTAGCAGTCAAATGCATACACTTTTACCATGACATAAAACTTGAGTTTTCCACAAACAATCACATATACATAAATAGTTCCAATTACACTTCATAACATTTTTAGTTTTACTGCCCGAAAAACGATAAAACTCTTCAGAATTTCACAAAAAATACACGCAAAAAAACCACCAAAATAAATACGAAATACAAACATTTATCAAACTATATTTGTATATAGTACAAATACTCACCTCGAGTATTAGAACTCATGTTTACAAAGTTTTTCTTACAAGAATATATTATTAAAAAAACACTTTTTAATTTTATAAAAATTTTGCTGCTTTAATATGTTAATAGAAGTATTAACACACATTAAAAAATATGTAAACATTAACAGCTGTTTGCACATAAACAGGCTTGCCAGGAACAAACATTTTTTTTTAGTTTTCTTTTTTTTTCAAACGTTTATTTAAAGAAAATTTCTATTATAATTAATACAAATAAACAAAATAGTTTAATAAACAGCTTAAATCTATACACTGTCCCATAAACGAGCTCTCTAGTATAATACATATAGGTATAAATATACATAATATATATATTTTTAAAACTAATTATGTTCCTTCTACAATATATATACAAGATTATATCTGTTCCTAATAACAAATATTTCGTAATAAAAATTTATTCAAAAAACATTACAATAACAACTGTTATAATAAAAGAAAAAGTCATGAATTTTTTTTTTAGTTTTTTCTTATCAAAAAAAATTTAAAAATTTAAAGTTGGAAAATTGACTTTTTGCCGACGAAATCGCAATTTCGGCCATAGTGAAACAGTAAATACAAATTTTTCCAAAACTGTTTTACATTTCTGCTACTTTAAATTAAAATTTTACAATAACAAAAAAATTAATTCTAAATACGAGTATTAACGCAAAAGATCCATCCAAATTGCACCAATTTGTACATTATTGGATAAATTCAAATGTTACAGTGTTTTAAGGGGTCAATACATAATTTTTAACTATAGAAAGAATGATTGGCTCTAAATATATACTGGTTTACCTTCCGTTAAACCTGGCTTTCTCTTGCACGAGATTAATAGAAGTTAGACAATTTCTTGAGACATGGAAAACATTTCGACATAAGTTACATCTCTTCTTCAGAGTTACGGCCTAGTTTCTCATAGCACCCATATTTTGTAAGACAAATTTTATCCATGAGCACCGAGACCCATAGTTTAACGTCAAATCCGAACGACATACTTGAAAAGCTTGTTTATGGTAATCAGTTATCTCAGAGCTTTTGCCAGAAGACTGCTAGGAGGTGGTCACCGAAAGAAATAATTTTTCAAATTTCCTTTTCCAGATTTCAGAGCTGGGGTTCAACCCGAACTTCTCATCTTATATACATATATAATAAGTTAGTGACTGTTTGCTGTTTGCGTTTGCCTATTGGCACATATTGAAGAGACTTAAAACAGTTGCGAATGAATAAAAAAATACCAATTTTCTTAATCCAAAGCATATTTATGGAGTTAAAAATTTATTTTTAATAGAAATGTAATTTTCGGACGTATATTTTTTGAACTGTGAGTCTGTAACAAAAGGTTTAAGTGGGCATACAAAATTACAAAAATAATAACAATTATTTAAATTGTCATTTTCTAAACAATAAATAAAACTCCCTCCTCCCTATTAACAAAAGCTTAAAAAGACACGATCATAGCCATGACAAAAGAAAAAAAAAAATTAAGGGAAATGAATAGGAAAAAAAAAAAAAAATAAAAAAAAATAAAAATAAATTGATGCTTTACCTCATAATTTAAAGTGATAATTGCTTTTTAATGTGTCACAACTAAATTTCCAAAAAAAAAAACTTTTAGAAACCCTCTTTACAGTCTTTACTTTTCGTTCAGGTGCAACCAATACAAAAATCTTCTAAAGTTTTTTATTTTAAATTTTAAACTGGTTGGCTTAGAGGAAGACAATTATTTTTATTTATTTTTTGAATTTTAAGGTTTCGTAGGTGTTGTGTTTGTAATAAAATTTTTAGCATTATTTTAATAACACCTATTTTGTACTTGTGTGTGTTTTTATTATTATTATTATTATTTTTTTTTTGTAGACCCATTGAAGATGACAAATTAAAAAAAAAAATTTACGAATTTTAACAAAATTTTTGGTTCGAAAAAAAAAACCGGATGTGCGTCTTCTAATGCGCATGTGCAGTCATGAGAAATAGTGTGACAAACCAATTATTTTCTAATTTTCTAAATAAAAACGAAAAAATAGAAATTACAAACGAAATTATTCATTATTTTCTAATAACTCATAGTATGTGTTTATTGTGGTGTAAAATGCGATGGTTTGTTTAGATGTAAAATAAATTAAGCAAAAAAAAAAAAAAATATATGGAAATAGAATCAAAAACGAATATTTGGTACCCTACATAACAAACTTACATTTATACTTTTAATCTTCTTAAATCAATGAGATTCCATACAATAATGTTTTAAGCCAAAAATCATGACACTTAAACATCCTATGCCCATGAGAAGAAAAGGAACATCAATCAACCATTTGCACTGGCACTAAAAGGCCTGATCATTGTTCATGGCAAAAATAGTTTCTTTTACAAGCAAAACACGTTCAGAAAACTTGGTAGGAACGACTCTGCATAATGCATTTGGCGCTACAAGTATTAATGAAACATTGGAACCAAGTATAAGGTAACATGGCAGGGATAACACTAGTTGAGGTATTTGTAAGTAGAGGGTATACAAGGTGGAGTCTTTTATTGAGAACAATACTCAGGGGTAAACCCCTACTAATTGCTGTGCAATGTATTGCAATTTTTTGTGTGGAAAGGACTGTCCATTATGACAACAGATTATATATTTTGTATTCTTATTTTATTAAGCGCCTTTGGAATGAGACAAATTGCTGTGAATTGATCATTCAATTATTATCATTCATTATACCTTCACCCTTGAATGGTCAGCAGCAATTGCCCCATCGTTGCATGTTGAATGCGGTGAGTGCCTTCGCTAAGTATGTTTTTAGCTGTTGTCGTGTTATATTTAGCATTCTAGTCAGTCAGGTAGGTGCACCAAGGCGTTGGTTTATGCTAAAGATGTTGTGCTTCTTATTTGACATCTTAAGGTTAGTTACATACACTCCGATTCACTTATTTAAAGGCACAAAAAATCCCATATTCAGGATCCGGTATCTTTTGCAATTTTTAACCGATTCCAGAATTTTAAAATAGAAATGGAAGTTAGACATCTTGAGATATAAACAAAATCATGACAATGGTGGTTTCTTAACTAAGGAACCTTTTTTTGAGGAATTTATAAAAAAAATCTAAAAATGTGTTTTTTTTTTTTGTTCACTTGAATAAAGGCACTTTGTTGTTTTTTTGTATTATTTTTAAAGTAAGCGGTGATTTTTTATTGGGGGTGTTTGTTTATTGCAATTTATTACATCTTAGTCGATTTACGAGTCAAAATGGCAAAACAAAAAATTTTCTTTTTATCAGAAAACGCTTTAATTAGATCAAAGTTAACCGCAATGTTATTTTTTGGTAATTAAAGAAGAAATGATGTCCGTGAAGGAGGCTCGAACCCGAGTCTTAGGCACTTAACATAAAATTGCGCCCGACTTTGGTGCTACGCTCTAACCACCACGACCACCGTCGTACATATCATTCATGTCGACTAATGTGGATAAGGTGGAATAAAGGGCAAAAACAAAATAAATTTGTAATTCTGTTTCATCCAAATAAGATGACAATTACAAGAACAGCAATGATGGTAAGAAAAGGAGAATATGATAGAAAACTGTTGTGTGACTTTACTTCGACTAACTCATACAAGTGTATGTACATACGGTAATAATTTCAGTATGCGATTTCCAAAAAAAGTGTGAGTTAAATAGTTGATGTTTGGTCTTGAATATGCACAGGACACAAGGAACTCTGATGAGACTACCGTAGCTGGAGTCGAAAACAATTGTTCAGTTTGGCTAGTGTACTATTCCTTCACGGACATCATTTCTTCTTTAATTACCAAAAAATAACATTGCGGTTAACTTTGATCTAATTAAAACGTTTTCTGATAAAAACAAAATTAAATTGATCACACCTCTCCTGAGGCTCGAACCCGAGTCTTAGGCACTTAACAAAAAATTTTAAATCGGAAAGGGCTAAAATCGATGTTTACTGTTCTGAAGGATATTCTAACCGCGCAATAGCTAAAAAATTGGACGGAGCCCAACAGTTGCCGACAATTACATCAAGGACCCCGAGGGCTATGGAAAAAATTTTAAAGGAAGGATTTCGTTGTCTTAATCTACTTTTGAGAAAAGAAAAATCATCTGAATTGCTTCTAATTCTGCCTTATCCTTGTAAAAAATAAGAGCTCAAGCTGGAGTGCAAGCCAGCAAGTCATCAGTACGGACAGTTATTAATAGCTGTGAGTATCTTAAATACAAGAAATTACAAAAAAAGCCGCCACTTAATGGTCCTCGTAAGGAAAAGCGTCTTCAATTCGCAAAAGACTACATGGTATGGGATGAGCAGCAAAGAGGCCATGTAAATGACTGGAAAACCGTTGTATTTACGGATGAAAAGAAGTTTAATTTGGATGGACCTGATGGATACAACTATTATTTCCATGACCTGCGTAAAGAAAAGCGATTTTTGAACCGACATCACAGCCGAGAGGGCGGCGTTATGGTGTGGGGTGCTATTACGTATTATAGCACCATCGATCTTGAATTTCAAAGTGCAAAAATGACTGGTGCAACCTATAGAACATTAATGGAGTCGACTTTTCCGTAGCTCAATGAACTAGTTGGTCCAATACCTTGGATATTGCAACAGGATAATGCCCCTATACACAACGCCAGAGTAGTAAAGGAGTATGGCGCACTTCCATTTCAAATTTTCAACAACTCCATATTCACATAATATGTGCTCTTTTGTTTCTGATGCCAATAAATTATTAAAAGTCACACATTGCTCACATTTTCTACTAATCACCGTGTTGCTGTAGCTGAGCTTCGTTAAACTGTACATTCCAGTGCAGAAACCAGTGCCCAGTTTTCAATCCCTTAGTAGAACCTCGGCCTAGAGTAGGGTGTCACGGTGATTTTCTTAGCTAATGCAGTTGTAGTCTAAGGGTGGAATAGACTTCAACATAACCTGAACTTTAGCAGAATCTTTTGGATTACATCCCAATAGAGATCCACTTTAAGGCCATTAAGGAATGAAAAATGAATAGTGTGAAACTTGTCAGATCTGAAACTCGCAGATTTAAAATGTCTTGTGGGTATCATTGTAAATATATATCAATTTAATCCAAATCTGCATTTGCTGTACACAATTGTGCTACAGACGTATTTCATTTATTGAGAGTTTTGGTTAACAATGATATATGTAATGGTTATGATTACTCGACACTCTCTTATAGGAAGGATGAGTAATATAGGTTGCATGATGTACTCCAAAGGCTGGAAAAAGAAACTGAATAGGTTTCACTCTCATGAATTCGGCCTCTGTTAACATATATTTAGAGATCTTGTACAAGGAAGAAGACATTCCGTATTTGAGAGCAGAATATTTAATATATAATATACTCAGGTAGAATACAGTCACTAATTGCGGAATAAAATAGACAACAAACTTAAACTCTGCCGATCAATTATTTATTGGATTAAAATTATCCGAGACTTACTCGATTTCGTCATAAGACTTTAGAAGACCAAAATATTTTGTTCGTTTAAAATAAAAATTACGAAACAATCAAACAATTTTAAAAGTTTTATACTTTCAAACATTAACACAAACTCCATATAACATATACCATACACCTGTTGAGTTGTAGGACATTAAAACAATAACCAACACCATTTCAAAAGAGCTAAAATTTGTTGTTTGAAATTTTTAAACGGTTTATAAAATTAAACAGAAAAAAAAGACACAACAAATACCGTCTATTAGAACTGTTTTTATACTTTGTTGTTTGTTTTGTTTTAAATGTCACCATAAATTTAAAGTTTGTCATCTTTGCTATACAAATTTATATGATCTCAAGTGTGAAATTAAAATGGTTATACTTTTGATGGCTATTTTTGATGGGTTTTAAATAAATTGTTTCGTTACAAACACTGACTATAATAGGCTACTTGTTATGAATTACAAATGAATGAATATTTGAATTACACTTTCCAAAGAGTGGAGGGGGAAGTGTAATTTGTTTGACAATTTCTAACAAATTTTAATGTGATTAAGTTGTACCGACAAACATTAAAACGAAATTACTTCAGACTTGTTTTTTTATTTGTTTTGTTTTATAAAACTTTTTTGATTTGTCATTAGTTTTTACAAAATACTTAGTTAAAGATGGCTTGAGCTTTTTTTTATCAAATTAGAATAAAAAAGTTGATGTATGTATGAGAAATTAAAAATATATGCTAGATTTTAGATAATTACAAATTTGCTATTTAGTAGAAACTTTTATGGCGATTTTTGTATTTGTTTAAGTTTAATAAACTGCAATCAGTTGAATTTTAATTTTTCAGATTTATACAAAAATAATTAGTTACACAATTTGCGAAACATTAAGGGTGCATTTTAGTGGTACATTTTTAAAAGCAAGTATGCACTTATGACCTACGACATCTTAACAAATTGTTGAAAACATTACAAGCCCTACGTCAGGTTTTTAAGTGGGGCTATGTTAGACCAATATTTGTTGCGATAGTCTAGTACCGGCGAGAGTAACTAATGAACATGAACAAGCTTCTCAAGTCTGACGCAAACAACTTGGCTCCTGCGAGAAGCTAGGCCTTAACCCTGAAACAGGGCTGTAGTGGCTAATCATGGCCAACTACAGGCAATTCAATGTGAAAAGCTAATGGACACGAGTCTGGACAATGTACTGCGGTTAATAATGCTACATTTGATGATATGCCCTGAAAATAGCACGGTTTGTGTCAAAAGCATATTGCTTCATAATATGAGGTCGCCATATTAAATGCATGCCTTCGGCAAGCAAAACTTTATTTTACATTTCCCTCTTACAAATCTGCTTTATCCAAAGCTTGTATACACTCTAAAACTTTTCCCAAAATTTAGGTTCATATTATGTCTAAATTGGTGTTGAAAATTTGTTGTTGTCTAAAATTATATAAATTTCATTCTTAATTTTAAAAAAAGTAAAAAATTTACACAAAAAAATAAATTTGCTATCAAAATTGTTTATTTTTAAACAAATTATGTTTAAATTTACAAAATAATGTTCAATATTAAGCACATTTGCATAAAATCAGTAAAAAATTTGTAAAATTAAGCACTTTTGCCTAAAAATAGATATAAATGTGTAATATTGTAAAAACGGTATGAAGACGTGGTAACAAAGCGACGAAAAAAAGAAGAAGCATTCATTTGCAATAAAAAGTTCAAAAGAGTCGCGTCGTATTGGTATTTATTCTACTTTATAAATAGTTTATAAAGTATATTAAAGTGTTAATTAATTATTCACAAAAAAATTGTTGTGTGCAAAATGTCAAAGTTTATGAGTTTATCATTTAATGAAGAAAAATGCAATGTTTTTAAGTGTTTGTATTCAAAATGTGGTAAAATATATACCAATTATAATTCCTATGCAGTTAATTTCACATGGAGTCACTCTACTAAAAGTCGCTATCAATAGTTGGTAAGCAAATCTTTTAATATTAATTATTTTATTTTACTAAAAAGCTTTTGTATTTATAGAAACATCAATAGAGGAAAGTTGCAAATCTACTGCATACATTTAGAGGAGGATTTCAATATACTGGATCTTTTTCTATAGTTGCTTTGTTACTCAAAATTTTGGATTCTCATTGCGATATTTTTTTAGATTTTATCCTTCGCAAATGAGAGAAAAAAAGTGTCATATAAATAATTTAAGAAGGATTAATACTTTAATACGTAAGCTCGATAATGCCATATAAAAAGTGATTTTTTATATAAATATTTTCATTTATTTAATCCTTTATATATGAAAAAATGTTTTTTTAATTAAACTTTTTTTATGTACATGTAAACTTATGACACTTTTTTTACAAAAAGACAATATGTATGTAAAGTATATGTAATAATATGTAACTTGTTAAAAGATAAGACAGTTATGGACATATGTATATACATATATGTAATTTATATATATATTTATAAGACATATAATTTTTAATAAATTAAATAATAAAATTAAAAATATGTATTGCAGGCATTTTCATTTAAGGAGTGTTGAAAATAAATATATGAAAGGGGGGAAAATTTAATTTTAGACATATTTTGCTTAAAAACTAACAAAATGTCTAAAAAAACTACATGCTTAATTTTAGGTCGAAAACAGTCTGTAAAGTGTTGCCTACTATTATCGACTTAATTTTCAGCAAAAGTGGTTTAGAGTGTACATACATATGTTTTTTTTTGTTTTGAGATATGCTACTTTAATAATTTTACATACGAGTATATAACTATAATCTGTATATTAAAAAAATGGAAGCGATTTTAGGCTTACGTATATCACCGCATCACACTTAAACGTATGGTTCGATTTCAACAAAGCTGGTTGGCACTGAAACCTACATGGTTTATAATAATATGTGGTTAAAATACGAAATCCCATATGTGTGATAGGTAACCCCAAATCGGCTCTGATTTTTCTTGGTTTTTGTATAGCTACTGTATTGAATGAATTTAGTGCAAATGACTTTAGAGTTGACGGGAATCATTGCTTTAAAATTCGGTGGAATTGAACAAGTAGGCGTGGTATCTCCAATACAAACTAGATATTTATTTTTGCGTATCCGGAGAATGATTAAAGGTAAAGCTTAGAAATTTGGTTTCACAGTAAAGTAAAGTTTGGAAATTTGATTTCATAGTCAATGAAAATCTTCAGCCAGAAAGTTGTCGGACAGTATTATTTGTTTTATGGCTTATATAGAAAATATTTTATTTTATTCTGCCTAGAAAAACAGCGGACGCTATGACTAGTATGTTATAAAAGTTTGTTGATACCGTTTTATTATAATATTTTACTTTAAAGAAGGAAAAAAGTTTAAGAGCAAGAAAACGCCTTTTAGTAAAGTGCTAATGTCTACTTATCTCTTATATCTGGGACAGAAATGTTTATCGGAGAAGTACTCCTGTACTATTGAGCACACCCAGGCCAATGTGCATTTTTTTTATTTAAGACCAACACTCAGAGGTAAACCCCATCTAAATGCAGTGAATTGTATCGGAATGTTGATTATATAGATAGATGTGAAGATGTTAAGCGCCTGATGCCAATGGAACAAATTACTGTCAATTTGATCACTCAAAGGCCAGTGTTATACCTTCACCTTTGAATGATCAAAAGCAGTTGCCCCATCTGGATGTCGAATGTGAGTGGTGAACATCTTTTTTATGTAGGTTAGCTGTTATTTTCTCAGAAGGTGGCTCTGTGCACCTGATCAATCGTTTCTTGGTAGAATAGACTGGAAATGTCAGGAAGCGGTTTCATGAAGATGGAGTTCTTGGAGGGGGGAACCTCTTATTTTTTAAATTATAATTTTTGAGAAACTGCAAATTTATTTTTTTTTATTTTCCTCCTTCGCTGAAATTTGCACCTCGGTCCTTTGGATTTCTGTTCACGCGCTCTAACCACTATACTTGGATAAAACAAGAACAATATTGATAAGCTTTGCAATATAAAGCAATAAAACGACTGGCTTTTAAAATAAACCAACAATTTGTTAAGAGCGAATATAAATTTTACACTTTTTTATTTATCAATTTACTAGTATTTGGAAAATTTTGTATTCAAATTAATTAAACATAATGGGTCCCAGAAACATTACCTGTATTGTTATGGGTTAAAAATAAATACTTTTTTCCCCAAATTTACAATAATAGCTCCGGAAAAAAACTTACATTTTTAAAATGACACACTTTTGAAACGATTTTTTTTTTATTTCAATTGCCTAGAAAACATCAGTTTACGTTATAAATTATGTGACAGAAAGAGTACGAGTATAATCAATCCATGACCATATAATCTATGAAAATCAAAGAAAAAAGTCTACAACAACAACTTAAACAATAAATATTGAAAAGGTAACCATTCATAACTATTTAACAACCTGTTCTGATTTTTTTTATAGTTTTTTTCTTTTGTTTTCTTTGGCAACTTTTTGTTGGTTTTCAGTTTTCCCAAACTCAGGAAAAAAAATGCTTGAAAAAACCAAAAAACTCAACAATACCAATACGAGTATAATAATGAAAAAAAAAAAATACAAGAAATTGTTTAAAAACTGTGACAACCAACCAATGACAATAATTAAATTGTACAAATATTTAACAAGCAATAACAATAGCACAACTAAAACAACAACAATAATGTAAACATATTTTTTATTATTGTTGTTTTGAAACAATGACAAATAACAACATCAACAAAAACAGCAATTACAGGTGACTAAGGAAAAAATCATTTCATAAAGTAAATTCGAATAAATTGTACCTGTTGGCTTGCAAAGCGATTATCTTTACAAAAAAGTTGAAATATTTAAATATTTTAAATTTAAACAATTGTAGTAGAATTTACACAAGCCCTACACAAGGTATCTATATTATAATATTAAAGTCTTAATATTATATTATAATATTAATCTTATACGCATCATTTATATCCACTATACCTGCGAACATAGTGTACCTGTGATCATATTTTTTTTAGATTAAATTACATACGATGAATCTAATACATTTTATCTATTTCGTTAAATACAAAAATTCTTAGATAGTTAAGTAGATTAGATGACTATTCAAATAAGCATGTGATCACCGACAATAAGCGCAAAGTGCCGTTTTGATAGAACTAAACAGAAATATAACTACAGCCAGCCAACCAAAGCCATGTACAAAATGGTGTAGAACGGAGAGAATCAGGGGTCGCACACTACACCAAATTATTGGAAAAAGGCGTCCAAGAAAACTTCAAACGTCGGACTGCCCAATCTGGGCAATCACAAAAAAAAAATTACTAGTAGTCCTCGTTTAGAACTACTTCCGCAATTTATCCAATGACTATTAAATGGCTGATTCAAGGCTTGAGCGGTCTTATCGAATATTCAAAGAGCTGTATACAATGCTATAAACCTTGACAAAGATTTAAGAGAGTTCTCCAACATTTTCAGAGTCCTTTATTCTGTAGTTTTAAGCTTAAGCTAAAATGCTAAAATTTTGGGTTTTTGAAATAGGCTGGGCGTTAGAATATATGAAATAAAAAGGTTAAGAGGTAATAGGCATGAAGCTACAATAAGCGTTTAAGAATTGTATTCGTTGCCAAAAAGTCCTAAATCTAATTTATAATTTTTTAGCGATAGAATTTTACCTTATCAGAATTACAGAATAAGGCCTCTGCTTCGGTCATACCAAGGCCAAAGTTATATACAAAAAGCTCAGGAAGTTATGGAATTTCATGTGTTCTGTGATTTTCCGTGGAAAAACTTGAACTATACGATAGCATTTATCAGAGGAGGAAGGAAAAACCCCCTCCCAAGGGGGAGCTCTTAGCAAGCTCATCTGACCTCTCATTCACCATAACGTCTATATGAAGCTTAAGCTCCTCTTTATATCGAGTAAATAATGAAAAGTTGCCACTAGGGAACTCCAGGGTTTTGATAACAGCTTGACTATTAGGGAAAACTCTAATTTTACGCACAGAGTACCATTCTCTCAGTATCATCAAAACTTGCTTAATTGCAAATTCTACAACTTGAAATACTCTACACGTATCTGATAATCTAAATAATTCTGCAAAGTTGACAGACTTGGTCAAAAAATCAGCTCTTATGTCGGATTCAATTTTAGAACAATTTATTAAAACTGTTATACTAGAACCAGTACAAATCCCATTCTTAATGGTAAAACTTAATGAAGTTTATTTGTTTAGATTTCTAAGTTTTTTAATATCTTTCTATAAACGATAAATTTTTTTATATATTTGTTACAAACATCACTTGAAGCCATATGAGGTCATTGTAGGTAGGGCTTTTGTAAGTTTTTAACAAAAACTTATTAATTTTGTTTTCGAAACAAAATAATATCGTTACTGTTTACAAATAGAAATCAGAGAGAAAGAAAAACTAAAATAACAACTTTAAACGGAAATGGTTTTTTAACTGTCACACATTTGAATTCAAAAAAACTACTTGAAATATAAAAAACTGTTGGAAAAAAAAACCAACTGAAATAAATATGGAAATCAAAATAATCAAATGCTTAATTAAACACTGACATTTTATACCCTATCCAAAATAAGTGTTGTGAGGTATGTGCTTCTGTTTGCAACGCTATGAATAAATAATACTGCCTCAGAGCAAAATATATTTAAAGCCCTTTAATCACCATTACATTCGTTGATGACTTATTCGCGAATTGGCCATCTTCGTCCAATCACACTAAAAAATAAAATTATTTAAAAAAATACAAATTTTGAAAACAAAACTAAATTAAAATATTCTTATCGAATATATATGAAGATCATGATGAATTTCCAAGCTGTGTTCTTCATAATAGCTCGCAACAGGTCAGCATTAAATCTGTGCCCTGGAGTTGGGTGGCAACTTAAAGGGCAGCAAAATTAAAATTTTTTTTTATTTAATACCAATAGTCAGGGGTAAACCCCTACTCATGCAGTGCCATGTATTGGAATTTGAAGATATGTACATACATAGATAGATTTTTATTTAATCTAGTTGTTATGTGCCTTTTTTGTTGATGAAGAAGCTGCAGTCAATTTGACCACTCAAAGGCCAATGTTGTACCTTCACTCATGAATAATTACCAGCAATTCCACATCTGTCAGTGGATGTTGAATATGAGTGGCGAGCGTCTTCAGTAGGTTAGCTGTTATCTTCCCAGATCATTAGTTTTTAGTGGAAAAGACTGGAAATGTCAGGGAGCTGTTTCTTGAAGATGGACTTGTTGGAGGGGGAACCTCTTATTTTTAAATTATAATTTTAGAAAAACCGCTAGTTTTATTTTATAATTTTTGTCCTACCCTGGGATTGAACCTCGGTTGTTTGAGCTTCTTTGCGAGCGCTCTAACCCCCCGAATATGAAAGCAATTTAAATTAAAAATTTATTTGGTTTATTTTTGCTTCAAACGAATACAAAATTTCTTGTATGAACTCATTCTCATGTATGTACTCATTCTGATCACAGGCTTAATAAAAAAAAATAAAATAAAATCCGTGCACTCACCTTCCACTTTAGTAAGACATATCCATATTTATACGAGTATATTGCAATTATTGATATTCAAAATCGGTAGATTTGACGAAAAAATTGATGATTCTTTCTGTCAATATTGTTCTATGAAAAATAAAAATTATGGTTGCGTTACTAGTTTGACGTGTGTTCAATATGATTGCATTCTTTTAAATATGAGTGCCTATAGCAAAAAACTCCAAAGATAGATAATTTAGTAAAGAGAAAACCCCCAAAAATTTTTACTTTTATGACAACTTATTCGATAAAAACAATTAATAACGACCAGCGACCAATATGTTCTTCTACAGCAGGTATTTCCGAGTAACTATTCGTACTTTTTTTCAACTGACTCAAAAGTTTTAATTTTAGATTAAAAAAAAAATAGTGCTTCTAAAAAAAAAAATATATTTTATTTAGCAGACGTCAGAACTAGCTTCAGTGGAATATATCGAAAAATACATTTTATTTATTATTTTTGTTTTGATAATGATCTCGTTCTATCAATGGAAATCCAATGCTGCATTCGTAACATTTTATTGTTTGTCCACACATAAAAATGTTGAACCAAATGTATATATGAACATATGTAAGTGTAACACATTAAACTTATTTTATTAAAATCCATAGAAAAATAAATATTATTTATATATGAGTATATGCACATCAAAGAGGCATTAAATGTTCGAAGGATCAAAAGTATTTTTCAAACACACATCAAAAACTACGTTTGTCTTTTTTTTTTACTAATAAGTGAAGTTTACTAAACTGCTTCAAAGTGTCAAATCTTTATTTGATGTGACGGGAATACCATGGAGGGTTAGAGAGTTTTTAAATAGCTGAACACTGCATAGTATATGCAAGAGAAACTTAAAAGACTAACATCGATAGTGGCAAGTAACGGACTTAAAGTCAACATAGATAAGACAAATGCTTGCACCATTAAAGACAACCAAATTTCGTGCTTTACTATTAACAATACGCCAACAGAAAACGTATAATACATATGCTTAGTTTAGAGCACAAAAGCCACTTATGGAGTGGTCGACAACGACGTGGAACGTAGAAGCCACAAGACCAGAGATGCATGCATCAGATTTCGTAATTTGCGGAACTCCAACAAATTTTCCTCTACAATAAAAGTAGGAATCTACAGTGTTAGTGCTGCTAAAGGAATATGAAATATGGCTCGTGAACACAACCATTAACAATTTAACTTCAAAGCTTTATGAAAAGGTACCTGCGCAAGATATTGGGGATTTGGTGTCTAAGAAGAATTTCGAATTATGAACTCTAAAGGCTAACTAACCAGAAGGACATCAGATAGGATGCGCTACAAAAGTATTATTGAATCGCTATGGAATTTGCGATGCTAAAGAAGGCGTGGGAAACCCAAGTTAGCAACTCGCAAATCTTTAAACAAATTGAAATATTTAGCATGATAGTGATAGCAATTGAGATTATTTGTGAATAACTTATGTTTCTGAAGGAACTTATTAATAATATTAATCACCTTTCCTGTAACTTAATTTAGTTGTTTATTAATTGATTAACTCTTTAGGATTTTCTTTCAAAAACAGTTTCTTTTATACCCATTGCCATTCGTTAAAAAGAAGAGAAAAGTGCAAAAGTAAAAAAAGAAAAGAAAATGTATAATTCCATTTAACTGTCATCATTAAGACTGTCTTAAGTGTAAGGAAAACAAATGCGTGTCAAACACGTTTAGGGGAACCTTTCAAATAATAACAAAAGTCATTCATTAAACTACTGTGGCTTTATTTTCATTATTTTTCATAATATTTCTTAATATTTATTATCGCAATATATTTCATTTCTAAACTTTATACCCCTTTTTTGTGCGGTTCACAAATAAATTTGCACACAAACGAGATTAATTTAATAAATAAACGCAAAGCAAAAGACTAAGAAAGCAACAACAAAGAAAATAAAGAATAAAATTATGGTCGGCTTGGACCGAATTTTTGTTAGCCCCTATATCGCAGACATACGAAAAATTCAGCTGATACATACATACATACATACATAATTGGTATTACAACCCTGTTTCAGGATTACGGCCTAGCTTCTCGTAGGCACCATGAATAATAACCCCAAAGAAAAATGGCCCCAATGCATAAAATGAAAAATGGCCCCATTTTTGGGCAATCTTTCAAAATGAAAAATCGCCCCAATAAACATTATGAAACTAAACTAAAAGTGAAAAATTACCCCAAAACTAAACAAAGTTTTGAAAAAGAAAATAAAAAATATAAATTTTTTTAAAAATGAAAAATAGCCCCAATTAACACAAAAGGCCTTAAATTTTTTTTTAATAAAGTTTTTATTCCATGAAAAAAAGAGAAATATTTAATTAAATCCTTTTAGGCCAATTATTACAACTTGCCGTTAGTTAAAGGTAGGATTTTATCAGACAGATATCTTGCTTTTTGTTATTACAAATAAATTTTAATCTAAAGTGATCGATAAAGTTATTGGGAAGATTGCCTTACCTTTTGGTTAAAGTTTACTTGTAACAACAAGAAGCAAATTATCTCTCTGATAAAATTCTACCTTTAACTAACGGCAAGTTGTAATAATGGGCCTTATACGTACATTAATTATATTTTCTTAACGAATGAATACAAAAACAAAATTTTAATTTTATTTACAAAAAACCACTAACAGAACAACGAATTCCGTAAGGTTTTTTGTACCAATTTATATTTTACTCATTTTATGAAAAATGACCCCAAAATAATTTTAAATTATTTTGCAATATTATTAAAATTTGGGGCCATTTTTCATAATCCAAAATAGCCCCAAAGCAAGAAATGAAAAATGACCCCAAAAAAATAGAAAAATTACCCCAAAATTTCGTGTTGTTGTGCTCCATTAAAATTTTTGGGGTCATTTTTCATTTTCGGGTTGGGGTCATTTTTCTTTGGGGCCATTTTTCAGGGTGCCCTTCTCGTAGCACCCATGTTGTGTGTGTTAACTTTTGTTGATAGGTACCGGAGCCTAAAATTCAGATATTTTTGTATATTTTTTTTATTAAATTCTGAGATTTTTTTAGCAAATTTTCTCCGTAGGTGACGGAAAATATTCAATATTCATAAATATGTGTATGAGATGATATTTAATAAACTCATTAAAATGACAGATAAGTTGCAGTTAAATTGTTTGTATGAAATATCAAGTACTTCTCAATTAAAATAAAAAGTTATATCATATGTTTTTTTTTACAAAATTCATCAAATCGGAGATTATTATAAGGATGTGAAGACAAATTCTAAAGTTAAATACATACGTCTCACACGCATGAGGTAAATTTATTAGTTAAATACAGTCCACAAAATGGTAAGTATAAAATTTTTTAAAAATTAATATTGTTTCGCTAAAAATTAAAAAAAAAATTATTGTTTTAAACAAATCGTGGAGAAAACCAATTTTTTTCATATTTCACTGAAGAAAAAGATGACGGGTGCTTTAATTTCCTTGTATGACAATGTCTATGCTGCAGTATTCATGCGTTAAACTGCATTTCCAAAGGACATGAGTAAGGTCTCGATATATCACTGGATAGGCCTAAGAAAGTAGATTCCATCCATGCATAAATCATACCCAGTTGTTTCTCAGGGAAAAAGTTATAAACAAAAAAGTACCCGGGGTAGTGTAATTTTACATTATGGGTAAAGTTAGACTGGGTATTTGAAGTGTTTCAGTTTAACATCCCCCAATGTGTGAAAATAGATCACCCCTCGAACTTTTTTTGGCAATAATTTTTTCTCTTTCGAATAGCATCATTGAGCTGAAATAATCTGGTGGAGCCAGAAGAATGCCATATTTTAGATCATACCTGCATCGAGTCAAACAGTTACGGAGTAGGGACTTGTAACGAAAATAATTATTTGGTTTGAAGAGAACATTTAATTACAATACCAGTAGCCATGAATGATAATAATCTTTCTATTTAATAAAAACAATTTAGAAAAAATAATTGAAAAATTTTATTTCATTTGCTTTATTTCCAAACCTCTCTCTGTATGACTACTTTTTGTTTTGATCTATGCAGAATGTTCTCATTGCCTTCATTTTAAACAGAGGTTGACGAAAGTTGCATGAGCTGCTTTTGGTATCAAAACTTAGTATACATCATATTAGAACATGAGCAATATTTTAAATTTTTATTTCTTGAGTTCCTAATTGAAATCACTTATTGAATCTTTTTATGCATATTAAAAATGTATAAAAAAATCCCGCATTTTTAAATTATGCACTAAAAGTTGTGACACTACGTAGTACTCGACGACTATTTAAGTGTAGACACCAGAAACGATTAAGAAAATTTGCAAACCGTATGAAAGCATAGTATCACGTTTGCCCAAAATAGAACAAACACAGCGTCGTGAAGTGTTTCTTATGTTTATGCATCGATTCGTAGTCTTGGATTAATTAGTGACTGGAAATAGTGACCTGGAAACAAATGGTAAAGCAATACCGAAACGTATTAAATACATCAACGTTTGAATTAAAAGGATGAAATTCGATGAACCGAATTATCATTCGTCGTGCGGGAGTTCAAGTGCTCTATACGCCATTTTATATTTTTTATATATCTCGAGTTAATGATGCCACTTTAGGTTTCCACACCAAATTTTTCAAGTCTACAATCCGTTTTCGGATATCTCGTACAGTTTCGGATATAAATATCCAAAAACGGATTGTAGATTTTAAAAATTTTGGTGTCAAAAACCTAAAGTGGCATTATTAATATGGCGCATATAAAATGGCGCACGACGATTTGTGAAACACGATAAAAAGGAACAAATTTGCTGTTTTTGAATAAGACAAATTATTGTAAAACGTCGATGACCCTCTAAAAATGACTCAAACTCTCAGTAAAGTATTTTTTTTTAATTTTAAACGAAATTGGATGGAAATTACTTATCACAACTATACTTTCAAACAAGGCCCCTACACAAGTTTGCACTTGCGTTTTATATTACGGACCTTGTACCGTCTACTGTCTAGCTTTAGCGGCTTTAATAGCTTTTTTGATTACAAAAGGACTAGTCAATCCGTGAGTACTTCTTATAAAACGTCCAGGCATTACGCTATACAAATTGACTTTAAATATGACTAATAAATTTAAAAAAAAAATTACAGCTGAATGGTGGAAAAAATAGTACCAATAACGCTCCTGAGCTTTTGAAAGTTTTTTGTTTTTAAACGTATTTCGTTTTATGTTAAAAGCTGCTATTCAAGCCACCGTATCATACTCCTATTGAACATTAATTGTTGTTATTTCTGTCTTTTGTTTTTTTTTTGTTTGTTTGTAAATAAGTCTTTAATAAACGTTTAATAAAATGTTGCATAGCCATGGGATAGTTTAATAGTTTTCTTTTTTTTTTCTTAATAAACAGTAGCAAAATGGTTTTAAATGCATTTTAATACGGCCTTAATGGTATTTAGTTTGTAATGTTTAAAAGCAAAACAAAAGAAAAACAAACGATTTTGTTTAGTGATATTACGATTACCAGTGAACACGAGAAAACATATTATGAACAGCAAAGAAAAAAAAAAAGAAAAACTGATGGTAATTGCAACAGTTACTTAAACAGGAACTGTTTAACCAGTCTTTAACTGAATTCACTTTCTAATATATATTGTGTTACAAAAAAAAAACTGCCTATTTTATAGCTGCCGGTTTGATTTTTTACTTTATGACTGTATTTTATAAATATTTTCCCTTTTTAAGTAATATTCTCATTTTCCTTTCCTCTCTATTTCGCTAAACATATGTTCATGTGAGCTGCTCTTAATTCTAAATGACGCAAACATCACTTTAATTTGGCTTGAAATAACAAAACGCAACAAAGCCATTAAATTTGCAATTTTTTTTTTAATTTATGAGAAATGTTATACGAGTACGTACGTAAAACTATAAGAAAGAAAACTTTTAAAGCTTCAATTTATTAGGTTATGCCACGAAGCATCAACAATTAAAAATACTTAAAACATAAAGGGGAAAATGTAAAGGATAAAAGTACTTTAAATTTATTTGTAAGTCAATTAAGAGCAACGACAACAAAATAAATTGTTTAATAAAGAGAAAAATATGGCCACACTTACAGAGGAAATTATCTGTTATAAAACAAAAGACTTAAGACACATACTTGTAAAACACCTTCAAAAAAATAAAGAAATAAATTGTGCCAAACAAACCAAAATACACAAAATACTCAGCGCTGATATACATCAAACAATTTGATAGCCAAATATTTATAAACCAATTTACATAAAATTCGTAACAATATTCTAACTCTAGCAGATAAGACTGTTAATCATTACTTACGAATATTATATCTGGCGTTTTAAATTGTATAGCCTAAAGAAACTTTTTAATGTCTTACTTACATTGGGGATCAGTTTGAGGTCAAGAAAACTGCTCTTATCATAAATGCACAACTCCTTAAAAATTATAAAAATGTCTGAATTGAAAATCATTAGATACTTTTCACTTTTACTAGAAAACTTATAATGTTTTTTAACAAAGTGAAGTTAAATTGTTACTTTTCACATAAGCTATAGTAGTTGTCTGATTCAATTAATATCACCAAAGGCATTACACATCAGAGTTTTTCAATAAGAGAGCTACAAAAGTTTTTTTTAAATAAAACAAAAACGGTTTTGGATATCAATGAAATTCTTTATTCCTGTAAAAGTACGTTCGATGCCATTATGTATGGCACTTGATTTCTTTTGCATGGCCACCACCGCCACGCTTGCAGAAGTCCAGACGCTGAACTCTATTTTCGACGGTTTTCAAGCATAATTCGGACGATACTGCTGCAATTTCATGTTCGATATTCGTACGAAGTTCATCAATCGTCGCTGGCTTGTTGGCATAGACCATAGATGCCCAGTAGTGGCTGATATCAGCAAATTAAACTCACAAACTACACTTGCAGAACTTCTGTGTCTTATTATATATATATATATATTATTATATTATATATTGGTTGATTGACGATCAAACAAAAGAGCGTAAGTATACGTGTGAGTTTAATTTGCTGATATTAGCCACTACTGGGCATCTATGGCATAGACCATAGACTTAACGTAGCCCCACAGAAAATAGTTTCACGGCGTCAAATCGCACGACCGAGGAGGCCAATCGACTGGCCCATTTCGTAAGATAACACGTTCTCCAAACTTGGTTTCCAATCAATTGATTGTGACATTCGTTGTGTGACGCCGTCCTGTTGTTGTCCTCCAAGTCCATATCATCCAATTGGGGCTAAAAATATTCGGTTATCATTGAATGATAGCAATTCCCATTCACAGTAACGTGCCGGTCTTGATCACCACGGAAGAAGTACGGCCCAATGACGCCGTAGGCCCATAAGGCGCACCAAATCGTATTTTTTTCGGGATGCAATGATGACTCATGGAGTACGTGTGGATTGCTGCCTGACCAATAACGTATATTTTGTTTATTGACGAAGCCATTCAGCCAGAAGTAAGACTCATCGTTGAAGATGATTTTTCAATAAAAATCTGAATCATTTTCAATTTGCTGCTCAGTCCAATTCACTAACATACGCCGCTTCTGGTGGTCAAGCGGTTTCAGTTCTTCCGTCAATTTGATCTTGTAAGGATGTGGATCAAGATCTTTTCGCAAAATTCGCCACAATGACGTCACAGAGATGCCCAACGCTTGAGAATGAAGTGTGAGAGACAGATTTGGGCTTTCTTCAACTGAATCCTCAGCGGCAGCAATATTCTCGACACTACGGGCATTTCTTTGTCTCACTGGCACGGGAATTTTTTGTACTGTGCCTGTGGATTCATATTTTCCCACTAGATGCTCAATTGTTGATCTGCTAGGACGACCATAAATTGGACGTAGCGTTCTTAACATTAATTTCGACTCGTTGTTGGTATGTTAATAACTCGCGTGATAACAATTGATCATTGCCAATTATGGAAAGCCTCGATACTTTTAAAGCGTTCTGTACAGTATGGTTTCATAATAAATTTTCATGTTAAGAAGTTTTTTGTTTTTAATATCAGTTGGTCTTATTTGTCCAGCCTACTTAAAAGCTTAAAAATAGTGACTAACTCGGGTATGTTCTGTAAAAGCTAAACGAGTGAGGGTTGTAATCGAATGAAATTGCAAACTGTCAAAATGTTAAAAAGTGGCAAAGTTTTAATATATTATTTTATTATTTTTTTTATTTATTTTTTGTAATCGCCGTGGTCTAGTGGTTAGTGTGTTGGCTTACTAAGACGATAGCGCCGGGTTCAAATCTCAGCTCTGACATCTTGAAAAACAGAAATATGGAAAAACTATTTCTTTCGGCGACTACCTCTCAGCAGTCTTCTGGCAAAAGTTCTGGGAGTAATTAATTGCCATGAAAAGTCTTCTGAAATCTGTCGTTCAGAGTCGACTTTAAATGACAGAATATGAATGACACACTCTCAAATGACCTGCATAGAATCTCCGAGTGGGGTCTCGCGAACAGGGTCGAATTTAATGCGCGCAAGACCCAATGTTGTTTTATGACGCATAGGTGTTGTGATGATTTAATCCTGCCATCTGTGACTATGGGTAATGTAAATATTGAGGAGGCTGACGCTCTTGATGTTCTGGACATGAGAATTAGTTGTGATGTCCGTTGGAATGATCACATATTTCGAGTGTCGAAAGAAGCATTCAAGTGCCTCGGTTTTCTAAAACGGTGCAGGAAATACTTCACTCCATCTGACCTTCTCAATATTTACAAAACCTTCATCCGGCCTAGGATGGAATACAACTCTCATGTATGGGCCGGAGCTTCAAAATCAATTTTGGGGCTTCTCCACCGCGTACAGGAAAGGGCGAAGGTGCTTATCGACGACGGTAGGGTATCCAACTCTAACGATTCGTTGGAGCATCGGCGCAATGTGGCGTGCGTTTCATTGTTCTATCAATACTACCTTGGGAGGTGCTCTGATGAGATAGGGGAATTGATTCCGGGTGGTCGCATATTCCTGCGGACTACACGTACCTCTCTCAGAGCGCACCCATTTGTGGTTGATTGTTCAGCAAATCGCACAATGCATTATAGAGAGAATTCGTTCTTTAGCCGCACCGCTCGTTTGTGGAACAATCTTCCGGCGAAAGTTTTTCCTGCCAATTACGATATCAGTAGGTTTAAATCAAATGTTCACAAACACTACTCCCTCTTTCCCCCTTCCCACAACATATTTTCCTAGACCAGCACAATGTATTGCATGAGTACTGGCCTGAGTGCTGGCCTTAAAAATATAAAAAAAATAAAAAAAAACTGTAGGTCCCGGTAATCATGGATAAAAATTAACGCACACAATATGAGTGCTCCGAAAAGCTATACCGTAACTCTGACATAGGGTTGTAAAGGCCAGTTATGTATGCATGTACGTATTCATTCGCTTAAAGACCATTAACATAACTTTTTCGCTAATAAAAACTTACAAATAATTGGTCTTTGGAAAAAACTGGATCACTATTTCACTCAATAATTTCGTTTTATAGAACATACCCGACTGTTAAGATGATCAAACTGTGGAGGTTCCTTTTATTATGTTTTATTTCATTTCTTAAAAGAAGCGAGAGAAAATCAAAAGACTTAAGAAACAGGCTTTTTTCGGAATATTCTTTTGTGTTTGGCATCCTGTCATATTTTTTAATTTTTCTCCTTTAAAAATTCGCTAATTTTAACAGTTTTATGGATATATTAAACATCCACTCAAGCTTCGAAATCCATAGTTTTTGTTTTGAAACAGTAAAAGACCTCCCGCAGCCTTGGCGTTAAGATATTCATTTTCTCTTGTTTGAGCTGTTGCTTAATTTGAAAAATAAATCATTCCGTTGCCTAACAACGACTTTATTGAAACGCAAACTTTCATTTCATGACAGTGATGAGTGATAGAATTTGTGTTGGCGGTGTTTTTCTTCTAAAACAAAGAAATTAAACGAAAAATAATAAACAGAGTATAGCCAGTAATTTTGCAAAGTTTTGTTGTTCTTTTTTTTTGGTTTAATGCCTTGGCGTTTGTGTTAATTGGCTGTCGGTCTATAATGCTGAAAACACAAATAATTGCATGAATGATGGCTATTTGTATAGAATTTTGTTTTCTTTGATTTTTTATATGACGAAACTGATTAAAAACCTGCTCATGGTGATGTTTTCATTCAATCATTTTGAGCCCAGGAATTCATTCAGGTGTTTATAACGCATTTTAAGATGCTGCTTCTGCTGCTATTATTATTGTTTTTATGTGTTGAGCTGTTTTATGACAACGATTTATGACAAACCATTGTTTTTGGTCTTTTATTTTCTTTTTTATTTTTTTTTTTGTTCTTAACGTTCGGCTATGAATAGTTTACAGCAACCGCGAAAGTATTGGTATTTCATCAACATAATAGTCTTGCCTTCTTGTGATCTGGTCTAAATGTTTAGCCATCTACGTTTAAATAGGACTTTGATGGCTAAATTATTGTTGGTAGTTAAGAAAACCATAAAACTCAACTAAACCGAGTAAAAGTGTTGAGCAATTTTATTATTATTAAAAGAAAAGAAAAGAAGAAAAAAAGGAGAATTGAATCATTATTAATATTTAATTGAATAAAGCAATTTTATAAAACAAATGAAAAAGAAAAAGGAAAATGATTTATTGCCCAATCATATAGGCTAAGATTGAAAAATTGATTGATTTTCTTAAAGAAAAAACCTAAAAAGGCCAGTTTAAGCTTATTTTAAAACCATATTTAACCAGTAGTTTTAACGATTATATAGACCATAAACAAATGATGGCTCAAAGCTACTAAAAATTATTGCTTTAAAAATAAAAAAATAAAAAACAAAATAAAAGGAACAAATTACCCAAATGTGTACCTTTGTGCTAACCCTTAATAAAACAGAAATAAATAACAAAAACCCTTTAAAAAGACAAATTATTCACTTTTAGATTCAATCAAATTAATGCTAAATTTGAGTAGGCTTATAACGCCTACACAATAGGTCTCTCTCTCTGTTAAAACAAATACAATTTAGTTTTTGTTGTATAAGTAACAACAACAACAACAATTTTTATAAATAAATACAAATGACCTCTGAACCACCATTAACTGTTAGGAAATAAAGAAAACAATTTTTTTTTCAGAGTTTTGCTGCATATGTACGAGTATATAAAAAACACATTAAATGTCAGACGTATTTTCTATATTTGTTGTTGGTGTTGCATTTTATTTTATTTTTATTTTTTTTTTTCTAAATAAAAGGAATTACAATTAATCATGAAAATAACAACATGCCACAAATTACATCCCTGGTGTCGTTAAATGTGTACTTTAGGAACATACATATACAGGCACACAGTCATTCACAATCACAAACTCATATTTATACACATTAAACATGCAACATAATAAAGTGGTTGCCAGATACACTAACACACACACACAAACACACACACTTTTCTGCTACAGTGAAACTTGAAAGTAAAGCAACACTAAGTTACTAAACTTTTAATTAAACCATTGAAAAACAATGAATATTTTTCCCCTTTAGGCAAATACATTATGACGAGTTTTCTTGAGCAGAGACGAAATGGCCATAGAGACATGCTTATCCCCATAAGCAATATCCAAAACTAATTCTTCTGAAATTCAATTTAAACTAGATTAGCAGATTTTTTTAAATTCGATTATTACTTTTAATTTTGCTATTTTTGGAAAATGTGTCTGAAGAAAATTAAAAAGGGTCCTAAACAAAACTGGAGCCTAAAGATTGAAAAAATACGCTAAAAAATAAGACAGATACTCGCTAAATGAACAAAGTTCGAAACAACACATACATAATTGGCCATTACAACCCTGTGTCAGGGTTACGGCCTAGCTTCTCGCAGAACTCATGTTGTGTGTGTCAATTTTTATCCATGAGTACCGGGACCTACAGTTTGAAGTCGACTCCGAACGACAGATTTGAGAAGATTTTTCATGGCAATCAGTTGCCCTCAGAACTTTTGCCAGAAGACTGCTAAGAGGTAGTCGCCGAAAGAATTATTTTTTTTTCAAAATTATTTTTTTCAAGATGTCAGAGCTTAGGTTTGAACCCGGAACTATCGTCTTACTATTAATCAAATTACAATTAATTAAAACTGAAACTGACAACTAGCACTTAAGGCTGTTTTGATTCAACAAAACTTATCGCAACCCCTGATGTGTGTTCAACATTCAATCTAATAGGAAATACCGCTAAACCCAACCTTCTGCATTTATACAGCCAATAACTCTTTTTGGATTGATTTTTGTTATGTCATCCAATACGATACACAAATTATAATGAGACCAGAAATTTTAGCCTTTTCCTAGCTAATGCTGATCACAGAAAATGCTTCACCGATTCTTAACTACCATTTCCTTTGCAGTTTCTGCAAGAAGTATTTTAAACTAACGATAGTGCGATTCACTCCTTAGTATTAATATTTAAAAATCAAATTCAAGTGACATCTCTGAAAGAACGAAAAAATAAACTCAAAGCAAATACAGTATGCAAAGCAAGTATTCCTACAAAAACAATTCAAATCTCAGTTTGTGAAAAATATAAATGATAAAAAAATTATCAGAAATTCATAATTTCTCTCTGATATTTAAAGTAATTGAACTGATTCCACTCGGTTCTTAATTTTTTATCACGTACAAGAACTTTAAGTAGTGTGGACTAGGGGCTTGTTTGGCAACATTGACTTAATGAAGATTTTGCTGAATCAACATGACATACGATTTGTTAAACATACTATTGCAAATGCTGACTCTTTAATCATACACTGATTGTTTATATACGTTTTCAACACTTTCTTTTTGTTGAACAAATACCGGGCAATTTTTAATTGATAAATTTATTGGTTCTGTATATGCTGCAGGATAAACGTACATTTTTTTATGTTCAAATGGTGAGTATTTATATACAGTTTGTTTTTTAATTTAAATTAATACGTCGTATTCCAGTTGGCAAAGTCGTCATCGTCTAACGACATTATTGTTATAGATTAAAGGCAAACGAAATATTTTTTCTTTATTTTATTACAAAAGTGCAGCATTCATGGGTAAAAATTAACACACGCAACATGGGTGCTACGTTAAGCTAGGCAATAACCCTGCAACAGGGTTTTAATGGTCAATTATGTATGTATGTATGTGTAACAAAAATTTCGTTAGGGTGGGCAAATGTGAGGTTAAATAGTAAATTGACTGTCAAATGATCATACTACTGAATCAAAGCTCATCGACATTTATTAATTATTTTTTAATGAATTTGCAAGCAAAAAAAGTTTTTTCTTTTAAAAACAAAAAAATAATTCAATTTAGCTTTCTTTTCTTGTCATACGGTTGTCTTAATTTCAAACGTAAATTTGTTAGTTTTTCTCTTTTCTACTCGAATGTCTAACGCCTAAGTTAAACCATTAAACACCTGTGTCCTATTACATGTGAAGCACTGTATTAATACCTTCAACTTCATTAACTACTCTCGCACTTACAGCCACATAAAACCCAATAAAAAGTAATAGCGAACACATGAAAAACAGATAAAAACAAAAGGAACATAAAAATGAAATCAATCAAATTTGTTGAAATTAAAAGGCTAAAGAAACAAAAACAACAATTAAAACAAATGAAAGTGAAATAAATATGGAAAGAAGAAAATAATAAAACTACTCGTACATAACGCATATGACTCAATGCATATTCAATAAAAAGAATTCTTGATTTTGTTATTACAATTGGTATTTATGTACATATCTGTGGAATTTTGAAAAAACGTCTTCTCTCGAAATAAGACAATTTTCCAAGATTTTTATAGTAAATATAGAATTTCCTTGTCCTTCTTTTGCTCTAATCCCCATATTTCTACGACCTTTGGAACGCAAGATATGCAGTTGACTAATCGACCTCTTTCAGGCTTTCCCCCAATTTCAATTTGACGAAACGACTTCTTTCAGAGAATTAAGAATAATTTGAAAAATTGAATGTCTATAGAAACTTTTATTTAATTTTTATTATTATTTTTTAATTATTTGCATATTGTAGCGAAAAATTTAAGTATTTTTTTTTTGAATGAAACCGAAATATTTTTTCCAGATCAACTTCTTTCAATCTCCTTTTCATATTCCATTTTAACAAAACAACTTGTCTTGACTTATGCGATTAAAATAATTTCAAATTTAATCAAAGAAATTTTGACAAAACGACTTGTATAATAGAAGCTATTTTTTTTATTTAAAAACTATTTAACAAAAGGTCTTAAATTAATTTTTTGTCGTTTTAAAGAAAACTATTGCTTCTAGAGAGAGAAAAAAGGTCGCATAATGTTCGTTAAATATTTGTGTATAATATCCAAGTTCAAAATTTTTTTAATTTTCTACGCAATAAGTTCTATTAGCCTTTTTAACTGTTTTTTTGCTCTACTGAAAAGTTGTTGATTTTGAAAGAAGACGTTTTGTCAAATGTCCACAGATATGTACTTTAAATATGTTGGTACATATAGACATACATAGATATTTAGTCCTTATTTTTTTTATTAAAAAAGAGTTGTGAAAAATTCTGCAAGCTTTAGAATAAGTAACCATATTAAATAAAAATAATTTTTTATATTATTTTGTAGTCGCCGTGGTCTAGTGGTTAATGTGTTGGGTTACTAAGACAAGAGCTCCGGTTCAAGCCCCGGCTCTGACATTTTGTAGCAAAGAAATATTAAAAAAAATATATATATTTCTTTCGTCGACCACCTCTTAACAGACTTCCGTCATGAACAACCTTCTCAAGTCTATCGTTCGGAGTCGACATTAAACTGTAGGTCCCTAAATACTCGCAGAACTCATGTTATGTGTGTCTATTTTTATCATATCCGAACGGCAGACTTGAATAGCTTAATCATGGTTTTTCCCAGAAGACTGTTAAGAGGTGGTCACCGAAAGAAATATTTTTTCTTATTTCTTGCTTTCAAGATATCAAAGCGAACAATGAAATTATTTGAATTTAGAAACTTTCCCATTTTTAAGATCTAAAAAGATTTGAATGTACTTTGTATGGAAGATGCATGCCTACTTGTCTAATTCCGCCCATTTTTTCATTGAAAATTTGTATTAATATGAATTATTAAGACCGAATATGAACGCTTTGGATTAAATCCTTCTCAGGGTTTAGAAAAATCAATATTTAATTTGCGTGCGAGGTATAATCAATATCTAGTTTTTATGGGAGGTTTCACTCATATTCCACTTTCTTTTTAACTGATAGTTTTTGTTGACTATGAACTCATTAACACCAAATTCAGAATCTTTAGCTTGAAGAGTTGTCAACTGTATAATGAAATCAATATTTGTTTCTATAGGATATACTTAGCTGATGTATTGTATTGAGACATTTGGATCGAATTCAAGAGGTTTTTATTTAACCTTCCTTAAAATATACAGAAATGTAGTTTGTGTGGGAGGTATCTCCCCTTCTTGTTTAAGTCTGTCCACTTTTATCTTGATGATTTGTATTAATTTGAAGTTGACAAGAACAAATTCTAAATCTTTAGCTGTAACCATTGTCAAGATATACGCAAATTAACATTTACCTTATATTTTATGAACCACGCCTATTTGTTTAATTTCTTCCACTTTTTGATTGATGATTCGCATTCACTGTGAATTTATTGGGACTGAATTTAGAAATCTTGCTGTTATGATCTTGAAGATCGTAATCGTGGCATAGTGGTAGAGCGCTCGCACAGAAACTCACACGACAAGGGTCAATCCCAGCGAAGGACAAAATTATAAAAATAAAAATTTACGGTTTTCTAAAAATTACAATTTAAATAAAATAAGAGGTTCCCCCCCCGCTCCAGCAAGACCATCTGCAAGAAACCGCCCCCTGACATTTCTAATTCATTCCACCAAAAACCTGATCAGGAGTACAGCGCCACCTTTTGGGAAGATAACAGCTAATCTACTGAAGACGCGCACCATTCACATTAAACATCCACCGACAGATGAGGCAATTGTTGTTTGATCATTCGAGGGTGAAGGTATAATACTGGCTCTTGGGTGGACAAATTTACAGCAACCTGTTTCATCAGCAATAAAAATGGCGCAAAACAAACATCTATGAAAAAAAAACCTATCAACCATCTTCACATTCCAATACAATGCACTGAATTAGTAGGGGTTTACCCCTGAGTATTGGTCTTAAAAAAAAATAAATATTGGCGTAGCACTGCGCAGTTGAAATTTTATAATTTTTATAGCCTATAGTATACAGTAAATAACAACAAAAATGACAAAAAAAAGTCGGTTCAGCGGTTTAGCTATCTATAAAGCACAAACACACATACATTTTTATATATAACATAATTATTTGACAAGAAAGCTACTAAAGAAACTGTGATAAATAAGAGCAAAACCATGATCTCCGCATGAGGGTAAAAATTCATTTCGTTTCTTTGTGTTGCACAAAAAAGTATTGTAATGATTTTCATACTAGTATTTTTAATTGTTTTTTATTTCTAAAGGTGTAGGCCATACATACGCAATATTTATATGCATAAATGTACTTTTTCTTAAAAATTATTTTTATTGTTAATTTTATTTTTCTACAAGTCTTGTCATTATTATTATTGTATAATTTTTCTATTATTGCTATTTTTGTCATTTCTCTTTATTGTTATTGTTATTATTTCTGATTATTGTTATTATTATTATTATTATTTACATTGTTGTGGCAATATTTATTATTTTTATTATTGTTATTATCCTGATTTTGTTATACATGTACTGTTATTATTATTATTGCTAACATTGCTGTGGTAATATGTATTATTTATTGCAAAAAAAGCAAATATTTTAATAAACATTGTTTGTTTCTTATGTTTTTTATTTTTTTTTTTTGCTCCAACTGCTGTTTATAACTGTAATTTTGACGTTGTTTTGACGCCTCTATGCAAGCGCAGGCAGGGTGCCAGAGCTATTCGACAACTCAAAACTCTCTATGCAAAGCACATTGAACTTAAGCTACTACCCAGCACAGTTTGTGGCATGTAATTTTGTAAGTCTGAGGAAATTTTCTTATCGCAATTTGGTATTGCCATTGTTTGTCTATAGAGAAGTCAACATATTTTTCTGGTTTAGTTGCAACTAGACACCACTCTTTATTGTACAGGCGATGAAATAGTCATTATTTAACACAAAACATAAGACAACCAAATCAATCGCTAATAACAAACTTTAAACACTGTTTTCAATTCGTTAGTGTACAGTATACACTAATAGATTTGTTTATTAGCGTACTTTGAGAGAGTCGAAATCTCCATTTAAAGGAATGGGTTACTAATGGTAAATCTATTCCTTAAAACATGCTGCGGCTTTTTGTTTATATTTATTTTTTTTTGTTTTTGTAATCAAACTCATTAATTCCTAATTTCAACCAGTGTGCACTAAGTACTTTGATTTATAGAACTTCACTGTGGTGTAGAGTTTTATACATTCTTACTTTTTTTCTTTTTTTTTTCCTAAGGCATGATGCTCATTTCTCTTCATTTTTGCTTTGCTTTCCCCTTTCTGTCATCATCAAATTACATTTTAATGAGCCTGCTACCACAGACACCAACCATACATACTATTCAGTAAGAGTGCAGCAACGTTTAACTCACGATATTTTAGTTATTTAAAGGGGTTCAGTTTCTTATTTTAAAGTAACTTTTGCCGGTTGACATTGCTTGGAAAAAACGGTTTGTTTTAAATCCAAACTATTCAGAATCTTAAAAGGAAAAAAATATAGTCCTTCTTTAACTTTTGTTTCAAAAATTATATCAATGGCTCTCATATTCTCAATTTTGCTGGTTTCCAAAAGTCTTTTGAGGTATTTTAGCACAGTACCTCTGATCAACAGACTATTCGCTAGTTCTATATCAGCATAATGCTTAATAAAATCTTATATGCAATGGTTATAGGAGGTATTGATGCAAATAGCTTTAAAGGACTAAAGCAAATTTTGAGGTTCTAATGACATGCAAACGATGAGAGTGATCAAAAACTTTGAAGCGTTTATTATCCTTTTATAGAATGTTCTTTTGCAGTTTTCTTTTAATTTTTTGTTTTGTTTTTTTGTTTGTTTTCTGTGTCTATTTTTTCTCCATTATTATTAAATTTGTTCAAGAAATATAAAATTTGTTGAAAGTAATTAAAATTCCATTAAATAAATATTACAAAAAAAAAGGGAAGTCTATCTAACACACTGTCTAGTGTGTTGTTTAATTATCGCCAATACTTAAGATGATGCCCAATATGGAGAGAAAAATAGCACAGAACTCATTGGCTGAAAAGGTAAAATAAGCAAATAATTTAAAAAAAAAAATTTGAATACTCGTATGATTTATAAGCAACTTAAAACGCAATCAGTTTTACAAGTAGAAATTAATTGGTTTTCAGTGAATGGCTGAAGTGTGAATATTTTTTTGAAATTCTGCTTTTTTTTATAATTTACAATAAAAATAAATCCAGTTTTATTATACGAGTACCTGTGATTAATGACTTAATTAAAAGTAAAAGAAAAAAATTATGGAATAGTTTTATGAGGACATATGGATTTGTTTTTTCATTTATTTATTTAAAATTATACGAGTATTATAATAAAACTGTGCTTTTTATTTAAAAGCTTTATCAAAGTTGAAATTAAAACCTCATAAATGTGATTTGATTTTTTTAATTGTTTTTAATATATAATGTGACAGACAATCTGTCGCTATCGAAAATATGAAGAAAGAAAATTTGCCTTTAGTTTTGATTTCCAAATCTATATCTACTTATATATATAGACTTATACATTATAAGTTATATGGAGGCGAATTTTTGTTTAAATATGTCTCCAGCTTATGAAAGGGATACTGAGACCTCTATAGTTTGTTTTAATGTTTGATTCATAACGGAAGCAAAATCCGATAAGTAAGCCTTAAATCGCCTCTAAGCTGTTCTTGATTTTTGTATGTCTTGGAAATGGTTAAAGGTAAAGTTTCTAAAATCAACGCAAATCATTAGATAAAAATTGGTCAGATTTGAACGAGTACCATGCCATGGACTTCTAATACAGACTAAGTATTAAGAACGGTTAAAGTCAAAGTTTCTGATTTTAATCTGTATATCTTCACATTCAATCTGAAATATGGTCTGGCAATCAAAGTTCAATTTTTAGCGTTAGAAACGCTTCAATGAGATCAAAATTTAATTTTATTAAGAATTTAGAATTGTTTTGCAATGATTTTTTGATAATCAAAGGAGAAAATCTTGTTCGTGAAGAAATTGTACACAAGCCAAACTGAACATGTTTTCGATCCCAGCTACGGTAGGCTTAGTTCTACATATTCCGTACATATTCATGACAAACATCAAATATTTAACTCGGACTTTTTGTAGAAATCATATATTGAAATTATATTTTTCCTCTTCTATGTGTACATACACTTGTAAATCAAAGGAGAATCGTGAAAAATGGGCGTTTCAAGACGAAATAAAATTAATAAAAAATATATCACCTCAAACTCTCTGTTACTTGATTTCGGGCCTACAGAATATACTCTGTATCCATAAAAATCTTCAGTCATAAAGTAAGCGGAATTGGACAGGTTGCGGTGTACTACTTGAGAACGGTTAAAGTTCATTCCGTATGAAGAAAATATTTTATTTTATTTTTCCTGGCAAACAGGCACAGAATTCGCTAGTGCTGTATAAGAAAGTGTCGAAAATATGAAGAAGTTTTAAGAAACTGGAAGAAACGTTAGAGATTTGGTAAGGCCTTTGAATTAACACATTGTACGTACTGCCGAATCGCTTTTGATTGCCAAATGTATCGAATTTTTAATGCTCTTACCAATTAGATCTATTAACTGATTCTTTAGAACATGTTTGACTTATCACGTTATGATAAGAGCCTTCTTACCATTCAGACTGGTCGAGTACTAGAGCAACAGGCTTTCACTGCTTAGTTTTCTAAAAAAAAGTTCTTGAGCTATAAAGTTTAGTTTTTATTTGTGGTTACATTTATGATCTGGTGATGTCATTGGATTATATTTTTTTTTTTTGAAAATAATGTTGGAAGAACCGTCACAGTAAATTCAGAACGCTACGGCTGTATGTTAACTGTGTTTTTATTTTTTTTTTTGGTTTAAAATTGACGATTATGAACTGGACGATGTGTCTGCAACGAACAATAAAAAACACGACCGATTTTGGCTTCATTTTATTAGATATTTTCCGATTGCGATTTCCAGGACCATGCGATTTGTTCGCATGGGCTACGCCATTGCATTTAAAAATCAAGATTCGCCGTGATCGGTAACTACATTAAAAAGATTGACTGCAACATCTTTCCCAAAGGCCATCCAAGCATTAAAATTAAATAAAAAAATTATAGCTCTATGTGCGCTTTTTTAAGCTTAACTTTTGAAACCGAAAAATAGATAACTCTGTATATTTATTTTGAAAAGATCCATTCTGTTTAAATTACAATAAGAATTTTATGAATAAGTGTTATCGTAGTCGCCGTGGTCTAGTGGTTAGTGTGTTGGCTTACTAAGACATGAGCCCTGGGTTCGACACCAGGCTCTGACATCTTCAAAAAAAAAGAAATATGAAAAAAATATTTCTTTGGGCGACTACCTCTCAGCAGTTCTCTGGCAAAAGCTCTGAGAGTAATTAATTGCCATGAACAAGCTTCTCAAGTCTGTCGTTCGTAGTCGACATTAAATTGTAGGTCCCGGTACTCACACACACAATGAGTGCTGCGAGAAGCTATGCCGTAATCCTGATACAGGTTTGTAAAGGCCAATTGTGTATATATGTATGTTATCGTATGACCAGAAATGTTTAATTATTTATGAATTTATGTTTGAACTAGCCTAAACCCGAAGTGCGTGGCTACATCTATGCACTACTATCATTTGACCACATTTTTCTATTGATGATTTTTATTGACTACGAAATCACTCATACCAAATACAGAAACTTCAGCTTCAACACTTCTCAAGATATAAAGAAATTAATATTTAACTTGCATGGGAGAAACCACCACTCTCTGATAATTTTCCTTAACTTTGAAGTCGTCCACACAAAATTTAAAAACTTTAGCTTTTACCATTCTCAAGATATAAAAAATCATTATTTATTATGTATGTAAGGTACCAAGCTAACTTGTCTGATTATGCCTGCTTTCTGAATGATAATTCGCCTTGACCATGAAGTTATTCAGACTAAGTTTAGAAACTTTATATTCAACTTTTCACAAGATAAACAAAAAATCAGTATTTAGTTTGTATTGGAGGTACCAGGCTCAGGTCAAATTTTGAAAATTACATACCCTATTGCAAAGTCATCAAAATCGGTTCAGTTATTTATGACAAACTTAGCCACAGTGTACAACGTCCTGCTAATTTTTTATTATACATAAGGCTGTATGTGTTTAAAAAATTTCCTCTGAGCGAAAACCTGGGCAAAAAATTATTTGCTTTAAATTATAATTAAAAATATTAAATATTTTTGTATTACTTTCCCTGACCTTTTTATTAATTTTATTAATGGCAAAATTATTTGAGCTTAAGTTCGAATAATTATTTGTTATATTTATGTATGTTTCGATATTTCGCTACTTCTTTGCGTAGCATCAGCAGGAAATAAATATTTGTGTTTGACAAAAATATTTAGAAAATGAACAAAAGAATAAAATTAATTAAAGTAATAGTTTTGAAACTCGTTTAAACTGACAAATGTCTGTTGACAGGAACGGTGCTACCCTTGTTCCTAGAGATAGAAAGTTACAAAAAGTCACTCTCTTAGTAAATTATTATAAAAATAATTATGAAAAAATTTTATTTATTCTTTGAAATCAATATATCGCTATTTAAAGTTGCTTTTTATAATTAAAATGCGCAATAATTCACACTCAAATCTTATAAGTTTTGTAACATTTGAATAAATAATTGCTGCCAAGAATACAAAAAAAAAAACAAATTTAATATTTTTCATACATTTTCAGATGCAAATTAATTACGGCCTTCAATCCAAATAATTGGTGTAATTTTACTGAATTAAAATGAAAAACAATAGAGTCTGTAACCAGTTATGGATTTGATGACAATTTTCATCATATTGACCAGGTGAGTAGTTCCTGTGCGAGTCATAATTTTTAATTATTGAAGTAATTATTGGATAACAAACGTAAATGCCAGTAAAACAGATACTGGCAATTAAAAGAAAAAAAAAATAATAATTTTTTGCTTCAAATCTCAAAACCAGAAAATATTTTCAACTTTACTGAGAACAAAAAGAAGAAATTTTTTGAGTACAAATCAATTGATTAGAGGTTTATGGTAATAATTTCAGTTAATTTTCAATTTTTTTTTTCTTAATAACAGGAAATTTCAAATAACAATAGTGAACCAGTTTTGTTTTCTTTTCTTTTTTGTGATTTTATTTCAAAACTTTTATTTAAAAAAAATAATAAGAATAAAATCTATTATACTCGTATATTTAAAACGGATACTATACTGGCTATCAGAAAAAATTTAAGGGTCATTATTACAACTTTCCGATAAACTGTTAGATAGTAAAAGTTAACTTTAGTTTAACCCTCTTAATTCCCAATAACTTTAACGTTAACTTGTATATTAAAGATTACTTACCAGAATTAAAAATCAAAGCAAATTATCTTTCCGATAAAATTCTACCCTTTTCAACCGGCAACTTGTAATGATGGCCTCCCATAGAAGGAAATTTCGTTTAAAATTTGTATTAAAAGTACGAGTAACTGAGGAAAAAAAGTTTTGTAAAAACTTTTTATGTGGTAATCTCTCATAGGACATGCTGGTATTTTACCACTTATCAATATTATATTGGGCTATATTCATATATAGCTTTTCCATAAAGTCAACGCTGCTAAAGACAATTTTTTAATAGGTGCATTCCACATGTAAAAAGTAGAAATGAATAAAGTAACTACACGTACGCAGCTTTCTAATCCTGCATCACTCAGTCTTAATCGGTGTTCATTTATAATTAATGTCATGGTTGAAAATAATTATTCGCAAACATGCGTACTTTCGAATAGAGACATCATTTGTTTTGCATTTTTAGTCAAAAGCGGAAATTTCTCAGAGCTCACATAACATAACGGGCAAACTAAAATAAATAAGGGAAGGCATCATATCGATAGTAGAAGTTTATAAAAAAAGTGTTTCAAACTCCACAATACAAGATAAAATCCTTGGTCGAATTGTTGAAGAACATACTTAGAAGAAGAAGTCTACCCACAATTTGAAGAAATATTGATAAGGAATGCCTAAAAACCTGTTTGATAAAATAAAATCTTTCTTAAGCCTATTGTTATATTAACCACAGTTTAGACAATGATTACAAAAAATATACCAAGTCTTAACCTAAACAAATGATCGTCAAGAAAAACTATTTTCTGAAAGAAATTCTAAATAATCCACTACAGTATCTAAAGGCAAACTATGGTGATGGTAAAAAATATGCATTAAAGAAGCGGATATGAGGAGCAAACAGCGACCGTGTTCATTAATTCATTTATACAGTTATATATATATATTATATAGGGTTTTTATAGTATTTCCCTAATTTTCGTCGGGCGGTGCCAACCTTGACAGTTTCCTATCCGATATTTGATAATTACCAAAAGGCCTCTTCCTAATTTGCATCAATGGTGCGCAAGTGCTCAGTATGTTCTATGATGACACAATTGCCTCATCACAGAATCTGCATAAAGTATTTTTATTTAAATTCCCATTGAGTTTAAAGTGTCCGGCTAGGAGTTTCGTTAAACTCGTCAGGTTGTCCCTAAAGTATCGGATGTAAGAACCAATTTTCCTTTTTTCCAAGTACATATATAATTGCGGTTGAAGTTAAAACAAAAAAGCGAATGTACATTTCTATACAACAATATATTTGAATTTTTTACGGGTACCTTTAAAAAATAATCTTACTTAAAATATCAAAAAAAAAAAAAAATCGTAGAGCAAGCCAGTTAATTTTTTACATATAATTTTTCTTTCGTTTTTGAAAACTGGATATTTTATCAAAACATGTCATTGACGTTTTTGCTAAATTAAAATTATTTTTTAATCTTTTCAATAGGAAATGACACCTTTTTGTTGAACACATTTATTTGATAACTCAAGAGTAGATGAATTTCACGATACATATTTTTTCTGCTAAAAATTTATTCTTTCATTTGAATTTTGTTTTTAATATTAAAACTTTTTTTTTCCAACTTTTGCAATTTTAATCACAGAAAAAGTTCTTTCAACGAATTTTGGTTTAAAATTCCTGTAAAAAAGACATTAAATTTTCTTTAAAGCCATGAAAAACAGTTGGATGGATGATTGTTTGAATGGAAAAATGCTGAATGAATGACGACTGGATTGCAAGCGAATTTATATGTAATTTTTAAAGACAAGAAAATAAAAAAATAAAAACGGAGTCAGAGTTAGGCAGTCCGCCAGTCGGCTGGACAGTTAATAAGACCGTCGTTTAAATGAATTCCTTTCTCTCTGAAGCAGATTACGTTTACCTTACACGTTTTTGAGTTTTTAAGAGGGGTTTTTTTATTTCGAAAAAAAAACATCCATTCTCCCTATCACACCCTTTCCACATACTTCCTGTTTCCCTTTGCTATTTTTCTTTTTTTCATCATTTGAAATTTTATTGTTGCTTATTTTATACACTTTACCGCACGGTGGTTCAGGAGAGTTAAAAATAATGCTATAAACACAACAAAGGCTATCGAACACCGAACACACGACTACAAAAATCGCTGGCTACGAAAGTAGCCAAGTAGCCAGCTACTTAATTATAATAACGACTACAGCTACAAAATAAACATCTGTTTTGACACATTGAACATAACCTAAACAAAATATATTTGTTGTAAGTGAAATTGTGAGGAAATAAAAAACAACAAATGTTTGAAGAAAACTTATAAAAATTTAAGAAACTAAAAAGGCAATTAAATAATAAATTAAAAATGAAATAAAAACTGATGTATATAAATGAAATAAGTAAATGAAAACTAAACAAAAAATGTAAACAAATGGTTATTTATTTTCAGTGGTGCAACTTAAATTTTTTTCGCATTTTTAATGCATATATTTCATATATTGCGTTTTTTAAACACCTTTTCCATGCATCTTATTGTACTGGCAGCACTAAACTGTTTATTGTCGCCAAGAAAAATTGAAATTAACCAAAGTTGGCTACGGGCTACAAAAGTAGTTGTGTGTTCGGTAGTCGTGTTGCCGTTAAAATAATTATTCTCACACATGTATTCTATTTTTGACAGCTTGTAGTCGATGGTCGGTAGCCTTTGTTGTGTTTATAGCATAATGGATAAAATGTTCTTTTTCTTCAAAAAAAAAAAAAAAAAAAACATATTAAGAAAATAAGGCCTTAAATCCTCTGTACCCTAGACTGTTACACTGTTCAGTCATCTTAAGCAAAAAGTAAAGTATTATTGGTCCTCCTTTTGTAAATTAAACATGCTTTTTGCACTCAATTCTAACAATATTTTGCAACGTAATTAATAGATTTTTTTTTTAAACTTTGCTTAATCTACCTGTTGCATTGTAACCGAGAAACTAGAAAATTTTTAAAAAGGCAAAGAGTAAACCTTCAGTTAGGTTTGCATGAACTTAGCACAAAACGTCCGCATTTGTCCAAAAATGAAGTTCCTGTAATTTAGTTTCCAGTTACTGATTGAGTTATATCTTCAGTAGAGAAATCGTAAGTAAATTAATTTTCACTGCGTGCTCGCAAATACTTGTGGAGTCTAGCGGGAAAATAACGAAAAAATGTATGAAGAAAAGAAGAAAAAAAAAAGAAAAGAACACACACACTTGTCCGAACTATAGAGGAAAATTTTTAAACTGTCAGAATTATTTCAATGCCGGGTTTACTGGGTAGTCCAAATTCCAGAGTGCGCGGATTAAGGAGGTTGTACTGTATTAGTTTATGGAGAAACAAAATTTAAAAAATATGAAATACTTGTTTGATTCCAATTGAAAGGTATTTTTTAAACTCTTATATATATTATTTGGTCAAATGTTAAATCTAAAAATCTTATATTTCCGAAATAAAATTTTGCCGGTTCAAAAATTGTTTGTCATCTGTGCTTAAATGACCACATTTACTCATATGTATAAAGTTATTTTTATTATTTTTAAAAATATTAACTTTTCTTTGAAAAAACTACAATAATATCAACTTTATACTTCAAAAATTGTAAAACTTTTACCATTTGTGCTTTTGAAATATAACGTTATACTTACTAAGCCCACTGTGCTCTGTTAAAAATACGGACTGCCATATGAAAATAAAAAGCCTCTGCTATAACTTGTAGACGCCATTTTTGATTTCGTAAAAACACACACAGCCAAACTACAAAAAAAATTTTTTTAGACTTAAAAACCATTCAAAAATAAACACTTACTCTTTCATTGTAGTGGTAGTACTCAGAAAAAGCATTTCATATGCATACCTATGACAAACAGTAGTATAAAGCGAAATGGGTGTGTTTTAAAACCATAAACACAAAAGCAAAACTCTCTCATATGCACTGGCAAAGAGTGGATATTTTATTTTTGTATTCCAATAAATGACTTTATTTACTCCTGTAAAAAAAATAAACTGGTTTTATTTTATGAGGCTCTCAGTTGTAGGCAAACTGCAGGCGCATTGGAAACTTCCAATGAATAATGTTAGGGGTTTTTGTGTATTGTTTTTTCAGTAAGCAAAACACACGCCCAAAGTAGAGTATTGTTTTTTCTGTTTCACTCAGAGAGAAACTTGTTTCAAAGCAGGTGTTTTGTTGTTGTCATGTGTTTATTACAAAAACAAATGCATACGAACTTAAAAGTTTGCTAAAAATTTGTTTTAGTAAAGAGAAGAGTATTTCTATATTTTTATATAAAAGAGAGCAAGTATGGTGGTAATATCTTACATTTGCTTGTATTCTGTTTTTATTTGGCTTGCTTTTTATTGTTTTTGGCGCCGTTTCTTTTATTGATGTTTTGTTTTTATTTATGGCTGTGGCTGCGCTTGTCGTTTGTAGTTTCAGCCATAATGATAATAAAAAATTATTTCCAACGATAGATGTCGCTGGCAGTTTTAAAAATATTTGAATTTTAAATCTTAAAATTCTGGTTGAATTTGTTTTACTAAAAAATCTTTAAAAATCATAATAGGTATGTACATGAATACCTATGTATATTATAGGTAAATACATACATACATACATAATTGGCCATTACAACCCCGTGTCCGGGTTACGGCCTAGCTTCCCGCAGCACTCATGATGTGTGTGTAAATTTTTATCTTTGAGTACCGGGACCTACAGTTTAAAGTCGACTCCGAACGACAGATTTCAGAAGCTTGTTCATGGCAATCAATTACTCACAGAGCTTTTGCTAGAAGACTGTTGAGAGGTAATCGCCGAAAGAAATTATTTTTTCATATTTTTTTTTAAGATGTCAGAGCTGAGATTTAAACCCAGCACTTTCGTCTTAGTAAACCAACACGCTAGTCACTAGACCACGGCAACTGTACGATTAATTATTATCTTCCTTTTTTCTTCGGGAGAACTTGGTCTTATTCCCATAACTGATGTGTACTTTTTTTTTATACCTTTTTGTTGATATGAAAAGTAGGAGTTAAATATGTAGTTGCAGCCTCATTTATAACAAAAAGTTAGATCGTTGTAGACAGTGGCTAAGTTTGCCATTTTTAATTTTTTGGATTTTCTGAGTAGCTATCAAATAGAAGGTATTAAAAGTTTTAATGACATCAGTCTCTAGGGGGTGATAAATTTGCCAGTTTTTTGACCCATATGTTAACGAGTTGCTAATTTTTCATTATACATGTTTGGTTTCGAATATACACAGGACATAAAGAACTCTGATGATGAGACTACCGTAGCTGGAGTCGAAAACAATTGTTCAGCTTGGCTAGTGTACTATTCCTTCACGGACATCATTTCTCCTTTAACTACCAAAAATATTCATTGCAGTTAACTTTAATCTAATTAATGCGTTTCTGACGAAACAAAAATTAAATAAAAAAATTGATCACACTTTTCCTGGGGCTCGAACTTCGGGCCTCCAACACATAAAATAAACTGAAAATAGTAAATGTTTTAATTATATGGCCAAACCTATAAAATATATTTTTTTTTATTCTTTCTTTACAGTTTGTACCTATACCCAATTACCCTATTAACTACAACTAAATCTAAAACACAACCAGAATAAAGTTTTTTACCAATATCTAAAGCAATTGCATTCATACCATACGCATAGTTTGCAAGCTCTTACAAAAATGTTTTGTGCTCTCACGAAGGCGATAGCTTAACATTCAATTAAGCAGGGTTATCAAATTGTTTCGTTATATGTTATTTTGTATATTTACTTGTGTATATAATATTCCTTTAAAAGTTAATTTAATTAAAAAAATATCAACAATTTTGAAATTTTGTTTTTCTACTAAAGATTTTATCGGTATGTACATAATTTTGGAGATACAACGATTTAGCATTTCAGCATAATTCATGGTTCTTTAGAAAGGAATTTATTTTTAAACAATTTCTGTAGTTCACATTGTGTTTTATTTTGAAAACATAAATTTCTCCGTTTGGTGATGTCAATTAGCCGCCCCGTTCTTATGTCGCTGGATTATTTCCTCTGGTTCCATTTGAAAAACCGGGTTTAAGTGAATAAACCACAAACTAGTGACGCTTTGAAAGATGAAAATTAAAGCTTCATTGACGAGGTAAGCGAAGCTTTGTTTGCGAAAAATGGTTCAACATTTTGTTAAAAAAGTGCACGTGTGCCGACATCGTATTCCTATTATTAATTCCAATATTTCTGCATTATATTGGTGTCAATAAATCTGAATTTGTTTAAAAAATGTGTTTTTAAGCCAATTTACTTCTTAATATACATATGTACCACTATTTAATATGTACTTAAAAATGTATAAAAAACCACTGACACAACCACAACTACAAATGCAAACAACAACAATGACAGTTATAATTATACAAGTAAAGCAAATGAAACAATTTAATTTAAATATGAAATGAAAATAAAAATTATTTATTGTAAATAATAATTGGTTGTTGTTTTTGTTGTTGTCATCGTTTACATTACACCCAACACTTTTTTGCACGATTTTGAAATAACGCGGTTCACGAATTTTTTGTTCTAGCACGAATCCCTAAAAAAAATTATTTTTTCCTAATTTTGACAGTGTCAGTGACAGAAACTTATCTATACGTTAAATATATTTCATGGCTTCTTTGCTTTAGGAGGAATATCCGATATTAATTATCGCAGCATTTCGTTATTTATTGTGTTAAGTGTTCAGTTCAATAAACGCATCTACCGTTTAAAAAAAGAGTTGGGTGTGTTTTGTAAAGTGTTTTAAAGTAAGTGTTGAATGTATAATAAAACAACAATATAAAATACAACAACTACAAAGTAAATTAGAAGATGTAACCCTTCAAAATACTGTTTCAAAAACAACCACATACAGTGTAAAGCATAAATCAAGGTGTACCCCTAATTGAAATTAATAATTTTTAGCTGTTTCAATAAAATAATTAATATCATAAAATAAGTCTTCATATTTATGTATATGTACCTATAAGCTATTAACTTGATCGTAATCTAGTTGGAATAGCTGCTATTCATTTGCATATGAGTTCGTTTTCTAGGCTTTTCCAGATATTTCTTATTTAATCAATTATTTTCTTCTGTTTTCCGGTTTTTTAGTAAGACTCTATTTGGTTACGATCCGTAGACTGGGTTATCATTACACAATTATTTGAAAATGTTCCTGGAAACCATGCTTTGTGACTTCACTCTTTATTTTATTGCAAGAATCGTTTTTTATTGAAAAAGAAACATCTTAATTTAAAATGTCAAGTTTTACTGACTGATTTGAAGAGTATTTCATTGGTAAGAGTCATTCTATCCCCCAAAATGTTTACTGAGCTATCAATTACCGATTAAGAGGTGATACGGCTTTATGCCTCTCTCCTTTGGATTTGAAAATGAGCCATAATTTGTCTCAACTTCACTCTGTTTTAGATGTAATCGTTTCGTTTGATGTGTTCGAGATGTACATACTTCTCTATTATTTTACTGACAACGTAAGTCGTGATGGATGTGTTTACTAGGCCGGGTCGATTTTATTGGTAGAAAAAAACTAACAAAGCGTCTAGAAAAAACGAAAACCACAGAAAATTCTAAGAAAGTTTTGCCAAGAAACCATGGTTGTAAAATTAATTCTCAGTTCGCGCACATTGACTTTAGATTTTGAGGTCATATGAACTTTTTTAAATTGTAGTCAAATAATGAGATTTTCCAATAATATTTTCCGTCTATAAAGCAACTTTAAATAGGCTTTCAATAGAATTTTTTGTGATTAATTCAACAATGAGACGATCTTTAATTTTCTCTTTCGCAAACATATTTCCGGTGTGAACCTTATTTCCCAAGTTTCCGTCTTAACTATATAACTTTTATTAAATTGTGCTCTGTTTTCTGACGTACTTAATATTATTCTTTGAAAATAAATATTATTCTCACTCTAAGTATCGTCACAATCTCAGCGTGGCCTCGAGAGGAATTTTTCTTATTTTCACAATCTTTAAAGGCTTTAATTTTTTTTTTGTATTGATACACATACCTATCCATTTAACCTATGAAAGTTTAATAATTAGAATTATACTAGCAGAAATCTAATATCATACTTTACTAAGACGAAAGCACCGGGTTCAAACCCCTGCTCTGACATCTTGAAAGAAATAAATATGAAAAAATACTTCTGTCGGCGACCACCTCTTAGCTATCTTTTGGCAAAAGTTATGAGAGTAACTCATTGCCATGAACAAGCTTCTCAAGGCCGGAGTTCGGAGTCGACGGTAAACTGTAGGTCTCAGTACTAATGGATAAAAATTGATGCACACAATATGGATGCTGTGAGAAGCTAGGACGTAACACTGAAAAAAGGTTCTAATGGTCATGTAGTGCATGTCTGTATGTAACTGACGTTCTCTTTTATCAAAGACTGAAATGCTTTTTCATGAGACTTGAGATATAAAATAAATTAGCTAAATAATTTTGAAATGTTCAATTTATTTACAGATATTTTTAACTTCAATAGACAAATTTTATGGTTGCAAATTTATTTAAATTTTTTATAATAATTTAAGTAGTATGTACTTTGAATTATATTTTACACTGTACGTGTAAAGCAATAGTGAAACAATAATAATTACTGAAAAGAAAAAAACGACAACAATAACAGAACATAATAGTATGGCATTATTATTATCAATATGTCAAAATATTTGCACTTTTACATTTTAAAAGCATGTAAAGTAACCAACAACAACAAAAACAACAGTGAAAGATTAAAATAAATTACAAATAGAAATGTACTCTTTCTTACACGCTGGTTGGCACACACACCTACACATACACAACATCACAAAACAATATTAAAATACAAGAACAAAAAAGAACGAAACAAATGTGATGATTGCAATTTTCAATAACGCTGAGCGATGATGATGAGCAACAAAAATAATAAAAATGAGGAGTTTTTGAAAAAAAGAGAACAATTTTTCATTAATAATAACAAATAAAAAAAAACGAAATATTCTTAAAAAAAAGTTTTAAAATAAAAGTATAAAAAAATAAGGAAAAATTCTGACACCCTACGCTAATTCAGGCAGCCTTATAAGACATGTTTTTTGTGTTGTGTTTTTAAGTTTGACTTTCACAAGTTTTTATTTGTGTCCGTCATACCTAATTAGTCAACTTACTTAAAGGTTTACTATCTCTACTAACAAACATATAAGTACTAATGTATATGTACAATTACATATGTCAACAAATACATACATTGAATTTTACTTTTCGTTCTTTCTTTTTTCCGGTATACCAATATGGTTTCATTTGCAAAACGTTTTAAAGCCGCCGCGAATTTGATTGATCATTAATGTACCGACGACACAATCATTTCTAACACTTTTTCTTATCTAACTTATTAAAGTTGAAGTTGTTAAACTTGTATTAAAAAATTAATATATTACTTATTTTCTTGTTATCATAGAGACAAAACTAAGTCGAAAAATGTATGTATTTCTTTTTGAAAATATTTCTTTCATCGGTTTAATGATGCCATACATAATCCAACGCCGACGAGAGTTTGTGCACTGCATCGAAGGAAAGGAAAGTTTTCTTTGACAAATTTGCGCGATTTCTCCCTAAACTTAGGTTGCTGCCGAGAGTGGAAAAGTTTACTTCTACAAACTTTGCTTAATTGTTCTTTATTTTTTATTTATTTACCTATTTATTTCAGATCTATATATATAAATTTATTTAGAATTAAGTGTTTAAAAATAAGACAATTTTTTTCTTAAAGACTTCTTTACTTTCATTTAAATTTATAAAATCATAAAATTTATTAAAATTTACACAAATACGTCAAAAAGGGTTATTATTATGATAGACAGATCTGTGATATTCTAAATTTATCAAATAAAAGTTTCGTGTAGGCCTAATAGGAACGCATATGTCAATTTTACTGAGAAAGAAGTCTGAACTCACCACACCACGAAATTATCTAAAGGCCATGACTGACTATCAGATTTAGTCGTTCGATATATCAAGAATTACATGTGTGCTCAGATTGTGTGATAGTGTGGACAAAAATTATATTAGTGTGACAGATTTTTTGACAAGTGTGTACGATTTTAAAATCTTTTGAAATTTTTCATAAAATGAGAGATTCTGTGAGATCAGAGTTGCTTTTTGTGGAATAGTTGTACAGAAAAAATGCAAATCATTTATTTATTTATATTGTATATGCGGCAAACATAAATATACATTTTTTACTTTCGAAATTGAAAACAATATTAATTTTTTTATTTATTTGCATTGGTAAATATGTTTTTGCATCTTTTTTGTATGACAGTTTGGCATCCAAACACACATTTTGTTGCGATTTTCTATTGTAGGACAGAAATTTATCAGATTTTTTTTAATATAATCGCACGACTTTGTAAGATAGTCAGTCATGGCCTTAAGTAAAACAGAAGCTCTAATCATAATTAGACGGCTTTCCAAGGTAGATAACTTTAGTATACAATGGCAGCAGGAAAGAATTCGAACCAAGACCTCGTAAGAAAAATATCAAAAACCTCTTTTGTACAGATTCAATGTTACTATTTTGAACGATATAACATATATTTGTTTGCCCTTTTTAATGCTACGAATGAAGACCAAGCATGCTTGCAAGTAAGGCAAATTCTGTACTCTGCCCTAATCGCCTTTCCTCTCCCTCCAACAAACTTAAGGCTTTGCACAGACTACTTTTCCAATGTGCGACCTATCTATTCTCTAATTGAAATTTTGTCATAAGACTTTTCTTGTATTTCTTACACAAATAATGTTGTAGAAGTTACAAACTACATGTATGTAGCTTGTCTGTTGTTCAGACTCGACGTTAAACTGTAAGCGTGGGTGCTTTGAGAAGTTAGGACGTAACTATGTGAAAGGTTTGTAATGGACAATTATGTATGTATGCATAGGATATATAAAATTCCTTTTCTTTTAAAAAGCCAACACGAAAACCACTAGACTAATACAAACAATAAAATTAAAAAATAAAAAATGATACCTATGCTAAGAAAGCGTAGGTACAAAATAGATTGGAAGTATTCAACGTAAATGTGAAGAAGTTATAAAGATGAAAGGATTTTCAACTAAGAATTAATACCTTCATACCTATAAGTACTATAATGTTTGAATACAAAGAACTTACAAAGATAATTTCAAAGTTAGTTATGGATTGCTTTGCAGTTTTGTTCACACTAGTTTTTAAGTAGTAGGTGCTAAAGAATTTAAGAATTTTTTTTTTTTTTTTGGATCATAACTTGAATAAAAAAAATTCTTTTTTAAGCATCCGTTTGCCAACGATACAGAGGTACAAAGGCGGGTATGCGGTTTATGATGGCAGTTTTTGCATTAAAATAATTATTAATTTAGAAATTAAATGAAGCCTTAAACTTCGTTTAGCCAAAATTTATATATTTCATTAATTTATTTATCTTTATTTTTCTTGCCATGAATTTATATTTTCAAAGTAATACCTATTAGCTAAAAGAAATTACCCACATTTTAACAATAGGTATCTACCTACGAAATATTTTGTATTTATGTAACTGCTCCAATTTTTCTATCAAATATAAAGAAAAACAAGCAAACAAAATAGGTACCTCTCGTATTATTAGAAAATTTTTTTGCAATTTTTTTTTCAGTTTTTAAAAGCAAATTTTAGGGAATTTTTGCACAGTTTTATTTTAATTTAAAATATTTTCCCGTTTTATATTTGTTTTCAATAAAAAATGTTATCAATCACATTGAAAATAACAATTAAAACCAGTGTGTGCACACAAATTGTTATCATTAACACCCTCTACTTATTAATATAGCGTAGGGTATTGCTAGTTTAAAACATGGTGTTTAATAAAAAAAAATTAAAAAAAAAACAGCAACAAAAGTCCAAATATTTTATCACCACAAGAGACCAACGACAAAATAAACAGAATCAAAGAATATTTCATACAAAAAGAACGGCAAATAAAACAGAAACAATTCTTGAAAGCTCAACAAACTTCTTCAAACAACAACCAATTTGAAATGAAGAGTTAAACAGAACAAAAGAAAATAAAATTAAATAAAATAAAATACAGAAACAAGTTTTGTTTTTGCTGGCTCCTTACTAAAGCCAAAAAAACCTTATACACAAACATGCACTTACGTATAAATTTTGCGGGTGGAAAACAGATGATAGGAAAAAGGAAAACAACAGCAACAAGCAATGTTTTTGTTAAGCAGGTTTCTGTAGTCAAGTACATACCATTTGCCATTAGTTTAGCTCTTAAATTTAGGCGAGAGCAAAAGAGAGCTCTACAGTTTCGTTTTATTTACTTGTTAATTTTTTTCTTAGAGAGGGTGTTTATTTACCCAACCAATGGTATTTATTTATAATTATGGCATTTAAAAAGTGTGAAAGAGTCAAATATGGCTAAAATTATAAGGTGTGCTCTTTTTATCGTATGGTTTAATATTTGTTTGCCATTTAAATTTAAAAACATGTTTTACTCTTCGGCTATGATAATAGTACTTTGCTCTTCTGGCTTCTATAGACAGTTAATTTATTCTCTCTCACACTTTGGCTACAATTCACCACAAAGCTACAAATGTTTTGTATACTTTTTTATATTATGTTATGCATGACTTAAATCAATGCCTTGAGTTTATAATATTCTGTATGTGCATGTGTTTGTGCGGACCTAAAACATACTGTTCAAGCTACAATAGCAAATGATCTTTTAAACACTCTCTCTCGCTTGTAGTCATTCACGCACTTTGTTCGTGGTTGGTCGCGCAGTCGTAAGCAGCGTTTGAAGTGTAGTTTGAGTTTTTACTTAATTTGCCTGGTTTCTGTTTATTTTTGTATAAGCGTGTGTGTATGTGTTTGCACAAAAGAAATTAGAAATCACATTTCTCTCTCACCGTAAAACGAAAAAAAGTAACTACTCTCTTTGGTTTTGTAGTAGAATTTGTGGGTTTACTAAATTGTTTTTGTTTTGCTGTGTATTGCAATGCCATACGTATGAGTTTGTTTGTGTGTTTAGTTGAAAATTTAATCACACCGTCGCAAATTTTTGATTATAGTGTCTTTAATGGTTTTAGTTGTTGATGTTTTTTACAGCGGTAATGTTGTGCGGTGTTGTCGTCTGTCGTGCCGTGCCGTGTTATACAACGCGTTAAATCATTTTGAAAAACACAACCCCAGACAAACAAAAACAGTATTTTTGAATGCAATTCCCTACACGAAATTATAAAAATTTAACCACATATAATTATAACAATAAAACTATAAAACGCGTCGCGACCGCAAATAATTACCAATAATAAACGCAATAAAATTTAAGTACATCAATTAGAATCATAAAGTGAATACAATAACAAACAAACAAAACAAACGTTGCTGTTTTTGTTTTTGAAATAAAAAGAAAATGTTTCAAATTAATCAATCAATAAGTGCTTAATTTACTTATTTAAAAGTAAATAAAAAGAAAAAAAAAACTACCCTTAACAAATACTACCTGTAGAAAAGAAAAAGCAAAAAAAAACAAAATTGATAATTTCTAACAGCAATTAAAACCAAACCAAACAAAACAAGTATGTATAGGCAAAGCATATAAATTAACGGTAAAAAAATAATCCTGTAAAACTCTTAATAAAAGGAGAAAACTATACTCTTTCTCTTTAACTCCCAAACATACCAATAGAGTGAACAAAAAAAAAAAAAAAAAAAAAAAAAAAAAACAATAATCAAACTCTATTAATTACAATAACAGCAACTGCAAACAAATTAACAAATACCCGTGTGTAAACAAAACCTACGCATTTAAACGATAAAACAAAAACATGAAATTATTTTTGTAATAATTGTTGTTGCTGCCGCTGTTGTTTGGTTTTAAATAAGTGTCATCAACTTTAATTACTCTTTTATTATTGTTGTTGATTTTGTTACTCGTCAATTAAAATCTCTCGTTTAATTTTCGGTGCTCTCTTGCTAAATAAAAAAAAAAACAAAACATAAAAACTGTAATTAAAAGTTTACTTACCTTTTACAAAGTGTGATAGTGTGTGTTGGAAAATAAGTGTGCAAAAAAAAAATTAAAATAAAATTTCAATTGTAAACAAATGCATACTCATTAAAAAAAAGAAAAATAAAGGGAACACGTGCAAAAATTATTGAATCCTTAAAAAAAGCCAATTGAATAAAATTCAAATAAGTTGTAAGCAAAAGAAAATTAAAAAAAAAACAAAATAAATAAAAAAAAAATAAATAATAATTAAATTAAAAAAGGAATATAAAAAATTCCTTTAAAGTTAAATATAAAATAAGAAAATCAAATAATAAAAGGCAAATTTATAAAAAAGAAATAAAAAAACTTTTATTCTTTTTGCAAACCATAAACAAGCCTTCAAAATTTTAGATAAAGTGGCCTCAATAGGCGCCAACACGCTTAATTTCACTGATTTAGGGAGCCCCTACGAGGGGCCTCCCAGTACACCACAATCGGGTATGGATGCTCCCGATGCCCCACATACACCAAAATATATGGATGGTGGCTCCACCGCCAGTATAACACCCGGCGCTAATTCAGGTGGTGGTGCTGGCTCTGGTGGTGGTGGCGGCGGCGGTGGTGGTGCTGGTATAGTTGGTCCTAGCGGGCCTACAGGTGGTAATATACCTGGTAAATCAGCTTTTGTTGAATTACAACAGCATGCAGCCGCTGGGTAAGTCAAAATCATAACAGGAAATTGTTATAGTTTTCACAAAACAATATTTCAAAAATAGAAAAAAATAAGTTTTGGTTAAACTAATTATAAGGGAATTTAGATACAGAGTTTATTTTTATATGTGCCCATAATTATGAAAGTGGTCTAAGTCAAAATTTTAAAAAAATTAGTTTATTAGTTATTTCATACCACATTATTTTAAACTAAATTTATTCAATGTAATTTTTACGAAATTGTCAAAAATGAACCATTAGATAAAGGTTGTAATTTCAACATTATATGAAATTCATTTAGTGTTAATTATGAAAGTGGTCTAAGTCAAAAATTAGACCACAAATTTTTGGTATCGGGTCATTCCTTTCTACCGAATGACCGTGATTTTGGGTTGATAGAAATGAAAATAAAAAAGCAAATTCCTTATACAACCCTGAGCTTTATTATAAATTGATAGAAAAGTGCAGAAGAAGAAATAAATTTTCGAGAAAGCGAATTTCGCAGCCGGATTTTATTTCAACGAAATCAGAATCAATAACAAGAAGAGTAAAAAATATCGCGGGTGAGTCCGTCTCTTGGCTATAAATTCAATGGATGAGATTCTTGAAAAATTAACCTTATAAAATGTTTTATAAAACTTTTTTAGATGATTCTAAATGTCACGTTTTGGATCTTTCTCCTATAAGAGGAAGACCAAAAACATACGGAAATATAAAGTTACTTCCATTATACAGCATCATTAGACCAGTATCGGAAAAAAAACATAAAGATATTTTGAGTTTACTACCGTACATCTTTCCAGTTTTTCAGGAACATTTTAGGAAGCTTAAATACTCGCAATATTGATAAAAATGGATTACTGTTGAAAAATAATTAACAAATGTTCAGTTAAATTATTGTTTTAAATAAAACTCAAAGTTCTTTATTGCTTTAAGTCATTTATAGGACATTCAGTTAATTTTCAAAATGGTCTAAGCCAATTCAAACTTTGAAAACAATATTATCGAATTAAATTTACACAAAATTTCATATTCGTAATAAATTTCCATTAATTAAGACTAATAAAATTATTAATTAAAATGTCATATAATGTAAAAACATTTTTTAATTTATTCAAATGTAAATCATTAAATATCTCGAAACATGAAATATATGACTTAGACCACTTTCATAATTATGGGCACATATATATTTTTATTTGTTTACATCCAAAAATAATCATAGATAGATAACCAATAAGTACCACTTAATAATTGCGTATCAGGTGAAAAATAAAATATAAATAATTTAGAAAAGAAAAATAGCACAAAAATCATTATCACTTTTCTGATAATTGCACTCGTTTACGTAAAATTCCTTTAAACACTGGGAATATTTTCCAAATCATGCTTAATTTCTGTTGATCGGTTTAGTGATTTTATTTATAAGTACCAATTATAACCAATCGTTGGGTTCTAGTTTTATTTAAACTGATATTTAGTGTGAAGAATTTACAATAAAAACCTGTTAATAAGTTGGTATCGCTTTGAAATTTTGGGGCTAATTTTTATTTTTTTTTAACTATTATTTTTATTGAACAAAACAATTTTTTTTTTGCAATTAATTAATTTGTCCTCAGCTCCTCTAAGATATTATTGAGGAAACGTTGGCAACAATTGGACATGCTTTGAACAATTAAAACTTATTAAAACTTTGATTATGCCTGCGAAAATGTCGGCCCGTTGTAGCGTCATATGGTGTCTAACCCTTTCCTCATCCTTAGTAATTTTTTCAAATAAATTTTGTATACGGTCGATTTTTAAACGATTTTGAAATACACGATTCATCAACAAGAATAAATACATTTTTATATTTCAATTTTGACAATATCGTACAAAAACTTATCTGTACGGTAGTTGGTAGCTTCATAGCTATTTTTTATATCCCCAGCAGAAATTAGTGCTTACCAGTAATTTATTGTAAACAATCACTTAATCGTGCGCATCAAAAATGCATGATTTTTATATGCAATAAAAATACAAATTTATTGCAACCAGTAAGCAAATAGTGAAAAAAATCAAAAATAATACCTTATCCTGTAGCATATTTGAAAGCTTTAGTGTATAAAAAACAATATAATGCTTCCATTATTGCCTACAATTTTATTAATTACTTTCAAATCTTCAAAAATTTTCTGTTGGGTCGTTGTACTTCAACTTGAGCCCAGAATATGATTATTCATTTTTTTGTGCAGAGATCTCTGATATATCTACTGATTATAACATTTTTGGTACAAGTAGCCAATAGTAATAAAAAAATTACTGCCGTAGGTATAATGAAAAATTGGCAACTCGTTAGTGTATCGGACAAAAAACTGGCAAGTTTATCACCCGCTTAGACTGATATTATTAAAATTTTTCATACCCTCTATTTGGTAACTAGTCAGATAATCCAAAATATTAAATATCTTGTACTTTTGAGTAAGAATTTCCACGTATTGGAATGACAAACTTAGCCACTGTGTACAACGACCTGCTAATTTTTTATCATAAATAAGGATGTTAATTTTTATTTCTTATTTTAAGTAACAATTTTATATGTTTTGTACTTATTTATTGAATTTTCAATCTAAAATAATTTTAATTTTGAATTGTTTTTTTTTTGTATTATACATAAATATGGATTTCGTTATTACTTCTTTTGCGCGATTTTTTTGGGAAAATATTTAGAGTTTTTTTTATCTTTCACAATGTTTTTAAGTTGTAGAATATATCCTTAAATTAAACTATACTATATAAACTATAAATCTCATTAACTTTTTTCCACGATTGTTTGTGCACATTTTCTAAAGAACACATCCACTGTGTAAATGTAAAAAAAAAGAGTTGGGTTAAGTACATCAAACACAAAATTAATGATTTAATCACCGCTAAGAATGTTTTAAATTAAATCAGAACGTATAGGAATAGAATAATGGTTTCTGTGAAAATCGTGTTGAATTACAAAAAAAAAAAAAATTAAATGTAAACCAAAGAGAAGATTTAACTAATGAGGTGGCTTTCTACAACGGGTAAACAATACTAAATGCTTTTTTTTTTTTGAAGTACAAAAGTTTAAATGCTGACATTCGAATGTGTTTTGCTAAACGTATCCCTTAAATAAAAATTAGTGTTACGGCAATAATCAGAATTGTATTGCGTGTGATAATTTCTTTGTTTGCAAACATCTTCCGATGGCAATACTACCAATCAATGGAAAAATCTTCTAAACTACAAACTTGCAATAAAGGAAGATAAATGGAAGATTTTGTCAAAATTTACACCGTTGGTTTTTTTTCAATATTTTTTTTTATTTAGCAAATAACATCCATATTCATAAATTTAAAAATATTTGTAATTTACAAAAGATGTATTAAATAAATCAAAAATAATTTTTAATGACTGTATGTAGCCTTAACTATTTGGAATGAATATTATCAGCTCTATTATAAGTAAAAATTTCACGGGAAAATTTTCCCTTTTGCAAATCTTACAATTGAATTTATATGGGAAAAATGGGAGAAGGGCTTTTTATTCATAATTGGGCTGAATATTGTAATAGAATAAAGTTTCGAGTAGATGACTGAATAAATAGTCAAAACCAAAAGTAGAAGTATAATAACTGATGCAAAAATAATACTTACCCCAGACAAGAATAATACCTCCTGGTACTATGGTAGTCCAACTAAATTAAAATTCAACTCAATTAGGTATATGTCATCACCACGGCAGCGTCCTTCATGCACTAAAAAATAGAAAATATGCACTCAATGTATGGAATTTTTTTGGAATTTCATTTATTTAAAATCAAAAAATCGAGGTACTACTTACAATATGTATTTAAATAAACATAATAATAATAATTTTTTATTTTAAATTACGAATTATAAAATCTTTGAATTTAAAATATAAATTTTAATGCCCGTATTCATAAAAAATAAAACTGGTTTATAGAGTGCTTATTTGACATATTTCTATGGAGTAATTGCCAAATAAGCAATTAATAAAACTGTTTTATTTTTTATGAATACGGGCATAATTCTTTATTTGTATAAATAAATAAATTTTCTTTAAATTATAATATATAAAACTCTGTCTGTCCCATCGATAAAAGTTTTTGTACATGGGAAAGCCAATTCCTTTTAAAATTTATTGGCTTTATTTGGTTTCAAATCAAATCAAAGAATATAAATCAATATATGTATATCATGAATGCTGCAACTGACAAAACCTTAAATGTTCACCAGAGCCCAAAAACTTTCATAAAAGTAGAACAAAGACACTGGTATTTTTCATTTCGCAGACGGCGTAAGTGAATTTATTTTCATCGTAGAAATCTGGGACCTGGACTAATCGACGCGTTTTTTTTTCTGATAAAAAAACATATTTTCGATTTTTTGTCAGTTACAGCGTTTCTTAATTCCATTGACGATATGTACGTATGTAAAGTATGTATGACTTCCAAAAGTACGTATATAAAGAAATCCCAGTGAGTAAAAGAAGCCTTGCAGGTATCCGAATCGGATGGACCAAAATGTTGGGATATGAAATGTTTTGAAATGGTTTACTCACCGAGCCAAAGGTTTTGAACTCATAACATAAAGCGGAATGTTTTATGTTAATCGTTCAAAAGAACAAAATCCCAATCGAAATTGTTGAAAAAGAAAGGAGTAGTTAGAAGTATTAAGATTTTTTAACTACATACATTTATTGTACTATATAAATAAAGTGGGAAAATTATCTGTTTTGTAGTTTGTATATTATATGTACATATATTCTTTAAGTTTTTTAGATGTAACTTTTTAATTTCAAAGCTAGAAAGGAAGTGCAATTTTTGGTACTTATAATGACGTGGTTGACACTAGATTTAAAGAAAAAATGGATAAAAAAACTTGACGAAACTCAGCTTATGTATATAAATAGCTTACACTTACACTATTCCATTTATCCATAAATACTTATACATACACTAGCTGACCCGACAGACGCTGTTCTGTCCAAATTAGAAAAAATGTTTGCATTCAATTTTTAAAATGCGTTTTCTCCTCTAGATCGGGTCGGCATTATTTTAAAACAAATAGGATATTCCGGAATTGTGAATTATTATTATTTTTTATTGAAACTTAAATTCTTTTACAAATTGTTTTAAGAAAATTTTTTATATACAGTGAACCCGCGGAAACGTGAACTAATTTTTACCAAGGGTGTTCACATTTTCAAATTTGTTCACCTTTTCGATCGGTAAGATTTTAGAACAAAAATATGCATTTTAGCAATAGATATTGGCTAAAACTCAATCAGATTTGGAAATTTTATTAAAAAAAAATACTATATAAAATTTTATTCAAACTTTTTTGCCATTTTTTACATTTTCGTGAATATAAAATAAAAAAAATTGTAATTCAAACGAATTGTATACATACATATATGTAAGTATGTACTACTACTACTAAAGTTTCTATAATTAAAAAAAAATATATAATACAAAAAAGGGTTAGGAATACTTATATGGGTGTAGCAAACAAATTCAGTCTTTAATAAACTCCTTTTAAAAGACGGATTTTTTCCTAAATAGTACTTTTATTGGAAGAAATCACTTATCTTTTTTTGATATGTGGGTTTTTCAACCATCTTAAGTATGGCCTTTTCCTTAAGATTTCTTAACTACACATTTGCATGTTTTGTTGAAATAGATAGCTAAGTATGTATGTATGCTGTCTTAAGCTGGGATTCTAATCTTATATTATTCTCCTGACTAATCTTATATATTGTCCAAGTTTGGTCGTCAATCGGTCCAGCGGTTCTTGAGTTTTTGTAACACGTATCCGGCACAAACGTTTTTATATATTAAGATATATTTGAAAAAGAAAATAAAATTTTATCCGAAAAGAATTTAAAGTGAAAAAACTTAAGAAATGCAACAAAAAAAAACCCAAATTGTTAATAAAATTAAAAAGCAGTTAGTAATGTGGAAGTCGTCGTGGTCCAGTGGTTAGTGTGTTGGCTTACTAAGACATGGGCCCTGGGTTCGACACCAAGCTCTGACATCTTCAAAAAAAGAAATATGAAAAAAATATTTATTTCGGCGACTACCTCTCAGCAGTCTTCTGGCAAAAGCTCTGAGAGTAACTAATTGCCATGAACAAGCTTCTCAAGTCGATTGTTAGGAGTCAACATTAAACTGTAGGATAAAAATTGACAGGCCAGTTATGTATGTATGTACATATGTATGTATGTATGTAGTAATGAGGAAGAAACCATTTAAAAGATTCGCTTATTTCGTAAAGGCCAAACAGTTGGCATATCGTAAGCAACAGTTTATAATTCCATTAACTAATGTTTTATAACTCAAATGTACACGAAACTTCGGAAAATATTTTAGTTCTATTGATATTTATTGAAGGCGAATATATTCATGCAACGATCACTTATAATATGAAGGCGTCAATAATAAAAGAAGAGGTGGAAAAACCAAGCGTTGCTAAAAGAAGAAGTGAAGCTTCAACAAGGTTTATAATTCACTGAAAAAATAAGTTTATAGCAATTGGTATAGGACTCTTATAAATAATATGTGGTTTCATAAATATGCAGGACATTGATAAAAGCTTTTAAATTCTGATAATCCTAAACAGAAAAAAAATTAAACGCATGATTAAACCTTTATCTGATACTTGATTTTTTTTCTTTCAACTTGTAAGAGGGCGTTTATAAAATATAAAATAATGAACAAAAAAAAAAATTATACAAAATTTTTGATAGACTGATATGTACATATGTATGTATGTATGTATGCCAAAAGCGAGTATTGTTTTTATTGTTTTCTGTTGAATACTCATGATAAAATAAATACAAAATTATTATTATAAAAATCATTTTTTTTTTCATTTTTATTTTAAAAATATTTTGTCATTAACATGTTATTTTATTTATAATTTGAATACAGACATACAATTATGGTTTGAAAAACGATGTTTTTTTTTCTTTTTTTGTTTTCTAAAATTCGTTCTTTTTTTTAACTCTATTTTATTCTGCATGCAATTTTTGTATTAAAATATATATTTTTTGCTATATTTTTTAAATATTTATTTTTCACAATGACTAAAAAGGATGATAGTGTTTATATTGTTGGAAGTCTGAGTTTATTTACAGGGTTTTTCAACAAAATTTTTTTATAAATTTTATTGAAATCAAGTGTTAATAAGAGGCCAAGATTTAATAATATATGTATAAATTTCGAGCAGAATTAAAACCATATCTATTTACTCAATATATTTGCTATAAAATACTAGCCAATTACAATTATAAGTCTGTATATAGTAATTAAAAAACTTGAAATACCAAGTACAAGTACAAAGTAATTGCACTTGGCAATAAATACCTCTAATTCTAATTTCTTTTGAATTAATTTCCGTTATTTTCAATTACTTTCCATATGAGTAGAAATTCACATCATAAAGTACCTTCGGGTATTCCAGAATATGGGTCTAATGTGGACTATTAGTGTTTTTTTTTTTTTTTTTTTGCAAACTAAAAGAGATATGACAACACTGATATAATGCATATTTTCCTTAATAAAAAAAAATGTAATCAAATATCATTCATATAGTATATAATTGCTATGTTGACACTACCCCGCCGGTTTGATGGACCCAAATGTAAATTAATTTTATGTACGTATAATTTTTTAATAATCCAGATTTTTTAATAATCAAGAAGGGATGACTTTATTTCTTTAGTAATTTTTCTTGTGTTTTATATTTAATTTTTATTTTATATTACTTTTACCTTCTTGTGTAATCAATTTTCTACTGCAAACTACCACAAACTACCAGTCGGGTCGGGTCTATTTGACTCGTAATACTTCCATACAAAGGGAGAAAAGATTTTTAATGTACGTTGTCAAAACTTTTTTGATCAAGTGCCGGATAATTTTAAATTAATAGATTTTATTGGTCTTGTATATCCTGCAAAAAATATGTAAATTTGTAGGTTCAGTTGGTATGTTTTTATATACTGTCAACTTTAAAATTAAAATAGTTTTTTTTTTTATAAAAATAAACTAAAATTCGTCTAATTTTGTCCACAATACCCAACAAGTTTTTGGTTGAGCTAGTTAAAGTGCTTTAAAAATTTTAAACAGAAAATTTTTCTATGGAAGCATATACATACATAACTGGCCTTTACAACCCTGTGTCAGGATTACGGCCTAGCTCCTCGCAGCACTCATGTTATGTGTGTTAATTTTTTCCCATGAGTACCGGGACCTACAGTTTCAAGTCGACTCCGAAGAGAGAAGATTTGAGAAGAGATTTGAGAAGCTTTTTTATGTCAATCAATTACTCCTAGAGCTTTTGCCAGAAGACTGCTGAGAGGTAGTCGCCGAAAGAAATATTTTTTTCATATTTTTTTTTTAAGATGTCGGAGCTGAGATTTGAACCCAGCGCTATCGTTTTCGTAAGCCAACACACTAACCACTAGACCACGGCGACTTCTTCTCCCTTCCCATAACGTATTTTCCTAGACCAGGACAATGTACTGCTTGAGTAAGGGTTGTTTCCTGAGTGCTGGCCTTAATAATAAAAAAATGCTTTCTAAAACAGTCTCCAAAGGTGATTGCTCATTTTAAAGGGCATAATTAAAAAAAATTATAGGTATTTGGAATAGAATAAGTACTGAGTAATTGTACTTGGTATTTGATTTTTCAATTTACTGAGTAATTGTAATTTTACTTGAATAATACAGATTTGTATATAACCAATCACGTTTAAAAGCCTCATGTTGAACATGCAAAAGCTTTTCACAAAATTTTTGTTCTTGGATTTTAAGAAACTGAACTGCAAACAAATTAAGGTGAGCCATCTGTCATGTCAACCTTGTAAAACATATGTTTTTATTTCAAGGCACCTTGTTCTTTTTTATTTTTTTGGCCTTAAATAAAAACAGTCACAGTGAATTTGTTAACACAGAAAACATTTGTGATCGGTATCTTTGGAAGGTCTAAGTCCAACTAATATAAAAAACCCATTCCCAATTATGGGGATGTTTACTTCTTCTTTCACGACTATCGAATAGCAGAGTTTAAGCGAGGCCGTACGAGTTGCCACTTCAGATTCAGTGGTAGTCAATCACTACTAAAGTGTCAACGCTAGAAACGTTGAGGAAAACTCACAAAAGTATATAGGATAATCATTAGAAGAAGGTGTGTGAGCTGGTTGAAATGAAAGCATATTGATGAGAAACTTGATTATAAGAAAGCAGTGCGTAAGAAGAGAGCAGCGTGTGTTGTTTGTCATTATTTCACTGCAATTAAGATGAATTTTTGCGTCGATACGTAACTATGGAAACGACATGGGATGACCACTTTATACCCGAGACAAAGAAACATTCAAAAAAGTAGAATCAAAGAAAAAGAATCGTGTCTAAAGAACGTAAATATAGTTGTATATGGATACAGGATAAATTATGACGTCTGGTTTTTTGGAAATTTAGTCAATGGGTTATATTTTAAATTGCTTCTTCGGCAGTTATATTTAGCTTCCACCAAGTATATTATACGAGCTTGCATCTAATATACGTAGAGTTTGAATCTGCAGGGCATGTAAGTTATTAAGTTTCGATTGTAAAAGTGTATCGGGAGTTTATCTTGAGAAATATTTTATTTTATTTTTTATTTTTGGTAGATTGGCTATTTTGGGGATTGTTATTGAATGTCTTCAAGGAAAATACGACGAAGTAGTTGATTGGCCGGCTTAAATTATGCACCAGCTACGTTTACTTACTTTCACAAAATATAATTACATTATGCGATCGTTGAAAATATCGGGGTATTATGAAATTCGAATCCTCTTTAAAATATCACGCATTTTATTCCAATATATGTATCTCTGTTAAAAACCACACACTTTGTTGGATTACCCTATATGTTCTAGCATACTCTCTATTTTCTTTTAATTCTATTTATCCGTTTTTGTTGCCTCTAAATGTTGCAAATGTCATTTTATAATTTCTTAGTGACTTATTGGTATAATTTTTATATGTCTGTCAACTAAACTGACAGTTTGGTTTTTTCCTGAGCTTTAATATGGTTTTACTGCAGAAAAAGTTATCAGAGTTACTTTTACTATTTTAGAATTTGATAGGCAAGGGGCCACAAAAAGTTAAACAAAAGAAAAAATTGGCGAATCATTTCTTAAGTGTTTTTTATAGAATTATTTTTTTTTTGTAATAAAGTCATGGTTATTGTATTATTTTGTGCTTCTTTTTTCTTAAAGAAGTATCATCATAATAAGGAAAAGTGTTATCATTTTTCTTATTATTTTTATTTTTTCAGTTTTATTTCCTAAATGGTTTAATTTTGACAGTTCGTGGAGTAGTTTGCTTTTTATTAAAAATTCTAAATTTTATGGCTTTTTGTTTTCCATCTAAGAAAGTTATGGTTAAACAGTTTTCATTTGATTTGAAGGAATTTCAGTTGTATTTCTGTGCTTTTTTTATTTTTGACTAAAATAAGTTAAAAATATGATAAAATTATATTTAATAAGAACAAACAATAATTTGTTAAATATTTATTTGATTTAAAAAACATTTTTTTCCTTCTGTGCTTGTTTCAAAGCAAAAAAGGAGTTTTTCCTAAAAGGTTTTGGTAAATTGTATTTGAAAAAAAAGAGCAAATGATTATGTATTTCAATCAAATGGATTTATAATGACAAATTGGTGGAATAATGGCTATTATTAAGAAATTCTGTAAGGAAAACAAATAGCAAAAGTTTAATTATTTGTAAACCTCACTGTCGCTAAATTTTAATAAAACTCGTCAAGTGCTTATTATAGTCAAACTTAAATTGTTGACTTTTGCTTGTAACTTTTATAATTATTCACTTCTATTCTATTTAACACGACACCAAATATTTGCCACTTGTCTAGTTGTACTAGACAATAATTGATAACAGCCTACTAATGCTGGTGTTTTGTTGTCGATAATGACTAAACAATGGCGACAGTTGCGTTCAATTGACGTCTACAGCGCCTTTCTTAATATGAAGTTTAATTGATGGTATTCTTAATGCTTATAATTATAAGTATATTATACTATATACCAGCAGGTTCCCAGTGGCAATACTTTGACCTAAAACATACATATATCTTTCATTACATAAATACTAAATACTGGTAGTAAATACGGTAGTAGCCGTGTTCTAGTGGTTAGTGTGCTGGCTTACTAAGACGATAGCGCCGAGTTCAAATCTCAGCTCTGACATCTTGAAAAAAAGAAATATGAAAAATTTATTTCTTGTGGCGACTACCTCTCAGCAGTCTTCCGCGAAAAGCTTTGGGAGTAATTGATTGCCATGAAAAACCTTATTCAAAGTCGACTTTAAACTGTAGGTTCTGGTGCGCATGGATAAAAATTAACTCACACAACATGAGTGCTGCGAGAAGCTAGGCCGTATCTCTGAAACAGGGTGGTAATGGCCAGGTATGTATGTAAGTTTGTTTTTTCAAAGAAGTTATAAGTACATTAATAGTGACTAGGCGAATGAATAAAAAAGTATTAAAAGATTTTCGAACTATAGCGCTTTAAAATTTCATTCGATTTCAATTTCACTTGAATTCGTTTTACAGAATATATCCAATAATATTTATACGAAATAATAGTAAAATCCTTTATTTTTATAGATTAGAAAATGCCATAAAATGTGCGGTTTAACGAACACCGCATTTAACGTACAATTGAATTTTTACTATTGAGTACCTTATATAGCCAACAAAAAATATTTTTAGTATTCAGTTTAACGAACAAATAAAACAAACATTTTATATTAAAAAAGAACAAATTTTACATATTGGTAGAACAACAGTAGCAAAAACCATCGAGAGTAGAAACAAATTTACCGTTATTTTCAGCTCTTTTTCTATGTTTTTTCTTCAAGTTACTATATGTAGATGGTTTTGCGTATTAATTTGTTGTGTAAACAGTAAAATGGATAGAAGTTAAAGACAAAATAAAATTTATTGATGGCCACGGGAATGATTTGTGAGTAAATAATCTACGCAAGAAATATGAATTAAAGAAATCCACAGTGTCTACAATTTTAAAGTCAAAGGAAACCCTTTTAAATAGTATAAAAGATACAAACTTTGGATTACAAAACTGAAAATCTATTAAATCATATACTATTTTTTTTTGATAGTTTTACATGCCAAAGTGATAGGAATTGTTCCTTTTTGTTTTTATTATAGCCTTGAATGCAATATTATATGCAAAAATTATTTATTAATAAAATAAATTATTAAAACTATTATACCTCTTGTACATTTTAACAAATCTTAACAGGAGCGGATATTTAAAATAAGTACTCCATATAACGAACTTTTTAGGTTAACGAACCGGCCTGCCAATATACATATAGGTTCGTTAAACCGCGAAAGTACTGTATTTAAAAATAAAATCATTATATACATATATTCATACGGATACTATATCTAAAGAAAACAAACAAAGAAAATACAACAAAATTATTCTTTTTCGCAACGAAATCTCTTTTAGCTCGATAGACTTTTGTTAGAGGTAGCGTCGATATCTTGTTTATAGGAAGGTCGGTTTAGGACCTTAAAGTAGACATCAATTGCTCACTTCACCTCTTCATTGTTGGTAAATATTTTACCAACGACTCATTCAGTGTGGAAATAGAAAATAATGCAATGGAGCTAAATCTAGTGACTATGGAGCGTAATGTAGCATTTGCATTTATAGCTTTTAGTTACTGATTTTGGACAAACTAATAGCGGACGTGTAAAATAGTGCATTATCGTAAACAAAACAACACTTGCTCTTCTGTCAAATGAAGCCTTTTTTCTTTAATAACATCACCTTAAAACTGCAATAAGTTAGCAAGGACGGTTTTTATATTGACTGACAAAACATCAAATGTTCGCCAGAGCCAAAGAAGACACTGGTATTTTTCAAAACGCAGACGGCGTAAGTGAATTTCTTTTCATCATAGACCGGAACCAATCGACGCGTATTTTTTTTTTTTTGATAAAAATTATGCACAAAACGTCAGTTACGGCGTTCTTTAATTCTTGCGACGATATAATCAATCAACTACGCGTGCTCATGAAAGCAAACGTCATAATTTCTCTGCAAATAAAACTCCCTTGGCCTTTTGGAAATACTCGTAATTCACTCATTCTAGTCCATTGTTTTGATTGTTTTTTTCTTATTTGAAAAAATAAAACAAGCTTGTGCTTCATCTCTTCAGACAATATTTAAAATAAAAAAACAAAAAAAAATTTTTCGTTTATCTTCCAAAGCAACGAGTTGATTTTCAGCAAATTGGTGGCAATATTTTTTATATGGGCATTTTTGATTCCAGAAATCGTGACACTGTCGTCAAAATACATTCAAAGCGTTTTTTTTATAACATTTTGTTTTTTAGTTTTCTAATTTAAAATTACTTTAAATCTAAAATGGTTTTTGAACTACTTGGCAGTCTATAGCAACACAACATCTACCCGATTTAGCTTACTTTATGTCCGAGTTACCGGTACAATAACAACAGGTTGCTAGTTTTATATGAAATTAAGAAAAACACATGAAATCGAATAATTTGAATTTTCCAACAATATAAAAGTATTTGACATATGGTGGATAATTCATACTATTGGATGTCCACTGTACTTTTATTTATTCTTCTATTTATGTATTATGTGCCTATTATGTACCTTCATATACATATTGCTTTATAAAATTTTTTATTTATGCTTTTGTTAATATTTTTTATTTTTTTATTTTAATATTTGCCCATAAACGCACTTTATGCGGTTTTTTTTTATTAAACCAATAACGTAACGAAACATGTGCGGTTTTACAACAAATATGGCGTGCTTGTAAAACTACTGACAGGAGAGATAGGTAAAGTCACACCATAGTGAGTCAGTGAATGAATGCATGCATATACTTCGACTTCTAGACTTTAAATCTTTTAAATTGAATATGTTTTGGTTTTTTGTTTTAAAACACACGTTTTTCAATTGTTTGATTTGGGCAAACATTGTTACACGCAGTTACGTATGTGTGTTCATTTTCACATAAAACTACTGAATTAGTAAGAGTATGAGTGTGCGTTTTTGTCTGTCTGTATGTGTGTGAATGTAGTTACCACTTCCGTTTCCGTGTTTTACAAACGAAAAAAAAAATGAATATAAAAGAAAAACTATCAAATAAAACATAACAGTTGCGGTTAATAAAATACCGTTTCAAAACCACTAAAAAAGTAACGAAAAGTATTTTAATAAATATTTTATATAAAAAAAAACAAAAATATTTAATAAATTATTTCAGATTATCCTTTTGTGTGCACTCTACTATTTTAAACTTTAAAAATTGGGGGTGTCATAAAAATATTTTACATAACACGAAAATTGCTTAATAATTTAGTAATAAAATGATATTAAAATTACAAAACAAGAGTAGTTTGATAAATAGAAATTAAAAAAAACTCAATTTTGTTTTTTTTTTAATTTAAAGCGATTGAGTTTTTGTATGAAAATTACTCAAATTTTTGTAAGTAAAAAAAAATACCCCCAAAAAATCGGGGTTTCTCGACTTTTTTTGAATTTTGCGCATTACTCGGCCCATTAGCACGATTTTCTTTGTTACTAAGTTAATTTTTTTTAAGAAAACTGTTCAAACTTTACTTCTCTGTGCAGCTATTATAAGTTTCGGTAATATTTTTGCTCATTTGGGTACCCTTTATAACATTTTTTTGTAAATTTAGCATAAATTTTAAAAATAATGCTTTGTAACTTTTAAAATTTCTATTGAAGTTAAAAAAACTAATGAATCAGTTTAAAATGTGGATAAATTCTGAGTCATTTAAAAAAAAATATATTGAATTTGCTCTTACCGTTCCAAAGTTATACATATATATATGCATGTTGGGTTGCTACTCGTATACTAAAATTCTCATATGGTTTAATTTTTTTTAACTATTTACTTTTAGGTTTCTTTTCGTTTCACATTTTATTACATAAAATTTCTTTTTGTTGTATTAAAAATTTTATTATTTTTTTTTAAATTTATTTTAGTTTTTGCGAAAAGCATTTGAACACGCAAAGTTTGTTCCTTTTTTTTTGTTTTTTTTTTTTTTTCATTTTCTTTCTTTAGGTTTTCATTCGTTTTGGTATAAAATTTGTATTTTTATTTAGTTTAGTTTTATTGTAAAACGTAAATATTTTTGTATATGTATGTACCTAGTCTTATAGCGTTTATTTTAATGTATTACTTTTTTTTATTAAATTTTAAAAACAAAATTGTTATTGTTTTCTTCTTGTAGTTATGGTGGCATACGCAGCAGTTATCAACATTTTGCACCACAAGGTGGTCAAGATTCTGGCTTTCCCAGTCCACGCAGTGCTTTAGGTTATCCATTCCCGCCCATGCATCAAAATACCTATTCCGGTTATCATTTAGGCAGTTATGCGCCGCCCTGTACAAGTCCACCAAAGGATGGTAAGTTATATTTGAAAATTATAAATTTAGCAAAAATAGAAAAATTATTTTATATTCTAAAGTACGAGTATGTTTTTAAACTATTAAGATCTTCTATAAAGAATTTAAATGGTTCACAAATGATTTCAGATATAAGACGTTGTATGTTAAACAAAAACCGCCTGTATATTCTGATGTAATAAAAGTAATAAAACTTTAATCATTTTAATAAGAATAACCTTCAAGCAAGCAAAGATTTATGTGGTTTATAAATGAACGCAGTGAAATAAAATGGAAGTGGTTCAAAACGAATGCCACTTTCACGACTTCTAAATAGTTCTATGCATTGCATTTATTCCAACAAATTCATAATTTTTTGGAGTTATAGAAGTCAAGTCCTTAAATCAAGTTGTTTACAATGATGATTCAATAGAAACGAATCCTCGAATCATGCATAACTCCAAGTTCTTTAAATTCTCACACAAATACATGATTTTCAAATGTTACTTTTGTGATGAAATCATACATATTTCATACATAACATACATACGAGTACATAACTGGCCACTACAACTATTTTTAGAGTTACGGCCTAGTTTTTCTCTCGCAGCACCTCGATTATCCGTGATGGTCAGGACCAGAAGCATTACGGTTAATCGAATAACAATTTTAGTAATAGAGATTTTTTAATATTATTATTAAACCAGTGAACATTGGTGAACATACATACATATTTACATTAAAAAAATTAATTCAAGATTGCAATGCCATAAACGGTCTGTATCCCAACTTCGTATTTTTCAGCTAGCAATTAACACTCACATTCATTATTTTAACGTTATCTTTAATACTTAAAACGTTTCTTGTCTTTTTACCACTGGTAACGATGCCATACTAAATATATTTAGATCTAACCCCCCACACTTCACAAATTTCAAAATTAAACTAATCTTTTGCAAATGCTTCTGACTTATCGTATGCAAACACGGGAATTCCCCATTTTCATCACTGATTATACAGGTAATCACGGTTTATCAAAGCAAACAATTTGAAAACATTGCAAACAAAAAACAATAGATTGCACTTTGGCCGTAATGGTTAATCGGGTTTACCGGTTAATCGGATTACAAATAATCGAGACCCGACTGTATATTTCTTTTAAGGTGTCAGAGCTGTAGCTCTCGTGTAGTAAGCCAACACGACGACCATACTTAATAATAATTTCTATTATTTGAACTTAAGGCACTTAAATAAATTTATTGATACTTCGCTTTTCCTTTGTGTAGCTTTCACAAGAATTGTAAAAGAAAAGCACTCATATCCAAATATAATTTCCAAAGTAAGAAGAGTTAAATAAATTCGGTGAGACTTTGAACAAAAGAGCTGCAGAAGAACTTAGAAACACCTGATAGATGCAATAGTCTTCTTGATTGCTGTAAAAAGGAAATCACTTGATCCATTTGTGAGCACTTCAGGTCATAACCAACCTGCTGCGCAAGAAATTGTCAAGATTGTAAAAAAATTTAAGAGCCTGAAAGCGTTTGCAGAAGACGCAGGGAACTGTGATCCCTATTCTGCGGACGATTTTCTCGGCATGTATGGCCCTTAACTACGTACCCAGTAGCTGGAGGAGGACCAAGGTGGTCTTCATTCCCAAGGTGGGTAGAAGGGGGCATGTTATGGCGAGTGATTTCAGGCCAATTAGTCTTACCTCCTTTGTTCTTAAGGTGCTGGAAAGGGTGATAGACAGTCATCTCCGTCAGAATCTGGAGAGCAAGCTCTCGGCTGCCCAGCATGCCTATGTGAGGGGGAAGTCCACCGAGACGGCACTACATGAGGTGGTGGGTTCGGTGGAAAAATCCTTGGAGTGTAAGCAGTTCACTCTTGCTGCCTTCATTGATATTGAAGGTGCCTTCAACAATGTAAGGACTGGGTCTATTACTAGGGCTTTAAGGGACTTAGGGGTGGAGAGATATATCTATCTTTGGGTCGCTTCTCTGCTCAGATACAGGGAAATTAATGCGGTGCTAGCTGGGGCCAAGGTCACAAGATTTGTGAGCAGGGGAACACCCCAGGGTGGAGTTCTTTCACCCCTTTTATGGCTAGTCACCGTTAATGAGATCCTATCCGTAATTAATGGCGGTGGGGTCAAGGTAGTTGCTTATGCTGATGACCTGGTCCTGCTGGTTTCGGGACCATTCCCTTCAGTTATGAGTGAGATCTTGGAGGGTGGTTTAGGTAAGCTGGGTGATTGGGCCGCCAGGTGTGGTCTTCGGGTTAATCCTTCTAAAACTCAGCTAATGCTATTCACCAGAAGATACAAACCTCCGCTGTTTAGACTGCCCAGAATGGGTAGTCAGACTCTGGAGCTCTCATCCAGGGTCAAGTATCTGGGCGTAATACTGGACCCCAAGCTCCATTGGAGGCTTCATGTAGAGGAGCGGGTGAAGAAGGCCTGTGTGGCCTTTTACTCCTGTAAATCTATGTTTGGTCGAAGATGGGGACTCAGACCTCATATGGTGCTCTGGATGTACAACCAGGTGGTCTTGCCAATTTTAACCTATGGTTGCTTGGTGTGGTGGGTGGCCCTTCGCAAGGGCTATATTGTCACTAAGCTGGAAAGAGTGCAAAGGACTGCGTGTATAGGTATCACTGGGGCCTGCAGGACTTGCCCCAATGCTGCTCTGAACGTCATTCTGCACCTACTGCCTGTGGACCTTCAGGCTATGTCGATTTCAACTCAGAGTGCGATCAGATTGAGAGAGCTGGGCCTCTGGGGACGATTTTCAGGGGGCCATAGTAATATTCTAGGGCTACTCCCTCCTCATATACGGGATATACGTACTGACCTTGCCCTCCGGAAGTTGGATTTTGGGGGGTGTGCCAAGGTTGTCTTCCCCAGTAGGGAAGAATGGGCATTAGGAAGGGTTGGTATGGGTCCCGGTTTTTCGATCTTCACGGATGGCTCTAAGATGGATTCCGGCGTGGGGGCTGGTATTTACTCCGAGTCTGCCAAATTGGCAGAGTCTTTTAGATTGCCGGACACATGCAGTGTTTTCCAGGCCGAGGTGTTTGCAATCATGCAAGCACTGAGGATTCTAGGGGAACGGTGTATAGGGGGTGAAGTTAGGGTTTTTTCTGATAGCCAGGCTGCTATCAGAGCCCTGGCTTCGCCCATGGGAAACTCTTCCCTCGTCCTTCGTTGTAAGGAGGAGCTGAAGCGTCTTGGGGACGTTTGTGGCATCTCCTTGGTCTGGGTTCCTGGTCATAGGGATATCCTGGGAAATGAGAGGGCAGATGAGCTCGCTAGGGGAGCTTCTGCCGGAGGGGAGCATGTTGCTTCCTACCTGGATGTCCACTGCCCTATGACCACCATTAAGGAAAGGATATCCAAGTTTTTCCTTGGGAAAGCACAGAGCAGGTGGAATTCCATCAATACCTGTGCTGTTTCTAGGACACTTTGGCCACGGTATAACCGGGGTAAGACTCTGGGAATCTTGGGGATTCCCCGTCAGTCCTTGTCCAGACTCATAGCGGTGTATACGGGTCACTGGCTGATCGGTAGACACGCAGAGAGGCTGGGCCTCCCCTTTAATCCGCACTGCAGAAGTTGCGGGGATTCTTCTAAGAGGGAGACTGTGGAACATTTTCTTTGTGACTGTCCAGGTCTGGCGGTCAGACGTTTGAAGTTTTTTGGGGTGCCCTTTTTCGACGGCTTGGCGCAATGTGCGAACCTGGACCCCCTTGCTTTACTTCACTTTATAGACAGCTCTGGTTGGCTGTAGTTATATTCTCTTCTTTTTCTACTTTTAGGTAACTTTAGTTTGGTCCTGCAATGGTATCAAAACGGCATCTTGTGCTAATTGTAGTTGATCGGAGTTTCGGATCAACTGGCCATTTGACCTACCTACCTACCTACCTGAAAGCGTTATACCATAGATTTCTCTGGTCAGGCTGGTGTACCATCTTGGTGTATGTACTCTCGAAAATGTCGATTGTGTTACAGAAAGTGTGTCCAAATATTTCGATTCAATGAGGTTTTTTTTTTAGCAATTTGACCTATTTTACGCCTCATTATTGCTTTTGGATTTGCACGACCATCCATATAAAATCTAACTGAGGCATTCACAAATCCGAAGATTTGTTTATGTGGGCTAAGCAAAAGGCTTTCTTTTCTCGTATGCTGGTTTTCCAAAAAAAAATTGCTTTAATGAAAAATTTCCGAAATAAAATGAGTGCTTAATGTGCCTTATGGCCAATAGGTGTGATAAGTCTACTCAGAATTCTATGCACATTATGAGTAGTAGAGCATTTTAAAACCAACAATCACGTTCCTGCCCACATATTGAAGTAAATGTTCGAAAAATGTTCTTAAAAGGTCCACTTGCGCAACCAACTCAGAGCTGGTCTTCAAATGACGTTCTATATCTTACAAGAGTTGTGATAACTCTACTCAGAATTCTATGCTGATTATAAGTAGTGGAGAATTTTAAGACCAGCATTCAAGTTCCTGCCCACATATTGCAGGAAATGTCCGAAAAATGTCCTTAAAAGGTCGGCTTGCTCAACAAACTCAGGGGTGGTCTTTCAAATAACGTCCTATTGCAAATAACGTCCTATATATGACAAGGTGAACAAATTATAGTGTGAATAAAAGTTCTAGAGAGTTACAGCCTAGCTCCTCACAGCACCCATATTGTGTGCATAAATATTTATTCACGAGTATCTGGAACGTCAAATCCGAATGACAAACTTGAGAAGCTTATTCATGACAATCAGTTGCTTTCAGAGCTTTTGCCAGAAGAGTGCTAATAGGTGGTCGCTGAAAGAAATACTTTTTCATATTTCTTCCTTTGAAGATGTCAGAGCTGGGATTTGAATCCGGCCCTTTCGTCTAGTAAGCCAACACACTCCATACTAGACTACGGCGGATATAATTATTAAAAATTATCATTACTCGCCCCATGTAAAATAAAACTTATTTACAAAAAAAAAAAAAAAAAATTAAAAAAAAATAAAAGAATAAATAAACCTTTATTTAAAGATTTCGTGACAGGTTTTTGTTTTTTGTTTGCTACGATTAAAATCTGAAACAACATACATGTCATAGAAAATTAAATGATTGATTAGAGTTTTATGTATACGAATACGTATTAAACAAAACAACAAAACAAAAAAAAAACGAAAGTTCTCATCATTCCTTAAACATCATAATTCTGATGATGTTGATCATCATAATCATCACCCTTATATTTTATAAGAATGAATGTTTGTTGTCTTTAGATTTGATCAAGTATCTCTTAAAAAGCAGCTGATAACAGTGAAAAAAAATTTAAAAAAACCAAACAATGTATAGAATAAATCTTTATTTATTTATTTTTTTGTTGTTAAATTTGAATTAAATAATCAAATGTGATAATAAACAAGAACAGCTCCTACTACTCTTAAGATCACTAAGAAAACACTTAAAAATTTATTACAATAAAGTTTCAAGTATAACGGCCTGACAGACAATAAGAGGTTTTCAAACACTTCCCCCCGTAGTATTTGATTTTTTTGTCTGACTTATATACATAAATTCAAGTCCAAAAAGTATAAGTTTTTAAATGCATTTGTTTAAAATCGTTAAAGAGAATATTTCTTAACCCACCAAAATTTTTTAAGACAAAATGTAATGATTTTCAATGCCATAAAATAGTTTCAAGTTTTTTAAAAAAATCTTAAAGGAGTTGATTACATAAAATCAAATTAAAATAAGCCCATCGTTAGCTAAAATATAAAAAGGAGTAGGGGGGGTCGTGGCATAGTGGTAGTGCGCTCGCACAGAAATTCACACGACCAAGGTTCAATCCCAGCGAAGGACGAAATTGTAAAAAATAAAAATTTGCGGTTTTCTAAAATTTAAATCAAATTAAAAATTAAATTTAAAAAAATAAGAGGTCCCCCCCTCCAGCAAGACCATCTGCAAGAAACCGCTCCCTGACATTTCTAATCTATTCCACCGGAAACTAATGATCAGGAGTATAGCGCCACCTTCTGGGATGATAACAGCTAATCTACTGATGACGCTCACCATTCACATTTAAACATCCACCGACAGATGAGGCCATTGCTGTTTGATCATTTGAGAGTGAAGGTATAACACTGGCTTCTTGAGTGGACAAATTGACAGCAACTTGTTTCATCTATGAAAAAAAACACCTTCTATCAACCATCTTCACATTCCAATACAATGCACTGCATGAGTAGGGGTTTACCCCTGAGTATTGGTCTTGAAAAAAAAAAAATCACATATTTTCTCTGATGTAACAATTAAACATTCGCTTTGTAACGTAATGAACGAATTCATTCTCAGATTCATTCTTCAAGTCGTATTCTCCAATCGCAGGAAACAAAAATTCGGTTATCATACGACCATAACGCTCCGAATTGACGATGACAGTCGTTCCATCGACGCTTTAGAGAAGTAGGGTCCAATCACATTCGGACCAAAGAGCGCACCAAACAGTGACTTTTTCTGGATGTATTGGCCTCTCTTCAATTACTTGAGGATTCTCAGAACCCCAAATACGACAATTTTGTTTATTAACATACCCACCGAGTGAGAAATGTGCTTCATCGCTGAAGAAAATTTTGTTCGAAAAATTTTCATCCAGCGCCTGTTGTTCAAGCACCCATTCCACGTATCTACGACGTTGTGAATGGTCAGCTGGCTTTAGTTGGCGTAAGACAGTCCTAATTCCGGAGAACGACGAGGAATCGACACATTCGGGTCTTCGGCACACTTTCACTTACAGGAGTGAAGTGTAAGGTGGTAGAATGGTGGTAGAGGAGAGTTATAGTTAAGCGATCCATTTTCGTAAATGTCAGAGTTTCAACTGAAAAGAAAAAAATTGGTTTAACAACTTAGTTTGACAGATGTCGAATTCCAGTCCCATACTTTTGAAACCACGAAATGGATAACCCGTTATAATAAATAAGTTTTCCTTTTTAAGGCATTCTAAGGAAACTATTGACTTTCATTGCTTTTTCTTATTCCAACTGAAACCAATACGATGCATAGAAACTATCGACGTGAACTTACGATGCAAAGCATAAAAACACAATTGTCGTATTTTTACGCCGGGGCTTTTAATGTAGAGGAAATGGTGGCGGTACCACATATTCTCTGTTATTTGTCAAGACATAGTGAATTGAAATGGTTAGGAAGTCACACTCCTACGAACTTAAGGAGTTCATTGACAGGGAATGTAACTATTGAGTGTCACAATAGGTTTTTATAATTGGTTCTAGAACTAAGTAGTTGTATTTGTTTTAACTTGTAAGGATCACAGTGTACAAATGTGTCTCTGGGTGAAGCATCTAGTGCTACAATACTTTTCTTTTTGGGGAATGTATCCTGTCGCAATGTTTGTAAAGAATAACCAACAACCTCTTAGTAGGTGTACTTATCGAACACTAACCTTTCGGCTATCCTACTCGCACGATATGAAAAAGGCTTATTTTGGACCACAGCTTCAAGCTAAAAGTTCTAATAAATTTCTCGGGAAGTTAAATTCAATTCTAATTTTTTTAAATATTGGTGATTTAACATATCGACCATTGATAGGTATTACAATGTCTTTGAGTAAGAGGCAGACATCATAGTCTGTCTATGCACAAGGTCAGCGTAGATACCTCAGTCTCACCCCAGATACCCTAATTTAACAAAATGAACATAAGGAATACTTAACAAAATGTGAGCATTTATGCCATGAATTTGCTTTCAATGAAACTATTTTTGGATTCCTTGGACACGATTCTCCTATTCCACCAATACTCAGGTGTAAACCCCTACTCAAGCAGTGCATTGTATTGGAATTTGAAGATAGATAGAATAATTTAATTTTTTTTAATAGATTTTATATATGTACATTTATAGACAAGCTTGTGTCAGTTTGACCAGTCAAATGGCCAGTGTAATACCTTTACCCTTTGAAGGATCAACAGCAATTGCTTCCTCGGTCAATGTTAAATGTGAGTGGTGAGCGTTTTCGGTAGGTTAGCTGCATTGGTCCCAGATCTGTACTCCTGATCATTCGTTTCTGGTGGAATATACTGGAAATGTCAGGGAGCAGTTTCTTAAAGATGGACATCTTGGTGGTGGGGGGTGGGGGGTAACCTCTTGTTTTTTTTTAAATTATATTGAAGAAAAACCGCTATTTTTTTATAATTTTTGTCATTCGCTGGGATTGAACCTCGGTCGTTTGAGTTTCTGTGAGAGCAGTCTAACCACTATACCACGACCCCCTCGACCATTGGTGTAGCAATGTCTCATTCATTTGGCTATACAACATTGCCAAAATTCAATTGAAACATTTTCATGACGCCATTTTTGCTTTATTTCTCTTAAATACGGTACCCGTCTTCAGCACAATTCTCTTTTATTGTGCACAACACTTCTTAAGTTACCTTGTGGTTGATCGATTGAATTCACAACCAGAAAAATGAATTTTCAAAAAATTTCGCTGGGTAATCATTGAAGAGATGAAAAAAATGTTGCTTTTCTAAAATTTACCAAGATTGGACAAAACCTCTTCTCTTTCTCCCTCCTATGCCTCCTACAATGTTAAATGCCCGTAGTTTTTGTTGTTGTTGTTAAAGTTTTGTCTGATTTATTTGGATGTTTTTAAATAATTTGGTTTTTTCTTATTTGCCATCATTTTGTTTTCTGTTTTTTTTTTGTTTGTTCTTCTTGTCTTTCACTTTATTGTGGTCAAATTCACACTTTTCTAGAGCTCTTGTATAACAATTTTTTTTCATTATCAAGGGTCCTTAACGTTTATATATATACATTCTATAGACTCGATGTATAATTTACAACAATACAACAAGATTTAAATAAATGTGTACGATAAAAAAGTGCTTCCTCATGGCTGGTAAATTAATTTTCTTTTTTCTTTTTTTTTTCTCTCTTTTTGTCTGATTTGAAGTGTCTGTTTTTATTATTTTTATTTGAATTTTATTCATTGATCTTTTAATTTTTAAACACACACATATTTTGAAAGTAATTGGTTGTTTAACACATTAATAGCAAGAGAGTGTTATAGAACAAAACCCGTTTATTAATGTTGACAACTCCCTGCTGTGTTGTTTGATGTTTGAGCCGTTAAAACACCAGTAGGATCTGTGAATATCCCTTATAATTCTAAAGGTATTTAAAATTTAATATTATGCATCAATAAAAATCAGTAATAAATTAAAAATTATTTAGCATTTGTGATTTTATGATTTTCAAATTGTAAATCAAATCATACTAGTCGTCAACAGTCAGTCAGTAGCTTTTACCATTAAATGACAAGTGTCGTTGAAAACATGTTTAAAATCTTTGCTATTGTAGGCAATCTTTTCCTCTTCACTATAATCAAGTAAACAAAAAAAAAATCCCCATAAATTAAAAAAAAACACCTACAAAAAGCTATTTTTTTATCTTTAAATGTTATTATGCGAAAATTCATTTATTCTCTATTGACGTTTTAAATTGACGTGACAGTTAGTATGCAGTTGTGTTGTTTTGTTTTAGAGAATTTTTTCCAAAAAATAAAAACAAAAATCCGAACAGAAAACAAATGAAATGAGTGCAAAATTATTTTTTTCCTTTTTGTTTGAAAATGAATTGTTCTGTACAATTATTTCAAAAAAAAAAAAAAGATTTAAAATGATTTTGAGTTTCAAGTACTACTTTTATAAACAAAAAAAATCAAGGTTATAGTCTAGTACTTGATTTTTTTTACAAAATTTAAAGCATGTGAACCATCACATTAAAAAAAAACGGGAAAGATTTTTTTGCTTTTAAATTCTAGAACCACTGAAGCAGAAAGTTTTTGTCTAAAAAAAAAAAAAAAAAAAAACAAAACAAAACATCAAAAACAGCTTAAAATTATGTCATCCGATAATAAAAGATTGAAACTTTTTGATTTGATTTTTGATTTTTTGCAAAAAAAAACAATAGAATGGGTATATTTTCTCCAAAATATATAAAAATTTTTACATAAAAGCAGAATCAATTGGCAAACTGCTTACAAAATAACTGTCAAAGTGAAATCAGGTGTCAAACTACGGCATTCGATATCGATCGAAATTTCATACAATTTAAAAACAATTTTCATATAAATTTCGTTCGATATCGAATGCCGTAATTTGCTTTTGTATTTTCTATTGTAGTATCGGGGTTTTCAAAAGAGCGCTACAAAAGTTTTTTTAACCCAGGAGGTTTGAGGGTATTTTGTCGCTAAATGGCATAACCAGGTCTGTGCAGACCTACATGGGATTGGTATGGAAATGCATAGACAGATGTGTTAAAAGTGTGTTTAAATACATTTTATGCTAGGAAAACTACAAAATTAACAATAAAATTGCATTTTTACACATCTTAGTTATCTATTAAGGGTATTTTTTTAATAATATGTATACAAAGGAATTTTATATGCGGCATTTAACGCAGAAGTACCTGGCATTTGGGAGTTGTTGGCATATCGGATTTTTTCAATGCATGCAATGAAAATGTGTTTTTCGCTGTTTTTTTATCAATCTATAACACAGTAAGCACGATGGTCTTTTGGCAGAGGATGCGGCATGGACTGGACGGTCATATATGGGCGGGCCTGCAGCTACAAAGCTTGTCAAGTTCGTCGATCTCAACTACATCGTACAAGTCAAAGGACGGTAAGTTTTTGTCGACAGTTTAGACCTCGTGTACATAACTGTCCCACGGTGAGTCGTGAAGGCCCGGTTCATCAATCGTCGCTTGCTAGTTGCCATAGACCATAAACTTGACGTAGGAAATAGTCTAACGGTGTCAAACCGCACGACCGAGGCGGCCAATCGACTGGACTATGTCGTGAGATAACACGTTCTCCAAACTTGGTTTGCAATAAATTAATTGTGACAATCGCTGTGTGGCTTGTGGCGCCGTCCTGTTGAAACCACATGTCCTCCAAGTCCAATTGGGGCCAAAAATATACGGTTATCATTGAATGGTAGCGATTCCCATTCACAATAACGTGCCGGTCTTGATCATTACGGAAAAAGTAGGGCTCAATGACGCCGCCGTCCCATAAACCGCACCAAACCGTAATTTTTTCGGGATGCAATGATGACTCAATGATACGTGTGGATTGCTGCCTGACCAATAACTCATATTTTGTTTGTTAACTAAGCCATTCAGCCAGAAATGAGCCTCATCGCTGAAGATGATTTTTCGATGAAAACCCGAATCATTTTCAAGTTGTCGCTCAGTCCAATTCACTAACATACGCCGCTTCTGGTGGTCAAGCGGATTCAGTTCTTGCGGAAATTTGATCTTGTAAGAATATAGGCCAAGATCTTTTCGAAAAATTCGCCACAACGAAACAAGTCAATGTTTGCATTCTTTCTTAGTGCAAAAAAACAAAAAACAAGTAAATGAGATTCCCCTACATTCCAATATATTCCATCTTAACCAATATTAATGAATGATCAGGAGAAAAGCGCCACATATTGGGAAGTAGAGATAACAGCTAAACCTATTAAACCTACTTAGCAAAGGTACTCACTACACAACCAACATGCAGCGATGAGGTAATTGCTGTTGATCATTCAAGGGTGAATGTATAACACTCTTGTGTGAATGATCATTTCACACAAATTTATCTCATTCCCAAGGCGCTTAATAATAATATAGTTAATAATAATATATGTACTGTCCTATCCAAAAATTCCAATGCAATGCACAGCATTTAGTAGGGGTTGACCCCTGAGTATTGGTCTCAAATAAAAAAGAAAAAAATATAGTTGAATGTAGGATTTTATCAGACAGATAAATTGCTTTTTGTTATTAAAAGTAAACTTTAACGTAAAAATAAGGCAATATTTAAAATAACTTTATCGGCCACTTTAGGTTTTGATATTTTATTTTTAGGAAAATCAAATTTACTTTTACTTTGTTTTTTTTTTATACAGCCATTTTACAAGCTCTGATCTGATCACATGTTTTTTTTCTCTATTTTGCTAAAAAAAATGTGCGTTTATTTTGAGGATGTAAATAATTGTAGAACATATTTAATTTTGGTCAAGATCTCCAAATCTTGCATTCATCTCACCAACAAATATTTCCTTTTATATACTCGTACATACATAGAGAATTATTTGCGATTAATTTTTGTATCTTTAGTTTTGGTTTAAGGAAATTAGTTAAAGGAAATACAATAACGTATGTAAGTGTCTCAAATCTATTGTACAGCCCTCATCTTAATTTGTCTAGGATTTTTATAATATCTCCTCAGTTTCGTTATTTTAGCAAACTTCAAAATGTTAACCCGTGCCAACAATAACGATTTCCCAACTATCAAGTTTTCTTTTTCCTCAAATCAAAGCTGCGCAAGTGTCCAGTATGTGCTCTGATGATTCCATTTCCCCGTCACAGAATATGCAAAAATGATTCGCGTTTTCTACTCTATTTAGAATAATTATTAAACGGTCAGAAGTCAGGCACCTGTATGTTGTGCTTACAATTTTGCCATAATTTTTTACATCCATACATACATAATTGGCAATTACAACCCTGCCGTCCTACCTTCTCACATCACCCATGTTGTGTGTGTCAATTTGTATCCATGAGTACCCTGACCTACAGTTAACCGTCGAATCTAGAGAACAGTATTGAAAAGCAATTATTTACTTTCAGATCTTTTGCCAGAAGACTGCTAAGAGGCAGTCGCCGAAAGAAATATTTTCCAGTATTTTTTTCTTTCAAGATGTCAGAGCTGGGAGCACTTGTCTAGTAAGGCACACACTAATCACGATATAATCAAGAATTGAAAAGACGAATAGCAAAAAAAAAAAAACACTACACTTTTTTTGACCAAACTTTGTTCTAAATTGAGCCGTAATTGCCGGTGGGTTTACTGTGGTTAATGTAGAGTTTACTTACAAGATTAAATTCTATCCCTAGTTAAATTAAGTTGACAACAAAATAAATTAAAGGTATTTTAACTAAAACTTTAAATTGGTAATTTAGCTTAAAAAAAGTTTAAATATATTAGTAACCTTCATTTATTAGGTATTAAAAAAATTTCGGTATTAAGGTAGGGGCTGTAGTATTTCTCTAAAAAACTACAAACAGTTTTATTTAAAGAAAATTTGTTTTTTACATTTTTATGGCTGCATGAAATATGTATTACGCTTTTTCTCTTTTAAATTCCTATTCAAACAATAAATGTATACCAATTACAAACATACTTAAATTTTACAATTTTTAGATGATACGCCATATAACAACCGTAAAGTTACGAACTACAGCCCCACAGAATTTAGACTACAAATAGCACAATATGCCAAGAATGACTGGTCCAAATATACTAGAGATATAGCGGGTATGTATAACAAATAAAGTTAAAATTAAAGCTTTAAATTATTGATAAATCATAAAAAGAGCTTTTTATTAGTAGAGGAATATTAAAATATAGGGGTGGCACGTACTTCTGTTTTAAAGTATTGTATAAGATTAATAAGCTAAATTTATTCTTATCAAAACTAAATAAACAAATATTTATATAAATAAAAGTAAAACGAAAACGTTATTTTGAGAAAATATTTAATTGAAACAATTAAATAATAATAAATATTTCGTTGGTTTTTTAAAATTTACATTCATACATATATAATTGGCCATTATAACCCCGTTTCAGGCCTAGCTTTCCGCAGCACCCATGTTGTGTGTGTTAATTTTTATCCATGAGTATCGGGACTGCAGTTTAAAGTCGACTCCGAACGACAGATTTGAGAAGCTTTTTCATGGCAATCAATTACCCCCAGAGCTTTTGCCAGAAGACTGCTGAGAGGTAGTCGCCGAAAGAAATAATCTTTTCATATTTCTTTTTGTTTTTCAAAGCTGAGATTTGAACTTAGCGCTATTGTCTTAGTAAGCCAACACACTAACCACTAGACCACGGCGACTACAGCCGCGAGTTGTATTCACTTGTATTTATTTTGATTTTTTACAGATAAAGCGTCGTCGCAATTATAAACCTTTTAAATTAAGCTTTCTAACCCTAAAATTATCTTTGTTTAAAGTTTCTCATTGTACGTAACTGATTTATAGGTTTAAAAAAATATATGCCTTAGTTACAATATTCTACCGAGTTCACGAATAAAGACAGACTGCTTGAAAAGAGTTGATTGCGTTTATAAATAAAAAAGTGTTTAGTAGAAATGCTTCATGTAGAGTAAATGTCAGAATTGCTCTGAGACTGAATGGGAAGTGTCAGAGGGTCTTCCAAGAACACCTACATAATAGCAATATCCAATTCTAGCACCCACAGAGTCTGCTATTAAGAGTGTGGTCATTACAGCACTTGATCACATACAGTATGGCTCTGATTGATGAACACGATTTGCACTACCACTGAAAAAACTGGTCCGCTTTCTTTCCGTATTGCACTCATAAGCGGCCAGAGAAAACACGCACCAAATATTAATCATGATCGCAGTGCAAAAGGGCCGTTTTGGGCCTGACTCCACTTTTATAAGATTACATTACAAATATTTTTAACGATATATTGCATAAATTAAAACAAAAGTTTGTTTATTTGTGGTTTCCCCAGTAGTCTAAAGAGTAGTGTGCTTAAGTGTGGGGGGGTCGTGGCATAGTCGTAGAGCGCTCGCACAGAAATTCACACGAGCAAGGTTCAATCCCAGCGAAGGCCAAAATTATAAAAATAAAATTTTGCGGTTTTTTTTAAAATTACAATTTAAATTAAAAATTAAATTTAAAAATAAAAGTCCCCCCCCCTCCAGCAAGACCTTCTGCGAGAAACCGCCCCCTAACATTTCTAATCCATTCCACCAGAATCCAATTATCAGGAGTACAGCGCCACCATCTGGGAAGATAACAGCTAATCTACTGAAGACGCTCACCATTCACATTTAAAACATCCACCGACAGATGAGCCAATTGCTGATCATTAGAGGGTGAAGGTATAACACTGGCTCTTGAGTGGACAAATTGACAGCAACTTGTTTCATCACCAAAAAAAGACGCAAAATATACAAACATCTATGAAAAAAAAACCATCAACCATCTTCACATTCCAATACAATACACTGCACGAGTAGGGGTTTACAACTGAGTATTGGTCTTAAAAAAAAAAAAGTGTAAGAGGTTTATGAGATCTCATTCCAACCAGAGACCCTGGTCTGTGATACTAAACCGAGCGAATGTCCAAGTTATTCAGTTGAATATAATAAATGTTTTCTATTGTAATTTTAATAAAAAAATACTTTTATTTTCTAAAAAATCTTGGAAATTTTTGTGGAGTTAAATAAGATATAAACTTTACACCCAATTTAAATAACAATTAAAAACCTGATTTCAAATCAATAATAATACTCCTATTTTATTCTACCTACATATGTATGTATATACTTATATATAAGAATTTTCAATAACAATTAAAAATATTTATTGCAATGTAAAATTTTATTCAATAAAATTCTTGACTTGGACATGGGTTACATTTACTAAAATATAATAAAAAAAAACTGTATTAATAATGAAAATTTACTCCCCGTGTACTTATTTATATACAACATATACTCATGTATGTAGACGTGTAAAATATGTCTACATTAATACAACAAGTATGAGTATTTTCTATATATGTATGTATACACATACACATATATGTATGTAGGTTTAAATGTGTGCTCGTATGTGAATTGAGTGTCTGGCAAAGTAATTGTAATTGCTGTAATTAAGTTTTCATTTGGCGTTGTAATTAATTATCCCCATCATTGTTTTAGTTCTTTTATGCAATTTAGTTTTATGTACAACTAAAGTGAGAGTAGAATACATTTATAACGAACAACAGTTATATGGTACAATTTCTGTAGTAAATTTTTATAAGGAAACATTGATTTTTAATTGCTTAACATTTCTTGCAAAAACCGAGTATGCCAACACTTAAAACCAAAAATTATTCAACTGTTTACTATATAAAAAAAAACATTCATTCATTTATTCCTTTTAAACGTAGTTTATTTTTCATTCGAAACTACTACAGTTATTGCTTTCAATGCTTATTAAAATTAAATATTACAGTGCTAAGCAAATTATTTAAAAAGGAATCATTTATGAGAAAATCAGCTTCAGCTGTTGTATTTCCTAGAAATAGGAAATAGTTATCACTTCTGAGCAGCTACAAAGGGAATAACATATTAAGGAGTCAATTCTAATAAGTGTTTAAATAATCTGTACTAAGGCGGACGTAATAGTTCAGGATATTTCTTTATAATTCTTTTTATACGAGTATTTCTGTGAAATAGCATAAGCTTTCTTATAAAGTCATCACAATGGGATTTGGTTTTTTAAACCACTAATTCAAATTCGAAAGTAAAAAATAAAAACTATTTAGCCAATATATTTCATAAATAATATACGAGTATTTGACTTAAAGCAGGCTTATGATTCCAATCAATTTTTTTACAAAATTTGTTTGACAAACCTCTAATACATAAAAAGGATATTTTCGGTAGTGGAAGCTTGATGGAACAGCACTTCATAGGGTATGTAGTTCTTTTGTTTATAAAAAAATTAAGAAGAAAAATTGAAATGGAATTTGGATTAGAACTAATCAAAGTTATCTGTTCAACTCAGTTTTACAAAAATATAACCACATGAGAAAATAACGGTCAATTTCTTATTGTGTAAGCGACAATGTTTTCGTACTGTTTTTAAAAATAAAGAAACTGTCAATTATAAGCTAAGAAATGGTGACACTGCTAAACAATAATTTACATACAAATCAGTCTGAGAAAGGAGGTAACCTTATTATTAAGCCTTGATCAAGATAGTACAGAAATGTCAGTAGTAAACAATTGCCAAGAAATGACACTCAATAGGCAGTAGTTGGCGATGTCTCAAATACATATATGTTTTTTTTAATAAATACTTTGGCTTAATAACCAAATTTAATGAATGTGTTTCTTGCTTGTTGTCGCCGCAACCTAGTGGTTAGTGTGTTGGCTTAGTATACAAGAGCTACGTGTTCATACCTCAGCTGATCTTTTTACCTGCCGGGTATCATGTATTTGTACGAGTCACAAAAAAATTTTTTTTATTTTTTGAGAGGTTGATGTATTAAAAACGTGTTGCGTACTTCTAGTTTTCAATTATAAACATGCTAAAGCTGCACATGAAATCTATTTTCACGAACTAACGAGCTTGTCCGCTTTTAATACAAAAAAAAAAAACAGAAACAAAAACTTAACGAGGGCAGTGTTGTATTCAAAGTGCGGAATTTTTAAGATATTTGTCAGTCTTTTCTTATTCGTAAATTTGCAAACTGTTAATAAAAAATCGAGAATTGTTTACTCGTTACTTACCTTGTATCTTGTATTTTGGTATCAATACAGCTGAGATAATGGTTTTAATGTACACAGAACAAATTATTTTTTTAATTCAGACACGAAATTCACTGAGTTAATAAATTTTTTGTTTAATTTCGGTCCTACAAAGAAATTTGTGAATTCGAACAACAAATTTGTAATTTTTTGTTTGAAAAAAAAAATTGCGGTATTTTCAATAAAAATGTTGCGATATTCAATAAACATTTTTATTGGAGTCACAAAAAAGAACAAAAAATTTAATAGAAGTAGATAAAAGTTTTATTGAATATTACGGTTCTAAGCAAACAAAAATTTTGTCAAACCAATTAATATATTTTTTGAAAAAAAAATTTGTTTTTAAAGAAAAAAGTTGCCAATTAAAAAATAAAATGTTTAAAAATGAATGCAAAATTGAACAAATAATTATTCGAGACAACAAAATAATGTTCAGAAATTTGACAGAAAATTAAAATAATTTTTTTACAAATTTAAATTTTTTGTGGTAAATTATTTTTATATTTTATTATTATTAATAGTATTATTAATATTATTATTATATTATTTATTTTAATGTAATATGAAATGTATGCTTTTGGGGATAAGCATGTCTCTATGGCCATTTCGTCTCTGCTTAAGAGACTCGTCAGGAGACTTTTTCCCAAAGGTGTTATTCAAAACTATAAGTACTTATGTTAAAATAGTTATAAACTAAATGCGAATCATATCCCATCTAATATATAAAAACCAAACAAAAGTATTTACAAAGCAATACATTTCTGTTTTTCAAAAAATTCAAATTCTATTTCTCTGTTCTATTTTATTTTATTTATTTTTTTTATTAAATGTGTGAGCATAAATAAGTGTTGCTTACTATTTTAAAAGAATTATAAAAGCTTTAACAATGTAAATGTGCGAAAATTTTGTACATAAAGAAAGCAGAATAATGTTAAATTAAAAGCCGCGTTTTTATTATATCATGTTTTATCAACATTGATACTTTTAAAATACATTCAAACAAAATTATTAATAGAATCAAACAAAACTTTATTTGAAAACGAAATAAAAATTGAACAAGCGTTTGTTTGAAAATATTTCTGCAATAATTTTTTCTGTGTACTCTTGTGTTGTCTGCAATAATTACAAAAAATACAATAAAAATAAAGCCATTTGTTTTCATTTTAGCCCATAGTGCAGTAATAATATTTGAATTATTTGCTATTACAATATGTTAAATACTTGCAACCGTTTAGTTTATTAAATGACTTTTTACGGTTTAAACATCCTTTGTTACGAAAAAAATATCAGTTCGCAATGACCGAAAACTATTCAGAACAATTTGAGCATTTTTTTAATTTATCCCGTAAATTTGCTAAACTGATTGGCGCTGATCTTTTAAGCGACGATTATAAATATAACTGGAGAACTTATATATTATATTTGTTACTAAACATTGGCGTCGGTTTCACCCTTTATGCAATATTAGTTGAAATATTTAATGGCTTTTGGACATCCGTGCTAATATCACTAACGATTATTGGTGTTGGAATACAGGTTTATTACATATTACAAGTGAAAACGAATATTTTCTTTTATACTTACATTTGTTTTTAAAGGGATATGTGAAGCTTGTTGAGGGAACTCTAAAGAGAAACATACATTTACAACGTTTTATGTATCAGACAATTCGTAATATTTATACTGATTATGAAAAGAAATGCTTAGACTACAGAAACGAATTGAAACTGAGCTTGTCAAGAGTGAAAACAGTTACTTCAACCCTGTTTATTTTAATTTTGGCAGTGTCATTTCTGACAGTCGGGGTTCCACTCTTCATGTTGGTGGTCCAGGGTAATCGTACATTTATTTTGAATTTTTTTATACCCTACATTGATGTTGAAACAGATTTTGGTTATTATTTAACATTTGTTGTGCATGCTATTTGTGTATTTTTTGCCCTTTTTGGCAATTTGTTAAGCGACATATGGTGTTTCATTTATGTCGCTCATGTTCCTTTAATATCGAATATTTTAAAATGTAAATTTCACGATCTCAACAAAATTTTAGTGGAACATCCAAAAGATATGGAAAAATCTCGACCACTATTAGTTGATATTTTAAAGTGGCATCAGAAATATAATGAGTAAGTAGTGGTGAGATCAAGAGGTATCCGTGAAATTTTATTAAAGCTTTATTTTCAGATATAGCCGAGCACTTAAAGAAAATTACTATTGGATTATATTTGTGCAAATTACAACCTATTTTGTTAGCATTATATGTGGAATTGTTTGTATTTTTCTCAATCTTTGGCCAGCAGCTCCTGCCGTAGTGATCTATTTATTGGCTATATTCTATTGTTTTTGTGCTGTGGGAAATATAGTTGAAGTGGCGGTAATATTAAATCTTTCCTGTAGTTTATTTGAAATAAGAAAAGAAAAATTGTAACAGTAATTGTTTTACAGAACACTGATATCATATTTTACATTTATGATTCGAATTGGTATCTATTGACGGTTAAAGAACAAAAAATGCTACTTTACATGTTAAGGAATGCACAACAGGCTACAGGCATATTAATTGGTGATGTTACGCCATTATCGCTGAATACAGCCTTACAAATGACCAAAACATTTTATACCATTTCTATGGTATTGCGAGGGTTTTTAAACAACTAAAGTTTAAAGCAGAAGTATTTAATTTAATTTTTGCAACATGTAGCACTTAACCGTTGCACATTCTGCAAGTTCATAAATAATGTTAACAATTTAAATAAAAAAGAATTTTCGAGTGATAAACGTACTGTATTTAATTTTAACTAAGAACTCGTAAAGTTTTTTTAACCTGGAAACCAAAATAATTTTTATAGTACTAATAATGATAAATATTAAAAAAAAATTTAAACTTAAAGTGAATCTATATGTTGAAAAAAATATTTAAATACTGTAATTTGGTTATTCAAATATAAAAGAGATCCAAATAAACTTAAGCGTTCATTAGTAGGCTTAATAAAGGAAATCAAAAGGTATAGAAATGCAGAAATTGTGGTTCTATGCCGTTAACTTGCCGAATTATCTCATCCTTTAGCTCTTGAATTGTTGCTGGGTTATTAACGGCGTACACCTTTTTTTTTCAAATAACCCCAAAGAAAAAAGTCCGATGGTGTCAAATCACATGATCTTAGCGGCCAATTGACGTCGCCACCACGTGAGATAACACGGCCATTGAATTTGTCGCGCAAAAGAGGCATTTTTCTTTAGCTGTGTGAAACATGGCACCGTCCTGTTGAAACGACATAACGTCCACATCCATATCTTCCAATTCGGGCTATAAAAAATTCGTTAACATCTCACGATATGTGACTGCCTGACTGGCCTCATTTTTAAAAAAATACGGCCCGATGATGCCGCCAGCCCATAAACCGCACCAAACAGTAACTCTTTGTGAGTGCCTTGGTTTTTCGACAATCACTTTTGTATTATCATTCGCCCAAATGCGGCAATTTGGCTTATTGACGAATTCACTGAGCTAAAAATGTGCTTCATCATTGACGAGGATTTTTTTCGAAAATTTATCATTCACTATTGCCATTTCTTTTTACCATTTCTGACATTTGGAATGGCCAAGAGACTTTAGTTCTTGAGTCAATTGCACCTTGTAAGCATGTAAATGCAAGTCTTTATGTATAATGTTCATCAATGACCAGCGCGAGAGATGCAATTATTAGGCACGACGACGAGTTGAGATGGACGGATCTTCAGCCACACTATTGCGAACAGCAGCAATATTTTCTGCAGTACGAGCTGTACGAGCATGCACTGGTATTTTCGCATGTCCTACAGACCCGGTTTGCTCAAATTTTTGCACAATTTTTCCGATTGTACGCACATTTGGACGATTAAATTGACTGAAAAAGTCACGAAGTCCACGATATGCATTTTGATTTGAATGCCCATTTTCATAATAAGCCTGAATAACTTTAACGCATTGCTCGATTGTGTGTGTATCTTTCCATGGTTCTAATTGAGTTAGTCTGAAATAAAAAAATGTCAAATGAAATGCAGAAAAAATTGGGCGTTTAGGTTTCAAAATAAAACTACCCGATATAATGGTCAAGACAAGAAAACAATAAAAAGAAAATTTAAAATGGCGTGGCTAGACATTTTTGATTAGATTTGTAAAATTATCAGAGTTTTCTGCATTCATTTCACTTTTAACAAAAAAAAAAAAAAAAAGCAGACAAATATTACTTGGCAGGCTGTTGCTTACAGTTTTAGTAAATTTTTAATGGTAACAAAACTGCTTCGTTAACTACGTTATAATATCCTCGCAAGAATTAAAGAACGCTGTAACAGAAAAAAAATACGCGTCGATTGGTCCCGGTCCCAGATTTCTATGATGAAAAGAAATTCACTCACTGCGTTTTGAAAAATACCAGTGCCTTTGTTCTACTTTCATACAGGGTTTTTGGCTCTGGTGAACATTAAATGTTTTGTCTGTTACAGCGTTCTTACATTCTTCTGATGATATAGTCAATTCGCTGTGCAAACTTATACTACGAATATGCCCTACAACACTTATTGAAAACTAAATTGTGCAGTTCTTTTTGGGTTCGGTATAACTGTGTGCTACTGTGTGTTTATATACATGCACATAAGAAATGTTAACTTTTACTTCAATAACATTTATCTGCCTAATACTTCATTCTCAATATAGAAAATTCCTTTTCATATTTTTTGCCTTATATTCAATCAATTAATTGCATTGCAAAGTCTCAATAAAAAATTAGAAAATATTGTACATTTATATTAATTGCGATATAACGATAAACGGCAAGGCGTCAAGCGAAAAGAAATTCTTTTCTAACAAAAATGTTACAAAAATCGAATAAAAACCGTTAGTTGTCTACCAAAAATTATAAAGAATTGTAATACTTAACTCCTTTCCCCTTCCATATTTTACTTTTCATGTACATGCAAATATATTTTCATTTTATTCAAACAAAAATCTATGTTTTTCAACTTTAAATGTATAAATTCTAAAGAAAGATTCATTTTATAAAAAACTGTTTTTTTTTCTTCTCATTTTATCCGTTTGAATACTTTTGCCTTGAATATATTTCTCGCGAAAAATCCTAATCACTGCACTGATTCTATTGAATACTGTTCCTAGAACGTAATTTAACAAACTTAAACATTTTAGAAAAGTCATTTCTCAGCTCTGACATCTTGAAAAAAAAATTTTTTTTTTAATTATTTCTTTCGGCGACTACCTCACAGCAGTCTTCTGGCAACAGCTCTGGGAGTAATTGATTGCCATGAAAAAGCTTCTCAAATCTGTCCTTCGGAGTCGACTTTAAACTGTAGGTCCCGGTATTTATGGATAAAAATTAACACACTCAACATGAGTGCTGCGAGAAGCTAGGCCGTAACCCTGACACAGGGTTGTAATGGCCAATTTATTTATGTATGTTTATACCAGAATAAATTATTTTAAGAAAATTGTAGATCTTTGCGTTTTGGCTTCGAATGCATCTACTGGGGAATAAAATCTATCAGTCTATTTTACAGCGTTTTTCGTACTTTGTTAAGCAAAATTTTTTACTCTTAGCCTGACGTCCGTCGCTTAACGTCAGTCTCTGTTAATCTAAATTTTCCCAAATGGGCGTAGTTTAATAATTAATAAGTGTGTGTAAAAATACATTTTGAATGTCAAAACGTTCGCTCTATTAATAATGAAAAACGTGGTAGTGTTTTCTTAATTAATTATAGTTTAGAAGGAGAAAAAAATTGCCAAAGAAAATAAACTAAAAATATGTATGAAAATGCCGGTTTATAAGCATTTTTAAAATGAATTAGAAATAAAAAAGTAACGCAAAAGTGCTTTGAACTTCAATAAAATTAAAAAAGTAATTTGTATTTCATATATAAAAAATTTTGTTTTTTTTTAAATTGTCATATGTTTTGTGTTCTTTTTATTTTTTCTCTCTTTTTCTTTGTTTCTCTTTCATATTTCACCAATGATTATGCAGATTTTTCAATATCGGATAAATGTGAAGATTCTGGTCTACGTGTTAATGGTAAAGGTAAAAAAATGCGTAAACCTCGTACCATATATAGTTCACTGCAGTTGCAGCAATTAAATCGTCGTTTCCAGCGAACACAATACTTGGCCTTGCCAGAACGTGCCGAATTAGCAGCGAGTCTGGGCTTAACACAAACCCAGGTAAGTTTTAATATCTAATTTACTAAAGATGTTAATGAAATACAATTCTTTGTTCAGCAATTAAAAAATAATATATTTAAAAGCGTTTGAAATAAAAGGGAAAAAAGTTTTATAAAAAAAGGAAATATTTTGTCGTTTAAAAAAAGAAATAAATAAATAATTGTAGTTTTACTATTCAATATGAATATTTATAAATACTCGTGCATACATAAATATGTACAATATGTTGAAATTACTTTATAATTACATATTTATATATTCCTTATAATTTCGTATAAAAGAAAATTCCTTTTCTAAAAGAATTTAAAACAACATCAAATGGAAGTTCGTTAATATTTATGATAGAAAATTTCAGCTAAAGGCAAATATTTTTTTTAAACAATTTTAAATGAAATGTTATTTGAAATTCAAGAAATTTAGAGTGTAATTTTTCTTGGTAAATGAAATAACTTTGGTTTTGGATTGTGTATATATTTTCTCCTGCCAGAAAAGCAGGCGATAGGTACATACTTTTATGCTTGTTGTCATATCTTTCAGACTTTAAAAAAACCTCACAAACAGAAGTCTAAAACGTTTCAGTTGCTCCTCTTGCATATCACCAAAATGAAAGCATTCACGGTAATACAGCCCTTAGAATTTCGGCTCTAGGATTTTCAATATGATGCGTTACTGCACATTTTTTCCCGTTGAGTAAGATGCTACACCACGGCTACAGTCGTACATGTCGTCGATGTCGACTAATGTGGATAAAATGTAATAAGAGGGCAAAAACAAAAATAAAATTGTAATTCTGTTTCATCCAAATAAGATGACAATTACCAAAACTGCAATGATAGTGAAGAAAGGCGAATATGATAGAAACTGTTGTTTGGCTTTACTTCGACTAACTCATACAAGTATATGCACAGAAAAAATTATTGCTGGAATATTTTCAAACAAACGCTTGTTCAATTTTTATTTCGTTTTCAAATAAAGTTTTGTTTGATTCTATTAATAATTTTGTTTGAATGTATTTTAAAAGTATCAATGTTGTTTGGTTTTTATATACTAAATGGGATATGATTCGCATTTAGTCTATAACTATTTTAACATAAGTATTTATAGTTTTGAATAACACCTTTGGGAAAAAGTCTACTGACGAGTCTCTTAAGCAGAGACGAAATGGTTATAGAGACATGCTTATCCCCAAAAGCATACATTTCATATTAGATTAAAATAAATAATATAATATTAATAATACTATTAATAATAATAAAATATAAAAATAATTTACCACAAAAAATTTAAATTTGTAAAAAAATTATTTGAATTTTCTGTCAAATTTCTCAACATTATTTTGTTGTCTTGAATAATTATTTGTTCAATTTTGTATTCATTTCTAAACATTTTATTTTTTTAATTGGCAACTTTTTTCTCTAAAAACAACTTTTTTTTCAAAAAATATATTAATTGGTTTGACAAAATTTTTGTTTGCTTAGAACCGTAATATTCAATAAAACTTTTATCTACTTCTATTACATTTTTTGTTTGATTCTTTTTTGTGACTCCAATAAAAATGTTTATTGAATATCGCAACATTTTTATTGAAAATATCGCAATTTTTTTTCAAACAAAAAATTACAAATTTGTTGTTCGAATTCACAAATTTCTTTGTAGGACCGAAATTAAACAAAAAATTTATTAACGCAGTGAATTTCGTGTCTGAATCAAAAAAATAATTTTTTCTGTGTGTGCATATGGAAAAAAGTAATTTCAGTATGTGATTTAATGAAAAGTGTGAATTAAATAGTTGATGTGTGGTCGTAAAGAACTCTGATGAGACTACCGTAGCTGAAGTCGAAAACATATTCAGTTTGGCTAGTGTACTATTCCTTCACGGACACCATTTTCTCCTTTAATTATCCAAAAATTTTTTGCAAAAATTTAAATTTTTTAAAGAATTTAACTTTGATATAATTAAAGCGCTTCTGACGAAACAAAATTAATTAAAAAAAAATTGATCACCGTTCCTGGTGCTCGAACTCGAGTCTTCTGCATATCGTCGCAAGAATTAAAGAACGCTGTAACTGACAAAAAATCAAAAATACGTTTTTTGGTCCCGGTCCCAGATTTCTACGATGAATTTAATTCACTTATGTCGTCTGCGTTTTGAAAAATACCAGTGTTTTTGTTCTACTTTCATAAAGGTTTTTTGGCTCTGGTGAACATTTACGGTTTTATCAGTTACAGCGTTCTTTAATTCCATCGACGATATAATGTCTTTGAATTTTATAGAAAGCAAAACTAAATACATTTGTTTTGCAATTATAAAATTTGTTTCATTGAAACGGGTGTACTTATATCTGAATTCGAATGTATAAGAACCGATGATGTCTCAAATTTTCCTTTATTATGCACGGGTTGTCAGAATCTCAGAAGCCATAATATGAAAACGGACCTAACAGCTAAAGCACTTTGTAAGGTTTAATTTCTTTCACCAAAATGTTTTCTAAAGACCACCGAGTAATACTTAATTTTGTGGCAATCTATTCGGTACTCCGTGGTTCACTGCGACATCTTCAAACACAGCCGCATTGTTGTCTGTGGAACGCCTATTCCGAGGCCCTTCAAATCTGACAGCATTGATTATTGTTTTATACTTTTCTAGGCGAACAACTTTTTTTTTTCTATTAGAGACTAATACTCAGGGATAAACTCCTATTAAATGTATTGGAATTTTTGGAAAGGACAGTACATATATTATTATTAATTATATATAATTATTAAGCGCCTTAGGAATGAGACAAATTGCTGTAAATTGATTATTTAAAGGCCAGGGTTATACCTTCACCCTTGAATGATCAACAGCAATTAGCTCATCGTTGCATGTTGATTATTTGGGGAGTGCTTCCGCTAAGTAGGTTTAGCTGCTACCTGCTACTTCCTAATGGGTGGCGCTTTTCTCCTGATCATTCGTTTTTTGTTGACATTGATTAAGGTGTAATAGAGTGAAATGGAATATCGGGGAGCGGTTAATTTTTTTTAAATTATAATTTTGAAAAAACCGCAAACTAACTTTTTCATTTCTAACCGTTGCTGGGATTTAAACCTGGGCCGTTTGAGTTTTTGTGCGACCGCTCTAACCACTATACCCCGCACCCCCACTTAATGATGTAGTGATTTTCTAGTTGATGCCACCAGAACAAATGTAATAAAACTCAGAAAAAATCGATACAATTATTCTTCTTTAATAATGAGGGAGTGCAGTGAGTGGTTTATTATTTATGTGTGAATTTTTTTATTTAAAATATGTTGCAGAAAAACTGACTTCTATTGTCATTTGAAAAAATTATAGTATCTTCCGATAAGTTGATGATTTTTGCCCTAAACTTGTACAAAAATTCCTTCCATTTTCACATATTTGTATGTTTTAATTTTTTATGTTTTAAAAAATATGTATATCTTAAATCTGTACTTTTCTGTGGGTGCAAGACGTGAAATGCAGCATTAAACCACGCCCTACATGTGTGCTTACGAGTTCAAACAATGTTGAATGTGGCACATTAGCTTCATTCCATTAAAACCATATGTTAACGTCAGAAGAAGTTGGTAGTTATTGACAATACTGAACGTCATTCTCAAACCCATAGTAACAATTTAGTGTTTCAAGATGCATTAAACCCTTCTGGATCTCATATCGCTTGTTATCATAGTAAATTCGATATTAATCAGACAGAAGAGTAAACTAATTCATAGTGATACAAACTGAATGAATAAAAGCCAGTTTGAAAAATGTAGGTTTAAGAAACAACCATCAAATTATGAAAGTTCTTTTTGAAAGACCCTTAAAGTGCAAAGAAAAAATCAAGAAAATAATGTTTTTTTTTTATCTGATGAGCGTGACCCAATTGACTAGTAGATAGTGTGTTAGTCCGAAAATTATGGTATCGATTCCTACCAGAGACTTTGGTCTTTGAGCTTATGGTATTTCTCATTCAGCTCTCAATTAACATATAATTTAATATTGTATTTTTATAGGGAAATAAATAAATTTTTTTTTGATGAAAAATAATATTCCATCTTAAGAATTCTTGGTCGCTCAGTGTTATTTCTTTAATTTAATTTTATTTGACTTTCTACTTCTTTTAACCTTCATTTCCTTCACAATTTTATCAGTAACCGTCTAGAGAAACTAGAGTAGTGCATACCGTCGTATCATGTACTTACAAGTAAAGTTTCTCTTTCTCTTTTTCGTTTTTAATCAAACATTTAAATCTGTATAATAATTTGGTAGGAAAAACAACAAATTTGTTGTTTAAACACTTCTCTAGAGAGGTTGGTTTGTAATATAGTTTCACCCAGGACAAGGCTAAATCATGCCAAGTCAAGGACTTTAAACAGTGTTTACCATGTAAATGCTTTAGGGTAGATTTTTATTATTCGATAACTTAAAATATTAACATTTACTTTTATTTAAAGTAAAGTAGCATAAATTTGTTTTAATGTGATTATTGATTTTGAAACAAAAGGTACAATGTTTCCTACAAAAAAAAATTGTTTCTAAATTTATTTGGAATTTATGTACTACGTATTGGTCATAGAGGTAATCTTACCTATCCCCGCAAAGGAAAAGGACGATAGATTTCAAACGATCCTTTTTTTTGTAGGTAAAAGTGAAAATTACAACTCACAACTGCCTTCTCTACATAGGTTCTTTGCTTCTTAAAAATAAGAAACTTATTTTATATTTTTATATGAACTGAAGAAGTGCAACTGTAACACACATCGGCAAAACATGGTTCTATTTATTTTATGTATTTAGATTCTACTTCGTTTCTTTTTTCAGTTTTTTTTTCATTTATTTGTATACTGACTTCGAGAGTGCGTACATTGCGATGAGGCACAGGTCTGACTACACCTGTGACACTTCCAGCATCTTTTGCTGCCAACTTAATCATGGCAATTCCTTACACAATATGTGGAATATGACTATTACCATAACAACTCCACACTAAGTGCACTAAGCTGATGACAGAAATTTAACAGATTTGCTAGACTTGTGGTTCAAAATCAATAAGTGAATAACTCTTTTTCCGGAGAACTCCGGGGAGGTTGGTGAGCCGGTGGAACAGGGTGAGATGTGTGATATTTCGCAGGAAACCTTTCTTTCGCCGGAAAGGATTTCCTGGGCCATTAACAGCTTCTCTCCCTTCAAGTCACCGGGTTTGGATGGTATAACGCCGATAATGTTGCAGAAGACGCAGGGAACTGTGATCCCTATTCTGCGGACGATTTTCTCGGCATGTTTGGCCCTTAACTACGTACCCAGTAGCTGGAGGAGGACCAAGGTGGTCTTCATTCCCAAGGTGGGTAGAAGGGGGCATGTTATGGCGAGTGATTTCAGGCCAATTAGTCTTACATCCTTTGTTCTTAAGGTGCTGGAAAGGGTGATAGACAGTCATCTCCGTCAGAACCTGGAGAGCAAGCTCTCGGCTGCCCAGCATGCCTATGTGAGGGGGAAGTCCACCGAGACGGCACTACATGAGGTGGTGGGTTCGGTGGAAAAATCCTTGGAGTGTAAGCAGTTCACTCTTGCTGCCTTCATTGATATTGAAGGTGCCTTCAACAATGTAAGGACTGGGTCTATTACTAGGGCTTTAAGGGACTTAGGGGTGGAGAGATATATCTATCTTTGGGTCGCTTCTCTGTTCAGATGCAGGGAAATTAATGCGGTGCTAGCTGGGGCCAAGGTCACAAGATTTGTGAGCAGGGGAACACCCCAGGGTGGTGTTCTTTCACCCCTTTTATGGCTAGTCACCGTTAATGAGATCCTATCCGTAATTAATGGCGGTGGGGTCAAGGTAGTTGCTTATGCTTATGACCTGGTCCTGCTGGTTTCGGGACCATTCCCTTCAGTTATGAGTGAGATCTTGGAGGGTGCTTTAGGTAAGCTGGGTGATTGGGCCGCCAGGTGTGGTCTTCGGGTTAATCCTTCTAAAAGTCAGCTAATGCTATTCACCAGAAGATACAAACCTCCGCTGTTTAGACTGACCAGAATGGGTAGTCAGACTCTGGAGCTCTCATCCAGGGTCAAGTATCTGGGTGTAATACTGGACCCCAAGCTCCATTGGAGGCTTCATGTAGAGGAGCGGGTGAAAAAGGCCTGTGTGGCCTTTTACTCCTGTAAATCTATGTTTGGTCGAAGATGGGGACTCAGACCTCATATGGTGCTCTGGATGTACAACCAGGTGGTCTTGCCAATTTTAACCTATGGTTGCTTGGTGTGGTGGGTAGCCCTTCGCAAGGGCTATATTGTCACTAAGCTGGAAAGAGTGCAGAGGACTGCGTGTATAGGTATCACTGGGGCCTGCAGGACTTGCCCCAATGCTGCTCTGAACGTCATTCTGCACCTACTGCCTGTGGACCTTCAGGCTATGTCGATTTCAACTCAGAGTGCGATCAGATTGAGAGAGCTGGGCCTCTGGGGACGATTTTCAGGGGGCCATAGTAATATTCTAGGGCTACTCCCTCCTCATATACGGGATATACGTACTGACCTTGCCCTCCGGAAGTTGGATTTTGGGGGGTGTGCCAAGGTTGTCTTCCCCAGTAGGGAAGAATGGGCATTAGGAAGGGTTGGTATGGGTCCCGGTTTTTCGGTCTTCACGGATGGCTCTAAGATGGATTCCGGCGTGGGGGCTGGTATTTACTCCGAGTCTGCCAAACTGGCAGAGTCTTTTAGATTGCCGGACACATGCAGTGTTTTCCAGGCCGAGGTGTTTGCAATCATGCAAGCACTGAGGATTCTAAGGGAACGGTGTATAGGGGGTAAAGTTAGGGTTTTTTCTGATAGCCAGGCTGCTATCAGAGCCCTGGCTTCGCCCATGGGAAACTTTTCCCTCGTCCTTCGTTGTAAGGAGGAGCTGAAGCGTCTTGGGGACGTTTGTGGCATCTCCTTGGTCTGGGTTCCTGGTCATAGGGATATCCTGGGAAATGAGAGGGCAGATGAGCTCGCTAGGGGAGCTTCTGCCGGAGGGGAGCATGTTGCTTCCTACCTGGATGTCCACCGCCCTATGACCACCATTAAGGAAAGGATATCCAAGTTTTTCCTTGGGAAAGCACAGAGCAGGTGGAATTCCATCACTACCTGTGCTGTTTCTAGGACACTTTGGCCACGGTATAACCGGGGTAAGACTCTGGGAATCTTGGGGATTCCCCGTCAGTCCTTGTCCAGACTCATAGCGGTGTATACGGGTCACTGGCTGATCGGTAGACACGCGGAGAGGCTGGGCCTCTCCTTTAATCCGCACTGCAGAAGTTGCGGGGATTCTTCTAAGAGGGAGACTGTGGAACATTTTCTTTGTGACTGTCCAGGTCTGGCGGTCGGACGTTTGAGGTTTTTTGGGGTGCCCTTTTTCGACGGCTTGGCGCAATGTGCGAACCTGGACCCCCTTGCTTTACTTCACTTTATAGACAGCTCTGGTTGGCTGTAGTTATATTCTCTTCTTTTTCTACTTTTAGGTAACTTTAGTTTGGTCCTGCAATGGTATCAAAACGGCATCTTGTGCTAATTGTAGTTGATCAGAGTTTCGGATCAACTGGCCATTTGACCTACCTACCTACCTACTCTTTTTTACGAAGAGATGAGCAATTGCAACAAAAAGCATACATATGTTTAAGACCTGGTGCTATTTGTACTACTTGAGTTCCACTTCATTACTGCTTTTACTTTTTTTTCTTTTGTCTCAGTTTTCTTTTCACTTATTTGCCTTCTGCTTTTCATCGAAAAAACAATTTCAATTTTAAATATAAAAAACCTTCAGAGTAGAAAATAAATGTAGTAGAACAAAAATGTCAATGGATTGTATTTTTTACGAGACCAGTACTCAGGGGATGACTCCTACTCATGCAGTGCTTTGTACTAGCTTTAGAAAAATATATTCTGAAGATGGAGAAAAAAGGGAGTAGTGTGGACATTTGATTTGAATCTGATCATATCGTAATTGGTAGGAAAAACATTTGCTAGAAGATTGTTCTGTTAACGAGCTGTTCGGCTAAAGAATGAATTCTCTCTATATTGCATTGTGCGATTCATTGGAGAATCAACAACAAAAGAATATTCTCTGTGAGAGGTACGAGTTGTACTGGTAATGGCTTCTGATGATATGTCACACTAGGGGCTCTGTACTCACAGGGGAATTGGGATTCACCTAGCTCTTGGTGGCCTGGCACTCGCTATAGGCAGAGAGTGGTTGATAATTTATTACTGAAGATCTCAGAGACTGAGCAGACACACCTATCTAATCTGGTACTATGGTCATCAGGAGCTCCCGGTTTGCCTGTGCTCCCCTGTCATTCGGGGAGTGAGGGAAGTCGACCTGATGGTGTGGGTGCGGTCCTTCGGGGAGTACACATAGTGGTTGTGGTAGTGCTAGATAGAACTCCTCAACAAGGGGGGTACTACTACCCAGGCAGTGGTATGTCGAATTGCTAATCTAATGTCCATAGGGCTTTCTTCTGAGCGGCGTGTTTTTGGCATGACCGAGATTAAAAGGCGCCGGCTTTGGATGGCGCTGGTCAGACGCGGTGTATTTGCCACCACCCATGCAACTGGTGGCGTGTGTTGTGTCTTATGACGGGTACGCCCGATAAACTCAATCTAGTTGTACATAAGAACATGCGATTATACGGAATTAATGTTTTTATTTCATCAGTGCACTGCCCGTGGTAGTATCGATAAAACAGTGAAAAGCACCCCACATTGCGCCGATGATCTAATGAATCGATAGAGTTGGATACACTATCGTCACTAATAAGCATCTTTGTTCTTTCCTGTATGTAGTTAAAAAACCCCATAATAAAATTTGTAGCACCGGCCTTTACATGAAAGTTGTATTCCATATTGGATCGGATAAAAGTCTTGTAAATATTAGTAAGGTCACAAGGAATGAAGTGCTTCTTGCACCGTTTTAAAAAGCCGATTAGAGTTTTGTTTTTTAATAAAAAGAAAAGAGGTTTACTGGTTCTTAAAACAGAATTGAAAGGAAAATTATTTCATTTTTTTTTTAGGAAATGGTGTAATTTAAATAATTGTTCTGTTTTTTGGGCCAAAAAAAAAAAAAAAAAACAATCAATAAACAACTTCCGCTTTTGTTTTGTAGCCGGCTTTCAATGTTGCCTGTTGTTGTTATATTTTGTTTTATTGTTTTTATTACATTTTGTTGTTATTGTTGTTGAGTTTTATATTGCTGCCCTATTTTGAACGGACAGTAAAGAAGAAGGCGGTTTTTAATTACTGGCCCTTAAGTAAACTGAAACTATTCGTGGTCGTATAAAATTTTAAGGAAAATCGATTGTTAACTGAACTTAAATGACCCTTTTACAAAAGGCAATGGTGTTAAAATAGAGGAATGTGAGGAGGGGTATAACATTTGGTATTATTTTTGATAATTTGCACTTGTTTTTCGTTACTTTTTGCCGAAACTACAATAAATTTTGTCTGAAAATAAAAGCAGCAGAGAGGAGTAAAAGAAAAACGAGATGACGTTGTGATAAAGACCAAAGCCACTGGTCGCTGGTCGCTACATCTATAGGGCTGGTGGTGACAATGTTAATGATGATGATGTTCATTATTATACCGTTAATTTAATATTTTATTTCAGAAGATAAGGGATAATATTATTTCTTAAAATATGATGAGTATTAACAAACAGTTACACCCTTTAAACATATAAATTAATTATTACAATAACAACAACAACAAAATAAAAACAAGAAATTAATAAAAAAAAAACGTTTGTATGCTTTTGGATATTTTTAGCTTTTTTGGTAATTTTTTTTTCTTTTAATAAAAAAAGGGGTCAGTGGTCAGTTTATCACTTGTTTAATTAACACTCTTTGGTATTTTGTTTTTAATTGTTTTGCCTTTGAAATTGAGGAGGTTGGTAAAAGAAAAAGGATTAATAGTCCTGTATTTTATAGTTTATGGTGTGCTACGTCTTGTCTTGTAGATACATACTCGTATTTACATACATATGCACGTGACAGTTTGCTTTAGTTTTTAGTTTTTCTTTTTATTTTTTTCTTTTGTTCTCTTCATATTTGTCTTTAGTTTCTTTAACACATTTTGTTTTTGTATTCTATTTAATTTATGGCTTATTTAGCATTTTCTTATTGTTGTTTTAACAATAACAACTTCTTTAGTAAATATTTTCATTTATTGATTTCTTAACTTCTTTTTTATTACTCTTTCTGGCTCGTTTATCACAATCAAGCAACAAAAATAATGTTTCTTGTCTAATAAAGTTTATTTGTAAACTGTGGGGGCGTGTCGCTTGGTTTTTATTTGATTTTTTTTTTTAGTTTTTATTCATAAACAAATGTTATTTGCCATATTACAACAATAATAACAACTCCATGAATTTGTGTGTGCTTTCTTGTCGATGTTTTTCAATTGTACCATTGCGTTTTTGTTTTATGCCATGCAATGCGTTTAAAAACTTTTTAAGTCTTTGTTTTCTTACAGTTTCAACTCCTTTATGGCCGCAACAACTTGTCTAGTCTTGTTACCATAAAAAATTGTATTGTGATACAAATGTTTTGCAATACTAAACGGAATATACTACACAGAGAGAAATTTTATCAAAGACTTTAGTGTTTTTTCATTAATCACATTGTAGACGTACCACGTATACGAAGAATATACATAAACCAGAATATTCATAGTTCATCAACCAACGGCCCAGGTTCAAATCCCAGCAAAGGTGAAAAATGAAAAAGTTAGTTTGCAGTTTTTGCAAAATTATAATTTAAAAAAAAGAGGCCCCCCACCTCTAAGAAGACCATCTACAAAGAAACCGCTCCCCGACAATCCGCTCTATTCCACCTTAACCAATGTCAACAAAAAACGAATGATCAGGAGAAAAGCGCCACCTATTGGAAAGTAGCAAATAGCAGCTAAACCTACTTAGCGACGGCAGTCACCACACAATCAACGTGCAATGGTGAGGCAATTGCTGTTGATCATTCAACACTGTTTTTGGAAGCTCAGCTGTTTTCATGTCAAAACTTACTGTCAATCCTGTTCTGTTTAGTCTATAATCGACTTGCAAATTAGCTACGTTTGCATATTATTGAATTTTATTATCAAAATTCATGAGCTGCTAAGAAAGTGCATAGGGCACTTCTTTCATTTTATGATCAGTGTGAGCGACCTTCTAAGGCAGATATTTCAAATCCTGTGACTAAATTTCTTACAAAATTTACAATATTGGACCTTAAACCATAAAATGTAGCAGCTTTTGCGGCCGGTATTGTTGGAAGGACTTGGGTATAAAACCTTTTAAAATACATCTGGTACAAGAATTGAAGGCACATGATCTACCTCAACGGCTAACTTTTGATGAATAGGCGCTGGCAAAGTTGTTTGAGTTGGTTGGTTTTCAAAGAGAACTTACTGTGAATAGCAAGCGCTATCGTGCAATGATTACAAGATACACAGCAAGCGAAATAATGGCCATATTAGTAGTGTGTTCGGTGAACAGTTAACTTTACGTCTATAGGGACATCGATTTAAAGATTTCATACATTTTTCGAAATTTTATGTGTTTTTTTTTAAACCAAATTCCAAATGTTTGAAAAAATCACTCTTTATAAAACGAAACACATAACACAATATATTCCTGAAACGTAATCACCAAGTTATATGAGAGATACCTGTATATCTTAAAAGATCATATTGAAGCCGCTACAGTAGCAAGACGAAATATCCTTGAGGCAGAACCATCCCGAGCAAATTCATTCACCCGTTTATTGCCCTTAAGTCCACGATGCCGCCATATATGTATGTGTTACACTTTTCTGTACTAAAAATATTAATTTTATGTGAATGAAATTAAACAGAAAAATATCAATTACAGGATGGTAAGATTGCATTTTGATCCTTTAAGTGCCACAAAACTTAAGATGGAGATAAAACAAACGAAAAGCATTTCGAAAACCCAAACTGGTATGTATGCATCAATGGAACATTCTTTCATGCTTTGCATGTAACGTCTTCTTCAAAAAGCTGTCCATTTCATCAAGTTATAGAACTGGAACTATGAATGAAATGTTTGCTATTTGTAGCACTAGAAATAAATTTTTCATACTCAAAGTTCAAACACAAATTGCAATTTGTTTGTTAAAAAAAAGACTGTTAAGACTTTTAAATTAACTTATAACGCGGTTTTTATATTTTATAATCTACTGATTGTCAAGTAGAACAATGACATTTTCGTTTTATAACTTTATTTACACTCTATAATAAATTTTTACACCAATAAATTATTTCTTGTTCGATGGCACTGTTATTTTGTACACTACACTTGTAAAGCTTTACATTTGATAATGAGAGCTTCCATATCATTATAACGCATTATTATGCAAGGCCTTGTTAACGTCAATCTATCCTGACAGCAGAAAAGTTGGTTCTTCTGTAAACATTATAAATTGATTGTTAACGAAAGTTACTTGCGATTCTCTACGCATTAGATAAGAGTAAAAGTGTAAGGTAAAGTGATCAATTGTTGTCTGTGTTAACTACACAATAGATGCTGAAAGTAGAGTAGAGAGTTTAGTTGAGGTTTACTGAGGATACTAACACTTAATCTACGAGTATTAAGAGCAAAATTTTAATTATTGAATTATTTTTCTGAGTGTCTTGTCTTAAACAAAACCTGGAAAATTTATATGAAAGGCTGTTTTTTTTGCGGTGGATGGATTGACAGCTGCCAGCTTATTTTACGAAATAGTTTTTGTATTTGTTTTAGTTGTTTTTCGTTTTATAGCATTAAATGTTTTGAATGTGCGGGTTTTTTATATATAACAGAGACTATAAATTTGCAATATTGCCAGTTTTGTGTTTTTCAATTTGTATTTGTTTTTGTTGCTCAGACGTCAACTCCTAAGGCGTTAATTTAAATATGCAAATGTAAATAAAATTAAAAAAAAAATTCTGGCAAAAAAACTTTACACATGAATGGCAAAAGAAAAAAAGGTGTTTAAGGTAAAAAGAAAAGTTATAAACAAACAAACAAAAAAAAATTCTTAAAAAAATGGCCAAATATTTTCAAAAAATTAAATTGCTTCTCTATATAACCAAAATTCGATTTATTTGTAATCTATTTAAATAAACAAACAATTGCAATTTCTTACTTTAAACTTACAAAAAAAAAAAAGGTTTTAAAAATTTTAAATTCTATGTAAATTTTATTTAATTTAAAACCGGTATTCTATTTTACACCCACCCATGTTTTCGTTATTTTCTGTTTTATTTTTAATATTTGCTTTGTATTATGATTTTATTTCAAGTTTAACAAAAAGTTTTAAAGCAGGCTGGCATTGATGTCATATGGAGGGCCACAAAACCGCATTTAAACAAACACGAACTGTTTTATTTGCGTCGTTTGTTTTTTTTTTTTTTTTGTGTTGGCAACATGTGCTGCCTGCCCCACGTGCATGTGGCATGAACTATAACAACTACTCTACTAATTCAATTAGGATATATACGCCCACTATCAATAAATTTTATATTAAAATGGGTTATTTGAAAAGAAAAGAAAAGATAAATAAAAAACAAATGAAATGTTAAACAGTAAAAATAGGAATAAAATGTTGGCAAACAGATGTACTAACAAGGCGATATTAAAAGAATTGTTTAAAATTTAATTTTAAGACAATTTGAAGAAAAAAATATTCCTTATAAAAGCAAACTTTAAACTTTTTGGTAAGGTACTCGTATCATAAATTGCGAAATTTTTAAATATCGTTTTTGTCTTTAATAAGAAAACTGTCAATTGGTGAGCAATTAGTCATTGAAAAAATTTTCGTTTTATGTATTTCAGATGTTAAGGGTTTTGCTAAATTTATAGCACACATACTGTGATGTAATTGGTGTATTGAGAAATTTTCAACACTTGATTTTCTGGCCCTGATTGGCCTTAACAAGTATTCATATTTATATGAAGAGGGTGGTTACATGTTCAACAGCACAGTTTTTCCGAAAAGCACAAAAGTGTGTCGGAAAACTCCTAAAGATTTTCTTGCGTATCATTGAGGTTCGAAAGTTCCTATTCGCAGAGTGATTAAAACATGGCTTACATGCATCAACAAATAGTGAATCACACATTGTGTATGTGTTGGGTTTTTGCCACTGAGATTGACGCAATGGCAAAACCGACCGCTTTGCTGGCCGACATATGCACTTCTTATGGAGGGCAGTAGGTTTTGCTAACTAAACAGTAAAAATAGGTCGCAGTGCCGTACATCTGTGCTCGGTCTGAATTGAATAAAAATTATACAGAGAAGACTGGTAACTTTAGTGTTAAAATTCGTGACTTCTGAAATTTTTATAAATTTTTTCTTTCAGGTATTTGTAGTTCTAACACACAAAATGTATTTAAATTATGAATTATTTAAACAGAGTTTGGTGGGTTTTTTCCTTATCATAATGACAGTAAAAAATCACACTCTATTTAATCAACATTTTCCGCTTAAATTCTAGCATTCATATCCATTCATTCTTGTATTCATTCATACATTTTATGAGTAAACTACGTATAGTCTTGTAATGTATTCTTCATAAACAACTGAAAAAGTGTTATTCATTAAATGTATAGAAAGAGAAAAAAAAAATATAAAAAAATCTTGCTGGAGGGCATATTACGAAAATGTTGATTTTTTAATAAATTTTTTTCATATATTATTTTTTCTATTAAATTATTATGATTGCATGCATATTATGCCAGCATGCATGCATGTGTAGCTGATGCTGTTGTTAAAGACTATTTCGTTATTTCTTGAGTGGTGGTGGTCGTAGTCGTTGCCGAGGCTGAGTTAGTCAAATACTTAATCAGCTTTATTCTGCATTATTCATTGGCAAGTTTTAATACCCTACCCCATCTTATATGTCAACTTGATATAAAGCCTTTTCTTTGAGATTCACTTGTTTTATTTTGCTATCTTAATTGCTGAAATAGCAAAGACATCGTTAGAAGCCATACAAGTCTAAAAAAATCCTTTACAATCTAATATATAAAATTGTCGTGTCGCGGTGTTTGTTGCCAAACTCCTCCGAAATGGCTTGACGGATTTTCATGAAATTTTGTGTGCATATAGGGTAGGTCTGAGAATCGGTCAACATCTATTTTTCATACCTCTAAATGTTAAGGTGACCCGCCCCAAGGGAAAATTTATACATACATACATACATACATAACTGGCCTTTACAACCCTGTGTCAGGATTACGGCCTAGCTTCTCGCAGCACTCATGTTGTGTGTGTAAACTTATATCCATGAGTACCGGGACCTACAGTTTAATGTCGAGTCCGAACGACAGACTTGAGAAGCTCTTTCATGGCAATTAATTACTCTCAGAGCTTTTGCCAGAAGACTGCTGAGAGGTAGTCGCCGAAAGAAATATTTTTTTTTATATTTCTTTTTTCAAGATGTCGGTGCTGAGATTTGAACCCGGCACTATCGTCTTAGTAAGCCAACACACTAACCACTAGACCACGGCGACTACAAAAAAAAAATTAGGAAAATTTATACTGCACCTAAATAATGAATGAAAAATTTGATGAAATTTTAAACTATATATGTACCGTAGAGCATATGTATATGGTTTACTTTTTTTAAGTACTCAGAGGGGGCGGTACAGGGGATATTTCTCACTATCCCCAACTATCAAACTAAAGTACCGAAAATGGCGGATAATCTTTTATTAAAATAATTAGTAACGCAGGCATTGATTGCTCATATCAATGTAAAGTTTTGCAGTTCGGTGAAGAGTATTAAATATATTTGAACTAACAAGTGTTTCCTAGAGCAAATTTATAAGGCAAAACAACGTTTGCCGAGTTAACTAGTAATTTATAAAATATAACGCTTCAGGATTATTTGTGAGTATTTATTTATTTTTTGCTCTGAATAAAATTTCGTAAAAAGATCAGGCAACTTAACAGATCACAAGTTCATACATATGACCGTACACACCTGCGTGATGTATAGGCTTATTGACTCACAGTAAAACTAAAGTCAGAGCGTCAGGTGTTGAGTTGTGTTATCTTTAGCTTGAACGCTAAAATAAGGATTGAAATCAGAGCGTCAATGTCATAAACAGTAGAGTTAATTTATATTGTTTAAAAACATAATTAAATAAAAATAAAAAGCAGGGATCAAATTGTTAAATTGGCAACTCTAAAACATAAAAAAAACAAAAACCTTTCACAATGGCAATACTTTTTATACGAATTTCACTGCTTAACTATTTGTAAGAATTAAATTTTTTATTGCAAAGCATTAACACCACGATACTTAAGTTGATTTCATAACTTGTATATGGGCGTGGCTATTTTTGAGAATTATGAATGCGGACTAATATGAAACATACAATAACACACTTATATCAGCGATCCGATAGCCTTTTTATAGCAACTATTTAGAGAACTTGATAAAGCCATCGCATACTCCATCTCTTTATTGCTGGTAAAAAGCGTACCACCGTGCCATCTTTTAAACTTTGAAAATATAGAGTAATCGGGAGAATAAGGTGCCTAATAAAGCCATGCGAATTTTATTACATTGATTTCGTTGTGTGGCGGATTGTCTTAATGAAACGACACATGCTTTTCTGTCAAATGCGGCTCTTGTTAACTTCTCTTATTGTTTATGATGTCGATGATGTTCCCACGCTTTCAATGGCCTCCTATTTTCTATGGTTTCTGGCCTAAAGATCTTGCATATTATTTTTAAGCATTTGTTGGTGAACATTTGTAGAACATTTGCATAACGATCACCTGTTAAAGATCAAGTTTTGCATCCCTGTTTATTGGAATATTTTAACTTTCGAACTAAGTATACAACGAGATTTAGACAGGACTGGGTATTGAATGTGTATGCCTGGCGTAATTTGATTGGTAAGCGATGTCTGCTTCAAATCGTTGCTTGCTTTTATAACGCTTCCTAAATAGCAAAACTATGGTGTAGCTTTGTAAAAAGTCGAACTTGATCGATTGTAATTGATTTTTTGATTTCTTAGTGAGCGTTCATGAATTGTTTTTCTACTTTTTATTTTTTCTTTTATTTTTCATACGGCTGTTAAGACGTTAATGTGACATGCAATTGCAAGATTTGTGGCTGATTTTTGATGGAGTGTACAATTATGTAAGAAACTCAATCTGCAATATGTGTACAGCTACAATATAATATTTGCTAAAGTTGCTTTAAAAACTACGGGTGTGACATTGGCAAACATATTTGAAAAACATCTTTTCTAATTTATTTTTCCTAAGCTTGACATGTACTCGTATTTTCGTATGGTTTTGTGGAACCGAAAATTGAGAAAAATAAAATGAAAATCAAGTTTATAAAACTTAAAAATCGCACACTTAACAACTTAAAATGTCAATTTTAATCACAGATTAGCAACGAAACAACTTTGTTCTCATAATTAAAGCCACGTTTAGAAAATTAAAAAAAAAGAAAAAATAAAAAATGCTGTTATAGATTTAATAAAAACGAGGGCTTGCTTGATTAATTCATAATATGATTTTGATAACAGAAAAACATGTAATAAATCCACGTAAAGAGAAGTATAGCCAACTAGAGAAAGTGTTTATATCTTCAGTTTCCATTGGAATATATAGATATAGTATATATAGGTTAGTTTATATGTATATTTGACTAGATTTTCATTGTTCTGTATATATACTTTGATTAGTAGTCAACATTTTTATATGACCTACGAAGTATTTATTTTCTTAAAACTATTTTTTAATATGGTTTTAATCTAATGCCTTTTTAAATCAAATGTCCACAAACACTACTCCCTCTTTCCTCCTTCCCATACGATATTTTCCTAGACCAGCACAATGTACTGCATGAGTAGGGGCCGTCCCCTGAGTGCTGGCCTTAAAAATAAAAATAAAAAAAAAATTACTGCTTTCAGTATACAAGTATATATTTTTATATAGCAAACTAATAATTTTAGGAAACGATTACTTGCCATAATGAAGCCTAAAGAAATTAAAGATTTTTGTCTCCAATAATTCAAACATCTCACACACTAACACGCGAATTATATAATGACTTTAAAAAGCTCCGACTTTTTTTAATAAAGAATCTTCTATCGTTTATATTATGCATCTCAAATCGTGGGTTTTTTATTGCCATTTCTTTAGTAGCTTTTTAATCTTCTTTATTTTCTTATTCATATTAAGTACGTGCAGAAAAATAGAAAGAAAAAAAAAAAAAAGTCAGTAAAAGAGAAGTACAAAAAAGTTACACAAAAGAGAACCCTCTGATTTTTTCTCATTCACTCTACCTTTTCAACTCTTCTTTGGCAAATTAGAGCAACGCTTGCCGAAGCTTAAAGCGAATAATATTTAATAGAGTGTGTTGAAATTTCATCAAAATGCCTTTTTTTGTAGTGAAATCCATACACGTAACAGTTGATTTTCCTTTCAGAGTTGTCATTTGTTTTCTTATACTGTATTCATTAATGCGTCATTATTGAGATTATCGCAAAAAATGCCATTATTGAGCTCAATATTTCATACATACATAATTGGCCATTAAAACCCTGTGTCAGGGTTACGGCCTAGCTTCTCACAGCACTCATGTTGTGTGTGTTAATTTTCATCCGGGACCTATAGTTTAAAGTCGACTCCGAACGACAGATTTGAGAGACGCTTTTTCATGGCAATCAATTACTCCCAGAGCTTTTGGCAGAAGACTGCTGAGAGGTAGTCGCCGAAAGAAATAATTTTTTCATATGGTTAGATAACTCTTGTAAAATATATTTCTTTGGAGAATGCTATATATTAGGTAATGTTTTGACGATTAGCTGCTATATTTATAATAGGCATTGTAAGTTTATAAAAGGCTTTATTAGACAAATTTCTACTTAATATTTGTCAAATAACATACATGCATACATAACTGGCCTTTACAACCCTGTGTCAGGATTACGGCCTAGCTTCTCGCAGCACTCATGTTGTGTGTTTCAATTTTTATCCATGAGTACCGGGACCTACAGTTTAATGTCGACTCCGAACGACAGAATTGAGAAGCTTGTTCATGGCAATTAGTTACTCTCAGAGCTTTTGCCAGAAGCCAAATAAGCCCTTTATAAATCTTTAGTATTTTTTTATGAATACAGCAGTAAGTGTATAGCACCGTAAATATGTTCAACATTTCTTAAATAATATTTGGCCTTATTCCAGTTGGCCGTTGTCGTCTGACAACATTTTTGAAGCAGAATAAAGAAAAAATGTTCCTCTTGCCTTTAATCTATTACAAAAATGTCGTTACATGACGACGACGTCGCCAATTGGAATACGGCGGTGGTTTTATTTGCAATTTTTGATTTACTTTAAACCAAAATTGAACCGAAAGTGTTTTTTCCCATGTTTGGCAAAATGTTGCCATTCGAAATAAATTTTCTTTGCACGATAAATAAAAAATATTTTTAATTATTTAAATTGCATTTTATTGTCAATATTCGAAAATATAATTAGTTAAGCGATTTCGGCTATATTTCATATTGAATTTGGCGAAAAAGATCAAAACAAATTCGACGACAGACCACCCTCGTAATTGTCCTGCTGATCGACTATCCAGACAAGAAGTACTGTCTGTCATTGTAATTGAATTATTAATTATTATTAAATATAACGATTGAATTTTCTATTGCTTCAAAAATCTATAGTTCGTGAATCCACAAGTAGACTCTAAACTTAATAAATGACATTAAAGTTTGTTGAATGCTATGCAACCCAAAAACCTTATTTCCAATTTAGGTCTTAATTTTAAATTAAATTTTTTTTTAAAGGTTGTGTAAAGCTTGGTAGTAATTTATTATTAAATTTTCTTTTTTATCTTGAAGTTTTAAACCACCCTGAGGACAACTTAGTGTTAAACTTTTCTTATATTGTGAATAACAAAAATGCAATAATCAAAAGTAAAACTTGTTATGAATGTGGCGGTAAAACATCATTCATGGTCATACATTTTTGTTTTTGTTTTTAATTTTATTCACAAATCATGTTTTATTAAAAAAATAAAAACTTTAATACTGAGATGACTGACTTACTAAGTACATGACTGACTATTAATTCTTATAAATGTGTTTGCAACTCTTTAAAACATTAGAAACAGTAGTAGTACGAGTACTAACTGAGAGCCGAAAGCTTAAATAAAAATATAAAAATATTGCAATGTGAAAACAAAAACAAAAACATTTATTGTAATATTTTTTTTTTTCTAATATAATTGTTAAATAAATTAATGCGAAAACATTCGTCATTTTGTCAGTTACTTTGTCACATTGTGACTAAATACTCTCTGCATTAGATAAAATAACAACATTTGCACATGAAATTTGTGTGGTTTTTTTTATAAAAGTAACATTAGATTAATGTTGTTGTGTTTTTTTGTTTAACCTTTTACAATATATTTGTTTGTTGCATGCCACCATTTGAGGCAATTAGTAAATTTCCTACTCTTTTGTTTCCATCAAATAAAATCAAACAAATTAACACAAATTTAATTATAATCAATTTATTTAAATTTTTTCTTTTATTAATTTTACTCGTAGTTATTGTGTTTAACTAACATTATTTTTATGAGTGTAACACGTTTTTAAGTGCGGTTTTAAATCATTTCAATTGTAATTGTTTAAGATCTTATGCTGGTTTGTATGAGAAAAACAAAAATAAAATAAAATGGAATGGCATGAATTAAAAAAAAACAAAAAAAAAAAAAAAACATTTTAACTACGAATTCTCGTACAATTATTAGAAAAAGTAAAAACAGCAGCAATTGCTGTAAGAAATACTTTAGAAGTGAGTGTATTTTTTTTCTGTTTTAATAATACTGCATACTAGTCGGTTTTATTGTGATTAAATTCTATTCTCTTTAATCATCATGACAGTGCAGCTTTCAATGCCTTTGACGCTCCGGTCTTTTTTTTATAATATTTTGTCGCTGGGTAGGGAAAAACGTGTTCCCTATTTTCATAAAAAAAATTAGAGTGACATTTTTTTGCATTTCCATTTAAAATAACAACCTCATTGTATTGCTAAGAATCGTGTTTAAATTAAATTTTATTTGTTATTTTATTTTAATTGTATTGTTTATATTGAAAAGGGAATTTTAAACGAAATATAATATTTAACATTTGAATTAGAATAATAATAAAACTAATATTTGTGAACTTTTCAAAAAAATATATATATTCGTAGAAAATATTTTTTTTAAATGTATAAGTACTTATATGTATGTATATGTACAGGTTGTCTTTTAATTCTCGATAGAATTTCAATAACAATTAACTGTCCAAAGAACAGCAAACTTATTTTTTGATTGTAACGATCACTGGCATCTAATAAACCACAATAAATAGATCGATGCTTGACAAATGCTTTCTAGTTTTAGATTTAATTTGATAGCAAATTATCAGTTTAGGTAACTTAATAGTCTATATACATATATAAAAATGAATGTGTGTCTATCTATCGCCTGCAAATAGGGAAAATTATTAGGTATAACCTGGCAAGTTTTCTTTCATAATGTGGGCGGAATTGAACAAGTGAGCATTGTTCTTTCCATTCAAACTAAATACTGATTTTTGTATATATTGAGAACGGTTAAAGCTAAAGTTATTACATTTGGTCTATATGACTCCAAGATCAAGATCATTAAGAGATTGGATATGTGGGCGTAGCACCTTCAATGTAAAGTAAATACAAATTTGTATATATCTTGATCACGGTGAAAGCTAAAGTTACTAAATAAGGTCTAAATTATTTCATGAGCAAAATTGAATAAGTGGAAGTGGTACCTCGCATACAAACTAAGTACTAATTTTTATATGACTTGAGAAATGTTAAAGATAAAATTACTAAATCTGTGTTCTTCATTGTCAAGGCGAATCACCAGTAAGAAATTGAGTTGAATAAGGCCCGCTGGTTTTCTGGCATGGAACGTCTGGAGGAGGCTCAAGCATTCCTTACAAAAGGTTGAAGTCTTGATAAGTTTTTTTGTTTTTACTGGAACTGGAAAATGGGCTACTATGTATTGTAGCATATGTAGCACTCCATTCACTATACTACTCCATCTCTCCAATAATAATAAATATTTTACCTGCTTTTAAAAGACAAAATGTGGCATCAAACGGTTATGTTACTGTAATCATTGCGTTTATAGATGACGCATAAAATACGACAAAATATTGTGATGGCGTTTGTCATTAGATTAATTTCATGTTTACTTCTTTGATAATGCCTATCGTAGCATTGATTTTAGGGCAGATTTAGACACAGTTTTCTATGAGCGTGACTCCATTTGCTTTTTCGGAGTTCAAGATATTGATGGGTCCCTGACCAAAAAAAAATAAAACATTTGCTATCGTCTTGGGTCAGTACATAAGCAAATAAACGTGTGTGTACTGTATGTTTTTCGGTGCTTCATTTCATTTTCAGATTTTTGCTCTCCTTGATATCAAGTATGCTTTCCAACTCAATCGTTTGGAATTGTACAGACAAAAGTTATTAATCTTACTATTGTTATTAATGACTATCTTTAGGTCAACCTGGCTTACAAATTTCTGAACCCGTTACATCTACAGCATTCTTTAATTCTTGCGACGATATGCACATGTAGAAGAGTAAACAAATAACGTCGATGTAGTCAAGAGCTCTCAATCCGCCTGGGAGCTCCCAAATAATAGCCCCTACATTTTGACAAATAACTCAGCATACTAAGTAGTTGGCGTTAGTCTATACACCCTTGAAATGCTTTCTTGTCTTCTCAGGTTGACCTTTGCATTATAGTATATTTCATATGGCTGAGTGGTTCAGGATGTCAAACATCTCTTCAATGTCTATGAACACAAAATTAAATGGTTAAGTCCACTTCAGCAACTATTCTCTAGGAAACTGATGTGGTCAACGCACCAATTGTGGGCAACGAAGCCGGAAACAAACGTTTAAATGCTAGCCATTCATATTTATACTTACGGAATAAATAAATATACGCAGACAGAGGTTTGGCTCCTGTTTAAATTCGTATTTAAATTCGGTTTAAATTACGATCTGAACTTTTTCTGCAGTAGCTTTTTTTTTTTTTTTTGATGCTGTGTTTCTGTGTTCTGTTTTTTTCTTATTTCCTTATCATTAAAATCTAATAACTAGAATAACTTGATTTATGCTAAACGTTTTTGGATATTTTCTCTTTTTTTTTTCTTAGTGATAAAAATCTTTAAAATATTTTTTATACCGCCAGAATTTACAATAATTTCATATGTTTTAAGAGAGTTAATAAACAGAGATGAGTTGGGAAAAATCTACTGATATTGTTTTTGTAATATTTGTAGTATAAATAGAAAAAATATAAAACTTGCTGACCGCATTTAAATACAAGCGCTGTGATCAACGTCAACATTATTTACATTTACAAAAATAAAAAGAGAGAGAGAGAGAAAAAAAAAACACAACTTTTGAATAAAAATGTATTAAAAATAAAATAAAAAAAGATCTTTAAAATACTTGTACAATCGTTCAACATACAAGATTGTATTCGGACATGATGTACATGAACAGAATCAGTTTGAGATTTATTTTATAGATGAAACACATGCTACGTACGACCGCTCATATAATAATAATTAAATATGCCACATTTTTATATAGCTGCAGCAACAGCAGCAACAACAACAGCGTCAATATCAACAATATTGTTGTCATTTAATAAATACTACGTGTATGTATAAATATAATATTTTTTTATTATATCTATCCATCCATCATCATACCAGTTTCAATTTTAATTTTTTAAATTTTTACTTTTTTTTCTGATTTATTTTATTTTATTTATTTTTTTTTTGCTTCCATAGTATGTTCGTATTTAAACTATGACAACCAATTGAACGGACAGACATTAAAAAAAAAAAAACTCATTGACTAACTGGCTGACACTGTCTAAGATACAAACAATACTTGTACTCGTATGACGGGTACTTTTACTGCTTCTACACATATTATGGATGCTAAAGATACGACTGCACATGACTCTGACATGGAAACCGTAGTATGAGTAGAGCTAAAAAATCACGTACAATTAAATAAAACCCTCATGTTGTTGTGGCTGTTGTAGTCATTTTATTACTATTTTCTATTGTCCTAAAATATCTGTGCGATAGCAAATAAAAAAAATGTTACAGTTTTTGTAGCAAACAGATACACTTATTAATTTCATTACTTGACTTCATTTCATTATAATTTTTTTTTCTATTTTTTTCTCTTTTGCCCCACACAATGTCAATTAAATTATGGGTCATGTGGTAATAAAGATTTAGTAAAACGTATCTTTCACACATAATCCGCGCTTAATAAAACCGCTAAACTGGAATTATGTATGATTTAAATGCTTAACACGTTTAAATCATTGAGGTTTTTTGTTTCCAGGAGGGGATTTTAATTAAAAACTGTATTTTAGATATTTGTATGCATATTTTGAACCCATAAAAAACCGACAAGTTCTTTTCGAACGGAAGTTTCAATTTGAATAGGAAGTATAACAGTACCATCCATCTAATAGTTAGGCCTCTATCAGAGCAATCAGGCATACGGTCCCATATCTAGCAAAACAAATAACAAAATTAATTTTGTGAAGTTTAAGACTCAAATCGTCTCAGACTTCAGAACTAAGCGGTCAATTGGTCATCGCTGTGTATTAGATCATGCTAAGTTTAAAAGCGATTATTGATTTTATTCTGGGATAGTCCGCTCCTTCACTTACCGACGCTAGAAATAAGAAAACTCACGAAACAGTATTGGATCGTCCGATGACAGAGATAGAGATGTTGGTAGAAATGACAGATATTTCTAAGAGTGATGACCAAGTTGTGTACTTACAATAGAGGAAAAACAGTGTCGTACAATTATTTTACTAATAAGTTTTGTGATGCTTTATTAAAGTAGAGTTTTTGACTTGATTCGTAACCATGCATAACAAGTACTTCATATCCGAGACATAACAATAGTAGAAGTGGTGGCATGGAATGGAAGAACTGTATCCAAAAATGGCAAAGACAGTTTCATTTACTTACGTCCAGAAGTCATTGTGCTATTTATTTTTCTTGTTCGCACATTGAATAATTTTTGTTGGTTATCGTTTAAATTATGAAATTAAAGAAAACATATCGCATTTGGTAGAAGGGAAAGTTGTTTTTCATCAAGATAGTGCACTGCAGATTTAGCTCCAGCTACTATTTAGTATTAGAAAGCTTAACCAAATGGTTCTGTGATAAACCAGTTACTGAAAATGAGTTGCCTTCTAAACATTGTAATCAATGCTGCGACTGCGAACAGATATTACTTAAGGCATCCAATGCGGATAAACACAAAAAATCAACAACAATTGTCCCTACAAGGCCAAACGATTGATAAAGTCGATTCAATTTGGCATTTGAGTAGCATATTGAATAAAAATGGTGGACCGTAAATTCGTAAGAAATTCCAGGGTTCAGTCTGCCGCAGTATGAAAATCGTTGTAAATATCGAGACAACCGAAAATCATATTACGAGTATTTGATTTAAAATGCAAAATTCATTTGACTGTACGTGTGCAAGACAAAATATTATTCACACAAGCTTTTGTGTACAAATACTTTTGAAATATCGATGGTATTTACTTGTCAGGGACAAGAGCAAAATTCAGCATTAATCAGAGACCAATCAAGAGATACTCCACATTGAAAGCAGAAAACGTAAATGGCCGTACATTGTGCAGACAATTGACGGATATTGAAAGGCAGAATGGAACCCATTAGAATGGGTGGATGCATGGTATAGTGGTTAGAGCGCTCGCACAAAAACTCAAACGGGCCAGGTTCAAATCCGAGCAAAGGTGTAAAAATGAAAAAGTTAATTATCGGTTTTTTCAAAGGTATAATTTAAAAACTAAGAGGTCCCCCCCCCTACAAGAAGACCATCTACAAAGGAACCGCTCCCCGACATTCTACGTTAACCAATGTCAACAAAAAAAAAAAAAAACTAATGATCAGGAGAAAAGCGCTACCTATTAGGAAGTCGCAGATAACAGCTAAACCTACTCAGCGAAGACACTCACCACACAATCAACATGCAACGATTGCTGTTGATCATTCAAGGGTGAAGGTTTAACACTGGCCTTTCAATGATCTAATCTCTGTAATTTGCCATTCCTAAGGCGCTTAATAATAATATAAGAAAAAATATGTGTATATTTACTGTCCTTTCCAAAAATTCCAATACAATGCACTGCATTTAGTAGGGGTTTACCCCTGGGTATTGGTCTCAAATAAAAAAAAAGATGCCCTAATATGAGAGCTATGACATATAGCACCAAAAAAGCAAATGGTGATATTAATCTATTGGCAAACGTCATTACCATATTATACCACACATTGGTTTTTCATCTCTGAATGCAGTAACTACAGTTGGATACCGTATTTTTTCTTTAATTAATAGCTTTGGTGTGGGTTATTAAAGAGATAAAGTTAATATAGTGCATAAAGTTCTGCCTACAATACACAAAATTTCATCATGATTTTGGCCTTAAGAATGCTTCAAGCAGACTTCTAGACCAGGGATGGAAAATTTAATTTTTGAAATGGTATTGAAGCCTGACAAAAATGGTAACTTTTCGGACTAAATGGTACAATTGTTTTTATTTGATTTGTTAAATCATCATCACTTCAAAGTTGTCTGCGGTAAATCCCACCATTTCCGTGGGGAAATAATTCCTTCACGGACATTAGTTCTCCTTTGATTATCAAAAATATTCATTGCAGTTAATTTTGATCTAATTAAAGCATTTCTGAAGAAACCAAAACTTTACATACTTTCGATTACTTTAAAACGCAATATTTCCAATGCTCATTTAATTTTTTTCCAAGTGATAATAAAAAATGTATTAAATATGTCGCGGAGGTACTGCAGTATTTTTTAGACTTAAAAAGAACTGAAAAAGTACTAAAGTACTAGATTTTTCATCCCTGCTCTAGACGTTATAAAGCGAGATTTAACTGAGTAAAACGAGAATATTTTAACTTTATTACTAAAAAGTACCAAATTTTACTCCTAGTTGTAATTATCTCTTTTAATGTGCGTGGGTACTTAATTTTTTACTCATATTAACCCTGTTGCTTAGTTTTCATTAATTTCTCAAGTCCCATTCTACCTCGTAAATAAAGGTTTTCTATTAGAAAATACACCAATGACGCTAATGTCGTCGCTATAGCTTTAGTTGTTTTCTATAAATTGTTTTTTGATAAATTAGTCTTTTTTTTAACCCTTTTGAAGCAATTAAATGAAAGATTAACTCTTCAGCGTTCAGGATCAAAAACTTTTGTGTCTACTGAGGTATTCACTAGTCTTGGGACAAGTACATTTAGATTAATTGTCTCAGAATTTTCCTACAGGAAAATTTTATGATTTTTTCCAGTAAATTGTTAACAAATATTATCTGAGAACATTTTTGGTTTCATATTTTTATAAAAACTTTGCATACAACACACGTTTCTGTAAATTTTGTTCGAATACAATATCGTGTGCCTTATTTTTGAAATAAAAATCTTTAATTTACAAAAAAAAAAAAAAAAAAAAAATGTTGGTTTAACCTTTTAAACGGTATTCTGTTGAAATTTCAAAATTAAAGTTGATTTTTTTGTGATTTGTTTTTCTCTTAAAGAAACAAAATTTTTTGTTTTTCTCTTTTTTATTCGTTTTTTTGAGGGTGTAGACGGTGGGCGATGCGTCTGCGGATAAAGAACATTTCAACTTTTAGTTTCAGTTTAAAATGCAATTGTATGTGTTTTTCTGTTTTCAACTACTCGTACAAGCATAGCGCCGTTTTGTCAGTTCATTTACGAGTAAATAGTTGTTGTCTTCAAACCTGAATTTGTTAAAACAACTCCCTCTCTCAGTGTAGACGAAATGAAGCAAACAAAGTTCCTGGATGAACAACGATATGTTAAGGATGAAAAAGATGATGACGATGATGGAACAGCGCGCAAGTTGTTTAAACAAAAAATAATTTTTTCAAAATATTACGATCAAAATGTGCCGATTAATAAGAAGAAACCCCTAAACACGCAGTTAAATATTTTTAAATGTGAAAATCTAAAAGTTAAAAAATGAACGTGGTTAAATATTGAAAAATTTCACACGCTGCCCATACATTGGTTGTAGTCTTGACTGTTAAAGTGGCGTGTGTTGGTGTAGTGTGATCTTCATTTAAGTTTTTGGTTAAATGTTGGCAACGTTAGTATATGATTTGTCTGCTTAAATCATTGTAATTATTCAATTAGGATCAGGTATGTGTTAGCTTTGTTGTTTTCTTCTTTTTTTGTTTATTACTTGTCTCATTGTGCGAATTTCCAGTAGTAAATAATTGTTTTCTTAATATATGGTTTAAGTCAATGCTGTTAATGGCACACGGTGCTACGTGTAGGTAATAATTCACTTTAATGCCAAAGGGAGGGATTACAATGATGGTGATGATAGTTTATTCTAAACAGTATGTACTTAGTATGCATCTCCGATTTTTCTTCTAAGAAAGTTTATTCTAAAAAACAGAGACCATGAGTTTGAATCTGGAAAAAATTTCGTTCGGCTTCTTTGGATGTAATTCTCCAATTCCAATTCTCTAGTTTGATTGTTGCCTTTTCTCGGATGTGAAGTGTTTGATCCATGTCTAACTTATGATTAGGAATCGACACATGCAGCTTTATTGCGTTGAACGACATTAAAATATCTTCACGATGCAAACGCGGCACTAATCTTACGAAAAACTTTCTCAACATCATCCAGTAACATGTTTTGACACTTTTTGAAATAATTGTCATTTTAGCTAGTACAGTCAGCTTCAGTCAGCGATTATCCAATACCATTTTGTGAACTTTCTTAATTGCATTCGCCTTAGCTGCTCTCATGGTTTTAGTTCTGCTATTTAATATTATGTAGTCGTAAATCACTAAGTCATCAAACCATCCCCGCCATTTATAGATCGGCTGGATTCCGATCAGTTCTCATAGTTTCACAACTCGTTTTTTGCATTCGTTTTTATTTTCTGAATCTGGTTATATTTTTTTCAGCAGCTGATTAGTCTACTGTAGTCTGCTGGGTAATGGAGTTTTTACTGTCGTTAATAAAAAAATATTTGGCTTATATATAGAAGTACCTCCCTGTACTCTCCCTACACGACTAATTGAGTTGGACCTAATAGGCCCAAGAAGCTTTGCTTTCCAATAATTCACATTTTTAATTTTTGATAGATCGCATTATTTATGCACCACTAAAATGAACGCATTTGCTTCTGACTTAAGGATGTAAATTTGTTCCAAATTGGTTAGATGCTATTTTGGTAGACTATTTGAATGAGGATAGAATCTTTTAATTTTTTAACTTAAAAGACAACTCTGATGTAGTCAGATACAAAATAATTATAGATATCCAAAAGGCATTCACCTCAATAAAAAAAAACAACATCTCTGAGAAATTCAGGAGTCCCTAAATAGACTCTTAGACATAAAAATTCAACGGTGTTATCGCAGACACCAAACTTTATCAATTTTATAAGTGGGGTGAAGTAATGTTGTCATCGATCAGCTTACGTCTATACGGTAATACAAGTAATCGTCAATTTATTATTCTTTTTAAAAATTATTATCAGTGTATAAACTGCAACTATACTTGTACAAAATTTTGGAAAATTGGATCTATATTTGACCCTAAACGGAAAAAATCTGTGAAGCAAATAACCAGCAGGGTTGGCAATAGGCAGCGTCTAGTATTTTGGAATAACACAACCAAAAACGATTCACTGGTCCATATTTAGAACACGAAGTGGCGGAGGTATCCCCAACTGCAATAATTGTCGAATCTTCTTCAGTAGGCTTTTTAACCAACACTGCAGTTACTAAAAACTTGTCAATTTTGTGCAGTTTTTGGTCACTATCTTCTCTTTCTTGGCGTTGTTTGCTTTTGAAAGCACAACTGAGTTTCTTCTTTTTATCCATAGTTTTAGTTTTCTAATTTATTTAAGCAATACAATATTAGATTGGAAAGGAGAGAGAAACCCAATGGTATGCTACAAATGTCGTTGAGGAATCCCCGGGAAAAAAATTACCATCGTTAGTCTTACCACATTTAACGGTTGAGACGATGAACGATCTCCTGCCCGCGGGCCTGAATTAATGTACCTACTGCAGGTGACTTGCATATTTTCACGGCATTTAGCGCTATACAATGAGCTGTAGCCTAAATCTATAGATTTGACGCAATTTACTGACTTAACGGACATCAATATGAGTGGGTAAATCAAATTAAATTGAACCACTATATTGACCAGTACAAAAAACTTTATTGACATTAGCTTACTTACTACTGATACAGCATTAATTTTTTAGCCGTTCACGAAAAAAGATCTTAACTCGAATTCACAATAACACGCACATCGATGAATAATAAAACGCACATATTACTATCCATCAAATTGACAACACTGCCAACCTATAGAAAGAATTTAGGGGAATTTCCTAGGCATAACTTTTGAATTTCTCTCAGTTGAGTTGGCATGATTGCAACTTGCAACTTGTCAGATTTATTTTGAAAATGGGAGAAATTTCCAAAATTTCAGTTCGATCGAGATTTCTGGTAAGGATTTGAGGGACACCTGAGCCTGAGGGCCTCGGGGCACTGCCCCGCCTCCCCCCTAGATTGCTACGCCACTGCATATGATCTGGTAGTGAAGAAAAGGAGAATTATGGCAAACTTAAGACCCCAATAGGCGTATAATACAAGCTATTAATTCGTTTTTAACATTTTATCACAATACCGCCTAAAGCACAGAAAAATATAATTTAAAATTGGTTTGGTTACTGTAAGAGCTCGTTGAAGTATAATTTAACTGTTTTTTTTTGTTTTCTAAATAATCATGCACTTTACTATTCCAAACAGTACATTGTGATGTAGAGTACCGCATGAAAGGCCTTGACCAAATACTTTTAATTTTATTTTTAAAGTAAATTTTTAAGAATTTTATTATTTCTTATAGGGCTTTGATTTACACAAGCCATGTGTGTGTCATGTGATTCATTGAAAAGATTCCTTATTGTCTGCCACAAAATGTATTAAAAAACAAACTACAGAAAAATTAAGTCTGCCTGTTTTAGATTTTATGTTTTTGATAGTTTTCGTTATTTTTGTTAAAAAAAAACCAAAAAAACTCAAATATTTTCCTTTTAAAAAATATCGCCCACCTTTAGCAAACTTGAGGGGGACTTAGCGCATAAAAAAAAAGCCAAAAGAAAACAAATTTCATCGATTAAAAATCCATCATTGTCTGTGGTTTTTGCCTACAAAAGACTTTTTTTCTCTTACGCATGAACACTCTACACTATCACCGTTGCCACCAATAGCGTCTTAATATCAGCGTTTTTTTATGGCTTATTTTTACTTTTTATTTTTCGGGTAAAGCCTACTTTTTTAAGATTTGTAAGTTTCATACAAGATTTTGTATAAAAAGAATGCCCTCCAGTTAAGCTGCAAACAAAAACGTTTCTTACCTTTTGCCTTTTTTTTTTCTTTTTAATTTTAAAGTCGTGGCATGTTGCTGTTTAAAGGATCGTATTTATCATATTTGTATAATGCAACTGAGTTGTGTGTCACGTTGCAAAATTTTTACACTTTAAACAATATTGTTGGTGTTGTTGCTTATATTTTTAAATAATAAAATTATAATTATTGTTATTATCGCGTAACGCAAATCGCGTAAATTTTCATTTTTAATTTTTCCTTTTTTGTGTTGTGTGTTTTGGGAGATGGCTTTTGTTTTTATGGCAAACTGGGCACACTTAGTCATGAACAATACACTAAAAGGAATGCTTTAGTAACAGTATTATTCCAAACTTAACCATTAAACAGAGTTGTGCGTAATCAATTATTTTGTGTAATTAATTACATGTAAATTACACAATTACATGTAATTGTAATTCTTTTTTTTTCAATTACATTTACTTTTCAAGTAATTGTAATTGTAATTACGCAAGTCAATTACATTTGTAAGTAATTGTAATTCAAAAAACTCAATTACAAATTACAAGTAATGGTAATTGAAAAAACTCAATTAACAATTACATGTAATTGTAATTGGAAAAATTCCAATTATAATTACAAGTAATTGAAAAAATTTAATTGGCTTCATGAAGTAATGGTGGAAAATAAAGTAATCATTAGTTTTTGAAGTAATCATTAAAAAAAATTTATTTAATTACAATTACTTTTAATTATATTTACATTTTTATAACAATAAGTCAATATACATTTTAGTTACATAATTTGTTTTACTTATATTTGAATTGCTCATCCACCTCAATAACATCAGTCTTATTTATGATAATAAATATAATGCGTAATATGAGTTTTTTATAAATGGCAAAACAATTCAAACAATCTCTTTAATACCATTTTCTAAAATTTATCATTCATTTGAGATACAAAATTACATTGATCTTATTTTTTAAAGTAAAATGAAGCGTAATATGTTGAAAAATTTTATTAAAAAAATAATATTTATAAAAAGAATCACAAACATTTACATTTTTCATTCAGTATTTTTATCAAAAAAAATATTTTTTTTCCCATTACAAGTAATTATTTTGTGTAAATTACAATTATAATTACTTAGTAATGGTAATTGAATTTTTTCAATTACAATTACTTGTAATTTGTAATTGAAAATTTTCAATTATAATTACATGTAATTGTAATTCAAAAAATGTAATTGCATCAATTACAATCAAATGTAATTATAATTGAAAATTTTTCAATTACAATTACTCGTAATTGTAATTGAACAAATCTCAATTACAAATTACATGTAATTGTAATTGTAATTGTAATTTAATTGGCCGGAACAACTCTGCCATTAAACAAATTCTACCAAAAACCATTTTTATTTAAAAACCATTTAAGAATACATTTTTGGTAACATATTTACATGTATTGGTACATACAAATAACCAAAAATAAAACATATACCGAAAAGAATTCAATTTTTCAAAAATAATCTAAATGCATATGTATGTAGGTATAAAAATTAAAAATGTTATTTTAAAATTTTTATTTTGTACTACCCTGGAGTGCGCTGGACCGGTCCCAAATTGGTACTTTCACCTATCACTAAGGGACACTGTTAGTCTTTTTACCGACAAAACGACCGGAGATTTTAACATGTGGTAGTCATAGAAACAGTCAATTGACCCCCCTATAGATAACTATGAGAAAGTCTGTTTACCGGTGCCACAGTATCAATCCCGTGGTTGATGCCGTCGTACCAGTAAATTAACTGGTTAATTCGGTCTGGTGAAATAAATGGTGCCACTGCAGGGTATTTTTACAAAATGTTTTTTTATTTACATACATAAGTTTGTATAATTTATTGTACATGCATTTATTCATGTTAATTCAAACTTTTGTAAAATAATAAAAACAAATAAATACAGGGGATAATTTTCCGCCAGGTATGTTGTAGAAGGTGAGTTCGGTCTAAATTTAAATCGAAAATATCTTTAAAGTCTTATAAATCTTGCAACTCCTTATTTATTAAGATTTTTACTAATCAAGGCAGTAATGGTAATTAATACGCATAAGTAAAAAATAATTGTCAAATTTGCAAATTTATCTGTTTGAAATTTCAGTTTGTTGAAATTTGCGTTAAGCAGCTGCAGAACTATGCAGAAGAGAAAGTGAATTAAAAACAAATTTGGTTAATTCACCAAAACTTTTCTCATTTAAACCGTTTCTAATTGAACTAACGTTAGCCCAAAATAATTCAATGTTTAATTCCGTTGAAAGATTTGTTTCTGTTAATCGCAACAGATTCCACTGTGTCATAATAACATCAGGATCACAGTCTGTAAGATTATAAAATTTTAAACCAATAGACAATATAGGTAAGTCTTCTTTTGACAACACGTTCTCTGGAGTAATTATTTATAAAAATTTAATCTCTTCTCGATTAAAAGTAAATCTAGCATTGATTTGGTTCAGTAATGTAATATCAAATTAATATTGCAAAATCTGATGTTTAACATAAAAAATTTCTTCTGGGTTAAGATTTTTAATAGTATACATTTCGCTTTTGTACCGATACAAATTTTTGATATTTTCAATATGATTATTAATATTTTCAAAATCAGTTTCATTGTTGAGTATTTAATCTTTTTTGATAAACTTGCTTAATATGAGCAAAGAGTTATATTTTATGCTTGAATATAAATTCGGCAATCTTGAACTTTCCGGCTCCTGCTAAAATCTGCCAAAATCATATTTAGCCTACCATCCTACCAAATGAAACATTTTCTACAAATTTTGGTAGAATTCTACCAATAGTGGCAACGCTTCTAGTTATTATAATTCGTTCTCACTCTGGTATCTTTTGAGCGCTCTTATAAGCAAAGAATGATATTACTTAAGATTACGCCATCACGCATACAAAATTTGAATTTTCTGCATCTAGCTGATATGATTTATTTCTCTCTTTATTTTCTCTCAAATATAAAGGAGTCTACGTCATCTAACGTTATCTCCACTTCTATAATTCTTGACTTCTGACTTTACTACGTTCCTCAGATTCTGATAACAGCTTTACACTGAAAAAAAAATTAATAATATGCTACCACTTTGAAAAACGTAATATGTACGTCTATTAACTATAATATAGTAATTTAAAGTTATGTTTGTTCTGTTTCTTTAAGCTTCTGCTTAGAAAACCGTTAAACAAAATTTAAATAAAAAGAACAACAAACACACTGACAAAAATTTCTAGTTTATAAATTGAAAGATTTTATTTTTAATTATTCTTTTCTTTTTTGCATTTTGTTTTGCAAAATTTTGCAATTTCCTTTTTACATACATACTTACATGTGTATATATGCATATATTTATTTTTTTAGTATAATAAAAAAAAAAAGATTTTTATCATAAAATCAACTCCATTAATATTTAAACATTATTTTGTACCGTCTGTATGTGTCAGTTTCCAGTTTTTGTACTGACAGCCATTTGAAAAAACGACTCTTTAACACAGTTTTTTCATAAACGATTTAAGATAAAAAAATCATTAAATTTTTTTATTTTGATTTTCTTCTTTTTATAAAATCAAATCAAATTTAGTATGTCAACAATAACAGCCCACAAAATTATATTGCAAGTAAATATAAGACGAACATGCGGGCAGACGCATATACTCGTCGTATACTCACAGTGTTTTAAGCCAATCTTACAATACGTTTAAATAATTTGGCTTATTTGCTGGATTTTTCATAAGCAAATATGATCAATGATAAAAGCATTTATTATAAAAAAAAATTTTAAATGAAATGACAATTTTATTAGTACAAATACAAAAAAAAAAAAAAAAGTTGTGGCAAAATGTTTGAAGAAAAAATGTAAAAAAAAACAAATAATTTGTCTTCATTTTATTGAAGTTTTCTGCATTTACTAATTGGCTTTAAAAAGTATCAAATTAAACAAACAAAAAATCATCCTCTTTTTTTTAGAAATATTAAAGAGAAAAATCAAAACATCCTTTTATTTTTACAACTTCCTTACTGGCATAATGCAATTTGAAGCCTTTTAAAATTATAAAAGCAGCACAGTACTCTTATCTCACATGCCAGTGCAAGCAGGATTCATTAAAATGATAGACAATAGCCAGTGCTTGTAAGCCATTTAGTAATTTGAGTAATTCAAGTCAAGTCAAGCCAAGCCAAGTTGTATGGCACAATATAAAAGGCAAATGATTTGAATCATCTGATGCCAATTAGAGCTGTTTTATTACACACATTTTAAGAGAAACAAAATTTTTTTTGTTGCCTGTTGTCCATTACATAGTTAGTGGCATAGGGGGTTTTTCAAAATTTCTTATTTAATTTTTTTAATGTTAAGCATTCAGCTGACAATTATTTTTTTTTTCGTTTAAATCTTTTTTTAATAAAAATTTATTATTTAAAGGGTTTTTGTTTTTTTTTTTTTTTTTGTTTTGTTTTTGTTTCTGTTGAAGATTTCATGTGACAGTTACACTTTAATGATTCACAACAATTTGGTTTTAAATCTTTTTTTATATATTTTTTTTCCTTAAACAAAAGTAAAAACAATAATAAAAAGATAAAGTTTTTTTATTTGTTGAAAAAATCACTAAAGCGTTAAATTTTTATAAAAAAACCAACAACAACCAAAACAATTAAACTGACATTTTGTCATCGCAGTTATTGTTTAAGAAAGAAATTCCCATTGAAAGGGAACTATTTTAGTGAACTAAAGAGGGCTTCTCATACCAAAATTACTCTAAAAGTGGGAAATGTTCTTACACTTGAAGAAATCAAGCATTAGTCCATGTTTTTTTTTTTATGTAATTAAAACACTAAAAGAAACTTTACAAATTTGACGTTTCAATAAAATAACTGAAATCTACAAATCAATCAGAATTAATTCCTTGATCCTTTGCTGAACATGCTTTTTCATTAAAATAATGTTCTTCAAATATTTTTTAAGGAATCATTCGTGATTTCCTAGCAAATTTTTGTAAAAATATTTTTATTTTAATGATTTTAATAAACTTTTTTGTTTTACAAAAGTTTTTACAATTTTATTACAAAATATTTTTTTTTAAATTATTTGTGATTGGTTGTATTTACTGAATTAAAGTTGAATTTTTAATAGCTATATGCGTTGTTTTATAGTAGAGGGCCCTATAATTAATAAAAACAAAGTTTAAAATAGTAAGCCGATTAAACATTACTTGTGCATAAAACATACATACATACATAATTGGCCTTTACAACCTTGTGTCAGGATTACGGCTTAGCTTCTCACAGAAGCCATGTTTTGTGTGTCAATTTTTATCCATGAGTACCGGAACGTACAGTTTAATGTAGACTCCGAACGACAGACTTGAGAAGCTTTTTCAGGGCAATTAGTTACTCTCAGAGCTTTTGCCAGAAGACTGCTGAGAGGTAGTCGCCGAAAGAAATATTTTTTTTTTAATATTTCTTTGCTTCAAAATGTCAGAGCCGGGCTTGAACCGGAGCTATCGTCTTAGTAAGCCAACACACTAACCACTAGACCACGGCAACCACAACACATGCATAAAACACATTCACCAAAATAGAATAGGGCTACACTGCCCTTATTAAAATGATTTACAAGTAATCATTTAATGAAACTGAAACATAATATATTCCAGGCTACGCGAATATATCTGTGGCAATATGGAAGAGTAGCTTAAGTCGAAAATTGAAGTTTTGGGATAACATCAATTTTGTGTAATTTTTATTCTGTATGTTTTTTGCGAATAATTTATGAATTAATATATTGGTAACATGTTCATTAGAGAAGAAGGATGAATATTTAAAAAGAAAAATATGGTTGATTTTAGAAGATTTTACGCGTTTTCTACTTAAGCGCTTTTTCGAAACTGAAATCTGCGTTTGACAGGTCCTTAAGTAACTTAAGCGCTTCTGTTGAAATAAAAAGTACGTATTGTGTAGTTTTAAGTAAACATAAGAGAATTTATTCAAGAACTTACATTCACTTAAGATAACTGTATACAAGAATCACATTTTATTAAAAAAACTAATGTAAATATAAGTTATATGATAAATCGAAAATCTGAATATGTAAACAAATCTATGTGTACATAAGTTGATTTGTTCAATGCATTATTGATTTAAAAAACTTAGGCTAAAAAGTAAACGTACATAACTTTGATAAAAAATAGAATTTTTCAAAACACATTTAAGCGCCTTTGCTTCTGTAATGCCCCAAACGCCTTAACTCAATTCTCTCTTATGTCGACTTAAGCTACTCTTCCATATTGCCACAGATATATACAGGTAAATCTTCAACTCTTGAGCACTTACAAACCAACATTCGTCAAGTTATGACTGAGATACCGCCAAATATGTGTCAAAAAGTGTTCAAAAATTACCTCAAAAGAATCAATGCTTGCAACACTTCACGTGGAGGTTATTTAAATGATATAGTGTTTCACACATAATCTCAACGTTCAAACTTTATAATAAAAAAGAAATATCATGAAAATAATATTTTATATGTGTTTTATTTACGTTTACTTTTGAAATCGCAAAATGGATAACCCTATACTTCCTTTCCCGAATATAGTCACGACTCTTAAAATTAAATTAAGTTAAAATTTTTTCATTCTTCGGCTTAAGATAATCTAATACAGACACTACTTCATTCATTGTAATCCTAATTTGTAATTGTTTAATGATTTACGGAGTTGTCGGAATCGATTCAATGCAACATCAGAGAATTGACCCTAGTGAAGTCGATACCAATTGGCAACTATTAACAGGCTATTACTATACTCTAAGCTCGGATATAATTTTTTTAGTAATCAACTACTGTCTTAAATGATTTTATAAGAGTAAATTGTGTGAAGCGGTGTTCAATTGCCTTGCAGTGTAGAGGAGAATAATTTTATATGTTCTAAGTTTATCAGTGAGCCAAAAAGGCATTTCAACTGAAACATTCCTGTGATTTTTTATTTTGTTTAAAATTTTTAAATTTTCATACAACACAGACTGAAATTGTAAGTTTTCTAAGTTTTCGTTTATTCGCATTCTAAACAGTAAATGTTTTCAATACGAAAAGTCTAACGGAAATAAATTCGAACGATAACGTAAATATTTCAGGGTCATAGTTTACCCATTTCTTAAAGTTTTTGTTTATTTTTTTTTTTTATTTTCAGTTAACTTGTTAAACTTTTGATTTACTAACATTAAAATTTGAACATTTTTAAATACCTTATATCTGAAACATAAAGCAAAAAATACGATACATTTAAACATAGTGGAACGCTGTTTAGAACAACAATGGCTTGCTTTCGTTCGCATAGTTTTACATTCGACATCGTGTGTCAGGCTGTTTCATTCTGTTTGAACTGAAAGTTTATGTATTTATACTTTCCACGGTAATATTACAATATGAAGAGCTTAAGGATTTTTATATTTTTTTATTTGTAAACATTTTCATTTTTCCTTTATAAAAAAAAATTGAGAAAAAAAAATAAATTTATTTCGTCTTGTCTTTTGATTGCCATGGTTGACGGATTGCGTAATTTTTGTTTTTGTTAAAGAAATTAAAAAAAGAAAAAGAAAAAAATTAATTTAATTCCAAAACAAAAACAAAAAAATTAAAAGAAATCTATTGTATGTCTTTTTGTTGGATTTTTCAACTAAAACACGCAATACAATTATTTTAAAACAATAATGTAACAACAGCAACAACCAACAACAATTTCATTTTTTCAAGTTGCAATTGAAAGAAAAATAAAACAAAAATGAATATAAAATCGTATTAGAAATACAACCAACACATGTTTTTCAAAAAAAAAAAAAAAACCTTTTGACAATGTCTGTATATATTAAGAATCTGGAAAAAAAAGTAGTAGTTGAATAAAAACGTAACAAAAACAATGCAATTTTAAAATAATAAAAAACAAAAACAAAATAATTTAACATTTTGGAAAATATTTTATTTGTTGTAAAATGTAAATATTGTTGTTTTTTTTCACTAAACAATGGCATGTCGTGGTAAAATGTAATTGTTTTATTATACAAAAAAAAAAAAAACAACAGACACAACAACAGAAAAAATATAAAACAAAATTGTTTCAGTACTACAACAATGAATGAAACAAAAATTACAATTACACTGAACAACTAAAATAAAAAATAAAAATAATTTTTTATACGTAACGTGATTACTTTTGTAACGGATAAGGAGATGGATAATAGAAATAAATATAAAATATGTTTTAAATACGAATGATTTTCTTGTAACTTAACTTTTTTTACGTTTGAAAAACTCAGTTTTAAAATGTTTTAATTTCTTTTTTTAAATTTTGCTTGTAAAGCAAAAGTGTCAGAATTAGCCTTTCTAACAAAGAAAATACAACAAATTTAAAAAAAAAAATTGGTGATGATCTCCTTTTAGTTTAGTACAGTTTTTCCAGCTATATTCAAAAGGTTCGACAACCTGTTTATAGTAAGCACTGTTAAAGTCCTTAGAGGTTGAGTCATAAAGTTGAGATTCCTCCTCTTTTATTGATATAAATACCGAGCCAATTTTTAAATTAAGCCACACACTTTATTGGTGAATTCAAGTCTCATTTATACTTATGCGAAAGTTTTTAAATCATTTTCATGATGCTGACTTTGTTTTATTGTCTCTCATCTTGCGCACAGCTTTCTCTTGATCAAATTTTCGGATAGTGTGCCCTGTAAAGCATTGACAATCTTGTCAATTGAGCATTTTCTGAACTTTATAAGCACTAAGATGTTCGTTTTTTTGTTTGTATGGCCTCATTTAAATTCTGCTACCAAATAGTTAGCCTATAGTCGTAAACGAAGAATTATATTCTGCTCCTTTTACTGTGATGGCCAACTTTTTCAGTGTGATCGATTATATTGGAATTTAAAAAAAATATGTTTTATAAAGTTGCCACTATTAATTTTTATTATTTATTAATTTTTTTTATACTGCTAATACCATCTATACATTAGGTGGGTTGGTTTTAAAGCCATCCTTGTATGTAAACTCTACTTGCTCTCACATCGTTTTTCTTTATTGATAGAGTGTTTCAATACCTTGAGTAGTGCCTAAATCATAAAAAAAAGGAACTGGAAATATGTATATCTATAGAAATTTTTTACAACGACATATTGCAGATAACAGTTATGCAAAACTGATGACTAGCTTGTTAGTTTCTCAGAAAATTCAAAATTACTTTCATTAAAGATTCTCAAACTCCTTTAAGTGTTACATTTTTCTTCAAGTATCGGATTTGGAAACTAATAATAATGCCTAATTTGGATTTTGCGTTACTTAATTTATGAATTTTTTTGTTTCCGTACATATAGAAGGCCATGACCATCGTATGTATAATTCTATGATTAATAATTTCAAAATGCATATTCGAACTCTGTACGTTTATACATTCACCACAACTGACGAAAACGAAAATATATCGTAATGGTAACGGAGCTCACTTCTATTCGAAAACGGTACTGAGTGTGTATTTTGAGTATTCAGAAATCACATTTAATTTCATGAACGATATTTATTAATTTCTGTATCTTAAAGTGTAAAAACTATTTAGAACTAATTTTCGTTGATAGAATTCATGCTTTCTAGTAAAGTAACTAAATTAATTCTTTTCAGTTTTATAAATATAGGAGAACTTTTCCAATCTTTTTGCTTTATAATATTGAAAGCGCGTGGTCGTTTGCTGCCTTATTGTGTTTTCTTATGCGAACGGAAACATTCTTCCGATATCGTGAAACAGACAGTTAATCTTCACATCAGACAACACTGGCTTTAACACTGAAATTGGAATTGATAAAATAAATATGTTGTTCTCAATCAGAGTAAAAAGAAAAATTTTGTTGAACGGTGTTATTTAATATTGTTTTATAACATTTCTAAGAAAATCTATTGAAATGAAAATTTATTACCATAAAAAGAAAAAAATAGAAAAAAAATATCGTAGATAAAAACATGAGGAAAATTTTAAAAGTTTTATTAAAAAAAAAATTCAGCGAAATAATTTATGGGAATATTTAAATTTTTCTGAATAAAATAAAAATAAAAAATATTCAGGGAATTATAATAAAATGCGAATGAACTTTTTAAATGCAAACAAATTTAAAGAGAATTTTTCAAATATAACTTTAACATTTTTGTACTATATCGGGTGAGCCATCTGTCGTTGTAAATTTAAACAACCGGGTTTTTCGAAGCTGGTAATACTTATGTATTCCAAAATTCAGTATATTATCTCCGTTGAAGGAAATGGATCGATTTACGCTTAAGCAACTTTGGAATTTATTGAAAATTTATTTCCAACACAAAGACAATTTGTCGAAAATTGCACGAAAATATCATGCAAAATTTGGTCGACCAAACAGTGCTCGGTATACCGAAGTTTATTGCTGAAGTTCTTGAAACCGGTTTTACCGTTGATGCAAAAATAACGAAGTTGTGGTGTGAGAATCTATCAACATCAACAACTCATCATCGTTTTCAAGGACTGAACATTTCAGTTTCACATGATTTTAGAACATGGAAAGATAATTGATTTGCTTTATAGTGAAGCAGTTTACAAAATATATAAAAAATGGTATAAAAATAAGCTGGAGGACTGTAGTGCTAGTTTTGATTAAAAATAACAAATTAATTTTAAATATGTGTATGGAGTTATCTTATGGAGGGTTGTAAATTTGACGTGCTATAACTGCAGTATATTTGTTGAGTACTTGGGATTTCGGAAAAATTTCAAAACAAATTGTTTTTGAAGATTAAAATTGTAAATTTTTCCAAGCACGGCAACACTTTAAAGAGTGGCAAAATATTGTGGGCTTGAAAAAGTCACACAAAAATTTGCGTGTTAAGTCGACCTTAACCTGTCTGAGGCTCACCATAAATGGCTCTTATATGGCCCTTTTCTTTCTTTCTTTTTTTTTTGGCAACCAATTTTTTTGAGTGTACTCTTATTTAGCAAAATTAGACGTTGTTTAATATAATTTTGCTTTTATATGCTAATTATTATCAATGATAATGAGTAATTTCTACAGTTGAAGGTGGCAATTTGTTTTTCTTGGTTTGGTGTAGAACATTTTCTTTGGGATTCAATCATACTTAACCAACAAAATGTTATGCGACTTAACACGTGTCCTAGTAATTTCTATTGTTGTTAAGAGCATACAAAATATTATTTTTAAGCTCTTTCTTTAGTTATGTAAACTATGTAAGTATGTATATATGTATGTGCTAGCAACTAAAGTCTTGTAAAAAAAAAAAAATATCTTAAACGATATTCTAGTTAGTTTACTGCCTTGTAGACTGACGACGACAATATGCCATCAACCACTTTCTTGTTTAGAAGGCAATAAAAAATAGACAAAAACTAATAAACCATAAAATGAACGGAAGGACAGACACTTAAAGCTATCCTGTTTATCTTGGCTGTAATAAGTAAGGGTTTCCTGAAAATTTTTTTCAATTTTTAATTTCCCTAGAAATCATCAACATATTGATTTTTTGCCATGATTATTATTTTGTTACCATATTTTAAAGCCGTAACATCCTTAACTCATGCAGACATAAAAGATCATCAGAGATATTGATGGTCTGACTGATGATGATGGTTTTGTATTGTCTTCATTACCAAACTGGGAGGATGTTTGTATAATGTTTTAGACTTTTTCTAATTTTAAGTCTACATATGAGTATTTGACTTTTTTTTTTTGATATTCCAATAAATATAGTACATATAGAGATATTTGTTGTTGTTGTGTTTTTATTTATATTTCTTTTGATCATCTTTAAATATTATGGTTATTACGAGTATATGGCCATTCTTTTTTTTTTTTTTTGTGATTCCTTTTGCTAAAACACAGCTATAAATGGTAAGAACTATGTGGCTTTAAGCACTTAAACAGTCTTGCAAAAAAAGAACAGTGTATTCTTATTGCAGACTGGATATGACAGTAAAGGCCTTTGCAGCATTGCACCAGAGGTTAATATGTGTTACTTCATGTGGTAAATATTTGCAGTAGCCAGTGTGTGCTTAAAGCGCGTGTTCTCTATTTTTATTATTGGTTTTTGACTGTTTTTTGTTTTTTTGTTTTTAAAAGATGTTTTCTCCATATGGGTTGTGTTTTCCTAACAAAACGATGATTGCCTTAAAATACACCAAGTGACTGGTAAAAAGGTCTGTTACAAAGTAAATATTTTGTTCTCTATGTAAAATGTAAAAAATATAAAGAAATGAATGTGCTCAAGGTAGTTGAGGTTGTAGGCCAACAATGTGTTTCAACCCTAATATTTTGTTGTTAATATTTTCATATAAAAAATTGTCTCTAAAGTTAATAGAATAAAAGGACTTATTCATATAAGAAATTACAAAACTGTTTTTGCCTCAATTTATTTGAATAAAAATGTAATTAATTTTTATTTCTAAGGGTGAGACTTTACCAAAGTGAGAGCAACACCTGTTGTGTTGACAAAAGTATGAGCTTTTCACAAGTGTTAAGAGCTGCCATACACTCAAGTACACTGTTCAGGGTCTCAGTCTCTAATAATTACTGTTTTTTTTCGTGATGAAACTGATTAATCAAAGATAATTGATTTGGTCTGATCTAGCAAAGAAAAAAAAAAGGGAATATCTTTGCTGCAATATTATCAACCTGTATCGGAAGAATGCATTCGTTCCCTTCTTTACAGTGTTTTCTAATATATAGGCAACGAACGAAAACATTCTTTCGACAATATTAGATGAATTTCCTAAGTTATTCAGAATAATAATTTAAATATATATAATTATTATATATTTTTTCGAGTTCTAAATTAGAATATTTATTGGATCTATATACTATATGTATTTATTGTATGATTTTTAATAGTCTAAAGATTCTTATACTAGTATTCTTATGAGATGTAACATCCATACATACCTACATAATTGGCCATTACAACCCTGTGTCAGAGTTACGGACTAGCTTCTCGTAGCACTCATGTTGTGTGTGTTAATTTTTATCCATGACTACCGGGACCTACAGTTTAAAGTCGACTCCGAATGACAGATATATGAAGAGATGGCAATCAATTACTTCCAGAACTTTTGCCTGAAGATTGCTGAGAGAGAGGTAGTCGCCGAAAGAAATATTTTTTCATATTTCTTTATTTCAAAATGACAGAACTGAGATTTGAACCCGGAGCTATCGTCTTAGTAAGTCAACTCACTAACCATTAGACCACGGCGACTACAGTAGTAGAAGTAACATCCATTAAGGAATGTGTACAACACTAGCAGAATTGAACTAGTTTTCGACACGGCAACGAAAAGTCTCATCAAAGTTCTTTGTGTTATACGTATTCATATTTTACGTGGTTTTACCATATAAATTATTTATAGGAAATATTTTTTTAGTTCTTCACCGAATTGCAATACTCAACACTGGTATGAGCATTGAATGTTTTGCACAGCAGAGGCAAATATTGTATCACTCAACAGTTATCAACATCAATGTCTACCCTACTGATATTTTAATGAATGAATCTCTGCCGTTTTCGGTAGTTGTTGTTTGATAGTTGGGGATTAGAGAAAAAAGCTTCTGTGCCGCCCCCTCTGAGTACTTCTTCAACAAACGTATACCATATGTGTTTTTCGGTATGTATATCAATCTACTTTAAAGTTTCTTCGAAGACGGTATGTTATTTTTATATAAATTGTCCGTTGGGTCACCCTTAACATTTATTTAAGGGTGTGAAAAATAGATTTTACGAAATTTCATGAAAATCAGTAGAAGCATTCCCGAAGATTTTGGCAACAAATATCGCGGCACAAGAATTTTATATATTAAAAAAATATACATATAAGTATAGGTACATATTGTCGCAAGAATTAAAGAATGTTGTAACTGAAAAAAAATCAAAAAAACGTTTTTTTGCATCATTTTTATCAAAAAAAAAAAAAAAAAAAAAAAAAATACGCGTCGATTGGTCCCAGTCCCAGATTTCTATGATGAAAGAAATTCACTTACGCCGTCTGCATTTTGAAAAATACCAGTGCCTTTGTTCGACTTCTATACAGGTTTTTTGGCTATGGTGAACATTAAATGTATTGTCAGTTACAGCGTTCTATAATTCTTGCGACGATATGTTATTGTAGAGAGACTGTTTTTTTTGTCGTTGATTGTATAATTTATTATCAGTATTAATAAGTGGCTGCTGCTGTTCATTTACGATTAAGCAATCACTTCTTTAACTACGAGTATAAATTTTACGTTTTCTACAATTTTATTTAATTTTTTTTTCCTTTGGTTTAGTTACGAAAGTAAAAAACCATAAACATGTTATGCGGTTGAGTTGAGTAGAGTATGTGTTTTTTGTTTCTGTTTTTTTTCTTCTGTTTTTTGAAAATGATAATAAAAATCAAGATCAATATCTTTATTTATAACTCTATAAATGTTCAAAATACATTTCATTTCATTACATTTTAAAAACAACTACTGTTTTGCGCATTTAATACTCTTTCTCTCTCTCTAGTGATTTTCAATTTTGTCTGCCAGAAAAATACCCCAACGGCTTTTTTAAAAATGAAGGGGCTTATGCACTGCAAACAGGGCTTATGCTAGAAAAAAAGTGAAATAGTGTTTCGAACTGTTAATTATTGTTATATGAGCACAAGTAATAGTGAATTTTTCTAATGGAAAATTATGAATGCTTGAAAGTATAAATTTCCCAAGAGGCGCACACATACATACTAAGTATATGAGTTTAGAAAAAGTTGTTCAAAATATTGGCTTGAACTAAAATACTCTAGATAAACTTAAATGAAAAATAGAAGAAGTTTTTATTTTTATATTTTATTGACAAATAAAATCTATAAATAGCCATGACACAGAGTTCAATTTCATTCGGAAGCCATATTGGGTGCATTTATTGGTGATTCAGAATGTGAGAAAAGAATTTTTGATATCATGAACTGAATCAATATTTTTTATGCCTTTAATTACAAATAACTATTCAAAGCTTCTCTTCATCAGTAGAAAGAACTAATTTTTATACTATTTTTCGTAAGAAAAATTATTTTAAATAATTTGTGGCGTAACATTTTGTAAATCTTTAACACAATTTAACAAAACTTCTGCGAGAAAACATAATTATTGAAATAGATTTATGCCGAAATTGCCAGATTTCTTGCACACAATTACAAAAAACGTTACAACATTACTATTTACAAATGTACGATAATTATTTATATAAAAAATTCTTATTTAACAATATTTTACGATTTGATAGATATGGTCAAGATCTGAAGGATCTGTTATATGGCTGATAGAAATCATTACAAACGATTTTCAGATATTGCCATATTGTTGCTTGTGGAAATATATTTGCAACAGACGGACAATATTTTTGTCTTCTACAATTCTGATTTGCTTTTTTTCTTCAATGTGTTCTCAGAGGTTGTAGAACATACTTTAAGTGGAGCAATAAAGACATTTTTCTAATTATTTGGTCTAATTTTCATTTGCTCGTGGGAAACGTCTGAATAATTTTAAAAATATTTGTACTCTCTTTATTTTTAAGATAAAAAGCTTTCAGGATAGTTTAACTCATTAAAGTTCTGCCGAAAAGACATTCAGAAAAACATACATAAAGAGATTTGTAAAGTTTTCTTTTAAGTTACATTCTATGATTGAGTAAAGAGTTTTTGGTTTCGATTTTGACATTTTCTTTGTGAATTCGTTGTACAATTTTCGTAATCATTTTAAATTCAAAATGCAATTAATCACGGAGAAATTAGGGGCTTCAAGAATATTTGAAGTTATGAAGTATTATTTCTCAAAGTTTAAATATTTTCACGATTACGTTGCGTGTGCTTATGCAAATTTGAAGACGATGAACATTTTTTCTTGCATTAGACCAATACTATAATATACTACTTACGTAGGAATATGCGTAAATTATGAACCAGTTTTTTATTTCATCAGAGGACCCCCTCTCCTATTGTAGTATTGTTGATACAGTAAAATATACGTCAGATTGCGTCAATGCTCCAATGAAGCTCTACCGTCTTTAACAAGCACTTTTCTCCTTTTCTGTACGCCATCCAGAAACCCTAAAATAGTCTTTAAAGTACTGGTTCATACATATATGAGAGTTCTATTTAATCTTAGGTTGATTACTCTGCGAACAAAATTCGACTTTATTTGTGCGACTCCACTCAGTGATTTTCCGCAGCTCATAAGTGTGTCATTCATATCCTGCCTTCTCACCCCAATCTGCTCTTGAATATGAGTGTCAAACGTTGCTATCATCTCTATAAAAGTAGATACGATTTGAAGTTAAAAAAGAAAAAAATATCCATTTGAAACATACAAAATAGGGTGTGAGTCACAACAGAACCTTGTTGTATTCTCAAACTAATTGGAGAACTTATCGTCTATATTCTACCTTTTAGAGCGGTTCCTGAAAAAACTTAATATGAAAGGACAGATATTTAGAGCAACAGCTTCGCTTTCATCAAATAGGTGAATAGAATAGTGTATCAGCTACACCAACAACCATTTGCTTAGCAAGTTCTTGTGCGTTAAGTACCTCACAGTCTGATGATTTTTCATACTATCCATAACTTTGAGCGGTAATTTTTGATAAGTTTACCTAACAATACAAACTATTAGGTTTCACAAAGTCCGTGCAAGCATGGAATTTATACATATATAATTGGTCATTACAACCCTATTTCAGGTTACTAGCTTCTCGCAGCACCCATGTTCTGTGTGTAAATTTTAATCAATAAGTATCGGGATTTACAGTGTAATGTAGACTCTGAACGACAGATTTAAGAAGCTTGTTCATGGCAATCAATTACTCTTAGAGCTTTTGCCAGAATACTACTAAAAGGTAGTCTGCAAGAGAAATATTTTTTTATATTTCTTTTTTAAGATGTCAGAGCTGGAATTTAAACCCGGAGCTCTTGTCTAATAAGTCAACACACAAACCAGTAGGCTACCGTGACTAGTCTAGTCAGGCATGGAATGTGGAAAAGAAAAATGTATCGTAGGTTATTAAAATTGCAAGCGATACCGTTATGAGACTAATGGCTTGTTTCACTATATCGAAAGAATATGTTCATTCGTTACAGGCTGTAAGTAATATGCTTATATACCTCCGGGGTCCATTAATTTGGGATCAATAGACTTTCTGATATAATCACATTGCTGTGGTTTAAGTACTTAAGCCAAGAGAGCATGTCAACATTTTTCATCGTGTTCATGTGTTCTATAAACAAAGCTTTCATTTAATTAAAAAAAAAATTGAGTTACTATTAATGTAAAACCCTTTATTAGCAGTTTGGTAGACCATTTTATGTCATTTACCACTTTTAATTTATTTTTTACTCTTTATTTGTTTACCAATTTCGAATTATCTATTCTTGGTAATAAAAGATTTTTATCATATGCGTTATTGGCATAAAAAAAATTTCCAATATTTCTTTGCTTATTACATGCTAATCATCTGGGGATGTAACAGCAACAGCAACAGCAGCTGAAACAGGTAAACAGACTTTTACCCTTTTATGGATATACCGCAGGTCAGTTCGTTATCGTTTTGATTGATTTCAATCTCTTATCAAATCAACTATAAATGGCAACCATAAACATAGTTTTACGCAAAATCTTAAAATGGGTAAAAATTCTTCGAAATATTGTTGGAAGTGTTGCATAAATGCTTATCAATCATAGAGACACAATGCGGCTCAAAAAATATTTATTATTAAAAATTAATCATTTTGCGCCTTTTTCAAATAATCTTGATCAAGAAATATTCATAATTGTGCTTACAACTGAGGACCATTTAAAAATACTGAACAATTTTATATGGAGTACGAGTATATTGGAAAAAAAACAAAACCAAACAAATTAAAAAGAATATTAAAAAAAAAATTACTAAACAAAAAAGAAAAAAAGATTGTAAGGAAATTTGATCAGACGAGTATGATAAATTCTTAAAATGTAATTAAAGTCTAAGCAAGATAAATTTATCTTTTTCTAGAGAAAATTTTAGCATGTAAGAAAAATTTAAAATATGAACATTTCCATTCAGATGTCGAGCGTGTTACGATTAATATATTGGTTTCGAAAGCGTTTTATTTTCTTTTGTCGGCATATAATAAGAAAATTATATTTATAAATTAGTGATCACGTACTATACGTATAAGAAAATGGAAATCGTTTTTTTTTTCATTCATTAATTAAATTATGTTTTTTTAAATTTAAAAGGTTTTCAAATTTAAAAAAACCTTTTAAATTTAAAAAAAATATTTTAAAATGTGCTTTAGTTTTTTTAAAAAAAGAGCATAAAAAAATTTTAAACTTGAGTCAAAAGAAATAAAAAATATATAACATGGTGCGACATAAGTGAATAAATTTAAATTCTTTGGAAGTGAAACTTATTTCCTGATGGATACATACTTATTTACATAATTGGCCATTTTTTACTGTTACGGCCTAGCCTCTCATGACACCCATATTTCACCATATCAGGTTGAAATTACAAACAAAACCAATTATCTTATTCTGTGGGTGAGAGTAGAAATGTCTTCTTCACAGCTACCACAGCTCTAAACAGAAAGACACTCGCAAAACACATTTCTTTATCCATAAGTACCGGGATCTTCAATTTAACGTCGAATCCGAACGACAGACTTGAGATTGTTCATGGCAATCACTAAATTTCACAGCTTTCGGGAGAAGACTGCTGAGAGGTGGTCATCGAAAGAAATATTTTTCTCATATATTTCTTTTAAAATGTTCTTTAAATCCAAGCTCTCGTCTAGTAAGCCAACACACTACATACTAAATTACTGCGACCATGATGGGTATTGTTGAGTAAACCAAAAATCTACCACTTAAATTTAGGAACTACGTTTGAAATCTTAGTTATGGTGTAAAAAGAGTTTTATTTTACTAAAATGGTAAAAAAAAAATCCTAAGCAATTTTTAATAGTCAGAAGAAGGTATTGAGTAGGTATATATGTATGTATGTTCTAAAGTAGATATATATGTACGTACGTATAATACTCAAGTAAATTTGATAAATCTGTATACATTCTAAAAATTTTTATGTAGTAAGAAAGTGGTTCGGTTAAGGTGCAATATGCATAATTTTGGATTCTGAGAATATAAATTAATTAAAGGAATGATTAGAACCCATGAAAGTTCTCTAATTTAAAGACGTTTTGTCATGGTTAATTTTTTAATGAATAATTGCTGTCATTGCATATGAACAGTTTATAAATGGTACTATTTATGATTTGCTATAATGATGACTAATACTGGTAATGGTTAAGAATTTGTGGAAAATTAAAATTTTTTTTGAAGCACTTTATATTAACTGCTGGTTTCTTTTTAATACTTTTTTTTTAAGACCACTACTCAAGGTTAAACCCCTACTCATGCAGTGCATTGTATTTAAATTTGAAGATACATATATAGACAGATTTATTTTATTTTTTTATTATGCGCCTTTTCGTTGATGAGACAAGTAGCTGACAATTTAACCACTCCAAGGCCAGTGTTATACCTTCACCCTTGAATGATCAGCAGCAATTTCCCCATCTGTGGGTGGATGTTGAATCTGAGTGGCAAGCGCCTTCAGTAGGTTAGCTGTTATCTTCCCAGAAAGTTGCGCTCTACTCCTCATCCTTCTTTTTTGATGAAATAGAAAAGTAATGTTAGGGAAAAGGTTTGCTGAAGAAGAAATTCTGTTTCCAAGACCGAAATTTGGACTCATAGTCGAATATAGTTAAAAATGACAGACAGGGATGATTTTAGTAATTGACGCATTTACAAATGCTTTTACTATCATTATTTATCACGGTCAAAAGAATCTTCACCATATCAGGTTGAGATTACAAAGAAAACCTATTTTCCTATTCGGTGGGTGAGTGGGTGAGAGCAGAAATGTCTTCTTCATAGCTACCACAGATCTAAATGGAATGACACCCACAAAGTACATTTCTATATATCTGATGTCATGCAACGCGCCGAATCTGCATACTATTCAGATTAAAAAGTCTTGCCAAAACGAGTCTTAGCACACTATTTTTAAGAATCTTGTAGTAGGTCACCGGTTTACCATGCTGTTGACAACTATACTTATAAAGGGTGATTAAATTTTAAGGGCCGATGTTGATTTTGAATAAAACACAAATTATTTAGGAAATTATTGTCATTTATTTTTATTATGATAATTAAGTATGGTTCAATTATGTGTGGAACAAAATATCTTCGAAATGGTCTCTCTCGGCGGTACACCTCCATCCGATGTTCCAAATTTTCGATGACGCTGAGGCAAAATTGAGGTTTTATGCCGAATTATCTCATCCTTTAGCTCTTGAATTGTTGCTGGCTTATCGACGCACACCTTTTCTTTCAAATAACCGCAAAGAAAGAAGTCCAACGGTGTCAAATCACGTAATCTTAGCGGTCAATTGACATCGCCAACATGTGAAATAACACAGCCATTGAATTTGTCGTGTAAAAGACGTCAAGAGACTTTACTGCTTGAGTTAAATTCACCTTTTAAGCATGTAAATGCAAGTCCCCAGCAGAACATCTTTCAAATTTGGAGGCAATAAATAAAATTGTAAGCAATAATTGTTTAGTCATACCTTAATGCGTCCAAAGATGCTATAGGATAAGGTATTATTTTTGATTTTGTATACTATTTGCTTACTGGTTGCAATAAATTTGCATTTCTATTGCGTTTTAACGGCTCATTTCATATAAAAATCATGCATTATTGATGCGCACGAGTATGTGATTGCTTACATTTTCTCCCTTATAAAGTAGCTTATTGGTAAGCACTAATTTCTGCTGGGTCTTTTTGCATAATGTTCATCAACGACGATGAGTTGAGGTGGACTGCTCTTCAGCCACACTATCGCGAACAGCCGCAATATTTTCTGCAGTACGAGCATGCACTTGTGTTTTCACATCTCCTACATAAATGCCAAATGAAATGCAGAAAAACTTAACGTTTAGGATTGGTTTACATTCAATATCAGCAGTTAAAATTTAACAACCCGATACATCTAACGACTTTAGTATAAAAAGTGAAACCAATCGGCATTACTGGTTCAAGTTCGTAATATAAGTTCGGCTATTTACTACATGTCTTTATTATTTTATTGTTGTTTTTTTGTGATGAAATTAGTAAATTTTCAAAGCTACTATATTTAAGGGTTAAAACCTTTTAATTTTTTTAAATGTTACATTTTTAATTCATTAGCTGAGCATGTTTTTTGTTTTTTTTTTTTGTTTTAATTAAAATGAATTAAAATGATTGTTTAGTGTTACATATCAAACAGTACAACTTGAACTTTAGATTAATAACTCTCGATCAAAACAATATGATATTCATTAAATGAAATTCTTGGAATTGACTAAATTTCATGGTAAAAAAAATTGTTGTGGAAAAATATTAAAAACAAAATATTTCATTACAATTTCAAATAACACACGTATTTGCAAAAAAAAAAAAATATTTACTCGTATCTTGTATTTGTCTAATGGCATTTTATATAATTTATTCTAAATAAAAAAACAAAAGATTTTTGAAAAAAAAATTTAATATATAAAAATGCATTTACACATTTGTCTGTCTGTATACATCACTGGTTGTCTATTTTAACTTTTTTTTAACTGTCTGTCTGTCTGTTCATCTGTTTGTCTTAAATGCTGATAAATATTGCACCAACGGAAATAATATTTCATATATGAATGGAAAGAGAGAGACACACTTCACGTAATCGCACTGGTAACCAGAATAAATATTTTATAGTTTTTGTTTTTTGTTTTTATTTGCCACCAAAATACAATACAAAGTTTTTTTTTTTAAATAGAAAAAAAAATAAATAAATAGTTTTACAAAACTGAATTTGTAATTAAAATTTTTAAATAAAAAACATAAAAAAGTGGTTGCAATTAATGCAGAAATAAGCGCAAAACTATTGTATCAGATTTTTTTTTTCATTTCATTTCGCTAAAACTTTGTTTCAAATAACTGAAAGAAAAATCACGCAACAGGTGTTTTTTTTAATTCTTTTTGTTTTTACTTTTCTGTTGACTTTAATAAATAAATTATTTGTACATTTAGAGAAACAAAAAACTGTTTTGCTTAAAATTGTTTTAAGAAATTCTAAAATATTTGCTATTCTACTAAAACTGGCCACAGCCAGTAGAAAAAACTTTAAAACTGCCTCACCTTTATAATTGACTACATACAGCGTCAGTCTTCCGTCCATTTGTTTATTTGCCAAGTCACTACTGTGTGTGTAGGGGAAGTTATAAAGTATGTGGCATTTGTTTATGTTTTTTCTATTCGTTTTTATTTCATTTAAAATCTAACCTTGACAGTAAGTGGTTCAAATGAAGCCGACAATTGAATTAAGCTTTGTTTCTAATTTGTTTTTGTTTTCTTTCTAAAACAAAAATCTTTAAATCATTTGGAAAAAGCAAGTAAGAACGTAACAGTCGACTTTGAAATAACCTATTCTCTTTAATGTTTTATATATACCTATACATATATTATCCCTAACTACTGCACGCAATTCCTAAAGCCTGCATGATACCTACATTAGGTTTGGTTTGATTATAATATACCAATTAGAAGACAGTGCTCAAAGGCATGTAAAACTAATAAACAATTTGATAAATAGTGCGTTTCGTAATCGCCGTGGTCTAGTAGTTAGTGTGTTGGCTTACTAAGATGATAGCTCTAAGATGATTTCTTTCGGCGACTACCTCTCAGCTTTCTTCTGGTAAAACTTTTAATTGCCATGAAAAAGCTTCTCAAGTCTGTCGATCGGAGTCGACTTTAAACTGTAGGTCTCTGTACTCATGAATAAAAATTAACAGACACAACATGAGTGCTGCGAGAAGCTAGGCCGTAACCCTGACACAGGGTTGTAATGGCCAGTTATATATGTATGTATTTCGAATGATCTGACTAATCATGAGCCACTAAATGAACGCATTTGCTGCTGACTTAGGACTTAGGGAGGTTCAGATACAAGCAGTAATTTAGCATTTCTGAATTCATTTAATAGAAATTAGTTTTGATGTAGGAAGACATTTTAATGATGAAACAAAAATAAATGCAGCAATGCTGTTTATTTTTAAAGCTAAAAAGTCGTAATTTGTCAAATTTTAACTAATTATTTTTCACCGCTTTATTCTAATAGATTTGATAATAAGCAATAGGATAAATATGATTTATTCAACATAAAAACGACAATTTTTATTTAATCGCTTTATGACTGGCATTATGTACGATATTTTACAGCAGCACATTTGGCAGATATAGACTTGGCATTTCGTATTACAGCTCTACTTTTTTTTTGTTTTATAAAACAATATTTCTTACAAAAGAAACTGATTTTGTTTAGAATATTTATTTTCAAATGCTATAAAGTTACATGAATCATACTCGTACTTTAAATTTATTTATTTTTTTTATTTTGCAGGTGAGTCTTAAAATCTGATATTGTAAAACAGAATATTGCATGAGTAAGTTTTTGATTTTGTTTTTCACAAATTCTATAAAAAAAAAAAAAAAACACTTACAGTGGCAACAAAAACTTGTTAGTTTCTTATTTTAATGGCAACAAAAACACTTGAATTTTTTTTTTCTGATAAAAATCTTAAAGCTTAGAAACATGGGAACAGTTTCCGGATTTGTTGTAGAGAAGCATATAGAATTAAAACAACAACAACAATAAAAAAAATCATCGTTATTGAAAATTGTACAGAAATAAGCAAAAAATTTAATTTAAACGTAAAAAAAAACATCGAAATAGAATCTAATGACGCCATAGTCATAATCAACCATAGCAAGCATTACATATGTACGAATATACTTGCAACGGATATACATATGTACGTCAACAACATCCGTCCATACACAAAAATTTTATGTGAAACACAAACATTACAAACTACATTATTTGCATTACTACGAACATTTTATTTACTTTTAATTGATTATTTTATAAAAAAAATAAAAAAAAAAATATTAGAAAAAAATTGTGTTTTAAAAATTAGTTACAAAACTATACAGACGACTGTCGGATTTTACAATATTGTCCGAAATAACAATAAACGAGTATTGTCTAATAAATATACGCATACATACATATTTATGGATATAACTGCGCATTGCAACCCTTTTTAAAGTTACGGCTGAATTTCTCCCAGTACCCATGTAATGTGCGTCTATTATGTATTCCTGATTACTGGGATCTACGCCAATTTCGAGCGGCTGATTTGATAAGCTTGTAAATGGGAAGTTGTTACTCTTAGAGATAGAGAGAGAGAGTTATTTCCTTTATCAAGATGCCAGAACTGAGGTTTGAACCTGAAGTTGTCGTTGAGTACTACACTACGGTGACCACATTTAATAAATATATAAACATGGTTACATACTTACTTACTTAGATGGCCATAACAACCCGTTAACGAGTTTCGGTCTACCCTAACACTAGTCTTCATGCATCTCTGCTAAGCGCGCGCCTTCTCCAGTTGGTCACACCAATTAATGATAGGGCTTCATCAACTTGTTCCTTCCAACGTAAACATGGTCGTCCTCTACGTGGACGTCCAGTGAGCTGATCCAACGTATACTTCTATCCGAACAATAAGACTGAGACAGCGTAGCCGCTGGATGTTAATTCACTGAAGAACGCCCACATCGCTGAGAAGCTCATACAGCTCATGGTTAGTTCTAATGAGAACCTCATCGCCATGCCTTAGCGAATCAAAGGTCTTACATAACATACATAAATACATAACTGACCTTTACAACCCTGTGTCAGGATTACGGCCTAGCTTCTCGCAGCACTCGTGTTGTGTGTGTAAATTTTTATCCTACAGTTTAATGTCGACTCCGAACGACAGACTTGAGAAGCTTGTTCATGGCAATTAATTACTCTCAGAGCTTTTGCCAGAAGACTGCTGAGAGGTAGTCGCCGAAAGAAATATTTTTTTCATATTTATTTATTTTTTTTTTTAAGATGTCGGAGCTGGGTTTCGAACCCAGGGCTCTTGTCTTAGTAAGCCAACACATAAACAACTAGATCAGATCACGTATGATATGATAAATCTGTATGTATTTTTACACCAAACACAACTTTTGTTAAATTTATTGAACATTTTACAAATTCGTAGTTATTTTTATGCAAGATTTTATAATAAAAAATAAATTTTATAGGGTTTATAATGAAATTTTTTTAAAAAATCTATAAAGAAATAGATGAGGTATTATAAATTTTGTTAAAGTAAAATAGTTGCACTATTTTCTTTGAATTTTTTATTAATTTTATCAATTAAACATTCACAGTAACTGAGGAACGTCTCCTTATGCATGGATATACATTGTATTTTAACTAAAAGTTAAAAAGTATTGCATAAAAACAGCCTTGAATTTTTAATTTTTTTTTTTTTTATTTAAGACTAGCACTTAGGGGAAACCCCTACTAATGCAGTGCATTGTATTGAAATTTGATGATAGATAGATAAGTTTTTATTTTTTAATTCTAGTAAGCGCCTTATGTCAATGAGCTGTCAGTTGATCACTCAAAGGCCAGTATTATACCTTCGCCCTTGAATGATCAGCAGCAATTGCCCCATCTGTCGGTGGATGTTGAATGTGAGCGTCTTCAACTAAGTAGATTTATAGATGGTTGCGCTGTGCTCCCGATCATTCGTTTCTAGTGGAATAGACTAGAAATGTCAGGAAGCGGTTTCTTGGGGAAGCAATTTTTGGAAGGGGTGTGGGGGGAACCTCTTATTTTTAAATCATAATTTATTACGAAAACATAATTAAAATTTGGGTTTTTTGTGGTTTTACTTATGTACAGATTTCTGAAATCTATTAAATTTATTTTAATTCAGGGCAGATCTCTGCCCTGTCTTCTACTCTATTTTTGATTTTTCTTAACGATCTTCTCTTTTTGTCCTCAAATTTTATCTACTTTTTGTCAGATAACGGTAGCATTTCTCACTCATATTCATTTGATCATAGGCCTAGCCCTTTTGAAGTTTGGGGTGAAAAGCAGAATATGAATGACAAGCTTACTGACGACCTGTAATACTGGGCCGGTGCTTAAATATCTATTCTAAGATTTTTCGATTGCGTACTTGAAAGAACGAAGTTACTTCTTAATGGAGAAAAGAGTATCCAACTCTAATGATTAACTGTAGCATGGACGCAATATAGAGTGCGTTTTGTTGTTCTATGGGTTTGACCACGGGAGGTGATGTGATGAAATAATACCAAATAATTGCATACACTAACATAGTACCCGTATCTTTCATATAGCATATATAGAGCATATATAAAGTTGATTTTCAAATAATTGTACAATGAAAACTCGTTCGTTAGCCCCAGTCTGCGTCTCTGAAATATCCTCTCAGCGGAAGTTTTTTCTGATAATTACGTTCATAAAATGTCCACAAACACTACACCTCTTTTCCTCTTCCCATAAGCTATTTTCATAGACCAGTATAATATACCGCTTGAGTAGGGGTCTTCCCCTGAGTGTGGGTTTCGTCGAAAGTATCTTAGACTCCATCTTATGACTATATTTATAAAAGTAAAATGACTCAGTATTTGACTAAGTTTTTACTAATTTAGTACTTACTTACTTACTTAGATGGCCATAATAACCTGTTAACTAATTTAGTAATAATAATAATTTTTTTAGCCGTAGCTGAAGATTTACTAGACATCCATTAGCATAATTTTCAGTTACTTCGAGTGTATACACCCTGTGCAATAATAATAAGAACTGCACTAATGACAGCTTTACTTGATTTTTGTATAGCATTTCCAATTACTTCAATTCTTGTAAAGAATAATAAAGTCGTATAAACGCCAATTTTCTTAAAATTTTATTTTCTTTGATTATATTTTGTTAACCAAAAACTATATTGGGCAGCTAAATATGTCTTAAATTAATTTTAAATTTAAATTTTTATTAAAAAAATTTTAATTCAAATATTTCTAAGCGGAGCCTTCGATGTTTAAAATATTATGCTTTCCTTTTAAATAAAGTTTCAAAGTTTCAAAATTAAAAAAAAAGTAACGCAATGCTAAAAAAAAAGAGAGAAAAATACTGTATTTGTTAAACAACAAATTTCCAAATAAAAACGTTAAAGGCAGTTTAAGATAACGCCCTCACGCCTCTATTTTATTTTATAAGAAAAAAAGAAAAGAAAGAAAGCTCAGCTTAAAAACCCTACACAAAAAGCAAAAGATACCGAAAAATATGAAAAATTAAGAAAAAAGTGGTTTCAAAAAATAAATCCCTCAAAGGCTTCAAGGCCAAAACAATATGAAAACTGACTGCTTGTATTGATATTGACTGACTGACAGACAATCTTCAGGGTTTGAGTTTTTTTTAACTTAAACCGATTAAGCAGTTGAACAGTAAAAAAAAGCACAGAAAATACAGAAAATAGTTTAAACAGCAACAACGTTTGTTAAAACATCTTTGTTGTTGTTGTTAACAAATCAACTCAATAAATGCATTATGACTTATCACTTTAGCCCCAACTCTTTAGTTTGTGCCACAAAACAAAAATTGAATTGAAAATATTCAATGAATTATATGAGGTTTTCATGTTCGGCCCCTATTTCTTATCCATTTTTATTTTGTGCTCAACAACAAAAAACAATAAATAATTCTTTTAAGAAAAAAAGGCGTTAAATATTACAAGAAAATCTATTAAAGCTGAACTCATCATCACTGGTAATGCTGTAAACGTGTGCTAAACAAGATAAAGTAGAACAAACAGTTAAATGCGTCGTTTCTCCATCAGCAGGGAATGCATAATAAAACATGTTTCCAGTACGTTTTCATTTTTTTTTCTTTTTTTTTATCAATTTCTCGAGTTCAAATACTTGGATGTTATAAATGAATCAAGTGCTTGGCAAACTATTGAACTATTGCCACCTTATGGAAATCACTGGCTGGCTCTGTTTTTTTTTTTTTTGAGGCCACTGCATTATTACCGCAGGCCCAGTTAATGGTGTAAAACACTTGTACATACTCATCCACAAAACAAAATTATGTTGTACGTTATTTTTAATTTTAATTTTTTCTTTTGGTTGTTGTTATTGTTTTTTTTATAATTTATTATAAGCACGCGTTAAACATGTTTTTCGTTTTGCTACCATTAAATAATAGAGTATTAAAACGTTTTATTACTCATTTATAACCTTTAGATGGTTAAAAAGCATTTTGTTAACAAATAAATATTTTTGTTTCGTCATTTTAATATTATTGCCTTGAAAGAGATTATAACAGGTTGTACAAAAATATATCATAAACCTATAAAAGATTTTGGTAATTTAATTTGGCGTCAGTGATATGTATGTATATGATGCTCATATTCGTCTCTGCGCGGTTTCTTATGATACGTAGGAATCATCTTTTGCTCATGTTTACTCTCGTTTAGGGGCTTGATATATATTTGGGCCATGAATTTATAAATATAACCTTAAGAATTTGTATGATGCAACATTTAATTGTGTCTGATTGAAAATATATCTTTTGCAATTTGGGCTTCTGTAACTAAGTAAGTGCCAATGCGGTAAGAGAAGATTATATTTCTGATTATTACTTCTTTTTCGATTCTAAATATCAAATGCTGTAGAATTTCCGAAGCAAATATACGTGAACTGGTACTAATTTCAATATTTAAAAGTCTAACAGGCACTTAGTTAACTCATGACATTACTAAAATATCTTTTTGTTATTTGTTTTATTTATTTATTTGTTTAAAAATTTCAAGTAATACAAAAAGCCCTTCAAGGCCAATAAATATATATTTTACAAAAGAAAGAGGAATTCTGAATTTACAAACATGTGTAAGTATATGGAAAAAGTACAAATAATAAATAATTAATTATAAATAATACAGTTAGCTAAAAGCGTCTAACAAGTTGGCTCCCCAGCCACAAATTAAGAAGAGAATAATATAAAATAATGATATGTATATACATATGTATGGTCCAATGCAATAGTAGACTATCCAGAAAATTTAGAAAAATATTTGTAATAAAAGCTCCAAAAGCAAGTTTAGTTGCGAGCAGAAAAATCCCTTAACAATTTTAACCGAAATGCATTGTTAGAGTAAGAAAATAGGCGAAGGTCAAGAGGCAGATAATTCCAACATCGAGCCACCCTAACAATAAAGGACCGCTCAAAAGAACTACACCTGATCCTAGGGATAGTAATTTGAGGATTTCTCATAGAGTGAGAAAAGGTAAATTCGGAACAAAGCTGAGATGGCAAACCACTTTTCAGAACTCGGTAGAAGAAAAATAAATTCCGATGCAAAATAAACTCTCTAAAACTACACCCCAGAAAATCCTTTACATACTCAGATATATGCGTACGTCTCCGAACATTGAAAACAAAACGCACAATAGAGTTAATAATGCGATTTAATCTAGCAATCATTCCCGTCAACGTGCCAGACGTAATTTTTGATTATACTGTTTGTCTCTAAATTTCTAGAAGTACATTCTCAGAGTCTTAGCCAAGAGCAGAAGAGAATTGGAAAATGTCTGCCTTTCAATATCTACATTGTAAAAGCGGACTACTGTAATATATTAAGTTTGTAGATGGACTTTTCCTGATAGTCACATTATTACTCAAAATATTGTGGAAATATCATGGAACACAACCTATTTTTGTTTTATTGGGACCAATACTCAGGGGTATCCCTACTAAATGCTGTGCATTGTATTGGAATTTTGGAAAGGACAGTACATATGTATATTATTATTAATTATTATATTATTATTAAGCGCCTTCGGAATGAGACAAATTGCTGTGAATTGATCATTCAAAGGCCAGTGCTATACCTTCATCCTTGAATGATCAACAGCAATTGTCTCATCGTTGCATGTTAATTGTGTGGTGAGTGTGCCTTCGCTAAGTAGGTTTAGCTCTTATCTGCTATTTTGCAATAGGTGGCGCTTTTCTCCAGATCATTCGTTTTTGTTGTTAATTGTTAATTTTAAATTATAATTTAAAAAAACCACAAATTAATTTTTCATTTTTCACCTTTGCTAGAATTTGAACCTAGCCGCTTGAGTTTTTGTGCAAGCACTTACCTTGTTGTGCTTATGGTGTTATTCTTCAAAAAATTACAATTTTTCAAGAAAATCGTTTGAATTTTTCAATTTATTTACCAAATTCACAAAATGTTATATTTGTCGTAGATCGGTAGAAACTATGAAAAACTACAACTATTGTACATAATGTTGTTGGTAATTTCGATGTTAAAAACTACTACAACATGTAAGACAATTTTTCCTATGTTTCCGAAATGTCGTATCAATACATCAGAGTTTTTTTTATATTTTTTTTATTTATTTTTTTATTTTTCAAATGTATTTTAAAAATTGTTTGAAATGTTTTTCTTCTCTTCTTCTTTTTAAATTTTTTATTCAAGAAATTTGATAACATTGGATAACATCTACAACAATATTTACGACAAGGTGTTCACAAAATGAAATGCCATTTAACTATAATCTACAACTTTTAATTCTGGTTTTTCGACCTTTATTATTTAATGTAATGAAATTCTCAAGCTCAGGGTCTATTTTTAAATAAAAACTTTTATTTAATTATCAATATTTCGCTACTCCTGCGTGTAGCGTCTTCAGGATATATTTATTTGTAAATTATTTTCAAATTTTAAATACATTATATAATCTACAACAATATAACACTTTGTGAATTGGGTAATTGTAATTTTTTATATTTTTTGTCACAATGCAAAATGCTACAGTTTACACGAAATATAACAGTTTAAAAAATGGTATTAATACAGTTTAAGAACTCAATATATCGTTGTTGTGATTAAAAAATCGCTTAATTTTCTAATCGCATACTAAACTTTTTTTTAAATTATGACACTATTAAAGTAAATGAGCGATATTATGCGTTATCTTTATGAAATAAATCTATTGCCTATTCAGCTGCTGTTTATGTCCATAATAAACAGTTTTATCATAGAAGTGTGATCATATTTTTAAGTGTTTTCCTTATCAAAATTTTATGTAAATTTTGCAGAAGCAAAGAAAACCTGTAAACTAAACCACTTTCATTAACACAAATTGTGTTGGCCGCTTTTTTTTACCTGCCTTCTTTATATGTAAGTGGAGTTTTTATATCTGCTGCTTAACACGGGTAGTCAAAATATGTTTAAAAATTATTAAATACCACTCACTTACTAACTTATTCACTCACTACCGTCATTCATTTACTTAAAACCATTACTAAATGCAATAGTATACGTATGTATGTATTTGAAAGTCTTATGGACAAAAATAACCGCCAGGCAAAAAAAGTCAAAAATCATTATCAAAGTTGCAACAAATATTATGAAAAAAAAAACGATAAAAATATATTGGAGATGCTTTTACGAGTATAACCCATCTGTAGTTATAAGATATATTTTTTTTACATGTAAGTGTAATTTTTGAAGAAAATTTGAAAAGAAATAATTCCAACTTATCAAAATGCAATCACTTTTTCTGTAGACGCTCTTTGGTTTTATTTTTTCTACTCATATAAGTATGTGTTATGTACGTGTGTCGTTGCTGGCTATGGCTGCAAGAAACACAATTTATGCCGGTTTTTGAATCTTTTTTGATTAAAACAGAATAAATTTGATTTATGATCTTGTCGCTAAAAAGTTGTTCATCGTCTATGAAGGAAAAATGAAAACAGAAAAGAAAACCAGATTTGGAAGTTTACCCATCAAAAGACAACGACGAATTTTAAAAACCCTTCTTTGCAAAAGTTTTATATTCATACGTCCATATAGGCGGTAATAAAAGTACTTCGACCTGAAGATCTATTGCACAACACTCAACTTAACTAGGGTTTCTACAGTATCTCCCGCAGTTTCGTGGCTTTAACGAACTTAAAATGTCGGCCGATGTCAATCTTGACAGTTCCTTATCTCACATTTAATAAGCACGAAGGTGCCTCTTGCTACTTTGCGTTACTGCTGTTCAAATGCCGAGTGTATGCTCTGATGAGTCGATTTCCTCGTCACAGAATCTGCATAAATCGCTCGAAGCAATTCCTATCCTATTCAAATGCCTTTTGAGTCTGCGGTACTCAGTTGGAAGTTTTCATAACATCTCTTTAAAGTTTTTTAGAATTTGATAAGATTGATAAACCACTTGTAGAATAAACATTTTTTTAATTTATTTTTTATAATAAAGATTTTTTTTTTAATTAAAAAACAAAAAAGAAATTTCAACATGCAGGCACATCAGAGAACAGATTGAGTGTATTCACGTTTGCTAAGTATTCATACATTCGTTGCTTTAGCTAAGTATTCATTCAACATCAATTTCTACTGATTTGCTTTATTCACACTATTTGTGTTTGTTTTGAATGCTGTTACATGTACTGCAACGAATGATTTCACGCATTAAAAAAATAAAAATAATCGGCACATTTATTCGGTGTTTGTAAACAAGTTTGTAAATGCTGGTGTTTACATACATACACACACAAAAATAATATATATTGCGTTTCATTATATAGGCATGTCAACCATTCATACTATTCGTTGTCCATTCATTGCTTTTTTTGAGTGTTAGATGACTTTAAGAGAAAACAAACAATCCAATTCAAAAGATTCGTTACATTCACTCTTTCATTGTGTTGTCTTGCATTGCTTAAATAAAATAGTGCGAATAGTATACTCATACTCATACTTGTGTGAATGCATTCAAAGCTCATAAACAGGCAATCAAACTGTTCTCTGAGGCACATACATTCTTGAGCAGAGAGACAAAATGGTCATATAGTTATGCTTATCCCCACAAGCAAACATTCCATATATAATATTGATATTTTTTAATTTTTTCTTTTCACTTAAAGGGCAAATCGCCCCAGCTCTGACAGTTTGAAAAAAAAAAATGAAATATGAAAATTATATTTCTTTCGGCGACTACCCTCAGCAGTCTTTTGGTAAAAGCTCTGAGAATTTAAACTGTAGGTCCAGGTACTCATGGATAAAAACATACCCCGGGGTTTGCATCCGGAGCTCTTGTCTTAGTTAGTCAACACACTAACACACAAAACACGACTAGACCACGGCGACTACTTTCTTTCGGGGAAAAAAGTTGATATAATATTGCCACCCCTTCTCCACTGTCCGCTGTCATAACCACAGTGACAATAGTTTGGTGTAGGATATTGCAAAGTCGGTTACAGTTTTTCAAATTGCTTTTGTTTTAAAAATTTCTTTTTGATAAACATTTTTTCTTGTGCCATTAAAAATGATCAGACAAACATTTTAAACCAAAAAAGAAAATAAGAAAACCAAACACGTGCTTTAATCAAATTGTTTAACAAAAATTTTGTAATCGCAACTCATGTTTAAATTTTGTTTTAAAGATGTGCTCACAGATAATTCAAAGAAATGTGGAAATTTTAAAAGAAATTTCGTGTACAAATGAGTATTTTAAATGATAAATAAATAAAATGATAAAACAAGAAATTAAAAAAAATAAAGTTTTTTTGCACAAAAAACAAAAACGGTTTGAAAATCATGGCATTGAAAACAAATTTTCCACTTGGCAAGTCTTGCGTAACATTTTCAAATGGAAAATAATAAAAAACAACATTTCTTTTTTTTGTTTTTAATAAAACAAAAATAAAAAAGCTTCAGTTTTTGTTTTCTAATGACAAAATAATAAAATCAATTGCAAATAAAATAAAACATTGACAGTGAATTTTTTTATTTTTAACATTTCATTTGTGATTCGTTTTATTTTAAAACAGTGACTGTTTATGGTTTGTCGTGCGATTGTGTTTTGGAATTTGCAATGCAATCAGTTGATGATACAAATTTCAGGCTTCATTGATTAAGTTTTTTTTCTGATATGAAAATATTTGTGGATTATTTAATGGCTTAAGAAGAAAATGTACAATAAAATTTTCCCATCATAAGAATATTTGTAAAGAGAATTAAAAGTGTTTTCGTGTTTTGCGTTTTATTAAATGTTGTGAGTAACGTTTAACCGCAGAGTTTTGTTTTTTTAGAGTTAACTTAGGACAGCAATTTATAATTTTAAGGTAATCAAAACCCTTCACTCAACTTATAGCCAGAACCGGCATCCTATTAATAAGGTCCGCTCAATTTTTAGGCTGATTTGAATGTAAACAATTCTATTCCCAGCGGGAAAAATAGATTATCTTTCTTTATAATCAATTAAATAATATCTGCTTTTAGAATATATTACTTTTGAAGTCATGTGGCACACAAGTAAATACTGATTACCATGTGTTCTCCCACATCTTTAGCGGAATGAATTCATTGTTCTATATTTTATTAAAAAAATTTGTTATTTCTCTTGATTCCTTCAAATTATTAATAAATAATAACTTAATGCATTATAAATAATGAATTATAATACTTATAATGGGGGGGGGGGAACAACAACTAGATCGTGCGTACCTGTTATGAGACTCTCTCCCCGTTGTAAAGGGTGGTGGTCAAATACGCTGCGTTTGACCAGCGTAATCCGAAGCCGGTGCTTTCTAATATTGGTCACGTCTATGATACACCGTTCAGAAGAAAGCCCATAGAATTAGCAATTTAGCATACCACTGCCTGGGTAGTAGTACTCCCCTTGGTGAGGGGTTTCTATCTATCATTACCACAACCACTACGAGTACTCCCCGAAGCGCCGCACCCAAACCATCAGGCCGATTTACCTTATTCCCCGAATGACAGGGGAGTACATTACGGGGGGAAGGGACAACAACTGTATGGGTTTAACGTGCGTACCTGTCCTGAGACTTTACCACACGTCGCCCGTTGCTGGGGCGGTACCCTCTAATCTCGTACATGAACGAGGGCGCTGAGGCATAATAATAATAATCTCATTCTTTAGCTCTTGTATTGTTGATGGCTTATCGACGTACACCTTTTTTTTAAATAACCCCAAAAAAAGAAATGCAATGGTGTCAAATCAAATAATCTTGGCGGCCAATTGATATCGCCACCACGTGAGATAACACGTCCATTGAATTTTTCGCTATAATAACCATTGTTCCGTTAGCTATATGTCAAGTAGCACCGTCCTGTTGCAAGCACATATCGGTCCACATCTACATATATCTTCCAATTTGGGCCATAAAAAGTTCGTTATTATCTCACGATAGCGAACACCATTCACAATAACAGTGGACGGCTCTTCAGCCACTCTATCGCGAGCAGCAGCAATATTTTCTGCAGTACAAACTGTACGAGCATATACTGGTGTTTTCAAATCTCCTATAGACCCGGTTTGCTAAAATTTTTGTACGATTTTTTCGATTGTACGCACATTTGGTCGATTAGATTGAGCGAAAAAATCAGGAACGCCTATTTTCCTAATAAGCCTAAATAACTTCAACGTGTTGCTCGATTGTGTATCTTTCCGTGGTTCAAATTGAGTTAGAGAAAAAATTGACGTTTAGGTGTGGTTCACATTCAACATCGGCCCATAAAATTTAACCACCCGATCGATACTTGTACTTTAGTTAGTCAACCGATTTTAATAGTGTATACGTTATTTTATTCGTAACATAAGTACTTTGCTTTCTGATAAATAATAAAAATTAAAAACATTTGTCCGTATAATTTATATGATTGTATAAAAGAATTCTTGAAAACAAAAATTGTACTACAGTATTCCCCTGATAATTGTCCCACGCTTACCGTATTTGCCGGACGATAAGACGCACCTTTTTACTCTGAAAATTTGACCTAAAATCAGGGTGCGTCTTATGGTCCGATTCGTCTTATCGTCCGGCAAATACGGTAATTGCCTTTCACGCTTATTTTTTTCAATTTCTAAATCCCCATATTTTTTCTTACCATTTTCTAATAAAATTCCACGGTTAATTAACTTTCACTTAATTTCCTCATTCGCTTAATTACCCCAAATATATTTTCCCCAGAGAGAAATTTGCTTTAAAATTCCCTCGTTTAATTATCCAAAATATTTATTTTCTAAAAAATACAGCATAACTCAACTATGTTTATATATGCATAAAATGTCCATTAAATTTACTTTCAAACTACTTTTTTGATACAACCTTATAATTAAAGTCTACCAAGTTTATGTATAAGTATAAAGTTACTTCTTTTTACATGGATTGACGACAGTGTATATAGCGTATTTGTTTAAATAACTTCCACGCATAATTGCCCAAAAATTTGGATATTTTTGTCGAGGCAATTATCCGTGGAATACTGTATTGTTATATGGTCTGGAAATACGAGTTCAAATCTCAGTAAAAAAAAGAGGAAAAATATAGGAAAAGAAAAATAGCACTAATTTTGCATGAGAAAATGTGTCGTCACTTATTTCTAAATAACTTCGAAACAGTTAAATAAAATATGTCTTGAAGACAATATTATTTTTAATAATTTGTTGGTATTATTTTTAAAATCTGTCATATCATTCTAATGTGATAACAAGTATTAGCATAACCATCTTATTTTGGAAAAGAAATAGGAATTAAATTAGGCAAGTCCGTAATATAATCTTAAATCGATAGCAAATAACTGAGGAAGACTTTTAATTAAACGCTTTCAATGGCTTACATGTATATGGGCAATTTCAAAAATTTTCAACATTTGTTGAAACTGAGTTCAGATGCTTATTATTTCTCCAGTTTTTCGAATTGACCAAAACGGTCAAAAGGGAATGGTAGGCCACACTAGAGAACTGGGAAATTCAAAATTTCAGACCATCAGTTCTTTATTTTTAAAAGTTATGGGCACTCAAATATCGAAAAACTCAAAAAAAGGCTTGAAATTTACAAGAGTTTTTTCATATTTCATCACTTTTCTACTTTTAGTTTTAAACTTTCGATGCCCACTGATATAAAATAAAGTCACTAGACTTCGTAGATATTTACACTATAAAAGTTATGCCCATACTACTGTTTGGGAAAACGTTGTACAGCGGTTCATTTTTGAAACCAAAATGTTCAGATTTTTTAATTTTCGCAGTTTTTTCTATAGCGTTTTTGCGCCGTTCAAGAAAATTGCATTTCGTCAACAGTATTTAATAGATGGTGTAATTTGCTAAAATTTGCGCCATATCACGTCGATGTCAGGCTGCTAGTTACTGAGAACGATGACCTCAAACTTTTATAGAATTGGCGTAAATTTGTCAAAAATGACAGTTTTTCGCGCCTGACATTTGCAATCTTATTTAAAACTGGTTTATGTATTGCGTGATCTAATCTTCTTAGTAAATGGCACCTCTACGTCAAGAAGGCGTTAAAATATTTTGAAACGCAAAAATTTTATAAAGAAAATAAAACTTTTGCGAAATTTCATGATTTTGTTTCGCGTTTTTTTTAGTTAATCAGTGGTTTAAAATCAATGTAAAGTATTGGAAATGAAGTGCGGCGGTGAACTAAAGATCATATATAAATACGGTTGAATTCGGTCCATATTTAGCGGGTACAGCGGCATTTTTCTTCAAACACATTTTGCTTTGTGACATCTGCAGTTATGTATAGATTCCGCCGCGGTTGACACCAAATGAAAGGTTTTTTTAAGCTTGATAATAAAACCGAATAGGCATTAAACAATTTTCATGATTTTAAATTTTACAGATCAAAAAAAAAATTCTAACCTCAAAATTAATTCTTATATAATTTTTTTTGTTTATTAAATTTGCAATTTAAAACATTGTTTTTCTGTAAATTAGTTATGCGTTATATAAACACATATTATGACAATCGGTGAAACATTCATATTTTTGCAAAAATTCGCGTTTTTTAATATTAAGAAATTTTAATTATTTGATATTTTTTTATGTACTTTATCAGTGCATTGATGAATTTGGACTGCACTGATGAATTTGAAATGAGTTTCATGCATCCATACAACATTTAATAAAATAAACCAACAAATTTAACTTCAAAATTTTTTTTTAAAGACATTTTAACATAAAACCTCCATAACTTTCGCGCCGTTTGCAATAAATGATTAACGCGAACTGTTTTGGTATGCTAAAATATCACCCTTCACGTGACCAAAGCGTCATTCGTGTCATCCAAAAAAAAAAAATTGGAAAAAAAAATATCAAAATGTCGAAAATTTTTGAAATTGCCCATATGTATAAGTACATATTATAAAACAAATCAATCTCGTATGTACATACATACATACAGACATATATATGCACAAATATATATGCATCGTTCATAGATAAACTTTTGGCTAATTGAATGAAAATTTTGTTGTAAAAATGCAAAATTTATTTAATTGTTTTGCAAATTTTATTTGAAATTGTTGTCGTTGTTTTTGTTTGTTATTATTTCTCGTGTAACATTTAACAATTGCAATTGTTTCATGTGCTGTTGTTGTTACAAGAGTAACAATATTTTGTGTCGGTCTTTTCTCTTTGTATTCTGGGCCGGGTTAAAGCGCAAAAAGAAAACGTAAAAATATGTTTTAAAATACCAGTGCAAACAAAGTTTTTAAAAAGAAAAAACAAAAAAGAAAAAATATTTTTTTCTTAATGTTGCTGTTGTTTGTTGGTAAGGAAGAATTTATGAATGAAAACTTTTTAACAAGTGTGTTGTTTTAAGCCAAAACAATGAACGTATCAGCCAACCAGTCAACTAACTAACCATCGGAACAGCCATTATAAGCCATCTAACCTGCTACTTGGCTTAAAATATTTATTCCGAGAGAAAAATTGAAAATTTTTAAAAAATTTTTTTGCTACAGCTACCGCTGCAAATAAGTAGTTGAGAAGACTCTCGTTAAAATTTTCAATTCAATAGCAAAAAGCCAATTTTAAATTCTTTTTTGGATGCACAGTTTCAAAGGGCCTATAGTCAGCCACTTTATAAAATAATTCTCATTAAAAGCGTTTAGCGTTTGTGTTGGTTGCAGTTGCAGTTGCAGACATCAACTACCAAATGTAGAAAATATGTTGATGTGTCTATTTCATTTTGGCCAAACAACGTTTAGGCCATAAATTTATTAACAACTTTTTAAAATTACAAAAATAGGCAACTATTTCCTTTCAATTTATGTTTCCTTTACATTTTTTTTTTTTGAATTTGTTAGCCAAAAGTTGTTTTAATAATATGCAAATATTGTGTCTGAAAAATAGTTTTACTCGTATTTGTCTTCAAAGGTACTCGTACGAGTGGTAAAAAGAAGAAGGCGTTGTTACAACTATTAAGGTTGGTAACTATGGTTTCTTGTAAATATTTGTTAAAGCGAAATACACATTTTTATCTACAAATTCTTTATGGTTTTCTTTAAAATGCTACGAGAGGAAAAATGATTGCATGCCTGATACAGAACACCATCTAAACACATATATTTATATGTACGTGTTACATTTTTGCATACGAAAGAAAAATGTTTTTCAGAAAGATGAATTAAACAGCAGAAAGTTGAAGGAATCAAATGATTTATGAATTCTTAAAAATAATTATGTGTTTCGTTTAAATATGTGACCAATTAGAGGTGTTGATATTCCACTCTCTTCCAGCTTTGGCATGCCATCAAAAACTAATGATCAGAAGAAAAGCGCCAGCTACTAGAAAGTTAACAGCTACCTACTTAGCGTAGATGCTCACCACTTCGTAATCTGTATATAAATTTAGTTAATTTTAAATAATACCAGAAATGTAACAAGAGATCTAAAAAGTACCGAAATTGTGTCAAACTGTAACGTTTACTGCCAATTGTAAAAATTAAAAAATTATTGTTTTATGGCCTGAAAATCCGAGTTTAAATCCCAGCAAGTGTGACCATTTTTCTATTAATTTTCTTTCGTCAGAAATGCTTTAATTAGATGAAAGTCAAATTCTTTTAAGAATTTAGGTTTTCTCTTCTTGGCTATGATATTTGATAATCAAAGGAGAAAATGGTATCCGTGAAGGAATTGTACACAAGCCGAATTGAACATTTTTTCGACTCCAGCTGTGATATTCTTATCAAAGATCTGCACATATTCATGTCAAACATCTACTCACACTTTTGTAGAAATCATATATTGGAATTATATTTTTTCTACTCGTATATACTTGTGATGAATTAGTCGAAGTAAAGTCAAACAAAGCACATTCTATTACACTCTACTTTTTTTACCAGTATTACATTTTTTGTAATTGTCATTTTGTTTGAAAGAATCAGAATTAATTTTTTTTGTTTTACCTTATTTTTCCACTTTATTCACAGTAGTCGACATCAGTGACATGTACGACTGTAGTCGTGGTGGTTAGAGAGTATTACCAAAGCAAGCGTATAACATTGCTGTTATAAGGCCTATAAACCTAAGTCCAAATCCAAGCAAGAGTAATAATTTAATTAACATTAATTTGTAGTACAGCATAATTTCGATATTCTGAACACCTACAAATTCGGACAGCGCGGTAATTCGGACATTTATTTTATTACAGCAGTAGATTCTGTAATCCGAACACTACCAATTTATAGTTTTGTTTCTTTAGAATTTATACTGTGCTTTCATTTGGTCATCCAGCAGGTATTACACGATTATACTTGGCGTGTTAGTACGGCATGATGAGGAAGAGTTTTTTGCCATTGCAATATAATGCGAAATATTTCAGACATTAGTATATAAGCTCAGCACTGACATCTTGAAACAAAAAGAGAAATATGAAAAAATAATTTCTATCAGCAGACTTCTGGTAAAATTGATTGTCATGAAAAAGCTTCTCAAATCTGTCGTTCGGTGTAAACATTAATCTGTAGGTCCCGGTACTTAGGGATATAAAATTAACACACACAACATTAGTGCTGCGAGAAGTTAGGCCGTAATCCTGACACAGGGTTATAATGGCCAAGCATGTATGTATGTATGTAGTATATAAGCACACATACAAACAAACTTTTAAAGACTTCAATGATTTTTTTTTTAAATCGCGCTCTAATCAAGCCATCTTTACTTTTCACTTGTAAAGAAATACTGAAATTTATACTGCGAATGACAGTCTTTTACTGATATCCTCCGAAAATATCAAACTTTTTTGAAAACCATCACCCAAAGTGATAAACCTGAATTTTGCCCTATTAAATACCGTAATACAGTGCTAACACGCCATGTATAATCGTCTAATACCTGCTTATCATTTAGGATTTTTTGTGTGAGTTTGTAACATGGCACCTGATTAATTTGTAACATGGCACCTATTAACAAAGAGGATCATAATTTTTTAAACAAATTATTAATGTATTAGGAGTGGAGTTACTAAGTCCATATGCTCGGTGTAGTGGCACAGACTAGATTTCTGGTGGGAATCGAACCCATAACACTCGCTTTAGTAGTCTAGAACACTATAGTGTAGAATACTAGAACATCCAATATAAAATTAACTAAAACAAATCTGTGTCAACTAAAAAGTACTAATAGTGCAAAAATATAGAAATTAAATTAATTCCGAAAAGTGCCGCATATATGCCAAATTAAATATCTACAAAAATATATTAATAGTTGAAAATACAAACGATATTAATCCAAAATTGTACTAAAGTAGTACTAGATTAGTACCCAAAAAGTACTAAAAAATATACATTTATTCGAAAATTTACAAAAACATAGGCAATAAACAAAAAATAATAATAAGCAAACAGTACTAAAAGTACTAAATATTAACTCAATTAATACAGAATAGTATGGAACTTGTACAACGTCAAGTAAAAAGAAACAAAAATAAAATTAATCAAATCACTGCCAAAAAATACAGCTTTATGACTTTTTAAACTTTGACTTTTTAAACTTACAGAGAATGATATGATATGTTTAGAACATCTAGGTTTCAGCCAAAGGAATACTTAAAAAACTATAAAGAAATTATTCTTTTAAATTACTGCCTATTTATGACAATATTAGCTTTACTTTATGGCTTTTAAATAAAGTTATTATGCATTTAGCATAAAAATTAAAACTGAACACAAACAAAAAAACAAAAATATTTTAAAATCAGCAAATGATTTACGATCTTAGTGGCGCTTGAGAAGTATTTAAAAAATATAATTCATTTCCATTTCAAAAGATGATTTCAATCTTAACTGCAAACTGCAAATGCAATTTGTGTCTAGCCAGGAGACAAGGGGGCTTGAAAGCACCTCAAATATTTAAATTTTATTTTATTTGCAATTTTTGAACAAAATTTTTGAAAGAAACTGGTTTAATACGTGTAACAAGCCCGACTGTTTTGTTTTTCTTATTTTTTGTTTGTTAACAATTCATTAAACACATGGTTAACAAGATTTTATAAAAAAGCGATTTTAATCGCACCTGATAGAAGTCATGAAAGGATACATAAACGAAAAAATGCAGAAATAAAAAAAAATTGCTTCTTAAATAAATTGTATGAGAAAATGTTATAGAAATGCTTTTATGCTCGTGTATTAAATTGTCATTTAAAATCAGGTTTAAAAAAGAATTATTGCAGAAAATGTTACAAATTATGTGATATTAGTGGTTAGAAAAGATTTATTAGACGGTAAAATAGATGTCAAAAAAACAAAAGTATTTTTATTTTTCTTATTTCTTGGTTGGTTGATATTCTTTAAACACAACATAATGCGAATTTAAAAAATTTCTCATAAAATATAAAGTTGAATTCTGTAGACTCTTTCTAATAATATTTTTTAAATAAGATTTTTCGGTGAGAAGAAATGGTGATAGTAGTTTGGCCTTAAATGGCATTACATTACAAACAACGTTACTAATGGTGTAGTAAGGGGGTTGAACTAGATTTAGACAGTACAACAAGGCAGGTTAAAGACCTTGAACGCGTTGGCAGCAGCAATGCCAATTGATACTTAAAAATGCAACACATTTAGCTTTGGCAGCAAAATGAGAAAAACACTTAATTGTGTTCTGCAGTTTTACTTTGTACTTTTCTAATTTCTTGACAGGCATACTTACCTGTGCCTGTGTGCCTGTGTTAGGGTTACGGCCTAGCTTCTCGCAGCACCCATGTTGCTGTTTAAAGTCGACTCCGAGCGACAGATTTGAGAAGCTTGTTCATGGCAATGAGTTACTCTCAGAGCTTTTGCCAGAAGGCTGCTGAGAGGTAGTCGTCGAAAGAAATAATTTTTTTGACAGGCATACATTTATTTAAAATAGTTGGCCTCACTGGGTTGACACATGCATAGTCAATAAAGACGTGCTTTTTGGTCTTTACCTTAAGACAACCGATAATATATTTTCATTTTCTTTCCAAATTTAATTTCCAAAGGCTTGATGAAATTTTTTCCTTTCTTCGCTGTAATTTCAACCTGAAGTGCTGTGTACTGTATAACAGCACTCTAACAACTACGCCACCTCAACCCTTCAATAATGCCCTCTTTATCTGTTGATAATGCTTGTATTAAGAATGAGGAATCAAATTGGTAGAATTGTTGATGCACAAACTATGACAAAATTTTGTGATGAAGTTGATTGATTGATTGATTTCAAATATCAAATTTCTGATGTTAGGACAGCATTATTATTAGAAGGCAATTTTTGTATGACAGCAAGAAAGTTTGATTTGTGGTATAGGAATAGAGACAAATTTTGGGTGCATTTTAAAAAACTTAAATAATTATATGCAGAAAAAGCCTAAAACTTGTCATTTAAACTGAGGTACCATATTTGTATTGCACGCTAAAACGCTGAATCTATTGGAACTATTGTTAATTTTTTGTCAAATTGTGCAAGTTAGCCCATCAAATGTTGGCGGTTTTTGAATGTACCATTTTTTTCGATGTTTCTATATAGTGCGCTAGCCTTGATCCTCTCGTTATCGATATAGACAGCTCCAGTTGCTGTAGCTCTATTCCTATTTGGGATTTACCAAAACGGCAAATAATTAAGTTTCTGATTTACTGGTCATGCCCAATTTGGCTTCTGACGAAGCAGGTTTATAAGGAAGAAATGTAAAATTTCAGCTCATCATGTCACTTACAGATTATATGGAATTACACACATACATACATAATAATTGGCCTTTACAACCCTGTGTCAGCCTTACGCAGCACTCATGTTGTGTGTGTCAATTTTTATCCCTGAGTACCGGGACATACAGTTTAATGACCACTCCAGCATTACCGCAGTACATTGTCGGTACTAATTTGGATCTGCTTTATACATCAAATTTATTGCGTTTCAGTTATTCTCTTATATTGTCGTATATGCGCTTCCTTCTTGAAAAAAAAAAAAAAACATTTTTATAGAGTATGTCTCACTTACCTATCTATGAAAGGAGTGACCAAAACTATATATTTGAATTGTATAATGCAACAGACCAGAGTCTGTTATAGGTATCGAAACCACAACTTTTGCATTGCATTGCATTCGGGGCAACCTGGGCTTTTGTAATTGATTCGTGTTTCAGCGCCAGTAATGACATGATTTTATGATTTGCCATCAGCATTTTAGAAATGCAAAACAGTTTATCAATGTTTCTCGATTTCAATTTGTTCAATAATGCTTCTCTGCTTTGAAATGCGGCTTGGAAACGTTTCTAAAAAGCGTTTCGAAATGCTGCCAATAATTTTGAAGGTCCTAATAAACTTAAAAGCAATATTTGTAGAAAAAGAGAGTGAAAATAAAAGACACATCTTTTCCCTGTAATATAGGTGCAAACCATTATTATAGACACAAACCGTGTACACACGCTGTCTGTTGTGAATTTTTTTTTTATTTGAGACCAATTCTCAGGGGTAAACCCCTACTAAAGGCAGTGCATTGTATTCGAATTTTTTAGAAAGGACCGTACATTTGTGACAGAACATGCATTTTATTTTTTTTTATATTACTATTAAATTGCTGTGAATTGATCATTCAAAGGCCAGTGTTATACCCTTACCCTTGAATGATCAACAGAAATTGCCTCATCGTTGCATGTTGATAGTGTGGTTAGTGCCTTCGCTAAGTAGGTTTAGCTGTTATCTGCTACTTCCCAATAGGTAGCGCTTTTCTCTTGATCATTTGTTTTTTGTTGACATTGGTTAAGGTGGAATAGAGTGCAAAGCCGGAGAGCAGATTCCAACAATCCAAAGTCACTTTCCATATACGTTTTTAAAACAAAATGATTTTTTTTAATAAAATTCATCTACTTTGTCTTTTCAACCAGCAGAATTTAAGAATCACTTCTTTTTAAGTATTTTTACTGAAAATAACAATGTTATCAATTAAAAAGAAAACTAAACATATGTTTTATGAAAAATTCTGCTTAATTGAGCGTAACATTTGCTTTTTATTGCTAAATTTTCTATAGCTTTTTAAAATACATACTTTGGCTTTTGATGAAACATATCCATTGAAAGTAAAAGTATTTCTATAGAGTTTTAAATGACAGGCCTGGGACAAATTACTAAAAAAATAAACGACTGCCTTACTGTGTAGCCCGCATCTGACAAAATATGTCAATAATATGGCATTTGTCTGTAAAACAACTTTCGATTTATGAAACAAAAAATAAAAACAAAATAAAAAAAAGCTAAAAAGACAATAATAATTAGCATACATTGATCAACTAGCCAGCAAAGAGATCTTTTGTCATGTCTTACCACAAAAGCACATCCTTTTTAACCTACTTTTTCTTACATTGTCTTAGTTGTTGGCCAGGTTTATGAAAAAAAAAAACGATAAAAGAATAAAACTGAATGAAATGAAAATATAATGCAGTTTACAAGTAGTTTTTATAATTTTTTTGTATAGACTTGATCACTTCCTTAACATGTCATGTCTTATAATTTATGTTTTGCTGTGTTTTTTTGTTATACTCGTACACTCTCCTTGATAAGTAGTTGTTGTTGCTGTTATTTCTATTTCTATAGAGTATTTTGTTTTGTTTTTGTTTTTGTTTTTTTTTTCAAGATGTTGCTCAACAGATTACAGACATTTATGACAGGTCTTAAGACAAGACGCAAGTGTTTTTATTTCTACGAGCAGTAGATTTTTGTTGTTTTTCTTCATACATTCTTACCAGTTTATAAATTATGAACAGATCTCAGGGGTATTTCAAGTGAAAAAATATTGTAGCGAAACTTTTTTTTTTGTCTTATAGCTGTTTGTGTTAATGTGCCATGTGTCAGATCTATTAGGTAGGTATTGTCTGTTTTGGGAAATACGCTACTGATGGTATATTAAGTTACTTAATATTTTTAAATTTTTTAGTTTTTCCTTCTATCTGTTTGCACAACAACATGCTGGCCAACTGCCCTAGAAAAATTTCAATCCAACTGGACTTTGCTACATACTTATAAGTATATTATGGTAGTCCAATTTATATTTTAGACAAATTAGATTTCTGTGACTTAATTTCTTATCATTCTTCACACAAACTCCTTATTAGGAAAAGTATTTAATGGTACCATTAAAAAACTAATAGTCGTATTGATACTTTTGATATTGGCTAGATGAAATCCTATCTGAAATACATAAATATTTCTTATGGAATGCTGTAGATCCGAGCTCGAGCCCTAGGTAAAGTGATCATTTTGGTAAATTAATTTTGTTTCGTCAGAAGCTCTTTAATTACATGAAAGTTAAATTCCCTGCTGAATTTAGATTTTTGCAATAAATCCTTTGATAATCAAAGGAAAAAATGGTGTCCGTGAAGGAATAGTACACTAGCCAAACTAAACATGTTTTCGACTCCAGCTACAGTAGTCTCATCAGAATCCTTTGTGTCTGTATATATTCATGACCAAAGACAAGTAATTAAAATTATAGTTTTGGAAGCAGGAAATAATGTAATACCTTTGAAATATTTTTTTTAATTATTGTATGCAGATTGTAATTAATATTTGTTATAAAGAATTCCCTTACAGCAGGTGGTAATGCAGTGGTTGCTTGCAAGTGGCACTCGCTATATGAAAATCATAAGTGCCGTAATAAGCTTTATAATTTGGAATTTAGCTTGCCTTCCTTACAAAACTACTTTAAAATAGACTGCAATTTTAGCTACGTTCATGTTAGAGTTAGATTTTGTTACAAATCGGTTAATATTGCAGTAAATGTAATAAATTTGGCATATAAATCAGCCTACTTTTCAGCGCCATCATCAATTCAAACAAACAGCGTGGTTGTCTCTGCAGAAATTAGAAGTCGTGGAATGTATAAAAGAAAACTGATGCGTTTATGAAAACTTATTAAGGTCAGAGGCCTTATTCTGTAACTTTCCTAAATTAAAACTCTGTCGCTAAAAATGTATAAACTTAATTCAGGACTTTTTGGTTGCGAATACAATTCTTTAACGAGTAGTGTTATTTAAAAGCTGCATTCCCATCATTTCTAAAATTTTTAATTTTTTTTGATTCTTACTCTCAGTCTGTTTTAAAAACCCAAAATTTTAATATTTTAGCGAAGGAAAATTACAGAATAGGGCCCCAAGTTATAATCGGCCGCCAATCCTAGGATTAGACCACCTTGGTCTACAAAGAGACACTGTGAAGCTGCACCAGATGGTGACCCTATTTCCGTCATCCATTATATCAGTACTATGTACCACTGAATTCCAAACCAGCTTCCTAAAAGAAACCAAACCCATTATGTCTATCTCGATGGCATCTACCTATAAAATGTAATATCTCTATGGCTTGCTGGAAAGAATCATTTTGTTCCTCACATATTTCTTTTCTATTATATGATAGCCGATATCTAGTGGTTAGTGTGTTGGCTTACTAAGACGATAGTGCCGGGTTCAAATCTCAGTTCTGACATCTTGAAATAAAGAAATATGAAAAAAATTATTTCCTTCCGCGACTACCTCTCAGCAGTCTTTCTGGCAAAAGCTCTGGGAGTAATTGATTGCCATGAAAAAGTTTTTTTTTAAGACCAATACTCAGGGGTAAACTCCTACTAAATGCAGTGCATTGTATTGGAATGTTGAATATATAGATATATGTAGATAGATAAATCTGAAGATGTGATGTTAAGCGTATTATGTCAATGGGACAAATTGATGTTAATTTGATCACTTGAAGGCCAGTGTTATTTCTTCACCTTTAAATGATCAACAACAATTGCTCCATCTGGATGTTGAATGTGAGTGGTGAGGATATTTTTTAAGTAGGTTAGCTGATCCTGATCATTTTAATTTTCTTGGTGGAATAGTGAGGAAGCGGTTTGGTGAAGATGGAGTTCTAGGAGTGGGAGGGTAAAGGGGAAACCTCTTGTTTTTTTTTTTTAAATTATAATTTTTGAATAACCGCATATTAAATTTTTTTTTCTTTTCTCCTTTGCTGGGATTTGAACCTCTGTCGTTCGAGTTTCTGTGCACGCTCTCTAACCTCTATACCACGACCCGTCCAAATCTCAAATGTGTTGTTCGGAGTCGACTTTAAACTGTAGGTCCCGGTTACACATAAATAAAAATTAATACACACAACATGATTGCTGCGAGAAGCTAGGCTTTGGCAATCACTTGGACATACAAAGAAATTCATTGTTTATGTGGAACAAGTGTTAACAGTGCAACATTAAATGTGCCGAGTTTACACTTGCGATTTATTGCTAAAGAGCAGCAAAACCAAATAATTTCTAACGCCAATGATTAGGGATGATGTCGAAACATAGCAAACGATGGCAAAGCCAGAAGTAATGGGGGACTAAATGGGAATTCATCATTATGAGCTTCTTAATTAAACCATTGCTTCTGAACTGTACTGTTACACAATTTTAATGTCATTAAAGCAAGCAATGCAGTTAAAACTTTCGGAATTGATTAAAAGAGAATATATTGTGTTCCATTATGAAAATACAAAAATACACTCACATCCTTAATGTGTGTCGTCGGAAACTAAGAGAACTTGGCTGGGAAGCTCTAATGCATACGAAACATAGCCAGAATCATGTTACTTCAGACTATCATTTCAATTCAATTTCTGAAGCAGTATATCAATGATATAAAATTTGTGTCTTTAACCCAAAAAAAAATTACACATAAATGCTTGATTTAATAAAGCTCATTTCAAATATACAAAAAAAGTGTTCCAATTTTGTTTCAAATTTTCAGCCAAAATTCTACGGGAAATTTTAATTTTTACTTTTTAATTAATATTTAAAAACATTTAATAGTTCGCTGTAATACTTTCAACACCTGTTCGCTTTATTGCTTAGTTGTATACACTTTATTTGCTTTAAATGTGTTTTATCGACTTTAACGTTATAATTAATTAATAAAAACATTGCACTTGATTTCTTAACTGCACGCATTTATTATATATGAAAAATGAAAAATGAAAAATTAAAATAAATGGCCAATTTACAAAGTAGTTCTTTGTTAACCACGTTTGTATTACATTAGCATGCACACATATTGGCCAATTGGATTGCTTGAGTGCACAAATTTATTTAACAGTTTATTGCTGTAAATTTTTTGTTGTTGTCTTCTTTTTTTCTTTTTTGGTTTTGGCCATATGTACTCGTAATACACTCATAATCTGTTAAATTTTTATGACTTGTGTTTATGTTTGAATATAAAAAATTAGGAAAAAAAAACAAACTCTTTACGAAAAGAGATAAAATGTAAAACAAGTAAGAACAAAAAAATTGAAATTAATTTAAAGTGTTAAATATTTATGGCAGTTTATTGGATTTATTAACTTGGCTAATTTATAAACTTTTGTTTGATAGTTTTTTTCTTTTTTCAAACTCCTTTATTATTGTCATAATGCATAAAACGTGGGAATAGCTAAAGCCTGGGAATAAATTATTGAAATTTATGGTAGAATAAATATTTCTAAAATTATAAAAATTTGCAATTGTAATTGAAATACAAGATGGGAAATATTATTGGCGGAATTACCAGTTAAAAAAGGAAAAAACAAAAAATTAACAAATAAAATTATAAAATTATATGTATGAGTGTGTCTAAGCAAGTGGCTATTGTTTAAAAATGTTTAGTTTGCTATCAAACAAGCAGATACAAAAATAATAAAACAAGTCATAAAAAATATTAGCTAAAAAATAAATTTATAAAAATCTAATACGAGTATTAAAAGCATTTGCTTATGACAGGAAGCCATTAAAATCTGTTATAAAATATAATAATAAAACAAAGACTCGATCCTATATTACGAGACTGCTACCGACCGACCGACCGACCACGTTTACTTTATAAAACTCAAGCCATCATAATGATAATGAAGAGGTTGTTTAAAACATTTTATTGTTTTCTGCTTTCTGTTTTTTTTTAATTTTTTTTTTTGCAGTATTTTTTTGTTCATATCTTTCAAAACAAAAACCACTTTCCCTATACAAACCACTTTCAAAACAATCCAGATAAAAACAAAGAAAAAAAACAAACACTTTAAATAAGAAGCTTGTTTTAACTTGGCTGTACATGCTTACTTTGCATATAACAGTAAACGAGTACAGCAGTCAGTCAGAGCAGCATTAATTATTGTGATAGAAATGAAGTGGCATTGTTTTCATACTCTTTCTATAGCCTGTCATGTACTCCAACAATTACTCTAATAAAAAACAAAACCCCTAATAATTACAATACAAGTAATAATGAAATAAAAAGTTTAGAAAATAACATTTTTATGGTAATTGCAACAGGTTTTCATTTCAATTTCATTTCTGTAATTTGCTTTGAACTCAGAATTTTTGTGCCAAAAGACACACTTTTATAATGACTTTTGCTTTTGATTTATTTTCATCAAAAAGTAAATTTATAGTTATTACGCTATAAAACAAAAAAAAAAACAACAAAAAAACAATGCTGTAAGATTTTAAAATGCAACTCTGACTAAGTCACGTCACCCCAAAGACCGAATATATAATAACAAAAACTAAAAGTATGCACACGCCATAAAATCTACGCTTCGAAATAAATTGCAGAAATTAGATTTAGACATGCAGATTATAATGGGCTGGCATTTTAATCGATCCCACCAATACATGTTGAGATAATAAGTAGAAAACATAACATGGCATAATGGTAGAGCGCTCGCACAGAAACTCACACGATCAAGGTGTGAGTTTTCTAAAATTACAATTTAAATTAAAAATTAAATTAAAAAAAAAAGAGGTTCACCCCCTACAGCAAGACCATCTGCTAGAAATCGCTCCGTGACATTTCTAATCTATTCCACCAGAAACCAATGATCAGGAGTACAGCGCCACCTTCTGGGAAGATCACAGCTAATCTGCTGACGACGCTCACCATTCACATTTAAACATCCACCGACAGATGAGGCTATTGCTGTTTGATCATTCGAGGGTGAAGGTATAACACTGACTCTTGAGTGGATAAATTTACAGCAATTTGTTTCATCAGCAAAAGAGGCGCAAAATATACAAACATCTATGAAAAAAAAAGAAAACCTTCCATCAACCATCTTCACATTCCAATACAATGCACTGCATGAGTAGGGGTTTAACCCCTGAGTATTGATCTTAAAAAAAAAAAAAAAAAAAAAAAAAAAAAGACTTAACTTTACATATTAGACGTTGTTGCAGGTGCTATATTTTGGAACTATTTAAAAGACCAATATCTGAGTTATCATAATGGCTAATTAGAATTTACTTGACTTTATTCGGAGGGCGGAGAAGTTGTTGTTCGAGCACGGTTTTAAGCCTGCCTATTTATATTATAAGTAACGATTGATCTTGATGGTGTCGGTTGACCGGGCATCCTCGACGATCGGCCAGGTCGTGACATTAAGCAGGGGTGATCATCAGTGTCATCATTCGTGAATGGAGTAGGGTACAAAAGATCTTTGCGTCGCAGTGCCTACTTTTGGGCATGATTACTCCCTTATAATAATAATAATCTCTTGTAGTTTTCTAGATATGTATAATAAATCATTGAAATTTACCTAAAAATAAAAATTCAAACTGTAACGGTCATTTGCAAAATTGCAAAGAAATTTTAATTAAATTTTAGCAGATTTTTTTTGTAATGTAACAGGCCACTAGAATCAATAGCAGATGGATTTTTAAAGCAAATTTGTTTCCTTTTTCTTATATTTTGGAAAGAAAAACAAGATTTTTACATTAAACTTTTTCTGGAAGATAGCTCAGATATCACTCTTTAAGATAGTTTTATATTCTCGCGCCCATGACCACACCCACTATGCAAGAATACTTACTGTATGGTGTTTCCTTTATGAGTTCAACAACCTGCCAAGCAAAAGGCTTAGAAATTCTTAGCATTTTAAGATACCATTAAATGGTGCCTATAAAAATCAAATTCCTACAGAATGTGTATTTTCGCCAGATATGATATTCGATTACTGTCGAACATTAAAACTAAAGCTGGCCTTGTGAATTGATTTAACCAACACAAAAGGTTTTTATAGATGCACTGTAGTAGAGGCTCATGGTGCACAATGTAAGATATTAAAATGCAGAGGCCATGTAGAAATACCGTCTCCAAGAGAAACTCTAATATCCCATCCTCCGAGCTATTACCCCCTTAATATTTTATACTGATATCTCATATAGATTTTAAGACATAAACAGAAGAACTTATCGTGTTAGTGTTCTTTCTTTTTTCATTTTATAAGTAACTAGCTACTACCTACCTTGTTGTAAAATAAAATTAAAAGTATTTATATATTATTGCAGACAGTTGTGGAAAAAAGGCAATGGGGCTACCCCACTATTTTAATTAAAATGTATTTTAAATTTGAGGTAAAGCCGTTAATAAAAGTAGTGACGAAGTAGGTGCAGAAGTGTGCATGGTTTAAAAATAAATATCATTCCCGAAAAGAGGCGTGAAAGGGGGCATGGCGTAAGATATGTTTATTTCTATCTCGCCTGAAGTATAATGTGTACCCAATTTGAAGTAAATCTGTTAAAAACTATATGGGAGCAATTGCATAATTTTAAAAAAGTGGGCGTAAAAGTGGGCGTGGTCGAAAAAAAGTACCCTATTAATCATTAAACTTAAATGCTGTGAAAATTTCATTAAGATCGGTCCAGAGGTTTGGTCTCCTATAAGGTAAAAACAAACAAACAAACAAACAAACAAATAAACAAGCACACATTCAATTTTATATGTTTAGATATACATATAGCACAAATATATTTAATGTTGAAATTATTGATATATGTAAGTACATTTGCCCTTTACGTTTCCTTTGTTTTCAATTATTTCGTTTTCAAAAATAGAAAGAAATCAATATTAAACAATAAAAACATAGTGAGTACTACTACCAAGCTGGGTAAACACAGCTCTTTGGGGGCATCAGCTAATTGAGAATCCCTGCACTAATAAATATGTGAATTCAGTTAAAAAATTACTATTCGTTTTGTCAAGTTTTATTTTTATTATTTTATTCATAAATTTAAAAATATTATTTTACAGCAGAAATATTTAAAACTCTGTCTGCCAAAAATGATTTAAGGTGGGAAAGACTAAAATTTTTGTTTTACTCCAGACAAAATCAATCCTCCTTCCTCCTTCCTTTTAAATATATTCCAGTTGTTTTGTTTCTATACTAGAATTTTTTTAGCATAAATCACTTTTTTAATAGTCTACTTAAAAAAAACTATGTTGTCGTGTTCTTATTGAGTTTAATTAATCAAAAATTACAACTGCTTTTAGTCTCATATTGTTGTGTTTTAAAATTCGTTTAACAAATTTGTCTAAAACACGAAAATTATTTTGTAGTGTTTATTTTCTTGTAAAATCAGCCATTAAACTTTAATTCGTAAATACTCGTATACTCTTTTTTTTTGTTAACTAATGGCTGACTGAATTTAATGAATTTATGAATGCAAATGAATGAAAATATTATTTAATGAACGCTAATTATTTAACATTATTATTATTATTATTATTGTAGGAAAAAAAAAAGAAGATTAAATTAATTAATTATTATACGTAATACCAACCATAGCTGTTAAATAGGCATACCTCCCAAAAAAACATTAATGGTCTATAGTCCTCCTTAGTAAACGGTACGAGTTTTATTGTGATCAACGCTATTTCAGTACTAAATGTAAAAAAAACATTTTAAAGTTTGATTAACAATTTAATTACAACAAGAGTTTTAAAGTAAATACACATATAAAGAAACCACATAGAGTTGTGTAGCACTGACATATGAGGAATCATTATTTTTGTAACAGACTGTGTAGTTTTAATTATGAGGGGCAATTTCAAATTTATTTCTGTTTTGTTTAAACAATTCTATTAATTTGTCATATGAAAGTGTGAAATAAATTTATTTTGTCATTTAGATTTATTGTACATTTATTTGTACATACATTTGTTTTGTATGTATGTATGTATGTATGTACTAAATTATTTTTTTATTTTTTTAAATTATTGCTTTTATTAAAGTTTTATTTAAAAATTTACAATTATTTTAATTTATGGCGTTGACAAGTGAGTGATAATTGTAATGCATTTATTAATTTTTGTTTTTTTTTATTTTTTTCTAATTGCAGGTTAAAATCTGGTTTCAAAATCGTCGTTCAAAGTACAAAAAAATGATGAAAGCTGCTCAGGGTCCTGGTCAAGGTAGTGGTATGCCGTTAGGCAGTGCTGGTCCAAATCCTGGTCAACATAGTCCCAATCAAAATATGCACAGTGGTGAGTTTAGAAAACAAAAAACAAAAAAATAATATTATTAAAACGGTAGGGCAATTGCTTCCAAGCCATGTGCACTTTAAAAAATAAAAGTTTTGATACTGACAACAGCACAAATAGCCAAATAGATCCCGGCGATATTGGTTGCAGCTCATTTAACATTACAAAAAATTTAGTTTTCACATGGCGGAAAAAATAAAACAGTCGAGTTCTGTAAACAAAGAAAAAAAAATGGAAATATAGGGTGTTTTTTATAGAGTGACACAAGTTTAAATAATAACAAGGCAATGAAATATATTTTTAATATCAATATAACGGGCTTTATTGAAAAGAAATTTTTATGAAATTAATGTTTAAATATAATTTCTACCATGTGGCCGACACGGCTGGCCCTTGGAAAGCCCATTCTGGAACACCAATTTTCAACAACTTCTTTGAATGCATAAGGGCCAATCACTCCGCCGGCCTATAAAGCGTACCAAACAGAAATTTTCTGTGGATGTAAAGGTGTTTCGACAAAAGCTTGTGGATTTTTCTCACTCCAAATGCTACAATTCTGCTTATTAACGCACCCATTTAACCAGAAATGCGCTTCATTGGAAAATAAAATTTTGAATGGAAATTAAAAATCGACATCAATTTGAGTTTAACGAATAGATCAATTATTTTCATTAAAAATTTCAACAATTTACATGCGTTGCTCTGGTGTAAGTCGATTGAAAGCAAACTTAACAAAAGATAACTATCAGCTGTTAAGTGGGCAGTCCAATTAAAGGTGGTTTTACACTATCCCACTGAGTATAACGACACGTCAAAAACTCAAATAAAATGAAAAAGTATAATAGTGTAAAAACAATTTGTAATGAATTGTCAAAAAATACGGATAGAAATTTGATAGTCGTATGGCTCTCATTATTTTTAGAAATTTTTCTAAACCATTAGACTTTTCGTTTTATCAGAGTTACTTTTTTACACAAATATAAGAAAAAAACAGGGTTGGAAAACTGAAAATTTTTTCGACATAATTTTGCTTATTTCTTTTGTATTAAATAACTGAAAAAATACAAAATAGAATTAACATTTCAAGTTCTTCCTCTTTAACATAAAATAAATCACAAATATTTGTTGTAAAAAATAATTAAATATGGCTTATATTATGAAATATTAATAAAACAAATATTGCCGTATCAACATGTCCATCGTTGCAGAAAGATAAAACACAAACAGCTGTTGTTTCCATTTTATTTGAAATGTGATAGTGTAAAAGCAAAATGTAATAAAAGCATTTTACGTTTGATTTTGTGACAGTCAGACCAAAACCCATTAGATTTTCTTTCGACAAAATCCAATGAAAGTCTTAAGACTTGTAGAATAGTGTAAAAGCACCTTAAGCAGTGATGCCAACTCAAAGTTGTGACACTCTATACAAAATACCCATTATTTATTTATTTATTTATTGAATCTAAAATGTAATAAAATTTGTCGGTCTGGAGAAATATCATTAACTCACTATCAATTATTGTAGGCCCCGAAAAATTTCGGTTACAAATTTCCATTATTTGACCCTTTGAAATTAAAAAGTTTAATTGAAAACAAATACAAATATTAACATTTTTATTAATTAAAAAAAAAGTAATTGAATTAATAAAACAATTCAATTAAAACTCAAATATGATTAAATTTAAATATTAATATGCAATAACAACACGATTATAAAACATAAAACGCTCTTTTGATTTGTGAGAATTGTCAGCACTCCTTAATCAATTAAATATATAATTGAATCAATTAAAACAATTAATTGAAATTAACATTTTTTAAAATTTTATATTATTTCCGTGTAGTACTTTCAATTTATGGCATTTATCTCTGTTTGTGTATTAATATTTTGCCTGTGATATTTTTCGCAAACATTGAATTAAGATACAGTGCGAGCTCGATTTTCGTAACCCCTGATTAACGCAACACCCCGATTAGCGCAACAGGCAAATATTTTACATTACAGTCTTTATAAGTGCAAAGATTTTCAAAAATCAGTCTCAATAAGTGCAACATTATTTTTTTTAAATATGTATATCTACAATGATTTCTGTTTGTGTTTCTTGTTCAGAAACGTAGTTTTATAAAAGTAATAATATTTAATCAAAGAATCCCATTTCAATAGCATTTCTCCCACGTTAGTGCTGTCCCAAACACGTTTTAAAACACAAATACAAACGCATCAGTTTATAATTTCACTTTTTAAAACAAAAAATTGTTCGCTATGCGAATGTTTCAATAAGAAGATTGTTTTTTAGCATTTAATAATTAATTTGTTTCTTTTTATTAAAAATGGGGTATTTTCAGGTACAATAAAAAGTGGTCGATAATTGCAACTTTTTCAGTAATTGCAACAGACCAGATTTTTTCAAGTTGCGAAAATCGAGCTCGCACTGTATTTTGAAAATTGTATCTTCTTTTTTGGCCTGAAAAATGTAGGATGGAAATAAACGAAATTTTTTAACTTTGTTGTAATTTAGAGTCATCTAGTGAAAGAACTAAAAATACTATTTAAGCTGTGGAGAAGCGTATTTGTAGAAACCCGTAAATCGTAAAATGAAAATATTATTAAATATGATTAAGCTCGTTGGGCTTTAAAGAGGCATACAGAATACAATTACTTTGTTAGTATTCATACAAAGCCTGTAGAAGAAATGTGTTAACAGAGGAATAAATCTTACTGTTGATGAAATATTCAACAAAAAAATAACAAAGTTTATGGCCGATCTTTTCCACAAGTCGTTATAAAAGGCCACTAAGGTTTTGGAGAAAGTTGTTAAGCGATTAAAAAACTGCATTATATGAAAACCAATCTTGGACCATTCAACCACCACCAACCAAAACAATGCGGTAAAAAGAAAGTCTACCTGGTTTTGTAGGTAAAATAATTTTCGATCGAAGCTTTTAACAGTAAATTAACAGCCTATTTCACAATGTCGAGTGATTGCCCTCTTTCACTTGCTGGGCGTTTAAAAGATCTGTTTGTGCTATTTAAATAACCCACACATTGTGGCCTTTACTGTACGTGTACACCACACAGAATAGCGCACTATGTCATACAGCGTACAAATCAAGTGTGATTTTTGAAGATAAAGTTTGGTTAGCGAGTTTTCGTATACAAGTTATTTTACTTGTGGTATAAAACCGATTAAGGCCTATGCCAATAAATAAGAAAGAGAAGTGCTACAAGAAAATGATAAACCAATATTCTAAGGAATTTGCTTGATTTGTGTACTCGAGCTACACATACATCTTATCATAACTACGCTTTCATAATACCGTCGAAAATGTTGTCGTCCGTTATAACCATTTGAAAATGACTCGTGCAATAATTTTTTACTGTGCACTCAAAAAATTTTAAACATAATTTTTCTTTAAATTGTTATTTGCCTTAAATAAGATTAAATTAGTCTTTAAAATCGAAAAAAATCAAACATCAGAGTAGTACTAACTGGCATAAATAATTTTTAGCCAATAAACTTTATTTCTTGAATTTAATCAATTGTTTTAATTCTCTGTTCTTTTTGTTTGTAGGCGGTAATAACGGTGGCGGTTCAAATAGTGGCTCACCATCACATTATCTACCTCCCGGACATAGTCCGACGCCTTCAAGTACACCTGTATCTGAACTATCACCCGGTAAGTATTTAAAAAAAAGTATTTGTTTAATATCAGCCCTGTTTTTTAATTATAGAAAAGCTCTTTATAAAGCATAAATTTATTGAAAATTTCTTTTTTAATTATAATTTTCAGAATTTCCACCAACGGGGTTAAGTCCGCCAACGCAAGCACCATGGGATCAAAAACCGCATTGGATTGATCATAAACCACCGCAAATGACACCACAACCACCTCATCCAGCAGCGTCACATCCGCAAACGCATCATCATAATCCGCCACCACAAATGGGCGGTTATGTACCTCAATATTGGTATCAGCCAGAAACAAATCCATCGTTATTAACGTAGGTAAACTCTTTTATAAAGAAAATTTTTTGATATTAAAAAAAAGAGGGGTATTCAAATAATTTTTCAAATGGCCATAATTTTAAATGTGACTAGATTTTGACATTCGCATAGTAGCCATTCATATAACTTCTCAAGTTTGAAGTTTTATTTGAAGAACGAACACATGCTTTTAATTACACACTCAATTTAGTTTCACAAAACTTCATCGTATATCGTTGAGATAACCTTTTGAAATAGCTTATACGTTTTTGAGACACCTAACAGGTGACCTAAAATTCTGAACATACGGATGTCAAAAAATATTTTTATCCCTAATAATCTTTGGTTTGTGACACTAAAATCATTAAATGCCATTTTCACTCCTCCTATAATAATTACGATATAATACTAATGTTGTATTACCATTTAGAATTAATAAGTTGTCATACAAAAGGCAAAACGTGAATGCTTTGCCTGCGAAATGAAGCACAGTAGCAAAATTGACGGACATTATTCTAAGACAGGGATGAGCAACACGCGGCCCGCGGGCCGCTTGCGGCTCTTTCAACCTATTTATGCGGCCCGCCAAACAAATGTTGCTGCTTCTCAAAAATACACATAATATATAGACACATTAATCAACGAATTTCAATTACGAAGAAACTGAAAAGAGAGCAGTTTCCATGAAAATGTTTTCCTAACCATTAATTATCGATGTGGATACAGTTCCCGAATACTTTCAAAGGGAAGTGATGGACATGCAGAATAATACTGATGTAAAAAATGTATTTCTCTCAGTAAACATCGAGAATGTTTATAAATCCGACCACCGATCAAGACTGAGTAATGCACGATTAGAAACTTGTGTATGTGTACCTACCTCATCAATTCCGGGTGATATTGATCACGTTGTATTGAAAAAACAGTGCCAAATTTCTCATTAAAAATTTCAAGCAAATACTTTTTTTTTTGGCTTTAAATTTTATATTTTTTTATTCTAATTTTTATTATAAATAGAGTTTTGTAAATTTTTAGTATTTATGTGCGGCCCGCCAAAAAATTTTAAAATTTATAAGTGGCCCGTTGATTAAAAAGGTTGCTCACCCCTGTTCTAAGAAATTGTATAGATTGCAGTGGCCAGCCGAAACATCTTAAATTTACTAACTTGTTAGCTATTGCATGCCGGCTTGATTCTGGCCGGTTAAATTATGCCACTTTTAAACGACTTTCTTTTACTCCTAGTTTTTAAAGATTATATTTTTAGAAATGAAAAATATCGTTTCTTTTTGCTATATAAACCGCGTTTTCATTACTCCAAAATCCAAAGCAATGCATTGGTATTGAAAATCCCTAAAATGTAGAGAAAATTTAGGCCCTCATATGTCGTTTTTGATGTAGTTATGGCTCACTGAAAGACTTTTTGACTTTTAGAATGTACATATATGAAAGAGGACTCCGGTAAATTTCTCATAGAGATACACCCTTGCGCATATCTGAATGACATAAATTTCTGACTGAAAATTTGTCTGATGAACAAAAATTGTTATCGATATCCTAAGGCTGAGCGGTGAGCGGCAAAAAGTCAAAACATGTGGAATACTACTAAAGTGGCCACGCAATGAGCAACATTTCTGAGCGGCTAAGCGGCGCCGCTCAGGAATAGAACTTGTTCTAATTTTTAGTTGATTTATGAGCGGCGAAGTATAAACATGGTGCTTATATTTAAAAATAAAAATATGGCATTTTAACAAATAATCGCACTAACCGCTTAGAAATGACGCTCAGTAATAATCCACTTGCCGCTCATTGCGTGGCCTTGGTCTAAGGTTATGCTCCTTAGCATTCGACTGTTCTAAGTTGAAGTTGATAGAATTAAGTTGTTAGACTTGAGAGTGATGCAAAGTGGCTTGGAGGTTTCTGCTGACGGGATTTTTCTTTACAAGACAAAAAGTTGTCACTATGGAGAATTTGACATCTAAAAAAAGTCTCTTAATATTAATACTCCTTAGCTTAGAACTATGCTCTATATTTACGGCTTTTAAACAAGCTTTGTTTTCGATTATAATCTAAAACAGAGGGATACTTAATTGAGAATATGAATATGAATTTTAAAGTTTATAATTTAACAACTCTACTTCTATAGATATTAAACGTTAATTTTTCTGTATTTTCTGTTTTTTTAGGGTATGGCCAGCGGTTTAACAGCAAACACCTCCTTCTACTCTAACCACAACAACCTTTTACCAAACCGATCCTATAGATAATTCTATGCATATATATTAATAAAAAAAACAAAAATTAAAATTTAAACAATAATTATTAAAAGAAAAAGTTAAACTATATTTAAAAAAGTTAATAATAAATAATAATTTTTTAGGAAAAGCAAAAAAAAAATTATATAAGAAAAATTGCCTAAACAAATTGATTTAAAAAATTAAATTTTAACTTAAAATAAAACCCTCGTGTATGTGCACTTTGTATAAAAAATGTTTTTTTATTTTTATTTTATTTTAAAAATTACAACAATATTATATGTAGAAATTATAATAAATAATTAATTTTATGTGTTTTTTTTTTAATAAATAAAGAAAATTTTTAAATATTTAGCTATAAAGAAAATAAATTCTATAAATAAAAAAATTACAAAATAAGTTTTTAATATAATTTTATGTAAGACATAAAATAATTACTTTAATATTAAAAAAAAAAATAAAAAAAAAAATAAAAAAATATATATAAAACAACACAAAAACTTAAAAAAATCCTCATTGTTTTTAAATTTTTTTGAGTTCAATTTTTTGTAAATACTTTTATAAATATTTTTTTTAAATAAAATTATTAATAATTTTGTAATTTATACTTAAAGATAAAAAAAAATTATTTTAAAAATAAAAATGCAAACAATAAAATTAAAATTTTAATTGAAAATCAGCTAATGATCTTAAAAAGTTGTCTTAAAAATAATAGTAATAAAATAATTAATTTAAAATTAACAATAAAAATATTTAAAAAATTAAAACAGAAAAACCGAAAAAGAAAAAACAAAATGTAAAATTACAACTAAAAAAGTAGCAAAAACAAAACAAAAAACCCCTATAAAATAATTTAATAATAAAAGGAAAAATTTACAACAAAAAAAAAAAACACTTGTATTCTTTGTTAAAAATGTATTAAAATTTTAAATTTTGTTGGATTACCTCATGGCCCCTGAAGTATCTGCATACTTTGTCGCTTCATGGCTCATAGATATTTATCGGCTGAGTCTAGTAAGACGCCTGTTTTGAGCAGCGTATAAATTCTAATCTCCCTAGGTTTAAAGGCGCTCAACTCGACTGACCTATCTTTGTATCTACCCTTAAGCATTTTACTGCTGCTGACTTGTTTTATAGTTTTGAAAATTGTTTAAGATTACAGAAGGCATGATCTGAAAAGCCTCTCGACTAGTGCTGTCAAATTCTACTACTTTTCATAACTCGATAGTATTGAGTACATTCATTTGGGTACCCAATACTGCTCAATACTTTTAACGGATTTTATATTTAAGAGAAAACAATTTAATAAAGTATTGTGTTTTTAGACATAAATTTGCTTGGCCGTTAAAATTTAAATTTTTCATACAACGTAAATTATACAAACTTTCGGCTTAGAGGTTATTATATATAAATTAAAAAATTTGTCACACTTTTTCTTTTGTATTACTTTATTTAATTTATTTTTCCAATATTTCGATCAACCTCGTTGATCATCCTCAGGGAATAAATTATCACTACAATACAATGTAAAACATATAACATGAATTTAATAAAAACCACAAACAGAAAAAATATCACAACTTTCATAACAAATATCTTACATAACTATTATCCGTGGTGTCGTCAATCTGTTTTTAATTATTTGTCACTCACTGTTACGTTTCTCCTTTTTCAGTTCTGTGCTTATTTATTATGTGTCGATATATATGTGCACAATTATCAGTATCAGTTTTAAAGTTTATTCCTTTATTTGTTGGTATATTTATTATATGTAGCATCTCTTTGAAATATCTTTTTCTATAATTATTCTCTCTTTCCAATATCATCACTTTATTAAACTCAGGTTTATGACCAGTTATGCTACAGTGGGCTGCAAGTGCTGTTTTTTGATTTAAATTTTTGTCATTGTTTTTTAAGTCCGATTTATGTGATGATATTCTGGTCTTTAATTTTGTTTTTGTTGTACCAACATAAACTTTTTGGCATTTATCATTGTCGTCACCATTGCACGTTATTTTATAAACCAAATTTGCTTCATCAATTTTGTCTAATTTTGTTTTCATGTTTGTAAATAATCGTCTAGTTGTATTTTATGATTTCATTGCCATAATATATTTCTCTTTATTATATATATCAGAACGTTTAATTCTTTCGGACAGGCCTGGTACATAATTAATGGCTGAATAGATCTTTGTAGGTTCATCCACAGGTTTGTTGTTACTACGATTTTTGTCATTTTTCTTATTCTTAGTTTGTTCTAACAAATTCTTAATTAACCGCTTTGGGAAGTCATTTTTCATAAGTATGTCATATATTTTTCGTTTGTTGTCATTATGGAATTCAATGCTACTGGTATTTAAGACTTTATTTATAAAATTTTTTGCTGTTTTAATTATCATATTTTTAGGGTGTTTTGAGTAAAAATTTATTAGTCTGCCTGATGCCATTGATTTTTGATGAAAGTCTATTTTTAAAGTATTACCATCTCTGATGACGGGGGCATCTAAATAGGGTAATTTATTTTCAGACTCTTTTTCCATAGTAAATTGTATTTGTCTATTAAATGCGTTAAGAATATCCATCGTCTCATGTATTTTGTCAGTTTTTACAATCCCAAAGAGGTCGTCAACATATTTTATATATTTTTTTGGATTTATATCCATTTTATTAACTGTATTTTTTAAAAGTTCCTCCATTATTAAATCAGCTATTATTGGCGACGCTGGTGAACCCATTGGCAATCCTCTGTTTTGTTTGTAGCAATGTCTATCGAATTTAAAGTAGTTACAGTCCTTGATACAAAAACTTATTATTTCTATAAATAGTTCTTTGGGTATCTTTGTGTGTTGCTCCAGTATATCCCATTTATTTTCTATAGTCTTAATTGCCAAATTCACAGATATGCTGGGAAATAATGAAACAACATCGAAGGAAACTAGACTTTCGTCGTCATCTATTGTTGTGTACTCTATTCTGGACTTAAATTCTACCGTATCTTTCACATTACATATTGAGTCATTTGTCAAGTTTTTTAATATATCTACTATATACCTGCATAACTCGTAGGATGGTGAATGAATAGATGAGCAAATTGGTCTTTCATACAACTTCGAAGAAAATTACAACTCAGAAAATACAATAGTTACTTTTGAGTATTGAGTACCCAAAAATTAGTGTAAATACTCGATACTCGATACATTACATACATACATTTGCCAGCACTAGCGTTTAAAAATTAAAATTAATTTTAAAAATGATCACTCTTATTGCGATTGGAACTCGGATAGCCAGATCATATAACAGAAAGGAATCCATTTTGATGTTGCAATGTTCGACCATTGTTTGCTGTACTTGGAAATATCCCATTTTATTTCATACACAATTTCCTTAAAATAAGTTTGAATAGTAGTGAGGAATTGATCCTGCATTTATTATGAGAATGTTCAGCTATAGCAGGAAAAAGGCTCAGAATTTGTTGTAAATAGGATACAAACAGACATCAGACAATAGAAAATTATCCGGCTTGGCTTTAGCGGTTCAGGCACTCAAGAAACCATGGTAGTAATTCGTAGCCCTGTTCATGTGATTTTACTTGTGAAATTATGCTATTCGATTTATCACATTCTATCCATTATGCTTATGGTTGATTGGACTTTGGACTACTGTAATAATTGAATTATATTTATTAATAAACAAAAAATATTTTTCGCCTTATTGGCAAAAAATATATATTATATATATTAATCGTAATATATCGCACTACCGAAGCGTTATTGCTTTTGATCGGTTATGAACACGTTCGGCTTTCACTTTGACCACAGCTTTTGTATGTCGAAATATTCATGAAAGCTAAGTTCAGCACATTTAGTTATATTTTTAACACATCAGATATCTCGTGGCCAATAACAGCTCTATCTTCATACTTTTCTTGTTCTGGGTGTATTTTTTGCTGTAAAACTAACATTTAACTCCCACATCTCCCAAACTGCAAATAAGGCGAAAGGAGTTTTGGGTTTTATTAAACGCTGGAGATAAAACAAAAAAGAAAGTATTCTCTTCTCTGGTACGACCAATCTAACTAAAACTGAATCCCTTCAGGCTTACTAAGACGATAGCGCCGGGTTCAAATATGAAAAATTATTTCTTTCGTCGAATATACTTCTCAGCAGTCTTTTGGCAAAAGCTCTGGGAGTAATTGATTGCCATAAAAAGGCTTCTCAAATCTGTCGTTCAGAGTCGACTTTAAACTGTAGGTCCCGGTACTCGTGGATAAAAACTAACACACACAACATGAGTGCTGCGAGAAACTACGCCATAACCCTAACCCAGGGTTGTAATGGCCAATAATGTAATGTAATGTATGAATCATATTTCATATTTCATTTTTTGAAGATGTCAGAGCCTGGAGTCGAACCCAGGGCCCATGTCTTAGTAAGCCAACACACTAGACCACGGCGACTACATATTTGTTCATATTGGAACACTTATTTCCACCTCATTCACTGCTTATTGAATTGTGCGGCAATAAGAAGACGCCTAATTGAATTCTTGAATCATTAATGTTAAATATTTAATTGTTACTGAAATATTAAATTTATAAAGTAACTTGTAAGGTTGAATAAAAAAAGGGATATAATTACTTTACCAACCTGATTTGATTAAAATAAAGGATATGAATGTGACAAATATTTATCAGACCGTACAGAATATATAATTGAAAGGAAAGCAATAATCGTTTTTGAATATTTCTAATTATATTCCAACATTAACATTAAAAGAGGAAATTAACAAAACTCAAGACAATTAAATCAAAAATAATTTTGCAGTAAAAAAAAGGACAAATTAAGTAATTTCTTTTGACAAGGAAAATACACAAATTAATTTACATTTTATCGTTAACGTTAACTAATCTTAAAAATAAAAATTAAAACATAAAATTTCTTTTGTTTTTCAGAAAGAAAATATACTCGCAAAAATACTTAAAAAGTTAAGTGCACCATTTAAACCACAAAAGAACATTATTTTAGTACTTGATTTTCATTTATTTTTTTATCATTTGTTTCCATCATTTTTGTCATTTCATATCGCATTTTAAATGGAAGAGTACGAGTACGCGAGTACAAGTGTTGCAAACTGCAACAAAGTGGCGGAAGGAAACATAAAAATCTGTTCCATTAATCACACACAACCAACAAAATATTACAACAATAACAGCAACAGGATACAAGGATTCGTATACATTAACGGTTAGACATCAACTCTCATACAAACACAAACACAAATACAATCGGGGGGGAAAAAAAGAAACAGAGTACGAGTTGTGTGATGAAACATTTTTTATTACAATTTTAATGACAAAAGAGCTTTATTGGTGTGAGTGTGTGAAACCCAAAAGTGTGCTGTTAGTGAGTGAGTAATACAAGTGACTCTGATGAATACGGGATGTGTAAGTGAATAAATGACTGAGTGAATGGTTCCATTATCTGCTTGAATGAATTTTCCTATCTTTTCATTATGAATTGTTGAGTTTTTTTTTTCTTCTATTCTATTCTATTTTATTTATACGAGTATATATTTTGCTTGGAATTTAAAATTAAAAAGAATAAAGATAACAAAAACCAACTTGAATAAATTTAATGCCTTTTGTGATACATGTTTTAGTATTCCATTACAACTCTTATTTTGCAGGACTCTACTAAACCTTTTAATAAAACGGGCCACTTAGAATATAACATCATGTGGTCAAATTACCTATTGTCATCAGAGAGTAAAGACTAGTTAAGGCTCTAAAAGAGCTAATGGATATATAAATAATATTTTTAAAATTTCCAATATGGATTTGATTAGTTGATTGAACTGTTAGTTTTTACATCCAGATAGTTAATCAAGTGAATTGAAGGGAAGTTAGTTAAAATTACTTCAAAAAAAAAAAAAAAAAAAAAAAAAAAACAATTTGGCCAACACGTCTTAGAATACTTAGCAAGTTTTAAACAGTCCAATCTGTTCTCTATCAATTCCTAATCAAAACTAAACTTACTGTTCAATCTTTTTGTTCGCACTTACTTTTATACAAAACTAGCCAAAGTCCGATGTGCTATACTAACCCTATTCGAATTAAATAAAAAATGTAATATAAAGCGTATTTTCGTGTACTTAATGATATAATTTTCATTTGGTGATGCATGTTACCAGTGAAGTTGTTTGCAAAATTTTGAAACTTTCACTGTTATCGTTCTTATAAGTAATACAAAAAATTCAATATTGACATTGTACGGCAGGTACCAATTCCACTATTTCATTAGAATCAAATTTAGAAACTTCTGAAATTACTGTTCCCAAAGTATTTAAAAAGAAATCAATACATATATGCTTTGTATGGTTCACGTAGCCGATTTCGTCCACTTTTTGAACGATCATGTTATTGAAGTATGAAGCTGACCCTTACTAGGGATGACCCTTACAGTATATTGTGCTTGTCTAGGAAAAGAAAGGCGAAGTGGGAAAGAGGGTGTAGACCTTTTATTTAAACTTACTAATATCATATCTGATATCAGCCAGAAAAAACAAAGGTTTTACCTTAAAAATACGAACCGCAAAGAAAACGGTTGCCGTTTTTTAATTGATAGCCAGTGTTGTACTTTCACCACTGAATAATCCAACAGCAAACAACCCCAAGAAGCCCGCACAGTAAAGCTTAAATTAGGGGACGCATAAAAGATCATAATGTTCTTAAAGATAAGCCCCTTGGATAATTCTAAGTTTTGGACCAAAATTAGAGACTTTCATTTCCATCATATGGTACATAACCAGTAGGAAATTTTTAAAATTTGGAAGCAATAAATAAAAGTGTAAGCAATAATGGAAGCATTATATTGTTTATTCATACCCTAATGCTTCCAAAAATGCTACAGGATAAGGTATTATTTTTGATTTTGTATAACATGTTTAACGATTGATTTGAAATTTAAAGAGATCATTTGTATTATAATGTAGACGCACGTTACGAAAAGAAATGTCTAAACTCGGTACAAAAATTGAGCAACGTAACAAATTTACATTCCATATGTAAAAATGTATGTTAATTTAGGATTTATTTAAAGTACATGCGCGTAAACTGATTTTTTTTGAAATTCTTGCTGTTTCTCTCAGTATGCCAGGAAAGAACTATAGGATATGTTAACTTTTAAACATAGTTTTTCATATCTGGCTACAAATGGATTCATACACAGAAAAAATTATTGCTGGAATATTTTCAAACAAACGCTTGTTCAATTTTTATTTCGTTTTCAAATAAAGTTTTGTTTGATTCTATTAATAATTTTGTTTGAATGTATTTTAAAAGTATCAATGTTGATAAAACATGATATAATAAAAACGCGACTTTTAATTTAACATTATTCTGCTTTACAAAATTTCCGCACATTTACATTGTTAAAGCTTTTATAATTCTTTTAAAATAGTAAGCAACACTTAAGTACTTATTTATGCTCACACATTTAAAAAAAAAAAAAAAAAATAAAGTAGAACAGAGAAATAGAATTTGAATTTTTTGAAAAACAGAAATGTATTGCTTTGTAAATACTTTTGTTTGGTTTTTATATACTAAATGGGTTATGATTCGCATTTAGTCTATAACTATTTTAACATAAGTATTTATAGTTTTGAATAACACTTTTGGGAAAAAGTCTCCTGACGATTCTCTTAAGCAGAGACGAAATGGCCATAGAGACATGCTTATCCCCAAAAGCATACATTTCATATTACATTAAAATAAATAATATAATATTAATAATACTATTAATAATAATAAAATATAAAAATAATTTACCACAAAAAATTTAAATTTGTAAAAAAATTATTTGAATTTTCTGTCAAATTTCTGAACATTATTTTGTTGTCTCGAATAATTATTTGTTCAATTTTGCATTCATTTTTAAACATTTTATTTTTTTAATTGGCAACTTTTTTCTCAAAAAAGAATTTTTTTTTTCAAGAAATATATTAATTGGTTTGACAAAATTTTTGTTTGCTTAGAACCGTAATATTCAATAAAACTTTTATCTACTTCTATTAAATTTTTTGTTTGATTCTTTTTTGTGACTCCAATAAAAATGTTTATTGAATATCGCAAAATTTTTATTGAAAATATCGCAATTTTTTTTCAAACAAAAAATTACAAATTTGTTGTTCGAATTCACAAATTTCTTTGTAGGACCGAAATTAAACAAAAAATTTATTAACTCAGTGAATTTCGTGTCTGAATCAAAAAAATTATTTTTTCTGTGTAGTCAATAGAAATAATGATTGAAAATGTGGTTGCAGTCGGTTATGTTGGCGTGGTACCTCCTTCAGTAAGTCAATGTTGACTTTTACACATCTTGAGAACGATAATATTAGAAGTTTCTAAATTAAGTGCAAATAATGGAAAATATAAATATAAAGTTGAAAAATGGGCGAAAGCTATGGCAGACAAATTTGCCAGAAAAGAAGCAAAAAGGAAGGAAAGTGTGGAAGGTCATACTGAAGGAGAGACAAGGAAAGGAGAGGCGTATAATCTTCGTAGGACAGACAAGTCTGAGACTTTTCAAACTTCTTCTTAGTAACTATGATTGAAGGAGATTTGAGTCTTGTATTAGGTTCTCTAAGGACAACCTGAGGATTTTTTATTAATCTTCTGACCGGGCACTGCAGACTCAATGGACATTTAAATAGAATAGGAATCGCTTCGAGTGATATACGCAGATTCAATGCACAGTAGGAAGGGGTACTTTGTCGATTATGATATATCAGATTTTGTAAAATTTGACATGGGCCGACAATTTAAAAAATAAATAAATTATAGAAACTCTAGTTAAGTTGAGGGCTGTACAATAGACCGACAGGTCGAAGTGCTTTTAGTACATCATGAATGAATGAATGAAGGTTGAAGCTACAGTTTCTAAATTTGACGTGAGTTTATAATCAGTACAAGTCATCAGTCGAAAATTGGACGGATGTGAACAAGTACGCATGGTCCTTCCCATACAATTTAAATATTGGCCCATGGTAGGTAGGTAGGTAGGTCAAATGGCCAGTTGATCCTAAACCCTGATCAACTACAATTAGCACAAGGTGCCGTTTTGATGCCATCGCAGGACCAAACTAAAATTACCTAAAAGTAGAAAAAGAAGAGAAACTAACTACAGCCAACCAGAGCTGCCTATAAAGTGAAGTAAAGCGAGGGGGTCTAAGTTCGCACACTGCGCCAAGCCGTCGAAAAAGGGCACCCCAAGAAACTTCAAGCGTCTGACCGCCAGGCCTGGGCAGTCATAAAGAAAATGTTCCACAGTCTCCCTCTTAGAAGAATCCCCGCAACTTCTACAGTGCAGATTAAAGGGAAGGCCCAGCCTCTCTGCATGTCTAGCGATCAGCATATATATATATATTGGCCCATACAAATTAAATATTTTATACACAAAAATATCAGGAGGTTCTAAATTTGGTGCACATTTTTACTTAATTTAAGTTGGACTAGCAAAGTATAGCAATAATTGTCTACCTTGTATATTTATATATAAGATTAGGATTTTACCATGTTTGAGGGTCGAATTTTGAAATATACTGTTTTATATATGTGTATAGGTATATATATTTAATGTGTATTCGTATATTTAAATTTATAACCATTTTCTAGAAACAATTGTAAAGTGCAATAAAATTTTATAGAATTAAGTTAAATGAGAGTTATTATTATGCTGATCACATGCCTATTTGTTAATTAATTAGTATTTAAATAATTTTTCCTTGATATTGTTTTCACATGAAAATATTTCACATACAAGCATAACTCTTCAAACCATCATTGCCACACTTGGCTTTTATCATGAAATTGAATATGAAAATTTTTGATGACCAGGTAAGTAGACCACCAAACGAGAGAGGAAACTCAATGGAAGATTGGTGACAACAAGAATAAAATGAATAATTGTTGCTGCACACACTTGATAAACACTTCAACTCACCTTTAAATGCCTTACAAATGGATATCTCTTTAGTGATCATTTATTCACTTATTAACAGAATTGATATTCTGTATGCAACGTTTTGTAATACAAAATATTGCGGTTTAAATTTGTTGTTCTGCATTTTCATTACAGGCATATTAAAATTGTTCGATATCACCATTTTAGGTATACAACACCGACATGCTGCCTTGCCCAGCTTGGCTGGGATGTTGACTGCACGAGTATAAATGAATAGTCAGTCAGTCGGCTGGTTATTTATTTTAACATGTTTGGATGCCAATAAAAACGATCGTTAAAAATGAATTTGCAAATATGCATTTGTAAGGAGAGATTTGTTTTTCTTATATAATATTTTGATTTTACAATCATGCTGAGCAGCGTATCGAACGAAAATAAATCAATAAAATTATTTGTTCTGCAGTAAATTTCTTATTCCATCACACACTTTACAGTCTAATAACATCGCCAACATTTATAATTGCATTGGTCAATAGATCAGTAGCATCATTGTCATAATCAGAAATTCATAGATTGTCATTTGTGTTGTTTTTACAAGAATATTATTGCTTTTGTAATTTTATTTTTTTTCAGTATAGGTATTTTTGTTGTTGGTTAGATGTTGTTTGTTTGTTTGTTGTTTATACCACGTGCCATTACATTCATTTCGATATAAATTTTTAATTCTTATTTTCTATTTCATTTGAAGTACAATCGAGTTATACTTGCAATCATGTCTGCATTCATGTATTTTGTCACTTTTTCTTGTTCAATCATCATGTTTTTACCTATTTTGTTTTCGAATACCAATAATATTCGAATACCAATAAAATAATGCAATCTAAATGAAAATTGTACAATTTGTTTTTCCACTTCAAACATATGAATAAAATTATGGTCCACAATTTACACGTAAAAAAATTGATTTTTAATAAGTCTAAAATATTACACTTCTGGTATACCACTCTTAACAAATATTACAACGTTAAACTCCATAATAAGCTTAAGAGGGCTGCTATGATACAAATCCTTACGGCCTTTGTGTGATTCTGAATTCCATGTCAATCTTCCCAGATTATTGATGATGTAGATTATATCTCATCTGGACCGAAACTTGATAAGGGAGTCGACATTCAAAACCGCCGCAGGATAACTGGGCCTCATATATGGTAATACTCAATGAATTAGTAAAAGTATATAGGAATAATTATAGATAAAAAAAAGGGGAGAGAAGCTAGGCCGTAACCCTGACACAGGGTTGTAATGGCCAATTATGTATGTATGTATGTATGTGTATGTAAAAGAAAGGGGCAGTGAAATATCTTTTTAGAAGCATACCGCAATGTATTTCAGATCATGTTAATTCTTCCTAATGAGACACTCTAACCTTTATATAAATTTTCTTTAAAAGCTTAGCTTCAATAAGATATATTTCCAATGCTAAACTAGTTAAAGGCTGCCGTGATTGCTATGCCGTCGTGGCATTTTACTGTTGACCTTATCTGCTTAATTAGTAATTGTGTTGTTGATGGGTTTGCTAGAGTAGACACACTTCTACCTCAGTTCACGTGTTAGATTAGATACTTCTTTTACCTAACACTACTTATAAGTAGAAATATTTATTAGACTCTGATAAAATCTAAGATTAGGAGAAATCTTATTTTACTGCTAGATTCCCGTATTCAAATTTAAAAGCTCGGTCGTGCAGACATCTCCATTACAGTTTCACGACTCACTTAAGCCGTCGCGTAATGAGTATGCAAGACTGCACTTAGCTGACAATGATTTTCCTTGAGGTTGTAGGTCGGTTGAGGAAGAAGAGAGTGACCCTACTATATATTTTAAAGATTGGCTGGCATTTCCTTGACACTTCCTCCAAACTGTTGTTCTTTGATATTAGACTTGTTTTCAGCTTACTTGCATGGATTTATACTTTTAGGCGAATCCTCTGCACCGATTATGAATACTATTTATTCCGGACTTGTTGGCCAGCTATAACACATCACTATATGTGGTATCTTAATGGTGCGCTATGTGTGCTCAAGTTGGCTTTGATTTAGTAAAACTATCACTTCAACTATTGTATTCTGTTATTGGTTGACGATAATCGATCTAAACTTTAGATAACTTTACTAAATGAACTACTCATTAATAGACTGAGACAGTTAATAAAAATGGAGCAAGTTTTGTTTTTATAAAAATGTTTAATAAACAAAAGCGCAATAATACCAAATGATATGGCAACACTTCATGTTAAGCATATGAAACACACATTCTCATACATACACACAAAATCATTATTATAGACAATAATGCTATAAACACAACAAAGGCTATCGAACACCGAACACACGACTACAAAAATCGCTAGCTACGAAAGTAGCCAAGTAGCCAGCTACTTAATTATAATAACGACTACAGCTACAAAATAAACATCTGTTTTGACACGTTGAACATAACCTAAACAAAATATAACAAACTTATTTTTTGTAAGTGAAATTGTGAGGCAACAAAAAACAACAAATGTCTGAAGAAATTTTATAAAAATTTAAGAAACTAAAAAGGCAATTAAATAATAAATGAAATAAAAACTGATGTAAATAAATGAAATACTTAAGTAAATGAAAACTAAGCAAAAAATGTAAACAAATGATTATTTTTTTTTTTTTCAGTGGTGCAACTTAAATTTTTTTCGCATTTTTTATATATATATTTCATGTATTGCGTTTTTTAAATACCTTTTTCATGCATCTTATTGTTTTGGCAGCACTAAACTGTTTATTGTCGCCAAGAAAAATAGAAATTAGCCTAAGTTGACTACGGCCTACAAAAGTAGTCGTGTGGTCGGAAATCGTGTTGCCACTAAAATAATTATTGTCATATGCACACATGTATTCTATTTTTGATAGCTTGTTGTCGATGGTCGGTAGCCTTTGTTGTGTTTATAGCATAACAGAAACAGGTGAAACACTTTACATAAGAATATTCGTAAAACTATTCAGCATTATCTATAAATTAAATAAGAACTTTTGTTCCGTTAGAAACGCTTTATTTAGATCAAAGTTAACTTAAATAAGAACATTATTTGTTATACTTTAAATATGAGACATACTCTAAATTTCTGAAGATATCATGTTTCTAATATGGATTTTTTCATGTAAAAAAAGATGCACGCATTGAATAAGAATTTAGTATCGATTAAGCAGCGATAGAGTAAAGATGGAGATATAAAGGTAAAGCAATTTAACTATTTTAATAGACACTAAAACAAAGTGTTGTATGTTCATTATATTTTAAAAACAGATTCTTGTTTTGCTCGCCCATTTCTACCGAAAAATTCAGCACTTGCCTAGTATTAAACTTTACACTATGTAACAGAAAAATAAAATAAAATTACGCTTATAGTGATGCTGACACTACTGTGCACAAGTTTTGTGCCGCATTAGCTTACGACTGAACAAAACATAGTCGTAAAGATATTTCAATGGTGTATTTGGCAATGGTTTACCGCAACAAAGCTCAGTTTTTTATTTGTTTTGTACTTGTGACACAACATCCGAAGCAAAGGAACAATCAAAACACTGAAATTTAAAGGATATTTGTCCAAATAAGTCGAAGTCAAGGCAAAGCAAGATCATGGCATATGTTTTTAAGAATGAATGTGGAATTATTTTTTATATAAGCAAGCAACTGCGAGCATTATGCTAAATTATTGCAGAGTTTAAGAGATGAAATTAAAGAAAAAACGAAGGGCATTTGGTTAAACGAAAGTACTCAGGTTCACATTACTTTGATAACCAAAATCAATTCATTAAAGTTCGACTTGCTTCGTCACATTTTGCTTTCTCGTATTAATTTTAATTTTCAAACCTAGCAAATGGCTCGGTCGGCAAATATTTGCCAACAATGAGGACTAAGAGTTGGTGATTGATGTCTACTTTCTAAACCTAGAGAGTTCTTCCTAATACTTACAGGATATCTAAACTATTAAGTATTGCTGACAAAAGAGTATCGAAGTTAACATATTTTTTTTAAATTTACTGGTTTTTGGGACAATCCTCTTATTTTAGAAAACAATCCTCATATAGAAGGTTGGCTTTGAAACCTAAATAATTAAAATTTTTTTTTTATTTCTTGCAGTGTAATTGATATTAATCAGGTTGCATATGTTGCATATTGTGGCATTCAACTAATAAATCTATTATTGGCAATAGTATTGTAAGCGAAAATTTATTTAGAATAGTTTGAATCTTCAACATCATCAATATCATTAGGGAATAGCACGGGTTGGTATCATTCAATTGTACTTTACAATTAAGGTTACACTGATCATTTTGTTTTCTTTATTATTTTTCCTACACTTTATTGTTTCATTTTTTTTACTTTAGTTTTTTATTATTTAATTTAAGTAGTAAAGGCTTTATTGGAGCTATAATTGTATTTGGAACATGTACAGATACATGTTTTCACAGTCATCAATTATGGAAAAATGTTTCCTAATGAAATTAGTATGCAAAGGTAAAAATATAACAACATTATCCCATTGCCCATATCTTTATGATGTGTTCCATATTAAGGTGTGTTGGTGTCCCTTTAAGAAAGCTAAAAAAGAAAAAATTTGTAGGCATCACTTCCATATCGGTTGAAGATATAGTAAAACTAAAACTTTACTCTATAGGAGGCGTATTACAATACTTTAAAGGAATTTACATTTCTCTATATTAGCCACTATTTAAGGAGAGCTACTCTGCTCCGGTAGCAAATGGTGTTTGTCGTTGCTGCTGCTTTACTTTAAGTTGCCGCACAATTTACGGATTAATTAGATGTTTAAATATTGTCATGATTGTAGGGTGTATTTGTACTTCGTAAGAATACATATTAAAAAATTGTTATGATGAGTGGAAAACAATATTTATTACACAAAATTTCCTATTTGAGTCAGGCGTAGGCATAAGAATTATTGTTTATAGCTTTTTAATTAATATTCAGAATTAATAAATCCTATTAAATATTTAAAAGGATTTAAAACATTTTGTTCTGCAATCCAGACTTAAATAAATTTCAAGAATTTATTACAAAATTACTCTTCTTGATTTGGAAAAACTCTTATAAAAGGCAAATGTATGCTGAAATTAAGGGTAAATGATTAAAGAAAATTTTTATTTTCTTGTTTGGATTTTTTATTTTTAACAGAGAATTTAAATATTTGAATAAATATTTCAGTAATATCAGCACTTCATAATATGTAGAAAAATAGTTTTTCTTATTCACTGCATCAAATGGGCGGAAAATATTCAGATAGTTTTGGAAAAATCTTTAATTTAAACTTAAAAACTCTAATTTTAAGTCTCTGATGTGTAACTATTTACTTTTTTTTAATTGACGCCAGCTCTCAGGGGATGACCCTAACTCATGCAGTCCATAGTGTTGGTCTAGGATAATATGAGGGGAAGGGGGAAAGAAAGTGTGTATACCTCTCCAAGAAGACCATCTACAAGAAAACCGCTCCCCGACATTTCACTCTAGTCCACCTTAACCAATGTCAACAAAAGAAACAAATAATCAGGAGTAAATCGCCACCTATTGGGAAGTAGCAGATAACAGCTAAAACTACTTAGCAAAGGCACTCACCACACAATCAATATACAAGGATAATGCAATTGCTGTTGATCATTCAAGGGTGAAGGTATAACACTTGTTTGATCAGTTCTCAGCAATTTGTCTTATTCCTAAGGCGCTTAATAATAAAGTGTGATTTTTTAAGAGCTATAGGAAAGTTTTCAAAAAAAAAACATAAAATTCAGAAAAATTACTGAAATCTTTATTTGAATCGATAGTACGGTCCATATAATTTAATGTTTGAAGATTATTTCATGCAAATGTTGACCGTGACTGCGCCTCAATTGGTCCATCCGCTTAGTCCAATTTTGGCATACTCTTTCCAATATTTCGGCTGGTATCTCACGAAGAAATGCTTCAATGTTGTCTTCCAATGCGTCAATTGAAGCGGGCTTGGGTGTATAGACATGAGCTTTAACATAGCCCCACAAAAAATAGTCTAAAGGGGTTAAATCGCACGATTTAGGCGGCCAATTGACCGGTCCCGAATGTGAAATAAAATGCTCACCGAACTCGCCTCTCAATAAGTCCATTGTTACGCGTGCTGTGTGGCATGTGGCTCCGTCTTGTTGGAACCACATGTCATGCAAGCTAAGCTCTTGCATTATGGGCAAAAAAAAAAAAAACAGAGGCCCAATTGCTGCGAATTTCTTGATGGCCATCATTAAGACTGGCCGATACAGCTGCGATATTTTCTTCATTTCGCACTCTACGTAAGCGTGTTGGTGGTTTAATGTCCAACAATGTAAATTTGGTGCGAAATTTAATCACAATAGCCCGAATAGCCGCTACAGTGGGTCGATTAAACTGACCATAAAATGTAAGAAGCGCGCGATAAACTATCTTAACAGAGTACGCATTTTGATAATATAATTCAATAATTTGCAATCGTTATTCGTTTGTAAGACGATTCATAGTTAAATTATAGACCAAACTGAAGATGTTGGACAATGAAACAAAACACGAAACGTGCGTCAGCTGTTTAAACCAGTGTTGCCAAGAAGATAATAACTAAAAAATCACCTTATAATATAAGAAAAAATATATATGTACTGTCCTTTCAAAAAAATTCCAATGCAATGTACAGCATTTAATAAGGGTTTACCCCTGAGTATTGGTCACAAATAAAATAAAAATAAAAAAATACACACTTACCTTACCTTGTGAAGTTATGTCGAACAAATTTTATTTTAGGATTTTACCGCCAAACATATTTATAATTTCGTTGTTTATAAACCCATTTAAGAGATTTGAAAGGTATTGAAAGACTAAGAGTTAAGCTTTCCAACTACTTGTACTTGATAAGTTTATATATCCATGTGGAAATGTTATCTAAAATATTTCAAATATTTAAATTTAAAAGAAACTTTTAAAAAAAATCTCGAATAAAACATCACAAACAGTCTCCTTTATGTTCCCCGTTTATAAAAGATTGACGTCATTTTGTCTGCTATCGTCTTGAAATCGCAACACAATTACTTCTATCGATATGTTACTGTAAGAGGAACATATCTTCCCGTTTTTAGATCTTTGAATGTTCGAAGAAAAAAAAATTGCTCCATCAAAATTTAACATATGTCAATCATTTCCTTTGGCTCATTAAGTCAGTCACTTGCTACTGTTTTTCTAAAACTTTTTTACGCAGTTTTTTGTTTCGTTTCATTTTTTTTTTTTTTGCTTTGTTTTTCGTTAAAATTCTCATGTCTTTATATGTACTATATACGAGTAGTTGAATGCATTGTATGGACTTGTGGCATCATATATCGTAAAATTTAAACCTTAAATCCTATAAGAGAAACATTCAATAAAAAAAAAAGATGCAAAAAATATCACAAGATTTGTGGTGTTTGCCCAAAAACGGTGACAAAACTTTAAAAAAGAATAAAAAAAAAGTAAATCGCACTTTTACGAGTACATTTTATAATGCCACATCGCAAAAGGATTTGAATTCGTTGCTGATTCCTCAGCATCTTTTTTCTTATTTATTTTTATTTTTTTATTTTGTATTTGTGTATTTAGTTTTGAAAAATACTTTTTTTTTAATTTTTTAAAACATTTTCGTATGCTGGGCAAAGGTAAATTTAAAACTGGAATAAAGAGTACAAGAGAGATGGTAAAGAAATTCCTGAAAAAAATATAAAAAAAAATAAATATTTGTGGGTTTTAAAAGAATATGCCAGGATTTTGACTACCGAATTACGTGTTTGTATGTGTCTGCTCTGATTTCTGTAGCGAAAATAAGTTGAATTAAAATCGGCGATCAAAAGTGGATTTTATTAGTTTACAAGAAGTTGTATGAGATAAAAAGTTTCAGTTTTAGTTTAATGGGACCAACTACTTAAGTAGTGAATTTTATGTTAAGTTATCAATTTAATATTAAAAACAATTGAAATCTTTTTTGTTTTTCTCGAATTAATTTTTCTCACTCTTCAATTCGCGTAAAACTGAAACCCACATATATTCCTTTTATTGAAAAAATCTGAGAATTATCATAAAATTAAATTTTCCAGAGATATTAAGATTTTAATCTAAATTCGCTAGACTCCTAAAAGTTTAAGACGCAATTGCATCAATAAAATACCACTTTTTATAATAGTCCTATAACACAGTAATTACACTTAGCCCAGAAGAAGGCTTCTATGTTATTAAGAGTTTTTATTACTTAAAATTAATCGAACACAGAGCAGGGTACTGCAATCTATCAGATCTGGCTGTTGGTTCAGCAGTTTTACGGCTTTTCTAATAAACGCCAGCGAATATAAAACTTTACTTATGCATTTGTCCCCCCTAACCTTCCTGATTACTACTTTTCGTCGTTTCAACGCTTCGCAACGATAGATGTTGTCTATTCTTTCATATCCCGTTTGAGGCCTAGTGATATTCTCTTCAACATTTTTCCTCTATGCTTTTCATGGTTTTCTGGGTGCTATGTGCGTTGAGTCTTTCTAGTAGTACGCTGTATGGAAATGTAGAAGTGCTTAAAGCCTTGAGGCACTTTATCAGATATGATTCAGACTCATTACAGATAAAATTTAAATAAAATGAAGTGAGTGTTCTTTTTCCGACTTAGATGAGTTCGGTTATGTCCGGTAATGATATCAAAACGGCACCTTGTCCTAATCGTAATTGATAGCGATTTGATTAACTAGCCATCTGACCTACCTACCTAAGTGTGTGTGTGTGTGTGTGTGTAAAATAGAATTGTTTTAAAACAGAGAAAATATTTTTGCTGATATTCTTGTCCATAGACATAGAGAGAAAAAAATTAGTGTAAGCTTCTACCTATTTTGAACAGTTAAAAGCCAGCTAATGTGACAGTTGGAAATCCAACAATATGGCCACGATAAACTACGAAATTTCTCCATTGACATTAACGAGTAACTTTGTGTTAAAGTCTTAAACATATAAATACATATGAGATAACAAGCTATATATAGAGTTTTTCAAATGGGACGCTACATAAGTAGAGCGACAGGGACAGCAAACGACGCCATATTTCTTGCCGTTCTTTTGACATTTCTCTTCAGTATGGTTTGCCATTTCATGATGGAAAGATATACGAGCTAACAAAGAGTCGAAATTATAAAAATTTATTACCGAAATTCGGAGCCAGTGGCTTCAACGTTAAGAAGCCAAGTTAATTTATATTCTGTCTGAATGGCTTCGTCAATAAACAAAATATGCGTTATTGGTCAGGCAGCAATCCACACGAACTCCATGAGCCATCATTACATCCCGAAAAAATTACGGTTTGGTGCGGTTTATGGGTTGTCGCCGTCATCTTCCATGATGATCAAGACCGGCACGTTACTACGAATGGGAATCGCTACCGTTGAATGATAACTGAATATTTTTGGCCCAATGGTATGACATGGACTTGGAGGACATGTGGTTCCAACAGAAAGGTATCACAAGGCACACAGCGAATGTCACAATCAATTTATTGGAAGCCAAGTTTGGAGAACTTGTTATCTCACGAAATGGTCCAGTTGATTGGCGGCCTCGGTCATGCGATTTGACGCCGTCAGACAATTTCCTGCGGAGCTACGTCAAGTCTATTATCTATGCCAACAAGCCAGTGATGTTTGATGAACTTCGTACGAATATCGAACGTTAAACTGCAGCAGTATTGGTAGATTTATGCTAGAAAACCGTCAAAAATTGGGTTCAGCGTTTAGACTTCTACAAGCGTGCCCGTGGTGGCCATGCAAAAGAAATCGAGTTCCAGACATAATGGCATCGAACGTACTTTTAGAGGAATAAAGAATTTAACTGATATTGGATATCAATCCGTTTTTGTTTTATTTAAAAAAAACTTATGTAGGCCTTTTATTGAAAATCCTTTCAGAGGTTGAGTGATCGGACGACTTGCAGGATCACCAAGTCCCTTTAGACAAATTATGACCTGGAAAGAACCAGTATATTGTTGAGCATGTAATGTATAAATTCCAGCAGAATCACTGGAACGCTGACTAGTTTTTGGGCCATTGGGTAGCAAGCAACGAGGATAAATATTCCATTTAATACGTACTGCCATAGATGTAAACATGTGGAGAAAAGGGAGACAATATTTCATTTGCTTTGCGAATACCCTGCCCTTTGATGACATTAGGGAGCTGGCTGATGTGAGCATTGATCGACTTATGAAGTTTCTGAATCGCACAGACTGGCTAAAGTTACATAATGCATATGTGTTTCTTTTTTTATTAAGTTGGTAGCGAGGATGTGGCATCAAAAAGGTGCGAGAGTGCAAGTTGGATCTTTGAATCCCTACGAGAACCAAGCAGCCAACCTATGCTTTGACATTTTGTTTATTAGTTAACGCTGAAAATGTTTCTTTTTACTTTACCTTAACCGCAATTCATATAAAAATAAACTAAATGTCGAAGCAATTCTCTCAAGAAGGAAGTCGAGAACAAGTTATTTTGTTTTCCTCTTATGAAGACCTTAAATGCTTTAAACAAGGTTTGAATTTAAAGGTTTGGCTTGCAACTGGATTCCACTATACATACACAAGTACATACATACACAATCCTGTGTCTGGTTATGGCCTAGCTTCTCGCAGCACTCATGTTGTGTGTATTAGTTTTTATCCATGAGTACCGGGACCTGCAGTTGAAAGTCGACTCCGAACAACAGATTTGAGCAGCTTTTTGATAGCAATCAATTACTCCCAGAGCTTTTGCCAGAAGACTGCTGAGAGGTATTCGCCGAAAAAAATAATGATTTCATATTTCTTTTTTCAAGATGTCAGAGCTGAGATCCATATTAAATTATTGAAAAGTAGTGTAAAACATTAGTTGGTTTCATTGTAGAGTTGGTCCCATTAAGTCTACCGAATGTTTGAATGCGCACATATTGATTGCGTTGAGTTGCAGCACTAGAGAAGATATACGAGTGAGCGGCAAAATCTGTTTGTTGAAATTATTGAAATTATTTTGTCCAAGTTGAAAGAAACAAAGAATTGTACATGGAATACAACATGCATACGAGTATGTACAATCGTACTAACTTGTATTTTTGTATACATACTCGTATGTTTTATTTTAAATATTTATTTTATTTTATTTTTTCTGTTTTTTTTACAATAAAAATGAACAAATTCTGAATAATAATTCACGTACGTATACACGTGTATTTCATATACAGAAAACAAATGAAGGTTATGAAATGAATTACAAAGTTTCAGAAAACAAAATAAGAAAATAAAAAAATTGGAAAAAAAATATATTCTCATGAATTTAATTTTGATTTCTTATTCATTTAGATTGTTAGCCTAGAACTAGAAATATCTGTACATTGTATGTGTACTTTTCTACCAAAAAAAAAAAAAAAACGAAAAATTAAAAACAATGCATGAGTTTTTATTTATTTGTTTTTTTTTTATTCTAAAATTTATTTCATTAAATTGTTGGGTTTTTTGTTTTGTTTTTGTTTTGTTTTTTGTCTTTTTGCTCAAAGAAAATATTTCCATTTCAAATGCGTATAGTTTGTGAGACTATTGTTGTTATTGTTGTACAGATTTTTTTCTACACCAAGCGAAGGAAGACAAACAATAGCTCATTTGAAATATTTGTTTTTTATCCATATGATACAGTAGAGGTGACAATGACCGCGAAATAGTTGTTAACATTACCCATTGTGCAAGTGCTGTTGTAACACTTTGCATTTTAAAAATCGATTTTTCATTTTGTTGTGGCAAATACGAGTATGGCAAACATTCATGCAAGTGTTTGTAATATAGTTTGCGAGAAAATTCATTTATGAATTGATTTTGCAAACATTGGCGATGATGATCAATAAAATCGAAGTAATATAATCATAGCATGTATGATGTAGATTTCAAAAGGGTGTTTAGGTAATTGGACAAGTTTAGAAATTCTAATAAAAATATAAAACAACTGTCAACAAGCCATAGGCAAAAAATTTTATATTTTTTTTTTATATTTTATTTTAAAGGCCAGTGCTCAGGGGACGGCCCCTACTCATGCAGTACATTGTGCTGGTCAAGGAAAATATGTTAAGGGAAGGGGGAAATAGGGAGTAGTGTTTGTGGACATTTGATTTAAACCTATAGATATCGTAATTGACAGGAAAAACATTCGCCGGAAGATTGTTCCACAAACGAGCGGTGCGGCCAAAGAACGAATTCTCTCTATAATGCATTGTGCGATTCGCTGAACAATCAACCACAAATGGGTGCGCTCTGAGAGAGGTGCGTGTAGTCCGCAAGAATACACGACCACCCGGAATCAAATCCCTTATCTCATCGGAGCACCTCCCATGGAAGTATCGATAGAACAATGAAACGCATGCCACATTGCGCCGATGCTCCAACGAATCGATAGAGTTGGATACCCTACCGTCGTTGATAATTTTTGGAATTGTTTAGACACAAAAAAATATTTCTTCCGATGACTACCTCTTAGCAATTAAGAAATACCTGGGAAGTTATATTCTCTTTCTAACAGGTGGTAGTGAGTACAACTAGAATCTGTTTTAACTGTTTGGCATACAACTTTATAACTTTAAGTTACAGTTAAAAAGCCTGTATACCTACTTTTACTAGCAGGCATCTATAAATTGTGGTTTACTGAATTTCTCCAAGGTCTTAAAAAGAGAAATAATAAAAAAAAATCTTACGATATGATTGTTGACTCATCGAAGATTGGAAGATTGAAAGCTTGCGAAATCCATAGACATCTCATATGGCTCACTTGGACATCCAAATATTATTGAAATCTAATAGAACTTAAAAATGCAACTCTAATTTTTTAAAAATTGTACCAAAGGAAACTATCCAGTACAAGAATAAGACTAGAATTGAATAAAAAACAGCAGGATGGAGGATATTTAAGTATATGTATATGCATTTAAAAATTATTTATTTGTTTTTAACCAAAAACTTACCAATTGTTACGAAAATGAGTGTGTTGTAAAAAATTTAAATTTTCCTGTCATATTGTATTAACACCACTTTATGTACACGAAATCTTGCGAAAAGTAAAAAAAATATATGTATAGTGTTAAAGATCTAGATTTGAAAAAAAGATTTGAAATCTAATTCACTAAAGTTGTGGTGAAATGTAAATGCACTATAAAATAAATAATTTCTTAAAAACTACAAAAAAAAAATCAACATTTAAACAAATAATTTTTATTTTCGAAAGCAACAGCGTCAATATGACTGCTAAGAAATCGAGAACCAATTGATATTTCTTTTTATTCTAAATTAAAAAAAAAACAAATTCAACTACAATTGCGTGTGTTAAAGTGTAAATTCAAAGAAAAAACCAGGCACTCAGATGAGCCAAACTGAAGTCAAAAACCGTACAAATAACAAACAGTTCAGGCCATAGATAAAAGGTTTTGCAAACATTTCAAACAGAAAAGATAAAGGCGAAATCCATCTTCATGAGTCTATCAGTAAAGAAAATATTTTTTGCATATTCTAATTCTTCTGTGAACTAAAGTTCACAATAGTAATTAAAGGCGACTCGTACGTATACCCTTATAAAGATTAAAATTCTTTTTCTCTTACAATGATTATTATATGGTCATAGTGAACTACCCTCAGAAACCACAGAATAAATAATTCTCATTAATATTTTCGATAAGGTCTTGTTTGAGAATTAATTAAGCGTATGCTAAATTCGCTTGGCTATATATGGTTAGCCGCTGATCTACGTGCGGGTAGTAAAAAACATCTTTAAGTCTTTCAATAAAATTCCTTGATGCCTAATTTCGCGGCATGTGTCTGATTGATACTCTGGGATTCTCTGCGACATCTTTAGTCTCAGCCGCAGATGTCTCCACGCAGAAAGGCTGTTCTATGTCTGACAAAATGCCGTGTTATCCTATATTCTTCTGGATGAGCAGGTCGACGCTACTTTAAAAACTATCATAATCGATAATTACTTTCTAACAGTTAATATTGTCAAATTATATTGAGATTTGTATACAGTAGGATTTGGTAAGTCTAACGCCAGAACAACTCTTTCAAATTGTGGAAGCTTAATTTGGAAAAAAAAAACAAGTTCACCGAGCACTTTATCTCAGCAATACAATACTTGGCTTTCGATCTAATTTTACACTTCTCTATTGCAAACCAGCAACAGGAATATATTGCTGCTGTAGCTCGAAGTCTTGAAGAAGGGTCGTGTCTAATAATCATCATTAGCTTCGATTTCTTTTTAATTGGGTTTAAGGCTGATGGAGATTATTTCTGGTTCAATTGTTATGTCAAGAATCAAAATTGCCAATATGGAGCGAAGACAATACTCAAATCGTTAACGATCCACCATTGGAGTCATTAAAGTTACTGCTTGAAGAATTTTAGATGCTGATGATATCACCGGTGCTTATTTCTTTTGAAGTAAGCAAAAAGCTGCAGTTACAAAGAATGGCGAGCATTCTGAATCCATGTTGACTGCATAATCTACCGGGGACGTGGAATAAATTTTCAGACTTGTTGGCTTACATCAAAATGAAATTATATACATAATTTGGAAAACAAATACAGCACTAATGAAATAAAAAAAGGCCCAAATACGAAATCAAACTCTGTGTTCTATGAAATGATTTAACGCAACAAAACCGTATGATCTCTAGACTAGTGGTTATACTTGCGCTCGTATGTACCAGAGCTTTCTGTATAAAAAAATCCAAAATAATATTTTGGTACTTTTTTTAAATTTTTGTTTAGGGACCAAATGCATACCACCAATACCAACAATATATTACAACTTGCCAAACATCGTGCTAAATAATTGCTTTCTTTCCAGAAAGTCCCACTCGTATGCGCGAATTAACACCTATTTATGGAGCTATTCTCAGTCATTGGTTTATGCCATTGACGTCATATGGGCAAATATTATACTGTAGACTCGGCAAACATATGCCGGAAATCAAGTGTATATAAAAAATAATTGAGATAAAATAGCTGCCAGAATATGCAAAAATCACTCCAACAATATTTATGCCTTACATTAAAATTTTATATTCTTATCCTCTAAAAAAACCTTTTCTACTTTTAAGAAAATATTCATTCGATGTCCTTTATTTCTTTATAACGGATATATGAATTTAATAGGATGATGTTCTTTTAATATCAGCGGTTTTAACTTACAATGTCTTGCTCGTTTTGGTCGCCAAAAGTCAATACACTCCCAAGCCCATTATAAGAGAGTTCTAAACATGTGTTTTTGTTTAAGGCAACTAGAACCTGACTAATTTTACTAGATTTCTAAGTCACATATACCTGAGACAATTCAGAATATAGAAGAAACTAAGTTTAAGCCTTCGTTGAAGCACATATACTTCCTTCAGTTACGCCAGTATGAGGTCTAATCGACTGCTCTCCAAGGGCCAATATTAGTCCATCATATTAATTTTCCTGCAAATACTTATATGTGTCTCTATAACGGCAAAATGCACTGTTACTTAAACGATTTGCCACTGAACTTGAAAGAACAGATATAAAATCGTCATACCAAATTAGCGATCAAAATACACTAAAATGACTGAAATACGAATTTCGTAATAAAACAATGTCAAGCGAATACAAAAAAAAAAAATAAAAATAAAACAGAAAACAAATAAAAATAAATGAAAATTCAGAAAAATGAGAAAAAGAATCCAATGGAATCCTTAAAAAGTTATTTCTGAAATGCATCCATCAAAGTCTGCTTCACCAAAGTCAAATCTAACTGAAGCCTAGCAGAAGTGAATACTGAATACGAAAAACAATGAAGACAAACAATAGCAAAGTGATTGTGAAAGAAGACACTGCTGCAGTCCATGAATACTATAAATGACTGAATAGCTGGCTGGCTGACTGACAAAGCGGGCGTATGACTGTGTTTAGACGTTCTTGGCTGGCGTAAGAACGTTTTGTTTGTTTGTTGTTTTGGTTGGTTGCTGGTTTATGGCGTAAAACATAAAAAGCGTTCTTTAAACTCCGGTTGCCAGAACAGCAAAAAAAGAAAATAAAAACTTTTTATAAAATAACTGCAGCTAAAGCCAGAAGTTTGTGAGTTTTTTTTGCTTAATTTTTTCTTCTTAAATTTTTTTGCAGATTGTTTTAGTTTGCTTTTCAAAATATATGCTGGATATGCTACCGCAATGCGCATTCCATTTGCAAAAGGATTTCTGGTATGATGAACGATGTGTCGCTGATGACCTGATCAAAGTGGAGCATCTGTACGCATATCGATTGCACTGCAGTAGAGCTCCTTTTTTTTTAAGCAAAAACAATAACAACAACAACAACGAGGAACAAAAAACACAGCAGCACTTCTTACCAACCTGTACAAGTTGTCTTTTGTGGATGTCAATGCTAAAAAGTGTAGTTTTATTTGTCCTTTTAACTTTAGTTATTGGACTTGAGGAAAAGCGCGTGTTTTTTATTTTAACCAGAAATAATATTTCTTTTCAAAGCAATACTTCTTCTGTACAATGTTTTTCTTGTCAATAACTGTGTATCTTGTTTAGGAAGACCATAAGGCAACATTTTGGAATTTTTATTTTAATTTTTTTTTTTTTTTTCAAAAAGAGGAGATTTTTTTGTAAGTTTTAAGAAAACAAAAACAAAACCGAAGTTGCTGCATAAGGTTTCATAAACGAAAGCAAATTTATGGGATTGAGTTCAATTGAGGATAACAAATTTTATAATTTTATTTGTTTTTAAACATTAAGAAAGTAATTAAAGAGGCTTAAAAGCCTAAATTGCATCTGTAAAAGTTTATTATTTTTCTATAAAAGCAAAAAACTGGGCCCAAATCGCGGCACTCTTTATCGAATGAAGTTAATCGAAATTTTTGTATTTGAGATCGTCGCACTCGATAACGAGTAAGGTGTATCGAAATTTGAGATTATGGCATTCGATAACGAGTACTCGATCGAATGCCATATCTCGAAATGTCATTCGATACTAAAAGAGCAATCGAAATTATATACGCGTTGTTTATTTGGAAATATAACAAGAACAAAAATTGTTTATTTTTAATAAAATCGACAGAAATGTAAGTAGCATTTGTATAAAACTAAAGTCACCCTTACCACCATTGAGTTGAGGCTGTGAAAAATATGTGTTCATTGGAGTCCGATATGGGTGCCATCCACGCAACCAATGTCTAAGGTGATATATAAAGCGTTACAAAAATTCAATTCCAAATAATTAAAAGATGTATGTATGTATACTAATCGCCGGGAATCTTATAACATCATGTCCATCATAAAAATGATGGATCCATTACCTAAATAATTTTAATTAAGTTAAAATCAAACTATTATATAATTATATTGCTCTAATTTTACTTACTTACTTTCTTTTTATTTTAAAGTTATTTGGTTCCTTTACAAAACAGAAAATCTTTTACATTTTTCTTGTAAATTTCGATTCGATAGCTATCGAGTGCCATAATTTGGTTATTCGATATGTGACGAAATTTTACTCGCTACGAACGTTCATTCGATAACGAGTGCCGCGATTTGGTCCCTGATATAAAATTTTGATCAAGTTTTCACTTACCTTCAAATTTTTGTTTTTCATTTTCTCCAGTGCTGGGACTCGAACGTGGGCTGCTTGGTGTTATATACCTATACCTTAACCCATAAATCAATTTCGATGTGAAGAGACAAAATCTAATTGCAAAAAAGCTGTTGTATTGTATTATGTACATATAAAAAACCGCAGTTACCATGAAAAAAAATAGTAACTGTACCTACAATGGGAAAGAAAAATATTGGAAATAAAAAAATTTGGCAAAAACTACGAACGATTCAATTGACGTTTGATTCAATTTCTATTTGCACATTAACACTCCCAGTTTTGATTTGAAATTCAATGATCAATTCACATAAATTGTAAAAAAAAGTTGCACACAAGACACTCTATAGGCCCTATTAAATCCAGGTAAATACTCCGTTTTTTTCGGTTGCTTCATTGCGTTTTACTTTAAAAGAAATAAATGAAAGCCTTTGTTCTGCTCCATTGACTATGAACGTTACTGCTAGTAAAAAATTTTTTGTTAAATAATATGAATGAACTTGATACGGACGTGATATGTTGAGATGATTTAGAGAAATTAATATACCAACTAGCCTCTAAGACCTTGAAATTTTGTAACTTTTTTTTAATAGGGTTATAATGGTTAGAGAGCTCGCACAGAAACTCAAACGGTTAAGGTTCAAATTCCAGCGAAGGAGAAAAATTAAAAAATATATTAGCGGTTTTTCTAAAATTATAATTTAAAAATAAGAGGTTTCCCCCAGTCCACCCCTCCAAGGAGTCCGACTTAAAGAAACCGCTCCCTGACATTTTCAATCTGTTCCACCAAGAAACGAATGATCAGGTGTACAGTGTCACCATCTGGGAAGCTAATCAATTAGTGAAGACGCTTCTTACTCACATGCAACATCCACCGACATATGGGGCAATTGCTGTCGATCATTCAAGGGTGAAAGTATAACACTGGCCTTTTACTGATCAAATTGACAGAAACTTGTCCCATTGACATAAGATACTTAACATCTATTTATCTATCTATATATACAACATTCCAATACAATGCACTGCATGAGTAGGAGTTTACCCCTGAGTATTGGTCTTAAAAAAAAACTAACGATTATTTTTGTGGAGCCAAATAAACTTATAATTGGGCAACGATTAACATTTCTAAGGCCAATATTGTTTCTTTTATTTTTATCATATGTTGTTTGAAATTGGGGGTTCAGAATGGGCTTGAGTAAGCCAAGAGGTTCAAACTTCAGCTCTGATATCTCGAAAGAAAGCAATGTTACAAAATATTTTATTCGGCGACTACCTCTTAGCAGCCTTCTGGCACAAGCTGTGAGAGCTGTGATTGCCATGAACAAGCTTATCAAGTCTGTCGTTTGGAGTCGACATTAAACTGTAGGTACCGGTACTGCGCTGCAAGAATCTAGGCCGTACGTATGTATTTTGTATTGATCTTTTGAAAAATTTTTTTTTGTTTAATAATTAATTCTATTAAATGACCGAATTAATTCTATTAAAAAACGAATTCAGGAAGAGTGCAATGAAAAACTGTTGTAATTCTGATTATCTGCAACAAATGATAATTACAAAAAAGCACTGATGAAAAGAAAAAGGAGAATATGAGAAATAATTTGATGTGTTAGACAAGACTTCGACTAACTTATTACAAAGCTTGTAGAACAAAAACACAGAAACTCAAGAATTGATTTCAAGAACGAAAACAACACTTGGAATTATATTTTGTTTGAATTTTTTTTGTTCAATTAACAACACTTGTTGAATCAAACAAAAAATTAATTGAATTTTACCTTCAACCCTTAAGAAATGCTATATTAATCAAAGGAATTATTGATTCAATTGAAAATAATTGATAATAAATAAACTTCTAGGTTAATTTTTTCACAAGTGGATATTTTTTTCGGAGTGTAATATTAATATACGATTTCTAGAGAAAGTTAAATACATGATGGTTATCCTCATCATATGCAGAAGTCACAAGAACTCTTGTGAGAGTCGAAAACATGTCCACTTGAGGTAATGAACACTTTCTTCACGGATGTTATTTTCTTCTTTGATATATAAATCATTGCAAAAACCATCTAAACTCATTTGATAGAATTTAATTCTGATCTTATTAAGACGTTTTATGCCGAAACAAAATTACTTTTTTTTATTTTAATTAAAATTATTTTTACAAGGTTTTAATAAATCATCGTGCGGGAGTTTAAGTGTTCTATCCGCCATTTCATATTTTTTATATATATAAAAATTTTGGTGTCAAAAACCTAAATTAGCATCATTAACTCGAGATTTAAAAAATTGCGTATGGAGCACTTAAACCATCGCACGACGATATGTAAAAACACAAATTATTTAAGCTTTAGGAAGCTATTTTTCTTTTTGTGTTTCATATGGTACTCGTATGTAGGTTTTCTTGATGGGTTTATTAAGGAATTATTATTTATTTAGGAATTATTGAGTTTATTTTGTGAATTATTTGACTTTTTCTGTAAATAGAACCGATTTTTGCTATAAAATCCAGCTGTCTGGAAGTCCTTACTTTAAAGCAAAAAAAAACATTTTTTTTGTTATAAAGAAAAAAATATTGCAAATCAAGAAAACAAAAAAGGAACAGGAATACGAATATTTTATGAACGTACACTTCTTTTATTTTCTTTTTTTTTTACTGTTGATGTCTTTAAATCAACCTCTTTTTGGACAAACTGTCAGACACAACAAACAAGTTTAAACTGAATTTTAAATGCCTACTAAAACTCCTCAGTTTACCTTCCATTATATGACATGGATAGTGAGTTAGTGGTACCAGCCGATGCTTGTTGGCCAGTTTCGCTAAATAGTTGTTGACAAAAAGTACAGCTTTATCTGATGGCATATAAAACAGCAAACGATCCATCCATCGATTTATCGAACGACTGATCGAATTAAAGAAGTCCAAGTAAATCATGAAGCAGTAACAGCAGCAGCAGCAACGGCAACAGCAACAGGTAGAAAAAACATTACAATTTGAAATGGACATAAAAAGTTCAAGATCAAGATAAAGAAAGAGAGAGAACTTTTATGACAAATGTATTTTATGAACTGTCAAAATAGGTGTTGAAAATGATTTAATTTGTAACTGTCATGTTTCAAAAAAGGCGGTAAATTTGAAAGGAGAACTCAAAGAGAGAAGAAGAAAGAAAAAAAAATTAAAACAAATCAAAAGAACAGATTGGCATAAAATTTGTTTGTTTCGCTTTATAAATGATTTTAAAATTGAACAAAAAATCAATATAAAAAATAATAAAAGGTTATGGTATAACAACTACTTTTTTTTTTTTTTTTTAAAGGGCATGTCAAATGAAATTTAATATTTTTAAACAAATACATATAAACGTATGTACATATGTATGTAAATCCACATAAACATTTACAAATTTAATTTATATGATTTTTTGTGTGTTTGAAGTGTTGAAATTTTCATTTGTTGTTTAGATTTCTATAATTGTAGCAAAAATTTTAATTAAATTAACCCTCATCTATTGTATATAATACACGTATCATCTGAGTAAAATATATCAGTATTTATACACACATATACCATTATGTATGCATGTATTTCTAAATAAGAAGGCATATTACTGAACTCACTACGAGTATAATATATATTTTTGTACATATTGTATGTGGTATTTTGTGTTGTTGGGTATTTAATGCCTTCATTAACAGTCTCATATATGTATAAATGATGCGGCCAATTATTTAGCTGGGATATGATTTCCATTTCTAAATTTCGAAGGGTGAACAGGAAACTGTAGATGAGGGCGTTGCACTTGAAACATAAAGCACGTGACAAAAGTTGAAGGCATCTAAAAGCATTTTGGTTTTCTAATTGAGGAACAACTGCATTCAATTCTTGTTCTACCGGATATTTTAATGAAAACTCAAATAACATAATTTATAAACGGCCAAGTCTGATCTTATAATACCCTACTTCAGAGCTATTTTCTTTGTGTAATTAGTTTTGATTACTTTTAAACGCTATGAACAATTATATTGATAACAAAGATACATTTCTTACAGTCTGTTTGCAGAAAACGTCAAATTGTATAAAGATAAATACATACCCGTGTGTTACGCTATATGAGATTTTAGTGTCAAAATGTCCATTCTGCAATAAAACTTTATTTCTTTACCTTCGCTTATACGAGTACATACATCAGGCCTGTGCAAAAATAAAAATTTCATACACAATTGTGCCCTAGCTAAACTCACATGTATTCTTATGCTCTTGCTTTCAGTCGTCACTGAAATAGCGAAGGGTTAACATGCGTGGTGGATGTACGCTGATTTACTGTTTGCAGTGAGAACAAAATTAATAGCACTGTACACAAATATTTTTTATTATAAATGCATTTGTAAATCCAATACCTTATTTATCATAGAACATTTCAAAATATAGTTTAAAAGTTTTTCAGCGACATTTTCATTATTTTTATAAAATTGTTAATAAATTGAATGAAAAAAAAAACATATCTTAAAAAATATTTTTTTGTTAAAAAATGAAAAGTACTTTTAATTTCTTTACAGCAGAGTACTTACTTACTTACTTAGATGGCCATAACAACCCGTTAACGGGTTTCGGCCTGCCTTAACACTGGTCTCCAGGCGTCTCTGCTAAGCACGCGCCTTCTCCAGTTGGTCACACCAATTGACGACAGGGCTTCATCAACTTGGTCCTGCCAACGTAAACACGGTCGTCCTCTACGCCGACGTCCAGTGACCTTCGCATCGAAAACTTTTTTTTTACAGCAGAGTAGTATTTATAAATTGTTTTTGAAGTAAATAAAGTTTTAGGTGAAATATTACATATAAATTTTAATTAAAAAAATTCATACAGTTGCTGATACTGCTATCTACACGTTCTGCAGTGTAATTCCCATTTTCTCACCAACACAACCACATTTTTACTTTTGCACAGGCTTGACATACATACATAAGTAGTTGGCCTTTACAACTCTTTTTCAGAGTTGCGGCCTGGCTTCTCAGAGAACCCATATTGTGTGCGTAAATTTTTATCCATGAGTACCGGGACCTACAGTTCAACGTCGAGTCCGAACGACAGACTTGATATATTATATAAAATTAAAAATTAATATTTTTAGGACCGAAAAAGGTTTTAAGTTTTGAAAATGGATTTATATAGCCTGCCACGCATAGTTGATTTCGAAACTCGCTACTTTCGGTGTCGGTAATTATTTCTATCGTTTCATATTAAGCTATCTCAGAGACCACGTCATAAGTGTGTTTACAGCAGTGATGTCCACTACTACATAAACACACTTGCGCTTATGTATGAAACAGAGAAAAGACTCTGCTTACTTCTACTAGAAATGGGAATGTTCGAATTAATTTTATTTTATAACTTCATAATTATTTCTTCATAATTCAGAGTAAAGTTCGTAATCGATTGTCCGATAGACATGTGACCGATCTATTAAGAATAAAGGAGTACTGAGGTCACATAGATTTGGAGGAAATAATGAATAATTATTTCAGTTAAATAAAAATGATACAAAAAATATGCACTATCCACCCCTGCACTATGTTCGAGAGAAGCTAAAATCTAAAAAGAGCAAGAACAACAATATTTATTTTTATTATGTATGTACGTGTTTAACTTCGACGTAAGCAGAATTTGTTTTCCTATCACGCGTTATAGGGAAAGAGATTTTTGAACATCACTGGTTTACAGACGGTGACTATTTAGGTTAAATGATCTTCTCTACGAAACATCTAATCCTTTCTACTCTTTGGCAGTTGACGAGCAACATCTGGCACTCATATTTATTTGATTATAGACCGAACCTTTTGGAAATTGAGGTGAGAAAGCAAACAACACATTCACAAACGAAAACGTTGCAAGAAACATCATATTTTACTCCACCTGCCTTGTTGGTTTTCGTTTTAATAAAATGAAATTCGCATTATACATTCGCTCCCTAGATTGTAATTGTTGGATTTGGCAGCATATTGTTTACGATTTTTTTATAATAATTTTAATAAATGCCCTACATGACGCGTGAAAATATTTTGATAATTATTGGCCTGTTTCTGTATGACAAACAATTTCAAACGATTGAAAATTTGTATGAAAAATGCTCAAAATTATTTGAAAAATTGAGTGTTTTTCATACAAATTTTCAATCGTTTGAAATTGTTTGTCATACAGAAACAGGCCAATATGGCGAATATTAAATGTGAGCATTGATGATTAAGAATGACAACATTTTCACTATACAATTTATTTATATAACAAATTACAATACAATTTTAAATTCTATTCTAATTAAGTGTTACGAGCGAAGTGACAAAGACCATAAACTCGGTGTAGTATCGAAGGACAGGGTCTCACTCACCCGTATTATGTGCCTCAATTTTTATCCATTATTACCGGGGCGTACAGTTTAACGTCGTCGGCGAACGACAGCCTTGAGAAGCTTGTTTATGGCAATCAGCTACTCTCAGAAATTTTTGCAAAGGAATGCTAAGGGGTGGTCGTCGAAAGAAATATTTTTTTTTTCAAGATGTCAGAGCTATGGTTTGAACCGACGACCACAATAACTGCTTACGCCAACTCACGGAGTCCTCAAATGCAATGACGTTTTGTTAAATGATGTCTGTGATGTTTTCTAATGCATAAAATTATGGTGAGATCAGAGGTATGGTGAGCCTACTCATAGCTAATACTGAATGCTTCATTGCTTCATAGAAGATACCTGCACAGATTTTTCATCGATTTTAGAGGTATCCGGTATTCAGCATTCTTATTGTTTGTCTGATTTCCGCCATCACCATCATTTTCTCGAAAGAAAATGAGGCCTATAAATACATCTAAAGTCCGAAATTCCTGTCCTATAGCGTACTTGATCAAAATTCTGCTGTGTCCATATTATTTCTGGCGTCGCTTACTCTCAAGCGCACAGCATTTAAGCAGGAAGTAAAAAGGATAGTATTTCTGTTGATCCAGTTTTCTAACCTACCTTTAGTTTCCTTGTGAGACCTTTTCTTGGCAGCCTTTCATCATACAATTAGAATAATAATGCTAATCATTTTTACCTTTAGTGGGCTAGTCCATTTTTTTCATTCTGAACAATTCCCAGAAATTTGCCTATGTTACATAACACGATCCATGAGTTCTGTGTAGGGAACTAAAGACAGAAATATAACCCTACCTGCTTAGAGGAATCAGTACAGAATCTTTTTCGGTAACTGTATGCCGCGATATTTAATAATATTTGGTCGTGCGGGAGTTTAAGTACTCTATACGCCATTTTTTAAATCTCGAGTTAATAATATTAATATAGGTTTTTGACACCAAAATTTTTAAAATATGCAATCCGTTTTCGGCTATTTATCGCCGAAACTTGACAAGATATCCTAAAACGGATTACAGATTTGAAAAATTTGGGGTCGAAAACCTAAAGTGGCATCATTAACTCGAGATATATAAAAAAATATGAAATGGCGGATAGAACACTTAAACTCCCGCACGACGATTTAATAAATTTCAATATTACACAATTTTTAAGTAGATTCTTTAAAAACAATTTGCTAAAAATGTGCGAAGGATTTTATTTGGACTAAGTTAAGCCCATGCATACGTTTAGGGTTAATTAGCTAATGAATCATGTATACTTAATAAAGTACAGTGATAAAACGATACAAAAGACTTAGTTGGGGAAAATTTCATGTTCATTCATTTATGCAAGTAGGGCTTTGTGACCGGCTTTAAATGCTTTAGCACCACTATTACTCTCAGAGGAATAAGGAATTAAGAAATTTCGTTATTTTTATATTTAACTAAAATTGTTTTTCAGAACCAGAGAATTACGGAGAATTACTCCTCGCTAAACTCAAATGTATGTATCCTAAATAAATCCCAAATTATTCTATTGATTAGAAATCATAACCTAACACAGGAGGTAAATAATAATATACAAATGAATTAATATAAGTCTCTACACTAATGGACTCCGTTAAAACTTTGAAATATTTTTTGTTCTCTTTTTTTTCAAATCAAAGTTCATAACAATAACAACTTTATAATCAATACTTTTACAAAATAAACTTTTAACAGAATAATTCAATGTCTCTATTGCGCATTTATCAACTCGAATAAATATTTATTGAAACGAGTACGAAGCAAAAAAAAAAAAAAACTATTACAGCTGAATGAATTTTGATTTGTGCAAATATGTTTCAAATAAAATATGAAAAATTATTCTGCAAGTGGTACGAGTATAACGTTTTGTAAAAATGTGAACAAAAAATATTTGAAAGAAAAAAAAAAAACTGCATTATTTTTACAGATTTAATTTATGCGAAAAAGTTAAAAATGTCATCTGTACATAAATTACAAAAAAAAAAAAAAAAATTATACTGGATAAAAAGTTACGAGTTTATTTTCCATACACTCTACATTCAAAAGGGAAGTTTTTTAATTTAATGCATAAATCTGTAACACAAAAAACAAATGCGTTTTATTAATGAGATATGATTGGTTTAAGCAACCTTTTCGCAAGTGAGCTCAGAACTTAAAAGCACTTATTTGTGTAGCCAAAAATTCGTTTGAAATTAGTCTTTGCAAATTATTTAGCTTGTCAGTCTTAAGCAGGAACTGCAGAAGATAACTTTTTAGGAGCCCAAGCTTCTTTGGTTTTTTATCAGTTATTGGTTCTTTCTCTGGCTGGTTCCTGGTCTTAAAATGCAAAATAGAGTTTAGGAAACGGGGTGAAATGGTGAAGATGATTAGACTTTGACTACGCTGTTGCTTTTAACCCAAATGGTATCATATAATAACTTGTGGTCTCTGAAAACAATTGCTATGACAGTAAGATCTGGGATACGAATTAAAGGAGAAATTTACAAGATCTAATACAGTAGCCTAGCTCATTGTGAGTTTTGACTTGGCGTTTGAACTTGGCGAATTTGACTTAGGATTTCATTTTATATGGTTATTCTTTAGACATAAGTTTCTTTTTGGTGCGGAGGTTTATGATAGTAAAACAACTCCAAGTGCTAAGTGACCTTCCGTTTTGGAGGGTACACCTAACTAACTAACCAACACTTCCCACTTGTCGGTTAGGACACTCACATGACATTCGTATGTTCTAATTTTTTTTGCTATGAATCTGGTGTTAATAATTGGTTTTCACCCGTAACTTAAAATTTAGAAAGTTGTTGGACAAATTTCAAAGGCGGATTCCTTAAGAGTTCAGCAATAACTCTCTAAAGAAGAGTACCTCTTACAAAATCAATGATGGCAAATGAATGCATTCAATATATCAAATATTTTATTTATTTTTTCTTTATTTTTATAGAGTATAGGTTAACCTACAATGCATATAATTTAAAAATACAAAATCACTCACAAAACAATTGAAATGCTACAAAATTTTAAGGCAAATATAGAAAAAGATACAAAAAAAAAAAAACAGACAAAATACTGGACATATTGAATGCATTCATTTGCCATCATTGGCCCATTGTTTTTATATTTGTGCTGTACTTCTGTTTAGTCAAAGTGATACCTTTTTAAGAGACATAAGAAAATAAAAAAATCATTCAGGCTGTAGATATTCGTATAAGCCTTGTAATATTTCCCAGGCGATTTTAGGCGTGAATCTATTCGGTTTCCTATCTATTTAAACATTACCAAAACAACAACAACAACACTACACACATCGTAGTAATAAAACTGCAACAACATTAATGTGAACAAAAAAAGAAAAAACCAACTATGTACTTGTCTTTTAGCAAAATCAATACTGAGCAATAGATTTCCTTTAACATAAAAAACGATTTTATAAAATAATAAAATCAGAAATACGAGGGCAGTTTAATTATTTCTAGACTTTTGAAATAAACAATATGTGTTACTCATTTGACAAACTACTTACATGCGATTACGTTCGAACTTTATATGAGTATACACCTTTAGTACATCCCATATGTACTTCTCCGGATATACTTATACTAAAGAACAAAGCGAGTAGACTAAAGCCAGCGCAGACAGCTAAAGATTTTTGGTATCAGAAGTTTTTGTTTGTTTTGTGAGGCTTATAAAAAATCAATCTAATAGCTAATTAAATTTTGTTATATGCTCTTCGTTGGCCAAAACTTTTTATACTCGACTACTTCGTAAGCACAACTCTGTTTGAGGGTTACGGCCTAGCTTCTCGCAGCACCCATGTTGTGTGTGTCAATTCTTATCCATGAGCATTGGGACCTATAGTTTAACGTCGACTACGAACGACATACTTGAGAAGCTTGCTCATGGCAATCAATTACTTTTAGAGCTTTTGCCAGAAGACTGCTATGAGGTAGCCGCCGAAAGAGATCCTTTTTTTAAGGGTATCGGAACTGGGGTTTGAACCTGGAGCTCTTGTCTAGTTACCAAACACACTAACCACTAGACTACGGCGCAAAAATTAATTTACAATCGATTTATTCAAGCTGAGAACAGGAAATCGGTTAATAGTTAATCTAAAGAAACCTGTTGACCACACAAGACCTGAACCGTTTGAAAAATTGTGATAATCGTCACACAATAAAGTTGGATTTGAGATCTTTTTAGATTTTTTCTCAAACCACAGGATTATAAGAGTATGAGCCCGGCTGAAATAATGGTTACCGAGACAGAAAGGCGATCATTGAGACGTTGTACACCACACCTAAGATTGCCCGAGAATGTCATGTGTCACTGGGGAGGATTGCGAGACATTCAAGTGTTAGCCTAATGGTGATTCCTAAACACTCAAGCTAATAACATAGTTGATGTAACTGCTGAGAATATTTCTCTTTCTGTTCTGAAAAAAAAAAAAAACAGTTCACCTAGCACAAACTTTACTTACCCTCAGAGATAATGAACCCTCGTGTATAAAGACTGGTAGTATTCGCCGTCTAGTGGTTAGTGTGTTGGCTTACTAAGACGATAGCGCCGGGTTCAAATCTCAGCTCTGACATCTTAAAAAAAAAAGAAATATGAAAAATTATTTCTTTCGGCGGCTACCTCTCAGCAGTCTTCTCTGAAAACCGAGAGTAATTGATTGCCATGAAAAAGCTTCTCTGTCGTTCGGAGTCAACTTTAAACTGTAGGTCCCGGTACTCATGGATAAAACTTAACACACACAACATGAGTGCTGCGAGAAAGTAGGCAGTAACCCTGACACAGGGTTGTAATGGCCGATTATGTATGTATGTATGTATGTATAAAGACTGGACAAATCTGTCCTGTTATGGATATAAATAGAACAAAATTTGCGTTAAATCTACCTAGGGTTACCCAGGGTACTCACACCTTTAGATTGAAAATTTAGATTATCCTGTACTTGAGTATCAGAGATGAATGAGTTTTGGACGCCCAGAATTTATAAGCAGAACCTCTTTGGATAGGGGTGATTTGAATCAGTGGATGCATCAACACTTTCCTCAATTTTAGCAGTTCAAAGATGTTTGCCAACTTCTTTCCTGTTAAAAAATTTTTAACGCCTTATTTGGATCAATCTATTTACAGGGTAGGGTTGTAAGTAGTAGGGATTAGACTTTATAATTTTGAAACGTTATCGTACCTCATAAAAGTTAACAACAGTACTCAAGAAACTATTGCGTAATGAGTAAATGGTTAAAGATTTTTGGACCTTGAAAATAATTTTTAATCGATTTAAAACATTCGTTTGCTTGTCGAAATCACTGTAAATACAGTGAGAAAAGGAGTATCATATGTAAAAGCGCTTATTTTATTGTTTACCATATAATAGCACAACTTAACAAGTGGCTTGTGGTAAAATTGTTGTATTTTTATTGTTATTTTCGTTATATTTCTTCACTGTATACGTTATACTGTGGTCGTAATCAAACTAACCGGTATGTTCCGTTAACCGAAATTGAGTGAAATTGAAATCAAACTTCAAATATAAATAAACCTTAATAGTGTCAATTATTTTAAAATAAATTATTATATGCAAGAAAGATATGTAAAAAATTATATTAACAAACTTGTCATTTTAAGAAACTGCATCGATTCCAATTTCTTCCGTTTTTGGATTACAGAACATATCAATAACAGTCTGTTTAACGCCGTCGTAAGAATACTTTCGTTCACTGACTTAGTTAGAATTTGAACGAACGCATTCTTTCGATAGTGCAAACCACATAATAGTAAGCAGTTAATTTTGCTGCAAACATAACATAAGAAACTACCCTCGTAACATGAATATCGTCATTATCATTAGCCGCCAGTTGAAATAGAAGCAATAGCAAGCAACTGTTGTAATAGCATTTATAGCAGTAGCAGTGTTCGCAATGGTAAAATAGTTAAAAAAAAACAATGCTTTTGTCGTTGCTGTTGTTGCTATTTTTATTGTTATTGTTTGTGTTGTTGTATTGTGTTAAATATATTTAAAAAATTTATATCGCTCATGTTTTATGCGCATGCTTAAACGTTTCAAATGTTTTTGTGTGCTTGTTTGTTTGTTTGTTTGTTTTGTTGCTTGTATGTTAGTGTTGTTGTAACTCTATTGTTGTGATTATTGAAAGTTTTTCTTTTGTTTTTTGTTGTTTCTGATTGTAGTCGTATAAGTATGTACAGATGAGCTTTAACTTTTTCTTTAATTTTTTTGAAGTGTAATGTTTAGGCAGAAAAATGTTTTTTGTTGGTTTTTTATTTTAGTTTATCCCATAAACATATCGTCGTTCCGAAGTTATCTTGACGAAGATAGTTATGACATCATTTTGGTATTCTATCGATGTGTATAATCTCTAGGTCTTTATCTCTTAAAGTTTCTGGATATTAAAAAATTATTTTGTTATATATTTGTCATTCCATTCCTCCCCTTACAAAGTTACATTTTTATATAAAATTTGGTCCTACCACTCCAGGGAATGGAGATACATACATGCATAAGTGGCCTTTACAACTCTGTGTCAGGATTACGGCCTAGCTTCTCCTAGCTTCTCGCAGCACTCATGTTGTGTGTGTAAATTTTTATCCATGGGTACCAGGACCTACAGTTTAATGTCGACTCCGAACGACAGACTTGAGAAGCTTGTTCATGGTAATTAATTACTCCCAGAGCTTTTGCCAAAAGACTGCTGAGAGGTAGTCGCCGAAAGAAATATTTGTTTCATATTTTTTTTAAGATGTCAGAGCTGGGTGTCGTACCCAGGGCTGAAGTGTTAGTAAGCCAACACACTAACCACTAGACGACGGAGACGGAATGGAGATAGGCGTAGGTATTTTCGTAAAAAGGTTGGGGGTCTGTCTTACATTTTACCCCTCTAGCGGTTACTCCAGGGCAGTTGTGGAGCTTTTTGTAGACTTTTATTCCTTCAAATCAACCTTTGACCCCGATTAGAAGCCATTTGCCCCATCCCACATCTTTTCTTTTTTGCTCATGTATTTTTTTTTTTTTTTTGAACTTCACAAAATAAGCGGTTCTAGCTAATCCAAATCAAAAAATCGTATACAATCTCACCCCTATCAGAAAAGTTTTAATCTTCCTGTAAAATAGGTATCTTCCCATCCGATTTGAATTTTAATTTTTGATCCAAAAAGACCTCCACTCTGAAATTTGTCACAGCTGTAGAGAAGGAAACTATCTTTGGCACAAGTTTTTTCAAATTTTTAAAAAGATCGCTTTCGGAGATATAGGCTTCCGACTTATAGGTAAAGAAAATTGACCTTGTTGCATATTAAATCAAAGGTATATTAATTTCAAATGCGACTTTTACGAGATGCATACCTATAAAATTTTTCAAGAAAATTACTATTAAGTAATTATAACTTTGCGCATTTTTGTATTTTTTTCCCGATTTTGATGAACTCATATTTCCGGATCCAGATGTTTTAGTGCCCTGTAATGTTATATTTGTCTTAGTGTTATGACATACTTTATTCATACCAAAAATCAGCAAATTCGATAACAGTCATTTCAAAAACGGCATATTTTAAGTTAAGTTGAGGTGGCTCAACTCATATCCACTTTTGCGAAAAATTTATTAGCTCTATGGCCTAAGAAATATTTACACTATTACAATAAGGATTATTAATACAACAACTGATAATAAAATTGAGCATTTTGTTGTTGTCCAAATTGACGAAACTTTAACTTAAATTTCTCAAATAATTTTTTATTGAAGTTACGTAAAGATAACTTCGTGGCGACGATATGTGTAGGTTAAGGCAGTTAATGCCAGTAGCACTTTTGGTTTGATGGAAACAAACAAATGTATGAATCTTATTGATGTTCCTACGGCAACAATTTACTCTTGAAATCAATTCGTATTTGATTATTTGTTGTTGTCTTTATTGTATGTACTTTGTTTTTACGTAACATGTGTTACTGTGCTCAAGTCGATTTCTCGATTTCTTTGACACCTAACATTGGTGTCGCGCAAATGTGTTACCAAAGTTTTTATTTTACTCCTTTTGTTTTTGTTTTTATAATTTATTATTACTTTTAATGCTCACTGCCTAACAAATAAAACACACATGCATACGAGGGCCATTTTTTAAGGCATCATCAATAATTTTAAGAAATTTATTATTGATTGATATTAAAAGTTAAACAAACCAAATGCCATACTGTGCTAAGTTTTTGTAGTTTGTGATCACTAGGTCAACCAAAAATATGCTCTAAAAAATTAGTTTTAAGCGCCTAAAATATGCATTGAAAAAACAGTTTTAAGCGTTAAAAATATGCTCTATAAAACTCACAATGCATACATACGTTGATATAAAATTACGTGAAAATGTTTGCAAAAATTTGAAAACATGAAAAGTATCAAATAAAATTAGCCACCAACCAAATAAAATAAAATTCCTATATACTATTTACACATATCTTATATTATTTTATTTTAATTCTAAAATTAGGCAAATATAAAAAAATTTCCAAAAATTTAGACTAAAGCTACGGTCACATTAGGCAAATATTTGACGAAAAAAACGTAACCACAATTTTTTTTTTTTAATATATTATGAAAATATTTCTTTTTATGTAAACATTTCTTCAAAAATTTTTTAAAATCGATATTTTATAAGAAAAAATATTTGGATATATAATTTACTAAGCTTTAAGAAATGAAAAATTAAAACATAAATATTTTAATAAAATAGTGGCTACGTTTTTTTCGTCAAATATTTTCCCAATGTGACCGTAGCTTAACAAGAATACAAAACAAAGTAATAAAAAAATAATTTAAATTATTGTTGCAATAAAAGTCAAATTTTGAAACATGAAGCTTTGTCTGTTTGATCGTAAAACGCTCTTTTATATAGAGGAAGTTCTTTCGACATCAACGGCAGTAATTGGTGCAAATTTGAAAGCAAACCTTTCCTAGATTCAGTTTTGGCGTTGAGCTCAATATAACTGGCTTATTGCAAACTTTACAAAACAGAATTTTCCTATCAGTTTTAAAATTTGGAGCTTCATAAACCATTCTCGCAATTTTTCCCAATTTCACAAATGTTAGTTTTAAGCGTTTTCAGAACCCTTATTATTTAATAGATTATACTTAAGTTATGTGTCAATAGTCAATGTAGTCGCCGTGGTCTAGTGGTTAGTGTGTTGGCTTACTTAGACATGAGCCCTGGGTTCGACACCCAGCTTCGACATCTTAAAAAAAAAGAAATATGAATAAAATATTTCTTTCGGCGACTACTTCTCAGAAGTCTTCTAGCTAAAGCTTCTCAGCTCTGTCGTTCGGAGTCGACATTAAAACTGTAGGTCCCGGTACTCATGGATAAAAATTTACACACACAACATGAGTGCTGCGAGAAGCTAGGCCGTAACCCTGACACAGGGTTGTAGAGGCCAGTTATGTATGTATGTATGTGTGAATAGGTAGTCATTATTTTGAAAAAATACAAATTGGCAATACACGTAAATTCTTTCCATATCAACGTAGAAATTTATGGAAAAATATGCAAAAATATGCCGTAACAAATAGGGGTTAAAAGTCGTAGTTTGTCCTAAATCCTAAAATGAATTAAGATTTTGCTTTTTATCTCAGTAACATGTAGAAAAAAATTATAATGCATATTTTTGGCTGCCCTAGTGATCATCTATCAGTATTCAGAGTTTAACAATTGAATCACGCTACCAAATTATTAAAATTTATTTTGAAACCCGGTCCTCTACGCGGTTGATTCTACTCGGGTGGATTTTCTGTCTATGCTGACGTTTGTCTCCATAGGCCATATGATTGGCCTTATATGACCCCAAGTTATCTGGGAATGCTGACCTACAGGATTTGCATTTCCCCTTGATATAACTCGTTTGCTCTTTTTAGGTTGAAGTGGTGTACCAATGACAGCACTTTACACAAATATGTGTACTGAAGGAAATATCAGATCGGTAAATAAAAGACTATGAAGATTCAGACCCCGATTTTGTTGTTCGTCAGGGTTGACACTTCTCTTAACACCTTTCATATTTAGCCACAATAAAAGATGTAAACAATTTTCAAAGTCATATTGAAAACAAACACTCATTTACTTGTAGAATATAATATGGCTTTCAGAAGCCATGTAAATACAACAAATTCATTATATTTTTCAAACGATTCCTTGGCTGTTGATTTGTTGCAACAACAGTTGAGGTTGAGCATGCGCATCAACGATTATAATGATGATAATGATGACTCTTTATTGCAGTCATGGTCATAGTTGTAGTGGCATGAACAAATGCAAGAGTTCGTGTTCGAGTAGAGTTTTAAAGACAGAAAGATGTGACTGCATTTGCAGCATCTGTTCCCAAGAGACATAAAGCGATCAACTCTGGCAATAAACACATTAACGCATTATTTAGTTGTCAACACAAGCGGTCAACCAGCCAGCCAGCCATTCAGCCAGTAGTTAAGTTTGCAACATGAATAACCCAGTCGGGTTGTTGATGTTGTTGTTTTTCTCTTTTTTTCAATTTGTTTGGTATATATTTAAACAATATTTATTTATTTATTTCAGTTTTTTTTTCCTGTTTAATTTTCCAACCAACACTATTTGTAAAAATGATTTCGATTTGTTGTGGAATCATTGAATTGTTTGCCAGTTTTCTTAAGTAGTATTTTTTGTTTGTTTGTTTGTTTCTTTAACAGGTTCAGTTCAGTTGCCATGATACAGTATCAGCAATAAGTAGCAGCAGTTCTGCTGCTAGTCGGCCCAAACTGTTTGATGTTGGTAAAACATTGTTTTGTCGTTGTGATACACGCCTTTTGTCATTGTCATGAATGATGCTACTCTGCCGTTGCTGGTGATAATGATTATGGAACGCTAATGATCGTGATGATAATGAAGGAATTGGAATTTTTCGGAAACATTTTTAACCTGATTTGGTTGGTAAAAGTTGTAGAACAAGATTGTATTGTTGCTGAAAAAAGCGATACAATAAATACCGCTCGTACATATTCATATGGCGATAACAATAATTGTGAATTACTGACATCATGTAAAAGTAGAATTTTGTTTTTGAAAAAAAAAAACAAAAAATATGAAATTGATTAGAAATTGTTAAGGACATGGAGTCACCTTAAATAGAAAACATAACAAGAAATCCTGTGGGAGAAAATGTTTTATTTTTCCATCTTAGAAGTCAAGTAAAGTTAAATTTCATATGGAATTGTTTTGAAGTCTAACGATAATGCATTCCATTTAGCTGGAATTTCATTACATTACACGACAAGATTAGTGAGAGAATGGGAAGGACTATAAAATTTGTTATTAAAGTTTGTTTTTCAATAGGAAATTATTAAGTATTAGATAAAAAGTTAGAGTAGTAGTATAAGAATAGAAAATAAATATTTCTTCTATTAAGTATGGTTTTCAGAAAAATTATTTATTTTTGCAATAAATATCCAGCAGAAAATAGAAAATACTAGTAAATTATTTTGTAAGGGAGAAATTGTAAGCAATCACTTACTCGTGCGCATCAATAATGCATGATTTTTATATGCAATGAGCCGCTAAAATGCAATAGAATTGCAAATTTATTGCAACCAGTAAGCAAATATGTAGTACAAAAAATTAAAAATAATACCGTATCATGTAGCATATTTGTAAGCTTTAATGTATAAAAAACAATATAATGCCTCCATTATTGCTTACAATTTTATTTATTGCATCCAAATCTTAAGCATTTTCGGCTGGGTAATGATAAGGTTTCAAGGTTCTGCAAATGTTTTGCTATCTTAGGTAATGAGTGATAATATTTGTGTGAATATTTAGTAAAAAACTTTAATTAAAAGTTAAAAAAATAAAACTAATTTTCTTTAAAGTTGAAAACGTTTGCTTAGAATGCTGCCTAATAATAGGATGAAGAGTTCTTTGATCTTCTTTTTGTCTCCTCATACGATCCGTTTAAAATAAAACTTAATTTTTAGTATCGTTATTCATCTATACAATACTGGCCTTTCGCTTCATCTCAGGATCTGTTAATAATATCATTTGTTGGGAGTTTCTTTGAAAATGTTTGTGAATATGAATATTTGAATATCTCTTTTCTCTATTTCTATAAGACGGCCACAAAGTTTGCGTATTGCCCCTGTGATTTCTTTATAGTCAGCGAAAGAATATTATAGATAAAACGTTTCCAATATTAATAGAAAATTAAATTTGATTCAGCTAGACCAAATCTAATCAAATGACCAACATTACACATAGAGTTGACATCTTATATAGAAGTTGCTTTAAACTAGCCGCTAAGGCATATAGAGATGGCAGTAGTAATTCAAAAAAATATGCTTTGGTGAATAGCAGCAACCTTATAAGTTACATATATGTTTTAAGAACTTCTAAAATAAACTATCAGAGTGAAAAGTGGATATTTATATTTTCAACTCAAAGGACTCAGTCCAATCAATAGTAACTCCGATTGACTCTGCTATGGAAGAGTCTGCTCATTCGTTTGCGATCAGGGTTGTCAGATAGTTTTCAATTTTTATCCCCAATTTCAAAATCATATCCCAAAAATCCCTACATAAACTGTGTTCAATAAAATAGATAGATAGAAATAGATAGATAGAAATAGATAGATAGATAGCCTTGAACTAACATCTTTGAGGCCGAAAAACATTAATATTTTTGATTGCTTTTATTTTATTTCAATTATAAAGTAAATAATATAAAAAAACACAAAACTTCTTAAAATCAAAATTAAAAAAAATCATGTATTCAAATATATTTTTAAGATGAACTTATTTTGCCTGTTCAAAAAAATTAATTCTCCAAACTTTATGGCTTAATAGATAATTTTTTTTTTATTAATTAAACCAAATTATTCCATTCAATTACCGTGTACTTACTTCTGTACTTGGTGGAATTACTATTATTTTTTATAAGATCCAAGCAACATTCCATATTAGAAGAGGTTTTGCCTCGAAGTGCCGCTTTGTCAATTTGCGATAAATTTTCAATAGAATTTAAATTTGGAGACTGTGCAGATCAACTTAAAATCTTGACGACATTTTGAAACCTACCTCTTACTCGCTTTGATGGGTGTTTCGAACCGCTATCTTGTTGAAATACCCATCGATTTCATATTCAGCATAAGACGTTATGAAGTCGTTACAAATATTTGTATAGTATATGATAACTTCAATTCTGAATAGATGTCCCGTGCCAAAGTATGAAAAACATTCCCATACCATACCATACCATAAAGTATAAGTGGAGAAGTATTGTAATTTGTGGTCGGACGAAACGAAAATTCGTTTGTTTATCGCCAAAAGAAGTAATTTAATTGTAAGAAGATCCTCTGATAATGAATTCCTCCTCAATAAAAATCATTAAAAACGGTGGCGGAGACATAATGGTATGGGAATTTTTTATTTTTATGAGAAAATAAATCAAACTAAAACCAAGAGCATATGTTGTAAAAATTGCATATGAAAGTATGAGTTTTAAACAAGTCTATAAGCAAGTCTTGAAAATTGAAATTCTTTCATCGTGTGTTCCGAATGTAAGAAGTCCAAAACATATAATTAAACAAGCAAACAAATTTTTAAAATCGCCGAAAACTTGTCTATCATCTCCAATAAAATCCCCATCCCCAAATAAATTTTTTATCCCCATTTCAGAAAAAAATCACCTATTTGGAGATAAATCCCCTAATCTGATAACACTGTTTGCGACTGTAAATAATTTGGTAGCAGAAAATATACAAAGTGGCACGAGTGTTGGACCAGTTGATGTATTTGATGCTATTGGATAATAGTGAAGACGTTTTGATGATGAGAAAACTGATGGCAAAATAGGTGTCGCGTTCACTCACAATATAAGAATAACAACATCGTGAAAATGTTTCGATAGAGTTGTTAGCAATGCTTTGTCGCAATAAAGTCCGTTCGTAAAATATATAAGACATAGAAAAATGCTACTAATACATAAGAGATAAAAAACTGGAGTAGCATAATGGTGTCCAAAGAAAACGAAAAAGTTTCTTCAATAGCAAAGCTCGTAGCCTTACTTTTTTAGAATGCGTGTGGCAAAATTTTTATTGATTATTATCATACAAAAGGAAAAACAATCAGGTGACTTAAATTAAAGAAAAAAGGAAAAAAGTTTTGTTTATTCAGGATCATTCCAAATTTGTTGTGTTTTCTTTGTTAGATCGGCCAAATAATTTTTAAATATTTTTATAAGATTACAAAATGTCCCACTATATTTCAATTTATACTCTGCTAAATGCCTTAAACTTAAATACCTATAAGTATTATTGTCATTTAAAATTAGAGCTTGTCTTGTAATCTGTTTAGTTAATAGGCCAATCACTTCAGTACAATTTTTATATACAAAAATAAAAGAAAGTCTCTGAAATTTTGTTTAACTAATCATATATTTTTAATTTTATTTCTTTGTTTCAAAGAAAAATACTATCTGGGGACTTTAAATGCATTTTTTTTTCTTAAATTTTTTAGTTTCAATATTTAGACAAAAAGTGATGAACTGTCTGCACAGCCTTTTTAAAATCATACCCCCTACCGCGTTGATTACAATGTGTTTTTAAAATTAAAAACATATTTTTTCATATTTTATTTTTGCAAACAAAAACCCGAGTTACGCCCATTTATCACTAAAACTGTGCAAGTTTGCAAATAAAAAAGTACTTGAACTTCAGTTTTTGAAAAAGGAAAAATGTTTTCCATCAAAATATCACTTCTTTGTTTTTCACAAAGAGGATTATCAATAATTCTGAATATGATAAAAACATATTTTCAGTTTCAAATATACTAAATCGATCATTAAATTGCAATTCGAATTACTGCTGGTTGTTCTTTTTGTTCTTCAGCTCCAGTGCATCACAGTTGGAGAGATTCAGTCGTTGTTTTGATAAAAACAAAATACATAAAAAGAAAAAAGAGGTGTAAACCTGAAACATAATGTTTTTGTTTTCCCCCTTTTTTTTCTTGAATAAACACCATTAAATAATACGATTTTCATAAATTTTTCTATGGCATATAAAAATTTGTAAAGCAGATTAAATTGTTCTTCTTATTATAAAATTTATATAAAACCTTATGAATTAAAGGGGCAGAGATACGAGTATTTGGAAAATCCATTAACAGAGATTAAGGATTTCTCTAGGTTTTAGGAAATGATAATTGAAAGTAAAAAAATACATTTGAACGATATTTTTACAAGTAAAATATTCGTTCATATGCAGTGGTTTATACAAAACTATTAAATTTAATTCGAAGTTCTCTTCCAATTCAAAATTTTTGTGTCTTTGCAATTATGCTGGCATACATATATACAACCCTGTTTTATAGTTACGGCCTAGCTTTTTGGAGTACCCATATTGTGTGTGTCAAATTTTATGCATGAGTATGACCTGCAATTTAAAGTCAACCTCGAACGACATATTTGAGGAGTTTGTTCATGGCATTTAGAGCTAGCTATTTAGAGAAGACTGTTAAGAGGTAATCGCCGAAAGAAATATTTTTCAAAATTTCTTTTTCTTACAAGATGTCAGAGCTGTCTTGTAAGCCAACACATTAACTACTAGACTGCTGACATACTTATACGGAAAACACAGTGATGGTTGCTAAGGAGACTGGTTTACTACTTAACAGATGCTAGACTGTCACTTTCCCTTTCGTATCACTACAACTAAGGCTTAATGGTTATCTTTTATACTCATATCATCCTTAATCAGCCAGAGCCCGGTTAATATGGGTTTTAGTCTACTGACAGCCTTTCAGCTGTGGTCCTTAATATTCTGAGAGAATAGCATGAGAAAACTTTTTCTCTCTTTTTTCAGTTCAAAGTTTAGATGCACTGGGAAATACATAAAACACTATTACATGTTCCAACATTTGCATTTTAAAGTTCATTCATTTTCCGGAATTACCCAGAGAATGACATGAAATTTGTCCACACTTCATTAATTTATCCCCAAAACATTCCAACAATGAAATGTGCCCATAATTATGAAACTGGTCTAAGTCAAAATTTAAAAAAAATTAGTTTATCAGTTATATCATAACACATTATTTTAAACTAAATTTGTGCAATGTAATTTTTACGAAATTGTCAAAAATGAACCATTAGATAGTGGTTGTAATTTCAACATTATATGGAATTCATTTACTTAGTGTTGATTATGAAAGTGGTCTAAGTCAAAAATTCTTCAGATGATTCTAAATTTCACGTTTTGGATCTTTCACCTAAAAGAGGAAGACCCAAAATATACGGAAATTCTAAATTACTTTGATTATACAACACCATTAGACCAGTATCGGAAGAAAAACATAAAGATATTATGAGTTTACTATCGTACATCCCTTCAGTTTTTCAGGAACAGTTTAAAAATCTTAAATACTCGAAATAATGATAAAAATGGATTACTGCTTAAAAATAATTAATAAATGTTCAGGAATTATTTCAATCAAATTATTGTTTTAAATAAAACTCAGTTCTTTATTGCTTTAAGTCATTTATAGCACATTCAGTTAATTTCGAAAGTGGTCTAAGTCAATTCAAACTTTAAAAACAATATTATCGTATGAAATTCACACGAAATTTCATATTCATAATAAATTTCCATCAATTAAGACCAATAAAATTATAAATTAAAATGTCGCATAAGGTAAAAATATTTTTTATTTTATTCAAATGCAATTCATTAAATATCTTGAAAAAAGAAATATATGACTTAGACCACTTTCATAATTATGGGCACAAATATAAACAATGCAAATATGAAAGGGTACTGATCCTTGCAATGTATATTTTACAGACGTGATTCACAATGGCAACCAGCGTAGGTGCTGGCCTTTACTCCGATTCTGTCAACGTGGCAGAAACCTTCAGACTACCTAAAACCTATAGCATTTCTCTCTTTGGGTTTGGGAAAGTAAATCTGTGATAACATTAGCATTTTCTGTGATAGAACGCTGTTAAGGCTTACTAGCAAAAGCTTTTCACTAATGTATGAATTATTTTCTTAAATTCCGGGATACGAGTATTCGAGAATCAAGTAGAACTCAAGATGATTGATTGCTACAAGCAATCCAGAGGTTTTCATGTGAATTACATTTTATTTCGTACATAAGTAATGAAATAAGAACTTCATCGAAGTTATAGCTTTATGTGGAATTTATTTATTTTATGCATTTCATAGTGTTGTAGTTCATTTCAATCTGTTTTTCGCCTTCCCTTTTCAAATAATTTTAATTTGTCAAAAAACTATTACCGGTATAGCACCCACATTTTAACCCCCAGCTTGGGGAGCATTTAAAACTGCCGGAACTTCCGTTGTAATGCAGAGACATCTGGGTTATTAATTGCCTCAATTTATCATAACAACAACAACAAAACGAGAAGTGAACAACCACAAAAACAGCAATAAGACAAATTCTCATGTAAGTCCATCTTCTTGTGTATGAACATTTAAACGATTAACGATTATTTAATTCAATAATTTATAAGAGTACGAGTGCATAACATACCGACAACAATTGACCACTAAAACATGCCATACATACGTACATACATACATACATATATGGGTCAATTTAAACAGAACTACAAAAGCAACAACAAAAGTAGTTTCCATGCTATAGCTATTGTTTTTACTGATGTTGTTGTTGTTGTTAACATTAAATTGTTATAATTGCATTAAATAATCATAGTGATGATTTTAAACGAAAATAAATGAAAACAAATCAAGACAATTGCCGTCAAAGACAAATGAAATTAAAAGAAGCAACAAAACAACAAAGACTTATACATACTTCTGTTGTGGCATGGTAGTTGAAGCACTACAATGACGACAATTTAATTGACCTCTAAAAGGTCAAAATGCCAAAAACTTAAACGAATTCACAGCAAAATAAAGCGAATGGAGCTCAACTCAATCCCATACAATTCAATTTAATAAAAACAGCAGTAGAAACATTAACACCAACAATCAACAATCAACAATAAAAGAAAGGCAGCAACAACCAAATAACGAAACAAACAAATAATTGTTGTCATTCAATTCATTAATTATTAAGGAATAAAATAAAACGACACTCAAATAAATTGCACAGAACAAATTAATTGTCATTGAAAATTAAACTCTTCTTGTCTTTAAGGTTAAACACAATTGAAACACCAATAACGCCGCGTAAATCTTATAAAGGGTTGCCCTTAAAAATAGAGTCAAAAGTCAGTTGTTGTTGAAACTTGTTGGCTGTTGAAATATGTACTTTTTTCCCTGCAATAAGAATATCAATGAAAAGTAATCAGTCAGAGAAACAAAAAAATACAATTTAAAACCTTTAATTGATGCAATTAAATTTTAAGTTTTACGCTTTTTTAAAAGAAACACAATTACTCTGTGATAACAATCACAGTGGGGTTACATAGTTTTTTTTTCCGGAAGGTCTTAGGACATAAAATTTTCTTAAAAGGAAAGATTTCTAATCCAATATTTTTCATTTTTTTATAATAGGGATAACTAAGGAGTCTTCTAAATTAATACAGAAAACTTAGGACCTTATAATAGAGGTGTTTATGGCAAATGATATCCACGGCTTTTTTCATATTATACCGTCATAATTTTTTAGGACCGTTCTGCATAAATTTGGCCGGTTTTGCAGATGTAGCACTTATTTTTGTTTTCTAATGCAGGTTTTTTTTTTATTTGAGACCAACACTCAGGGGTAAACCCCTGCTAAATGCTGTGCATTGTATTGGAATTTTAGAAAGAGACAATACATATACATATTATTATTAAGCGCTTTAGGAATGCGACAAATTGCTGTGAACTGATCATACAAAGGCCGGTATTATATCTTCATCCTTGAATCATCAACAGCAATTGCTTCGTCGTTGCATGTTGATTGTTTGGTGAGTGCCTTCGCTAAGTAGGTTTAGCTGTTATCTGCTACTTTCCAATAGGTGTCGCTTTTCTCCTGATCATTCGTTTTTTTTTTTTTTTGTTGACGTTAGTTAAGGTGAAATAGAGAGTAATGTCAGGGAGGGGGAGTGGGGGACCTCTTATTTTTACATTATAATTTTTGTGCAAACCGCAAACCAACTTTTTAATTGTTCACCTTTGCTGGAATTTGAACCTGGGCCGTTTGAGTTTATGTGCTAGAGCTCTAGCCACTATACCATGCACCCCCCCTGATGCAGGTGACTGAAGTAGCCCTGTAAAATTTAATATACAGACATACATAATTGGCCATTACAACCCTGTGTCAGGGTTACGGCCTAACTAATCGCAGCACTCATGTTGTGTGTGTCAAATTTTATCGATGACAACCGGAACTACAGTTTAACGTAGACTCCGTACTGCAGACTTGAGAAGCTTGTTCATGGCAATCAGTTAATCTTAGAGCTTTTGCCAAAAGACTGCTAAGAGGTAGTCGCCGAAAGAAATATTTTTTTTTTTCAATTTCTTTCCTTGAAAACGTCAGATCTGGGGTTGGAAGCCGAAGCTCTTGTCTAGTAACTTAATATAATGCTGCTAAATCATACAATTTAGAGTTCCAATACTGCAAATCACATGACAAAAATGCTGCATAGAACTTGGCGCAACCGTTTTGTAGTGGTATAGTGGTTGAGCGCTCGCACAGAAACTCACACGACCGAGGTTCAATCCCAGCAAAGGACAAAATTATAAAAAAAAATAAAAATTTGCGGTTTTTTAAAATTATAATTTAAATTAAAAATGAAATAAAAAATAAAAGGTTCCTCCCTCCCTCCAAGACGACCATCTTAAAGAAATCGCTCCCTGACATTTCCAATCTATTCCACCAGAAACCTTCTTCTAATCTACTGAAGATGCTCACCATTCACATTCAACATCCACTGACAGATGAGGTAATAGCTGTTTGATTATTCAAGGGTGAAGGTATAACACTAACCCTTGAGTGGTCAAATTGACAGCAACTGGTCTCATCAACAAAAAGGCGCATAATACACAAATATCAATGAAAAAAAATCTCTATCTATCAACCTTCTTCACATTCCAATACAATGCACTGCATGAGTAGAGGTTTACCCCTAAGTATTGGTCTTAAAAAAAAATCACACTATCGGAGGATGCTAAAATATTTGCAAATGACGAGAGATATCAGTTTGGTTTTTGTTTTGATTACAGTTGTAGAAAAAATATTCACTCAACTATGCTCCACTGTGTCATTTCTATTTATTTATTAAAAAAATCTTAATTTTAAGCAGACTATATAAAATCTTTTTACATGGACTTATAATGGTTTTGACAAAATATATTGCCATGAAAATTATTTTGAAATCCATAAATTCATATTAAAAGTATTTCATTGGATTCATTAAACTATTTGCTCATATAAAGGGTTAAAACTATTCATTTGCTTTAAAGTTTTCTTTTTTTCCCTAAATGTGTGTGAAAAGTTGTCAGAATTTTAAATCATCATAATACTGGTCAACACATTATGGAACATCATCATAATGACTTACAGCTTTATCAAGCAGCCACAGACACTGCAAATATTGAAGGAGAGTCATCAGAATTGACCAACCAATGTACTGTTCATTATTGTCTCTGCAATGATGATAAAAATCTTAAAGTCTCTATCAAGTGTGGAACAAAATTGCATTGAATTTAAAAAAGCAAACAAAAAAAAAAAAATAAAAAATCAAAATCAAACGGACAATACGTTTTCGGCTGTTGGTGATAATAATCATGATTATGCGGATGATGATGATTGTGCGTTTTTTCATGAGTTATTTGCTTATAAAGAATATATTCATTCTACATCTACTCCAGAATGTCTGGGAACCTGCCATCAATACAATTGGTTTCTCACTCTTATATTTGTATTTTTATTTAAAGGAGACAAACTGGTGTCTATTGTTTGTTTTTTTTTTTTTTTTCGTACATATGTGCAATGAAAAATAATTTTTGTTTTTAGTACAAGCTTGCTATGCCCTCATTTGTGTAGACATTTTCATTTTATTCAATTTGGTTTTGGTGCTGTAAAATTTATTCGTTAAAAAACAAAAAACACAAAAAAAAAAGAAAAAATAAATATTTGAGACAATTGTTCTTAGTTTTGTTACTGACAATAAAACTAGAAAAAAGTACTTCAATGCAAATGTATCAGCAATTCGGTCAGTTTTCGTTTAGTTAATAGCTACTGGTACACATGCGTCAGCTTGGAATTAAACTGTTGCGTGTAATACACTCACAAAAAAGTTTGGAGAATGTGATTGAAATATTTAAGGAAAATTAAGCATCCGCTCTTCTTCACTTTTAATAACTTTGATAATATTGGATATTTGTGAAACTTCTGTTATATGTTGTCGGTAGATGGCTCTGAATTGTAATACCATATCTCTAGTGATAGCTTGTTTTAAAAGTAACATTTTAAGCTTCATTGTGTTGAAAGACGTTATAAAAATAGGATTATTATAGGATAACCTTTTATCTACATTCCAAAATTGCACTTGAAGAAAGAGACGATGCTGTAGCTAAAAAAATTGCAGAGTGGTTTTCAGTCTGATAATATTATTGATAAAAATGCGCTTCGCTCTGCTCAATCAGTCACTGAAAAAGTTGATGAAATAATGGCAAAAACTTAAAAGCATTCATGCATTCACTAACAAAAAGTTTTTAGCCATTCGCCTGAAAGCTGTATTCACAGAGAAGCACTATAGCGATTCACTCGACACTTAGCCCATAAAACTTTCCCTTCAAATTGCCATTTGTTTCGAGCCCTCTTAACTGTGTAACTATAAATTAAATTGGACAATTTTTTCGATTAGACTATCCAGAAGTCTACACAGATGACATATTAACTTTAGCGAAAAATAAAAGTAAAGGATAAAAGAAGACAAGATCAAAGAATTATTTTTGAAAATAAGGGATATGTTGTAGGGCCTAGATAATGAGTTGTTGCCAGGCTTATTATATGGGTATACGAGTATGTGTAATAAAATCAAATTCCTATGCTCCGCCAACTCATGCAGAAAATATGTATAGTTTTGAGCTATTAAAGTAAGAACCTCAAAATACTTGCTATAGAAAAAAAACTTTTATGCAGAAAAATTTCAAATTAAAAAGTTTATTGTTATAATATAATTTCCCAATTACCCAGTTGGCACAATAGTCGTACATGACATTGTCGTCAATGATGTCTTTAAAACATGTCACTAACGGCTATTGACAACATCACGGAGGTGTTCGCACACGACATTTTGTGGTTTATTTCCTTGAAGTTGTCGATGGTAAACAGTAAAATTACGACATGTTTGCACAGCTTATACAGTGTGTGGACAACGACAACCTCAGGGTAATTGTCGCTCAATCAGTCGTCCACGATTTTTGCAACAATCTGCAATTCATTTTCGGATATCTCGTTCAGTTTTGGAGAAAAATAGCCAAAAACGGATTGCATATTTTAAAAATTTTGGTGTCAAAAACCTAAAGTGGCATCATTAACTCGGGATATATAAAATGACGGATAAAGCACATAAACTCCCGCACGACTATATATAGACATATTTGTGCATATCGTCGATGGAATTAAAGAACGCTGTAACTGACAAAACCTTAAATGTTCACCAGAGCCAAAAAACGTTCATATGTGTAGAACAAATACACTGGTATTTTTCACTTCGCAGACGACGTAAGTGAATTTATTTTCATCGTAGAAATCTGGAACCTGGACCAATCGACGCGTATTTTTTTGCTGATAAAAATGATGCAAACGTATTTTAGGTTTTTTTTTCAGTTACAGCGTTCTTTAATTCCATCGACGATATGTATTACTATTTTAATATATTTCTGCTTAATACAATTAATGTTTTAATTAACTAACAAAACTCGAATTTACTAATCCGTTATTTGCTACTGTTAATATTGTTTGTTGCACATGAAAAACGATTTCAATTACAAAAACAACACACTTGATTACTTTCTACTTAAAATTCCTCCGATAAATGAAAATTGTTAAAACAATTAAAAAGTTAATTGCATTATACCCAGTTTCAAAGTGTTTAGTTATCTAACTAAAGTGATTTAGTTAGCGTTATCTTTTACACAGCCCTTATTTAGATGTAGTTAAACCTTAATTTACCATTAGTTAACTTACTTAGCTAATAATAAGCAGAAGTTAAACTAAGTTTAAGCAAAAGTTTTGAATAACAAAGCGTTAACTAAACCACTCTAGTTAGCTAACTAAACACTGTGAATCTGGGCATAAGAGAATTATTAGTTTTTTGATCAAAGGGATTAGTGGTTTTATTAAAAAGCAATATTTAAAAGCCATTATTATATCAAATATTTAGATTATTTTTCTCATTAGTGGTTTACGTTTTCTGTGTAAGAGCAAAACTAGTTAACCATTTTAGTTGGTAATACAAATTTGTCAATTAACCCTTTACTGCCCCAGACTCTTTATCGTAAAAAATTTTTAATTTTTTTTATAGAATTTTTATCTTAGACACATTTGGATCTCAAAAAATAAGTTTCATATTTCTGCCATACTGGGAAGGACATAGAATAGTCCTGGTACTTAGAAGTACCGTTGGGTAACTAGAACCTAGTTTTGCTAATTTTTTTAGAAACAAATTGAGATTATTATTAAACATTTTTTATTTTATTCCATGTCTTATATAAAAAAAAGAATTAAATCATATTAGATATCGTCGGTTGACAAGTAAAACTCACTAAGTGTAGTCAGACCACGTAGCACTTATAGAAGCTAGGCCGTAACCCAGACACAAGGTTGTAATGGCCAATTATGTATGTATATATGTATGGTATAGAAGTAAAATAGTTATCTAAGTAAATTATTTTATTTTTGCCCCATTCATTTTCTTCTTCAAATCTTTGATTCAAACTGCTGTTTTTTGGGATCAAAGTATTATCATTGCCATGTAAACGTTTCAGCATCATCTCAAACCTATTACGACTCACAGTTCTGCTTACTATAGGTGTTGCCAAATCTTCACTCGCAGCCCAATAGTTTTTCAAACTTGGAAGTATTTTATATATGTACATTGTTTTTATAACAAGTGCGTTTATTGACCAACGGTACTTACCAGTCCACGTTAAGAAAATAAACATAAATAACAAAATACTAATTATGTCAGTCTTAAAGCAGTTTATATACATTATTAGACTATATATTTCACAATATAAAAACTTAAAATGCGCATCATTTCTATTTTATAAAAAGTTTTAATTGTGCTAAAAATTCAAACTTCACAAGCACGGGTAAACGCTAGAACTGTGCAAAAAAACTAACTTTATTAGCAATATATTTCAAATGACTGAGAGATGCTTATTGTGATCGGTAGAAAATATGATACTTTCCCAAATTACAAAATTATATTGCAAAGTTATGTCTGGGTAAAAAGCAAACGATAGAAATATGTATCGGTACTTGTGAGTACCGTCGGGCGGTAAAGGGTTAAAATCTGTATTTTCCTACTACAACACAATACTAAATTATGTTAAAACTACGATCAGAGTGGTGTCTCTGGTAGTAATCGAACACACAACTCCTACACTAGCAATCTAATTAGCAACTCACTAACCTGCTGGAGCATCCAAAAAGGTCTGATCATATTTTTATGTTTTCACTTTCATTGGAGCTTAAAGTGCTTTCTGTGGAAATAATAGTAGAAATATTGACTTGCAAATCACAAAAATTTATTAAACAAAGTAAGCAGCTCACCACAACCATTCTTAGTGAACTACAAGTTTCCCGGAAATGAGGCCAAACGACTTGCCGCTAGTTGGCAGTTAAAGCGAGAAGCCTATCCAGATGACATCCATATTAATGCGTTTTGAGCTGCAATGACACACAACTTATTTAATTTTACGTGCATTAGAATCCGATACTATGGCCTAACCAATCGAAAAATTTAAACAGTCGGGATTTTCTGAGTGTTAATTTTGGGATACAAAAAACAATAGAGATTCTCATAACTTAACGACTTTGTCGCTTATTTGTTTTTCTCTACGCAAAATTATGCTGGTTTGCAAGGCTTTAAATGAAATTATGAAAAAAAAAAGAAAAATGTTTTAAAAAAAGTCCACTACTAACTGAACAAAATAAATAAAACAAATCAGAGATGAAAGCACAAAAAAAAAACAAATTCAAAATCATCACGGAACCACAAATCAAGACATTATTAATTTTAATTCTACTTAATTTAGTAAAATTTATGACAATGCCAGTAAAAATGTTCCCGTGTAAACGAATATGCATATGAAACTGTTTTTTTTTCCCTATTATTTTTTTTTTGTCTTAAAAAAATAAAAATGAATTAATATGGAATACATGGTACGTATACCTATAGAGAAGACATGGTGGTGGTGGGTTTGGTGTTGACTACAACACTCTGCTACATAAATGTAAATATTTTATTGATGATCTATGAAAGCTTTTTCCTTATTAAAGTTTAACAACAAATACAAGAAGAAAGTAAAAAAAATGTAAAACAAAATTTTATGAGAAATTTAAAATAATTTCAATGTGTCTGCCATAAATTAGTAGAGTTTTCATCAGATTAATGTAAATTTATATGGAAGAGTAGCAAAAAGTTTTTCTCAGGGAACAACTACTAGTTAGTTAGAAAATTTTTTTTTTTAACTTTAGGAGATTTATAGAAATAAAAGAATTAATAATTAAAACTTTCAAGACTTTGGTACACTTCTCTCAATCATATAAATGTGTTACAAAGAAAAAGGTTAAAACAAGTAATCAAAAGCCGTAGTCTAATATGTACTGTGTTGGCTAACTAATACAAGAGCTACCGGTTCAAACCCCAGCTCTGACATCTTGAATAAAAGAAATTTGAATAAATATTTCTTTCAACGGCTACCTCTTAGCAGTCTTAGGCCGAGGCCACGCAAAGCGGTGAGCGCCTGAGCGGTAAACGGCAGAGCGTCGAGTTTGAGTGGCAAGGGACTTATTACTGAGCGTCATTTCTGAGCGGTTAGTGTGGTTAGTTGTTAAAGTGCCATATTTTTATTTTTAAAATTTGCTAATCTATCTTGCCATAACAGCGGTTAGCTTTGTACAGATGAAATTATAAGCCCTGCATTCACTTTTGCCATGTTTATACTTCGCCTCTCAGAAATCAACTAAAAATTAGAATAAGTTCTATTCCTGAGCGGCATCGCCTAGCCGCTTACATTAGTAGTATTCCATATGCTTAAATTTTTTTCCATTCACCGCGTGGCCTCGGCCTTATGACGAACAAATGAACAAGTTTCGCAAGTTTGTCGTTGAAACGTGACGTTAAACTGTAGATCCTGGTACTCATGAATAAAAAGTTAAGCACACAATATGGACGTTGTGAGAAGCTGAAGAAAGACTAAACTATGTATGCATGTACTGAAAAGCGTTCTAAGAGCCATCCCTAAATAAAAGCAGTAAGCCGAACGTTTTCTGACGCTCAGCGTTTACGTTGAGCCGCTATCCCTAAATAAGAGCCGCAACGTTAAAAACATATGCTTATATAACAATAATAACATACATAACTGGCCTTTACAACCCTTTTTTTTTTTTTTTTTTTTTTTTTTTTTTTAAGACCAATACTCAGGGGTAAAACCCCTACTCATGCAGTGTGCATTGTATTGGAATGTGAAGATGGTTGATAGAAGTTTTTTTTTTTTTTTTTTTTTTTTTTTTTTTTTCCATAGATTTTGTATATTTTGCGCCTTTATTTGTTGATGAAACAAGTTGCTGGCAATTTGTCCACTCAAGAGCCAGTGTTATACCTTCACCCTCAAATGATCAAACAGCAATGGCCTCATCTGTCGGTGGATGTTTTTACATGTGAATGGTGAGCGTCTTCAGTAGATTAGCTGTTATCTTCCCAGAAGGTGGCGCTGTACTCCTGATCATTGGTTTCTGGTGGAATAGATTAGAAATGTCAGGGGGCGATTTCTTGCAGATGGTCTTGCTGGAGGGGGGGGGAACCTCTTATTTTATTTAAATTTAATTTTTAATTTAAATTGTAATTTTAGAAAACCGCAAATATTTATTTTTTATAATTTTGTCCTTCGCTGGGATTGAACCTTGGTCGTGTGAGTTTCTGTGCAAGCGCTCTACCAGTATGCCACGACCCCCCCCCTGTGTCAGGATTACGGCCTAGCTTCTCGCAGCGCTCATGTTGTGTGTGTAAATTTTTATCCATGAGTACCGGGACCTACAGTTTAATGTCGACTCCGAACGACAGACTTGAGAAGCTTGTTCATGGCAATTAATTACACTCAGAGCTTTTGCCAGAAGACTGCTGAGAGGTAGTCGCCGAAAGAAATATTTTTTTTCATATTTCTTTTTTTTTTTTTAAGATGTCGGAGCTGGAAGTCGAATCCAGGGCTCATGTCTTAGTAAGCCAACACACTAACCACTAGACCACGGCGACTATATAATAATACGCAATATTTTAATAAGAAAGTGAAAACGCTTTTCAAAATTGGATATTTCAATTGCAAAGTGTTGCCGCCACGTTATTTCGGAATGCTCCGTACAAATTGTATGGGCATGAGAAATTTTGACAGCTACAAAACGCTTGCCGCTTTTTTTAGGGATGGCAGTAAGTGCTTGCAAAGATGTTAAATTTTTTACGGGACTGTGTTTAAAGTGACAAAACCGGATGGTTAGTTATGAACCAGCACATCAACGTTAAAGAAATGTAGAAAATAATGTTAAAGAAACGCCAAATTTTTATTGTTTAATGCGGCACATGATATTGATAGCTCAGTCTTATTTTTTATTTTTTTGTGTGGTTATGTTTTATAATATTTTTCTCATGATTTCTCATTTTATAAACTAGAAAAAACCCAATTTTATAAAACTATCGATCTTATTTTATAAGCAGCTAAAAAAATATTTTGTTAAATTTCTATTTCAATAAAAAAAAAACAAATCTTTCTTGACTTTTAAATATTTCTTTGAATTTTTTTAAACATAACCGATAACTAAAAGAAAACCATCAACTTCTGATCAATAAAGAAGAACAGAAAGAAACATACTGGCATAACATTTCTGGCAACATCTAATGCACGTAATTTTAAATTATAAAAAATTATAATCACTAACAGCAAATGTATAATTTTTTATAAAATTTGTGTGTGTGTGTTTGAGTGTGTTTTTTTTTAACTTTATTTTTAAAAAAATTCACAATCATTATAAGGGGAAAGCAGTCAAATATTAAAAAAATATATAAAAGAAAAGAAATGTTAAAAACGACTGCAATACCAAAAGAAAGAAACGTTGTTCATTTTACCATAATTTTGTCTGTCCACTCATTCAACGCTTTTTGATTGTAAATTATACGATACATGTTATGCCACAAAAACGTAATTTTATGAAATTAAATGTTTGCCTTTATTTTTTTTTTGTCTCACTGTTTAGTCTGTATGATTGTCTACCTGGTGACCTTGAAAAGAAAACTTATTATTAACAGGTATCTTCTTGTTGCTGTTAATGTTTTTCTTGTCTTGTTGGCAATAATTTAAATAATTATTTGCTTACGAAAATAAAAGTTTTTAAACTCTTAAACATGCACATTAAAAAATAAAAAAAAAATGTTGGCAATTTGTATAAAAAAGCTGAATAAAAAATCTAAAAAATTAGATTTAGGTCGTTAGAGATAACGGTTTCAATCAAAACGCTGTAGAAAAAAACTTTTAAATTTTTTTTCAATGTTTAGTTATACGAGTTTGTATATCAATACTGACATGCCCTTTGATCTCTTTAAAAGTAAAAAAAACTTTCGTCAGGGCCTTTAAAAATCTCAATATTTTAGGTGGTTTAACTTCAAAAATTTTTTTTAGCAATTTAGTCTTTATCGCTTTAATTGTGACATTTTCTATTTAGTTCCTTCTAGCATCTACGTGAAAAGTAGTAAACATATCGTCGTCCGCTGTAATACATATGCTCTATCCGCCATTTCATATTTTTTATATATCTCGAGTTAATGATGCCACTTTAGGTTTTCGACCCCAAATTTTTCAATAGCCGAAAACGGATTGTAAATTTTAAAAATTTTGGTGTCAAAAACCTAAAGTGTCACCATTAACTCGAGATATATAAAATGGCGGATAGAGCACGACGATATGCATAAAATTTAACTTCACATACGGCTGAAGTGAACAAGATATGGAGTTGTATTAAAAGATATACTCGTATACTATAGTAATATATCACCAAAAAAATATTTTACCGTCAAGCAATACATATTTTTTTTAAATTTTGATTTATATGGAACCTAGTCTAACTTATATGTTGCTATAGAAGTCTGTCAAATAACCGTTGGCATCGCCTAGCCATATTGGCTTTCGTTACATTGACAAGATATACTTTTTATAACAGATAAGATCCGCTGTAATACACAGTCGGTGATAACAAGAAAAGGACACAACATCGTCTGGCCCTATTGTTTTGGTAGAAGTTCCTCTTCAAATGCAAAATAACTCTTCCTTTATTCTAAATTTTATGATTTTGTTCAACTTTTGTGTGTCAGTCAGCGTTGCCACAGAAGAAATTTTTTCCTACCGAAATTCTTTGCAGCCTACCAAAAGTCAATAATATAAAAAACACCTTGCAGTACGAAAAAAAAATAACTATATAACCACTACGTGATAAAAGACAAAAAAAAAAAAGAAGACCTGTGTTTTGTCCAAGGTCATGAAATTCTTTTTATAGGCCCCTAAACATTTGAGGGCTTGGTGTCATTTTTGCAAAAAAGTTATTATTTTCTCAGGCTCATATTTTGCAAACCGTTCGCAATTTTTATTTACTTTCTGAGGCAAAGTTGTAGGTCTTGTCATGAAAAACATTGTGAAGATATAAAAACAAAAAAAAATTTCACCTTCAAGACCAAAATCGCAAAACCTTTTAAAAAATTCGTTATTTTTGAACTTTTTTCCCCTGTTACGGTCCATAGATAGCAAACTGTTCAAAATTTAAGGAAGCAATGAACTAAAAAAGTTTACCTAAGACCTCAATAAAGTACTTTCCAAAGCATATGAACTTCCCATGAATGATGCCTAAAGGCCCAACCATAATGTGCTTAGGCTAGCTTAAACAACTATGCGAATGCATGCAATCAAATGTGTATAACCATAATGTACATAACAAACGTTTCGTTGAGTTTCGTCCAATTTTATTTGTTTACGTTTGTAGCGAAGCCGATTGCACCAAACGTACGTAAACAGCTGTTCTTGTGTTTGTGTAAACTATAATAAACAAAAGACTGGAGTGTGCAATGGAAGCGGAGGATAATTCTATAGAAAATTTGATTGAAAATGTAAAAAAACAAGAGATGTGCTATTACAAAATGTGTATATCAATAATTTGAAACCATTTAAATAGTTTTCTTTTCTCTTCTTTTTGTAGTACATTAGTAACAAAATTTAAACATATGTACACCCAAAAAAATATATAGGTTAATCTAACCAATTTCATTGGTTGGAATTGCACTAACCAAGAAAAAACAGTTAAAATAACTGATGCGAATTGTAAAATGAAATTTAACCAAAAATGTTGTTGAAGTACAACTTTTATGGTTGGGCAATAGAGACCTGCAATGAATGTGAAAAAACCTAAAATTATGCACATGCTTTTAAATGACTCATTGTTGTGCTCTCACTCATCATTCACAATCTGTAAAAATGTGGATATCTCTTTAACAGACTGAATAGTGTACCAAATTCATTTTTTACTGCATTCATTTAATTTGAATGAGTGAGTCATAATCACAGTAACTCAAAATAACAATGAATACCACATTCTTAACAGTAAGCATTCACTGTGCTGTGGTTGTGTGTTTGTTGTTTTTACATACATAGTTTAACATTCCTAAAAAAGAGCAAAGCAGAGGGCAAATACATAGTATGTATGTATTTACATTTTAAACATATTCTCTCTCTCAATGACGACAGAATTTTTCAAAGCTGTCTTTGTACAAAAGGCGTCTGGCAAGAAAACAAAAACCAATTTCTTAATGAGTGCTAGTTTTTTAAGTGGATGTATATTTTTATCAGTGAATTCATACTTTTGATTTGGTGGTGTCTTTTGTTTTTTATTGATATGTTGTATGGTGTTTACTACACAAGCTGTTATGAGTGACACATTGTTGAATGACATTTACTTCCTCTGTTACTCACATTCTTTATTTAGTGTGTGGATACATAAATTATTATAACAGTGTTAAGCTGCATTCACTGTGTTTTAAAGAGATGAATTGAGTCATGCAGGTCTCTATTGGGCAACATAAAAAAAACTGTAAAACTGACCATGAGTTACAGTAGCTTTACAATAATATTTGTAAAATAACAATTTGCTTGTAATAATACAATTGTAATAGTAAAAATACAACAAAATGGGGTAACTTTACAACAATAGTTGTAAAATAGCAGTTTTTACAGTAATGTTACTATTAAATTTGTAAAAGAATAATTTATTTGTAATAATACTATTTTAATAGTAAAATTACTATAATATTTCTTTTTCTTTTCCCCATCTCTTTCTCTATTAAAAGAAATTTTTTTAGTTCATTTTAATTTATTGGAAATAATATGATCTATATAAATAAAAATCAATGTTGTTCGTTGGTCATCGCATCAGTTGAGAACGGCTGGACCGATTTTGGTGATTTTTTCTTTCTAGTGATCGTCGTGATCCAACTTAGGTTTTTACGGTTTTAATTTTGCCCCGCCTACTTCTAGGCCCACCTTTTGATATCAGAAAACGGCTCCATCGATTTGAATAATTTTTTTTCAAATGTTTGTGTTAATCCAATTTAATTCAATTTAATTCGAGAGAAAAATTTGCCACGCCTACTTTTACGTCCACTTTTTTCTGTTTATCTCTAAATACTGGAGAAATACCTGTATATATCCAAAAGAGATGGAACAGTCAGAGTACTCATTAGTATTGAGTCAGTACTCAAATTTGTTGAATTGTTTGATACATTCGTACTTGTGGAAACAATTTCAGAACAGCCCTAGAATATAATACATAAAGTTTTAATAATTTTTTTTATTAAAACTTATATTTATTTTAATGACACTTATACTCACATTATAATTTTTCTAGCATGTATCCAAAATTCCATTCGTCCAACAATTTATAAAGGTCATCTTCTTGACTAGAAGGAGAACAAGTTGATGAAAAGGATTCCTGCTTTTCTTCTTTATCACTTAGCATTTTACCAATTTCAGAAAACATTAATTTTATACACATCTTTATAGTTCAATAATTTATTGTAAAATGAAATTTTTTTAAGGAAAAATGTTATACAAATTATGTATGTATGCATGACAGAAAAGAAAATGTATGGTAGTAAAATAGTTGGACAATCCTTTTTGTAACTTTACCTCTTAAAATTGTAAGTATTTGTTTATTATTTTAACCTCGGGGGTAGGTAAAATTAAACAATTAAATTTGTGGAAATAGATAAAATAACAATTTCCAATAGATATTTTTAACTACATTAGCATGATTATTTTAACTGTCATAATTTGTTTAAAAAGCTTTCATATTTCATATCGAAGTTGTACTACAAATGTTCTATGGTTATTTTAACCCATACAATTTGTAAATTAAAAAAAAATACAATAACAATTTACATTGTAGGTATTGTTACTATTAGAAAAGGTTGTTTTAACCAACTAAAATTGTTTGTTTATAAAAATTCCAAAAACAAATTACATTAGTAGTTCGCTTACTGTTGTGATTTGGTAGATGTAACCAATTAAAAAGTTGTAATCTAAAAAATATCAACAACAATTTACATTGACAATTTTTTAACAATCAAAATTGGTTAGATTAACCTGTGATATTTTTTTGAGTGTACACGTGTTTAAAATTGGAATGCGCGCCCGGTTGTGTATTTTAGTACTATTTTTTATTTATGATTTATTTATTTTGTTTAATTAACAAAAACAAATATAATTAACTAGTCTTCGGTAAAATATTTAAACGTTATATAAATTAAATAACATTTTGTGATAAAAATCTATATATTTATGAAATATAGAAAGAAATCAAGTTTCATATAAGTACTAATAATTGCAACTAAGAGCAGTTTGCATTTAAATTCAAAAAGTACAATATAGCCACTCAAAAGCTTCGTTAGACTTTTGGCAGACGTTTCGTTGATTTTTGACATTAGCTTACGTCAACAAAAGTACATTATGGTTGGGCCTTAACACCGTTCAGGTAGTGCTTAAGTAATTTTGGGCAAGTTTTTACTTTTGCGGTTACCTAAGTGCTACCTGAATGGTGTTAATGATCATTTCTAGGAAGGTTACAGTCTACAGTGCAAATGAACTGTTCAGCTATCAACGAATCTAAAATTTAACAATTGTTTAACTTCTATATAAAAAATATATAAAATATTACGACCCTACAGAGCCGATTTCAATAGTTTTTCATAAGTCTTGTTCCCAACTACCGTCTTTAGATTTCCAGATTGTTCTTTGAAAATTTTTAACGTGTGAGGCTCGTTGATATGCAGTCGTAACTTCGAGAAAATCCACAGAAAAAAAGTCGAGAATAGATATTTACCAACAACGGAGAAAAGACGACCTGGAAATACAGCCTCCAGGATTTTAGTTCGAATTCATGCAGTATACGGCATTCAGTGTAGGTAGGAGAACGTCCGACTTTCACTATAGTCGTTTGTCGAGACGACCTATGTGAACATAATCATCATGCATCCTATACAAAACCTATGGGAAGGTATAATTATCTTTGTGTGTTACACGCCGTAGTCTAGTGATTAGTCTGTTGACTTACTAGACGGGTTCAAATCTCAGCTCTGACATCTTGAAAAAAAAAAAGAAATATGAAAAAATTATTTCTTTCGGCGATTACCTCTCAGCAGTCTTCTGGCAAAAGCTCTGGGAGTAATAGATTGCCATGAAAAAAATTCTCAAATCTGTCGTTCGGAGTCGACTTTAAACTGGTCCGTGGTAAGTCGCGGTACTCATGGATAAAAATTAACACACACAATATGAGTGCTGTGAGAAGCTGGGACGTAGCCATGACACAGGATTGTAATGGCCAATTATGTATGTATGTATGCATGTATATCGCCTTAAACTATAATTCTCGTTGCGCATTAAGATTTTTCTTTAAAGAAGCATCTTCACCTCAAACATTTCTCTGCAACTTTCGCTTTTCGTTATTTTTTGTTTTTGTTCCTATTTTAATAAAAGTTGTTGGTGCATTAAAATTACTTTTACACTTTGAATTAAAACTCTTTCGTAGAAAAGTTTTTTGAACTAAAAACATAAATTAGTACAACGAAACAAATCAATTCCCATATGACTGCTGTTAACACTGCAACATCCTGCTTAAAAATTCTACTGTAACGCTTTTAATGAACATGTTATTGATATAAAAAAATACTCGTAATAAGAAACACAAGAAAGAAATCTTTTCAACAAAACCATAAAATATCAATTAGTAAAGCAATAAATTCCAACTGGAAAAGCTCAGTAGGAGAGCTTTAGAGTGAGAAAATCTTAAAAGATAAAAAACTGAAGAGTTTTATTAATGAAAAGATCAAAGCATTGAAAGTGACTTTGAACACCTCAAACAGCTGGAGACAACAAAGCACTGCTAACCGTTTAAAACGTTTAAACTATTCAATGCGTCTACTACCACTCCACACAATAATTTCCATTGAGAATGGTGGTCATTGAAGGAAATCATAACCAATACCAGTAAAATCAGTTTATTTCTTAAAAAATATTTATTTCTATGATTTTTTTTTTATTATAATTCTTACCCTTCTTCAATAATTTTTTTTTAATTCCTAAAGCGTATCTAAGTTATGTTATGAGCAACACCAATGAAAGTGGTAATTAACCAGAAGCCAGGCATTATTATAAAAAACAAAACGTCTTCAAAACACTGCAGACAAACATACATACATATGTACGAGTATGATAATAACCCAACAACAACATTATTAATAAAAGAATAACAACAAATGAATGAATGACAGGCATCTAATAGATCAAAAAGCCGTTTTTTATTGAAGAAATTAAATAAAACCCGATTTTACAAACAAACAGTGCCTGGTCAGTATGCTGGCATTCTATTCATATGCTGACAATATTATCTCAATACGAGTAATTTGATTATTGATCACGTCGTATGTTTTTTTTAATGTATAAGAATTGCTATTTTTTGCTCGTAAAATGCTTGAAAAGAAAGAATGTCCAGATTATTTAGAATTTTTTTTTTGTTATATTCGATTATCGATTACAATTATACAACAATGGTATTTACATGAATAAAAATAATACTGGTTTGCGGTTACAAACTTTTGAAAGATTGGTCTGTTAGACATTTTAATTCCAATTATACCCTGAAGAGTTATGTATGATCAAAAATAATTGCAAATTCGGAATTCTCCACAGCAGTTATAAATTCGTTCACTAAAGGCATGCAGACTGATACCACCTATACAGGCTTTGGCAAAGCATTCGATAAAGTCAATCATGCTCTTCATCTTCACAAATTATACAAAATTGGGTTTTGTAATACATTACTCAATTGGATATCTTCATATCTAATCAAGAGATCTCAGTTCGGAACCATAAATCCAAAAATTATTTCGGTCCCATTTGGTGTTCCTCATGGTAGTCATTTGGATCCTGTATTATTCCTGTTGTTCATTAATGACTTACCATCCTGAGTAAAATATTCTATTATATTTATGTATGCCGATGACGTTAAACTATTTCGTCATCACAACAGTTCCAATCTTAGTAATTTACTTCAAGATGGCATGGAAAGTTTTTACCAATGGTGTGAAACTAATTTAATGGATCTTAATCTAAAAAAAATGTAAATACTCGTATATGTCATTTTATAGATGATGTCCGATTATCAATTGTTATAAAATTGATACTTATATTCTTGAAAAAGTTGATACATTTCTCGATCTTGGAGTTTTACTCGACTCAAAGCTAACATTTAATGCCCACATTTTACAAATAGTGAACAAGGCAAAAGGAGTAGTAGTAGTATTTATTAAACGATGGGGGAAGAAATTTAATGATCCCTATGTTTTAAAACAATTATTTATTTCTTTGGTGAGACCTATTCTGGAGTATTCATCGGTGATCTGGAATCCTGATATTTATATAAAAAAGTTGAGTCTGTACAGAAACAATTTCTTCTATTCTGTCAACATCAAACTATTTCTGAAGCGAATGATTACGGATGAGGAAAAGTAAATCAAATGCGACATTAACTTGTTGAAAAGAAGAACCAAAATGAAGTTTGCCAAAGTCAAGCTTAACATCAAAAAAGAAAATTATCAGTTTCTACACTCAGGTCAGACTATTAATTCTAATCTCTGCCGTCAACAAATTAGGCAAATTATTTTCTTTATTATTAATTAAATTTATTTAATTTATTATAATTTATTAAATTACAATACTCTAACGAACGCATGTACCCAGGCCATTACGCGGTGTTGTATCTCAGATCAGAGTCCCTGGTGGGAATAGAACCAACAAGTCTCTCACATGCAGTTTGGCAGACTATCTACTAAACTACTGCAATTACGATATAAATAAATTTAAATCAAATGTCATCTAGCACTACTCCTTCTTTCCCCCTTTCCATAACATATTTTCCTAGACCATCACAGTGTACTGCATACGTAGGGGTCGTCCGCTGAGTGCTGGCCATTATAATACAAAAAAAAAACTACTGGAGCTTCCGGAATAGAATAGAAAATTGACAAATTCTTGAAACATTAAAATACTCAAGTATCTATGTCTTAAATTGAGAAGAATGACGATCACAGATGTAAATGCTACTTAATTTGTAGACTGAAAGGATACAGTTTTACTTGCATACAACACACACTGTTCATAAGGTAAGTCTGCTGAACAAACAGTAGACTCAAAGAGACTCGATCTACACTAATATGAGAATAAAAAGGTTTGGCAACTATTGAAACAGTTCTTACTCTTAACAAGATATCGACGATATTGAATATCGCTGGCGAAAATGTGTCTAAAAGGAAATATGTCTGGAAATGAAGTTTATTTTTTATTATTATTATTTGGTTTAGACCCAGCACAAATGCAAAACACTGCGACCTTTAAGATTTATTGAGTCCCTTTGAGTCTACTGTTTGTTTAACAGACCGACTGCCTTCCTTACGAACACCAGCAGGTTTATTTTTTAAACTGATTGTGTTTTCTGTATTAGGTCGGTAGATCTATTCGCGTCGATTATAGCTTTCATTACGGTCTGGTGGCATATGGGTCGTGGGAATGGAACTATATTTTGGAAAGGTTCTGCCACATGGTTACATAACATACATAACTGACCTTTACAACCCTGTGTCAGGATTACGGCCTAGCTTCTCGCAGCACTCATGTTGTGTGTGTCAATTTTTTATCCATGAGTACCGGGACCTACAGTTTAATGTCGACTCCGAACGACAAACTTTAGAAGCTTGTTCATGGCAATTAGTTACTCTCAGAGCTTTTGCCAGAAGGCTGCTGAGAGGTAGTCGCCGAAAGAAATATTTTTTTTTTCATATTTCTTTTTTTGAAGATGTCAGAGCCTGGAGTCGAACCCAGGGCCCATGTCTTAGTAAGCCGACACACTAACCACTAGACCACGGCGACTACATGGTTGGGAGAGCTTAAAATAGGCTTACATTTGTCTCTGAAGTCGGTGTATTGTACTTTGAGTTTTTTACCTTTATTTTTTATTTTGCCGTCCTTGAGTGGTGAAGGGGTTGGAATCTCCTGAGGTAGATATGAGCAGCCGGAAGCTTAAACTTGGCGAAAGAGGGATGTAACATATATATATATGTATAATTATAATATGATATGTATGCTTCTAGGGATTAGCATGTCTTTATGGCCATTTTGTCTCTGCTCAACAGACTCGTCAGGAGACTCTTTCCCAAAGCATACGTTTCATATCATTATTAATTGTATTTGCCAATAAGTCGAAAAATAGTTTTTGTTTTTTATATATAATAATCTTAATAAATAATAGTTCTACGTCTTATGTTGAATTTATTTAACATTCAGGCCATATACACATTTATAAACATTCTCTATGGCACCATATTTAGTGAAAAATTAGGCCCTAATTAAATCTGACTAACCTGAGTTAAGAAAAAAAAAATGAAAATTGTTTACGCTTTACCTTGACAAAAAAAAGTTTTTAACTCGTTTTAGCATAATGAAAATACAAGCGTCATAAAATTTTTGTATTACATCAGAATAGGAATATAACTTTTCTCTTTATAATACTGCTATACTAACTTTAAATTAAATTTTAAAGAAATTAGAATATCTTGTGAAAATATAACGCTCTTTTTACAGAAGAATTTTTATTGCAATCTTACTTTTTTTAATTTTATTTTAAATACTAAAAGCAGCTGTCAATGAAATTTTTCTTCCAAATTCCGTTAAAAAACAAAATACTTTTCTGATATAAAAAAACATCCAACATTAGCGGAAATGACCAAAAACATGTGTTGCAACACCTCCCGTTATTTTTTAGAAAAAAAAAGAAAAAGAAGAGATCAAATGTCACCAAATGAAATTTTGTTTCGAATCCGTTTATTCAACAATAATCTAAAATCCCAAACGCTATCAAGATCATGTTAATGATACCGCCCTCTAGCAAAACGCATGAGTGTATGACACTGTATTACGCAATTGAAGTGCGTATTTTTTTAAAACCTATTTTTTAAGGGTGCAAAACAATTTTTTGTTTTATTTTACTCTTTTCACCTTTTAAAACTGTTGCGCAATATGGTATTACGAGTATATTGAAAATTAAAAGAATGGATTTGAATGAACAAAAATTACAATATTCCATTTCAATATCATAAACCCCTGAAACAAAAAAGAAAAAAATCGGTTGCAGACTTTTGAAAACCTCAATTGGTAGAGAATTTCTGCAATAAAAATAATATTCGAAAATAATCAATTTATTCAAAAAACTTAATCTTGAATATGACCAAAATCTCCTTTGAAACGAATTTATGAGATTTTACGACGAAAAGCTTTTGCGACTTTGGCCATACAGGGTAGTCAGTGAATCATTTTAGTTTCTAGTTGACAATCTTTTGAAACTATGTTTCGGCAGAAGATTCAGATTAAAATTGCCGAACTGGCGCAATGAGCTCGATTTGTCCTTTGTCTGACAGTGTTTTGATATTCTAAAGTCTAGAAGGCAAGACTTAAACTCCTAATCAAGTTTTTAAAAGGCATTTTTAGAGAATCAAAGGCAGCAGAAAATATATTATGTGAATTTATTTAATGTAGTTTAAGATATATGTGCTTAAGAAGGCAAGCAATATAGCTGAGAAACATAGCCACCACAAAAGTTTCGAACGTGTTGGAGATCACTAGGAAGAGATCACTTGATTAACGAAATAAAATCCCTAAAATTATAGTAGTTAACGCTGACAACCCAAATCATTTTTTTTATTTGAGACCAATACTTAGGGGTAAACTCCTACTAAATGCTGTGCATTGTATTGGAATTTTTTCAAAAGGACAGTCCATATATTTTTTTTTTCTTATATTATTATTAAACGCCTTAGGAATGAGACAAATTTCTGTGAACTAATCATTCAAAGTCCAGTGTTATACCTTCTCCCTTGAAGGATTAACAGCAATTGCCTCATCGTTGCATGTTGATTGTGTACTGAGTGCCTTCGCTAAGTAGGTTTAGCTGTTATCTGCTACTTCCCAATAGGTGGCGCTTTTCTCCTGATCATTAGTTTTTTGTTGACATTGGTTAAGATGGAATAGAGTGGAATGTCGGGCAGCGGTTTCTTTGTAGATGATCTTATTTTAAAATTATAATTTTGAAAAAACAGCAAACTAAATTTTTAATTTTTCACCTTTTCTGGGTTGTTGGAGTTTTTGTGTGAGCGCTCTAACCACTATACCACGGACCCCCTTAACGACGAAAAACGTTTGTATACAACATTTTTTTTGAATCTATTTAATTTTTTTTCAACTATTCAAAAACTACAGTAATTTGAAATATTACAATATTAATTAAAAGAAAGATAGTTTACTTTAAAGACGTATATTTGTGCTTAGGTTGATTAAGAAGGAACAGATATTGTGGACACCTTTTAAGTAGTAAATATGAAACTAATTATTTCAATAGGAGAAGCTAGGCCGTAACCCTGACACAGGGTTGTACTGGTCAATTATGTATGTAATTATTTCACAAAATACAATTAAGTATTTCTATATAAATACTTATAGTTGTTTTGAAATACAATAGAATATTCGAAAAGTAAGTTGCAATTCTAAAGCCGTTTTTGACTCATATTCAGGGCACACTTTCAATACCCCAATTAAGACAATAATTTGGTGTTACCTTTATTACTCACTAATTAAAAGCCAATTTGTTAAAAGACACTTTAAAAGTCAAGAAAAATATGTAATCTTTGTTTCCTTTCTCATAGTGTTGACTTCTGTCCAAATAAATAATAATTAAATGTTGTTTTATAAGTAAATCTGATTAATTGACATATCGCTTTTAGTTTACAGAGAATCAGAAATAAATAAAATAATTAAAAAACACCACTAAACTAATAATTTTCGTCACAAAACTGAGTGTAAGAATACAAAAAAAAAAGAGGAACTCAAACCAAAATGCCACTTCAAATACAAAAACCATTCTCAAGTACATCAAACAAAACAGCAGGAAGAATTGAATACAATTGGAGAATGAAAGTTGAAGAAAAAAAAAAACAAAAAAACAAAATTACGCACATTTGAACTCTATTGCAGAAACCACACATGGACGCAAATTTGAAGTTAAAAGATCCTTTAGCAGTATATTGTGATGCTGTAACAACCAACACTCATGCTGAAGAGAACAATAGAAAAACGGCAGTTATTTAGCAAATTACGAATTATAACAGAAAAATAAACACACTTGTACTCATTTTGATTTTCGTTAAAAAGAATTTCATTTTTCTTTCATTTTTTATAAGTGATGAACGGACTTGTGTTTAACAGGAACACAAAAAAAGAAAGATTTTTTTGTGAAATCCGTTCTACTAAAGGAAGGAGTTCAAGCAAATATACAAAACAGTGAAACGGATTTGTTTTCTTTAAAGAAATTGTAGGCTGCCACAAAGTATATGCACGATATTAGCGGTCATATCCAACTGTTTGATATGCTACACAGTAATTTTTAATAAATGATATACATGCCTTCGCTTAATAAGGGCAGCACTAATTAGGGGATGCGTGGTATAGTGGTTAGAGCGCTCGCACAAAAACTCAAATGGCCCAGGTTCGAATATCAGCAAAGAAGAAAAATTAATAAGTTAGTTTGTGGTTTTTTTCAAAATTATAATTTAAAAATAAGAGGTCGCTCCCCCTGCAAGAAGTCCATCTACAAAGTAACCGCTCCCTGACATTCCACTCTATTCCACCTTAACCTTGACAACCAAAAAACGAATGACCAGGAGAAAAGCGCCACCTGTTGGGAAGTACCAGATAACAGATAAAAAACCTACTTATCGTAGGCACTAACCGCAATCAACATGAGCAACGATGGGACAATTGCTGGTGATCCTTCAAGGGAGAAGGTATAAGACTGGCCTTTGAGCAGTTTGTCTCATTCTTAAGGCGCTTAAGCTGTATATACACTACCTAAGTTTCTCATCTGATTATAACAGATTATAACAGTTACAACTCAGACGGCAATAATTTTAAAGTTGGCTTACGAGCTCTTTTTTTGTAGAAATAGGGAAAACTAAACCAAGTATGCAAAGTTATTTAGTTTTTTTTTAATTTGCCACGTTTTTTTCGACTGTGACCACCAGTTTCAATGCACTGAGTCAGAGCTGTTTAGGAGTTATTTAACTTTTATATAGATGAGGATTTCTAGTGGTTAGTGTTTTGACTTACTAAAACATGAGCCCAGGGTTCAAACATCAGTTCTGACATCTTGAAAAAAAAAAAAAAGAAATATGAAAAAATTATTTCTTTCGGCGACTACCTTTCAGTAGTCTTCTGGCAAAAGCTCTGAAAGTAACTGATTGCCATGAACAAGCTTCGCAAATCTGCCGTTCGGAGTCGAATTTAAACTGTAGGCCCCGGTACTCATGGATAAAAATTAACACACAAGACATGGGTGCTGCAAGAAGCTAGGCCGTAACCCTCACAAAGGGTTGTAAAATTTAAAATTTTTAAAAATATATTTTAAACAATGAGTGCCTAAAGTAGTGTTCCAAATCAAGAAAAAAAAAATATGAAAGCAATTGCTGAAAAACGTACCAAATGCTTAAGCTTAGAAACAATACCAAAGTAACAACAACAACAAAAACAAAATAAATATGAAACAAAACAATTGGATTCAAGAAGCTCACACCCAAAGTGTATAATTACACTCTGTAGCCAAAACGATATTCCATGGGTTACCAGTCTCTACAATTCTTATACTACAAGTACAACAATTTGTTTTTTTTTTTCTTTTTCTTTTTTTTTATTATTTTTATTATATTTGTGGAACATTTAAATGAAAATAAGAACAGTACGAGTACAAGTACTTGTTTGTGTACCTTTTCTTTTTAGGCCAAATGAGTTTAAGGATTGCACACCACTATTCATACTTGCAGTCACAATACTTGTGCCTGTTTTCCTCAATGATGTGTACGAGTACTTTTGCTTGAACGCTTGAATAAAACCGTGCAGCGAACGGAAAGAGATTGCATTGTTAGTTGGGATCCTTCGCACATCATTTTTGATCCTTCAAACATGTTTCCTTCTGTTCATGTTTTTTTTCTTCTTTTTTTACAATTTATTTTAGCAAAAAAAGGTAAAGAAATTCGTCATCATCATCATCATCATCATGTGGCACCTTTAGCATTTAAGGCATGTTCCAGTTTCAGCTTCAATTTTTTTATTGTTCTCCTTCTTTTTTTTAATTCCCTTTGAATTGTTGTTGTTTTCATTTCAATTTTTTCAATTGTTCATATTGTAATATAAAGACTTTTAATAAAATGTTTTTCCTTTTCTACTTTTTAAGAAGAGTTGGGCGTTTCTTGAGATATTTGTCAGACGATTTCCGGTACATTTACCATTTCAAAACGAAGAGTTATTTGAGCAGTTTTACTTTGTTGCTGATACTAAAAATGAATTTGTTTTTTTTTTAGTCATTCAATAAAAATGTGAAATCGTTATAAGTTTTCATTAAACGTAGTATTTCGTATCTTATAACAGATTAACTTGTCTTATGCATGAATAACATTTTCTTAGTTTTCTAATAACCATTACGGTGTTATAAAACATTTAAAAGCGTCATTGTAGACTTTAAAAAAGCATATGCCAACAAGGATTACATCTCTCTAATCATTATCTGTACATAGGGGCGATTCTGGCCTCAAATCTAGTTTGGAAAAGCAATACCTAGCATCGAGTTAAGAAAGTTACGGAGTCTTATTATAATATTTGCTACCTCCGTTCGGGTTTAAATCAAGAGATACACCATCACAACATACACGAAAATTACTCGTGTTGAGGTTTTCAATACAGAATTACATATACAACCGATATATTTTTTTAAATTATTATACTCGTTTAAACTCTGCAATCTCCGACTCACCCCCAGCAGACCACTCGTGGTTAATATATCTTTCAATCTTTGGGGCATACAAATCAAAACAGCCCAGGTTGAAACCCTAGCAAGGGTGAAAATTTAAGGAATAAAAATTTGCGGTTCTTCTAGATTTTAATTAAGAAGTCCATCCATAGAAAACCTTCCCCTGACATTCCACTCCCTTCCACCCGCCATCTTAACAAAACGAATGATCAGGAGAAAGAACCCCACTTAGTGAAGATGTTCACCAGTTCAGAGTCAACGAAGATGGGGCAAGTGCTGTTGATCATTTAAGGGTGAGGGTATAACCTTTGAGTGATCAAATTGACAGCACTTTGTCTATGTTTCATTTGAAAGGTGCTTAAAGAAAATAATAATAAAAGCTCACTTGAGCATACTTTACCAGCTGTAGTGAAAGATCGAAGTAGTATCAGAGCAATTTCGTATACGCTTGCCTTATGAAGATCAACATAGACCAGGTCTGGGCAAAAATAAAAATTTCATAGACAATTGTCCTTTAGCTTAACTCACATGAAGTCTTACGCTCATGCTTTTAATCGTCACTGGAACAGCGACGAGATAACAGAGAACAAAATTTATAGCAATGCCCGCTAAATATAGTATATTAAATGTTTTTTTTTTTGTTATGAAATGAAAAGCTTTTATGTATGTAATATATATTTATTTTTTTCTTTTTCAAAATTGAATTCTTGTTTAATTCTTTATAGCAGTGTAGTAGGAGTATTTATTGAATTAGAAAATATAAAATTTTTTAGAATGGAAACAAACGGCTCTAATTTAATTTTTTATATCTTAAATTGGTTTCCTGTCTTTGAATTTCTTACAGCAGAATATTAGTTATAACTTTTTCTCATAGCACTTACATATTTAATTAAAACATTACATATAATTTTTAATTAAAAATAATAAAAGCAAAAGTCTTAAAATTTAGTACTTATACTTCTTAGAAAAAACAAAAGATGTATGCCAAGTTTCATTAAAATCGGCTACGCCCATCTTGCATTCTGTGAAGGTGGTATTTTGATGACAAATATTCGATTTTTAAAAATTATTTTTTACAAATCAAATAATTCCGTTCGAAAAAACAGTGTTTCCTGAGAGAAATTCATTATTTATTTCAATAAAAAGTTAAGGTTGAATATAGTGGAATGTCATGGAGCGGTTACTTTGTAGAGGGGGGGGGGGGGGACCTCTTATTTTTAAATTATAATTTTGAAAAAAATAAAACCGCAAACTAACTTTTTAATTTTTCATCTTTGCTGGGATTTGAACCTAGTCCATTTGAGTTTTTGTACGAGTAATTGGTTTTGTCTTACAAACAATATTAATACTTATACATTTTTCATTCTTGTATTGCTGGAAATATGTATTTCTTATATTGTCTATTTCGTATTGCTTCTGTAAATCGAAATTGTAATGATAGTTTTTCAAAATCTGGTATTCTTATTGAGAAGTAGACAATATATAAAATAATAATAATGTTCTTCAATAAATTAGTAATTTAAAATTTTTGTGGAAAATAAAATCTACAAAATTTTTAATTGATACAAATACAATTTTAAGTGGTGTTTTTTTTCGATACCTTAACCGAGTAGATAAACTGCTTCGAAAAAAACGACATAAGTGCTTAAGAAATTAAATTGGGCATTACACACAATTTTTATAAAAAATATGAAATTATTATTTTAAAAACAATTGAAACAATGTAAAAATAATTACATTCCTTCACCTCAGCCATATTTACAACGCTTATTCTTTTATTAATTTATGAAATCTCATAGAATTTTATAAAGATAACTCAAGATAAAAAAAAATCAACTTGGCAGCATTTTTATATGTGCTTAATTTTTAAGCACTTTTAAAATTAACCGGTTATATAAGCGGATATAAACAAAAATTTGTATGGAATGTTTATATTCGGTTCGAAAAAAAAAACACCACTAGAATCATACATACATTACAACCTTGTTGCAGGGTTACGGCCTAGCATGTAGCAGCACCCATGTTGTGTGAATCAATGCTTACCCATGAATATCGGGAACTACACTTTAAGGTCGAATCCGAACTGTAGATTCAAGAAGCTTGTTCATGTGATCGCCGAAAGAACTACAATATTTTTTTAAATTTATTTTTTTCAAGATGTCAGAGCTGGGGTTTGAACCCGGATCTCTATCTAATAGACTAGCCACTAGACAACGACGACACACAATCTGACAAACGTTTCCAACTCGTTACAACAAACTTTTATATTAAAATTTTTCTGGCCAAATTTTTTTTCTGTGTTATACTAAATAAATACTACACATTTAACTCTAAAATATCTCAAATTGAGCTGCCATTTTTCGGCATTTATTTAGAAAAGTTATAGGAAGGTATCTACTGCAGGCTATAATCTAGAAAACATAAACTTACTATCAAACTGATAAAAATTCATTATGGCACTTTGTAAAATTCGACCAGCATTTTCCATTAAGGTCACTTTTTAGTTATAGGGTCTATACAAATAAATTTGTCGCCTTTGGAGTTCACAAATTTTACAATTCGTTTTTGAAAAATCACAACAAAGAAAGGAACTGTAAGATCGGTTTGTATTAGAAACCATGCAATTTAAATGATACGAGTATGATAGGTTCTTAAAATTTGACAGAATCTTCATAGTGCATAGTTCGCAAGTACTGGATATTTAATCGTAATACAATCTTAACTAGGCTGTCTTCTATAGATGATGTTATTGAAGCAAATAATCATATTTGTTAGCTATAAAAAGAAGCCTCTATGTGATTTACTCTATTAAAGAGTAATGGTTGTTCGTTTTCTTTTTTTTTTTTTTTTTTTTTAAATGGGAAAATGTAAAAAAACAATTCCTCACAATTATGCATAAAAAAAGAGTGCGTTTGCATTGCAAGTGTTCATGTTTCCATAAAAACGAACACCACGAAATGCTAAAAAATGCTATTTAAACTCATAAAAAGGTACTTTCGTTGAACAAAAAAATATATATAAAAAAAATTGTAACTAAAAATAAAAGGAAATAATAAAAGCAACATTAAAAAAATGAGGAAAAAAGAAATACTTGCGGTAACCAACCCAAGACTGTTGTGGATGCAACCAAAGTCGCCATATTTAATAATACACCTTCGTTCTAAAAACAAGTTTAATATTTATTTTTTTCTTTCTTGTTTTTCTAACATTTTTTTCTGTTTTTTTATTTTTATTTTTCTTGTTTTTTTTTTTGCAGTTTAAGGCCTTTTTTTTATTTTGGCCCCCAACTACATACGAGTACATACATTCATATAAATAAGGAAAGTATGAAAAAGTATGTGCTACTTGCAGTGGGTATTATAGGCAACCACAGAACGAACAATATTTAGTTTTTATTTTTTTTTTACTGCTATTATGCTGCCGACATGCAAGTCGTCTACTTCAAAAACTTCAAATGGGTTGGATTTCCAAAACAATTGTTGGTAAAAAAAGAGAAAAACAAAACGCAGAATCTTAAAATCATGCATAAAAATCGTTAAAAACAATTTGTGTGATTGCATTCAGGATTATGTTAAACAAGATGTTTTGCGTTTTTTAAAACTCATGAATACTTAAATAAAGAAAAAAATTATAAATCTGATATCTAAGCGATGCCTATTTAATTTGACAGCTTTACCCCATTTAATCCAGCCAAAATTCTGCACAACCTTTCATGGTGTTGCGATTATTTAGTAAAATTTACTTGAAAGATGTTCTATTAAGGAAAATAAAAAATCAATAGCTAGAGAAAAATTTTGATGATCTGCAGTATTGTTCAAAACTTCAGCAGCTTTTTTTTAAAACATACAGTCAAAGATCTATATTTTTATTTTAAATTCAGAAAAAAAATTTTATTCGAGTATAGGCGGTCATGGTATAGTGGTTAAGAGCTCGCACAGAAACGATCGAGGTTTAATCCCAGTGAAGGAAAAAGTTATAAAAATAAAAATTTGCGGTTTTCTAGAATTATAGTTAAAAAAAATAAGAGGTCACCCCCCTCCAAGAAGTCCATCTTCCAGAAACCGCTCCCTGACATTTCAAATCTATTCAACCAGAAACCAATGATCAGGAGTTCCACTCCACCTTCTGGGAAGAAAACAGCTAATCTACTGCAGCAATTGCTATTTTACCATTCAAGGGTGAAGGTATAACACTGATGAGTAGGGGTTTACCCCTGAGTATTGGTCTTTAAAAAAAAATTTGCGGTAAAACGAAATCGCATGAATCTGAAATCAAGTGTTTTTTTTTGCAAAGACAATTAAAACTTCATCGCACCAATTATTTTAAAATTCTGAGAATCAAAGAATTTGTGTTAACAGTCATTAACCCATTTGATAAAATATATCACCACACTGTCATATTTCAAAATTACAAAAAATTGAAGTCCGATGCAATTGTAATTTAAGCCGATTTCTTAACTTTGTTTTTTTAACAGAATAAGAGAAGAATAGAAGAATTTATTTTTTTTTACTTTAAATACTTCCTATAATATAATTTATTTCTAATAACCCGTGCACGTTGTTTCGGCATAGATTTTATCAGATATCAACCTATCCTTTACAACTGCTGTTGAAATGCACTCACACCCAGATATTAGGTAATCCATAAGCTCCTATTCAATAGAAAATAAACGCATTCTACGCTCACACAGTATAAGAATTCAGAAAACAGAAAATATTATCACGGACTATTCAAAAATAAGTATAAGTGGACAAATCTCATGGAAAAATTCTGTTCGCACATGAAACAATTTAGCTTTTAAAGGGATATATGTACAACCAACAAAATAACAGAGTTTTTTAACCAGCCTTCACCACTAACAGTAGAAGTCGCTCTGAGAGTATAAGTATAAGTGGACAAATCTCATGGAAAAATTCTGTTCGCACATGAAACAATTTAGCTTTTAAAGGGATATATGTACAACCAACAAAATAACAGAGTTTTTTAACCAGCCTTCACCACTAACAGTAGAAGTCGCTCTGAGAATTTATAGAGCACACTACCATGCTCGTGGCATATCATAGGGTAGCAAAACTTTTGTGAAAAAGTAAAGGGTGGTTATTGTAAACCACACCTAAACGCTGAGTTTTTTTCAGCATTTCATTTTACATTTCTGAATTTCAGACTAACTCAATTTGAACCATGGAGAGATATACAATCGAGCAACGCTTTAAAATTATTCAGTCTTATTATGAAAATGGGCATTTAAAACAAAATGCTTATCGTACACTTCGTGATTTTTCTGTCAATTCAATGGTCCAAATGTGAGTACAATCGGAAAAATCGTGCAAAATTTTGAGCAAACCGGGTCTGTAGAAGATGTGAAAACACCAGTGCCTGTTCGTACAGCTCGTACTGTAGAAAATATTGCTGTTGTTCGCAATAGTGTGGCTGAAGAGTCGTCCACCTCAACTCCTCGTCGTGCCCAACAATTGCAACTCTCACGCTCGATGTTGATGAACGAATTGGAAGATATGGATGTGGACGATATGTGGTTACAACAGGACGGTGCCACTTGCCACACAACTAACGATACAATGGATGTTTTGCGCAACAAATTCAATAGCCGTGTTATCTAAAGTGGTGGCGATGTCAATTGACCGCCAAGATCATGTGATTTGACACCGTTGAACTTCTTTCTTTGGGGTTATTTGGGTGGCGGCGGCCATTTGGCCGATATTTTGGTCCATAGATAATTGAACTATACCAAATTATCATAATAAAAAGAAATGACAACAATATCCTAAATAATTTGTATTTTATTCAAAATCAACATCGGCCTTAAAATTTAACCACACTTTAGTTAAAACCTCTGTACCGATCTGATGATAGTTATCAGGCCGTTAAAAACATTTTATTTAAAAATCAACCCTGGATGTCCTCTTAGGACACGGCCCTTAAACATAGGGTAAAAAGCACACAAATTTAATTTAAGAAATGTTTAACCAATCTAATTTCAACTGAAGCCCCAATCTAAATTTCTTGTGGTCAATTTCAGAGAGAAAGGTTTGCACTAAATTTCAACCAAATTTAGAACACTAGGTTCTTTTTCTATGGACGTGGATGAATGAATGGCCCATTAGACTTTGGTAATATTGAAATATGAATGATAAACATTTCTAAAATCTTATGTAATGCGTGATCCATTTCAAGGTTCCCTACTTTTTTAAAGAAAAAAACACTGAAAATTCAATTTTAATGGGGAATGTTTACTATCATATGAGAGGACATTCTTTGGCATTTATTTCTTGAAGATTATGTCTATCAAATGTTGGTCCATCCGTTGAGTCCAAATTTCGACGACTCATTCGAGCATTTCGACGGGTGGCCGGCGAATGACACGCGTAATGTTTTCCTCCAAGGCCTAAAGCGGAGCGGGTTTGTTCACATAAACTTTAGATTCTACATATCTCCACAGGAAAAAGTCTAACGGTGTGATATCACACGATCTTGGTGGCCAATCGACCGGCCCAAAACGTAAAATTATGTCTTCACCGAAGTGTTCTCTCAATAAATCCATAGATTGATGCAATGTGTGGGATGTGGTGCCGTCTTGCTGAAATCAAATGTCGCCGAGATCACGAGCTTTATTTTAAGGAAAACAATATTCGGTTGTCATGGCACAATAACGGTCGATATTGATGGTTACGTTCGCAGCGGCATCATTTTAAAACCGCTATATTTTCTACCCAGCGTGCTGGACGTGGTTTATTCGGTCAAACATTTTCCAATAATTAATGCTGGGTCTCAAAATGGGTGATGGTGTTGCGAATAGTACGCTCAGTAGGCCGATTATGTTGACAATACGTTGAGCGAAGTGCACGAAACACATTCGTCACAGAACGTGAATTTTCGTAATAAAGTTGAACGATTTGTAAACATTGTTATTTCCATTATGAAATGCCACACAATACTAAACAAAAATAACATAACACCATGACACGACTCACACGCGATCTGTCAAAAAAAGGCTATTGTAAAAAGTATCTATACTTGAATCACAGAAATAAAATGTGTTTCAATTAAAATATTTGTAATATCAATTAAAAAATTTTTTATTTTTCATCAGTAAACAAATTAATGCTATCAATTAAGCTGTTTGTAATATTAATTAAATGTGTTTTAAGTAAAGTTGCATAAAACATTAACATTTAATTTAAGCAATTGAATTATTTAATCAAAACAATTTTTTTTTCTATAAAATAACAAATTAATTAATATATATGCCCCAAATAAATGTCATTTTGTAATTACAATAATAGGTGTCACATACTGATTTGAAACAAATGTACACCTGAATTAATGAAACAACTGGTTATTTCTACAACAAACAGAAATTTTGTTAAATTTTTTTCCAGCATTTTTCATAGAAACGAATTTATTTTACAGGGAATAAAATTAATTTTATTTCAAGAAATTAAATTAAATTAAAATTTTAAAACAATACTTTTTATATCATTTATTGTGTTTGTTGTAGACTGCTTGGAATCCGTTAAATATCCCACCCTTTTAGGAAATAAAAACTTAAATTAAATGAGAAAAAAAAACTATCGTAGATATGTCGCTATTCCTTTAACCCAAAGAATAAGCGAAATAATAATAAGATAGTTATTATAATTTAAATACCTCAAGGTCAAATAAATAAAATAAAATTAGTTTAATATTAGAAATAAAAAAATGGCTGGAAATCCATAGACTGTGTTTTAAAATCAAAGGTTTTTCATTAAAACAAAAATACATTTATTTTTAAACCGCCCTCGTTTTAATTAAATGTAATTAGCGCAACTTTGCATACAAATATGCCAATTAAATAATTAAAAATTTTAAAGAAATTTTTTAATAGGCTCTAAATATTGAAAATATTAAAATATAAAATTTCTTAATTGTATTTTTAATGGCAAAAACTAAAAATTTGTTTGGTAACAAAGTTTATAATTTCTTTAATTACCACTTTATTTTTTACGAGTATTTAATTATTATTATCATTTAAATATTAGGCAACATTAGTTTTTAAAATAAATAGAATTTCTTCGGTTTGATTTACTAAGTCTTTAGATGTTAAAGACTCTACACAGCGGAAGAAGATCTAATAAAAACTCTAAAAAAATGCCAGTAAAATCTCCTCAGCGTTTGTATACCCACGATGAGTTTATGCAGAAATTGCTGATATCACAAAAATATACGGGAATAATTTATTTTGACTATAATCGAGACAGTCAACTGCTACCATATCGATTTAAATCATTGAAATGTTTATATATCGGCGTGGTAATGTTAATAATTAATTGCATTTGTAATACCGTGCAAATCACTATTGAAATTAAAAACGACCGCCTAAGTGAGGCCAAACAAATTGGAGCTTTTTTCAGCATTGCATTCCTGTGCTTGGTAAGAGGTTTTATGTTGGTTTTAAATTCTGACAACGTATTGGATTTAAGCAATTGCTTGGATAAAATATTTCCCCGTTCACGTGATTTGCAGCAACGTATGAATATCATGAATCTTGTACGCTATTTAGAGATAAGACACTACATGCTGAATATTTATTCTGTAGTTGGTTTTTCGGTCTTTATTGGCTTACCTCTAATTAAATATCTTATGTTTTATGATGCATCCAGCGGTGAGCCATTACTTGATGAATATCATCAACATGCGTCTTGGTTTCCATTTGATGTGAAACGTAGCAATAAAGCCTATCCGTTTTTGTATACCTATGAGACAATTTTAACAATAGTTGGCATCAATTGTATCATAACTTTGGATCACATTTATACAGTGTCAATGACTCAATTTACCATGCATTTTGAATATATCAACGATCAGTTAAAGCAATTGGATGCCAGAAAAACTTTGCACCAAAGCAGCGATATTGAATTTTTCAAATCTCTGAAGAGCATCATAAAATATCATCAGCACATGTACAGGCAAGTAATTGAAAAATAAAAGTCAATTATTGGTTCAGTTCAAAAGGTAATACTCGTATTCACCAAAATTGTGTCTGTTTGGCCTATTGAAAACCAACAATGGTGTGAACATATTGTATTTGCCTTCGATATGCAACAATTCGTCTATAAAAATGTGGGAAATGACACTTATCTTTACTTGTATCATGTTTCTATGATGCAATCAATCAATATTAGTGCATTTTTAACATTTTTATTGACATAGGGTTGTATGTCGAGCATTGACTCTATTTCCGAACCTTAGTCGAATTTCAATAAGCCAACGCAAAAAAAAGTTTATAGAGAAAAACAAAAAAAAAAAAGTGGATTTTTAATCCACTTATTAAGCAAAAGAGGTGAAAGTGAAAAATTGTAATTTTTGCGATTTTTGAAGCACTGGATCCACTTTTTATTTCTCCTATTCAATATCTACAACTTTGCTTTAGACATAAAAGAGATATTCCGTACGGTATATACTGGATATAACCATCTTAAAATATAGTAAAAGTGATAAAAATCCAACTTGAGCAACAAAATTCGTATGACCATTAAATTACACCGCGTTACACACATGCTGTCCTATGAATCAAATATACTTTTTCGGAAAGGGGAGAACAAATAAAAATACACGTGTATCGGCGATTTTCATGTACACGTCAGAATTTTTTTTATTGCATAACGTATAAAGCTCGTAGTATCCGACTGTCTGCCTGTGTGAAAGGCTTTGGATCCATTTTTAACCCTTTTTCCATGATCCAATCGAGCTAAATTTTTGCAGACAGACTTGTGGAAATGTCTGTATCACGTCAAATTTTTTAATAAATAGATTTTTATCAATTCTCAGATCTTCCTGAATTTTTTTTTACTGTTTTCAGCATTACTTGAAGGAACTCCAAATTTTTAAACGACTAAAGCGTTCCAAAAAAAAAAAAAATTGTTTTTCGACCCATCCATCGTATTTCTATATATTTCATCTGAGAAAAATGCAGTGCCCGACACGAAATAACTTTTGTTACGTATGTAGCTTATTCGCACCAAGTAGAAATTTGAAAAATATTACGAAAACAGTGGTTAATTCGTTTCAGAAAATGATGTGTATGATTTAAGGTGTTGCAAGTTATGAATTTTCATCAAAATTGAATGCTATCGAACAACGTGCATGAAAAGGCACAGTTGCCGTTATTGAGCAGTTGCTTGGCAGCAAACGAGCTGCCAATTATAAAAATATTGTCGCAGAAATAATTTCGGCATATGGCGGAAAAGGCATATTAATGTCCCTAAAGATCCATTTCCTTCACAATCATTTAGCTTTTTTCCCAGATGATTTAGGAGCTTGTAGTGATAAGCATGGCGAAAGGTTCCATCATGACATTGCGGCCACTGAAAAGCGCTTTAAAGGACAAGATATTACGCATATTCTTGGCGAATACAGTTGGTCTATTTATCGCGATGCTACGACAAATGCTTACAAACGCAAAAATAAAAGGCCTAAGTTTCTTTGAAAGCATTGATTTTTTAATGTAACAATTTTTAATTTTAATATAAAAAATTAATAAAAAAAGTAGGTTTTTTAAAGAATTGAAACCGTTACAAAAAAAAAACGATAAGCATTTTTTCAAAAAAATTCAGGAAAATCTGAGAATTGATAAAAATATTTTTTTTTTAATTTGACGAGATTTAGAAATTTCCACGAGTCTTCCCGAAAAAATTCAGATTGATTGGATCACGGAAAAAGGGTTAAAAATTAATCCAAAGCCTTTCACACAGGCGAACAGACGGATACTACGAGCTGTATACTTTATGCATAAAAAAAAAATTCCGACGTGTACATGAAAATTGCCGATACACGTGTATTTTTATTTTTTCTCCCCTTTCATAGGACAAAACAAAAGCTCAGTTTTGGAACGCGGTGTTATTACTCGTAATTCAACTAACTTTACAAAACGAATGATGTAGCAGTTCTTATCTTTGGAACTACTTTCACGTTCAATTCTCAGAATTGAGTTCTAACTCAATGAGCTGGGAAATGTTGTAGTCTCTACACAAAACTTAGATAACTGAAGAGCCCTTGAACATAATTTTAGCAATACTTACGAGTAAATAACGATTATTGTCATTGGAAAATATGCATTAAAAAGTCTCTTCAAAACTTAATTAACTTTGTGCTACTTTTCACAGATTGGGCAATAAACTACGCAAAACTTTTAACATGGCAATGTTTTCAACTGATATTGTGAGCGGAGCATCTATTTGTTTTCATCTCTATTTAATTTCTAATACCAGTGATATAGTCGTCATCACTCTTTATATATTTCCATGCGTAATTCAGGTGATTTTTGCATTCGATAATTGTTATCAGGGTTCTAAAGTAGCTAAAACGGTAAGTTTTATAAAGTCTTAACGATTACATTTTATTTCAAATGTCTGTTGTAAAAATTGAATCGTAATATAAAATTGTATCTCACATTTTATTTTTTAGAGTGCCGATATGCAAACTGCATTATTGGAACAGAATTGGTATGATGGCTCTTTGAAATATAGGAAATTGTTTGCACTCCTGGTACAATTTTCTAATAATTCATTTACTTTAAGTGGTTATAATTTGTTCACTATTAATATGATACATTTTCGTGAAGTAGGTATTCTAAAATAATAATCAATTTAAGTTTGCATTCAAGATGTGTGTTTTTTTATTCTTCTTCATTTCAGGTTATGATGGTCGCCTACAGATTGTTTTCCTTTTTACAGGCAAAAAGTCAGAACAATTTAAATTAATTTATAAACCTACTACTTATATATCACATATACGTTTGGAAAAAAATACGTAGATTGCTTACACTAAAGATAGTGCGATTCAGTAATTTATCGTCAAAGCTCGTAGTTAAAAATAGAAATCAAGTCGCACCTCTATAAGAACGAAAAAAAAAACTCAACGAAAAACAAATATAAAACGCCCGTTCACATGAATTTTGTCATATTTCTAAAAAGTATTATTGAAATACATATTTATTTATTATGCGTTATTTTTAATCTAATTTTTTATTACATACTTTTGTCTAATTAAATACGGAATTAAATTTCGACAAAGTTATTAGAGTGGAATATCACTATGACATTCGTTTACAGCTGTTCGACAACTAGCAAACATTTAAAATCGAGCTATTTTCTTTTATTATCTTCTTATCATAAGAATCTTATTAAGTTTGGCGCATTTTGTAAACTAAATATCTTTTTTGTACTATTCCTTCACGGACAACATTTCTTCTTTAATTACCAAAAATATTCATTGCCGTTAACTTTGATCTAATTAAAGCGTTTCTGACGAAACAAAAATTAAATTATAAAAAAATATTGATCAGACCTTTCCTGGGGCTCGAACCTCGGGCCTTCAGCACATTTAGAAAACAAAATGTTGAAAAAAACGTGTGAGAGTTTTATATAAAAAAGTATTTAAATGCGTGCATATGATGGCATGTAGATGTTGTTTTTTTCTTCTTCACATGATTTTCATAGTGTAGGGATAGGTGTAGAGCGCGTACTAACCGGAAGATTGATGATGAAAAAGTTGCGTACAAGCTAGATACCGGAACAATAGAACAAAAGTAGTGTCGTGAAATTGTGTCAATGAAGTGCTTGGTGATTTTTGATCGCAATAAAGTTAAGTTTCTGAACCGATTCGTAACCGTTTATGAAATATGGAGTCCCCACTTCAAACCCAAGATAAAATCACAATAAAAGTTGTGGACTAGAACGACAGAATCGTGTCCAAAAAAAAAAGGATTTCAGTTCTATCTGCAGGTAATGTCTGGCACCTGGTTTTTGGGATGCATTATTCATCGAGCACTATTCTAAATTATTGTAGAGTTTAAGAGATGAAATTAAAGTAAAAAATAATGTTTTTGACAAAACAAAAAGTTCACACAACCAGTACTGCGATGTCCAAAATCAGGCAATTTAAATTCGATTTTCTTCAGCACACACTTTATTCTCCAGATTTTGGGTTCCTGGGTTTAATTAAAAAAATGGAGAGTTGGCAAAATATTTGCCATTAATGGATAGGTGGCGGCTACGGTTAATGGCTATTTAGCCATTTAGAAAGTTCTTACTATAAAGCGGCTATCAAAACTACCAAATATATATCACTGGGAAGTGTATCGATCTAAAAAGAGATAATTTGAAAAAAAAAGATTTTCCTACTTCCAAATTTGTTCTCTTTTTTTATTAGTTCAGGTAATTTCTGGATTTTTTTAGTCGCCGTGGTCTAGTGGTTAGTGTGTTGGCTTACTAAGACGATAGCGCCGGGTTCAAATCTCAGCTTTGACATCTTGAAATAAAGAGATGTAAAAAAATGATTTCTTTGGGCGACTACTCACAGCAGTCTTCTTACAAAAGCTCTGGGAGTAATTGATTGCCATGAAAAGGCTTCTCAAATCTGTCGTTCGGAGTCGACTGTAGGTCCCGGTACACACATAAAATGAGTACTGCGAGAAGCTAGTCCGTAATCCTGACACAGGGTTGTAATGACCAATCATCTATGTATGTATGTAATTTTTGGATAGCCCTCGTAAACTGCAATAGCAGTTTTAAGTAATATTGGAAGTTAATGCAGCGTTTTTTTATTATTTTTATATAACTTATCGTTTAAAGTGTAATAAGTGTACAATAAAACTCATACTGTGAGAAATATAAAAATATTTTATTATTTAAATTATAAATTTAAAATATCGTCGTGCGGGAGTTTAAGTGCTCTATCCGCCATTTCGTATTTTTATATATCTCGAGTTAATGATGCCACTTTAGGCTTTCGACCCCAAATTTTTCAAATCTGTAATCGGTTTTAGGATACCTCGTCAAGTTTCGGAGATAAATAGCCGAAATCGGATTGCAGATTTTAAAAATTTTGGTGTCAAAAACCTAAATTAGCATCATTAGCTCGAAATTTAAATAACGGCGTATAGAGCACTTAAACTCCCGCACAACGATATGTGTATGCATATATTTATATATTTTTATTAAATTTAAATACTTGTAAACACTTAAAAACTAAATAACAAATGCACTAATAAAATGAAACTGTTAATCTCTATGTTTTAGGTTAAAGGGTTTTTGGAAATTTTTTAAAATATCTAAAAGATATTAAAAACATGCCAAATTCCTTAACACTAATAGGCAAAATCCTAAAAATGAAACGAAACAAAACAAAAAATATTTTATTTAATTAAAAAAATAAATAAATAAAAAATTCCATAAATTTTACTCACTCATAAAGTTTATAAATAAGTAAAAAAACGTTTGGTATTGTTATCTCATCTTCATTATTTAACATGGCTTTTAAAACATATTCAGCTACTAAGGGGCCCTCTATCAGGGGAAATAACTTTGGTAAACCAGATGAGTTAATAAGACGTTCCACATATTGATTTGTATTCAAAAATAAGGGCATTACAGTGGTGGCTGTAATTTGGCGAAATTCATTTATCAGTTCCATGCGCAGGGCAGAGGTTAAAGAACGTACAGCAGCTTTAGTACTGGCATACACATTGAAAAAGGGTGAAGTGAAAAGAGCCGAACTGGAGCAAATATTAACAATATGGCCATGATTTAATTCTTTCATTTTAGGCAGAAATATTTGTTGAGCCTAGAAAATGTTTTTTAAAGTTAGCTTAGATTTTGATTGATGGTGTTGATGATAGCAGTGGAGATGGTCATGGAAAAGTATGGAATATGTCCATATGTACTTACATAGCAAATGGCTGTAAAGTTAACATTGATCATATTTTGTATTTCTTCTGCTGTGGGACTAAGCATTGAGGACGTGGTTAAAATGGCAGCATTATTAATCAAAATAGTTGTATCGCCTAAATCCTCAGTAACTTTGTTTCTCAAATCCAGCAGTTGTTGGTAGTCACTGACATCAACCTGCAGGTGTTGTTGTAATAATTTAATTTTTATTTTGTGTCATTTAATCATAAATTAAATATTACAGTTTTATGACGATATGCTACAGTGGCACCACTTGCAAATGAAGCAATTGTTTTAAAAAGCCTAAATTTTATTAAAATTACACCCGATACTGTTTTTTTACGGTTTATTTTACACGAATTAGAAAGGACACGATTAACAAAAATGACATTGTTCGCTTTTTTTTGCCTTTTACACGGAAATGTGGTGTCATAAATGAAAAATAAAAACACTATCTACACCTTACTTATATATAAATTTTGAAAACATGTGTAAAACCTTATTTATTTATTTTTGTATAAATAATTTTAAAGCCTTTTAAAGTAGTTCAATCGCTTATATTTTTTTTACACGATTTTTTTTTGCACGGTATTAAAAACAAGTAAAGCTTTACCGTAACGTAATGTGTCAGCTGTTCGTTTTTGGTATATGTAAATCAATACAAATGGTTACCGAATTTTAACATAACGTTGTTGTAAAATAGAAACCTTTAGAAAATAGAATTTTACTACAACTTTACGTGACAATTATTAAGTACCTACAAATTTGGGTACAAAACAAATTTTTATATTACTTTACAAAATTTTTAGAACAGCATAAACAATTTGTTGATCATCTTTAAAAAAAATTATTAGTGGTAATCACTCTTCGTTGCATATACCCTGGCTAACGTAGGAAACCATGTCAAACACGATCAAAATGTAGGCTTATGCAATATGCTATAATTAGTTGTTTTCAAGGTATGCAAGAGCAATTGCAGTTTTTTTACGGTATAGAACCACTGAAGTATGTATTTGGGAATACTTGCCTTACTATTCGCAGTAATTTTTTAGAACTTTATAATTTTAAGAAGTTAAGACTTAAGTAATTAGAAAATTATTAAGAAATGGAAAGTTACTATGCGCATAACTATAGAATCTTTGATTTGTTTGTCATGTATACACATATTCTAATTGGAGACCGTTGTGTTCTACAACTGTGCTCAATCTAAATTGTATTATAAAATATTGTTATTCATATTTGTGTATACAGTAAGTAGTTATAATACCAATCTCATTTCACTGTTAAAGTAAATGAAGTATCGTGCAAAGAAGACTATGATCGGCGCGGAAGCGCCTAACACGACCGAGCAACCTTTTTTTTTCTTTCAAGGAACTTTGTAATCACGGCACATTAAAGAACAAATTTTATTCCATCATATCTTTTAAACCATATGAGCGAACTTTATAATTTTTATTTTTAAATACGCAGAAAGGTCTATGAAAATAATCACTATTTAAATCTGAGCAATAAAATTATCTTACGTACAAACACTATAGAAGTGCGTAAACAGTTTTCAATATTTTGGACTAAAATTTACTTGTGACTTTACTTCATTATTTCAAAGCACAGTAGAAAAATAAACAAAACTGAACGTTTGATATCATTTTGTTTTGTTCTTTACAATGAGTATTGTTTTACTCAAACAGCAAAAGTGAGCAAAACAGAAAAAGTGAGAAAAGTTGTCCCATTTAATTTTGTATATTGTTTTTGTTTTGAGCACTACAAATACACTAACTCAAATGTGAGTAGGTACAACAAAAAATTAATGAGAAGAAAAAGAAAAGAAGAAGAGAAAAAGAGCAAATTATACGAATTTAACGGAATAACAAAGCAAGCACAAGAGTGAAAAGCGAATTGTTTCTTTTGCGCTCTTTCTCATTTAGAAAGTATTTGTTTTGGTTTTGCTCATGTACAATACGATAAAAAAAAAATTTTAAAAGTTTATGACTTTGTGGTAACGTTTGTGAAATGTTTTGTTTGTTTGCCCACTCTGTTTTCAATATTTTGGACTAAAATTTACTTGTGACTTTACTTCATTATTTTAAAGACAAACAAACTTTTTTTTGGATACAATTTATTGATTCCTCATGCTGAATCTTTTTTCTACAAAACACTGCATCATTACATTCTTAAATTTTATATGTCGAAAAAATTACTTATTGCAAAAAAAATCCCACTGTGTGGCCTGCTAGAAACTGGAAAAGGTTGCATCATTTAAGGGCGTAAATCTAAAATCTGTAGAGGTGTGCGAAATGCAATTGAAACAGTTTTTCCCTTAAATAACCTCGTAGTGCAATACATATGGTCTAGTGGCTTTATTTTAAAACTGGTAGAAAAAAAAATGTTCAAAAAATTGCTTACAATTAGACCTTAAAGCTTCTGTTTAGTGAATTATGGCAAATGAAACATCACGATGGTCAGGCCAACTCTGATATGTGCGTAAAACAAACGTGAAAAAAGAATTTAACACGATACAAGAGATTGGTGTGCCTTGACATAACTGTGCTCAGTTGTTGGCAAACTATGCTTTCATTATGCAAAGAGTTAGAGCGCTCGCAAAAAAACTCCAACGACCCAGGTTCAAATCCCAGCAAAGGTCAAAAATGAAAAAATTAGTTTGGGGTTTTTTCAAAATTATAATTTAAAAATAAGAGGTCCCCCCCTCCTCCCTATAAGAAGATCATCTACAAAGGAACCCCTCCACGGCATTCCACTCTCTTCCACCTTAACCAATGTCATCGAAAAACGAATGAACAGGAGAAAACCGCCACCTATTGGGAAGTATCTAGTAGATAACAGCTAAACCTAATTAGCGAAGACACTTACCACACCATCAACGTGCAGCGATGAGGCAATTGCTATTGATCATTCAAGGGTGAAGGTATAACACTGGCCTTTAAATGATCAATTCATAGCAATTTGTTTTATTCCTAAGGCGCTTCATAGTAATATAAGAAAAACAAAATGTATGTTCTATTATAAATGTACTGTCCTTTAAAAAAATTCCAATATAATGCACTGAATTTTGTAGGGGTTTACCCCTGAGTATTGGTCTCAAAATAAAAAATAAAAATAAAATCACTCTTACACGCAGTTCAGACTATGACTCCAAGCATACTGAATTTTTTTTTTTCAATTTTCTTTAAAAGAATAAAATCTACTAGCGTTCACATTTTGCGTCTCAAATGATGCGTGTTGTCATTACCTCTTTTGCATTATTTTCTTTTTAACCATTTTTATTTTGTCTTTTGTCTAAAGCAAGTGCAAGCAAAAAGAAGTGCAGACAAATCTGAATTCATGGGATTTTTCAACAACTTTGGCTTTTATACTCCCTTTGTCCACAAGCAAAAAAAAGTATTTTAATATTCGTAATTTTGAATGTGTGTCTTAAAATATTATTTTTTTTTTTTTTGTTTACCTTGTAAGCTTTGGTTTTAACTTGAAAATTTTCAGCTATAAATTGTGATGTTTCCTCAGCCAATTCATGTTGTATATCAACAACAGCAACATGACAGCCTCTCTTGGCTAATTCAATGGCCAAAATGCGACCAAGACCTCGGCCAGAACCAGTTATCTACAAAGAAAGAGAAATACGAAAATCAAAACAAACACAAAAATATAATCTTTTAAACAATTTAACAAAATTATAATTAAAATAAATGGATTATCATTTCCTCAATATGCAGATTTTAAAAGTAAAATAAACAAAACAAAAAAAAAAAATATATAAATTTGTTAATAAAATAAATTCGTAAATAAATAATATATTAATTGATTTTTTTTAAATAAAACAAATCAATAACTTACCACTGCTATTTGACCCTTTAACGTTAAGTTTCTCTGTTTATTTTGAATAAATTTAAATATTTTTATAAAGACTGCAAAAGCGATTAGTACCGGATAAATGAGAATTGTTAATAAAACATATAAACTGTAATGAAATTCCAATCTGAACATTTTTTTATTAAATGAGAACATATTGAAACGTTTTACTTTATTTTTTTTTTTAATATAAAATTTAAACTTTGACTGCGTTTAAACGCTGAATTGGTATTGAACGCAATATCGTTTAAAGTTCTCCTATTTATAGCCGTTGAAAAAATTAAGAAACACAAACAAAAAACAAATAAAGAAAAAAAACAGAGTAAAGAATACAGAAGAATCTCACAAATTAGAACCACTTTGTGCACCGGCCAATTCGAATTTCTGAAAAGTTCGAATTTCTGAAAATTTTTTTTAAAGAAAATAAAAAAATTGTAATAAAAGTAGTTGTGTAAACAAAAAACAATTTCTATTTATTAACATTTAATTAATTGAACATTTTAAATTCATAGAAAAACTTTCAAACAGGCTTTTAATTATTAGGTTTTTAACATAAAATCGGTATGTATCGAGTATGAACACTTTACTTTGAACTTCAGCTATCAACGGGCCAAAATTTGCACAAACATATCAAATTTCACATGCTTTTGACCGACTTGTACACACCACGAATAACTGGGTGATTCCCCGTTTTATTTTAATGGGCGAGAAAAATAATTTGTAGTGAAAAAACAAACAAAAAAAATAAATACAAAACATCCAGAAATTAGAACCTGTAGTTCTAATTTTAGAATGTCCAATATATTGAAATGATAGGTTCTAATTTCTGGACAATTCGAATTTGTGAGATTCTACTGTAAATACATATTTATTATATTGTATATCAAGTAGACTCTAAATATGTCACCTTTGTTCGGGATCTTAGTCACTGTGCAAGTGAAATAATATTTACATTGAACTGTAATTTAAAAAAAAACAGATATTAGACTTATAAAACAGGGCTGAAAAACACGTTTTAAAATATTTCTAAACTATTTTATTTACATTGTAATGCTTTAATTAGATCAAAGTTAAATTCTATAAAAATTCTCTATTTAACTTTGATCTAATTAAAGCATTTCAGACGAACTTGGGTCTCCAGCATATCATATAAAATGCACTGGTTCAGTTATAACGATAACAAATAATTGTAACCGTTAACTGTTTTCAGTTCATTGAACTGGAATGCTAAACTGTGATAGGTCAGATCACCAAGACATTTTCCGTATATATTCTACAAAATTCGAAGAAACAATGACATTTCAGATAGAATAAGCAAGAGAGTCGAAGACATTGAAAAAAAAGTGTTGACTGAACTGAATGGCATTCAGGAAAAGTTTACAGCATTTGATTACAAAGCTAGTGATATGAATGAAAAAATCGAAAGTTTTCACTACCACCAAGCTAGACCAGTACGAATCCTACAACATATGTCCAGCCGAATGAAGACCAGTTTCTTCAATGGTAGCACACCAAAAATGGATGAGACAACGTAGAGAATGAGCTTGAACTTATTTTGGCTTAAAAAAGCAATTAAAATGAAATAGATAGCAAATACATATTAGCGAAAACATATATAATTGTTCTTTTTAAGCGGAAGTAAAATTAATAACAACTGATTTTTACTTTTGGAGCTGACATTTGTTTCAACACTGTATGCACTGTGGTATACGAAACTCCAACAAAAACACAACAATTTTACTACTCTTTAAAATGACGAGATAGCAAGTATTTTCATATATTCTACTAGTTGACCGGCAAACTTTTTTGCCATATAAATTTGCTCTAGGAAACATTTTTTTAGTTCAAATATACATATTTGATAATCTTCACCGAACTGCAAAAGTCAACCTTGATATGAGCAATCAATGTCTGTCTGCGTTACTAATAATTTTAATAAATGATTATCCGCCATTTTCGGTATTTCAGTTTAATAGTTGGCGATAAGGAGAAATATCCTGTATTGCCCCTCTGAGTACTACTTACTTAATAAAAAAAAACCTAAACCATATGTGTTCTACGGTACGCAGATCTATATAGTTTAAAATTTCATCCACGTTGGTACGTTAATTAAGTGAGACATAAATTTCCCCTTGGGGCGGGTACCTTAACATTTAGGGGTATAAAAAATAGATGTTAACTGATTCTCAGACCTACCCGATATGAACACAAAATTTCATGAAAATCTGTGGAGCCATTTCGGAGGAGTTTGGCAACAAACACCGCGACACGAGAATTTTATATATTAGAAGATATACATACTTAGCTCTCTCTTTTGTGGCAAATGGTAATAAAACTTTGGTTTGTTTACATTTTATTTTCTGGCGGCAAATATTAAGAAATGAAAGGTAAGAAAAATTTGCAAATAATATTATGTTTCCAACAGGAAAAATAACACAGGGCAATACGAAAAACAAATAGCCATATACAGACAGCACTATGTGATAAAAAAAAAAACAAAAAAAAAGAAAAGAAGGCCCGTGTCTCCCAGCTTTGCCCAAAGTCATGAAATTTTTTTATGGGCCCCCAAACATCGAGACGCGGAACTGGAAGCATAAGAATGGGTGAAAGAAGTGCTGTATTATTTGAGAGAAAATCGACATATCGATGACAGTAAAGCTGCATTTTCTACACTTTCATTTTGACGATTTTATAAAATAACTCCCTATCGAAACCGATGAGCAAGGAGAACGGTTTCACCAAACCACAATGCCCATGGAAAAACGGTACAAAGGTAAAAAACTTGACGCATTGCTTTCAGAAGCAATATCATCAATTTTATTGATTCATTATTTTGCATTCCTTTTTTGATTTCTTTTCTAATTCATTTCAAGTATGTTGGTAGAATCACAAGATAACCCTGCTTGATGAGGAAAAAAAGGCTAACGATGGAGGGCAGTCTGGAAGTAACGTGCCTGTAAACATCATAAGTCCTGAATCACAGTCAGATTCGGACGATTCAGATATTCTTGTTTTTACAACTTAAAGCAATGACAATAATTATTCACAACTGTTAACTTTAATTTATTTTATTTAACAATTTTTAGCAACTTTTTTTTTCCTTATTGAACAAAGAACTACTTGTTTTACCAACATCTTAACGACAACTGTGTTACTTCTTTTTTTGACTCATTTGCATATTACTCCATTCTTGCTTAGGTGTACCAGTTTATATACGGCCATCCTGTTATTTATCGGTCTCCGATAAAAGGATTTCTCCATTGTTTATCCATGGCTTCATATAGTCCCATGTAGAAATAGAATATGAGTTTTTTGAAAAACAGAAATGTATTGTTTTGTAAATACTTTTCTTTGGTTTGTATATACTAAATATGATATGATTCGCATTTAGTTTATAACTATTTGAATATAAGTATTTGTAGTTTTGATTAACACCTTTTGGGAAAAAGTCTCCTGACGAGTCTCTTAAGCAGAGACGAAATGGCCATAGAGACATGTTTATCCCCAAAGTAATATATTTCATATATTATTGAAATTCAATTAAAAACTTTTCGGAACTACCTGAACGGTGTTAAGTATCATTCTTAGGTAGTTCATATGTTTTAGAAAGCTGTTTATTGAGATCTTAGGTAAATTTTTGTATTCCATTGTTTCCTCAAATTTTGAACGGTTTGTTACCTATGGAACTAAACAGGTGGAAAAAAGGTAAAAAAGATCAAATTTTTTTAAGTTTTTTACGATTTTAGTCTTGAAGGTAAAGTTTTTTTGATTTTATATCTTCACAATTTTTGTTCTGCATGACAAGAGCTACAACTTTGCCTCAGAAAGTAAATCAAAATTCCGAACGGTTTACAATTTATGAGCCTGAGAAAACTATCACTTTTTTGCAAAAATGAGACCGAGATCCCAAATGTTTGGGGGCCCATAAAAAATTGCATGACTTTGGACAAAAGTGGAAGACACGGGGCTTCTTTTTTTGTGGTCTTTTATCACGTAGTGGTGTCCGTATTTGGTTTGGATTTCCATGACTTAACAAATTACACACAATGTATACATCATTTACTTTTTTAATAGGTTTTATTTTCAAGTGTGCAGCAAAAGGTGCAAAAATATTTGTTTTTTTATTGAGACCAATAACTCAGGGGGGTAAACACCACTACTCATGCTATGCATTGTATTGGAATGTAAAGATATACATATAGATTTTTTTCGATTAAGCGCCGTTTGTTGATGAGACAAGTTGCTATCTATTTGATCACTCAAAGGCCAGTATATACCTTCTACCTTGAATGATCAACAACTGTCGTTGGATGTTGATTGTGAGTGGTGAGCGTCTTCACTAAGTAGCTTATTTTTTAAATCTGATTAATTAGGCAAATTTATCTTATTCTCTATTTATTATTTAATATTTTGTCTCTAAAACATTTTCAAAGAAAAGTTCATTAGTTTGATCAAATATTTGTCTAATGTGACAGTAAACTTATATGTTATTCGTTAAAATTATTTACAACTGTGCAAAATAAAGCGCTTAGCTCACTAAATTTAATAAGCGAATCTCTGGAATTTAAAACAAAACAGAGTTTATAGGTTTTAAAATTTAAGGCTATTTTCTATTTATAAGTATGTTTAAATAAAAATATGTATATATGTACTAATGTAGCTATAAAAATTATAAATATTTTTAAACATATTTTCTTCTTAATGTATATTTTGAGCGTAAATACGCTTGAAGTTGCAAAACTAAAACGAAATCAAGTCACGTATTTGATTAAACATGGCCGTAGCCATGTTAGACAATGAATTGAATTTCCGTTTAAAATTTAGTTACACATCTTGTTGACTAACTGCCTGCCGACTGGTCATACGTTCATCGTATATGAATGCTTTTCCTTAATAATGACTTCTTCTTCTTCAGGTTTTTTCTTTTTTTTTTTTTTAATTTTCGCCACAAGTTGCAACAGAAGGAGTCAATTTAACGATTATATTTATATATAGACGATAAATATATACGTCAAGATAATATTTTTTGTAATAATACTTTAGAATAACCCAATAAACATTATTATGAAAAAATAAAATTAAAAAGAAAAACCGGTTCACAGCTAAGAGAAGTAAAAATTGGTATGACACTGGACTATTTTCTATAGTGCTAATAGAAAAAGCAGATTTAAGTGAACAAAGCACAATACAACTGATACTCAGAAAGATGAAACTCGGCAGTGTATTGACAAGGTAAGCAAAGTATTTCGAACATTGCAGACAGCTGCCGATTGGCGAGCGGTGGACGTTTGTCTCATATTAATATTTTTTTAATAAATTCACTATTTGGACATTAAATTGGTACTCGTATTAATAAAACTATATTTGGTTATGAACCAGGTTAGTTTCTAAACCCAAATTTCCCCACCTTGATAATATGACAAGCGAATGGAAAGGAATTATATAATTATATATAATATGGTCTTGGCAAGTTGTAGCTTTTATCAGGAATGCATTATTATTTAAAAGAAGAATGTGTTTCTGAATTTGCCAAACACCTTCAAGTTATGGGGAAAACTTTAAGTTTTCAGTTTTTTTGGTCTAAATAAGTAACAATTACTTCAATTTGCTTTGCAATTCTTGTTATAGACCGCTGTTTTAAGAACACGAAAGTTCGTCAAAATGCCTTTAAAGTAAAGGGTATTTTTCTTTAACTACCTGGGAACTATCAATGGCAGCGAAGGGTTTAAATCTGTGTTGCCATTTTTGTTTAGTAAGTTTTTGCAAGTCATCATAAATCGATTAAGGCCAGAACAACAATTTCAAATTGTGGGAATTTTCTTCGAAAAAAATAATCGCATCTACTATTGTACCATCAACACAATGGGTCTGGTGAGGAAGCAATTCCAGTTTTTTACCATTTTCGCATTAGATTCAAAACAATCGAAGCAATTTGTAAATTGAAGTGAATATTATTGCTGTAGCGCTAAATTATGAAGAAGATGCTGAAATGCTGATTGCTCGTTCAGATAAGCTCATTGGCCTTAATCCATCGATTATGTGGATAATTTTAAGTAAAGATTGGCTTATGTAACTTAATTTGAAAAGAAAAGATAAGGCATGTTTACATTTTACATACACATAACTGGCCTTTACAACCCTGTGTCAGGATGTGTGTGTAAGTTTTTTATCCATGAGTACCGTGACCTACAGTTTAGTGTCGACCTCGAACGACACACTTGAGAAACTTGTTCATGGCAATTAATTACTCTCAGAGCTTTTGCCAGAAGACTGCTGAGAGGTAGCCGCCGAAAGAAATATTTTTTTATTTCATATTTCTTTTTTTTTAAGATGTCGGAGCTGGGTGTCGAACCCAGGGCTCATTTCTTAGTAAGCCAACACACTAACCACTAGACCACGGCGTCTACATTTTATTCGAGATAAAATTAATTGAAAAAATTAATGTACACTTTAATGTGCTTTTCTGTTCGTAAGAGAAATATTGGTGTTATAGCTTCACCTTTGAATGATCAACAGCAATTGCCACATCCGGATGTTGAATGTGAGTAGTGAGCATGTTCTATGTAGGTTAGCTGCTATCTTCCCAGAAGGTGGCCCTGTACTCCTGATCATTCGTTTCCTGGTGGAATAGACTGGAAATGTTAGGGAGCGGTTTCGTGAAGATGGACTTCTTGGAGGGGAGGGGGACCTCTTATTTTTTAAATTATAATATTTGAAAAACCGCAAGTTTGTTTTTTTTAGTTTTTTCTCCTTCTCTGGGATTTGAACTTCGGTCGTTTGAGTTTCTGCGCACGATATGAACAGGTTGAAATCGAATGTGTTAAAGCAATACTTCCTGCACAATGATATAAATGAGTAGGAGCTCGCAGTATAGAGCATGTAAAAACAATGTATTGCAAAATAAATTTTGTAACAATTTTCCTCCCAGAAGTTGTCTTAATCAGTACCTCCTCGTTGGTGCGACCTAATACTACTGAATTATGTTTTAGGGGACATGTTAAGTCGTTGGTGTATGCAGAGAAACCAGCAACCTTTAAAGCATTGGATTCCAATATTCAAGCAATATTTAATGCCATAATGACAGATTTATTGAAAAAATGGTAAAAAATTAGGATTATCGAATGGATTACAAAGTTCGTAGCAGTGGCGGACACATAGCGGAAATCATATTTAGAAAATATATTCCATGAAATTAATTACCAGATTAAAATAGAAAAATCATTCCTATAACTTAAGATCTCAAAGAAACAACCTTAATTAACCGACGTATGTAGAATGTTTAAAAGAATAAAATGTGTGACATACATAAAGAATCCTGACATTAAACTTTCAGATTGGCTGCCTAGCCATTGTAGAGGGTTTCAGGTGGAGATCACAACTATACTGACAGCTGTAAAAACTAAACAGTGCTTGAAGACCTAGACTGGGATAAGGGTCCTTGCGAGCTTCACCTGGACTTCTTTACTCGTCCATAAATAATGCAGATTTCCCCAGTTAATTTCGTATCGTTGCAATGTAACTCCTATATGGGTAACAGGACATAGGAATTTCGGCGATAGTTCCAGTACAAAAAAATTGCTGATTCCAAAAGTAATTGTAAAACATAAAAGTTTTGTATTTTTTTGATAGATTTGTTTTTCATTTTAAACATACAACGCATATACTTCGTCTGTTATTCCTGAAAAATTTTAAATATTTTTTTTTTTTTGTTCAAATGATTTTCAGCCATGTTTTAAGCGTAAACAAATGACGTTGAGAGTAAACTGCTTATACAGCATAGTAGTTGAGGTTGTAAGTAGTTGTAAACGACAATATTGTTACAACAACATGAAATTGCTTGCAATGTGCTTCCACTACTAAAAAAACAAAAACAAAAGAAAAAAAAATACGTAAAACTGATTATAAAAAAGAAAAGTTAACAGCTCGAGGTTTTCGTGAACAATTTCGTGTTTTGATGAAACATATAATCTTCGCACATTTCTATGGAAATTTTACAAAACAATGTAATGGGAAGAATAAAAGAAAACGTTTTTTTGTAGTACTCTTTACCCTACAAACGGTTTAAAAGGTATGTTTAGTTTGTGCCAACAGCATCAGACTAAATTACGACTTTTTAAGTAGAAAACTGGTAAAATATTATTTTTTTTTTAATTTATCGAAGTTTTTGGAGCATGGACTCTGGATTGCTGTCATGTACTCCACTTTTGTAATTGAACAAAACAAAAAACAAAAACATTCATTGTTCTGTTTACGGTAATGGTCTCAACAGTATCGTTCTCACACAATATTGAATAATCGCACACAGTGCCCAGTTTTCACCTTTGATGAAAAGAATTGCATAAATCTACTAGAAAGGAGGTCGTTGGTTCGCTGGTTGTAAAGTCATGTGCAATGATGAAAAGGAAAATAAATCTAAGCACCATAATGATAATCACCAACCATTTAAATAGGCAAATAGATTTGTCCCATAATTGACCTCTAGCAAATTGTTATCTCCAAAACAAGTTCGACAAATTTTATTACAAATTTGAATAAAAATAAAATGCTTGTCATCTGTATTTGAGGCGAGCTTTATAAAATATGTCTCATTTCGCTACTTTTTAGTTTTATGAGTGAAAAACTGATTCAATTGTAGTTGACAAACCTTTATGGAATTTAAATCTAAAGAAATGATAATCTTAAAGTGAAAACTTCAGGCTATATAATGGATATATAAAAATTAGCCATCCCAGCTTTCTGGCAGGTCATCAAAAATGTTTCCGCGTTGTTACGATAGAACACCTGTTGATCAATTCTGGCCTTTGTTATTATATTGCTTGATTTAATCGCAGTAATTTTATAGTAGAGATCAAAATCAATCATTTGACCAGGTTCAAGAAACTTATATTACACAATTCCTTTGCAAACCCAAATTATTATTGTACGCGAATCGCCTCGTAATCATTCACTCACCGTTAAACGCAAATAAAAATTGAGTATAACAAAATGTTCACTGTTTATCCAGCTATGTATCTTCAAAAGATTTATTATATTATATTCTTAACTTTCATATAATGCATACATATATACATAATTGGCCTTTACAGCCCTGTGTCAGGGTTACGGCCAAGCTTCTCGAAGCACTTATGTTGTGTGTGTCAATGTTTATCCATGAGTAACGGGATCTACAGTTTAAAGTTGACTCCGAACAACAGATTTCAGAAGCTTTTTCATGGCAATCAATTACTCCCAGAGCTTTTGCCAGAAAACTGCTGTGAGGTAGTCGCCGAAAGAAATAATTTTTTTCATATTTCTTTTTTTACAAGATGTCAGAGCTGAGATTTGAACCCGGCGCTATCGTTTTAGTAAGCCAGCACACTAACCACTAGACCACAGCTACTACACTTTCATATAATAAAAAATCATATTTAATTTCACATTGCAATACAATTTTAGCAATGGTTTCTAACAAAATGAGGCTTAAAATGTCACCATCGAAACAAGTTACAGTGCTGTCTCATGCAGTTCTTAGAGATATTGCTGTTTAGAGCCATCTACTAATAATTTGTAATCAAAGTTTTTAGAGCATTTACTTTTGGTGTAGCTGTGATTGTAGTCGTTCTTGTTAAAGCCGACTTTATATTTCAAACTTAAATAAGTGAATGGATAAAAATATGTAAATGTTACATGAATGTATGTACAACAAAAACGAAAACAACAATTCCAATAACAAAATTGATGGATTCGTGAAAATATTAAAGAAAAAAAAAAGCAAAATATCGTTTGAATTGTTACGTGTTTGAAAATGGCTTTTTACCACAAGTTGCCACAAGTGAAATTTAAATAAACACCGCACAACATGACACATACTAATAGACAACGACTTTAAAGTACTTTAAAATATATATTCAATTCAAATAAAATGAATTTAAAAACTTTAAAAAATAAAACAAAAAAATGTTGTAAGAAATTTTAATACTTGAAACACAACATTATGGATTTATTTCTACAAGTATTAGCAAAACATTAGATTTATTGAATAAGATTTATATCGGTTTACAAGTTTAAAACAAGAAATTGTTTAAAAATAAAAATTTCAACAGCAGTTGTGTAGTCTTAGTTTTTCTAGCACAAGTAATTGCTGGTGTGTGTACAACATGTTGTATGCAACTATGCAATTAGTCGAGTGTTTCAATTGTAGGGTTTTATTTTATTACAAATACCCCCAATTGGTATATTTTCTAGTGGTATATTTAGTTGATATAGAAGAACAAAAAAAACAATTTTAGAAAATCAAAAAAGTCGTTTGAGGCTAGAAAATACGTACGTACTCGTATACGTTTGTATTTGTTTCTGTAGTTTTAGTAGTGGTAGAACTCTTTCGCAAACTGTGCTGTGTAATGGTCAAGTTTATCGTCAAAAATTAAATTAAAACCTTAAAATTTACAAACAGTTTGTAAGCCTTCATGTATCCAGTGCTGTAAGAAGCAGGGACTGTAACGGTTATAAGTTATATCGAAAAACTTATTTTTTAATGGTTATTTTGCGAGTTTTTCCAAAAAAGGTCAGCAGAAAAAGTTATTTTTCAACGGAAAAATAAAAGATAAAAAAAAATCTCATAAATAGAGTTTTATTTTTTCGTCATAAAATAAAACTTATTTTTTGAGTTTTATTTGTCCGTCATAAAATAAAACTCTATTTAAGAGTTTTATTTTTTCGGTCATAAAATAAAACTCGTTTTTATGAAAATTTTTTTTACACCTAATTCTGATTTGGCAATCTATTACAAACATCATTTCTATCATATTTTGTTCCGTGCAGAACGTCGTAATAGACGCAGTTATCGAACCCGCTTTCATCCTCCTGTGAGGATGAGAATTGAATTAAATTTGAATCAATTCATTTGAACTTAGCGAACATGAATTGCAATTCTTTTCTAATTCAAATGAATTGGACAAAATGAATTGCAATTCATTTTTTAATTCAAAAGAATTGGTAAAATGAATCGCAATTCATTTCTAATTCATTTCAATTGAAATAATTTGGAGTTAATTCAAATGAATTACAAAAGTAACTTGTAATCCAAATTTATCAAATCAAAAATGAATTGCATTCAATTGAAGTAAATTTGGTGATTGGAGTTTGGTTCTTCAAGTACTACTTATTTCGCTTTTGATATACGCTGAATAACAAGACCTTCAGTATTTAAAACCTATTAATAATTTATGAAATTTTGTGACCCACGAACATTAAAGGACAAATACTTTAGTAATACTTATGTATGTAATATTTCTTTAATATTTAAGTAATATTTATTTAACAAAATGTAATTATATTTTACAAATAAAGATGAAATTAAGAAGAATTATAGGCATCAACTAATTTTTCTATTATTTTAATTATAATATAAATGCTAATTACACTAAATTAGAATGCATCGTTCACTTTCAGCAATAATAATTTTTAAAAATTATCATCTAATAGATTTCCACGTTTAGGGATATTTAGAATAGACGTTCGCGAATTAATTCAAAAATGATTGATTCGTTTACAACTCTGCTAAAGAGAGGATCCGAAATTCAAAGCATTAGAGCAGGTTATGTACCTTGGCTTAGTTGCAAGCTGCTAAAGGCAACCCAAGACGTTTACAAAAATAATCGGTTTTGTTTTGGTCTGATATCTGCAAACTGTCCAAAAATTTTAATCTCCTGCTATCTAAGACACTCCGAGTTCTCACTACCATCTCCCACACAGTTCATGCATGGGGTATTATTAGTGCTTAAATCAATGTAATTTGCGTGTTTATCCTGACTTCAGGGCCTAGTATAAATTGTTAATGGTGAAATGAAAATGACAGACATTTGAAACAAGTGCTGTTTATAGCATATAGATGGAAAAGTCGATGAGGTAAAAGATGTGTGCAAAATGTGTGCCGCTTTTGCTCATAATACTACAAAAACATTGTCGTTAATACTCGCATGTTTCAAAGGAGTCTTTAGCTTTGTGTCGCCGCAAATAAGCCTATTGTTTATGTCGATTCTCTATTATGGATGAGACATAAGTTCTCCCCTTCATACATAAGACAATAGAACAATCTACGCAGTAGCCCAAAGTAAGAGAATCATACCGAAAAAGAGTGAAAACAATTTCATCTACAGAAAAAAGTCGTAGCGTCTGTTTTTGAAATGCGTGGGGGATATTTTTTATTGATTATCCATGAAAAGGAAAAACTATCAGTTTTTCTTTTTTATTTGTTTTTATTGAGACTAATACTCAGGGGAACAGTACATTATAACAGAACATATAATTTGTTTTTCTCGTATTTTTAAGCGCCTTAGGAAGGAGACAAATTGCTGTAAATTGATCATTCAAAGGTCAGTGTTATACCTTCACCCTTATATGATCAACAGCAATTGCCTCATCGTTGCATGTTGATTGTGTGGTGAGTGCCTTCGCTAAGTTAGTTTTAGCTGCTATTTGCAACTTCCCAATAGATGGCGCTTTTTCTCCTGATCATTCGTTTTTTTGTTGACAATGGTTAAGGTGGAATAGAGTGGAACATTAGGGAGCAGTTTCTTTGTAGATTGACTTCTTGAAGGAGGAGAAGGGGTGGAGGAGGAGCGGGACCGAACCTTTTATTTTGTAAGTTATAATTTTGTAAAAATCGCAAAGTAACTTTTTAATTTTTTCCCCTTTGCTGAGAGAGCTGGGCCGCAATACCACGCAACCCCATAGTTGTGAAATTATGCCAAATTACTGCATCGTTTAATTAATGCAAATACAGAAAAAAATGCTAAAAAGCAAGTGTTGTTTCAACAAGGCAATGTCTTATCAGGCATTGTAGTCGCCAGATTTACTTGTCTCGGATTTTACTCTATATCAAAATGGAACACAAAAAAAAAATAGTTCAGTAGTAAAATAGTAAAATGCGACGACTGTTTTAAAAACTATGGCAGTGCTTACTGAAAACAAATATTAAATATTTCTATAAAAACTGTATCGAACCAAAAGAGGACTAGGTTAAGAAATAATGATTTCTTCCGAATTTGTTGTGTTCTCTTTGTTATAACGGTTAATTTTTGAAACTGCCCTCGTATTTCATCTTTAAAAATTCTTTTTTATTTTTTGTTTTGTGATGGTAGACATTATAATCAGAAAATATAAGGCCATACATTGTATTTTTATATATTTTTAATAAATTGTATACAATTTTTATTATTAATTTGTGCGCAAGAACAAAACCCATTTTAGTAGTTCCATTTTAAAGGCCAACTTAACGTAACTGTTAACAGAAAAAGCCAAAAAAAGAAAAAAATATTTTTGTTAAGTTTCATGAAGACGGGCAACATTTTGTTTTTATTATCAGGGAAATAAAATCAAAGTTTATGGTTTCAGCATGGCAGTGCCTTAAAGAATATTGAATGCAAAACAGAAGAAGAAGAAGAAAAAAAAATGAAAACGAAAACCGTTTCAAAACTTAATATCAGAAAAATGAAATCAAAAAACAACCCCCCAATGACCAGTCACAAACAAAGTCACAACAACAACAATGAATACAACAATTTTAAATACAATATTTATTATGAGAGTAGTTTTCTATATTCAATTCGTTATGGAATCAATGGGGAGCTTTTGATAAATCAGTAGAAAAAGAAGAAGAAAATTTTGCGCATGATTTTTTTTTTATTTTTTGTTTTTTTTGTTTTTAAACCGCCATTATTGAAAGTTCCTCAACACAACAGAAACGCCAAAATGTATTGGATGGCCTATGGAGGAGTGTGTTTGCTTATGCATGAGAATGAGAAAACATTTTTTTATGGTTTTTAGTCATGCGATTTTTGTTTTTGGTTTTTTATAGTTTTTTTTTTATCAGATAAAAATCGTTTATTTTAATACATAATATGCTTGTATTTACTTATTTACCTATACATATGCATGCGTACATACAGAAAGATGATATTCTTATTCATGTATTCCATATTAAATATTCCACGTTTCTGTGGTTTTTATTTTCGTTGGGTGTTGGCAAACCTAAAGTTTTATGAATGATATTGATATTCCATAATGGCTTTCATCATATTTAGGCTTTAATACACACACAATGAAAGCATTATGCTGTTTATTGTTTAAGATCAGTGTGCTCATGTAAGGTCTGTTGTTTGTAATGTCGTAGAATAGTTAAAAATATTGTAATCAAGTGGTATAAACACTTGCTAATTACTATGCTACCTGCAAATGATTGGTTGAGTCAAAGTAGTTTCAGTCTAACTTAACTAACTAACCTAAAAATATAATTTGGATTAAAAGGCGACTCTCTGTTTATTTATTTCCACAGTATAGCTTTTCCTACTTTATATCGAGAATTCCTTACAAATAATATTACATATTATTTTATTATAATCGGAATGAAATTTTTCTCCTTTAATTTAGAAATCATTCACCCCTATCGTCAATAACATGGGAGAAATTTGTTCCCTTCAAATTTTCATTCCCGATGAAGGGAAATTTGCTATCATGAATTTTATGTGAACTTTTGTTCTGTTGTCAATGCTTAGTGAATGTAAAATAAAGAAGAAAAATATACTAATTTTAAAAAATTTTGTAAAGATAAAATACAATTCAATAAAATTTAAGAGTTATTGTAATTGCGAGAAGCTAGGCCGTAAACTTGACACAGGATTATAAAGGCCAGTTATGTATGTATGTATTGTAAAATAGAAATAAAAAATTGACTTCTGGGTTGGATTAAATATTTTCTAGTATGTCTTTTGAGTTGTGTTTTTAAGAATTCTAGTGAAAATGTTTAAAATTTCTATATTGTTCGGTTTGCTCCACCAGCCGTTCCCTGTTAATTTTTTCAAATTAGCGGCATAATTTGTCTATTACAAGGTATTATATGTACTGTATATACATTTTTCAATTCATGGACGCTTTATAAGATGTCCAGCACTAATAAGTTCTTCTATAAAGTATAAGAGAGCTCCAAAATTCGTCCACCGCATCTGTGGTAACCTTTACAAAACGGCATGCTATGAGTCGGTTGTTTTCCATCCTATTGAGTTTCTTAAATGGCACAAAAAAAAACCTAGAAAGGTGAAATTGCGATAAAGCAACGGCCATTGGGCTACGCTTTTACTGTTATACCCTTGAAATAAAATATAGCAAACTGCAATATATAATATAAGGAAGAAAAAGCAAATATTTAAGTTTTTTTTTTTAGTTCGCCAACTAAAATTAAGGGAAGAAATCAATGGGAAAAATCTAAATATTTTGAGGGAAATAAGTATTTACGATTAGGGGAATTATGTTTGAATGTGAAATTTTATCATGGATATCATTCCACATTGAATTATCAAAAAAAATAGCTAAATGTAAGGAAACAGTTATTTACAATTGCAATTATAAGAAAAGGGAAAATGTTTCGAGGGAAAAAATGTTTATGATAGGGGTGATTGTAAATATATTCTAAACTCTCAACTTATTTTGTTGTACAAAGTGTACGCCTTCATTCATCATTCATTCATCATCATTCATCAGTCACCTTTGCATCCATTAAAAGCGACAGTATGGTGTGCAATTTGGTCAGGAGGAATCATTGGACCTTAGTTTCTTGAAACTGAAAACGGCATAATAGTAACTGTCAATGGGGAGTGATACCGTGATATGATTGAAAACTTTTTAATGCCACAACTGATGGCCTTAGGCTTAACTAACATGTGGTTTCAACAAGACAGTGCCACATAGCATACAGTCAGGTTTACAATGGAATTACTGAGAGACCTCTTTCCACAACAATATATTTTAAGGTGGTAGTGATGTTGATTGGCCTCGACGGTCGCCTGATTTGACTGCTCCGGTCTTCTTTCTGTGGGGATATCTGAAAAGCAAGGTTTATGCAAACAAACCAGAAACGCTGCAACAACTCAAACAAAATATTCGTGATGAAATTATTGAAATACCGCGGGAAATGTGTGAGAAAAATGTGCTCAAAAGGGCTTACATTTTTAAGGCTAACAGAGGTGGACATTTATCTGATATTGTATTACATAAATATTTGCCGACATTAAATAAAACATTTAACCATTGCCTTTCATACATACATACATATATAACTGGGTATTACCACCTTGTATCAGGGTTACGGCCTAGCTTCTCGCAGCACTCATGTTGTGTTTGTTAATTTTTATCCATGAGTACCGGAACCTACAGTTTAAAGTCGAACGACAGATTTGAAAAGTTGTTTCATGGCAATCAGTTACTCTCAGAGCTTTTCCCAGAAGTCTGCTGAGAGGTAGGCGCCGAAAGAAATAATTTTTTCATATTTCGTTTTTATTCGAGATGTCAGAGATGAGATTTGAACCTGGCGCTATCATTTTAGTAAGCCAAAACACTAACCACTAGACCACGGCGACTACATTCCCTTTCATTTAATCAAAAATAATAAGCAAACAAAGTAGTATACCTTCCCGGCGGACACCCTGTAAAAGCAATAACATGAATAAAAAATTTAAATTATGGCAGAATTTTAATATTTCAGCATCTTCTAACCAGCGATTTTGGAAGCTGCATGCTTTTGGCACTATTTTTAGTGTCTTTTGTTCCTACAAATGCCAAAATTTTAACTGTGGTGCCAAAATAAGAAGGAAAACTAAGTTTGTGCTTTTGAAATTTTCCATTGACACTTTAGCATTGTTATGCTTTTAAGTGTTTTCTACTAGAAGCTTGCTGTAGCTGTTTTTCAAATATTGTATTTGACACTTTATATTTATAGCATTTTCAGTTTAAATTAAACCTTTTTCAAAATAAATGAAACCTTTTTCAAAATGAACGCAACCTTTTTCAAATTAAACGAAACTCTTTTCAAAATAAATGAAACTTTATTTAAAATAAATGAAACTTTATTCAAATTCATTTAAACATTTTTCAAATTAAATTTAACCAGTTATAGAATTTAATAGAAAACAAAAGAAAAAAAAATAAAACATATTGAACATATTCATTTTTATATAATACTTATTAAAATTAATGAAGAATTTGTCCACTGACCGCTTTAGGAATTAACATGATCATATCCATAACATAGTTCGCACAATCATTTTGATTAATTTGTGCGACACTTTTCTCAATTATATACACTTTCTATGTTATGTTCTGTGGTAATGTCACTTTAATAATGATCGGGCGTGGAATTTTATCTTAGAAAATGTTTTCTCTATCGGGTTCAACATAGGAGAATAAGGTGGTAAAAATGTTAGCGTACAGTCGCTATTATCCACCATATTTCGAATTTCCTGGGTTTTATGGATTCTGGCATTATCCATAATTAAAAATTATTGTTTTATTTTTTTTCTTTTGTTTTCTATTAAATTCTATAACTGGTTTAATTTAATTTGAAAAATGTTTAAATGAATTTGAAAAAAGTTTCATTTATTTTGAATAAAGTTTCATTTATTTTGAAAAGAGTTTCGTTTAATTTGAAAAAGGTTGCGTTCATTTTGAAAAAGGTTGCGTTCATTTTGAAAAAGGTTTCATTTATTTTGAAAAAGGTTTAATTTAAACTGAAAATGCTATATTAAGTGCTTCGTACTTTTGTTGCTTATATGTACGAGTACTTGCATAAAATAACTTTGAAAATAATGTTGTTTTCTTTAATTATATTTTTTAGATTTTTTCAAAATTTTATGTACTTTTTATTCCAAAAAATTTGGCATCACTGTGTGTAACGAACTGCTTAAAATTCGGCTTTAAATTAAATGGCATATTTTATGCAGAAACATCGTATGGGATTCCGGAACACTGTGATTTCAATGGAAATCGGCAGACCAACAAACTGGTCCTTTTCCGAACAACAATCCGAACGAAAATCTTTAATCAGCGATATAACAGATTCTCCCTTTGAAATAGTTTTGATTCTGTATTTACCATTCTGCATGAAATTACTTTTTCGGTTTGCGTGAAGCCGAAGAAAATTTTGAATATGTTTTTTAATATTAAATTTTCAAGTAGCAAAGCATTATATGGCGACATATGACTGCCATGAATCTTATCCAAATTGGCTGTTTTTTTATATACCGACTAAGAGGGACAAAAAGCAGTATCATCGGAGTGGTACTCTTGAAATCTCAAAATAATTTAAGATATGTGGGCTGTTAAAAAAAAAAAATTAATACTAAAAACGAAAAGATGAAGTTTTGTTCTTTTAACTTCAATTTCAATCACAAAGGGATTGAATGTAGTTTTTTTCAATCACAATATGATAAATTCTTTTCTTAGAGCCATTTAAGGAAAACTAAAGGAATACATCCGCCAATTTCATTGTCACTTCCCATCTGCATTAAAAAAAAGACATTTGAAAGAGCGGCTTATAAAGATGATTTTAATTTGATTAACAATGTAAATCAACTAAACGGACATGATGTTAACAAAGGCAACAACGATTTGTTGTGATCTGTTGACAAGAGATGAGTTAAGGCTTCATATGCTTACACTTCCGTTTTACATTCCAATTTGCCTTTTTTTTTGTTTTGCCATTACCTTTAACTCTTATTGGTCGTGCAGTTACGCGTAGTTTCATCATTGATCAACAATATTTGCATTTACATGACTGTTAATGATAATTTCATAATTAAATGTGATTAAAATTAAACAAAAAGATAAAAAAAGACAAATAACAGAGTAAAGAAATTATTTTAAAGTGGAATTTAATGGCTTCTAATACGATGGCATAAATGAGTGGTGTGTGCCTTAAGAAAGCGTGCTTGACATGTTCTTGACAGTGGAAAAAATAAGTACTTCTGTTTCTTTAATATATTGTTGTAAATAATTGTAGTGATAATGCAGGCAATTATTGCCTAAATTATCATTTAAACTGTTTTATCTATTAATTTATTAATACAGTAAGTAGTGGTCAGCCCAGGTATAAATTATTTTATCGTGGATGCTGTTAAAAAATACTCGTACACTTGAAGAAAAAATAAAATAAAGATTAGAAGGAACAAAATAAAATAAATTAATTCGATTATAATTGTCAATCAAAAAAGAAAAAGACTTAAGCAATCACTACTACCAGCCTAATTAGAATGTTTGATATGAGAGTTTATAGGAGAGTCAGGCTTCTCAATGGAACAAAAATAGGCTTGAGGGTCTGACTAGAGACCTTAATCTGGTAAAACTGGTTTTAGTAATCCTGGAAACTTTGAGTACAATGCAGAGAGAGACATTCGCTCGACTTAATGCTGCAGCAAGGCAAAGGAGTATTGCGTGCACGCCGAACTTTTTAACAGAATAGTAATAAAGAGGGCTTGACGTTGATGTCCAGGTTTGATCCTACTATCAGCTGACGATCCACACCATGCGTTTATACGTCTTTCCTTTTAATGCATCTGACAAAAAAGTACAATCAGCGTAATTGTATGTGACAAGTTAAGGTAGAAATGCATAACATGCGTTGCGCCAATTGTGTGTTTTTCACGCCCGTAGATAATAGTTAAAATAGTGAAGTTTCATAAAACAAGTTACTGGCAATATTGAAAACTCATCCAACGTATAGAAGTTAAATAATTTTTAACTTTTAGATGCGTTGATAGTTCAACAATTGGCTTACATTGTACATTGTAACCGCTGTTAACGCCTTAACGCATGCTGTTTACTTCTACCTTTACACAGCAAAACGCATATAATGCATAGACGTATCAATGCAACAAAGTAGGTTTACTTTTTTACTTTTGTATCCGTCGCATGAGTGGTGAAAAAATGTCAGCAGTTTTTGATAGTCATGGATGAGAAATTAATTTTTTATTTTAAATGTTATCGATAAATATGCTTGTGTGGTGGATTCTTTTTAAAATGTTTTTTTTTTAATAAAAAAAAAGTTTTTAATAAAAAACAAAGCTTTCATTAAAAAGGTTGCAATGACTTTCAAGCAAAAAATGCATAAAAATTAATTTTAAATACAATTTTTTTATTTTGTTTTCTTTTTATCGATTTATATTCTATTATCGATTACTTTTAAGTACTGACAGCCATCTCTGTTGTATTTATTATTATTTAAAAAACAAATGCTATGGAGGAAATGAGTGAAAAATCATGAATTCATGGCCCTTGTAGCACAAAATATTATAAATTTGAAATCAATAATATCAATAAATTCTATAAATTCTTTTAAAATCCCAATTTCACTTTTCATTTTGTCTAAATTGTTTTTATTTAATAACAATGCACAACAGTTGATCCAAAAAAATTATATGGCGCATAAGACGCATTGCATGTAACTTGAATTTAAAAACGCATAGAATGCATAAAAAGTATCATACGCATCTTTGCATGAATGCATGGGGTGGACCTTCACATTAATGGTGCCAGAAATTATTAAAAATTCGAATTAGGAAAGTTCTAAGCAAATGCCAAAACTATTTGAATTATGTTGGTATAGTACAAATAATTTCTTGGTATTTTCTGTCCTATGAAAGCACTTTTATCTTTCAATTTTAACTAACTGGTCCACTGAAGTCTTGAAAACATTTTTTAAATATTGAAAACACAGTTTAAAACCCGTTTTTAAGGGGAACATACCGTATTTTGTATAAGGACTTGACATCTATTTCGGTTTTCTTTTTTGTTTAAAATATTGAATACTTGAATAGTTACAACGTATTTTTTTCAGTGTTTTCAAATCACAACAATAAATAATTACTAGAAAAAAGGTTTTGTAGCTGTAGGTTCTTACTTCCTCTTTAGTTATTTAAAAAGAGATAACATTGCAATGGCTTTTATAATTATATGACTAAGATTGATTGTTTCTGTATGATGTTTTAAGTATAAATGGAAAAGTTAAAGCCGACTCAGTTATGCACTACAACGACAACATTGCATTGAAAACCAAAAGAAACAATGAAGAATTTACTTTATCTCCTTTATTGAATTTTGCAAAATATATAAAATTGACTTTCTTCTTGATCTCTAGTTCTTGTGACATTGTGTTGGTCATATTTTTCTTCTTTTGACATATAAAATCGCTGTAAGTTTAATTGCCTGTTTCTGTATGACAAACAATTTTAAGCAATTGAAAATTTATATGAAAAGTGCTCACAATTATTTGAAAAATTTAGTATTTTTCATAAAAATTTTCAATCGTTTGAAATTGTTTGTCATACAGAAACAGGCCATAAAGCTACTACTATACTCGTAAAGCACTATCTACTCGAGATTTAAAAAATAGTTTAAAAAGTCTTTGAAGTAAATATTCATTGATGTCGGGAATTCCTCTAAAAATTTTTTTGAATTCGGACAATGGTGAATTAAAAATAAATGATATTTAAAAGTCGTCAAAACATGAGCATAATGTTATGAAACTAAAACGAAAAATCAGAAGAGCCAAATTTAAGAACGCGAGACTTGTCCACAAAGACTTACTTTGTTTTTGCACAACATAATGGGTAAAGTCAGTATGGCAGCCCTTGTAGTCTAGTTGATAGCGTACTTTTGTACTAATATGCGAGCTATACGTGTAACTAAGAGCATTTGAAAGCTGTATTGAGCTCCTTAAATCTAAGGTTTTGAATGAGTTGCAATCTTAAGGCTGAAAAAGCTCAAAGTTAGACTAGACATTTAATAGGGGATAGAAAAGTATTAATAACTAAAGGTATTATATTATTATAGGTAAACGTGACAATTACATCTGACAGGAATTACAACTACTCTGAACTATAATATTTAAAGAAATAAAAAAAAGCATTAAGAGGAGCTATGCCACTAGGCTGCTATTCAGAGAGAAAATAATTACTTTGTCTCCTTCCAGAAGTGTTGGTATAATTCCTGCAGTAAAGAGGGATTTTCAGAAGTTTCAGTGCAATACATACATACATACATACATAATTAACCATTACAACCCTGTGTCAGGGTTACGGCCTAGCATCTCGCAGCACTCATGTTGAGTGTGCTAATTTTTATCCATGAGTACCGGGACCTACAGTTTAAAGTCGACTCCGAACGACAGATTTGAGAAGCTTTTTCATGGCAATCAATTACTCTCAGAGCTTTTACCAGACGACTGCTGAGAGGTAGTCGCCGAGAGAAATATTTCTTTCATATTTCTTTTTTTGAAGATGTCAGAGCTAAAATTTCAACCTGGCGCTATCGTCTTAGTAAGCCAACACACTAACCACTAAACCACGGCGACTATAATGTGCATTGCACCCGTGAATAGGCAAGTGAAGAAACCGCGCTAACCTGCAAACCATTGCCAGATTAATGGACTTTTAGCATACTTTAGGCGAAGCTTCTGTTCTGCTTAAAGATATCAGTTATTTTATATGATTGGACAGGTGTGAAGAGTAGTCTCATGTGAAATTACAAGAATGCGCCATGCGTGCTCAAGTGAGCTATGATTGGCAAAGCTGTAGCTTTCTCCTACTGGTTATTTTGAGTTCAATCCATCTTCTATGTAGTTTCCAACGGAAAAATTTATAGATCTTGCCTTTAATAGTAGCCATGGATCAGCAGATGCCAGAGGGGGAGGTAACAAATTATATATTTTAAAAGAAACTGCTAACAAATTTATCAGCCCTTTTATAGCAATAGTATATGCACTACTAGGAAGGAACAAAGATAGAGTGGCTATTAGATGACACAAGAGCCTATATAATAGCCTGGTTAACACTCAAAATTCTAAACCCACTCAAAAATTTTTTTTTTCGCCAGCATTCAAAATTGTGATTCCCTACAAGGGAATAAGATCTTTGATCTACGTAGTAAAATCTAATCTGCAAACACCTAAGTCTGTAAGCATTTCCCTCATGGACGGAGTAAGATATCGCAGAATTCTACTAATGGTTACTAAAAAATTGTCTGCAGAAACTCCTACAAAAAATTACATATGAAGCAGATAAAATACAAGTAGTTGATGATGAATAACTAAATGTGTTTCAGAGTTTTCGTTTGTCTGATTGGCAGGTATTTGTTTAAAGAGACTAGTGACAGGATTTAATAAAAACATATTTAGTTTAGTGCATACAGTCTTGTTTTGAAGTAGTTTTGGTGGTCATAGCAGTTCAAAAGATTCATTAATTGCAATTACTGTTAAAAAGTTTACAATCAATGATTGATTGCAACTCAAACGGCAGCAATCAATGAATGAGTGATTGGGAAATTTTCGTTAACTGGGATTGCATAAAGTATCAACACCAACAAATTTTTTTCTTTTTTTATTGCGACCTCAATTATGAAAAGTAAAGTTGATGTGAAGTTTTCTATTGTAAATTTTACAAATGACTATACAAACCCAAAATATACATTCACATGGTAGCATACTTTATCCTCATGGTATCTTTGGTAGTAGTGTATTGAGAGAAAGAAGTTAATCATAATCATAAACAATCATTTGCATCCTATTAAAGAATTTCTCCAATTTATTGTAATTATTTTTCTATTTTTTTTAAACAAATGAATGTTAATGTGTTACGGATATTTACAGTTTTCTTTAAATTAATTTTAACATGAATTAAGTAATTGAAACGTTTTAATAAATTAAATAAATTATTTAATTCATATATACAGACAGCAAAACAAATCATGACAAATCGATTAAGAGGAATGTCATCAGATAATTTCAATATAAGTAATAATAAACGAATACAATTATACAAAGTATTAAATTAATTGATTTGCATATCTACAGTAATAAAACCAATTATGTTTCTTTTAATTGCTAAGAAGTATTTAATAATTTAAAGAGATAATATGACAGAAAGTAAAATAATTGAAATGAAATGGTACAAAAAGTTTTGTAATTAAAACACGAATACTGAATGAAAAATTTTTGTGTAATTAATAGGCCAAATACGGGTGGAATTTAAATATTAATTAAGTTGCCAGTTGACAAAAAACATATGACAACCCACAACCAAATATATTAAAATTTTACGTGCTAAAAAAAGTTTTTTTCGGTAACAGAATATATTTATTTGTCAGCTGACAACGCAACTGAAGAACGCTTACTAGCCATAACATTTTGTCGTGCGGGAGTTTATTTGCTCTATCCGTCATTTTATATTTTTTATATATCTCGAGTTAATGATGCCACTTTAGGTTTTTTACACACAAAATTTTAAAATTCTCAATCCGTTTTCGGCTATTTATCTCCGAAACTGGACAAGATATCCGAAAACGGATTGCAGACTTGAAAAATTTGGAGATGAAAACCAAAAATGGCATCATTAACTCGAGATATATAAAAAATATGAAATGGCGGATAGAGCACATAAACTCCCGCACGACCATTTTTCATCTATAACCTCAGCCAAAAATGACGCGCTACAATTGACTTACTCGAAGTAAATTTTGATGAAAAAATAATTCTAATTAATCTAATTGGCCACCAAGATCGTGTGATTTAACCCTAAAAGAGTATTTGATTTTGTATATAGTTACTTATCTAAGTTTTATTTTCTTTTTTTTTTAATTTTATTTGAGACCAATACTCAGGGGTAAACCCCTACTCAATGCAGCGCATTGTATTGGAATTTTTAGATTATATTATAATTAAGCGCTTTAGGAGTGTGACAAATTGCTGTGAATTGATCATTCAAAGGCCAGTGTTAATCATTTGAATGACCAACAGCAATTGCCTCATCGGGTGGTGAGTGTCTTTGCTAAGTAGATCAAGCTGTTATCTGCTACTTCCCAATAGGTGGCGCTTTACTCCCGATCATTCGTATTTTTGTTGACATTGGTTAAGGTGGAATAGAGATTGTCTTCTTGGGGGGTCGCAAAAAGTGTGTTCCAAATAAAGCTTTAACACGCCAGCTGTGGCGACCACATGGCTGAAATCACATTTAAACTTTAATGTCATAAAATGTTCTATCCAATAAAGCCCGTTACATTGATATTAAAAATATATTTCTTTGTTTTCTTATGATTTAAGCATGTGTAGAAAAAGAAGAACGACAACCTCTCAGCAGTCTTCTGGTAAAATCTCTGAGAGTAAGTGATTGCCATGAGCAAGCTTCTCACGTCTGTCGTTTGGATTCGACATTAAACTCAAGGATAAAAATTAAGGCACACAATATGCGTTCTGTGAGAAGTAAGGCCGTAGCTCTGTAAAATGCTTGAAGTGCCCTATTAAGTAGGCATTAACTCGATTTGTATTGTACCGAGTAATAGAACTAGAAAATTACGTGCTATCGAAATTTTTCTAGATTTGAAAAGCATTAATTTCAAAGACTTTGTGCTGAATATGTGTTCATCCCACATTTAAAACTAAGGGAATGATTTTTCACTCCTTCCACTGACATTTTTTTAATCTCTATCATAAACTGATAAAAACACGATAAAGAACATTTAAACGTAATGTACACAAACACTAAAATTTAAAACAAATAACAGAACACTTAATAATGTTTTTACCTATTTGAAAACAAAATCTCTTTTTTAATCGTATTCTAGTTGTGTAAAAATACACAACCACTAAAATAATAGATTTTGAATTGGTTTTGGAATATGTAATATTCAATTCCTTCTTATCCGACCAAGGTCTCAGCATCTACAATTGATCGGGTTTCCCTAAGTATGAGTTAGTGTGTATTGAAATACAATTGTTTATTGCACTTCTCAATGAGTCAACTTTTACTCTATAAATCCTGTCAGAAAACGATATCTCTTCCAAGTATTTTCTTCTTATTAATCTTTAAAGTTTTCCTTCAGAAACCTTCAGTAATTATTTGTATGAAAAGAAAAACAATTTAATCATTAAATATTTTAAATCGAAAAAAGAGAAAAATTCTCAAACCTATTAAATGTCATTGGCACAAAATAAATTCTAAAAAGAAAAAAAGAAAATTATTTGTTTTACATTCAGGTATTGTGACGCAGCCATTTCTTTAATTTTTTTATTTTCATTTTAAGGCCAATTCGTTCAGTCTTCTGGTCATTATGTAATTCACCATTAAAGTACTTGTGGCCATAATGCCATCGAAATGTCACGTCTTGGTAAACTCACATATACAACAACACATACATATTTGGTTAGAGTTGATATTGTCGCATGACATGTTTTCATTTTTTCTATTTGTTTTTTTCTTTTTATCTTATTTTTAAAAAAAAAACAACGACCATAAGAAGGCACGCAAAACATTTTCGACCACAATAGGGGCGTCAACAAATAGTAAATGTAATCCAAGTTATGAACACACAACATATGTATGTACATGTGTATTTCCGACATGAAATTTTAATATTACAAACACATGCATATGTACATAGAAAAGGACATGGAGAAAGCATTGTTGACAATAACCCAGCAAATAATTTGAAATCAAATTCTTATGAAATATAACATTGCTTTGTGGTTAAAGTGTAATACCAGTCAGTTGTTTTGATTACATTTTGCAGGCACATATTTCGTGTGTGTGTAATGCAATAAAATTAACTGTCTGTTTTACAAAATAGAAAGAATATCTATCTACTGTGAAAATATCAACGTACTGCGATTTCTCTTTCATCTCTAAAACCACATTTAAGAACATTTTCGTTGTAATGTAGTGACTACGTTCTTATCAACAAAAAAAGAAATAAAAGAAAAACAATATTTCAAAGCAAAGATATATCAGAAGAATCTTGCTTACAATGATGTATTTGGGTTTTCAAATTGTCTGAAAATGTAGCCACAAATAGTTTTTGGTCTCTACAAAATTTTTTTTTGTGTTATTCAAGCGCGATATACAACGACTAATAATACGGTTTACTGAATTCTAGGGCTGATTTGAATGTAAACACTTGTTTAATTGTCAAAATTATTAGTATATTTATTCTTGCTTTTAGCAGTGCTACAATTTTTTTATTTAATAATTGTGGATTTTCTTGATTTTATAAATAACAAATTTAGGTATTTTTTCTTCTATGGTTGTGTTTTTGTAAGAATGAGTTAACCTTATAAATAGGGCCTGATATGTAGTACAGTATTTAAAAAAAACGTGCTTTGCTATGTCATTTCGTCTCAAGCACAGTGTTATGCCGTGTCATGTAAAGTCATCATTGTGTCTTAACATGTTATTGCAAATCGCCTAAGCTTTAGTAGTTCGTTGTGTTCAATACCGTTTCCATGAATATTGCTTGTACATAATGTCTTTCAAACCCCAGCTCTGACATCTTGAAAAATATTAATATCAAAATATTATTTCTTTCGGCGACTACCTCTCAGCAGTCTTCTGGCAAAAACTCTGAGAGAAACTGGTTGCCATGAACAAGCTTCTCAAGTCTTTCGTTCGAAGTCGACTTTAAACTGTAGGCCTCAGTACTCATAGATAAAAATTAACACACACACAACATGAGTGCTCCGAGAAGTTAGGCCATAAACCTGACACAGGGTTGTAATGGCCAATTATGTATGTATGTTTTTAATACACTCGGTGTATAATACAATGTTTTTTTTTAATAATAGAACAAATATTCGTTTTGTTTTATTCATATCCTACAGTAATATTTTATTATACGAGTATTTACAATAAAATATTTAACAATAATCACATAAATTTTATTAGAAAAAAGAAATGCAATATAAAACATTATTGCATTAAGAACTGCGATCTAAAAACTTTCTAATTTATATGCAGTTTTATTTTTTTTTTTTAAATAATAGTTAATATATTTGATCAGAATTCATCGTGAAGAATTTATTTCGCATATATCATTGTCGAACAAGTTTGAATGGCATAACATGGCATTGTAATTGCATGATGTGACAGTTGCTACTATGTTATGTAGAGCAACATTTTAAGGCGAATAGCATGTAAATATATATTTTAAGAATTTGGCAATTATTTGTATTAATATTTTTCGAATAATTATTAAAAAAAATGATAAATTCTGGGGCAACGCTATAAGGAAAAAAAAACAAAGACCTCAAAACAAGACATTAATATACGCTTTTTGCAATTAATATTTCATTCTTTCAGTGCTTGAGAAGTAACGGGTTAATTACACGGAAAAAATTATTGATATTAACTTGTTAATTGAAAAAAAAAATTTGTTTTGATTAAATATTTAATTGGTTTAATTAAATTTTTAATGTTTTATACAACTTTACTTCAAATACTTTTAAATAATATTACAATTAGCTTAATTGATAACATTAATTTGTTTACTGGTGAAAAAAAAAATAATTTTTTAATTGATTCCACAAATTTTTTAATTGAAACACATTTTTATTTTTTTCTGTGTATGCTCTCTAGTTTAACAAGAGTTTTTTTTATTAAAATTATAGCTCCAATCACTCTTCTTAGCAAACGCCCATACAAGCCTTGGAAGCTTTTGTGGCCGTTTCATTTGGTTTGCTACGTTTGCAGGACTTGCAAGGGTATTTGCAATCTAAGATAAATCCGTGAGTCCCCCTTGCTCTGATATTTTGTCCACAAGTTTTAGAAAGTAGCTGGATGTTATGAGAGTTTGGTAATGGATATCGTATTATACAAAATCATGAACTAGGGTATACTATGTTAGGAAACAAAAAACCCAATTTTTATATATTGATTTGCTGGGATTTATGTGACCCATGCTTTTTTTTTTATTTCAAAAACATTTGAAATTATTACAATTTTATTAGCACATACATATGTACATATAAACCAAAAAAAAAATTAAATATTCTTAAGCTTTGTATGCAAATGTTTTTTTGTGCGTTAGAAAGGACATAACGAAACGTTAAAGTGTGCCGTATAGATTGGCATTTGTTTTCATTTGTGACATGGCGTTGGCTTATTTTTTCCTTAAAAAATTATATTATTAAGTAGATATTCTTATTATATAATAAGAGGAAAAAAAACTTCTTCCTACTAACGAGTTACATATTTGAAAAATTCTAAACAAAATTAGTTCCCAAATAGATACATATGTATGTATTCCAATTTTCTTTTCTTATTTTTTTTTTCCGTATAATTTCTTTTGTGTTTATTATGTAATCAAAAAATAAATATTTTATTGAATGGGAATTTAAATACTTTTTTTTTGCTTTTATTTGAAAAATAACAAAGAAAACCACAAACAACAATAGATAATTGACAACAAAATATTGACAATTTTTTCTTTAAGTTTTCGTTTTCTGTTTTTTTATCGTTTTATAAAAATCTTTGAAATGCAGGATTAGTCGCTATTATTAGTTATTCAAACACTGACGCTGTCGTTGTTTTTATTATTTTTTTATTCTTAATTTGGCGGGAGGGTCTATAGACTGCAAACCTAGTAATTACGTTTTACAAATATGATTGTAATTATTTCTCATCAAAAAAATTTTTTTTTATTCTATTCTTATAGAATAAATAAACATGTACGAGTGTTGCTTAGAAATTCACTGTGGAACAAATTCAGGTTAGCAAAAGTTAAGACGATTCTGAGTGTGAGGGGTGAAAATAGAGGCTAAATTTGAAGACCCGTATCCCGGCGTTTTTTTTTTTTTTTTTTTTTGTTAGTTCGAATTTTTTTTTATTTTTTAATTTTTTTAAATCTGTTAAAGCCAAATTATTGCTAGAGACCTCTGCAAAAATTAAAATTTTTTGAAAAATTGATTTAGAAAATTTTTGTGGTACTTATGAAGCAAAATGTAGGAAAAATTATTTGTTTTTCATGCTTTTAGAAAATATTAAAAAAAAATTTTAAAAGTAAAGTCCTACTTAGGAAAGCAATAAAAATTGTTGATCTACTTTAATTTGAAGATTTCACACTCCTTGTCCAGGTATACAAACTTACATAATTGGCCAGTATATATCTTTTTTGGGTTATGGCCTAGCTTCTCACAGCACCCATGTTTTGTGTATCAATTTTTACTGGGATATAAGTCGCCTCCGAACGACAGACTTGAGAAGCTTTTTAACGGTAATTAATTAGTCGCCGAAAGAAAAATTTTTTCAAACTTATTTGTTTTTTTTTTTTCAGAGCTTGTGCTTGAACTCGAAGCTCTTGTCTAGTAAGCCAACGCAATAACCACTAGACACGGCGACTACGTAAAATAATTTTGCTATATAAAAAGAAAAAAAAAAAAAACGTTGGACTAAATGCACAAAAGTTACCGTGAATTATATAAGAATTGTAGTAATTTAGCTTTTGGTTTTTATTGTTATGCTATAAACATTTCGAACTGCCCTCGTACATACATATACCATGCCTATGTACGTTCATAGACAAACAAAAATTTAAAAGTAGCGATATAATTAAAAGTTTTGTATTTTTTTTTTACCAAAAATATAATAAATTTATCAATATTTTCTAAAAACTACATAAATACATACATACTCGTACAAACATACATAATTAAATAATAATAATTATTATTATTAGTCTTAACAATTTGTTTAGATTTTAACACCTTGCAAATAACTAATTAATATAATAATTTATAATAATTATTTAATTTTCAATCAATATTTCATTTCGTGCATAAATAACATATAAAATAATAAATATTTGTTTTCTGTTTTTAAGGAACCTATTGAATTTGTTAATAATGCGAGGAAAATGTTAGTTGTGTACATATAGTTTTCTGGTATTTCCCAACATTTTCTTTGTAATTATCGCCGAATAAATCTAATTATGATAATTACACACATATTTCCTATGAATTTTAGTAGAAATATTTATAAAAAAAATAATTTAAATAAATATATACATAAAATGAAAATTTTAAGTTCATACTGCTGATTACGAGTGCATATTGATTGATTCTGTAACTTGTGCAGCGGTGCATTTTATGTGTTCCTGGATTGCCATAAAAATAATGGCCCGTAGGTAGTCGCCGTAATCTAGTGGTTAACTAGACAATGGCTCCGGGTTCAAACCCCAGCTCTGACATCTTGAAAAAATATTCCTTTCGGCCACCACCTCTTTAGCAGTCTACTGGCAAAAGCTCTTAAAGTAACTGATTGCCATGAACACTCTTCTCAACTCTGTCGTTCGGTGTCGACTTTAAACTGTAGGTACCGGTACTCATGGATAAACATTTGCACACAAAACATGGGTGCTGTGAAAAGTTCAGCCGTAACTCTGAAACAGGGTTGTAATGGCCAATTATGTATGTATGTATGTAAATACTTATAGTCAAACTCTAAATTTGGTTTTTTTTTTAAACCAACTTTAAATTAAAAACCACTTTTTATTTATTCTGAAACTATTGCGTAAAGTATGTTTTAAGTTGAACCAACTTACATAAGTGGGTTTCACCTGAAGTATGCAACAAGGTACGATGAACAGCTGAAACTAAAAATAACAAATGAAAAATAACCTAATAGAAAAAGAAAGCTTTTGTATAAAAACCAATATAAGTATTATCTAAGAACACGAAAATATAAATTTATGATTTCATTTTATTGTTTAAATCCCGTCTTATGTTCTTAACAGAAACTAAAGCAGCCAAAGGAGGGGAAGGCGAGCTGTACAACGGTGAAAACAAATTTGGAGACCGCATATATATGTAAGTATATGTACGTGAATCCCGTTGAACACAATGTAAACAACACATCCTTAGTTCCTAATTAAAGTACATACTATAAAACGCAATATTTTCTGTAAAAATTTTATTTAAAAAAACACAGTGTTATAACTAGAGTTAGGTTTATTGCATTAAATTTATAATGCATTATCGCTTCCACTACCACTAAACGATTTAGTATTAATGCAGCACTATTCCAGTCACCACTAAATGCAGATGGAAATAATTAACCACTAAATAAAACCATTTTAGTGGTAGTGGAAAAGTAATGCATTAAATAAAACGAATTAAATGGTAGTGGAAATTTAGTGCACTAATTCTGAATGATTAGTGGCTCACAATATTAACAGTCCGCGCCATTAAAATCTGACCTATGGTGAACTGAAGAATTTATTACGTTTGAAAGTACTAAAATTCTTATTAAAACATTAACAGCAGTTATTTACTTTATACAGGCGGACTCAGTAAATTAAGAAAATAACATTGACTACAATTTATTTTGACATTTTGACAGCTATGTATGCATATAATAATATTATATCCATATATGAATGTAAAGTAAAACGATAGTGGAACTGAGGTAGTGGAACTAAATTTCCATTCCACTATAGTGCCAATGAAGTTCTACTCCATTACTACTAATCATTCAAAATTAGTGCACTAAATTTCCATTGCCACTAAAATTTTTATATTTAATGCAATAAATTTCCACTACCACTAAATTCTATTTATTTAATGCATTAAATTTCCATTACCACTAAATATAAGAGGCGATAATGCACTATTTTTTCCACTACCACTAAATTTAGTGGAAAATTAAACCTAATGCAATAAACCCAACTCTGGATATAACAAGGTGATTGTCCAAGGTGATTTGGCAAAATTGACATAATACATGACAATTAATCCGACAAATGTAGCCGTTATCAGCTGCCAAAGTAAAAGATCCTATACGAGTATACGACTATATAACTATACACATGAACTACGTTCAATAAATCCTTTATTTGTGTTGCAAAAACCACTGTGTCAAGTAAAAATCTATTTTTCATTATTTCATTATGTCTGGTAAAATCTTTATGGATTTCCTCTTTAATTAACCGCAACTGAATCTTTGTAAAGAAAACTTTTTCTTTCTAAAACTAACTTTTATAGTTTCTAACAAAAGTTTTTTCTTGACTTCCTACATTATTAGTAGTAGAGAAATTCTTAATTTAAAGAAAATAATTTTATTATACATACACAGAGTTAAAAAGTAGTAGTAATCAACCACAGGACACAGTATATTCTTAAGTTGACATTTTCACATTTTCATGGAGGAATATCTAAAATATCCACCCTTTAGTTTTTGTTACACTCCAAGACCTTTAGACCTCTTTGTACAAACTGTGAAAAAATTAAATAAAAGAAAAATAAAATAAAATGGTAACTTATTTTATTATAAAGTGTGTATGTAGGTTTGTTTGTTAAAAGCATATGTACTATAAATTATAGTACATACATATGTATGTACATACATATATAAAATAATAGAAATACATCTGTTTTTTTTTTTCATTTATTTTTTTTGTCAAAATGTCAAAGGCCAATCAAATTTAGGGGACTGTTGAAAAGTAACAAAAAAATATATAAAATGAATAGGAAAAACTTCTTAAAAGCAAAACATGATTAAAGGACATAATTTTGTAAATAGTCCTTAAAAATATTTTAAATAATAGACACATAAACGACTACAATAAATGAAACACGCACTTACAGTGCTGTTCAAGTATTACGACTCATGTTCTATTACATACTCATGTCACGCAACTTTTCCGGACACACATGTCAATAAAACCAAAGGCGTCAATTTGGATGTAATCTAACGCAAGGCAAATGCCTCACTCCTAAGTGGTTTCCAAACCTAGCAATGAAACTTTTGTGAATGCAATTTATATAACAAGACATTAAGCGATAATTGAAGGCATAAATAGATGACATCTAAATGTGATTTTTGTTGGAGGCAAAATTAAAAGCTTTTTTATTAATTTACAGTATTGTAAAGTTTTAATCTTCAACTTATAGATTTATTGCCATATTCATAAAAGAATAGAATCCATTTAGTAAGAGTTTATTTGACAAATTTCTATGCAATAATTCTCAAAAAAGCCTTTAATCAACCTATAATACGAGTATTTATTACGAATATGTATATATTTGGTAAATGTCGATGATGTTTACCTTAAATTAGATTCCTTAAATTTATTTCAATTCTTCAAGATTCTGTTAAAATTATATTTTTTGTTTTTTTGTAACCAAAAAGGATTTGTTTTCGGCCGTTATGCAACTTGACTCACTGACGATCGAAGAGAAAAATATTTTAAAAATAAAGTTGTAATGTTAATGTCTCTCAGTAGTGGAGTTGTAGCAAAATGTAAATAATAGTTTGGGTACCATAGTAAAGGAAATCTATCTGAATCTTGCAGGGAGTATAACATGTCTGCCAAATTTTGTAGTTCTTGTTGGTGCTACAAAAATATCATGTAGCGATAGAGGTTTGTTATCGGTTTTTCTCATATTCAAGGTTTTGGATTGATAATAAAATTCAAAAGTTTTATTTCTTTCTGGACTGAACTGTTTAGAATCGTTTTGTATTGCTTATATGTACATGAGGGCACAAAATGTTGTATTCGATTCGATGTCTGAGAAAGTAGGAAATGCCGGCTTAAGCCGCTTTGACTCAAATGGTAACATTTAAAAACTTTTTTGACTTTAAATTTGACAGGGTTTGAACCATGGTAAAGATGAGATAGGGACGGGCGTATTAAGTCGTTTTAGACGGACACGTGGGTGGCGAGTTTCAAAGGTGTACTTTTGTTGACCGTGACGACCTAAATTGCAATACCATCTTACTCATAACTTCAAATGAATTAATTAAAGTAACAAATTTTCCCGCTAGTTGCAATCTCGTTCCATAAACAACCTTGGTTTTAGAAGCTCTAATGTCGGTCTTGTGAACTACTCAGAGCCTACACAAAAATGAAATTATGGCTACGCCAACAAACTAGGCGCCAAAAGAGAGGCCCTTTAATTTCCCTTAAAAAATTTATTTGCCTGCTAATTTTCGAGAAAAAGGCAATTGAACAAAAAAAAGTCGGAGTATAAAATCACAATTTTCGAAGTAAGTCCACAATATGTTAATCGTTCGCGACATATTATATATCAATCGAAAGGTTGTATTAAGACTTTAATTTTGGTACTGATTTTGACCATGTTCACTATTCAAACTTCTGGAATATATGCGCATCAACACATGGACTTAAAATAGGCCTATATCTCGAAAATCAAGCTTTGCCGCTCAATAATTCATTTAGTTTTAGAATGATCGGATTATTCATGTTTGTGACTTAGGGACGTTTTGCGCTTACATTGTTGGTGTCTTAGGACTTTTTGTAAAAGATATTTTTTAAATAAGCTTTGGCTATTTATTTGATGCTATTGCAAAAAGGTTTAAAGTATAAAGTTTGCGACCAAATTTTAGTAATTACTTATTATTATTATTATTATTCGATTCAGACCCAGCACTAATAGAAGACACTGTGACCTATAAGATCTATTGTGTCCCCTTGAGTCTATTGTCAGTTTAGCAGACCAACTGCCTTCCTTATGAACACCAGCAGGTCCGAAACCATAGTGGCCAATGAGGCCATGTGCCTCCCTAAACACATCCACCTAAATTTATCAAGAGCCACACAATATGTGCTTCGCCATCTCTGATACCTGTGAGCATAGTCTACAGACATCTGTATCTGTGATCGCTATTCTCATCAAATGCGCTCTCGCACTGCAGTGACCCGTGAAAAAATACGTTAGGATTTTCAGGTCTGGTCTCCTAAACTTTAGAACATCGGACTTACTCCCAAAACACGGACGAATCACAGCCTTGGCGTGCCTGAAACCCGACTGGGAGTTCCAGTGTTCCAAACATTTGCCCGTTTCCCATTCATCAAGCAGATTGAGAATAGTAGAAAGCGGTGCTGCATAACAGGGTCCGGACCAATATAGGGTGTCACAGACCCCTTCGATAGTAATAAATAGTAATAAATTTTCACAATTAGAACACGTTGTTATGTCGTAAAGTGCTTAATTATTTTTTAATAATCAGATGGAACATATGTATATATGTATGTTGCAGTTGCCAAATTTCAGAGTTGCCAACTGCACACAAAAGTAAAAAAACTACACTAAATTTAATAAACGCTTTTCTCAGATGACATATAATCCATACTTGATCGGAACAAGTATAATCCAACAAGAAAACAAATATAACAACTATCTGAAATACAAACTTATTTTTAACTTAAAATACAAAATGCATTCGTATTTAAGAAGAAACGTCTGGGGGTATTTCCATCATTTGATGTTCCATGTCCTGGTCTAACCAACGCTGCTATTAGTCCCATTTCCTTCTTAAATTTTTCTTGTTGTTCTCATAATCTTTTTCAATTTCGTATACATCAGTAACGAAGTGAGACGTATTGAAGGTATTCCTATTACAAATTATCAAATATGACGTTTCGAAAACTTTAATTTATTTTAAATCAATAATTCTTATTTCATTTAATCACTGCATTAATCTATCCAACCGTTTTTAATCACAATATATTTTCTACCAACACAACGAAGCAAAAAGCAAAAGCGTTTGTTAAATATTTGTAGGACAAGAGCTTACAGTGAACGACGTTCTCTTGTTCTCTCATTTTAACCATAATCCATTAGCGTATATTCAGATGAAGTCAAGTGTAAAACAAGCCTTTTATTTAAACATCACAAAACAATCACGCTTTATTATTGTCGCCAACGTCATCACCATTGTCATCATTATTGCTATACATTGTTAACACTTCTGGGCATCATAACGATGTTTCTTTCAATGCTACTGCTGTCATGGTGCAACACAATATTTGGCATCCTTTTGTTGAATTTTTGTTTTTTTTTTTTTTTGAAAACTGTGCGTGTTGCAATATTTAAGCGACAATAAAAGTCAATCAAATGATGATTTTTGGTAAAAAGTGTGTTTGTCTTTAGTATTACCTTGCCTTAGCAAATTAAATTTTTTCAATTCCAGAATTATTTCATATGAATGAAGGAAAATATACATATCTAAAATATAAAGCCATATATTTGCTTAATATTTTCATTTGCTAATATAACTTTCTTTCTTCTCTATTTGCTCATCTAAGCACTTATTAAATGTTTTAAACTTTCAGTGGATGATACTTAATGTTTCAAATTATAGATATTTATTTACGCTGTAATCAGAACTTTCAAATATTTTTTAAGAACGCCTCAAAGTATGCTAGTTGTTTTAATTTTTTCTGTAAATCTGTGCTTAGGCCGAGGCCATGCCATGAGCAGCAAAGCGGTAAGCGCCTGAGCGGTGAGCGGCAAAAAATTAAGACATATAGAATACTACTGAAGAATACTACTTTAAAAATAAAAATATGGCATTGTAACTAACCACACTAACCGCTCAGAAATGACGCTTAGTAATAAGCCCCTTGGTGCTCCAACTCGACGCTCTGCCGCTTACCATTCAGCCTCTCATTTCGTGGCTTCGGCCTTAGACAGTAAATACTTACGTCTCAACGAACAGCGTATAAAAAAATCGGGTAGAAATAACATCATATTGATAATGTATTGGATTTAATGTATGATTTTTAAAAGCTTGAAAATAAAACACAATTTTGTAAAACATAAAAAAATAATTTAAATTTTAATATATATGTATGTAGTATATATCAGAGTAGGAAAATAAACAAAACGAAACGTTTGATCTCATTTTGTTCTGTTCTTTACAATGAGTAAAACAAATACAAAATAAAAACAGTGAGACCGATTGTCCCATTTAGTTTTGTATTTGTTTTTGTTTAAAGCACTACAAAAACACTAACTCAAATGTGCGTAGGTAGAACAAAAAATGAATGCGAAGAAAAAGAAAAGAAGAAGAGAAAAAAGAGCAAATTATACAAATGTAACGGAATAACAAAGCAAGCAGAAGAGCGAAAAGCGAAATGTTTCGTTTGCGCTCTTTCTCATTTAGAAAGTATTTGTTTTGGTTTTGCTCATGTACAATACCATTAAAAAAAAATTTAAAGTTTATGACTTTGCGGTAACGTTTGCGAAATGTTTTGTTTGTTTGCCCACTTTGGAATATATAAGCAAGTTGTCCCAAATATAGAGAAGTATTAAAAACTGTTCGATGTATTTGTCTGGAGCCACTCGTCTGTGTAAATGAAAAAGACAGGCGTAAGGACTAGAAATGCGTACTTAAATAAATACATCAAAACTTTTCCCAGTAGATGCATCGTGAATTCATATCGTTTATTTCGATGTATTGTATTGATTTGATTTAGAACTAAAAAATTAAACAAAAACTAAATGCATTTTTTAAAAAGATTTATATGTGCCAATACGTTTAAACTTTGCAGAAATAATACATACATAACTGGCCTTTACAACCCTGTGTCAGGATTACGGTCTAGCTTCTCGAAGCACTCTTGTTGTGTGTGTAAATTTTTATCCATGAGTACCGGGACCTATCGTTTAATGTCGACTCCGAACGACAGACTTGAAAAGCTTGTTCATGGCAATTAATTACTCTCAGAGCTTTTGCCAGAAATATTTTTTTCATATTTTTTTTTTTTAAGATGTCGGAGCTGGGTGTCGAACCCAGGGTTCATGTCTTAGTAAGCCAACACACTAACCACTAGACCACGGCGACTACAAATAATATAGAAATAGAAATAATAGTTTTTTAAATCATTCAGATGGCAGGAAACTGCATTTTGTAATCGGTACATACTTTCAGAAGGCTTTCATTAAGTTGATTTAAGAACTTATTAAGAACTCATCTAAAAAAATTTATTAGTTTTTTAATTTTGGTGAACTTGAACTAGACACTGATTCGATATTATATTGCGTGTTGAGCAAAGAGGCTCATTTTTGACTCAACAGGCCTGTTTATAAACCTATTACCTTCAAAAGAGATCGTATCTGCAACACGTGGTTCAGTTTTGACTCAACGATTTTGTTTATAAACAGAATTGCCTCGTATGAGTCAAAACGGAGCTCCCTTCACGATCTAGAGTTATCATCATAGCTAGACGAGCTTTAATGAACACAATGCTCTTTGTCATACGACGACCAAAATCATAGGTCTGTGGAAGCCCAGCGCAATAAATTCGTAATGCTGTAAAGCCAAAAATAATTTAAAATCAATATTGTTCGTGTTATAATTGATTACGGTCGTAAAGGTATCCCAACACTGTACGTCCAGAATATGCTTCGTCAACAACAGTCACTGGAGATCATATTCAATAGTAAATGTGGAATAAAAACATCTTTTACATTGATATTGAAGTTTTTTTTTTGTAGATTGAACAATTCTATGTTTTAGCAGTCTTAAAAACACACCCTTTGTTATACCATTTTGTTATTGTTGTGATAAACAAACCATTTTTGTTTTTTTGTTTTGTGCAGTCTTAGGAAAAACTGCACTCGCTTCCATAATTATTATAATTATCTTTGAATATTTTAATTTTTTTTTTTGTTTTTGTCTAAAGGGATACTTCTGTATATGGTTGGTTGGTCCGCTGGGTTTCTTTCGGCCAGGCTTATACTGAAGGAAAATCAAGCAATAGAAACAAACAAAATTTGAAGAGTTTTAGGCTTTTAGTTCTTGTTAGCCCAACTGTCGAATATTATGAGTAGCAAGCAGTGTTGGTTAAAATACCGACATTGATGGTTGCACGCATGTATTAAGGGGCACGCATGCACACACACACACACACACTCACAGATGAATATATAAAGCCCAACAGATAAATATTCACACACATAGAAAAAGAGTCCTTTACTTTTAATGCTCGAATGCATTTAAGCCGGTAAACTGAACTGAACATTCTGTTTCAAATTTTCTCAAACACACTACCAAAGAATTTCATCATCAGTCAGTCAGTGAATGAATGACATTTGAATTTGTAATGAGCAAATGAATGTAATGAATGAACGGAGTATGAGTACTACTGTATAGATGACTTTTTGGTATCTGTTTTTTTTTTTCTTTTTACATTTTATATGTAAAAAAAATATAAAATGAAGGCGTTAACCTGCAGCAGCTAAATGTGACTGCGGAACTGACACTAATTATATGCCGCATTATTTTTCTTTCAAGATTATTTTGTTGCTCTCTCTCAATACATTTGTGACTGGGTTTGAATGTTCATTAGAAAGTATTTTCTTGTCGAAGACAGATGAATAGACAGTCAGTCAGGCAGTCTTTTACTAATTTTTCCATTTTCCACCAACGAATGTTGTTTTATTACTTTTTTTTTTTGTTTTCTTTAATTTTTCTCAGTCAATAGAGTAACAATTAGAAGGTCATAAGCATCCACCTTTATAGCGTTGCTTTATACAACAGTTTTGCTGCAAGTTTATACGTTTTCGACATATATGTGACCTTAAAACGGATGTTTAATTTAAATAGAGGAACTAATTTTTCTCTAATTTTTTCTCTTCTTTGTGTTAAATTTTTAAAGGTGGACTTGAAAATGAATTAATTGCTATACAATTATAGGCAATAAATGTATATTATCCATTAGAATATTGTAGGGGTTGTTACAGATTCGCTAAAGATAAATGACCACCCATTATGCAATGCCGTTACTTAGTACTGGGGTATGTTTGTTTTTTATTTATATTCATAATTTTGGGTGTGTGAATAACTAATTATTCAGGCAAATAAGCACAGTTTATTCATAATTCTACTATTCGTGGGTTTTGAAAGAATATTTTACACTATAGAAAGGAATAGCATCTAGAAAGCCCTACCAATGATGAGAACGCAGCCAAATATCTGTACAATTCAAAATCGATTTGGAAGTAAGCCAGTTGTATGTTTTATCACAATTGCTTTACTTGCTTATCCTAGAAGAAGTTATGTCAGCTGCAAACTACGTAATAGCAAATAGCATTCAAGGCGACCTCTACGGAAACTTAATGTTTTTGATTACGTCGACAACATATGCTCTCAAAGTGTCTGCAATTCAACTTCATTAAACTTACTGTAAAGTCAGTCAATCACTCGTACAGCACAAATTTGGTGTATGAACTTTAGTTTGAGTTGCATTATTTCCATTCATCATTAAACCTATCCAATTGAAAACTTTTCGAACTTATGAGACATACCATATCGTCGATGGAATTAAAGAACGCTGTAACTGACAAAACCTTAAATGTTCACCAGAGCCAAAAAACTTGTATGAAAGTAGAACAAATACATTGGAATTTTTCATTTCGCAGACGGCGTAAGCGAATTTATTTTCAACGTAGAAATCTGGGACCGGGACCAATCGATGCGTATTTTTTTTTCCTGGTAAAAATGATGCAAAAACTGTTTTTTTTATTTTTTTGTCAGTTACAGCGTTGTTTAATTCCATTGACGATATGCTACTTAGTCTTAAATTAAATCCACCCACTTAAAATGAAAAAAATTACTCGACCAATTATTCGACTAAGATAGATACATACCTACAAGGGGAAAAAGGTTCAATTAAAAAATTAATTCGCTTTATTTTATTTTCCAATCAATTTTTAATTAATCATTTGTTTTAATAGAAATACATAAATATAAATGTTTTTGAGTATGCATTGGTTGAGGCTATTAATAGGACTCCTGACAGGTCACTGCAGACGCAATGGACATTTAAATAGGATATGAATATTTTGAAGTTCGTCAAAGCGACTAAATTGGTGGAGATACTATAGAAACCCTAGTTAAGTTGAGCGCTGTACAATAGATCCACAGGTCGAAGTACTTTAATACCTCGTTTATGATTGAATGAATGCTCTGGTTGGTACATATAAAATTTTCAAATTAAATGCAATAATTTCGCAAAACTCAAAAATAACTAATCAGTTAATTTGTAATGTAGTCGCCGTGGTCTAGTGGTTAGTGTGTTGGCTTACTAAGAAATGAGCCCCCGGGTTTTACACCCAGCTATGACATCAGAAAATAAATATGAAAAAAATATTTCTGTCGGCGATTACCTCTCAGCAATCTTCTGGCAAAAGCTCTGAGAGTAACTAATTGCCATAAACAAGCTTCTCAAGTCTGTCGTTAGGAGTCGACTTTAAGCTGTAGGTCCCGGTATTCATGGATAGAAATTGGCACACACAACATGAGTGCTGCGAGAAGCTAGGCCGTAATCGTGACACAGGGTTGTAAAGGCCAGTTATGTATGTATGTATGTATGTATGTATGTATGTATGTATGTATGTATGTATGTATGTAGTTAATTTGTAAAATAAACATTATTTGTAAAGGCAAATCTAGTAAGCAATTCAATTGAAAGTACAGATATAAAACAAATTTGTTAATTAAGATCGATTTTCAATCATTCCTGTGTAGTTTTAGGATTGCGCGCATATGTTACTGCCTAGATATGAAGTTATCAATCGTGAAGACCTGGAAATAACCTATTGTATGTAAGTGGTATCGTGATTAGAGCGCCTGCACAGAAACTCAAACGACCGAGGTTCAAATCCCAGCGATAAGAGGTCGCCCCCCCTCGTCACCTTCTCGGAAGATAACAACTATTCTATATAAAAAAAGTTCATCCCTCATATTCAACATCCAAATGGGGTAATTGCTGTTGATCATTCAAAGGTTAAGGTATAACATTGGCCTTTGAGTGATCAAATTGACAGCCATTTGTCCCATTGACATAAAACGCTTAACATCTTTACATCTATCTATATATTCAACATTCCAATACAATGCACTGTATTTAGTAGGGATTAACCTCTTAGTATTGATCTTAAATAATAAAAAAATTTTGTAAATAATTTTTTAGAAATAAGAGGTTTTAGGCTCTCATTTAGGAATTTATTTTTAAATTGAAGAACAAGAATTTTCGGTAGAAATGCTATTTAAAAACTAAAAAATTAATACGTGTACATTAATGGACTTTAAGACCTCATCCGTACAAATTAACAAAAATGAATGGATGGATGGATGAATGGGAAACACTTGTTCGTAATTACGAGTATTTGCAAAAAAAGTTGACTCAAACTACCCTCTAGTGGGTCAAATTTAAACAGATTCAATTTACTTGACTGTGTGTGATATCTGATGCTGCGTATTGTGAAACACTACATCCATATCCATCCATCCACAGAAACATACCAATTACTCAGATAACACACTGGGTGGTAAGAATTTACAAACGTTCGTTCGTTGAAATTTTTTTTTATTACTTAACTTTAATATCCTTTGTGTTGTTGTTGCAATAACTGTGTGTGTTGAATAAAATCTTAATTAAATTACAATAGCAACAAATTGCTACAACAGCAACTGAAAAAGCTTTTTCTTTATTTTTTTTTTTTTTTTTTTTTGGTTCATTAAAATGATCAAATGACGGCTTGAAATGCATGAATGAAGAACTGAGTGAATGAATGTAAAACACAATATGGAAACTGATTAAAGGAAAATTGAATGCCAAAGAAAGTCACAAAAAAAAATAAAAACAAGAAACAAAAATTATTATCGTTTTATATTTATCGTTATCGAATGTCGTTGAAAGCCATTGAAACGTGTAATCTGCAGCACGTGCAGACAGACTACAACCAAAAAAGAAAAACATTTTTTTCTTAAACGGGCTAAAAATTTGCGCAAATTTATTAGAGTAGTAGATGAGACTGCTGCTGTTAATAAAAATGGGTTAAGAAAATTGGCAAAACAAATCTAAACTGGCTATTACAGTGTTAGAAATAAATATAGAAAAAATACTAAAGAATCAATAACAAAAAACTAAACAGGAAAATTATTAAAATTTAAAAAAGAAAGATATTTTTAATAACAGAAAAACTACACAAAAAAAAAAAAGACAAAACAAAATGTTGTTCGTGTCTATTCGTTCTTCGGCAGATCTACTTTTAGCGGGTGTAAAATTTTAGTAGTGGATATCGTCGCAAGAATTAAAAATCGCTGTAAATGACAAAAAATCGAAAATACGTTTTTTGGATCATTTTTATCAGAAAAAAAATACGCGTCGATTGGTCCCGGTACCAGATATCTACGATGAAAATAAATTCACTTACGCCGTCTGCTTTTTGAAAAATACCTGTGTCTTTGTTCTACTTTCAGAAAGGTTTTTTGGCTCTGGTGAACATTTACGGTTTTGTCAGTTACAGCGTTCTTTAATTCCATCAACGATATGTCCTATAGCGAAGCCATTCATATTCACATTCCTCCAAATCTGTCAAAAATACAATGTTCCGTACTGAGTTCCGCTGTTTGGCTCTATAAATCGTGATCACTCTATATATACATATATAAGACTCTCAAACCACAATAACCCGTAAGAAAATCTGTCAGTAGTTTCAAACTTGAACGTCTGCACTTGAAAACTTCAGTAATCGCAAAACATTAGAATGGTCACCGCCCTAGGATTTCTATCGCCGAATCTTGCAATGTTGGAAGTATTTGCCAACCTACCAAAGTCAAGTTTGAAAATGATAGTAAGTGGTGCTGCACAGTGAAAGCTGTATCAATATAGGGTTTAACTTATTCCGCCGTGTTCAGGTATGCAAGCTAACTGATCTATATTTCTGATCGCTAGTCTTCACAGTAACATTTCCCAACTTTTAATGGGATACAATGACAGTCTGTAGCGCTTAAGGCAGTTTGGCTGTCCAATAAAATATTATTCATGCTACCCTTCAGGCTACTATCCATACTTCCAATAAGCCAATGAACACCACGACATAATTGTCGATTTTGGATTCATCGGCACAACCGTTGAAATTGAACTCATTCCAAACCTAACCCCAAATAGAACAATATCCTTGGTCCAGAACTTCTAAAATTAACTTTAAGATTTGAAGAAAACATATTTCCAAAGTCATGCAATAACTGGTACTTATCTTAATATTTGCACGATAATCGGTCCAAATAATACTGCGAACAGTTTATTTGCGCAAATGGCTTTGGTATTTAACAGAGCCATCTCAGCACTATTAAGGGAAAAACTACACGATATAACCCACTATTTTTAAAGCTTTTTCATCTTATGTTTCTTGCACTTGCAAATCGGTACAAAAAGTTGTTCGAGTTATCCCTGTACTTCGGTGGGAACTCATTTACTGTGGTTCCAAATTTGCGCTTATGGTCAAGTTTTAGCAATTACTGGATCTGAATTTGCTAAACTGAATCTATTTTTACGTCCAATATTAGGTAAGTTAGCTTGTATAGGAAGATATCGATTCGGCAATCCATTTAGATTTACTTTTATTTAAATCAAAAATTTTACGTGCTTTCAAATGCTGAAAAAGTCAAGAGTATGAAAACCTTCGATTACTTTTTCCATTGTTTTCTAAAAGGAGTTGTAGGCGACTTGTATCTATGCACATATGGCGCTTCGATGAATATATATTAAAGCGGAATTGAGGCTGTACTACTGGTATTCCAATGTCCGCATGCTGGCATTGGGAAACGTGGTGGCATCTTTCTAGGTGCCTGCCGTATGGCCACTAAATTGTTTGGTCAAGGGCTAACCGAGAAATCGGTAATTGGGAATATAAACATCAGTCATTATTTTGAGCACAGTGATCGAGACTGAGTCTAGTGAAACGGCGTCATATGGACAAGGCAGTTATGAAGAAACTAATAACTGCTGACTGTGTATTGAGAAGGATGAGTAGACGATAGAACATATACTACATGCATTGCTTTGGAAAATAAATAATTTCCATTTATTTGTCTTTGTTTGCGCTATTTTTCCTAACACCACTGTTACTACTACTGCCTTAAAAGTATAACAATCAAGCTAATGAAAATGGAGAAAATGAATTTGTTTTTTATTTTTTTTTTCTTTTCGTTTAACTGCCCTAATGAATAGACAAAAAAAAAGACTATAAACATAATTTTCTATATTTTATTTGTTTTGAATTGGCATCAACATCGAAAAATAAACCGCAATAATTATAATTTGAATAGCGACCGAAATAAAAAGGTTTGATTAGCTTTATAGGCAAATTACAAGTATTTTGTTTATTTTGAAGATTTTCTGTCAATATGACCTCTACGTAAGCACAAGTTTCTTTGAAGTCTTCATATTTATGGCACTCATGGTAAGTTGAACATATTTTCACGAAAAGAAAAAAAAAACAAGCGAAATCCAAGAATATTATGGTAAGAAAAAACGACCCCGACCTGAGAATTGAAAAAAAATACTCAAAGTAATGAAACAAGACCGCAAAATTTAATAAAAAAAAAACTTCGTTAACGTCATTGACTTCGTCCCCTTCATTCACTAACCGATCACAGTGTTGTACAAATTCTTTAAATGCCAATAATTGTGGTCATACAAAAAGAAACATTTTCCCGCATACATTGTTGTGTGTGTACCTTCAAAAACGAAAAAAAACAAAAAAATTCTTTTTCAACCAATTGTTGGTTGGGTTATACGGACTTACTAAGCTGTACGTATGACTGATACCGGTGCAAGAATACATATATTGCCGCGCTGTGGCGGAAGTATATGAAAAGAATAAAATATTTCGTTTTGTTGCACAGACATAAAGTTGTTGTCGCTGCTGTTGCAGCTGCTGCTGCTGCTGCTGGTGCTATTGCCGATGCTGTTGCTAGTTGGCTTATTCGCCACGGGAATGTCTTTGAAGTGCGGCCGCCATTTAACACATTCGTCAAACGGTTAAAATGTCACATACAAATGAAAATATGCACAAATAAACAACGGAAAGAGAACTAATGAATGCCTTTTACATACTCTGATGCTTGACTGCTACAGCTTGCTTAGATGAAATGTGAACGAATAAAAGAACCTGCAGTTGAAAAGATAGATGATGGCTGCATGGCAGGATGGATGGTTGGATGGCTGGATAATCATTAAAATGGATGAATAAATAAATGAATGAATGAGTGAATGACTAGCCAATATTAAATAGTAAAATTTGCTTATTTTAAGATCTAAAATGAAGCAGATGCAGTTGGCGGTGCAATAATAATGGCCAACCAACAAATTTTTACGTTAAATGGTATGTGTTTTGGTTTCTGTCATTTATTTTTTTTCTGGTTTCCTTTTTATGAAATTTTTGTTTTAGCTACTGGCAAAATAAATAAAATTTCTAATGTAATCGCTTATTCTTACGTAGTACTCATACCTCTCATAAAGGACATCCTTTTGTAGTTGATTATCTAGTGAATCAGTAATGGACCATGGAAAGAATTCTTTATTTAAAGGTTTATAGAACAATCTTCCCACGAATGTTTTTTCTACCAATTGCTATGTGAACAGGTTTAAAACAAATGTCCCCAAACACTACTCCCTCTTTTCTCCTTCCCATACCATATTTTCCTAACACTAGTACAGTCGAATTCGGTTATAATAAAATGTAAAAGAAACAGCATTTGTTGTTCTTATAACCGGAATTTTCCTTTAAAAGGACTTCGAATAAATGCAAAGTTATTTCGTTTAAACGAAAAATTTTTTAGAAAAATTCAAATTCTGACAAAGTTAGCAGACAAATTATAATTTAACAATAAATGAACATTCTTGCCATAAAAACTACTTTTGAAAATGTAAGTATGTATAAAACAAAAAAGAAATGAGACGATGCTAAAACCTTTTGTAGTCGACAAACTCTTAATACTCATATTTGCAATTAAGCGGAGTTTTTTTTATACAATTTTGTGCTTTTGAACGCAAAATCTGTTTCTTTTAAGCGGCTCTTCTTTAAAACAGATTTTTTTAAGCGGAGTTAAATACTTTTGAATTTAATAGAAAACAAAAGTAAATACAATTATTTGACGTATATCCGATTTTTTCTTTTAAACGATGTGCTTATATCCGAATTCGACTGTACTCCTAAATGGCTTAGTCTTTTATACGAAAACGGTAGAACTGCTTGTGGCACATATTCCATTTTTAAGAGCCCTCAAAAAAAATCGAAATGGAAACAAAAGAAGCAACCACAACAATTTACATCCACTTCAGGCATTTCAAACAACTAGATTTTGTTATTTATATCTAACAATACAATATCATCATAGCCCTTTCAGACCTGCCACTAAATTAATGGGAATTTTTTACTGATTTTTGGAATATATGGATTTTACCATTTTTATATCCTTCAAGGATTTTTAGGACACACACACAATTGATGCACTCGTTAACCTTTTTAACTGAAACGCATATTTATTGCATCAAATAACTTCAAATTGTTTGAAACATTAAAATTTATAATTTTTTTAGTTAAAATATGCCCTAATTCACTATTTATTAGCCGTTAGTAGTTTTGTAGTTGTAAACCCAAATTGTTGCTTCCGCTCATTTTGACAAAACTGAAATATGACGCAAGATTTTCGAAATAATTTAAAGAATGGTAAATCGAATAGCAGAATAGTGTGAGAAACAAATATAAAGAACAATCAGCGCAATCGATGCATGTCGGTCTTTTTGATGTTGATCAAATATAAACGAAAATAGTGAGACCTAAACCCACCCGCACAATCGATGCATCACGGTCTGAAAGAGATAACAAAACATGAATAGCAAAAAAAAAAATCGAAAAGCTATAGTATATTTATTCAGTATTAAATTTATACATCAAATGGCACTTAACAACGAACTTCTACAAACAATCTATCAACAACACAATATTCGTCTTCGCTCAAAGTGCAAAATTATTAAAATAGCCTGCGGCTTTTAATATGAATTCCAGTCTATGTCGATTATCGTGATATCGCCAGGCCCACAGATTGCATGCCGAGTCTACCGAAATTTTTATTCTGACTTCTCCCTCGACTTTTATTTTTTCCACAGACACTTGTTGCTTATGCTGCTCAGTCAAAACTGTCTAATGTTCCTAATGTTGTTTGTTGACGCAGCATTTCATTCCGAAAAGGAAATCAAAATGTTTTTTTTTTTGCAAGCCATTAGGTCTGGGATGGATGGCATACTTCGGACAAGGCAAAGTCTCTGATTAGGGTTAACCTGGCAGCCTCCAGAATGATCCTTGTTCCCGTTGTATTTAAGTCGACATAGAGCCTGCTCGTGGCCCTTCTAGATAGTATCCTAACACCCGTTATCGTGCTAACTAATTTATGCGGAGTTGTCCAACCCCCTGGACTTTAAATTTGGGTTGTGCGTAGGGCTTGAAACACACCACGTAAAAACATCATTCAATGAAAACGTTTTAAGGACTATGATTTAAGGATATGCACCTGGAGTGTAAGAACTGTGAGAACGGTATAAGACTGTGCAGAATGACAATGAGCAACTTTTGCAGCTCCGTCAAGGTAGGAAAAGACCTCTCCAAGCCTTTTAATACCATGCGAGGTTACAGACAGGACGATCCCTTATCCTGCGACCTCTTCAATTTCGTCAGTGTTTTGAGTGTTTTGGGAAAGGTGGGTGTGCATAGTAATGACACTACTTTTAACAAAAGTGTCCAGCTCCTTGCATATGCAGGCGACATAGGCATCATTGGGCATACCAAGCGAGATGTCACAGCAGCCTTTAATGCTATTGAACGGGAGTCTACAGAAATTGGTTTGGGGGTAAATAAGAGCAATGCGAAGTACATGTTGTCGACGAGTACATGTTGTTGAACGTATCGGCTTCTAGGTTACAGCCGGCAACTATATATTCGATGTGTTCAAGGAGTTCATCTACCTTGGCACCGCCAATTACCAGCAGGAATGATGTCAGTCTGGAGATCAAACGAAGAATCACACTGGTCAACAGTACGGTCTCAGTAGGCAGTTTAGTAATAGAGACTTCTCTCGTGTGACGAAGTTAACACTCTATAAGTCCCTTATTCTTACGGAGCTTCTCTATGGTGCGGAAGCATGGACGCTGTCTGCCGATGCAGCGGTCCTGGGAGTGTTCAAGAGAAAAGTTCTTCATAAGATCTTTTGTCCTCTGAGGCATAGCGATAAGTTTCGCATTAGAACCAACAATGAGCTGTATGAGCTCCTCGGCGATGTGGGCATTGTTAAGCGCATTAACATCCAACGTATACACTGGCTCGGCCATATTGTTCGGATGGAAGAATCTGCGAAAAAAGATTTCGATGCAAAAGTCACTGGACGTCGACGTAGAAGGACGTTAGAAGGACCAAGTTTATTAAGCCCTGTCATCAATTAGTATGACTAACTAACTGGAGAAGGTTGGCAGAGACGCCTGGAGACTAGTGTTAAAGCAGGCCCAAAACCCGTTAACGAGTTGTTATGACCATCTAAGTAAGTCAGTAAGCATTAAGTTTTGTTTTACACTCATCCATCTTGACAAAAGAAACTCAATTGCTTATGCAATTTTATCTTCCCAATTTGGGCACAAACCTTGTGTTTTTAAAGTAAAGTTTCACACTCTCTGGCATTCTTTAGAAAAACAAAAGTTCTGCTCAATAGATAGCGGACACGAAGTGTGTTGCACCTATGCTCGGTCTATATCAACAGTAAAAATTTGGCACTTCTTATTAGCACACCCTTTACATGTATAAAAAATACCGATCTAATTACAATTAAGTGCTACACTAGTTGTTTGCAAATTAAGTTTTTTAACAAATGGCTTCTCTTTAATATCCAATAAAATATTACATTCCATTAAGATTAAAATTAAGATTTTTATTTTATTTTATAATTTTTTTCTTTCTTTTTTCTTTTTCATTTCAATTATCAAATGAAATGAAGTTTCCTTCATTCATAAAGTTGACAATCCTAATTAAGAGCTTTTAAGGAATAAAAAAAGATGGCAAGATTTCTAATTTAATACAAATAACTCTGTTTATTGCACAACAATTTCCAATAATAAAGAAGATGATCATGTGCGGATAATGCTGATTTACTCTTCAACTTACGTGCACTCACATACAATTTGCAGCAGCTCGTGATGAATGGCGAATGGAAAAATTATTGCAACATTGCAAGAGTAACAATGGGCAAAACAAGAGGAAATTCTCACAATTCCCTAGCGTGTATACGAGTAAACGTAACTATTTGCAACAGGCTGTTCACTTAACAGTCCGCCTGCCTGCCTAACTGCCGGCCTTAACGTTAATCAATAATAAAAAAGGCCACAACAATGGAAAATCTACAGCGGCTGCTTGCTGTTGATGATGATGCTGTTGTTTGGAAAAATTTATCGGTTAAGCTTTTGTTTTCAACACACTAAAGTTTCTACCTTTTCTTTTAAAAGTCTGTGATATTATAGTGACACGTTGGTTTTTGATTGGATTTCATCATCATCAGCATCATCAACATAATCGTCGTCAGTGAATGCAGCAATAATGCTCAGCATGCATGGGCACAACACAGCTGAATGTCAAGCTCATAGAGTAACAAATAACAGAGTAGACAGTGTATTTTGAACGGAATGAACGATGATGATCAAATAACTTTGGACATTTGTCGTGTTCATGATCAACCCAAAATAAAATAAAAATAAAAACAAAACAAAAAACCTAAAATTGTTCATTTTCTTTTTTGTTTTTTTGTTTTTATGCATCATTTTTCTCAGCTTTGTTTTCTTAGCGCAAACAGTTGCCTCTTTTCCATTAAAATGTGGCATTCCTTTAAGGCTTTTTCACGTAAAACGTTCATACTTAGCTTTGGTTTTTTCTTTTTTTCATCTGAAGTATGTTTAGCTCGTTAAAATTTACTCTCCCATACAACTCGTAAATCCCATTTGATCACAACTCAAGTCAATGTCAACATGTTGTTCACCGTTTAGCATACGGAACTGTGCAATTGAAAAGTGTAGTTTCGAAAAAAAACAGAAAAACAGAAAAACAAAATTGTAATTTTGTAGGAGTTGCCAGAAGATTGAAAGTATGGATACTGACCTACTAAAGCTTTATATTTCTTTCACCAACTTTTCCTTTTGGTTAAAAAAAAATGTTTGTCATTAAATCAATTGGCATTAATTTATTTCCACCTAAAAATAGATTTTATTTCGTCTTCTATGATATATTTTATTTTAAATATTTTTAAAGGTCTATGATGTGTTTTCAACCTACAACCCTCAAACTAGTAGAGTATGCCCGCAAAAATTTTTGAAACGTAATTGCGGAGCACATTCAAAATCGTTCCAGTCTGACTTTTTGAAATACATATTATCCGACAACAGATTTTTTTTATGGTTTAGCTTTTTTCGTGATTAAATTTTATTGATATGGCATTTTTATTACACCAGTGGTTTTTTTCATGTTGTCATATTGTCAATCAATCAATTTGGCTGACTGTCAGATTCATGCACTCATTCGTTCACTCTGAAAAATACTCCCAAATAACTGACCAATTTGAATGATTGTAAATTAGCGTGTCTGTGTACTCGTTCAATGCAAACAAATTTATAGTACGTCGTCAACGTTTGCATTTTCCATTTGCATGTGTTCTCAACGAAATATTTTTGTCGATGCGAATGATTCGTTTCTTTTTGTGGTTGCCGTTCTAAAAATGTCACATATTTGAGGTTCTTTCTCAACGAAAGAAACCAACAGCAAAAAAAAGCACCACCTATAGAAGATATGGTGAGAAACTATTTAAAGCTGTACTAGTTTAAGCTGTACAAAGTATTTGGCTAACTTTGTTTAAAAAGAAAAAAAAAATGAAGGCGTAATAAGAAGTAAACATTTATTAATTAGCAGTGGATGTATTTTATTTAATTGATTTATATAATAATTTTGACTAAAGTAGTATAAGTAATATGGAATTTATTACTAAAAAAAACTCTCACATTTTCAATTCGGTTTAAAATTAAAATTTTGTAATAAACCAGAGTAGGCCGAGGCCACGCAATGAGCGGCAAAGCTGTGAGCGGTAGAGCGGCGAGTTTGAGCGGCAAGTGGCTTATTACTGAGCGTCATTTTTGAGCGGTTAGTGTGGTTAAGGCACCCTTACACGACATGTTTTTTACACTGTTACTGTCAACTTTTGCATGAGTAAACAGTTACATGTCGTGTGTGACTTCTAAAACATTGCTTGTTCAATTAGAGCATGCTCTAGTTTCGTATGTGCACACATATGATATTAAATTTCTATGCCTGCACAAACATTAGTCGGCAATGGATTATGTGTAAAATAGTTTTTTTTTGTAAATTGTGTGCCTGAAAATTTTTTATTTATTTACATATGTAATTGTACATATACGTTTGTGAGTAAAAATTATAAGCCTTATGTAAATTGACTAATTTTGACAAACACAACAAAAAAGTATGTATTTTAAACTTAAAAAACACGTGTAAAAAACATATCGTGTAAAGGTGGCCACACACTAGTGATTTGTGACTGTGATTTGTTCGGTTGTCATTTCTCCACACACTGTAAAAAATCACAAAAAGTTTAAACGTCAACAACAAGACATCACTTTTAATTTTCTAAATGGCATTTTCATTTTGTAAAATTTCAATGAATTCTACAAAAAATTGGTTGCTAGCCATCTCCGCAACCACAAAAAATATTTTCACTTTTCGTATTTTTATTTTAATATGAATATTTTGGCGTTTTATTGTGAACTAATTTAAAAATTTTTTCAAATGTTCGCGCACAACCCCAATTTCAATTTATAAATTGAAAAATTTCAATTTTTTGTGATTTGTTGTCATACAGCCCCATTAACATGTAAAAAGACGTCGAACACAACAAATCATAGTCACAAATCACTAGTTGTTAAAATGCCATATTTTTATTTTTAAAATTTGTGAATCTATCTTGCCATAATAGTGTCGGCTTTGTACAGATGAAATTATAAGCTCCGCATTCACTTTTACCATGTTTATACTTTGCCGTTTAGAAATCAAGGAAATAAAAATTAGAACTACTTAGTTCTATTCCTTAGCCGCTCAGAAATGCCACGTGGCCACTTCAGTAGTATTCCATATGTTTTAATTTTTTGCCGCCCACCGCTCAGCTGTTCACCGCTTTGCCGCTCATTGTGTGGCCTCGGCCTTAGGGCCATTATTACAACTTTTCAATAAGTTATCCGAAAGTAAGGGTTAACTTTAGTTAAACCCTCACGTTAGAAGTTAGAGCAGTCAATATTTCCCATAACTTTAACGTTAACTTTTATGTTAAAGTTTGCTTATAATAAAAAAATGAAATGTATCTGACCCATAAATTCCTACCTTTTACTATCAGCAACATGGCTGGTGCTTACTCTAGTAGATTGGAAGACAACCGACATATACAATACATGTGGTATTTAATGTATTTCTAAATTATAGTTTAAAAAAATAAGAAGAAGTCCATCTTTAAGAAACTGCTTCTTACATTCCAGTCTATTCCTCCAGAAACTTGTCTCATCAATAAAAAGGCGCATAATATACATATTAAAAAAAGAATTCCTTCAGTTGAGCTTGATGAATTTATTTTTTTTTTTTGCATTTTTAAGCAAAATACAATATTTTCATTATTGTAAAGATAATAAAAAGATAAGTAAAACTCGTTTAGTGTGCGAAATCACAAATGACTCGTTCAGGGGAGTCATAAATGACTCGTTAAGGGGAGTCGCGGCAAGGGTACATTTTTCTCCCGACAAAACATTCATTTACGACTCAAAAATGAGCTCATAAGTGACTATTTTAATCGCCCAGAGGAGTCAAAAACGACTCATAATTGACCAAAAATTCTGACTGGGATAGAACACATATCTATAGATCAGTGATGTCCACTACTACATAAACACACTTGCGCTTGTGTATGAAGCTTACTTCTACCAGAAATGGGAATGTTATAATTACTTTCTGTTTATAACTTCATAATTATTTCTTCATAATTCTGAGTAAAGTACGTAACCGATTCTCCGATAAACATGCGACCGATCTATTAAGAATAAAGGAGTACCGAGGTCACACAGATTTGGAGGAAATAATGAATAATTATTTCAGTTAAATAAAAATAATACAAAAAAGGATGCACTATCCATCCCTGCACTTTGTTGGAGAGAAGCTAAAATCTAAAGAGAGTAAGAGTAACAATATTTCTTTTTATTATGTACGTGTTTGACTTCGACGTAAGCAGAATTTGCTTTCCTATCAGGCGTTATAGGGAAAGAGATTTTTGGACATCACTGCTATAGATGGTTTAAATAATATTTTATTAATTACCAACCACGATCCATTCTACAATGCCCACTTTTAGTAATCTGTGAAGTTTCTTAACAAAGAAACACATATCGTCAATGGAATTAAAGAACGCGGTAACTGACAAAAAATCGAAAATACGTTTTTTGCATCATTTTTATCAGAAAAAAAAAAATACGCGTCGATTGGTCCCGGTCCCAGATTTCTACGATGAAAATAAATTCACTTACGCCGTCTGCGAAATGAAAAATACCAGTGTATTTGTTCTACTTTCATACAGGTTTTTTGGCTCTGATGAACATTTAGGTTTTGTCAGTTATACGACGATATGTATGTATATCGTATGTATAATTGACAAATTATGTTGCTGTAGCTAAAGTATTTCGTTAAGTGGGTAGGGCATCCCACAAATTATATTATTAATTTTAGTTATACGCTACACCCTCTTTCTTGTTTTTTGCACACCCTTTATATGGAAGAAAAAAGTTTTCCCTTAAATTTTTCTTTTTTAATATTTTTGCTTGAGTGTTTTATTTATTTTTATTTTTTTCCTATATCATATATTATTTATTCATTATTTATTTTTTTTTTTCACCACTGGATTTCAACTTGGCTTTTTTAAATTGATAGTTAGAGGCGCTTTAGCCAGTATAACATTGAATCAGCACAGAATTTCAACTTAAATTCAATTTGCTCATTTAATATGTTCTTTCGATCAAATGTCGAAAGTGATAGTACTTTCCTGTTTTTTTTTTTTGCGAACTATATACCGAGAAAGAATTGATTTTTTCGCCCTTCAACATTAAGAAGAAAGCTTCGATTAAGACAAGATCGAGATATTATTTTTAAAACATTGGCAACATGAAAGCGAATATAAGTTTATGTTGTCATACTTTTTAGTACAGGGTTTTTTAAAAGGGACGCTACAAAAGTAGAGCGACAGGGACAGCAAACGACGCCATATTTCTTACCGCTCTTTTGCCATTTCATGATGGAAAGTATATCTTTCCAACCACGAGTCGAAATTATTAAAATTTACTACCGAAATTCAGAGTCAGTGGCCTCAACATTAAGAGCGCTACGTCCAATTTATGGTCGTCATAATCGTCCTAGCAGATAAACAATTGAGAGTCTAGTCAAAAAATTTGAATCCACAGGCACAGTACAAAATGTTCCGGTGCCAGCGAGACAAGGAAGTTCCCGTAGTGTCGAGAAAATTGCTGCCGCTAAGGCTTCAGTTGAAGAAAGCCCAAATGTGTCTCTCACACGTCGTTCTCAAGCGTTGAAAATCTCTGTGATGTCGTTTTGTGAAAATATCTTGGCCTACATCCTTACAAGATAAAATTGACGCAAGAACTGAAGCCGCTTGACTACCAGAAGCGTCGAATGTTCGTGAATTGGGCTGAGCAACAACTTGAAAATGATTCGGATTTTCATCGAAAAATCATCTTCAGCGATAAGGCTCATTGGCTTCCTCAATAAACAAAATATGCTTTATTGGTCAGGCAGCAATCCACACGTACTCCATGAGTCATCATTGCATACCGAAAAAATTACGGTTTGGTGCGGTTTATGGGCCGGCGGCGTCATTGGACCGTACTTCTTCCGTGATGATCAAGACCGGCTTGTTACTGTGAATGGGAATCGCAACCGTTAAATGATAACCGAATATTTTTGGACCCAATTAGATGGTATGGACTTGGAGGACATGTGGTTCCAACAGGAGGGCGCCACAAGCCATACAGCGAATGTAACAATGGCTCGTGGTGGCCATGCAAAAGAATTTCATTGGTATCAACAACCGTTTTTCTTTTATTTAAAAGAAAAATTTTGCAGCGCTCTTATTGAAAAACTCGATATATATATATATATATATATATATATATATATAAAATATTGGAAAATTTTGAGAGAACTGATAGTTTAGCGAATATTTTAATGTCGGGAATTCTTCGTATTAGGGAATGTTTTTTAATTTGGAATCTCAGATCAAGCGGGAACTTTTTAAAAATAAAAATATTGTTGTTGTGATTTTAAATGATAAAGAAAAAATGTTGAACTTTTTAAATCGATTTTGTGGTAATCGTGTGTGGTTTTAAGTAAAATTTAAATTTGTGTTGGCAATTGAACAAGTGCTCTGGGTTCAAACATCAGCTCTGCATTTAGAAAAAAGAAATATGAAAAAAAAAATATTTCTTTCGAAGACTGCCACTTCCAGTAAAAGCTCTTAGAGTAACTGATTGCCATGAACAAGCTTCTCAATTCTGTCGTTTAAAGTCGACATTAAGCTATAGGTCCCCGTGCTCATGGATAAAATTAACAGTCACAACATTCATGCTGCGAGAAACTAGGCCGTAAGCCTGTAACAGGATTTTGTAGTATGTATGTATGTATGTATGGTATGTAAGCTCAAAAGAGATTTATCATCTGTATTTAGCTATTAAAGGTCAAAAAAATTACTTAATTATCATTAGAAATTTCAGAACGTTTTATTCGATACAGAATCAATTAAGCATAATAAAGATTATGACGTTAAATTGATGCACCTTTACAGTTTGTTGCTGTAATAACAAAAGGTGCCCCAGATTTATAACCAATATTTCTTTATATAAAAAATTAGCACAAAAATTTTTTATATTTAAAATTTTCCTCAAATAAAGTTGCCTAAAAAGTTTATTTTCCTTTCAATTGATAGCACGTACTATGCAATCATCCTTCTATTGTTTACTCTTTTGCGTTTTCCAAAGCCAGTGTTTATTACAAATCAAAAGCGAGTTTGAAACTTGCTTAAGGAGTTATTAGCGACATCTGTTGCTTAGTAGTAACTAATAAAACAATTTAAATGATTTTTAAAAAAGGTAATGCAGTTTTTCCAACAGTATATTCAGTATGCATTAGGAAGGAATGAATACATAGTTTTTATTTTTATTTTGTTTATTTTTAAATTTGTATAAATTTAAAACAATTTCAAGTGTGTTTAAAAATTTTAACAATTTTCTTATTTTACAAATTCCAATTCTAAAAGAACCTTTTAAATTATCCAACAATTTCGTATTTAAAAATGCAAATGTTGGTCCTTCCTTTATAACCCTATACATGTTTAATATGGTGCGTCACGTTTTAGTTACAACACGCACAGTTACAAGTATAACTTGCAATTGCTATGCCTTAACAATTGGTTTTAAATATAAATGTCAATAATTGGCTTTTACTTGCCTCACCCACCCCACAAATAGTAATGCATTCATACATTTTTAATTTAGTCTCATAACATTCTGACCATAAACAATGAAATAGAAGTGTTCGATTGAATAATTCAAAAGTTATTACCTGCTATTTGAAGTAAAAGAAACAATAATCATATACATATGTATGTACATTAGGTCGGGTCGAATTGTTTAGATGAAAAGAAAAAAACGAACAAAGCGTCTAACAAAAACAAAAACTACAGAAAATTCTTTAATAAACCCTGGGTAAATAGCACCCCCGATTAGAATGCCCATACCAATGGAAAACCGATATTCTAAACTAAACGGTGATATACAATTATAAACCATGAATTCGGATTCCAGCATTGCCAAAGGGTCTAAAATTGTCCTAAAAACCCTACCTTTTACCATTATTTTTGAAAATATAAAAAAACGAAACTGACAAATTACCCTGATTACTGATGTACAATATTGCTTTAAAACCCAAGTATTATATAATTTTTTGAGTACAATTTAATAAGTATAACCTCAAAATCTAAGTCGATGTACGCAAACAGGTAATTAGTTTTAGAACTATGGTTGCTTGGCAAAACTTTCTTAGAATTTTCTGGGGTTTTCGTTTTTTTAAAAGCTTTATTCGAAAAAATTCGACCCGCCCTAATGTACATATTTCTTAAGAAAATTGTCAATTTTATTTATAAATAAAATAGTGCGTATCAATCAAATCAAAATAATTTTTTTTGTATTTGAATAGGACTTTGTTGAGGCCTATGGTAAATAAATAGTATGCTTCTATATTCACATTCCCATTAAAAGCTTTTCATTCTTGAAAATGTGTCTCATGTTCGTCTTACATATTGAATCATTAATGAAATTACAAACGAAACAGATGTCTCAAGCTGGCTGGAATACTTATAAATTATTTATATGAACTGTATATTGACATGTATTATAGATTCATGCCTTTATCTGTCACAAATTCTAAAATACACCCACACCCTATCAGCCTATACTCGTATATAAATACAATGCAATAGTAGTCAAAATTTTGGTTTTCATAATGCCAACACAGGCAGAATTTCTGTTTGACATATTCTGTACGAAGGGAAGGAGGATGAAAAGTTAATGGTGTTTTTTAAATTATAAAAATAAATTTAATTTTAATAGTAGTGGTCAGAAATTTCCGATAGAACTATCGGGACTATCGATAGCTTATGACTATCGTTTCACTATCGATAGTTTTCGATAGTATTTGTCACACTTAAATTATACTATTATTTTGTATCATTGAAAAAAATAAGAAACATTTTCTAGAATTGCAAAAGGTACATAAATATTTAATAACTAATCAAGAAAAAAAATGGTTTTAAAATAATAAAAACACGAAGGTGATTACAATATCAAACTAATCACTATGAAAATGTCAATGATGCAAGTGATTGTACGTGTATGATTATGTTTATGAGTCGGATGATGGACCAAAAATGAAAAGATTTCATCCCAGCCTGTAAGAAGTAGTTGATAACACTTAAGCGCTTTTCAACAGTCCGTGAACAAGAGTAAAAACATATTTTATATTATAGGCAAGCAATTGAATATGACGCCAATTCAAGGAGGAAAGAAACCACAGATCGCGCTCTAGTTGATTTGATCATTACAGACGTAAGCTCTTAAAGTATTTTGCAAAATAAACACTTTGTCCAACTATACAAAATGCTTAAATTCACGGTATGTGGTACCTAGCGCTAGGCATTTCAAAACGCCTACTCTACTCCGTGCTGACAAAATCAGTGTGATTTTAGGGCTATTTGTTCTTGCAAAGTGTTTTAATAAATATGTATTATCAATATTTGTAAAAAGCTAGCGCCAACTACTTATCTATAGTATATACTATGGATAGCTTCCGACCACTATGCAATTGGTATTACTTTGTCAAAACACTTTTAAACAAAAATCTTGTTCATGGCGAAATTACAACATGGTTTGTTCAACAAAAACATTCTATTGTTGTTTAGTGACTTATGACCGTAATTTAAAGGAGTAGATTACTATTACTGAGTAGATATCAATGTAAAGCAGTGGTCTTCACAAGGAGAGTCAAACAAAAATACACTGAGAGATGAGATTGGTTTCTTAATTTGTATTGTTTTTAACAACTTGAATGAAATTTGTGAAAATTTTCGTTTTAAGAACCTTTAATTTTAAAATTTAAACTAATTTATTAAAATTATTCATGAAATAAATTGTTTGTAAATGCTATTAACAAATAGAAATGTAGTTAAAAGAAATATAAACATTAATAAGTTTATGTTGCTTATTATCATAAGTTCTCAGTGTCTGACAAACAAATTTAGCTCTCTTGAAAACTAATAAAACATAAACACATACGCAATTTTTGTCTCACATACATGTTTTTGTAATAATTGTGGTTGTCGTGTAACATGATGAAAACAAAGCGTATGGATTTCTTTTTATGAAAGATTTTTAACATTGCAAATTTTTTAATAATTAATTAAGTTTTTCATAGGAAAATAAAACAAAAACTGGATTCCAGGAATTCTAAAAGTGATATCTGTTAATAAAGTACAATACATTTAATTTTAAAATAATATAATAAGAATTAACGATACGGGTAGTTTTGGTATATTTTAAGAAGCTGTTTGCCAGAATTTTTGTGGAATTAAGCAACCCTGGTTGAAATATTCACGAAGAGAGTAAGAAAAACTAAAAAAATATCCGAACAATTTATTTACCTGAGTAATACTGGTGAAGACCACTGATGTAAAGCAAATATTTTAATTTCTACGTCATTGCTGTGTACCAGAGATCAGCAATGAGTCGCTTTTTAGCGATTCATAAGCACTTATGAAATTTCAAGTATAAGTGAGTACAAGTAGTTGAAATTTAACTACTCTGACTCACTCATTCTCACACAACGTTGATTCATTAACAAAGGTTGCAATAAATATGAGTAAAATGTTGACATCAAACTCATACTCACTTGGATTCATAATTTTATAAAAATACTTATGAGACTCACACTTGATTCGAGTGACTCGAATCATATGAAAAAAAATTTACCGTTTTAGTCGATAGACGTATACAATACAAAAGGAAATTTATATGGTGTATACAAAAATGAACATGCAAATAATAAACAAAAATAAGCAAAAAAGTTTAAGTTTATAAGAAATGTATTAAAGAAGATAAAAAGAATATATTATGATACTCACAATTATATCATAATTATTATTTATACCTTGATTATTTTTTAATTTTTTATAAATAAGTTCTAAAGAAATTCATAACAAAAAAAAAATATTTTTAAATTATTTCTAAATTTTACATTGTAAAAACTTATAGTATACTTAACAAACTACATCTTTATAATCAATATTTTTAAAATAGATTATTGGAACGAAAATTGCCAATATTGGGCTATTGCCTTTATGTTTCCGAACTAATCAGAGACCTCCGACACTGATTTTCTCCTTAATCTCACTTGCAATCCTGCTTATAAAAAAAAAAAAAATTAAAAATTGTTTAATTTCTTTAAAATATTTCCTATACACATTAACTTTTTCAATTATGTAAATTCTTACATTTTGAATGTTAATTATAATATACTAGCTGAACCCGGTGTGCTTCGCTACCCCCTCGTTATATACATATTACAAAAAAAGTATTTTGTATAGCAAACATTATTAGTGGTGTAAGTAAGTATCTGAATTAAAAGAGAAGAGGGCGGTGAAGTGGGCGAGGTTCATAGTTATATGACGACGTTAACAGTATTAAGAGCAATATATTACCAAATAAAAAAAATTTCTAAATAAACCAAAAATTTTGAAACTTTCAAACAAAATTTGGCGTGGAAAGGGGCGTGAAAGAGGGCGTGGAGTAATAAATTATTATTTATACTTCGCCAGGAGTATAATGTGTATACAATTTGAAGTAAATCTTTTAAAAACTATATGAGGGCAATTATATAATTTAAAAAAAGTGGGCGTAAAAGTAGGCGTGGTCGAAAAAAAAGTACCCTATTAATCATGCCAGAGTCCCAGTTAAACGCTGTGAAAATTTCAGGAAGATCGGTCCAGAGGTTTGGTCTCCTATAAGGTACAAACAAACAAACAAACAAACAAACAAATAAACAAACACACATTCAATTTTATATATTTAGATACTATATCTATTTTCTTTTTATTGAATAATAAATTACATAGTCCAAAACATAGTATTTATTTAACACGATTCATAATTTAACCTAAAACTTTTTCTTTTGCAGTCGTGTGGTAAATGGTTGGTAGTTAGGAATGTGTTTATAGCATTAATTTACTCTTGTACTAACGCAGTAAGCAGAGCAAACACTCAACAGTTTGTATTCGAATCATACTTATTTTTTCTCATCTGTATGCACTGAGTTAAGGAGAGTTGAAGTCAACAACATCATACGTATTATTAAATATAAATGCGATGAGTACTTCAAACTTTTGAGAAGAGTAGAGTATCCCTTACATTAACAAGAGTATGAATGCGTATAAGTACAAGAAATTATGAATCATGATTCGAGTATACTCACTTTTTCAGTACTCATTGCTGATCTCTGCTGTGTACTTTACTAAAATGGATTTTATTTTAAATGTCAGACTAGATATGAGAAAAAAACAACAACAAAATATTAAAGTAAACAACAACAACAATAAATAAATAGAATGCAGTAGTAAAGTTTAATTTAGATCTGGCAACTCAATCGTATATATTAACAAGTGTTCAAAAAAGGAGCTTCAGTGATTTTTTTCTAATGTAGAATTTTGAAATTCGTGGTTTGATTAAATATTTACATAAGAAGGGCTTAACGGTACAAGAAATTCATAATGATATGATGAATGTGTTAAGCAAAAGTACTAATTCATATACCTCATAAAATATGGGAGTAGACGTCCAAAACTGCAGAAATCATAGCTAAACTGCATGATATGGTATTAGACCATGAATGATGCCATAGGCGTGAGTACATTTTATTGTTCATAAAGAATTATAGTAAAGCACCTTTGAAATTTTATAAGGTGTCATCGAATGCCGTATTCGTCTGTAATATTCTAGTAAAAGTAACTAAACTATATAATGTAAAGAGATGTTTAATTTTTAAGTATAAGTTTCTTACAAAGCCATTCTACCGGGTTATCCATTTAGTGGTTTCAAAAGTATGGGACTGGAATCCGACATCTGTCAAACTAAGTTGTTAAAGCAATTGTTTTCTTTTCAGTTGAAAGTCTGATATTGACGAAAATGAATCGCTTAACTATCACACAACGCATAAAAATTATCAAAACTTACTACAAAAATGGTGATTCTGCCACAGCCACATATAGTGCTTTAAGAGGAGATTATGGTTTAAATATTCGTCGAACTACGCAAGCAATTGACAAAATTGTGAAGAAATTTAAAGAGACTGAAGCGGTTACAAATATTGTAACGCCTGTGCATTATCGTTTCGCTCGTTCCGCTGAAAATATCGCTGCTGTAAGTGAAAGTGTTGCCGAAGACCCGAATGTGTGGATTCCTCGTCGTTCTCAGAAATTAGGACTGTCTTACGGCACATTATTGAAGAATACGACTTGGAGAATATGTGGTTTCAACAAGACTGTGCCAGATGCCACATATCTCAAGCGAATATGGCTTCATTGCAAGAGACATTTCCTGGCCGCGTAATTTCTCGTCGTGGCGATATCAACGGGCCACCAAGATCATACGATTTGACACCATTAAACTTTTTTTGTGTGGCTACGCGAAAGACCGTGTTTATGTGTTTATGCAGATAAACCTTCAACTCTTGAGCACTTAAAAACCAACATTCGTCAAGTTATGGCTAAGATACCGCCCAATATGTGTTAAAAAGTAGCCGAAAATTACCTCAAAAGAATCAATGCTTGCAACACTTCGCGTGGAGGTCATATAAATGATAGTGTTTCACACGTAATGTCAACATTCAAACTATATTAAAAAAGAAACATCATGAAAAATATATTTTATATGTTACGTTTACTTTTGAAACCGCAAAATGGATAACACTTTATTTTAAAATAACAAAAAAATAGTCTGGAAATAAAAGTTCACAATTCAACTGATTTGTAATAGTTGAATAAAAAATCAATTACAATTGTTTCGCTTTCTCATTCGAATACGTTATGCTATGGCTTTATTTATTCATTTGAAAGTAACTAAATTTCTTTAAATTCTCTCGCTCAAACGTATTATGACAAATTAGTGTTATGAATGTTCAACCTAAATTGACCCAGTAGTTCATCATCCCTATAATATTTTGCTAGGAATCTATATTTTTAATTATACTTAGGTATGTTGTTAATATAGGGCAAAAAATTATTAAAACTATAATTTTTATTAAAACGATATTTACTTATTTATTAATTATTTAGCATTTAATACAATAATTACATATATGCATATTTAGAAATAGTCCTTTTATTATTAAGTTGGTTTTTTCTGTTAATTATAAAATAAAAAAACTGAAATTCACGTAAATTGAAATCAACACCTGATTTAAAGATTTTACTAAAAATAATAATATTCCAACACCAACAATAATTGGAACACTTTATTTAAACCAAATATGATGGATGCGATGTGATGTGATACGATGTGATGAATGCAAAAGTGTTGATGGGGCGTTCATTATCGTACCAAAATGAGATACAACGGCAATAACGGAGAATATAAAAAAAAAATTTCAACGTACTCGTGCAATAAAACATTAAAAATCAATAAACGATTAAATAATTAGAAAAAATTGTGAAAATTACTATAATTTTGTAATCAATACATTCGAGTACAATAAAAATGTGTGAAACTAAAGACACAACGATTTAAATTTAAATCTTTGGTAAGATTTCAAGACATCACTTCAACTCTATTAGTGCAAAAAGTATGTCCATGTATGAAAAGACAAGCAAAAAGTCAATTCTTGTATGTGATGTTTTAGCACACCAGCAAACAACATTATGAATTCCAAGCAGCTAAAAAAGAAATTTATCATCGACATGTCAAAAAAGTTGATTACCTTTTGCAATGGCCATTCAAAGCAGCTTTGATGAGTCTACAAACAAATTCCAAGATATCAGTTTAGTATAGTGGAAGTAAATGCAAAGCAAAATAATATGATAATAAAATAATGAACCATAATTCCTTAATCAAAATATGGAAACTAAAGGGTTTCCCAGTAGGAGTGTGACACAATTCGTTGTGGACAGTTCTCATTTCATAGCAGTTAAGAGTTGGCTGTGCTATTCTTTCATAGTTTAAAATGTCTGTCTTTGTTATGAAATGGAGAAGAAAAACACGCTTTAAGAACAAATGAATTGCATTTTATCACAAGACTTGCAAGACAAAGTTGAAAAGTATTGTGGCCATTTAATTGAGGATGTAAGGGTTCATCCAAGCCAATTGCAAGCATTTAGCTCTCTGACCATATGAGAGACCTGTAACGCTAATTGTTAATGTAAGTTCACAGCTATTTGTATTTATAATTATTATTGCGTAGGAAACTAATAAAATGATTTTTTTCATTTACTTGGAATGAAGTTGAATCTATAATATGTTTGCAATGGCTATATGTGAAGCACGTACATTTTATGAAATATCTCATGTCATCTTCATTAACCGACCTGAACGTTGATCCTCTCTAAGCTAATAGTCCCCAGAAGAAAGTTTTTAAACTAATTTCGGCATTGCTTTTCTTCACTACCATACCCATCACATAAGTTTTTGTCGGCCTGCACTGCGTATGTCTTTAAAATAGCCATCAATTGTAAAGTGGTTGAACCAAATCTCATCTATGATAACGAATCGAAGTAAAAACTCGGTTTAATGTGAAAAAATATCCTTAACTAACTCATCGACATTTATATCTTTATAACGTTGTTTTTGTTCTATTCTAAGCAAACGCGGTACACATGTGTACAGCTTTCTAATCCTTAAATTTTGCTATTTATAGTACTTATCGAAATGCCTGTCATTTTGAACTTTAACCTTTAACTTTTATAGCATTTTTTAAATTTTATTTCTTGTATTTCGATGACACCTCAGTTAGCTAACAAAGAAGCAGATTCCCTCAGAATAGAATCTGCCTGTCATAGCATGGGTTTAATATTACTTTGAGACCTTAAATTCAAACATACATAATTGGCCATTAAAACCCTGTTTCAGGGTTATGGCTTAGTTTCTCGTAGCAACCATGTTGTGTGTGTCAACTACATTGTTGTATTTTAAGACCCAGAAAATGGAAGTATTGAATTACATAACGTTGGCCGTTTTTTCTCACGATTAATTAGTGGGGAATTTTTCGCAAGGTTTCGACTATCTGCCCGTTTAAGATGCTACTCAATAAAAAACGTAAGCCAGCTGCACTTTTTAAGAGCCACACATTTACTAATAAGGCTCTGAAGCAAATCCAATTTTATCAGAACTCTAACAAAACAGAAATTGCTAATAACTGTCTTATCTCTGAGAGCTCATGTCTTTTAAATTATTCCTTTAGAGTTACATTAAAGCTCTAGTAGTCTAAGCCCTGTATCGAGTAAAGTTAGAGAAGCTGCAAATTTATATTGAAAACTAATTTGTTTATATTTTGATAGATTTGTATTATCCACTTAAATATGGTGGTCTAGGGTATTCAAGCAGCACCCAATATTTATGCGATGTAATATTCTATTGACAAAAGTATGAATTACATCCTTTATTTCAAAGAAAAAATATTTCCATAACTACTCTATATGATTATTAATTAAAAAAAAATACAAATAACGTAGCTCTTAATGTAAAACCCTTTATAAAAATAGTTTAGAATCTCTCTATATATCGTCGTACGTTTATATTTGTTCCTTAACGGGTGTTTTGTTGGCTTGATTATGAAACGAGCTAAAAACTGAAGGAGGTTGAAAAAGAAAGAAAAAAATCAATTCAATTTAAATAATAAATACTTTTTTATAAAAACAAAAAAACAAATTCCTTTTTTTATTATTATTATTTGAAAGAAGTCAATAAATGAAACCAACTAATTTTTAAAAATCAATTAACGATTTGGTAGTTTTTAGTTTTGCGACAAAAAAAGTCAAATTAGCAAAAACAAAAATCTACGAAAATTAATTGTATTAACCAAAATATTAATTAAATGATACTAATTAAGCTTTAATTGAAATTTTCTGGCACAAAATTTTTAAACTATTTGTCTTTTTAGGCAACATATTTATATCATAAGTTTTTACAATTTCAAATACTTCCAAGTGTTTTTTAAAATTTTAATTAATTCATGAATCATTTTAAATTAAATTGTTTAATTGAATCAACAAAATGCTTAATTAATTTTAAATATTATTTTTAGTGAAAAGTTTTTAATTAATATTAATCCAAAGTTATTTTAAAAAATGTTCAAATAAAAACTTTTAATTGATACGACAAAACACCTTTTTAGTCCGAAATCAATTAAAATTTAATTGTTGCTACAAATATTTTAATTGAAATTCATTTTTATTTTTTTTTTCTGTGTACTGACATAAATAGTTAATATCTTTACTTTGACGTATGTTCAAGCAGAGCTGACATCTACCGCGATTTGCAAAAATGTTAACATCTTCCAATAGGCTGTTGCAGAAATGGAAAAAAAAATCATTCGTATATAATCAATTCAAAAGAACTCATACAAAAATTTACTATTATAGAGCAGATATTCTGCTTTTTCTTGCACCAGTTGGTCACTTTATGAAGACATTTATTTATCACTTTTTATTTTTATTATTATTATTTTTATTATCAATTTTAAATATTTGCTTATGATATATTTCACTCCTTTTTATGACCCTTATAATTAATATTCAAAAAAAAAAAAATTAACAAAATAAGAAAAAAACAAAAAAAGTTGATTCACCCAAAAATATAAAGTTTATTAAAAAACACCTCAAGCTGATGAAGTGTTTTAGATTTCATTCATATTCATGCCATTCGGCCTTTTTACACATTCTCTGTCAGGACATAAGGGACAGCTGTTTGTATTGACCATCTAGATCTGACAACAAGGAGTTGTCATAAATGAAATACAGCTTTAAAGTAGAAGAAAGAAAAAAATAATAAAAGGGTAAATATCTGCTGATGTCTGTTTAAAAGTACGAGAGGCTCTAAGGCAACTTCTTTAGCTGTCTCTGCGATCATAGAAACATCAATCATTTCATGCATTATTGTTATGACAGAGTGTGTTTCGTATATGCGAAGGCAAACACTCGATTAAAATTGATTCAATTAGCAATAAATCATGTGATATATCGATGGGAAATAAGAAACTTCTTACATGAGTTTATGAGTTTTTATTAAAGATTTTTTTTTTAAATCTTTTAAATATTTTCTTTTAGATTAGACTTTTATATAAATCATCTAAATACCAATAAAATGCTTTAAACAACTTATCGCCCACTTACTTTGATAGCGTTAATCCTTAAAAATTACGAATTTTTAGGTAAGTACGTAAATTTTCCTCTCAATATTAAATCCTCATTAACGTTTCGGAATTCTAAAATAAGAAAATTAATTAATTTTTATACAATAACAGCATGCTTAGAAATACGCATATATCTTATTGTTTTCCGAGATCAAATTTTAAAGCACACAACTGCTGATAAGAAGTAATGCTTTTTGCAACACAGTATGACAGCGCTTCTTATTGACAATTGTCCTTGGACACAACTTTAGAACCATTGGGATGCAACTAAAAACTGCAGGCTGCACAGAGTTTTATATGTGCAATGCACTTTGGAGATATGAAACAAACGGAAGCAAAATCAAATGCCATTTTGTTCTAATTAAAGCTCAACGATTATTTATTAAAACTGAACAATAAATGCTTACTTTTATTATTTTTATCAAGTTATTTTGATTGTTGAAACTTTATTTTTCATAAAAAGTTTAATAATTTTATATTTTTTTACCTTGTGTAAGCAGCTAAGATTTCTAGCATGTAGTATAACCCAAAGCCAATTTTAAAAATGTTGAGTTAAAAACTGACTCCCCTAAGTGCTGGCCTCTATAAAAAAAGCGCCAAATTGCTAAATAATTATTATTTTAGGATTTTTAAAACGCTAATTGAACAAAAAAATCATATTCTTGGTAAATTTTTATTTGAAAAAAAAATGTACACAATATATATATATATATATATATATATATATATATATCAATAAATACCATGAATCAAAAACAAGATTCAGAAGGATACTAATACATGTTCCAAAGACCAGCGCTTACCGGTGGATTGTCTATTAATACCTTTATGAGACGGTTTTTAGTAATTGGAATTCCCCGATTTTTTTTGGGTATCAAATAAATCGTTATTTTGTCAGCAAACAAGTGGTTTTTCAAATTTCTTTTTATATATTTATGCAGAAAATTACAAATATACTTTTAGAAAATTTTCTGTTTTTTTAATAGTATACTTTTTTTTTTATTTGTCTGACATACATAATTTGCCATTACAACCCTGTGTCAGGGTTACGGCCTAGCTTCGTGCAGCACTCATGTTGTGTGTGTTAATTATTATCCATGAACCTAAAGTTTAAAATCGACTCTGAGAAGCTTTTTAATGGCAATCAATTACTCGCAGAGCTTTTGCCAGAAGACTGCTGAGAGGTAGTCGCCAAAAGAAATAATTTTTTCATATTTATTTTTCTAGGATGTCAGAGCTGAGATTTGAACCCGGCGCTATCATCTTAGTAAGCCAACACACTAACCACTAGAACACGGCGACTACTATGCAGTGCCATTTTGACAAATTTCTTAAATTTTCCTAGTGTAAATACATTGATTGGACCAACACTCGTGCCATTTCGTTTATATTCTGCTACCAAATTATATACAGTCGCAAACGAATGAGTAGAATCTCCCATAGCAGAGTCAAGCTCGGAGTTACTATTGATTGGATCGAGTTCTTTGATTTGAAAGTATAAATATCTACTTTTTACTCTGATTGTTTATTTTTGAAGTTTTCAAAAAAAGAAAAAGTGATGGTTTGAAACAAAAAACATAACAACTGGTTAAATTGAACGAATCAATCAAATGAACGAAGTGATAGAATCAGTTTTCTCCGTTTGGTCGTTCAATCTATGTTTGTATTTTCTTTTTTTTTGGTCGTTCGTTCGTTCAGTCGTTCAACAACGGTCGACCAGAACAAATGAACGAAGTTAACGTTCCGGATCACTTTTAATGACCGAACGAAAATGACCAATCATTTAACTGAATGATTTGGCACAGCCAAACTGACACCGAGAGAGTGTTTTTTCAGAATCGTTCAATTATAGCTTCAATTTCAGTAGCAACACTGTAAATCTAATTGGTTGAGTAAAATTATATTAAATATTCGAAATATCGAATTTTATCGCTTATTTTCTAAAGACTTTTATTTAAAAAATAAAACACTGGCATGTCTGACAATATATGAAATTTGGTTGAAATTCTTCTTCAAAAGTAAAACCAATAAAAAACTCGACAATAAAGACTTAACGAAAATAAACCATCTGTATGTGGTCTACTCTAACACAATTATGATTTCAAACTTAATTCATAACAAGTAAGCTAATTTATTCTATTTTGGATATTTTTTATTTATATTTTAGAGCCAAGTTTTCCCATTTCTGGTTAAGGCTACGAATAAAACCAATAATTTTATTTGGCGACAGAAAAAATGCGTTAATAATAGGACACCCAAAAAGTACATGTTCAGAGGTGTCAATATGCAACGTATAAAATTTACTCAGGGTATCATCAAATACATATATCTGAAATATATTGCTGATAATTAACACTACAATACAGATAAATAGATATGATACAGCTTTAAGTCATAGCAGTCATTAAGTATGTTTATGCTCGGGTAACTTGGTATTCCCCACAGACTTAAAACGAACTATATTTTAATTGAATGTTAATTGAGCTTGCAATGTCCCAACAAAAGATTAGTTTATACTCAAGTAATTGATATACAATAGTTAATGCCTCTCGTTGCCCTTATTTTTGCTAAGCATGCATACACGGTTCCGTCACCTTAATTGACATGGAAATTTGTTTTCCTTGTTCATTTTTCCGAACTCCTACAAAACACAGGGCCTCCCAAAGGCGGATTTCGCATAGCAACTTTGAAATAATTTCTGTTCAAATAAAATTATGTACTTCTAAAGATACAGATCAAGACCCAATAACAAGTAAGTAAAAGTTTGTATAAAAAATTGGTAAATTTTGCTTTTAAATTTAATTTTAATTTGTATTTATTTCTACAGCCATTGTTTATCCTGTCTTCGTTGTATTGGGATCCTTTAGATCCAAACACTTTTTTAGTATTTTTCTTTTTTTTTTAATATTTTTTTTATTTTGTTAGTTTTCTCTAACGAATGCTAACACAATAAAAAATAAGCAAATTTATTTAATTAAAAAAAAATACAATTTTATACGAGTATGTATAATTTTATTTAGTTGTTATTTCTTCTGTGTATTATGGGAATGGAATTGAGAATAAAAAACAAACGAAATATTTTATTTTGCAGTCAATCCAACATGCAACAAAACATTCCATAAAAAGCTAACCTCCCCTACATTCTTTGAAAAAAAAAAATTAAAGAAAAAACCCTAAACTTATTAAACCCTTTCGGCAACTTGTTTCCACCAATAGACATATAAATGGCAAAACAGAACCAACAAAATTAAAAAAAAAAAACTTAGAATTGTTAACTTTATTTTGCATAACAAAATAATTCTTAAAATACATACCAACAGCAGAAAAAATATTTTCAAAGTTTTACGTTGCATGTTGTTACCCTTGCTGTCGTGTTTTAGTCTTAGTTGGCTTAGAAGTCTATAGAGAGAGAAACAACAACGTATTTGCCACACCAAAGAAACCTCAAACTGTCCATCAACTTGCGGTTTTGTGTGCTTGTGCAATCAACCATCAAAATATCGGGAGATTATTTATAAAAAAAAAAGAATGAGAACAACAACCACAATAACAATAGCAACATGAAAACAAATATATAAATTCAAGTGTTGGTGGCAACAACAACGATACAAAAAATATACAAGAAATCATATAAATTGCAACAGCAACTACAAGAACTTGAAAATACCATTTCGCATTAATATTTTCGTTTTGCCCCGTTTTGTTTTTATGGCTGTTGCAATTTGCATATGGCATCGATAGAGCAAGAGAAAAAGTAAAAAAAAAAATTAAAAACGGACAATCCTGTATTCTTTGCAATACACTACACCACACCAATGCAACATATTTCGGTCACTAATGCAAAAAAAAAGAAAAATATACCGACCAAAGTAAACAATATTTGTAACATAATTTAATATCGATAAGCCCTCTTAACATACATTTGTTAGATGGTGGATAGGCACCACTTACATAGATCAGAGGTTAGGTTCATTGTAATTCCATAAATGTTTTAGCTAAGCCGGGGCTAAGTTCGTTTCTATAGGAATCCATTCTGACTGCAAAATAAATGTAGTTATTGTGGTAACTCTCCTTTCAGAAATTTCAGTCAAAGGTGTCTGAGAGGTCAAAAATCTCAACACATGATACATTAAGTGAAACATAGCCTCCTACTATTAAGAACCACAACTTCGTCTAACGGAATGCCTTCTAATACGGTAATGGCCCATACCAACCGTAAAAGTGTGATAGATGGCTATTTCATTCTGCAATACAAAAAAAAAACAGAAAACAACAATTAATCCCCTTCATTTCAATGTTAGCCTAACAGATATTGATAAATTTGATAAATGTGAACCAACAAAAATTCCCAAGATTGTCGTTTTATTCAATAAGCACGTATGTGCTTTCGTAAGCGAACTAAACAGATGATCCAGATTCAGCGCAGACTTTCAAAGAATTCATTGAAACCGTTGAAAATTTGTATGCTTATATGCTGATATTTGACATACTCGTACGTCGCATTATAGTACCTCTTATCATACCATATTATATAATACGCGATTTAGGCAAATGGTCGACAATTTTTATAATTTTTGTATTTATTATTAATTTATTTAGTAATATAATATTAATAATATTATTTATTTATTTATTTCAATAAATAGACTTTTATAATTAAAACATAAGTCTCGCTCGCATAATAATTTTTAAGGGCTAAGAACTTTGTACTAGAATCATAACTCAGTTGTACTATTGCTTTGAGTAAAAAAAAAGTATTTGATGCTTATGGCCAAGTCATGAAGGTATCCGAAAGAATTATATTGCGAATTAATGCGAGTGATCCAAAAGGAATTCTCTAAGGTTTCTTTCAATGAGTGAACCATAAACCTTTTGATCTTGAGGAAGTAGTCGAGGACTCTCACTTTCTCTATGACTGCCCCATTCGACTGAAACTTTAAACAATATGTCCTAGTTATGTTTCTCAAGAATATAATTAAATTTTTTATGGGTACCGGTTGATTCTCTTGATTTTTAAGATTATCGCAGTAGACCAAAGGACGAGCAATGACACTCGCTAATAGTGGACTAAAACACTAATTTAAAGATAATTTTTGGGACATATATGAAATAATTATTTAAATATTATAAGTAGATAAAAATTTATGACGGGTAATTCAGTAAAAATGTTAATGCAAACCTGATGTTGATAAACCCAGCACCGCCTATATTGATGTAGGGTATTTATATGCATATGCATATGGATCTATATATAAATTTGTGTATTTGAATGAAATTAACAGATATTTGAAATAATGTTTTCATTACACAGCAGAAACTTTAATGTTTTTTAAGCGTCTCTTTCACGGATACTAATTTTTTAAATTTTTTCCCTATTAAAAATGTTATTAAGAAAAAAATTCATATATTTTTAACTAATTAAAATTTTGACAAATTTGAGAACTAAAATTCTATGCAACTTTGATTTAAGATTACCCTTTTAATTCCCATTCTGTAATAACTTATTTAGAAGGTGTTTTAATTTATTTTTTAAAACTAAATTGTAAAAACAAAAAAAAAAAACAATTTACGGTTTTTATCAAACTTAGATACTGTGCCCTCAAGTTAGGTAGTTGTACAGCACAAATAAAACAAAATACTTTGTCTTACATTCAATCTTACGAGTCGTAAAGTACACCAAGACCTCGCTTTGCGTCGTTTCGTTTTGCGTTTTTTCTAAAAAGCGTCGCTGCAGAATTAGTTCTAATTTTCACTGTGCATCGTTAGATTTTCGAAGTTGCGTTGTTTTGGATTCGAATCTTTAATTTTTTTATCTTTTTTAAATGTTCTTTTTTTCTAAAAGATGTGTGTTAATTTTTTCTTGTTTTTTATAAATTAATTGAATATTTTATTAAATTCGTTTTTGTGTTTTTTTTTTTTTTTTTTGTATACTTATGTAATAAAATTGTATATTATTTCTGTCGCAACCCTGGAACCCATCTTTGATCTTTACCTGGTTTGCTATAGAAAATCAGAGTTAAATTTGCGTCTTGTTTTTTTGGAACGTAACCACGACTCAAAGTGAGGTCTTGGTGTATATAAGATTAAGGGTTTTTTTTTATAAAAAAATTTGGTGTTTTGTTAGATTATATTTTCTAAAACAAATTCATTCCTTTACATTTACCATTACATAAAGAACAGAATTAATGCAAGCCTGATATTTATTTATGTGGGTACGAAATGACAATATACAGTTAAGGAAAAAAGTCTACATACACCGTTGACTGTAAGATTTTATTAAAAATTTTAAATCTATAATAACAAAAACAAACAAATAAAAAAGTTGATAGGAAAAAAGTCTAAACGTCCATAAATTGAAAAAAGGACACAATTTTGAGTATGTCGGTTCATATGATTGTCGGAAAAACCAAACGACTTAAGTATGTACTACAAATGATGCCGAACTCAGCTTCAAACAAAAAAAAAAAAAATTAAGCTACCGACCAATTGTTTGAGTATCATATATAATGCTTTTCATAAAAAGTGTCTCGTCTGATTTTCTGCCAAGTTTAACCATTTCACTCATTTTTGTACTCCTTACAAAAATAAGGTTTGTCGTAGTCTTCCATTGGGAAGTAACAGATAACAGCTTAACCTATTTAACGAAGGCACTCAGCACACAATCAGCGTGCAAAGATGAGGCAATTGCTGTTATTCATTCAAAGGTGAAGGTATAACACTGGCCTTTTTTTTGAATTCAGGAAAATCTGAGAATTGATATAAATAAATTTTTTTTAAAAATTTGACGTGATACAGACATTTCAATGAGCCAGCCTGCAAAAATTCAGCTCGCTTGGATAACGAAAAAGGGTAAAAATTGTTCCAAAGTCTTTCACACAGGCGGATAGACGGATACTACGAGCTTTATACTTTATACATAAAAAAATAAAAATCTGACGTGTACATGAAAATAGCCGATACACGTGTATTTTTATTTTTTCTCCCCTTTCCGAAAATGTATATTTGGTTCATAGGACAGAACAAAAGCTCGTGTTTGTAACGCGTTGTAATATAAGAAAATATACATACATATATATGGAATATCCTTTTCAAAAATGTTAATACAATGCACAGTATTTAGTAGGGGGTAAGCCCCTGAGTATTGGTCTCAAATAAAAAAAAACACGTATATGTTTATGAGATGAGAGACCATTGGACTCAAATCTTTTTCTACCCGGCCATTTCTTTAGGATTGAACACCAGAATGGGATAAATTTTAAAAATTAGCCATTCTCCTATTATTACGCTATTCATAGTGCAATTTATGGAGTTTGGTCGTGGCAACAGAACATGTGTGTACTTTTGCATCCTATCCTGTTGAAAAAGAACTTTTTTGTTGGGAAATGCTGTTGTTTGTGTTTTGTATTAAGATTACGCTTAAAATACATGCGCAAAAGTTGTACCAATTTTGGAGAAAACTTTTCTTTAGAGTTTAAACCAATAAGCTATTTGAGGTGCCTAAAAAGTGGTTTTAATTATGATTCAGAAAACCCCGATTTATTTTTCAATGTTTTTTAAAAGAATTCCAAATTTTTTTGTGTTAACATTCTTCGTTTTCCTTTTAATATTTCCGTTTCTTCATAATGTAAATTTCGATTATGACTTCCACAATTTCTCGCGTTTTTAATCTTCAATCGACTAAAACTTATAGCGAATTTTTTCATTGTTTTGAGTGGTTTATAAACGAACATTCAGCATTATCCGTACTTGTGGTCCCCAATGAACTTCAGCGCATCTATTTGTCAAAAGATTTACAACCATAAGCGTTGGTTTTAGTGTTCGTTTTCCTTATGAAGCCAAAACTAAATGACGCAGCTTGTTAAAATTTTATTATGCCTGTTAATTTATTAATATGCCTGTCGCCATAAGCAGTTTTGCACTTTAAGTTAAAAAGTGGAAAATTATAGAAGTCAGGACTAATTAAACCGCTCTCGTAGTTCTCCGGAAATTCATATTCAAACCAAAATAAGTCTTAATGAAAACCATATCAAGTTGACTGATCATTTCGGATCAATTTCTTTGTAAAAGAAAAATTTGTGAAAGTCATTGATTAAGGTTAAGCATCTATTAAGATGATCTGTTAACTGGTTCAAGTAATCTACTAGTCGTTACCGGACTTAATTTTGGGGGTTATTTGTAACTCTTTCATTAAGTTTGTATTCCTTTGTAGCTTTGCAATTGGATTATAAACTTAAAAACGATATTAAACAGAACTGAGCAACATTTTTTCTACGTTAATGATAGCCTTACTGTCAAACTCAACTGTAACATGAGAACATCTTTAAAATGTTGAGGTGTACGTAAAGTTTTTTTCCTAACTGTATGTATATATGAATACATATCTTTATATGTACGAGTATATATTTGCTATGTTTTTTTTTTTTTTTTTTTTTTTTGCAATATTAAAAATAAGAGCTTTTTTGCATTTTTTTTTTCATTCGTTCCTTTATTTCATTTTCTACTAGTTTGGCAAACCTTTGCATAACTCATGTGAAACTTGTATTGAAATGCAAATGTCTGTTTTGTGGCAGTGTTTTCTGTCCGTCGGAGGGTCTAACCATTTATTTATTTATTATTTTTTTCGTTTTTTTTTTTTTCTCTTTATAAAGAACATTTTTGTATTTGTATGTTGTCATTCGCATGAATATAGTTAATGGGGTGTTTTTTATATCTGTTCTGTTGTCTTCTTTTTCAAAAACCACCAATAAAATTGTCATGCGATGACAAATAACATGGCAGACATGTGGTCTTGACTTATAATGCAAATAAAGACTGTTTCGATACTTTTTTCTACGAAATTGTTGCATTTAAATATAAAAAAAAAACTGAAAATTTTTCAAATATATTCTAAAACTTAATTTAATTAATTTTGAATGCCATTATATAAATTAAACTAAAAGAGATTAGAAAAAAAGAAATACTTGTATTCAAAACAAATATTCTCAAGACCTAAATGGTATTAAAACTGAATATACAAATAAACTGCTTGCCAATTAAAAAATTTTTGTGAAAAACTTTTAGATTTTCTTTCAAAAATTGAATATATTTGGGAAACTTCATTTTGAGAAATATTATTTCGCCTTAAATAGTTACAAAAGTAGTTCTTTTTTAATAAGCAAAGCTTAAATAAAAAAATCAATCCAATTTTTTATCATAAAACCGAAATTTTTAATAGCAGGTTTATAAAATTTTGCTGGAATATGTCACTTGATAAAACGAATAATAACCAATCAGAAATTCGATTTATTTTTTACGGCCTTTTCCATTTAAAGTGACGATACGTCTTTATATTAAATTTTCTTTTGTAATTTAAAAAAAAAAATTATTAATGGAGTTAATCACCTTTCATTGCAAATGCCCTTAGAAGCCTTGAGAACTTATCCAGCCTAACATACCTGCCCATATTTCGGTATTTTCTGAAAAGGTTTGCTACGTTTGCAAGACTTAAAAGGGCGTTTGCAATGAAGAGTGCAAATATTTTTTAAATTGTATATTTTTTACAAATCAATTTCTGTTGAAATTTCTACTTTAAAGTATTTTTGAGATGTTTGTCAAGCAAAATTTGTAATTTATTTTTCCCTAACACAATAAAAAAGAACTATAAATTTAATCAAACTGTTTAATATGTGAACATTGCCGCTTTCTAGGAACTGACAGTTGCACAATTTCTTGTTCGCAGCCTTAAGTTTTCATATATGCATGTTGTCATTTACATTATATATGTAGTACATATGTGCATATAAAATCTTGGCATTCTAATATAACATCAATTACACAACACTGTATGTGCTAAACGTGACTAGAATATTTGTACTAAAAATAACACTTGAATTTTATATTCCTTTGAAATTTTAAAGGAAATTTTGTTGCGAAAGCGGAAGGAAAGAAAGCTGCAAAAAAGAAAACTGCTGGAAGCATTATTGTACACTCCAACTCCAACTTTACATTACAAAATCAAATCAGTTAAAAAAAATTCATATTCAAATATTTAAAATTTTCGTTGCAACAGAAAGAGTAAGATTTGAGGGGCATATTTGGTTACATGCTTTACAAATGTGACTTCTATACTCATCAAATCCCATAAATGATGAAAATAACATGAGAGTTCTTTTCACTTAGAAAAAGATGCACTAAAAATCTATACAATTTTATGATTTTATAAAAACAAAATGAAAGTATGCACCTGGCATAGCTAACAAAATATGTAAAAATTATTTTTAACTTTCATTTTGCCTGACCTTTATTTTAAATAGGAAAACTTTGTACAAAAATTAAAATTCTTAAAATGACAAAAAGTAGACATTCTTACAACTCGTAGTTATGAAAACATAAAGGATGGATACTGGACAAGGCCTAGGGTAAGAAAATTATAAATGATGACCAAGTTTGTTATTTGAGAAGCATGGAGAACAAATAAAAAGGCTATAGCAGCCATAATAACATGCTACTGGTTTTGCAACAACTACAATAGAAAAGAAATGTAATATTTTCCAACAGTATTAAAATTAATAGTTTACAATAAAATAGCAAAAATATTACAGACACTATGTTTGTAAAACTCTTAAAAGGCTGCCAGTAAAACAAAACGAAATATGACAGTTGACGTCTGCTTTTAAAGGTGGCATCTCGGCTCGCTCTATTACGATAAGAAAAAATTATCTTCTTAGTCTCGAAGAAAATTTAACTAATTTTGTTAACTACAGTGCATATTCTGATTAGTAACTTAAAAACAAAGCACTTAAAAATATTGGTTTTGAAATAAAAATTACCAGCAATACAATTCCCAGTGAAAAATTAGGATCTCATAGGCTTTGTTTAGCAAATCTTTTGCGCTGTTTAAATATGTTCCAACCGATCTAAACGATCTATAGTGCAAGACAAAAAAAAAGGAAGTCGACAAATAGTGCGAACTAATACTTATAGAATTTAGTTAAAAGTGTGCCCAGAAAAATTAGAAGCACCTGAAATGTAAATCAGACATTTAAATTAAACTAATTGTTCTGCAACATACACAACACGGATGCTGCGAGAAGCTAGGCTGTAACCCTGACTCAGGGTTGTAATGGCAAATTATTTATGTATGTTTGTAATTGATCTGTAAGCATTTCAGTGGGAGGTGCGAATTACTTATGAGTCTAGAATATATAAGAGGATGTTAGAGGACCAAAGCTCTTATGGGATTAAAGGATAACAAAGGAATAAAAAGTTAATATTTTGAATTATCTTGAAATTGAATTAAAGTTTTACTTTTAAGATTGTATTCACAAGAAATATTTTCCTTCTTTATTATTTTAATTCTTTTTTAAACAAGAAGTCAGTGCTTTTTTTCTAATATTTATTTATTTAGATAAGTTCTAAAGTCTAATTTATTATTCTTGCAACCTAAATTTGCTTGCTACTGTATGTCTGCATAACGTATGTATTGCGTATAAATTGAAAATAATATTGTGCAGATATCCACTTCGACCACGAATATGAGCTTTTGGCTTTACAATCAACGTTTTGAATAAAATTTTGGTCGGATTGGTCTACTACGTTAATTGCAACCCACATTTTGTTATGAAAGGCTGTAATCCTTACAATTATCTCTATATAAAATCTATTTTTATTTTAATGACACAAAAAATACCGCAAAACCACAATGGGCAATCAACGGCTGAATTTGAAAGCCCAATAAAATCGAACACGATAAACAAGTGATGAAACCTTGAGCTTAAGCGATGTCGAATTACTAAAATTCAGGTGTATGCATGATTTTAATGTAAGTATTTTAATGGAGATTCCAGATTCGATGACAAGTCAAATAAATAATTATCTTCTTCCACCATTTATATGTTTTTTCGAATTTCAGGACTTTAATTTTTAACTGGTCTCGATAAAATTTTATACATAAATCTTTTCTTTTTACCAAAACATGACATCCACATAAAATTATTGTTTCTCACGCTTTATGGTCTGGTGAAGTTATTGGTCCATATGTATGTCTCTAGAATGGTACTGTCAATGGTGAACGATATACAGACATGATTAGAAATATTTTTTATTTCTGAATTAGCTGGCTTTCATTCTGCAGATATGTGGATTCAACAAAGCGCTTTCTATAATTTATTTACTCAAAGAAGCTTTTGATGAACAAATAAATTGACGTAATGGTCCATCTAATTGGTTACCAAGATCGTAAAATTAAAATCCATTCGATTTTTTTCTTAGGGGTTATACAAAGTCACTAGTCTATGCCAAGTCAATATTCGAAGAGTTATTAGCGAAATATTAGTTTACATATATGCTACGAAAAGTTTGTACACATTAGTGCTCTTGATAGCGCCTAGTACGTGCCAGTCGTAGTGGCCGAAATCATATTAAAACAGCACTATTGTTAAATTCTCTATCCAATAAAGCGCTTTTCTAAGATATTTTTTTTAGATATTTGCTAAATTTTGTCACACAAATTACAGAGTTACAGTCTTATTGTCATCTAGAAAATCTTTACAATAATTAAGAAGTACAGATTTTCAGAGAAAAATTAAATTTTCTTTAGAGGCAAAATAAATAAAGAGTTAATGCTAAACAATTAGAAATAAGTGAGTTATCTGAAAGCCTGCAAAATGGCTTAAAACGTTCGGTAATTCTATTAATTTTATCTTGTACCAAATGTACTTATAATATTTTCCCCTGTAGAGAATTTTAGAGGAGAAGTCCAAAAATGTATATTTAACATAATTTGAAAAATATATGATATTGCGCATAAGCCCCAAATTGGACTAAAATTCATTTATTCTCGTGACTTAAAATTAACTAATGCGCTTAAAAGGTGTATAAAATAGATCTAGATATGCTGAATTTTTCAATTAATTTGCTAATGTACAGATCAAATACAGGTTTACGAAGTATGTAGACTTTTAAATATTTCACATTACTACTCCATTGTACCGAAGTATCATTCATCTTGAAAAAACAAAGCTTTAGTTTAGTTTTAGTTCCATTAACTTTAATCTTCCTGACATTAAAATACGTCATCATTTGGTTTAATACTATATGCATACTCTCAACGATATTCTGTGAAAACTTATGAGCAAAATAAATGCAGGTACCATCAGCATATGCTGCGAGTTCAATCCCAGGTATTTTGCTGCATATCTGAACAATATACGCTGTACACCAGAAGGGATTTCAAATAGGTCAGCATTTTTGTCAAATGACATGATTCAATGATTTTAAACAGATAAAGGGAAAAACCATATTGAATCAATATGAACGAAATCCCATTACATAAAGAGGAATCAAAAGCTTTCTTAATGCCTAGCGTAACCAAAGTCGTTAAATTTCCATACTTTCAGTGATATTAAAAATATATTTCTTTGTTTTATTATGATTTGAACTTGCTTAACTGAAAAAAAAACCTTCTATATAAAAAAATGGCGACAGTTCCATTTATTTATTTTGGATAATCTCTCCAACCAACTATAAAACTAACGAAAAAAAAACATAAAAAAATTAAATTAACAAATGCCAACAATAGGCCTCCGTATCATATTATTTATGCTCCCACGCCTTCAAAAGATGTTAACAAAACGATAAGAAAAAAGACTTAAAGTTTTCGAATCGAGAAAAACAAAAAATAAGAAATATTGAAATGCATTGGTAAGGCCTAAAGTAACCATAACGATTTTTGCTGTTAAAACTGCAACAAATAAGGGGAAGAATTACAAGAGAGTTTTATTTTAATACTGTCAGTCTGCCTGTATAAGATCAAATGGATGGATAAATGGACATATATAAAAAAAACAGATTGAGCGGCCACGTTGGTTGTTTCAGACAAAGACATGAACTACGAAAGTAAAAGAAATATATGTTTAAAAGGAAACCATGACAAGTCTACGTTCAATATTGAGAAAATTTACAAGCAGGCAGACTGACAGACAGACAAATAACAGAGAGTTTTGGTTTATTAAAAAAAAACAAATTTACTGGCGTCATATACGAGGTTCTCACAAGGAAAGGAGAAATAAAAAAAGGGGTTTTACCATTTTTTTTATTCTTAAGGGAATGCATTGTCTTGGTCTAGGAAAAAAAAAATTATCGGAAGGGGGAAAGAATGAGTACCGTAATTGACTGGAAAAGACTTGTTCCATTAACGAACAGTGCGGCTAAAGAACGAATTCTCTTTATAATGCATTGTGCGATTCAGTGGACATTCAACAAAAACAGAATGTGCTCTGAGAGGTACGAATGATCCGTAAGAATATGCGATTATTCTGAATTAATGCTTTTATTTTATCAGAGCACCTTCCGTGGTAGTACCGACAGAAAAGTGAAACGCACGCCACTTTGCCCCGATGCTCCATTGAGTCAATAGAGTTGGATACCGTACCTTCATTAATAAGCACCTTCATCTTTTCCTATACTCGGTCCATACAGAAGAGTTGTATTACATCTTGGGTCGGCTAAAAGTCTTGTAAATATTAAGAAGGTCAGATGAAGTGAAATATTCAATCAACAGTTTTAAAAAACCGAAGTACTTGAATGCTTTACACTAGAGCCCCGACTTGCGTCGTTAATGCGAACCTGAGAAACGCGACGCAAATCGAATCACATTTTTCTATATATGTAAATGCACTGAAATTTAATATATTGGGGAAAATATTCAAAACAAAGCAACAAACAAATTTAAAAAAACATAAAAAAGTTAAATTCATTTACATATCGTCGGTTGACAAGTAAAACTCACTAAGTGCTATGTTAAATGACTGCAGTTAGTAAGTTTTACTTGTCAACCGACGATATATAGCATTTTCAGTTTAAATTAAAGCTTTTTCAAAATGAATGCAACCTTTTTCAAATTAAACGAAACTCTTTTCAAAATAAATGAAACTTTAACATTAACAAATTTTAATTCATTTAATTAAATTTAGCTCTCTTAAGATGATAAATCTAAATCAACAACACTTATATCCATTTGATTAGATGGTCTTACTGTTTTTTTTTTAACAAAAATGCCTAAAGTTTGTTGAATTTTTAAATTTTTTTTTTTGTTGATATATTTCTTTATAACAGCTAATGGCTTGATCAGCGGATGCTGCTACGCCCAACTACGGTTCTCGTCAGGATCGTTTTCAGAAAATATATCCCCTACATGGGAAATTAATTGCATAGCTTTGGAAATATTTGCGATTGTTAATTGTTTTTCTTCTGATGTATCATCAGATACTGCAACATGCTAAATATCAATGGCTAACAAATTTTCATTATCGAGCTCCTCCTCGTGAGACAGAAAATCGGAAACAAATCAACGCAAACCGAAATCAAAATGAAGCAAATCGAACGAAGCAAATCGGGGTCAAAACGATGCAACTCGGACCGACGCAACTTAAAATTGCAACGACGTAAATCGAATTTTTCCAGTTTTTAAAAAGCAACGCAAATCGGGACGACGCAAGTCGGGGCTCTAGTGTATTTTACAAAAAAGGACTTAGTCTCAACGAAAACAAAATATGTAGATAAAGCAATTAAACGTAGCATTTAGAAACTTGTTCGTTTTAATGCTGACTGCTCTTTCATATAATATCCCACGTTTAAGAAGACCAGAGCGGATTAACTATTGGAGTTGGAATGGTATGGGTATTGTCTAAATATAATTTGATTTCTGCTATTTTCGAGAAGATAAAGTTCCCGATATAAACCATACATATTCGATAAACAGTATAAAAACAAAAGCTTTCTTTTCTGCAAAAAAAAAACTGTTTCCTTTTGTAATACTTTCTCTCTCACCTTGCCAATATTATTAGTTTTCTCTACAGTTTTTAGAGAAAATAAAACGCCATAAGAATAAAATGTTTTATAATGAAAACTGAAGTTTATGAATATTTCTGGCTCTTTGGTAAATGTAATTTTAAGAACAGAAGACTATACATTTAGTATGTCGACCCTCGTACCACATGCATGCATATTTTTTCTTTAACAAAAACAGTTTAAAAAGTTGCCTGTTTAAAGTGTGCATGCATTGATACTTTTGTACGCTCCTTAACTCTACTCCAATACGACTCCATAATGAATGTTAAAGCTCACACTAACAATCGATGTAGTCGTCAGTCATTTGCAAAACAGAAAAACAAAAATCATTCAAAGCATGGTTGAAAAGGTTACATGAGCCAACAAGGCTCAAGGGCCAACCAGGTATTAAAACATGATTTCAAATAAATACAACAAAGAGAACAACAGTGCATTAAATAACAATGAATAGCGCCAATAAGAAAAACACAATTTTTTTTTTGAAAACGTGCAAAGATTTACAAAAACTGATAAGATAAAAATATTCATCCAATGGCGGTGGTGGTTAGCAGGGAGATGCTTTAAGTCAAGATAGAATAACAGGCAACAATGAATATGAAAACAGAATATATATAAATATTGTATTGTATTTCTATCTATGAATAAAAAAAATTAAACTTCAACAGCAACAACAACAGCAACAACAAGAACAAGAACAACAAAAACGTCAAATGAACTTGAAGGCAACTCTCAGCATCATGAAGTTTGGGACCATGACGCCATTTTCGTGGTTTCTATATTGCAGTTTTAAGGTATTCAACTGCAGCAACCAACAACAGTCACGGATAATGGAAGACAGACAGACAGACAGACAGACAGACAGACAAAAACGAAAAGAGCTCAAAACGTAAAAAAACGTTTTCAATTCTATTCGCATTGAATTACTACTGATGCTGTTCTGTGTATGATATCAACTAAAAACGTACAATAGCAACAATAACATATGATCGTTCCCCGTATTGGTTTCAGATACCAGGCAATATTTTTTATATATATTTTTGTTGCCTGTTTTTTATTTTGTAAGTCATACTTTAGACATTCAATTCACATCAATCACGCTAATCTTAACACCAAAGAAAAATTAAAATGAAAAACAAAACTTTGCAAAAAATTATTCATTTTGTCTGTCCTCGAGAGAAGTTAAAAAACTAGCAATGGAGATTTTTATGAATATAAAAAAAACGTCTCAACTTAAAAACAAAATGAATGTTTGTCAGTTGTATGGTTGTTTAGTCCCTCTTAGATAATTTTGCCTGTCAACTTAAGGGATCAAAGCATTTGCAACACCATCACATCATATAAGCTTTGTTTGAAAGAGGTTTTTTTAAGTTTTCTTTTAAGAAAACCATGAGTTTTAGTATCGTTATAAATAAAAGTACTAATAAGTACTCTAATATTATGGTCTAGCATTATATCCAGTCTTTCTCTTTTTAAGTGTGGCAAAGTGCCCCCTTTTTAAATAGTTTAATTGTTATATGATTTTCTAGCAAATAGAAATAAGTCCTCAGAAGGAAGTATGGAATTTGGTCTGATAGTTTTAAGGTTTTCAGCACCAACACGCAACCGTACATTTATAATGTATTTCTAATACGGTACCTACGGTACGGTACGGTATTGCATATATAATTTTAACAGCTGCCAGACAATCAGTCACTGAAGTATAGCATTGAGAGTGAAGTAGTTGTTGTTACTGTGAGAGAATGGATAAAAACAAAATTTCGAATACCCTTGAAATAAAGACTTAATTTTTTAAATCTAAAACAAGCGAATATAGCATCGAAGACTCTGCATGCAGTGAGCGCTCCATCGACGCTATGAGCCACAAAAACAAAGCAGATGCTCCGCGTGACCATAATCGATCAAAAGAATTTTCGTTGTGTTATAATGTTTAGTGGTATTTAATATAACGATGGATAAAGCACGACTCCACAGATATACTCGACAGTAGAATCGATAATCCGATAAACAAAACTTAAGGTATACAAAAAGACCCCCCGGGGTTACAGTAAACTTCTAGTGATTTACGTCACACCAGGGGCCTGTACTCACCGGGGAATATGGAGTTCATCTAGCTCTGGGTGGCCTAGCGCTCACTATAGTCAGAGAGGTTGGTAATTTATTACTGACCGTCTCAGGGACTAACCAGAGAAACCTATTCTAATCTGGTACTACGGGCATCAGGGAGCCCCCGGTTATGCCTGGACTCTCCTGTCATTCGGGGAGTACTCCTAGTGGTTGTGGTAGTGCTAGATAGAAACCCCTCAAAAAGGGGGGTATTACTATTCAGGTAGTGGTGGTACTAAATTGCTAACTCAGTGCTATGGGCTCTCTTCTGAGAGACGTGTCCTCGTGCATGATTGTGATTAGAGGGCACCGCCACTGGGTGGATGATATTACGACAGAACGGCTCTATTAGAAATAAAAAATTCCATGAAATATTCGACGAACATATTCTCTACTATATTAGACTACTCTTTTGCTATATTAGACTACCAACTTTTTATATAATTTGTGCAAATTTCTTATATGGGCCGTGTGTAATGTTATTTGAACTTGGTTGTTTTTCACGAGTTCAGTATTCAATAGATAACCTCCACTTAATATTGTACAAGAGTTAAGGAAATAGGTTACCGGAAGTAGTAAGTAATTGTTAGAAACAACATTCGCTGGAAAGTTATTCCATAAACTAACTGTGGAGTTAAGAAATAAATTCTATCTCTACGTAAACTGTTTATTTCCTCAGAACGCCATCCATTATAGTATCAATGGAACATTGGATTTAGAAACTATGTATATACCGTGAATCGTTTGTCAATGTTCTCTCATTTTGTCCAGCTTCTATTAAATTTTTTCTGTAAATTTATTTTCAAATTAACATTTGTATGTAGGTTTAGCAAAGCTGACTAGATTTTTACTAGTTTTGTTAACATTAAATTAAAATTTTAGTAGCAGTATATTGGCAGTATATTAAGAAGTACAGCATCAAATAGTCGGACATGACTAACTTTAATTTTATAGCATGAAATTTTATTTTGAATATGTTACCCTCTGATTTAATACAGTGTAAATCGTACCCTTTCAACTCGTATTCACTTAATCTGCAGTATTCGTTTGATTATTATTAATTCGTATCTGATATACATAAAAAATAAAAATAAAAATTTTTGAATTTTAAAGATTTATTGCAACAATTTGTGATTTTAAAAATATGAAAAATCACACAATTTCATTTTTTTTAATAAGTTTCACTGATGTGGCAGAAAAGTTTTGCGAATGTGAAAGATATTTATGTTTTGAAAATTTACTTTAAAAATTTTGTTTATTTTTTAAATTTAAAAAGAAACGCGTAAACAGATCATTTTTAAGGCATTTCTGGCAAAACAATTAATTAATTAACAATTAAAGATCACTCTAAGTGAGATCTGATTTCAGATTTCCAGATCAATAAAAGTTGTTAATCGTTTACTTCTGGCGATGCCCTCTAACCACCACCGCTATGATAGTACATTTGTACGTGTCGTCGATGACTACTAATGTGGATAAATGAAATAATATTGAATCATCAAAATAAGATGACAATTAGAAAAATGCAATGAGAGAGTATGATAGAATGTGTTGTATTTGACAACACTTCGACTAACTCATTACAAAAAAGTATATAGAAAAGTGTGATGATTGTCATGAATATGTCTAAAAAACAAAAACCTCTGATAAGCTATCGCAGCTGGGATCGAAAACATGCACAGTTCGGCTTTTGTACACTTCATTCACGGATGTCGTTTTCTCCTTTGTTTATAAAAATATTATTGCAAAAGCACAATTTGAATTCATTTAATAGAATTTAGTTCAAATTTCCTCATCATTTAGCTAAAAAAAAAGTTCTTTAATGCGTAGCATACTGGCATACAACCCCAGCAAAGGTGAAAAATTGAAGAATAAAATTTGCGGTTCTTGTAGATTTGAATTAAAAAATACGAGGTTTCCCCCTCCCCCCCCCCCTTCAAGAAGTTACAATCAATTTGATGATAAAATCATTGATTAAAATCAATTCAATGGAATTTGGTGGAAACATCAATTGTTATCAATTTAAAATAATCAGAATAAGTCGTTTTTTCTACAGAAAAGATTTTTATTTGAAGAAAACAACGATTTTGGAAGCAATTAAAGCAATTACAATCAAATATGAAAAATACTTTGAAACTACTAAAGTTCGAACGCCAAATGGTTCGCCAATAAATAAAAGAGTAAAACAGAAATCGTACTGAAAAAGAAATGAAGCACATGAGGATATTCTAAAACTTGTTTAAAGTAATAATTCGGAGAACTGTCTAAACTGACAATTTTTCTGACAACTTTTTTTAAAAAAATTTATTATCGAAACTCACCAGAATGGTCCTCGCGGAAGAGAACTGTACTATCTACTTCTTTGATTACTTATGCCTTATGAAGATCCCGAGATCTCCAGATTTTATTGCAGAAAAGCTCAGAACAGATATAGTTCTATAAATGTCTGTGTTATTTTTTAGTTTCTATGGCGGCCTTATGACAAGGGCAGAACGCTGAAATTTTTGGAAATCAGCCGTCATTCTTTGTTCGAGCTCATGGCGTGTATACGGACCTTTAACCGCTGCTGTAAAATTTGCAAATTTGCTGTGATTATCCAAGTCTAGCGGTTAGACGTTTAAAGTTTTTTGGGGTTCATTTTTTCACTGGAAATAGGGGGTAGGTATGTTCGAAAAAAAAGTTGGAAGTTAAGATATTAGTTAGGGTCGGTCTTACATTTTATCCCTCTAGGGGCTACTTCAGGGCAGATGTGGAGCTTTTTGTAGATTATTATTCCTTCAACCCAACCTTTGACCCCGATGAAGAGCTATTTGCCCCCATCCCACATCCTTCGTTTTTGACTCATGCATTTGTTGTAGAAACTTACAAAATAAGCGGTTCTAGCTAATCGAAATCGAAAAATCGTATACCATCTCACCACTATTAGACTAGTTTTAATCTCATTCTTTTGCGATTTGATTTTTATTTCTTGATCTAAAAAGACCTGCACTCTGAAATTTTTCACAACTGTAGAGAACGAAACTTTCTTTGGCATAATTTTTTTTCAAATTTTTAAAAAGGTCGTTTTCGGAGATATAGGCTTCCGGATTCAGATGTGTCAGTGCTCCCAAACTTTGTATTTAATTTAGTTCTATGATATACTATATTTATATAAAAAATTATATTATAAAATTCGGAGGGGGTGGGTTACACCCATTGGTTGATTTGACTTGGAATATCCCATATACTGATGAGGAAAACAAAGTTTTGTTTTTCACCTTCTCAAATGGTTGAGTTGATGAAGTTCTTAAACATTTTTCATGTGGAAGGAATTAAAACATTTATGGACCTCTATGAAGATTATATTAAGAAATGAAGAACGTTTTTGCAAAAAACAAAATATTTTAAATTCCATGAAATTATGTATTTATCCAAGTGCTTTAATTTGTAGACAAATAAATTTTAGGGCAAATAACCATAAAAAATCACTATATTGACATTAAATTTAAATTCCTAAAAACAAAACACACAAAAATATGTGAAAATAAAATTTATGAGAACTTAAAACTCAAAAAAAAACAAAAACAAAAATGAACAAACAGATAATAAATGAAAAGGAAAACTAAGATTTATTATTTCTACTCGTACATGCATATTCAAATAAAACGCCCTTCAGGCAATTGCATATTTGGCAATAATTTTGATTTATAGACCAGAAATCAGTCTGGTCCTAATACAACACAATACGAATACAAACCACAATATATCAAAATATATTCAAAATTCAAAAAAAAAATATTTTTATGTACGAGTACATATATAAACAAGAAACAAAAAGACCATCAACATCCAAATCAGATCAATAAATTTTCAAGAAAAGTATGAAAAAAAAAAAAATAATCGAAACTAAAAAAATGAAATAAATATGAACGAAAGAAAAACAGAAAAAGTGATTTATAAACAGAAACTAAAGCCTACGCACTAATATTTAGATGGTTCATAGCAATTTGCAGATTGATACGTGACGGAATTTTACACCAGTGATATATGGATATCGATATAAACCAACGGACAGACAGAAAGAAAAGAAAAAGGAAAGACAGATAGATAGATTCAATCCACCAACCAACCAGTACTATATAACCCATAATGAACTGATACATTTGGACACAACAAAGAATATCTGTTTTCTTACCCACAATCACTTACACCAACAGCAAAAGGATCATTATGATCCACAAAAAACAAAAAAATAAAAGTGGAAGAAAACGAAAAATAAAAGTTAATAATCGGTTTCACTCAAATCCAAAAGAGTAGGAAAAAAAAACAGTAACAACACCAGGAATATATGAATCCTTATGGGACCAAAGATTTATATGATTTTACAAGTTGTTGCATAAGCTTTGAAATGCTGCATATTTTTTTATAAACCAATAAAACAGATATTTAAAGGATTGTAAACTGCAAATTTTAAATTGAATTTTTTTAAGTTTTTATTTAAAAGTCTAACAATTGCTTACAATCCCAACAGGCACACAGCTTTATGTGTACATTTCTGGGTGTCAATCATGACTTTGTCACCTTTGACAAAGCTTTTCCATATATTTTTCATAATCTTTTTCACACAATATTGTCGTAAGTGATCCACTAATAAACGCCCAGAATCACTCGTTTCAGAAATGGGTCATTTTTGTTCTGCTTTAGATGTGAAACGGAAATTGAAAATGTTCACTCTCTATTCTGTGGCATTCAAACATCAAGAATCTTTGGGTTTCTACCTAGCACTACCACAGCCACTACGATTACTCCCCGAGGGGCCGCACCCAAACCATCAGGCCAATTTGCCTATCTCCCCTAAACGGGGAGCACAAGCAAACCGGGGCTTCCTGATGCCCGTAGTACCAGATTAGAGTAGGTTTCTCTGGTCAGTCCCTGAGATGGTTAGTAATAAATTAACAACTACTCTGCCAATAGCGAGTGCCAGGCCACCCAGAGCTTGGTGAACCCCATATTCCCCGGAAAAAACAGGCCTCTAGTGGGAAGTAATCACCAAAAGCCTTTACTGTATCCCCGGAGGAGACTTATATAAGTACATCAAAATTTTCAAACGAGCATACCACTTAGCTTCTTTTATTTTTCTAGTTAGAGTATCGTCTGTGTATATTCAAAAAAAATATTTGAGCAGCCTGCGACAAAGTGCTAATTTTTCTATAATAAATAAGCCAAATATTCTGGTGCATGGTATAGTTGTTAGAGCCCTCGCACAAAAACTCCAACGGCCCAGGTTCAAATCCCAGCAAAGGTGAAAAATTGAAAAGTTAGTTTGCGGTGTTTTTTCAAAATTATAATTTAAAAATAATGTGGTCCCCCGCCCTCCAAGAAGACCATCTACAAAGAAACCGCTCCCCGACATTCCACTCTATTTCACCTTAACCAACGTCAACAAAAAAAACGAATGATCAGGAGAAAAGCGCCACCTATTGAGAAGTAGCAGATAACAGCTAAACCTACTTAGCGAAGACACTCACCACAGAATCATAATGCAACGATGAGACCATTGCTGTTGATCATTCAAGGGTGAAGGTATAACGCTGGCCTTTAAATGATCAATTCACAGCAATTTGTCTCATTCCTAAGGCGCTTAATAGTAATATAAGAAAAACAAAATGTATGTATTGTCATAAAATGTACTGTCCTTTCCAAACATTCCAATACAATGAACTGCATTTAGTAGGGGTTTACCCCTGAGTATTGGTCTCAAATAAAAAACAAACAAAAAATAAAAAGAAAGTAATGTTTAGATTTTTTAGTTATTTTTTAAGTACTTAGATAAGCTTTAAAATTTTTTAATTGACTCATAGCAGTTTTTTTTTTGCAAATTTAAGAGCTAATAAATAATAATTGTGGGTGCTCCAGTAGTCTATTGTTGAGGGTTCTAGGATTCCAAGCAGAGACCCTGGTCTGTGAAACTACATTAAGTGTCTTGTGATCTTAGTCACTCCGCTCTTAATAATTAGAATACAATATTTATATTGTATTGTAATTCAATAAATAAATAATAATATTTGACAAAAATAAACACGAAATATCGTTCTCACAATTACATGATTCGGTCGAAACGATTTAATTCTTTTGCAATTTTTTCCTCGTTCAGCTTATAACACAAACGCATTTTAAGTGTTCTAAATAAAAAAGAAAAAAGTATGAAAAATTTCTTTCAAATTCTGACTAACATTTAGGCATCACGTACATGGCTGACTGACTATCAATCGTCCACTGTCATAGGGCCCACCAAATAACCAACCATCAAACCAACATTTTTAATAATAGAGGGTTAAAAGCAACAACACCAACAACAACGAAAGCGATAACTATAAATGTGCTAGAAATTCTTGAATTTTGTACTGCTTCAGCAAAACTAATATTTCTTTTTGGTTTTTTACAAGTTTCTAAAATAAAAAAGAACCAAGAAAAAAAACAGCAAAGGAAGAGAATTCAAACTACAATTTGCCCAAAAAAAGTGTTCTGTTTTTATTTGAAACAAATCTTTGTTTTGATAGTTTAATTACAAAGTTTTAAAGTTCTTTTTTTTAATAATTTTTTTTTTTTTTGTGTTTTACCGTCAGTCAAACTATAAATTTTGAGACTTCCTTTTACAAAATCCAAAAACAATAAACCACCAACACAGTTGATAGATTTTTCTTTTTTGTTTGTTTTAGTATTAGACGAGCAATTTTTGGCTACAAATAAAAAAAACTGAATGGATTTAAGAAAAGGAATTGTTGTATGGCTTGCATGTTAATCGACCATCTGCAATTTCCATTAAATACTCGTAAAATTGAGTTTCTCACACATTTATGGTTTGCAAAATTACAATTCAACCAATTGCAAATTGCTGAAATAAAAAAAAAAAACAAAATAAAATAGATATGTAAGTTGGAAAATTATTCCAGACATTCAAAGCCAATTTAATGCAATACCCTACACTTTCTCACCTTTTCTGCATTTACGAGGACGCGGAGCACACCATATTCTTTTGCTGGCATTGCTATTACGCGCAACTAGTGTCAGCAGTTGAAAAATTACGGTTAAAAATATCGTTGGTATTACGATGACAAATATAGCGAACTGCACTTCTATTGTAGGATACTGTGAACGTATTTTAAGGCGGAAAAAGAAGGACTTTGAAACTTTTGAAAGTGTGGGTCCTGGACGGAGAACAACCTAGACGAAACTGGTAACGGTGGCAAAAAGGGGATCCACCTTAAAGTAATGCAAATATGGGTGCAAAGTTGTATACCCTTTTCAGTGAGTCCGGCATATCATGAGAAATGACGACCACCGCAAAAACATAAATAGAAAAGAAAAAACCCTACACAAATGTATTTTTAATACTTGAAATTTCTTACACAATGATTTATACATACACACATACATAAATGTCCATTGCAACCCTGTGTCAGGATTATGGCCTAGCTTCTCACATCACCAATGCTATGTGTGTTAATTTTTTATCCATGAGTACCGGGATGTAAAACAACTGGGTTTTACGTGCGCACCGTTCGTAGACGCCGCCCGTTGCCGGAGCGGTAGTTGAGTTCAATGCGCCAAACCACCGCCACTCGAAGCCGGTACCCTCTAATCTCACCATGCCCGAAGGCATAGCGCTCAAAAGAGAGCCCATAGCAACGAGTTGGCAATTTAGTACCACCACTGTCTGGGTGATGATAACCCCCTTACTGAGGAGTATCTATCTAGGTACTTCTAAAACCACTACGTGTACCTCCCGAAGGAGGACCTCACCAATCACCAGGCCGGTGACCTTACTTCTCGAATGGCTGAGAGTCTCAGTCTACCGGGGGCTTCCTGGTGCCCGTAGCACCAGATTAAGGCATCTCTGCTCAGTTCTTGAGAACGCGCACTAAGTACGCCTGGCAAAGAACGGTCATGCACCACATTAACGGCAATTCTCTGCCTGTATTGAGCGCCAGACCACTCAGGGCTAGGTCGAACCCAATATTCCCCGGAGAAAACAGGCTACTGACGTGACACTCGCCAGCAGCCTTTTCTGTATCCCCGGGGGGACCGGGATGTACAGTTTAAAGTCGACTCCGAACGACAGACTCAGAGGTTTTGCCAAAGAGGTAGTCGCCGAAAGAAATACTTTCTTTTATATTTCTTTTTTTTTTCAAGATATCGGATTTATGCAATTTCATTAAAATATAGATGAAAACCTTAATTAGTTTGGCACAATTATATTACAATTTTAAATAATTTTAGAATTTTATGGACAATTTTAAACACACATATAGAAGTTACCATATTTACTCCAATTTAGTCCAATCCATGTGTACAATATGAAATATTTTACAAAAGAGGTTTGGGCCTTCACACCGGCAGGAGCACCACAAAAAAGCTTGCAGCTTAATTTTGCAAAGAAACAGATTGTTTCTAATTTATATGAAATTTCGTTTGCTGTCGTATGTCAAAATTTGACCACAGAAGACAGACACTTTAAAACAAGAAACTTTAGAAAAATTTGAAAATAAAAATATTTAGCATCAGAGTTTTTAAGGGTAATCTCGGTTAAACAGTTTCCGTTGTAATTAAAAAATAAAATTTTTTTAATTAATAATTTCAAATAAACAAAAAAAGGTTGGTTTTTGAATCATAAGAAGACAATTTGCATTTAAATTTTAGAAAAAGAGAGAATTATTTTTTAAAGAATTGTTGAAACTTTTTCCGCAAACACAATATACCTGCACCACCTACATTAGCTGATGTAGGGTGTTAAAACCAAACTTGGCACAAAAATTATTTTCATTTTTTACTCGTAGGTCTACATAGTAAAATTGGATTTGTTTTAAACTTTTTTCCAACAACAATGAATTAGAATGGTTAGACAAGCATAAAAAATTTTTTTTAAGCAAATTCATAGACCGAAATAAAGACAAAAAGTGGCCATATATGTAATAAAAAACAACTGAGAATGCAAAGCATTAAATTACAAAAATAAATAAAGATTCTAGCAAAACTATTACAAATTTCTACAAAAATAACAGCATCGAGATCCCATTGGACCGAAAGGTATTACGGTTTTTGTTTTTATTTATTTTTCTTCATTTTTTAAATAACTCTATGGGCGTAGGTGTTTAATTCATATCCCCTGTAAGAATGATTATAACTTTCAGGCAGCAGACTGTCTGCATTCTTTCTTTTAAAAAATATATTCCTTTTAGACATGCAAATAGTCAATTAAAAAAACAATACAGATTTTCATTCTTTTTAGAAAATTTAAAAAGTTTAAATTGTGAAAATTTAATGTGATTTTGGCAAAAAACAAAAATCGAAATTAAAGGCTTGTTCTTTAACTGCATAAGAACTACCGATATCGACTTTGTAGAAAATTCTGAGAGAATTTACTTTGAAGAAAATAAATCTGTGTCCACTTTATAGGCAATATAATCGGCCGAGTGAGTAAACCACACATGCAGTTATTGATTAAAGCCATCAAGAAGGCAAAGAAATGTGTGCAACAAAGAGAATATTGTTGCTGTAGCGTGATGTCTTGGAAAATATGCGAAATATCAATAAGCCAACTTTCCCTACTTATCGGTCATTGGCCTTTGACAATGTGGAAAATTTTTTATGGCCAGCACTCAGGGTATGACCCCTACTATTGCAGTAGATTATACTGGGCTAGAAAAATATGAAGAGAAGGGGGAGAGGGGTATGGACCTTTGATTTAAACTTAATAATATCATATCTGATATTAGTAAGAAAAAAACAAAGGTTCGTCCTTGTTTAAAATGAGAACCGCAAAGTAATCGGCTGCTGTGGATAGATTATTCAAAGACCAGGGTTACATCCACACAACTGAATAATCCAACAGCAATCAACTCCAAAAATCCTGCGCAGTAAAGTTTTAATTAGGGTAGGAATAAAATGTCATAATGATTTTGGAAATGATGTTATTGTTGTGTTTCCTGATTCAGCTACTGAGATAATTTAGTAGTTGCTCCTCAACTGCCTTTCTGGCATAAGAGACCCTGCCAGATACATAGCTATTGCTCTCCGTCAGCAGTATTATTTATTTTTTTTTTTTTTTTTTATTATTATATTTTATTATTTTTGTGTGTGATGATGGTAATATGTATGAAATTATGAAATAATAATTGTGGTGGCATTACAATATTACAAAAACAACAGAGCATTTTGTTTATAGTTTTAAACCTTAAGCTATATTTACACTACCATCTAAGGTCTCATCTGATTATAACAGATTATAACAGTTACAACTCAGACGGCAATAATTTTGAAAGTAGATAATGTTCTATTTTCAACTGAGCTCAGGCAAAAGCAATAAAAATTAAATTAGATTTGCAATTAAACTATCTGAGTCTATCTGAGTGCGCTTTTTATATAAAACTCAGATGAGAACAAAAATTGTTTGAAAAACAAACAAATCAAAACAAAGTAATAAAATATTTAACACAAAAAAATACTTAAAACCCCAAAACAAAATTATAGAAAAATAAAACAATTTTGTTACAACTATGTTTAATTGGTCCTTCAGCAGTATCTGCTATTACTTCATTATGTTTGGAATCTAATTTTCCATATTTTTTTTTTTTTGACGTTTTGTTGTTATTCATATGATAAAAATTTTTATTGAAAATACTCGCATTTCAGTAAAAACCAAATCAAAACTGCTTGTTCTTGCATTAAGGCACAGAAGCACTTTTTTTTGCACAAATCAAGAAACGATGGAAATTTTTGCGTCACTTATTATTTGAAAACTTATTCGATGTGAGAAATACAGAAACGAGGTATAGATTACAATAACAAAAAAAAATCATTCTCACAATATTTCATTTTACGAGTAAGTTCTCAAGCTTTAAAAAAAACTTCCGGTAAAGTCTGCATATTTATTTTACTTATCATATTCAAAATAAGTATATCCAACATATTAATTCGAATAATTATATCTGTGGAATTTTGAAAAAAAGTCTTCTCTCGAAATATGACAATTTTCCAAGATAATTATAATTAATATAATTTCCTTGTCCTTATTTTGCTCTAATCGCCGTATTTCTACGATCTTTGGAAGGCAAGATATGCAGTTGACTTATCGACCTCTTTCAGACTTTCCCCCAATTTCAATTTGACAAAACGACTTCTTTCAGAGAACTAAGAATAATTTGAAAAATTTAATGTCTATTGAAAATTTTATTTAATTTTTATTATTATTTTTTAATTATTTGCATATTGTAGCGAAAAATTGAAGTATTTTTTTTTTTAATGAAACCGAAATATTTTTTCCGGATCAACTTCTTTCAACCTTTCTTTCATATTCAATTTTAACAAAACAACTTGTCTTGACTTAAGCGATTAAGATAATTTTCAAATTTAATCCAAAAAAATTTTGACAAAACGACTTGTATGGTAGAAGAAAATTTATTTCTTTAAAATCTATTTAACAAAAAGTCTTAAATTAATTTTTTGCTTCTACAGGGAAAAAAAGGTCGCATAATGTTCGTTAGGTATTTGTGTATAATATCCAAGTTCAAAGAGAGAAGACGTTTTTTCAAAATTCCACAAATATTAATGTACCATTCGATAATATTTTAATTTTCTGGAATTACCTACGAGTAATGATCTTTTAAAAGAAAAGAAACAGATTCTTTGCATTATTTCTAAGAATTAAATTCTCGAAAATTTTTGAATTTTTATCGAAATAATTATGTTGGAAAGAGATCACATAGCACTTATTTTAATACCTGGTGACAATTAAAACGTTTTTGATCTAAATAACTGAAGCAGGTAGTGGATAGTGAGGGATCCTATATTACTCATGACTTAAATCTATGACAAATACATAGATATGCACCAACATATGCACATACATACATACATTTTCGATTTTTCCAAATTTTTATTTAATTTGTCATAATCAGGTAAATTTCAAAGGTATATAAGACACAAGGCAGTGTGTTCAGTTTTCAGTTTTAATTTGTTCTTTTATCAGTGTGGAAAGAGAGAAGTGTTAAGATACGTGCCTGTAAAACAAGTAAGTGTTAACGAAATTGTAATCCTTATTTATTGTCGATATTAAATTAAATTAGTTTGAAGAGAATGAAACAAATTTAACCATTACGATCATTATTGCAACTTGCCTATAAAGTGAACGAGAGTAAAAGTTTTAATTTTTTTTAAATGAACAGTTTTTTTTTTATAATATGTTGTTATACAATATGATACGTTGTATTAATTTCTATATATACATACATATGAAAACCAATGCTAAACAAACAATATTTGCCGAATTCACAAAACCCTTGTATTCATTGTATTCGTTGTTAGATTGTATGGCACTTCAACAGCTGTGCGCTTGTTGTTGGTAATTTGTATATAAACATTCGATACAACTCATACACTTTTTTTTATATATTTTAAAAAAGTTGTATTGGTTTCTGTGTTATTGTGAATGAAAAATATTGACAAAAATATAAATATAAAAAAAATCTTTTTATTGTCAACAGCAAATTAAATAAAATTAATTAAAATAAAATAAAAATGGAAGAAAAATTTATTTTGTTTGTAAAAATCAACTTTTTAATGCAGTTTTTCTTTTTCTCATTTGGTTTTTGACGTTTAATACACAAAATACATTCATATACATACAATAGATGTTCACAAGCCAACATTGTATGCAATACATGAAACAACGATACAAAACTTTGTGAATTCGGTAATCATATAAAAAATTTCAACGTTTTTGCATTGTATTTGTTGATGGTCTACTTGTATGCTGAAAAAATTAGGCCGTTTTCATTCTAACTTCTATTATTTTTTTATTTAATTTAATTATCAAGCTATCTATCTATATAAATGAAAATCAATGGTTTTCGTTGGTCATCGCATCAGTTGAGAACGGCTAAGCCGATTTTGACGATTTATCTTTCTAATGATCGTCGCGATCCAACTTAGGTTTGTCGAAAAGAAACTTTTTCCCCTCCCGTTTTTTTTTTTGTTTTTTTTTTTTTGATTTACCTAAAATCAGAAAACGGCTCCATCGGGTTGATTTATTTTTATTTCAAATGTTTGTATTTATCCATTTTAAGTTTTCATCAAGAGAAAAATTTTCTACGCCCACTTTTTTCAATTCACATCTAAATACTGACTTTTGTATATCTTTAGAACGGTCAGAGCTAAAGTTTCAGAATCGGGTCTGAATGACTTCATGGGTAAGGCAAATCATCAGTCAGAAAGTGGGCGAAATGGGACAAGTGAGCGTGACACCTCCCATACCATTTGAAATTTGATTTCTTTATACATCCGTATCTTTAGAAGTGTTAACGCTAAAGTTTGGTGTGATTTACATATTTCGTGTTCATTAAAAACTAACGTGGTAGCTACCGGACAAACCAACTACATATTGAGTTCAGTATATCGAAATCACTAACAAATTTTAAAATTTGGTCTAAATTACTTCGTAGTCACTAAACATCATCAGTCGAAAAATGTGGTTAAATGATAGTGGTAGGTGTAACAAAGCACGGCAAGTTTAAGCTAGTTATAAATATAAAGAATCCGAATATACTTTTAATAACAATTCAACTCTACGGTAGTATATCCAAAACCCCTTTAGAGTCTTTCAAATCCCATCTTTTATGTCTTATTTATGTATTATAAAAAGCAAAATTATTATGTATGTGTTTGTATAATATATTAATGTATTTTTATTTGTTTTTCAGATAGTCTATAACCAAATGGATAATATATTGATTAGAGACACGGCCCTAACTGAAGAGACGAAGATGAGCACAATCAATAAAATCTCGTTGACAAAATTGTTACCCGAACTGTTAATATACATTTGCAAATATTTAGGACGCACTGATTTGCAACAACTATGTTTGGTGCGCAAGCAGTGGCATGATATTTGGCATTTTAAATTCACCCAAAAATCTAAATTAGTCATTAATCCATGGAACATAGCAACGTTACGTAAAATCCTTCAAAATTATGATGAATACTGTCACAGATTACAATATTACAGAATGGAAATACATGAAATAGAATCAAGTGATGATTTGCAACCGATTTTAAAATTACTAGGGTCAAAGATACGCACGCTACACCTGCATGGATCCCCAGTTTTTGATATTTTAAATGATTATTTGCCAAACTTGGAAGCATTTAGTATCAGAGAGATACCCATTATACGAAGCAACGTTTTGGTTTCATTTAATCTAGGAAAATTTAAAAAATTAAAATCTTTGGATATTAAAAGCCGTACTTGTCATGACATAGTCAGAAAGTTTATGTGGGAACTAACTCAGAAAGACACCGTGAAAATGGAAAAGTTATGTGTGACTGTTCTGCGCGACCAGCAGGAAAATTTTATAAAAATTATGCAGCTGCATAGTGAAACACTTAAGCATTTAGAACTCGATTTTTGGGGACCTATCCAATATGATTTGAATTGGAATGGGGCGTTTGCAATGTTGAAGCGTTTAGAGGTTGTAAAATTTAGTGGAAGGTACTCTGACGTATGGTTAATCGGAATAATACAATCAATCCCTAAAAACATACCATTACGACATTTCTGCTTAGAAAAGACTTCTCATCTGAACTGGATGGAATTATTAGCTAATAAATGGCCTGGGTCTTTGATAAGCATGGAGTTGATAAGTTGTTATGCTTCAACTGGTACGGATATTAAAAATCTGATTTATTTGCGTCATAGTCTGCGTAATTTAATAATTAAGTATTCCCATAGAATTTCAGTCAATGACTTATTACAGGGTATAGCTTCGGAAACGAATACTGTACTTAGAACATTGGCATATGAATATCCTCAATATTATAAAAATAAAGGAATAAACATGCAGTTATTAATTCAACGTGTGCCTTGTTTAACCAGTTTAAGTTTGAAATATAATATGCGTTGTGTTGATGATACTGTTGTCAGTTGTATCTTTCGCCATCTATTGCATTTACAGCATTTGAATTTAGACGGTTGTATAAAAATAACGGATAATGGCCTACTAGGTTTTGGTGCCAATCCTGCCCCGATTACTAATCTTAAAAGCTTACAATCACTGAGTTTATGTGACAGTAGAATTACAGACAAATCTCTTATCGAGTGCTTTAAGTGGATCGAATTACGCAAACTAACTCTTAATCATTGCCATCGCATCTCTTCCAAGGGCATTAGAGAAATGGTAAAAAATTGTCCTGCTTTGGAGGAATTATCACTTGCAGGTTGTGCTGCTATAGATGATGATTCGATACGGACTATAGCCAAAGGTTTCCCTAGACTAAGACTTCTCTATCATATATGGCGCAGGCAATATACAAAGAACACAATACATACATACATACATAATTGGCCATTACAACCCTGCGTCAGGTCAATACGCAAAACCAAAAAAACGCTTGAGAACTTCGCCTCATTGTTAGATTTATTTTGATCATAAGGAAAGAAAAAAACTGTTGTGTAAAATAGATTCTACATTATTTACATTATTTACCTTTATATACTTAATTACTATATAATATTCATTTTGCGATTACCCTGTTACTAGTTATAAGTTATTCATACTTTATAAATAATATGTAACTTTATTAATGATTATTCAATAAAGTCTATTCATCTACATACATACTTACATGGTGTCAGTTGTCATATAAAAAAAAGTCAAAGTCATTGGAAAAATTAAAAAAAAAAAAAAAACTAAAATAAAAACTAAATTTTTCTTAAAATTGAAGTCAGTGTTGATTCAAAAAAAAAAAAAAAAAAAAAAATATGAAAATGAAAATATGAAATGAATTCTTCTACTGTGCTTTCTGTCACAACAACGATTGCACGGCTTAACCTCAATGAAAGTAATATGTCGGCTACTTGGAAAACATGGAAGAATCAATTTAAAATATTTATGAGGGCATTAACCCTCCATTACTAACCTCTGGGTCGAATCGACCCAGACACGCAAACTTTTTAAATTAAAAATAAAACCTGACGATATTTTAACTCAAGATATATGTGTAATCTAAATTCGTTTATATTTAAACGTTTATAAACAATAAACATAAGGAAAATTTATGATATTATGCATATAAAATTATTTTAAAAAACAGTCTGGGTCGATTATACCCATAGTTAGTAATAATGTAACAAAGATTATGGGTCGATTAGACCCAGGTTAGTTATACCGTTATACAAAAAATATATGTTCATTTATTCGCATTGTAATAAATTAAAACGCAAAACCAAAACCACGTGCTCTAAATGTGGAAAATATATTTGCCAGAAGCACTGTGCTCAAATTGCATTGTTTCTGCACAAGAGGAATCCATTTATGACGACATGTTCGATGATGAAAATTCCGAATAAAAGGTAACATTTACAGCATGTTTCCAGGAGACAATTATTGTTTTTAAATTGTCAAAACAACAAACAATAATCATTTTGGGGTTCTATAAGACAATCGTAATTGTTTCACACAAACAACGTAAGACTGTCAATTTTTCTGTGTATAAATTGGTTTCTGTATGACAAAAGTAATTGTCTTACACAATATGAAATGCCAAAAATAGACGATCAGAAAAAACTCATTGTCATTGATTTGTTTGCTCTAAAAATTTGTTTTATTCAAGAAAAAAAAAATTGTTTTTCATAAAATAATTAAAAATAATGGATATATCTAGTGATAATGATATTAAAAAGATATTAAAAAAGATATTTGTTTATTAAAGCACTATATTCACAAAACACTATTTAGAGATACATATGTATGCTTTCATATACAAACAAAAATAATTTAACCAAACAATTGGGTACAGACAATATTTTATCAGCTGACTCATAGAGTTACCATTTTATAACATAAAAAATTATTTTTTACAAGAAAAAATGTAAACAAAAACTATAAAATAAAGTAATGGCAATAATGGTTTTGACAAAGCAAAATTTTATATCGTAAGCCAGACAAAAATATTGTGTTGTGTTATAGAAACCCAATTTGTTACGTTATTGTTAGTGTGACAACCGTTTGTATGGTATTGTAATTGTCTCCTGGAAACATGCTGTATATTTTCTCTAATTGAATTTATTTTGTAAACAAAAAATAGGGTTGCCACTTTTACATGTAAAAGTTATTTTTTTATATTAGAAAAATTGAGCAAAATTGAAAATTATATACCATGGCAATCATAGAATTTGGACTCAAAGAGAAAAATTGAGAAAATAACGTAAACAAACGTAAGTCAGACAATTGTGTTATAAAAACCCAATTTCTTACGAAATTGTTTGTGTATGGATTGTTTGTCTGTCGAACCGATTGTAATATAGAAACAGGCTATTACAGTACATAACTGAAAAATGTTTGCTTTAGCCGTACCAATTTTTCTTTCTAACATTTTACTATTATATTTCTTTTTGTCAATATATCAGATTTATACAATTTCATTATATAAATATAAATGAAAACCTTAATTTATTTGGCACAATTATATTACAATTTTAAATAATTTTAGATTTTTATGGACAATTTTACACACACATATAGATTATTAACGCCAATTTAGTTCAATCCATATGTACAATATGAAATATTATACAAAAGAGTTTTGGGCCTTCACACCGGCAGGAGCACCACAACAAAGTTTGCTGCTTAATTTTGCAAAGAAACAGATTGTTTCTAATTTATATGAAATTTCGTTTGCTGTCGTATGTCAAAATTTGGCCACAGAAAGCAGACACTTTAAAATGGGAAACTTTCAAAAAATTTTAAAATAAAAATATTTAGCATCAGAGTTTTTTTAAGGTCATCTCGGTTAAAAGTTTTCTGTTATATTTTTTTTTAATTAATAATTTCAAATAAACAAAAAAAAGGTTGGTTTTTGAATCATAAGAAGACAATTTGCATTTAAATTTTAGAAAAAGAGAGAATTATTTTTTAAAGAATTGTTAAAAATTTTTGGACAAACACAATATACCTGCACAACCTATATGAACTGACGTAGGGTGTTAAAACCAAACTTGGCACAAAAATTATTTTAATTTTTTACTCGTAGATCTACATAGTAAAATTGGATTTGTTTTTAACTTTTTTCCAACAAGAATGAATTAGAATGGTTAGACAAGCATAAAAAATTTTTTTTAAGCAAATTCATAGACCGAAATAGAGACAAAAAGTGGCCATATATGTAATAAAAAAAACAACTGAGTATGCAAAGCATTAAATTACAAAAATAAATAAAGATTCTAGCAAAAGTATTACAAATTTCTGCAAAAATAGCAGCATCGAGATCCCATTGGACCGATAGGTATTACGGTTTTTTTTTATTTATTTTTCTTCATTTTTTTAAAAAACTCTAACCGTCTATGGGCGTAGGTGTTCAATTCATATCCCCTGTAAGAATGATTATAACTTTCAGGCAGCAGACTGTCTGCATTCTTTCTTTTAAAAAATATATTCCTTTTAGACATGCAAATAGTCAATTAAAAAAACAATACAGATTTTCATTCTTTTTAGAAAATTTAAAAAGTTTAAATTTTGAAAATTTAATGTGATTTTGGCAAAAAACAAAAATCTAAATTAAAGGGTGTTCCTTTAACTGCATAAGAACTATCGATATCGACTTTGTAGAAAATTCTGAGAGAATTTACTTTAAAGAAAATAAATCTGTGTCCACTTTCTAGGCAACGTAATCGGCCGAGTGAGTAAACCACACATGCAGTTATTGATTAAAGCCTTTAAGAAGGCAATGAAATGTGTGGAACAAAGAGAATATTGTTGCTGTAGCGTGATGTCTTGAAAAATATGCGAAATATCAATAAGCCAACTTTCTCTACTTATCGGTCATTGGCCTTTGACAATGTGGAAAATTTTTTATGGCCAGCACTCAGGGTATGACCCCTACTATTGCAGTAGATTATACTGGGCTAGGAAAATATGAAGAGAAGGGGGAGAGGGGTATGGACCTTTGATTTAAACTTAATAATATCATATCTGATATTAGTAAGAAAAAAGCAAAGGTTCGTCCTTCTTTAAAATGAGAACCGCAAAGTAATCGGCTGCTGTTGATTGATTATTCAATGACCAGGGTTACATCCACACAACTGAATAATCCAACAGCAATCAACTCCAAAAATCCTGCGCAGTAAAGTTTTAATTAGGGTAGGAATAAAATGTCATAATGATTTTGGAGATGATGTTGTTGTTGTGCTTCCTGATTCAGCTACTGGGATAATTTAGTAGTTGCTCCTCAACTGCCTTTCTGGCATAAGAGACCCTGCCAGATACATAGCTATTGCTCTACGCCAGCAGTATTATTTATTTATTTTTTTTATTTTTATTATTATGTTTTATTATTTTTGTGTGTGATGATGGTAATATTAAATTATGAAATAATAATTGTGGTGGCATTACAATATTACAAAAACAACAGAGCATTTTGTTTATAGTTTTAAACCAGGCCTGTTCAAAAGTAAAAATGTAGTTGTGTTGGTGAGAAAATGATAATTACACTGCTGTACGTGTAAGTAGCAGTATATGCAGTTGTATGAATTTTTTTGAAGTAAAATTTATATATAAAATTTCATCTAAAAATTTAATTACTTTAAGAACAATTTATAAATACTAATCTGCTATAAAGAAATAAAAAGTACTTTTAATTTTTTAACAAAAAACAATTTTTAAGTTTCGTTTTTTTCATTAAATTTATTAAAAATTTTATAAAAATAATGAAAATGTCGCTGAAAAACTTTTAAACTATATTTTTAAGTGTTCTATGATAAATAAGGTATTACATTTACAAATTCATTTATAATAGAAAATATTTGTGTGCATTGCTATTAATTTTGTTTCCACTGCAAACAATAAATAAGCGTACACCCACCACGCATGTTAACTCGTCGCTGTCTCAGTGACGACTAAAAGCAAGAGTGTAAGAATACATGTGAGTTTAGCTAAGGAACAATTGTGTATGAAATGTTTATTTTTGAACAGGCCTGTTTTAAACCTTAAGCTATATTTACACTACCATCTAAGGCAGGCCTGTTCAAAAGTAAAAATGTAGTTGTGTTGGTGAGAAAATGATAATTACACTGCTGTACGTGTAAGTAGCAGTATCTGTAGTTGTATGAATTTTTTTAAGTAAAATTTATATATAAAATTTCATCTAAAAATTTAATTACTTTAAGAACAATTTATAAATACTAATCTGCTATAAAGAAATAAAAAGTACTTTTAATTTTTTAACAAAAAAAAAATTTTTAAGTTTCGTTTTTTTCATTAAATTTATTAAAAATTTTATAAAAATAATGAAAATGTCGCTGAAAAACTTTTAAACTATATTTTTAAGTGTTCTATGATAAATAAAGTATTGCATTTACAATAGAAAATATTTGTGTGCATTGCTATTAATTTTGTTTCCACTGCAAACAATAAATCGGCGTACACCCACCACGCATGTTAACTCGTCGCTGTCTCAGTGACGACTAAAAGCAAGAGCGTAAAAATACATGTGAGTTTAGCTAAGGAACAATTGTGTATGAAATTTTTATTTTTGAACAGGCCTGTTTTAAACCTTAAGCTATATTTACACTACCATCTAAGGTCTCATCTGATTATAACAGATTATAACAGTTACAACTCAGACGGCAATAATTTTGAAAGTAGAAAATGTTCTATTTTCCACTGAGCTCAGGCAAAAACAATAAAAATTAAATTAGATTTGCAATTAAACTATCTGAGTCTATCTGAGTGCGCTTTTTATATAAAACTCAGATGAGAACAAAAACTGTTTGAAAAACAAACAAATCAAAACAAAGTAATAAAATATTTAACACAAAAAAAATACTTAAAAACCCAAAACAAAACTATAGAAAAATAAAACAATTTTGTTACAACTATGTTTAACCCTTAAATGCATGAATTTTTATTTCTCAACTAAAGTGTCAATGAAGAATTTTGTCCATAATAATAAAACTAGCTGCCACAGGCCCTAGATATGTTTAACAACGATAAATCCCCTTTTTTATTATTCAAAAAAAAAACCAAAAACACTTAATAAAAGTTTCTTCATTGCAAAATACGAGCGATTCAAAATACGATGTAGATCTACATCACAATGCATTTAAGGGTTAATTGGTCTTTCAGCAGTATCTGCTATTACTTCATTATGTTTGTCAGCTAATTTTCCATATTTTTTTTGACGTTTTGTTGTTATTCATATGATAAAAATTTTTATTGAAAATACTCGCATTTCAGTAAAAACCAAATCAAAACTGCTTGTTCTTGCATTAAGGTACAGAAGCACTTTTTTTTGCACAAATCAAGAAACGATGGAAATTGTTGCGTCACTTATTATTTGAAAACTTAATCGATGTGAGAAATACAGAAACGAGGTATAGATTACAATAACAAAAAAAAATCATTCTCACAATATTTCATTTTACGAGTAAGTTCTCAAGCTTTAAAAAAAAACTTCCGGTAAAGTCTGCATATTTATTTTACTTATCATCAGTGTTGCCACAGCCCTCAATATTTTATAACCAAATTTCAACAAAAAAGTAACCAAATTGATCAAAAAGTAACCAAAAATATAAAAATCATTCGTATCAAAATTTCTTGCTTATTTTTAGTTAAACGTCTGTATTGAAATTTACCAAAATCAATTAGTTGTGCTAGTATATGTATGTAAAAAAATTACTTAAAAAAATAAGACTACACGTTATAACTTTTTGATTTTAAATTAAAATATTTATTGTAGATTAATATGTGTCAACCATTTCATTTGTATGTACTTATATAGTATATATGAATACTGTCAAATGTGCTATATAAGCACTTACTTATAAACTAGAAACTATTTTGTTTTTAATCACATTTGAACATTTTTAGCAAGTGGCCATTTTTATCAGAATACAGTAGAATCTCACAAAATATAACCACTTTGTGCACCGGGCAATTCGTATTTCTGGACATTTTTTTTAAATGTTAAATAAAAACGAGTTGTGTGAGCTTGAACACAAAACAATTTTTATTTATTAACATTTAATTAATTAAACATAATAATTTAATAGATAATTTTCAAACAGATTTTTAATTATTAGGTATTAAATTGATTTTTAATATGAAATCAGTATGTATCAAGTAGGAATATTTCCTTTTGAACATCAGTTATCACAGGGCCCAAATTTGTACATTAGATATTAAATTTCACCGACTTGTACACACCACAAATAACTTAGTGATTCCCCGTTTTATATTTTTCTTTAATGAGCGAGAAATCCAGAAATCAAAATCTGTAGTTCTAATTTTAAAGTGTCCAATACATTGAAATGGCATGTTATACCTTCTGGACGGTTCGAATTTGTAAGATTCTACTCTATTACATTTCTAAGCAGTTTTCCTTTAATTACTCGATTATATTGATAAAACTCTAGTCAAAAAACTATCGCAAAACTGTACATATTAACATATGCATGTATGTATTTATATTGTATATTTAATCAGCAAATAATCACAGTTTTACATCTGCTTTATTTTCTACTTTTATAATTGTTTCTAATTTTACATGGTTATTTAATAATAATAATAATAAAATAAAAGAAATAAATATTTTTGTTGAATAGTATTTATATTTATTAACATTAATATTTTATTAATTTTCTTGAGACAAAAACTAACCAAAATGAGAAAAAAGTCCACATGTACACATTGAAGAAAAAAGTAACCAATTTTGGTTAAAAATAACCAAAACGGCAACACTGCTTATCATATTCAAAATACTTAAGTATATCCAACATATTAATTCGAATAATTATATCTATGGAATTTTGAAAAATGGTCTTCTCTCGAAATAAGAAAATTTTTCAAGATTTTTATAGTATTTCTACGATCTTTGGAAGGCAAGATATGCAGTTGACTTATCGACCTCTTTCAGACTTTCCCCCCAATTTCAATTTGACAAAACGACTTCTTTCAGAGAACTAAGAATAATTTGAAAAATTTAATGTCTATTGAAAATTTTATTTAATTTTTATTATTATTTTTTAATTATTTGCATATTGTAGCGAAAAATTGAAGTATTTTTTTTTTTAATGAAACCGAAATATTTTTTCCGGATCAACTTCTTTCAACCTTGACTTAAGCGATTAAGATTTAACAAAAAGTCTTAAATTAATTTTTTGTTGTTTTAAAGAAAACTATTGCTTCTAGAGGGAAAAAAAGGTCGCATAATGTTCGTTAGGTATTTGTGTATAATATCCAAGTTCAAAGAGAGAAGACGTTTTTTCAAAATTCCACAAATATTAATGTACCATGTACTGTACTTTACGTGAAATGAAAACTTAATAGCTTCGATAAAATTTTAATTTTCTGGAATTACCTACGAGTAATGATCTTTTAAAAGAAAAGAAACAGATTCTTTGCATTATTTCTAAGAATTAAATTTTCGAAAATTTTTGAATTTTTATCGAGATAATTATGTTGGAAAGAGATCACATAGCACTTATTTTAATACCTGGTGACAATTAAAACGTTTTTGATCTAAATAACTGAAGCAGGTAGTGGATAGTGAGGGATCCTATATTACTCATGACTTAAATCTATGACAAATACATAGATATGCACCAGCATATGCACATACATACATACATTTTCGATTTTTCCAAATTTTTATTTAATTTGTCAAAATCAGGTAAATTTCAAGGGTATATAAGACACAAGGGAGTGTGTTCAGTTTTCAGTTTTAATTTGTTCTTTTATCAGTGTGGAAGGAGATAAGTGTTAAGATACGTGCCTGTAAAACAAGTAAGTGTTAACGAAATTGTAATCCTTATTTATTGTCGATATTAAATTAAATTAGTTTGAAGAGAATGAAACAAATTTAACCATTACGATCATTATTGCAACTTGCCTATAAAGTGAACGAGAGTAAAAGTTTTATTTTTTTTTTCTTTTAAATGAACAGTTTTTTTTTTTTATAATATGTTGTTATACAATATGATACGTTGTGTTAATTTCTATATATATGAAAAACGATGCTAAACAAACAATATTTGCCGAATTCACAAAACCTTGTATTCATTGTATTTGTTGTTAGATTGTATGGCACTACAACAGCTGTGCGCTTGTTGTAAGTAATTTGTATATAAACATTCGATACAACTATTGGTATTGGTTTCTGTGTTATTGTGAATGAAAAATATTGACAAAAATATAAATATAAAAAAAATCTTTTTATTGTCAACAGCAAATTAAATAAAATAAAATAAAAAAATATAAAAGTGGAAGAATAATGTATTTTGTTTGTAAAAATCAACTTTTTAATGCAGTTTTTCTTTTTCTCATTTGGTTTTTGACGTTTAATACACAAAATACATTCATATACATACAATAGATGTTCACAAGCCAACATTGTATGCAATACCTGAAACAACGATACAAAACTTTGTGAGTTCGGTAATTATATAAAAAATTTCAACGTTTTTGCATTGTTGCATTTGTTGATGGTCTACTTGTATGCTGAACAAATTAGGCCGTTTTCATTCTAACTTCTATTACTTTTTTATTTAATTTAATTATCAAGCTATCTATCTATATAAATGAAAATCAATGGTTTTCGTTGGTCATAGCATCAGTTGAGAACGGCTAAGCCGATTTTGACGATTTATCTTTCTAATGATCGTCGCGATCCAACATAGGTTTGTCGAAAAGAAACTTTTTCCCCTCCCTTTTTTTTTTTTTTTGATTTACCTAAAATCAGAAAACGGCTCCATCGCACAGTGGTTCAGTAGTAGGACATAGGATTCAAATGACGATGTTCGATTTTTTCACCGATTGTTTGTTCTTATACTCACTATTAGTGGCACTACTAAAACATGCAAAAAGATTTACAATTAGTTGTTTTTTACATTAACTTTTGTGCATTGGAAGTGAACATATCAAAAGAACTCTCCTTATCTATAAGGTAATGTGCTAATGAAGTTAATATATAGTACGTGTTTTTCAAGGAAAAAATTATTTGTGACCTATTGTTTTACAATGGACATTCAAGTTGAAGGTGTGTACCGTTATTATTATGTATTTAATAATTTGTTATGCAAAACATATTTTGCTGAAAGTGGTTTTACGCTAAGTCCATTTTCACATAGATTAAAAAATTTTTTTTTTTAATGAAAATTTTAACTATGATGACGATGTATGCCGCGTTTCAGTTATATATCAAAATGTTAGTCTATATCTCTACTTTCAATTTAAAAACAAATTATCTGCGTTTGTTTGCGTTTGTGCATGGTACAGAGGGTCTACGTTTCTACGACTAGATTCGTATCACATATTTTTCACATATCTTTTATCGTTCGTTTTCACAAATTTCTATGCAATACTTATCAAATAAACCCTCAATAAATCTAAAATATTTTTTACGGGCAATATAGTGCGTGTTTTTCAAAGAAAAAATTATTTGCGACCTATTATTTTACAATGGATATTCAAGTTGAATGTATGTACCGTCCATTATTTTTATATATTTTTTTTTTCAAAAAATTAAAAAAAAAATATATTAAATACAATATATTTCAAGTGCTGTTATTAGGTGTTCTTTTACAAGAATTATTGTATTTGATACATGGCTGTCGATTAAGGAAAGTTTGACCGAAAGTGAGCGGTGTAATCATGTGTTTCAAATCTTAACGCAGTTACTGCCAGATGCGGAACATATAAACATTGGCATTTTTGAAATTAAAATAACAAACCTTTGTAGGAGATTGGCAACCTACTGGAAACAAGTTAACCGATCACATTTGCGTATGCTGACTAAATATAGTGACTGGATTGACGAAATCGAAGTTTGTGAACTACCTTCGAAAGTCACCGAGCATACTCTGAAGCCTGCGGAAAGTAACCAGCCTTACACAAGTGTACTACATAGAAAGGAGTTCATGACTGCAGTAAGAGAACAAAACGCCGAAGGTTATCTAAGTTAGCTGTGGTAGATGATTCCGCGATAAACCATTTGATGAGTGATTTTAGCCGATCTAACAACACTTGTGTGGAATTTACTACCAACAAAGTACTATCAGTAATGAACGAGGCGAAATTAACAAAACACCAGTATTTAGTAATAATGGAGTTTATCAATTCACAATTACCAAATGCATTGACATCTTATCATAAAGTGTTGAAGGCAAAGAAACAGTGTTATCCACTAGAAGAACAGCAGCAGTTTAGGACACAATTAGGTTTAATTGTCGACAAAGCTGAAAGTGGCGGAAGTGTCCAATGACCGAAACACTGCAAGAACTTTTTTTTTGAATTCTGCTATATCTGCTGAAATAACTGGCTTAGAGCAACCAGTTATTGATCGGTGTCGTCACCTTTTGCAGTGTCTTTCGTCGGGTTACAAAATTAATAGTCTAGCATTTAGAGATTATTCATTAGGGACCGCGCGAATGCTTGTTAGTACGTATCCATGGTATAATTTGCCTCCTTCAGTTCATAAAGTGCTAATTCATGGATCGGAAGTAATTGATCATTCTTTAGTTTCCATAGGCGAGCTCTCTGAAGAAGCCGCTGAATCTTGTAATAAATTATTTAAGCAATTCAGACGAAACAACACGCGAAAAATGTTTCGTGTTGCTACTAACACTGATCTTTTGCATAGACTTCTTTTAAATTCTGACCCGTTAATTTCTTCTTTGCATAAATTACCACAAAAAAAGAAGTCTATGCTATCACCTGAGGTCTTAAGTATGTTAAGTTTTTGAAAATGTAAAAATGTTGTGTTAAATTGGCGTTACAAAATTTATAGTTTTTTATTATTTTTTCTTTAATTAATGACTCACATTTTTGGTAAATAAATTATAATAACATTATCCTTGTTGATTTTTTTCTATAATTTTACCCTACTTGACCCTTAAATAGCGTAAACACAGACATTCATATAAATTTTGATGAGTATACCTAAGCAAACTACGTATGACCGCCTTCCTTAGAGACTTGAACCACTGTGCATCGGGTTGGTTTATTTTTATTTCAAATGTTTGTATTTATCCATTTTAAGTTTTCATCAAGAGAAAAATTTTCTACGCCCACTTTTTTCAATTCACATCTAAATACTGACTTTTGTATATCTTTAGAACGGTCAGAGCTAAAGTTTCAGAATTGGGTCTGAATGACTTCATGGGTAAGGCAAATCATCAGTCAGAAAGTGAGCGAAATAGGACAAGTGAGCGTGACACCTCCCATACCATTTGAAATTTGATTTCTTTATATATCCGTATCTTTAGAAGTGTTAACGCTAAAGTTTGGTGTGATTTATTTCGTGTTCATTAAAAACTAACATGGTAGCTACCGGACAAACCAACTATTGAGTTCAGTATATCGAAATCAAAATTATTTAAAATTTGGTCTAAATTACTTCGTAGTCACTAAACATCATCAGTCGAAAAATGTGGTTAAATGATAGTGGTAGGTGTAACAAAGCACGGCGGGTTTAAGCTAGTTATAAATATAAACAATCCGAATATACTTTTAATAACAATTCAACTCTACTCATCTTTTATGTCTTATTTATGTATTATAAAAAGCAAAATTATTATGTATGTGTTTGTATAATATATTAACGTATTTTTATTTGTTTTTCAGATAGTCTATAACCAAATGGATAATATATTGATTAGAGACACGGCCCTAACTGAAGAGACGAAGATGAGCACAATCAATAAAATCTCGTTGACAAAATTGTTACCGGAACTGTTAATATACATTTGCAAATATTTAGGACGCACTGATTTGCAACAACTATGTTTGGTGCGCAAGCAGTGGCATGATATTTTGCATTTTAAATTCACCCAAAAATCTAAATTAGTCATTAATCCATGGAACATAGCAACGTTACGTAAAATCCTTCAAAATTATGATGAATATTGTCACAGATTACAATATTACAGTATGGAAATACATGAAATAGAATCAAGTGATGATTTGCAACCGATTTTAAAATTACTAGGGTCAAAGATACGCACGCTACACCTGCATGGATTCTCAGTTTTTGATATTTTAAATGATTATTTGCCAAACTTGGAAGTATTTAGTATCAGAGAGATACCCATTATACGAAGCAACGTTTCGGTTTCATTTAATCTAGGAAAATTTAAAAAATTAAAATCTTTGGATCTTAAAAGCCGTACTAGTCATGACATAGTCAGAAAGTTTATGTGGGAACTAACTCAGAGAGACACCGTGAAAATAGAAAAGTTATGTGTGACTGTTCTGCGCGACCAGCAGGATAATTTTATAAAAATTATGCAGCTGCATAGTGAAACACTTAAGCATTTAGAACTCGATTTTTGGGGACCTATCGAATATGATTTGAATTGGAATGGGGCGTTTGCAATGTTGAAGCGTTTAGAGGTTGTAAAATTTAGTGGAAGGTACTCTGACGTATGGTTAATCGGAATAATACAATCAATCCCTAAAAACATACCATTACGACATTTCTGCTTAGAAAAGACTTCTCATCTGAACTGGATGGAATTATTAGCTAATAAATGGCCTGGGTCTTTGATAAGCATGGAGTTGATAAGTTGTTATGCTTCAACTGGTACGGATATTAAAAATCTGATTTATTTGCGTCATAGTCTGCGTAATTTAATAATTAAGTATTCCCATAGAATTTCAGTCAATGACTTATTACAGGGTATAGCTTCGGAAACGAATACTGTACTTAGAACATTGGCATATGAATATCCTCAATATTATAAAAATAAAGGAATAAACATGCAGTTATTAATTCAATGTGTGCCTTGTTTAACCAGTTTAAGTTTGAAATATAATATGCGTTGTGTTGATGATACTGTTGTCAGTTGTATCTTTCGCCATCTATTGCATTTACAGCATTTGAATTTAGACGGTTGTATAAAAATAACGGATAATGGCCTACTAGGTTTTGGTGCCAATCCTGCCCCGATTACTAATCTTAAAAGCTTACAATCACTGAGTTTATGTGACAGTAGAATTACAGACAAATCTCTTATCGAGAGCTTTAAGTGGATCGAATTACGCAAACTAACTCTTAATCATTGCCATCGCATCTCTTCCAAGGGCATTAGAGAAATGGTAAAAAATTGTCCTGCTTTGGAGGAATTATCACTTGCAGGTTGTGCTGCTATAGATGATGATTCGATACGGACTATAGCCAAAGGTTTCCCCAGACTAAGACTTCTCTATCATATATGGCGCAGGCAATATACAAAGAACACAATACATACATACATACATAATTGGCCATTACAACCCTGTGTCAGGTCAATACGCAAAACCAAAAAAACGCTTGAGAACTTCGCCTCATTGTTAGATTTATTTTGATCATAATGAAAGAAGAAAACTGTTGTGTAAAATAGATTCTACATTATTTACATTATTTACCTTTATATAATTACTATATAATATTCATTTTGCGATTTCCCTGTTACTAGTTATAAGTTATTCATACTTACTTTATAAATAATATGTAACTTTATTAATGATTATTCAATAAAGTCTATTCATCTACATACATACTTACATGGTGTCAGTTGTCATATAAAAATAAGTCAAAGTCATTGGAAAAATTAAAAAAAAAAAACTAAAATAAAAACTAAATTTTTCTTAAAATTGAAGTCAGTGTTGATTAAAAAAAAAAATATGAAAATGAAAATATGAAATGAATTCTTCTAATGTGCTTTCTGTCACAACAACGATTGCACGGCTTAACCTCAATGAAAGTAATATGTCGGCTACTTGGAAAACGTGGAAGAATCAATTTAAAATATTTATGAGGGCATTAATATAAGCACAGCAGACAGATCAAACAAAAGTGGCATTATGTTGCACCACCTTGGACCAGAATGTTTGTCAATTTTTTTGATGTCAAACCTCAAAATGTGTCAGAATTACAAAGATTTCTTGGTAACATTATTTCAAATTTATCGTCTAAGAACAGACATCTTAGAGAATTGCTAAGAAAAGATGTACAGTGGCACTGGTATAAAGTTCAAGATGATGAGTTTAGGGATTTAAAAAATGAAATCACAAGAAGTCCTGTTTTAACTTATTTTGACCACCAAAAAGAATTGGTGTTGCTATTTAGCATAATAGGCAACAAATAGCATATGCATCTGCCTCACTTACAAGTGCTCATGAAAATTATGCTCAAAGCAAAAAAAAAAAGAGCTTTTTGAGATTATTTTTGGCCGCGTTAGTTTTCATCAATATTCTTATGGGGTCAAAGTGTTTGTAGAGACAGATCATAAACCACTAGTTTCCTTATTTGACAAACCTTTGCACAAAATTTCTGTCAATCGCCATTGTAATTTTCTTAAGTCTCACCTTGAAATGCCCTTTACAAATATAAGTATATAATATTAAAGAACTTGTGGAAAATGTTAAAATTTTTGGAAAACTTAGATGTTATGTTGAAAATGGATGGTCTAAATATAAAGGACAAATTGATAGAAAAATTATGCCTTATTTTAAAATAAGAAATGAAATTCAAAAAGTTTTGATGGCAGTTAAAAGCATATTTTCTCAAGAATATATTCCCAAGTTTTTATCACACAACATGGAAAACGTTTCCAGTGAACAACGAATATTAGCAACAGTACTGTAGGGACAAAAGTCCAATATATTAAAGTTCATTTGAGGGCAATTGTAGCCTTATAACTAGTTTGCCTGAAGGCTATATTAGTTTTGATGTTTACTATGTTACTTGGCAATTAGCCAAAATCATCACATAGAATATTATGTAAGTATAAGTTACATACAACCTATTACAACCCTGTTTCATGTTGTGTGTTAAGTGTTAATTTGTATCTATGAGTACTGGGACCTACAGTTGAAAGTCGTCTCCGAACGACAGATTTGAGAATGTTTTTCAAGGCAATCAATTACCCCCAGAGCTTTCGCCAGAAAACTGCTCAGAGGTAGTCGCCGAAAGAAACAATTTTTTCATATTTATTTTTTTTTTCAAGCTGTTACAGCTGAGATTTGAACCTGGCGCTATCGTCTTAGTAAGCCAACACACTAACCACTAGACTACGTATAATCTACGAGGAATTTTATATGCTTTGGCCAATCTGATTCCTACATACAACTGTCGGTCATGGATATAATAATAAATTTAGGCTATGTTCCAATTACTTGTACATTTTTTTATTTTTTCATAATAAAAAAGAAAAGCTTTAGTAGCTCGGTATTATATTAAAAAATTAACAAGAAATTGCTAAATTTTTTTATATTGAAATATGCAATATGAACTTACAAAACAGCGTCAAAACATAAACAAATAGAGGACAATTTCTTACTGAGTTCACAGGCATTATTTAAACCTAACCCCCCTGATACGGGTATCTGGCTACTCGAGCGTTCTTTAAAGTTAAATATTTTTTTAAGCAAAGCAAAGTACAAATTTGAAGTTCCTTAAGTTCTTTCAGATTAGTTTTTCTAATAAATTGTTTCAATTCGTAGCCCTTCTCTGGTTTTTGTAGATTGAGTGTATTGCCTCTCAAGGTGAAATTATTCTCACTCTTCCGATAAAGGTATCCCGAAATTAATTCTAACAGTTTGTATGAAAAACGTACAAAAACTGACATTTATCTAATTAAATTTTAATAATATTATTGCAAAAGAAATCAACACACAATGAAACAAACAGAAATTATTTTGCTAAGTGTGCAGTCGTTTACACTCATGCTATAAACACAACAAAGGCTACCGACCATCGACTACAAGCTGTCAAAAATAGAATGCATGTGTTCATATGAGAATAATTAAAGGGTGTTTTTTATTGAGGTATAGAACTTTAAGTTGGCATCACTTTTTTAACTGGCGGCCATTTTGTGAGCTGTCAAATGATTAATATTTAGTTTGGTTTGCCATTTCATCATGAACAGGTTGACAAAAGAACAACGCTTACAAATCGTGCAAATTTATTTCGAAAATAATGGTTCAGTTCGCGAAGTTTACCGCAAGCTCCGTCCATTTTATGGTCGACATAATCGTCCATCAGAGCAATTAATTCGGTTAACCATGGATCGTTTTCGCACTACGTTTACTCTATGTGATAATACGCATCCGCAGAGACATCGAACAGTGCTCACCGAAGAAACAATTGCCGCTGTAGAGCAAAGTGTTGAAGAGAACCCGAATCAATCGATTCGCCACCGTGCACAGCAATTGGAGCTTTGTCCATCAACTTTATGGAAGATTTTGCGCAAAGATCTTGGCTTGCGACCTTACAAGATCCAGATTGTGCAAGAATTAAAGCTGCGAGACCATGCAATGCGTCGTGATTTTGGTGTATGGGCCGAAAATGAGATTGATCTCGATGCTGATTTTCATCGCAAAATTTTGTTCAGTGATGAGGCTCATTTTTGGTTGAATGGCTACGTCAACAAGCAAAATTGCCTCATTTGGAGTGAAGGAATCCACATGAGACCCTTGAGACGCCATTACATCCACAAAAACTGACTGTTTGGTGTGCTCTATGGGCTGGTGGAGTCATTGGGCCATACTTCTTCCGAAATAATGCTGGAGATTCAGTTACCGTTAATGGAGACCGGTATAGAGCCATGATAACCGACTATTTTGTTCCCGAATTGGATGGCATGAATGTGGATGAGTTGTGGTTCCAACAAGACGGCGCTACATGCCACACAGCGCACGTCACAATCGATTTATTGAAGGAAACATTCGATGAGCGCATAATTTCGCAGAATGGACCTGTCAATTGGCCACCAAGATCGTGTGATTTGACACCATTGGCTTATTTTCTTTGGGGATATGTGAAGTCGCTCGTCTACGCCAACTAACCAGAAACGTTAGGGGACTTGGAAGCCAACATTCGTGTCGTTATTGCCAACATACGGCCCCATATGCTCGAAAAAGTGGTTGAAAATTGGACCTGTAGAATTGGCTTTATTCGAGCTAGCCGCGGCGGCCACATGCCCGAAATCATATTTAAACATTAATGGCATAAAATCATCCTTCCAATAAAGCCAAATTGATGGACATTAAAACGATTTTCTTGTGTTTTATTTCAATTCGAAGTTCTATACCTCTAAAAAAAAAACCTGTATTTTAACGGCTACACAACTACCGTACACACGACTACTTTTGTAGCCTGTAGCCAACTTAAGCTAATTTCTATTTTTCTTGGCGACAATAAACAGTTTAGTGCTGCCAATACAATAAGATGCAGGAAAAAGGTATTTAAAAAACGCAATATATGAAATATATGCATTAAAAATGCGAAAAAAATTTGAGTTGCACCACTGAAAATAAATAATCATTTGTTTACATATTTTGTTTATTTTTCATTTACTTATTTCATTTACATATATACATCAGATTTTATTTTATTTTTAATTTATTATTTAATTGCCTTTTTAGTTTCTTAAATTTTTTTAAGTTTTTTTCAGACATTTGTTGTTTTTTATTTCCTCCCAATTTCACTTACAAAAAATATATTTTGTTTAGGTTATGTTCGATGTGTCAAAACAGATGTTTATTTTGTAGCTGTAGTCGTTATTATAATTAAGTAGCTGGCTACTTGGCTACTTTCGTAGTCAGCGATTTTTGTAGTCGTGTGTTCGGTGTTCGATAGCCTTTGTTGTGTTTATAGCATCAGACTCAGCGGCGGATTTAAAAATGTGCCGCTCCTAGGCACTCTATAAGAATTTTATTGTAATTTGAATTTAACTAAAACGTACATGATTTTAATTCTACTTATTATATTTTCTTTCTAATTTTTTGATTTACAATTTTCTCTAAAACTTCGATTTCAATCTGCAAATCGAAACGTCATTTAATTTAGTTTTTAATTTATACTTTTTAAACAATAAAACGATCTTTCAGCAGAATAATTTATTACTGCTAGTGACAGATAAATTCTGAAGATTATTGTGTTTTTTTTTTTTTTTGTAAATAAAAAATTTAACTGGTTTGCGATACTTCTTTCATATTCGAATATTTTTTTGTTTTTTTTGCTCTACTGAAAAGTTGTTGATTTTGATAGAAGACGTTTTGTCAAATGTCCACAGATATTCTGACGATGCAACAATACAAAGGAGTAACGAAACATCGATAAATAAACTCAAACTTTTCATTCAGTAAAAAATAAAATTTGATTTAAATTAACTTTTAATGTGCATAAAATGAAAATTGCAAAAAAAAAAAAAAAAAACAAATAAAAAAATTGATCAGTTTTCCTGGGACCCGAACTCGAGTCTTCAACATATAATAAACAAATCAATTCATTGTTATAAAAAGCGTGAAAATTAACGAGAATATAAGCATTTCTTAATATTAAGAAAAAATATTTTTTGTCATTTTAATTTATTTCATTCTTCTACATTCAATTCATTTAAAGAAAACACAGTGAAACTAAAGGGTAATAACCTTTTATTAGCTTCGCGAGCATAAATATTTAAAGTTTATTTAAAAAATGTTTTTGTTGTCTAGTGTAGCAAAGGTGAAAATATGGTACTAAAATGAAAATAAAAATAGCATAATTTTAAAATATTTGCTAATGAACTGTCAAATGTATGATCATTGACTGGTTTAATATTAACTAACAAAAAAAAAAAACAAAACAGGAGAAAAATATTTAAAAAAAAAAGTCACAACCCTTTTTCTAATTAATTAATCATACTCGTATAACAAAAGCATAATGCAAAAAAAAAAGAAAAAATTTAAAGCTTTTTAAAAGATGTTCTGTCTGTCTACGGTTTGTAGACACTTTTAATGAAAGAATGAAATACCAGTAAAAAAGTTACAGTCGGTCAAATCCGATTACAAGTTTCTTATTAGACACAAAACATCTTGGTTTGACATTTATCAAACAGTAGAGAAGTCGGTTCACAATTCTGGGGCCCTATTCTGTAATTCTCTTAAGTTAAAATGCTAAAATTTTAGGGTTTAAAACAGGCTGGACTCTAGAATAAATACAATTAAACATTTTAGAGATGATGGGAATGCAGCTTTTAAATTACAATACTCGTTAAAGAATTTTTTTAGTAGCCAAAAAGTCTTAAATCAAGTTTATAAATGTTTAGCGATAGAGTCTTAGCTTAGGAGAGTTATAGTATAAGGCCTCTGTAACAGTTTTAGGCAAATATTTACTACTAAAACAATGTATTTAATCGTACAACAATTTGACGGCAAATCAACTCCTTTTAAGTTTATTAGATTGTTTCTTATTTTTATTCCCGAATTAAAAATTGCTATCCCTTAAATTCCCAAAAACCTTGTTTTTTCGTCCCCAAAAATCCCTAACTTTACTTTTATATGTATGTATCTACTAATTTATACATACATTTGTGAAAAACAAAAATGCAACTCTGTGCCACATAATATTCAATCGAGATTCGAAACGGTATTTAATTCCACTATTCTTTTGTTTTTTAATTCGTTAACTATCCTATCGAGTTGTACGCTTTATGAAAAAAATCGTGTGTGTTAAAATAGTATAACAGTGTTGCATAAAGATGCATCTGTATGAGAGGTTTTTGGACAAATAACGTCGAAAGTACATAAGCCAGAAAGTAGTCGTCCTCGTAAATCTAGTGCTCACCAAGACCGTCAAATGGTAAAAATAGTAAAAATTTATCCTCGGAAACCGGCAGTAGATGTTACCAATTATGCAAACGAGCAATTAGAGGTTTCTATTGGCGTCCACACAGCCAGAAACCGATTAAAAGAGGCAAAATTATTAACTAGAAGGCCAGCCAAGAAGCCACTCATAAGTAAGATAAATAAGAAAAAACGGCTTGACTTTGTGAGACGGTATCTGCAGTGGTCAAAAAAGCAGTGGGCCAAAGTGTTGTGTAGAGACGAATCAAAATTAAAGTTATATTAGTTGGCCCCCAAAACAAAGATAACAAATAATAAGATAACAAATTCTGTTAATATGACAAAACACGATGTTGAACATAATATGGTATCGAGTAGCATATTTTTTCTCGCTACCGTATATGTATATCGTATATCCTATTTACTTATCACTTAGGAATTACAATAATTTCATTTCAAAATTAACAATTTCAGAAAGTTTTTGTCTTCTAAAAAGGTATTTTGGTTCACTAGTTTTGGGTTAAGACGTTTTACCATTTCAGAAGATGAATTAAAAATATTTCAACATGGTTCATTGCTTTTAAAATAGGCATTAATTTGTAACAAAACCTCGAGCTTTAGTTATCCCCAACAAAATTCTCATAACCAAATATAAATTCTTAGCCTCGTGTGAAAAAAAAAGTTCCATTTTGGGGATAAATCTCCTAATCTGATAACACTGTTTTAAGTTACTTGAGTGTATTGGGTCTGCTCGAGCATACTGCCAACTAAACTCCGAAAGTTTAATATTTATTTGATGTTAAACTATTAGTTAAATTATTCAATTAGCAATAATAAAAACACTGCTTCATGCAATGCAGTTACACTCTTTTATAATTATTTATATGAAGTCTAAATCCAAACTGCTCTCCATATTTAGCCTTTTTCCTGCTTTAAAATTTAAAGCAATGATTGAGTATGAGTACTTGGAAAAAAAATCAAACATAGATGTGGTCATTATAATCAAGCACTAATTTTAAGAGGTTTTCTTATTGTTTGAAGGATTTATCAAACTACGCTCTTATTGGTATACGTATAGTAAACTGTCATAAGTCTCAAAATCTCATACCATACCCTGCAATAAAACAGCTGAATAGTGGAATTAAAAGTCTACTTATATTGTGTAGTTTTTTAAAGAAATATTTTGGAAATAAATAAACAGTTAAAATTCCATTTTTCTTTTATTTTTCTTTTATTTTTCTTTTTTACGAAAACTTTGTAAAACATATCATTATAAGTTTGTCTTGGCACTTTTTAATTAATGTTTTTATTCCGATAAATATCATTTGTCATTTTAGATGAACACCAAAAGAAAACAAAATATAAAAATGAAAATAAAAAAAGAATACATTTAAAAATAATGCCATTTTTGTTTTCAAATTCATTCATTAAGCAAAATTTGAAAACAGAATAAATTTGAGAAAAAAAAAACAGCAAAACTGATATTCATTCATTAAGTTATTTGAACTGAAAATAATTAAACAGAACCATTGGAGAAGTGATCAGCTATTTTCATTATTATTTATATATTTTGGTTTTTTTTTCAAACGATTATTTTAAGGCGAAAAAGCACATCTTATACATACAATAATAGCTTAAGATAATACAAAATTTCTAACACAATTTTGTAAGTAAAGGTTCATTTTCTGTTCTGCAATCCTATACTTTTACAGAACTATGAGTTTTTTTCTAAATTACAAAATTATTGTACTCATTGCGTTTCAAAATAACTGCACAAACATCTGTGTAAACTACTTATAACACAATTAAATGTGAATTAATTTTAAAATTTAGTAAAACTTATTTGAGTTAGTGTGTTATTAAATCTTTTTGTTCAAAATTCCTAAATCCGCTAAAGTACGGCGTTTTTCAGTGTCCTATAGATTCATTTACAGGTGACTCTCGATTTAGGCAGTAATTAAGTATCCATTTTTTTATTTACGCGAATTTTATATGATTATATACGTATATAAAAAAAATGCTTCAAACAGACATTTTAATTAAAATGCAATACTGCAATATAGATAAATCATCATATACTTGGTGGAAAACAGTTGTATAAGTACTAACATAATAGAACATTTACTGCAAACACTCTAGCAACCTTGCAATCGTAGTAATCCGAAGCAAATAACAAAATATAGGCAGATATGCAAGGTTTGCTACGTTTACAAGATATTTGCAAGGAAGAGAGGTTACTGATAATAATAAACTTTAATATTTTTCTCAGCAAAATACATTTGTAAAGACATTTGCAAGGAAGAGAGGTTACTGCTAATAATAAACTTTAAACTTTTTTTTAGCAAACTACATTTCTATAGTATAAAACTCTAATACAGAGTTCTGAACTGGGAATTCTTACTCGTATGTACGAGTTTTTTTACTTTTGTGATTCTATGAGTCGTTATCGAATAACATGTATCGAAATATCAAATGATGCCATTCGATAACGAATGTTTGTTCGAATGCAGTCTTGCGAGTTTTTAGTCGCAAACAAAAAGCAATTCGAATTAACTTTTTTCTATATACATAAGTAAAGACAAAAAATAAACATGTAAGTTTAATTTTTTTTAATTTCTTCAAATTATAAAATATATTTCAGGTTAAATAAATTATGAACAAAGAAATTCTAGGAAATTTCATGGCATAACTTACGGACTTGGCAAAGAACATATTAGCAAGAAAAGGCAAGACTTTACCATATTTTGGAACAAATAGCGTTAAAATTGAATGCTTCTAGTCCACCAATACGAATTTAAATAAAAAAATATGAATTTAAATCAATTTTCAGTTTCTACATAAACTTATTTTAATATTTTCGCGGATTTTTTTCCATTATTTGTTGTGTTGGTTTCAGCGTCATATTCTGTTTAATTTATTATTTCTAGTGGTGTTTGATATACATTCTCGTAATGAAGAACTTTGGAGATACATAATACATATTCAAAATGCTTATATCAAGATTTATACATTTCTTGGCAGACTTAAGGGATCACTGGTAAACATCCTTTAATTTTTGAAAAATACACAAACAAATTTTTAATAGTATTTGCAAGTGTGACAACTTTTGCTTTATGCAATATGTTAAATTCCTGTTTCAAATATGTTTTGTACCAATACTGAATATTGCATTCCGTGAGATGACAAAGAATAAAACTATACCCATTAAACCGAAATTTGGCATTCGATGAATAGTAATGCCACACCTTTTTCTAGTAAAACTGAACTGAAATGACTTAAATTGGAATCTTAAATTATAACTTATAATTTTTATAAAAATTTTAAACCGTTAGAAGAATTCATTATAAAAGGCGTGAAATAAAGTTGGCTCGCGCAAAACTTGTGTTGGGCAGACTTTAAAGAAAACATAAGATCCTACCAAGTTTTTGGAAAGAAAAAATTAACAAATTTCTAAAGAAATTTTTATTTATTCTCTTTAAGGGTAATATTTCAAAGCCATTAACAGACATTTATAATTAAATCAAGACTTTATTCCAGTTCATAATGTTTAAATTCTTTTTTTTTTTTTCTATCTCTCTCTTTTTATTTGTATTTCTTGTGGTTGTCTACCTCGTCAAATAACGCTTAAAGCATTAACGGAAATGATCAACCATTTAGGACAAAAACACAAAGAAAAAAAATAGAATTTATGCGGTTTTTCGCAAAAGTAAGAACAAAAAAAAAATAATCAACAGACGACGTTATGGTAGTAATTAAGCACAAAGAAAACCCTTAAGATACGAATATCAACAGCAAAAGGTAAAGTTTTAAAAAATAAAACATGAAATATAATTTGTGACTTTTTATTTAAAGTTGTTGTTAAGCGTTCATTACAATCAGACAACAAATTAATATTGGAGCAAATGAAATATAAAACGAATTTTCAACACCTTACATTGATTTTTTAAAGGTTAGACTTTCAAAAGTGTTGGTGTCTCGAATTTTGGAAATATGTACGTACGCAGACATACAATGTATGTATGTTTGTACATAAATACACTGCGAATAGTAACAGTAGCTATTACAAACTAATAATTCTTTTATAATGAATTAAAAATAAATATATTTTTTTATATAATTTGATGCCAAACTCCTCCGAAGTGGTTCAACCGATTTTTCTGAAATTTTGTGTGTATATCGGGTAAGTCTGAGAAACGGTCAACATCTATTTTATATAATCTTAAATGTTAACAGTAACCCAAGGGACAATTTAATTATAAATAACATACCGACTTCGAAGAAATTTTAAACTATAAGCAGAAAGTCTACGTACCGCAGAACACATATGGTTTACGTTACTCAGAGGGAGCGGTACAGCGGCTATTTTTTCCTATCTCCAACTATCAAACTGAACTACCGAAAACGGCGGACAATCATTCATTAAAATTATCACTAACGCAAAACATTGATGTTGATAATCCTTTTGTAGTACCATATTCACCTCTGCTGGCGAAATCATTCAATGCTCATTGTTGGGAGAAGCGCCCAAGCTCTTTGCATCCAAATGTAGACTTATGAACAAAAAGTACAAGAATTTTATTTTGTTAAAATTCCTACAAATAGTTATTAATTATTTAAAGATTATAAAATATACTTGATATAGATAGAGGTTAGTTACTTTTTCGTATGGATACCGAGAGCAAAACTTCTTGGTGTGTTCAAAGGTTTGCGTTACAATTCTTTCTGAGGTAAAGTGAGTTTGAGCCAATTACGAAGTAGAAATATTGTAATAATTTTTCCGCGTGGAAATATAAAAATTATTTGTAATTTAATTTTTGTTTCCTGGGGCTCGAACCTAGAGCCTTCAGCACATTAAATAAAAATTATATGTTTTGACAGTAAATAGATAGTAAATAGATAGATAAATACAATGACAGTTATCGAAAATAGTAAAAATAATAAAGCCGGTAAGACAGTGTCAATACCAATAGTAGAATTTAATGCGATTAGACGGTGTCGGTAACACTTATATCAATGTTGAGTTCTGTGAAGAGTATCAAATACATATATGGCAAAACAACATTTGCCGAATTATATCTATTAAATAATAAACTATAACTCAAATACTTAATATTGTGGCCGCCGTAGCCTATTATGTAGTGTGTTGTCTTACTAAGACGAGAGCTCCGGGTTCAAACCTCAGCACTGACTATTAGAAAAATGATTGTAAATGGATAAGAGACTTCAATATTTTTATATGTTTATTATTCAAAGGAAAAGTTTAGAATACAATATTTATATACAAATTTCTTTTTTATACTAAATAACAAAATGTTACTTGATATTTAAATATAAAAATTATTATTCTGAAGTGAAAAATAGAAACAAGTAAAGGTAAAGTTTTCTATTAATTATAATTATTAAATACAACATATTCATGATATTTGGTTTGCCAAAGTTAAAATATTTTATTTTAAGATTTTAACACTCCTCTTCAAACCGAATATCATATATCATCAAATATTAAATGTTACTATTTCAAAAAATTTAAATAAAATTTTACTCTCTGAATTTTAGTAATACAGTTTGAGTTTTTCTTTAAAAAAGTCCAAGCTTATTTATAAACTTCGTATGTTTCTTCTTTGACAAGTTCTTTTTTAAAACATTTGGAATATTTTCGGCACTGCTAACATATTCTAAAACCATTACATGGTTTTTAATTACATCTCTTATATGATGATATCTAATGTCTATGTGCTTACTACGAGCATGATAGACATAATCTTTTGCCAATTGTTGAGAACTTAGATTATCAGTTTTAAGAACAATAGGTTTGCTTTCATTATAATACCCAATTTCAGTTAATAAATTTCTTAAATAGACTGCTTCCTTAGCTGCACTCGAAGATACTATATACTCAGTTTCGGTTGAACTGAGCTCCACTGTAGTTTACTTTTTGGATTCCCATGATATAGCCCCTTCAGCTAGCATAAAAACATACCCAGTGCACAATCTTCTATAGGGTGTTTTTTATTGAGGTATAGAACTTTAAGTTGGCATCACTTTTTTAACTGGCGGCCATTTTGTCAGCTGTCAAGTGATTAATATTTAGTTTGGTTTGCCATTTCATCATGAACAGGTTGACAAAAAAACAACGCTTGCAAATCGTGCAAATTTATTTCGAAAATAATGGTTCAGTTCGCGAAGTTTACCGCAAGCTCCGTCCATTTTATGGTCGACATAATCGTCCATCAGAGCAATTAATTCGGTTAACCATGGATCGTTTTCGCACTACGTTTACTCTATGTGATAATACACATCCGCAGAGACGTCGAACAGTGCGCACCGAAGAAACAATTGCCGCTGTAGAGCAAAGTGTTGAAGAGAACCCGAATGAATCGATTCGCCACCGTGCACAGCAATTGGAGCTTTGTCCATCAACTTTATGGAAGATTTTGCGCAAAAGATCTTGGCTTGCGACCTTATAAGATCCAGCTTGTGCAAGAATTAAAGCCGTGAGACCATGCAATGCGTCGTGATTTTGGTGTATGGGCCGAAAATGAGATTGATCTCGATGCTGATTTTCATCGCAAAGTTTTGTTCATTTTTGGTTGAATGGCTACGTCAACAAGCAAAATTGCCGCATTTGGAGTGAAGAGAATCCACATGAGACCCTTGAGACGCCATTACATCCACAAAAACTGAATGTTTGGTGTGCTCTATGGGCTGGTGGAGTCATTGGGCCATACTTCTTCCGAAATAATGCTGGAGAGTCAGTTACCGTTAATGGAGACCGGTATAGAGCCATGATAACCGACTATTTTGTTCCTGAATTGGATGGCATGAATGTGGATGAGTTGTGGCTCCAACAAGACGGCGCTACATGCCACACAGCGCACGTCACAATCGATTTATTGAAGGAAACATTCGATGAGCGCATAATTTCGCGGAATGGACCTGTCAATTGGCCACCAAGATCGTTTGATTTGATACCATTGGATTATTTTCTTTGGGGATATGTGAAGTCGCTCGTCTACGCCAACAAACCAGAAACGTTAGGGGACTTGGAAGCCAACATTCGTGGCGTTATTGCCAACATACGGCCCCATATGCTCGAAAAAGTGGTTGAAAATTGGACCTGTAGAATTGGCTTTATTCGAGCTAGCCGCGGCGGCCACATGCCCGAAATCATATTTAAACATTAATGGCATAAAATTATCCTTCCAATAAAGCCAAATTGATGGACATTAAAACGATTTTCTTGTGTTTTATTTCAATTCGAAGTTCTATACCTCTAAAAAAAACATCCTGTATCAATTAAATTATCACCCCAATCTGCATCTGAGTATCCAAACACATCATCGTTACTATTGTGATAATGTAATTTAAAGTTTGCGGTTTTTGTCAAGTATCTAAGGATTTGCTTTGCGCTATTTTCGTAATCTACATTGGGATCAACATTGCATTGTGCAAGCTTGATAGTTGAGTGAAGAATATCGGGACGTGTTGTCACCGCCAAATACAATAACGCTCTAATTAATGATTGTTAAGATGTTGGGTTGACTCTATCACGAGAATTATCTTTAACGACTTAATATCCAGCATCAAGCGGAGTAGACCTTTGACGGCAATTTTCCATGCCATACGTAGCTAACAAATTTTCAATGTATACCTTATGACCTTCTCGCTCGACTTCAATACCCAAAAATAATCTAAGTGGACCTTTATCAACTACATCAAATTCAATAGCTAATAGATTTCACTTGAAAAGTACCCAAACAGACCTACCAACTATTATCTAGTGGAACTTAGACTTTCAATACTTCAGTTATTTAATTTTCTTTAACTAAATTTTAAGCATATTTTTGGTACATTGATTCGTTACGAACATAAACTGTAACACAGTATACCCTGTGTTGTTTATGAGAGATGAATACTTTTTTGCATTTTTTTTTTTGCGACTTATTTTTTTCAGCCATCCATCATTTTGAAAATCATGGCGTTATAAAGCCGACAACATTAATGAATTTCTGACGATTATCTGTTGCGAATATTAAATCGGTTTAATTTGATTAGTTTTATTTCTACAGAATGAAGTGTTTTAAGGCTTAACTAAATAACCAACAAGATTTTAAAAATATTTCCTTTGATTAGAAAAACACAAAAAAAAAAGAAAAAGAAAACGTGGTACGTGCCAAACGCGAGCGAAAAGTTTTTTAAGTACAAACAAGTAATATTAGGCAAGAAATTCTTCTACATCATATTGTACACTATGTGCTGATCAATGTTTTCTGCAAATCTTTCGTGCAGGGGGGTGGTAATTTTCGCTAGAATGAGTTTTAACCTGATTGGTACAAAGTACTGGCCCTTTAATACTTAGACGGAATATTGGCTAATTTATTTCTAATAGAGCTTAGGGGATGACTCCTACTAATGCAGTGCTTTTTTTATTGAGACCAGTACTCAGAGGTTAAGCTCTACTGATGCTGTGCATTGTATTGGAATTTTTTGGAAAGGACAGTATATTTTTTTTTTACTTATATTACTATTAAGCGCTTTAGAAATGAAACAAACAGCTGTAAATTGGTCTTTCAAAGGCCAGTGTTATACCTTCACTCTTGAATAATCAACAGCAATTGCCTCATCGTTGCATGTTAATTGTGTGTGGTGAGTGCCTTCGCTATGTAGGTTTAGCTGTTATCTCTGCTACTTCCCAATGATCAGAAGCATTCGTTTTTTGTTGTCAGTGGATTTACGCGTATGAGCCTGAAAGAAAACAGCAGGCGACTGTATAGGTGTTTCAAGATGAGCAAAATGCAACATAAGTTGTTTGCGCACGAAGCAATTCCAAGCAAATGCTCACCTGTTTTTTCGTAAAAACTGGACATGTCCCAACCGTACCACTCTAACAACGCAGAACAGTCAATTCTGAGTGGTACACCACCAATTGTTTATCAGTTGTCTTCCAAGAAATAAGCAAAACCAACCGCCGACGACGGATCCTCTTCACTATGGTAATGTGAGCTCTCACACATCGGCTCAAAGAACTGCATTTTTGAGCACCCAAAACATCGATTTGATGAGTCAATTGCCGTATAGTCCAAATTTGGCCCTGAATGACTTCTTTTTATTCTCGTAAGTAAAAAGCCAACTGAGAGGTCATCGTTTTTCGACACCTGCTGCATTCAGAATGCATGTTTTGGAGATACCTCAACCAGACCTCAATCAGAGTGGCAAAAGTGCTTCGACAATTGGTTCAAACGCATGCAAAAGTATATAGATCTTTATGGGGAATATTTTGAAAAACAATAAAATGATTTTCGATTATTAATATTTGGTTTTGATCTCTAGTACCGAAATATGAAAGGCAACCCTCGTAATAGTAAAATTGGTTTGATTTAAAGCGCTAAATGTGATGAAGCATTATTGTTCAGGTGAGAATTGCTAGACTCTACCGCTCATAATTTTTCTTCGATTTAAGCACTAATTTTTAAACTCTAAGAAATTCATAATAAATACGCGTAATAAAACAATCAATTTTATTGTTTTTTTTTTTAGCAACGTGAGCCACTTTGTGATTTTTTTATACACAAAACAATTTTTTTGCTTTTTTAATGAGTAAAAAAATTGTATGTACCAATACAAAGCAATTGTCTATTTTAAAAAGAGACTCTCCAAAGAAAGCAAAGCAGTAATAAAATGAGGACGAAACAGTATTCCCAACAGCTCTGGGTCAAGTTCAGTTCTGCTAAATTTTTTAAATTCTTAACTTAAATGCTTAAAACAATTCTTTCCTTTTTTTTTTGAAGACTATAATTATATAGTCTGACTGGTTGTGAAAACTGATATTTAAATGCAAAATGTATGAAAGGGAAACAACTGTGAGAGGATGCCAACTGTTATATTAAATGGCTAAAGGATGCAAAAGTATCAGGATAATTATGATCAATTTCGAAATAACAAGAAAAAATTTTATTTTTTTGAATCAAAAAAAAGCGTACTTATATATGTAGCTGAGTATAAAACATGCAAGTTATAGGCTAATATTCTGCCATATTACTTAGAGAGTTGGGAGAAACAATTTTTGATAAAAAAAAACTTTTTTGTGATCAAGCAAAAACTTACCACATATCGTTTATTTACTTCAATAAAAGCATAACTCGAAAAAACTGAATGAGTTTTATAAAGCTTGTTGAATGTGTCCATAAATTACAAAGTTTGTCTTGACATGTTTTCGATAGCTTTATCGTCTTCTTTTCGATGGGCGAGTATGTATTTCAAAAATACTAATGTAGGAACGAAACGGCGATAAAAACAACAACGACACAGAAACGCTAGATAAAACAATAACACCAAACGCAATAAAAACAAATTGCCGAATTCACAAAACCCTTGTACTCATTGTATTCGTTGTTTGATTGTACGGCAATACAATAGTTGTACGCTTGTTGTTGGTAATTTTTATATAAAAATTTGATACAACTCATACACGTTTTTGTAAATACGTTGTAAACACAAAAACAATTTTTTTTATTGTCAGCAGCAAATTAAATTTAAGAAAATTTTGATTTTTGACTTTTAATACACAAAATACATTCGTGTTCACAAGCAAGAATTGTTTTCAATACATGCACCAACGATACGAAACCTTGTGAATTCGGTAAATGAAATAAAAATTTTATTTGTTATTGTTTTTAAATGTATGGAAAAGTTGTTTTTTTATTATTTCAAATATTTAAAAACAAAAGTCTAATGAAAATTCATTTTTTTTTTAATTTTTCAGAAAACAATGAGAGTCATACGACTTTCGATATCACATTAGTGCTGGCAAAGTATTGAGTATGGGTACCGAGTATCGAGAACTTCTAGTAATTTTTGGGTACTCAATACTTAAAAGTAACTACTCAATAGTTTAAGAGTTGTATTTTTTCTTCGAAGTTGTATAGAAAATTTAAATTTTAATGGCCAAACAAATTTCTGTCTAAAAACACAATACTTTATGAAATTGTTTTCTCCTAAATTAAAATTCGTTAAAAGTATTGGGTAGTATAGGGCACCCAAATGAAAGTCCTCAACTCTATCGAGTAATGAAAAGTAGCAGTAATTGACAGATTACATAGGGCATTCAAACACGTGATCAATTGCTTGAGTGATTGTACATAGTACTTACATACATATGAACAGATCGGAGTCGTTTCTTTATAAACAGTTCATAGAAGACGAATGATTGAGGGCGTTCGTCTTTTTATATGTGAAACAACAACAAAAACATTCAAATTTGTAACAGTCAGGCCCACGATATCGAAAGAAAACTTAAGCGAAAGAAACTCAGTCACTCACTGTGAATCTAAACTGCGGCCCACTAATTGTCACTTTATCATTCGCTTTGCTTTACGTTACCAACGTAATGCAAATAAACAACAAAGCTGCCATATTAACGTATCAAAAAATAATCGCGAATATACACGAAAAAAGCGCTGAAATACTTAAATTGTACAGTAAAAAATGCAACCGTGTGCTAGTTTAACTTGACAGAAATGTAGTAAACAAACATAGTCCGATTTTGTTTATTTATGTATATGTGTGTAAAAAAATTTTGTGTTACCAATTGCATTTATTTTTGGCGAAACAAAAATTAGTGTGCCGCAAATCAGCTGTTTGTCGCTTAAAACTACACGATTCGATATCCTGGGCCTGGCTGTAAGTGTTTTTCATATAAAAAGACGAACGTTTTAAACCATTCGTCTTCTATGAACAGGTTAGGCTGTTAGCTTTAAAGCTTCTTACTTTTTTTATTTACTTTTTTAAAAAATTTTATTATGCCTGCCTACATTTTCCTGCTGCTACTAAGAGCAATATTTTGTTTTATATGTATTTGCTTTTTTTAATTTATTTAGGGAAATCAAATTTTTTCCGATTGGTATAAAAATGCTTAATATTTAAACTTACCCTTTATTTCCTTTTTTAGGAACATGAAAACCCTGTTTATGTTTCTTCTTGAGTATTAATTGCAATCACTTTTAAAAACAAATTCCATCTATGCAAACGAACAACAACAAAACACTTGAAAATAAACTTATTTCTCTTTATTTATTGCAAGCGACAACGATAATCACACACAACACACACACGCACTTGTATAGACTTAACGAGCAAACAACTTACACCCGAAAAAGAAATGACAAAAAAAACCGCAGAACACAGCAACAAAATTTACTATTTAACACTCTAATTTAGAATTTTATTGTTTACTTTTTGTATTTTATTAATAAAATTAACAATTTTCTAATATTTTTATTATTTTCCAACAACCAAAATTCACTTTTTTCACATGAAATACTTGTTTTAGTTAGAGAAACACGTCCACCCGGCAAAATTTTTATAGAAACTGAAAGTAAGAAGTAGAAGAAGAAAATAAGAGAAGAACGTTAAATGCGACGAATTTAATGAGAGTCATTAAGCTGTGATTATGCTTTTAATTGTGAAATTTATTAAAAGTGTTCCCGTTTTTATTTTTTCTAACCAATATTGGATATAAGTTGGTATCTATTTTCTTTTTTTGGTTTTAGTTTGATCAATGTGAAAAATTTCTTTATGACTTTACGAAGAGCCGTAGAGCAAAACTTACTTTTTAAAATTTTTTGGAAAATTGGTTTTTTGTTTTTTTTTTTCTATTTTACAGTATTTGGTCAGTTGCGTTCAGCTTTTTAATCAATTGATCGTCATAAGGGTGTAAATTCAAATCGTTGGCTATCCTCAATGCAAACGTAACGCATTCAAATTCACCCCGATCTATGCGCCAGACACATAGGAAATTGAACATTTCATATGTGACGCACCCAGAGAAGCCGGAACAAACATATCGTCGTAAGAATTAAAGAACGCTGTAACTGACAAAAAGTCGAAAATACGTTTTTTGCATCATTTTTATCAGAAAAAAATACGCGTCGATTGGATTGGATTGGTCCCGAATTTCTATGATGAAAAGAAATTCACTTACGCCGTCTGCGTTTTGAAAAATACCAGTGTCTTCTTTCTACTTTCATACAGGTTTTGTGGCTCTGGTGAACATTTAAGGTTTTGTCAGTTACATCATTCTTTAATTTCATCGACGATATGAACTAAGTTGTATTCCACACATAATGGCATCAATGTCTTTCAAACAAATAAAAATTCTCGATGACACACCCACATACACACATTTTGTTTTATTTAGTTTTAAAGATAGGCAACGCTCAATAAAATATCTTGTACATTAAGGGTCATAAAGACCTCTCCTGGTACAATCTTAAACCATGCAAGAGTTTTCAAATTTGTGTGCCTAAAGGAAGAAGCGTTTTTAAAAATTATATAATTTTTATTATTTTTTTAATTAGTGGTAATCCCTCTTTGTTGCAAAAGCCCGCGAAAGTCTTGCAAACATAACAAACCCCAACAAAACGTAGGCAGATTTGTTAATTTTGCTACGCTTGCAAGACTTGCACAGACGTTTGTAACTTTGGGTGATTACCACTATTATTATTTTTATTTATTTTACTTTTAAGCACAAAAGTTTAAGTAAAAATTAAAAAACTTTACTAAGTTTTTTTCGTCTAATTCCCATAATAGGTGGTCCTTAGCAAAGCGAAAAATCTATAGGACATACTTATAACCTGAAACAGATAAAACATTCAATTATTTGGGGCCTCTATAGAACTCCTCAAGGCAGATACTTGTACTCACCTTCATGTAGGACTCAAAGGAGACTGCAGAAAATGTTGGTGGTGTTATAGAAGAGGGCTTTTGGCTACGTCGTATAATAACGATCAACATTTTCTTGTAACGCACACTGGCATTAAACCAATTTTGATTGTAAGCCGCATCACCAACTTTTACACTCTTCAAAACAAAATAAGAAATACACTTTAAGTGGCTGTAATGAATCCATTTGAAATCCCTGTTTAGACTTACCACTGTCATTAATTCATCCCCGTAATAGCAAACAATAAATACTTGCAACATACTGGCCACTAAGAATATGCAATACAATATAATGACTTCTAAACTGGAGGTGGTCACTTGGAAACCAATAAAACAAATAGTCAATGAAGTGGTCAGAAAGTTGAGTAACAATGAGAAACTAAAAATTGTATTCACATGTTCTCCGAGTCTGTTGAGGAAGAAAAATAAAAGACAAAATTGAATTTAATGACAATCCCAGATTACAGGCTGATAAAGGGTGTTTTTTCGAAGAGCTTTACAACTTAAAATGATAATAAAAGACAGAAATATTGTTGGAATATAATTTTTTAATATGTTCACCTCGACCACGAGTTACATGATCAATTGAAGCAGTCCCTATTTTGGCTTGTATTTTAGCTTCCAATACTTTAGGGGTTGCTGTTTTGTCGACATGAACTAATAAAAAGTACATAAGTGGCCAATACAACCCTGTTTAAGGGTTACGGCCTAGCTATTCGCAGCACCCATGTTGTGTGTATCAATTTTTATCGTACAGTTTAAAGTCGACTCCGAACGCCAGACATGAGAACCTTGTTCATGCAATCAGTTACTTTCAGAGCTTTTGCCAGAAGACTGCTAAGAGGTAGATGCCAGAGCTGGTTTTTGTACCCGAAGCCCTTGTCTAGTAAGACAACACATTAGACTACGGTGACCACTAAAAAGTAATTTAGATGGAGCCAAAAAGCAGTAACACTTCTGAAAGGAATATTGTCACCAAAACGTTTTTCCAATAAATTGTTAAAAGTGTTTAACTAATTAATCTTTGGAAACAAAAATGCATCGTTTGAATACCTTCGCCATTCAGCGTAACGGTAGCTTCATGCGAATTTCGAAAGAAATAACAACCGATCACGCGTGTTATTACTTGAATGGATGTAATAGTGATTAGTTAGAGGCTTGATGATTGTCTTTTCTTTATATATACATTCGCTTATTTATGGATTTAGTGGTTAGTGTCTTGGCTTACTGGACAAGAATTCCAAGGTCTCTGACATCTTGAAAAAGAGAAATAAGAAAAAATATTTCTTTTGGCGACTACCTCTTAGCAGCCTTCTAATAAAAGCTCTGAGAGTAACTGATTACCATGAACACTGTTCTCAAGTCTGTCGTTCGAAGTCGACGTTAAACTGTAGGTCCTGGTACTCGTGGATAAAAATTGACATACACAACATGGGTGCTACGAGAAGCTAGACCATAACAAGCCAGAAAGCCTGTATGTATGATCGTCATCATCTGTGGCAAGTTTCAAATAAGACCTATAAGTAGAAATGCTACGCAAGATGCTTTAATTCTTGCAATAGCAAGTAACCTAAGATTCTTACGTAAAATTGTTCAGGTAGTCGAAGCAAAAAAGGCCACCAACTTAAGAACTACAATGAATCGACATTTCGTCTATATGAAAAGTATTTCCCAGGTTGTTTAACAATCTATCTTTACAACTAATTCTCTTCTTACACGCATTTATTATCAACCTATCTATCGTGTAAAAAGAGAATTAGGTGTACAAATATTATTCCAAACTTACTCCAAACATTTTATGTGCTGCGTAATGATACGCTTTAAAAATATCAAATCCTCCATGTCATGCTCTTCATCTGGAACATACTTTTCCAATTCGCTGGACAAATAATTGAAATGCATATTCAGTTGAGTGACTGAAGTAACCAGCAATAGGTCAGCCGATAGAAAAGCCACACCAGCCAAATAAGCACCATGTACTTGACCCAAATATGTTAACCAATACACCCAGGTACGTCCAGTGGCATCATAGGGATACCAAATTAAAAAACCAAATTTTCTTTCAAATTTCTCGGCACCCAAAAAATAATACTGAACAAATGATTTACAAGCCGGATACAAACTAAACGTGGAAGTATAGGCCAAACACAGCATGGAAAAAATGATCATAACACGTCTCATTATACGTTCATGTGAATGCAATTGATTTCGTTCTTGCTTTTCGATTGTATTTGGAAAAATACTTTCCATTTGATCGAAATGTTGTTGCACGATTTTTTTGTTCTGCACCAAAGCGATTTGTTTAAAATCAGCTACCAAAGAGAAACCAATACAAGGTGCCACAGCTATAGCGCCCAATACCGTATCCTTGTGCTGTACGGCTATAGTGAAAAAGATTATTTCGCCCAAAACCAAAATGTTGAAATTGAAAAAGCCCGCATACAGTAGACATTTAAGTAAAATGCGTAGACGATAATTCGAAGAACGATAATCGAATATGTCTTCGCCAATGGTCTTGTAGAACACCACAGGCACTTTCATAAAATCCTCAAAAGTGCGCAAATATTTGACCATTCCGTTGCTACGTTGATGAGAGTCTTTCTGATGAAATTTAAAATTAAACTGATGTTTTTCAGACAACTTTGCCACATTTTTATATCATTTTAAAATACTAAAAATCAGTAAAGTTTTATTAAATAATAATATTTTGTTACTTTTTAGCTGAGAATTTCTTCAGTTGCTTTAAAAGTTTGTGTAACACCTTTAATTATTGTAAAAAAAAAGAAAATTAAAATTTCGTCTAATTAGGTGACAAAGTTTTTCCAATAACAACAATTATCACTTTAAATGATTTTTAAATTATTAGGGTGATATTTACTTTCCATGTAAATTTCTATATATATAACTTTATTGTTATATGGAAGGGGTGGCCAAGCTAATTGGTAGCATGTGCCATTTTTTAAATTTTAAATATTTCTAAATGCTTTTCGTTATTACAACTTACCTTTAAGATAAAAGTTATATTTCCTAAAATACAGCAATAGTAAAATATAGCAAGAACCGATTACTTTTGGCATTAAATTTGTTTAAAAAACACCAAGTGGCAATGACACGCCATGTTTACATAAATAAATCAACAAAAAGAATTTTATAAAGTGTGCACTAAAAAAATTAATAACAAAGAATTATTTTTACTTTCTATTTTTATTGAAATTATTTCTTTGTTTACAAAATAAACAAAATATTTTTGTTAATAATTCAACGAACAAAATATATGGCAACCTGAATAAAATATGGTAAGCTCAAAAGTTTAAACCTCACGTTAAAAGTTAAAGGTAAGGCAATCTTCCCAATAACTTTATCGGTCACTTTTAGGTTAAAGTTTAGTTGTAATAACCAAAAGCAATTTATCTGTCCGATAACTAACTAAAGGGAAGTTGTAATAATGGGCCAAATCTTTCATATTTGTAAGCTGTAGTTTAAAAAATATTTTGAAACACAACATAATGGAAAGGGAACGCGGGTATATTTATCGAGAGCCGCATATAATACTTAGAAGACCCAAAGTTTTGCCACCCGCGTCTGAAAATCCAAGTTCGAATCCCAGTAAGAGCGATCATTTTCAAATTAATTTTTGTTTCGTCAGAAACGCTTTAATTAGATCAATATTCAATTCTATAAAGAATTTAGATTCATTTGCAATGATTTTCTTGACAATAAAAGGAGCAAATTATGTCTGTGAGGAAATAGTAGTACACAAACCAAACTGAACATGATTTCGACTGCAGCTATGGTAGCTTTTACTTCTGTACATATTCATGACAAACATCAACTATTTAATTGACACTTTTTTAGAAATCATATCTTAAAAATAAATGAAAAAATAAGTAAACTTTTAGTGCTGGATAAATAGATCACAATGTAAGGAGGTACATATGTATATGTAGGCAATTAAACATTTTTAACTATGTCAGGGCGACGAAACTGAAAGGGTAACTTTAGGTACGTTGAGGACTGTCCAAAAAGATCTTCATGTAGAAGTATTTTTATTACCTCATGTATGAATGGATGAAATGAGTGAAGGCTATAAATAAATAACATAACATACATACATAACTGGCCTTTACAATCCTGTGTCAGGATTACGGCCTAGCTTCTCGCAGCACTCATGTTGTGTGTGTAAATTTCTATCCATGAGTACCGGGACCTACAGTTTAAAGTCGACTCCGAACGATAGATTTGAGAAGCTTTTTCATAGCAATCAATTACTGCCATCGCTTTTGTCAGAAGACTGCTGAAAGGTAGTCGCCGAAAGAAATATTTTTTTCATATTTCTTTTTTCAAGATGTCAGAGCTGAGATTTGAACCCGGCGCTATTGTCTTAATAAGTCAACACACTAACCACTAGACCATGGCGACTACATATGGTCTTAATAATTTGAATAAAATATTACCATTAGAATGCACTTTAAATAAAAAATATAATATTACATTATAAAAGAAGTTCGCTGTCCCCGTGCATAAAGTTTTTTTTTTTTTTTTTGTTTTTTTTTTTTTTTATATATATAAATTAAAATAAATGGGCCCGTTTATAAATGCTTACATTAAACGTTTTCAAACATTAACAGCCTTATGCATAACGAAAAATTAGCAACTCGTTGTACAAAGTAGCTGACGAGCTGCTCTTTGGCACAGAGTTTATTCTTTGCAAGTTTTAACTATGTAATCTTCTAACTTAATAAAAATCAACTCTTGAGAAAAGTGATACCAAGTTGTGTACTTTGAAAGCAGCCCTGATTTTGCCATTTTAAAAATTCCTAAATTTATAAAATTGTTTGTATTAAAAATAAAAAAAACACACACACAGTTAATGATATTAAAAAAATACTCAAAAAACCCATTCAAAACTTCCACAAATTTGGAAAGAACAAATGTCTGACGTATCGTAACAAATGGTTAGTATATTGTAAGCAATAGTTTAGTAGGTTTTTGTCTGAAGTTTGACAAATACTTAATCGATGTCAATGAGTTGCTAACTAATTGTTATACATAAGGCTATAAAGAGTTTTAAAATTCGTTAGAAATTAAGCAATTTTAATGAAAATTCATTGAAGGTTAAAAAAATATATACATACGAGTATGTACTTATGTATATACATATATGTTAATAATAATTTTGTTTTTGTTTTTCATTATACTTCTTTATTCGTTATAACTGTGTTTTACTGTAAATGTTTGTGGATAATAGTTTTCTGTACAAAGTGTTTTGTATTTAATAGTTGGCACTCACTTTCTTTAAATTAAAAGGTAAATGTCTACACTAACACGGTGTTATCTTTAAATCATGAATCCATAATAGTTTGAAATGTTTTGTTGTATTAAAATACAAAAATTAAGCATTTACACTAGTGCCGGCAAAGTATTAAGTAATGGGTACCGAGTATCAAGTATTTGTACTATTTTTTTGGTACTCGATACTTTAAGAGTTGTATTTTTTCTTCGAATTTATATGAAAAATTTAAATTTTAATGGCCAAAACAAAATTCTGTTTAAAAACACAATACTTTATGAAATTGTTGTCTCTTAAAAATAAAATCCGTTAAAAGTATTGAATAACCAAATGAAAGTACACACTACTATCGAGTAGTGACAAGTAGCAGAATTTGACAGCAAAACTTTACATTTTTTTTTCAAGATTTCTTACAAAATTTATTAAAATTGTTAGCTTACGATGTAGGATGCACGCAACTTGAAAGCAATTTTGAACAAAACAAAACAAAAAACTATGACATCAGTTTACATATTTTTAAAAAGAAAAATAATAACTTGTTCGTAAGTATAGCAAACAATTCTTGCTTAAACCTAGCTTAACCTTTGTTTAATGTTAGTTAAATAAGTAAACGAATGATAAATTAACAGCCTGTTCATAGAGACAATTGGTTTAAGACCTTCATCTCCGATTCGAAAAACACAATATATGATCGAAAAATATTTTATAAAGTTGACATTGGCTACCATTTTTCTCCCTACAAAAGTGTATATTTTTCATTTCTAACAAAAAAAAAAGAAGCATAATCACAGTCAATTTATCCATAAGTGATATATAAAATTAGCTGCTTAATGAAAGTTTGTTTTTCAAATTAAGTTTGAAATCCTTTATTCAACAGTTGATCTTTTTATGTTATATTTTCTTGATTTTCACGTGATCATAGTAAATCTTTATACAAAATTCATGTAGTCCCAACCAGGCCCAGGACCAGGAGTTTGTTTGCTTTAGAACATTTTGGGTTAGCGCGTACGTTTATTTAATTTATTGCACAGGCTAAAAAGGTTTGCAAACAAACTTAAAAACACATGAAGTTTTTACCATACATATTACAGGCAGTAAAAAACACTGCCTTACCGGCAGGGTAATGGCTCGAATATTTTTACCTTGAACTTGAAATGGTTTCTTTGTTTAATTCAATCGCTTGTTCTTTTCTAAGTCACTTAAGTGATGAGATACGGTTTTCAAATGAAAATTGTATTTGTAACACAAATAAAGTATATAGAAATACTCCCTTGAAATATTCATATTAAGTTACTAAGTTAAATTCACCACTAAACCTGTATTATCGACATACAATTTTTGCACATGTCATGTCAGCTGCTTTTGTTCAATTATATTCAACACACCTAAACAATAAAATCAACAATGACAGGTTTTTGAGCAGAAAAACTTTAAACAGCAACAGTATAAACTGTTTTGACAACAGAAATTTCTTTAAAGTTCCGTTCATAGCAAATAAAAAAGAGGATTTTTTAGGGAAAAAAGGTTCTAAAAATAAACTTGTTGTGAGAAAATAAACAAAACAATTATGGAATCGGCAAAAAAGTCCTTCGAATTGCAGGCTCAAGTCCGGCAAAGTGCTGAAGAAATTAAAAATGCCTTTAATGATCTATACAGTTGGCAAAGAGAAATCAAGGACAAAGAAAAGGATATACTACGGGAGTCGGAGCAAAAAGTTAAAGAAGCCATGACGGTAAGTAAATAAAAAAAAAATCTCAGTAAATTACAAATATGTATTCACATACTACATATATATCTTTTCCATGCAGTCGTCTGTACCCATACGCAGTCATATTAAAGAACAGGATTCTTTGAAGCAGTCTGTTGTGAACAATACTGGTACAAAGGAAACTCTTACAAATGGTTTTCCTAAAGCGGAAATTATTACATCTCCAACGACAGAAAAGCATGATATTCCCTACGATCCTTTAGAGCTAAAGCGTAAGGCAGCCAATGAAATTAAAGACCGTGGCAATAAACATGTCAAGTTGGGAGAATATCTTTTGGCCATTGAGGAATATAATCAGGCCATAGATCTTTATTCAACCGATGCCATTTATTACAGCAATCGGGCAATGTGCTACTTAAAACTGGAAAGGTAAGACAAAACAAGTTGGTTTAATAAAATATATTAATACAATGCAGATATTAGGAGAATAGTGTTTTGTATAACATATATTAGAAATTATATTGGGTTCATAAACCTTGGTAGAGAGAAAAACCATTTTAGTTTAGTGTCACGTGTTATTGCAAAGTCTTGACCAAGTAAAATATGAACGTCGTATTTCTTTTTACCTAAAAAATGCATGATAAGCAATGTTACTTGTACCAATTTCGCCAGGTAAAACCCATAAAAATTAAAGAAAATAGTTTTTAAAGGTATTTTGGCATATATCCAAAATCAATTCACAATAGAAACCTCTGTATCTGTCATTTGATTGGCTAATGCAAATTAGTTTTTTGCTGCTCTTCCCCAGAAATACATATTTAATGTATTTAATTTTTTAAAGCATTCTTCTTTTTAAGATCTAAATGAAATGTAGACTCAATCTTCTCTAATACCCAGAGCTGCATAATATTTTAAAACCTTCATACTTGCAAGTGTAGTTTTAATTTGTTTAAAACCTTTTATTGAAAACAAAAAACAATGATTATTTTAACCTTTATCAACGCTGACTGTTAAATTTTCTAGCCACAATATTGTTGTTTGAATAAAATTGTTTAAGAAATATTTTAATTTTTGAAAAAAAAAATCAAGTGTTTAAACCTTTTATGGGTTTTTTTTTAACAAGAAAATTGTAATTTATCTTTTAGTTATTTAATTGTAGTCGCCGTGGTCTAGTGGTTAATGTTAGCTTAGTTAGGCTTACTAAGATTCAAATATCAGCTCTGACATCTTGAAAAAAAGAAATATGAAAAAATTATTTCTTTCGGCGACTACCACTCAGCCGTCTTCTGGCAAAAGTTCTATGTGTAATTGATTGCCATAAAAAAGCTTCTCAAATCTCTCGTTCTGAGTCGACTTTAAACTGTAGGTCCCGATACTCATGGATAATAATTAACACACGCAAATTATTGAATTTTATTATCAAAATCGCTCGCTTCTTAGAGCTGGCAAACAATCGATAGTACTATCGATAGTATCGATAGTTCTATTTTTATTAGACTATCGATGTAATTTTTTCGATAGCGATACTATCGTTAAATGTTGCATTTAATTGACTTATGCAGATTTCTCGAGCTTAAAACCATCATCGCTTCAACAATTGCTACAGGCCAGATATTTTCAAGTCTTAACTCGCACTGTACATATTTTACATTGCATCTTCCTTATAGAAACAAGCATGGAAAATCCTGATAAAGAAAGCAAATATGCTGAGGTTGATATTGAAGCTAGACACTTGAAAAAACTCGCAGAGATTCGGAAGTTTGGAAATTTTTTCTAAAAACAAAAAATAAAGAAAATGCACAATGTCGGGGGTGTGCGAAAATTTACAATACTAGATGTAACACATCAAACCTATTTGACAACCTAATACGTGCCCATCCATCTCATAAGCAACTGCCGAAACAATCAAACACAATCCAATATTTTGTAAAAGAATCTAAAACCTATAAAATGGATTCAGAATTGAAAAAACTACTACATACTGCTTTGATGACTTTGGTCGCCAATGATTTACAGCCATTCAGTATAGTTAAGATACATGTTTCCGAGATTTCGTTAAATGCTTAAATACCCGCTACATGTTGCCTTCAAGTAGCACTGTAAAAAATGTGATGATGGTAAATTTGTTCAATACAAATATGCACTACTACAACAGACTTGTGGACTTTAAGCGAAAAGGATGGCTAACTCACCGTAACGTGTCACTTTATATGTAACAATTTCAAAAGGAACGTGAAATTTAACATTTCTAAAATAATTCGATACTATCGATAATATCGATAGTTATTGAACCAACTATCGAAAACATCGAATGGCGCGACTATCGATAGTTTGCCAGCTCTATCGCTTCTTCCATTCTATGGTCAGTTTAATCGACCCACTGAAGCGGCTATTCGGGCTATTGTGACTAAATTTCGCACCAAATTTACATTGTTGGAGATTAAACTACCAGCACGCTTACGTAGAGTGCGAAATGAAGAAAATATCGAAGCTATATCGGGCCAGTGTTAAAGATGGCCATCAATTATCGATACGTCGCCGTTCGCAGCAATTGGGCCTCTGTTACTCAACGACGTGGAAAATTTTGCGGAATCATTTAGGTGTGAAGCCTTTCAAAATACAGCTGGTGCTAAAATTGAAGCGGAACGACCTACCGCAACGTAGAATTTTTGGTGAATGGGCTCTTGGAAAGTTTGCCGAAGATCTACTTTTTTATCGAAAAATTGTGTTCAGCGGCGAAGCTCATTTTTGGCTCAATGGGTACGTAAATAAGTAGAATTGTCGTTTTGGAATGAAGACCAGCCTGAAGAATTCTGCAAGAGCTACCAATGCATCCAGAAAAAGTCACAGTTTGGTGCGGTTTATGGGCCTGTGGCATCATTGGACCGTACTTCTTCAAAGATGATGCGAATCGTAACGTAAATGTGAATGGTGAGCGCTATCGTGAGATGATATCCAATTGTTTTTTGCCCAAAATGCAAAAGCTTGACTTGCATGACATGTGGTTCCAACAAGACGGTGCCACATGCCACACAGCACGCGTAACAATGGACTTATTGAGAGGCGAGTTCGGTTAACATTTTATTTCATGTTCGGGACCGGTCAATTGGCTGCTATATCGTGCGATTTAATGCCTTTAGACTATTTTTTGTGGGGCTATGTTAAAGCTCATGTCTATATAGCCAAGCCCGCTTCAATTGACATATTGGAAGACAACATTGAAGCATTTATTCGTGAGATACCGGCCGAAATGTTGGAGAGAGTATGCCAAAATTGGACTAAGCGGATGGACCAGTCACGGTCAACATTTGCATGAAATAATCTTCAAGTATTAAATTGTATGGACCGTACTATCGATTCAAATAAAGATTTCATTAATTTTTCTGAATTTTATGTTTTTTTTTTTTTTTTTAAACATTCCTATAGCTCTAAAAAATCACACTTAACTACTGATACTAACAAATTGTGTTCAACAATATAAACTATATATATCTATGATAATATGTGATAACCCCTTAAGTCAACATAGGACCAAATTAATTTACTATTTTTATCTTATTAATTTATTTTCTGTTTTCTTTTTTTTTCTGTTTTCTCTTCAGATACGATGAATGTATTGCAGATTGTGATCGTGCTATTGAAATTGATAATTTAGCAGTAAAAGCCTACTACAGACGTATGATGGCCAATGAATCGTTAGGCAATAATATGGATGCACTTAAAGATTGTACAACAGTATTAATGATAGAACCGAAAAATATTGAAGCTAAACGTAGTCTGGAACGTATAAATGAACGTTTACTTAAACAAAGTAACTTTTTAATTTGAATATTTTATACTTTTGTTTTTCTCTAATATTTTGCTTTTGTTTTACAGCCAAATCAACAAATGGTCCAAATTTCAGTTTATTAAATGCCAACATGATTGATATTTTGCCCATAGATAAACCAGCCTATAAACGTTCTAGCAAACCCTTAAAACGTATAACCATATCAGATGTTGTTGGTCCCAAAGATAGTAAAAATCAAGAAAATTTAAAAATATCCGATGAAGATATTGATAAATTATTTAATAGTAATTGTGGTCATTTTGAGGAAATCAAAACAACAACCACAAATGTTTCTAAAGATAATAAGTTATTGGAAAATAAGCCAAAGGAAATAAAAGAAATAAAAATAAAAACCTCCGTCAATATAGTCAAACCTACTAACAAAGAAGATAGAAATAAAACATCTGCCAATACAACTAATAAAAATGAGGTACATATAAAAAGAAAAATTGTATATTTTAATATTTAACTATCTTAACTACAATATTTTAATTTATTTTTTAACTGTTTAACAAATTTCAGCGCCCAGTACCATTAGCACCCACTTCAACAGCACAATTTTATTCAAATTGGAAAGAATTAACACCCGAACAAAAATATCAATATTTAAAGGTAAATTTTTTAAAATAAATTGTAGCAATTTGTATTAAAACTATGCCTTATTTATTAAACCATTTACACAGAGTATACCACAAAAGCAATTGTGTAAAGTTTTGGGCGCAGGTTTTGATTCGGATACTTTAAGCGACATTATACATACTTTACATGACTACTTTTTAATACATAACGATGATGCTACAGCTTCAACGCTATTGGAAGTCAGCAAAAATAAACAAGTTTCCATATTATCACTGCTTATGTCAACAGAAGAACGCAAAGGTATTTACAATATTTATTTATTCGTATTATTGTAAAATAGTTCTCTTTTTTTAATTTTTAATAAAATTTTAATATCTATAGGTCGATTATGGATGGCAACTTATATCTTAATATCTCTTTTGGTAATTGACAGCTCAACTAAAATTTGGTTCCCATCCATAATCGACCCATTAGTTTTGTTCACTTTATTTTGAGCTTGAGGCCTCAATTATGGTTTACAACAGTGGTGAATTTGATGTTGTATTTCAAAAATTGAGATTGTGATTTACAACATCTATGCGTTGTACCATATACTTTGACTATCGTTTACAACTGTTGTTTTTATATGTTGTAGCCAACACAACACAACATTTAGTTGTTGTAAACGATAATCGGGGCCTGAGTTCTGTGATTGATTGTCAAGTCGCTATTTCTTAGTCTTGAAATAAAATGTATATCTCTTTCTTTTCAGCTCTTTCGGAAATTATTAATTCACTTAAGGAAAATAATTCTCTGGACACAACATCTGCTGAACAGATAATGAAGAATTTCAACTTGAATTAATTTCATATATCGTTTTTTTTTTTGTAAATTTTTGTCAGATTTAATTTTAATTAATTAAGAAAAGCAGTATATTTTGTAGTTTAAATTTAAAATTTTTTCCTTTTTAACTTATAAAAAAGAAATAAAACAGATTTATTAAAATAATGAAAGTCTCATTAATAGAAAAACAGAAAACAAATAAATTGTTAAGTGCAAATGCAAATTTAAATAAATAAATTACGAGCACAAATAGATATTTTTCTTTAAATTTCAAATACCAAGTCTAGTCTTCTTTACATATTGGGTAACAAACACACTTTAAGAAAACTTGAACGGGAAATATATTAATATTTCTGAATAATACTATAAATGTATGAGAATGATCAGAATCAAATATTTTAATTTTGTCAGAAGGAAGAAAATCATAAGCAGTTGGTTTAATATTAACAGATCGAGAAAATTTTAATTCAAAATAGCAGAAATTCGAACTTAGAATTACAATATAGCCGTGCGGAAGTTTATGTGCTCTATCCGCCATTATATATATCTCGAGTTAATGATGCCACTTTAGGGGTTTAACAACAAAATTTTTAAAATCTGCAATCCGTTTTCGGCTATTTTTCTCCGAAACTGGACGAGATATCCGAAAATGGATTGCAGACTTGAAAAATTTTGGCGTTAAATCCTAAACTCCAGATATATAAAAAATATGAAATAGCGGATAGAGCACATAAACTCCCGCACAACGAATGTCGGTTATATTTTATATATATTATATTATGCGACACTCTGAAAAGAGTACTAAAATTAATTGGGTATGCTCTGTAAACCGAAAACGAGTAAATTTGAAATCGAATAAAATTTCAAATCGCTATAATTGCAAAATACGACAATTTATTGATATAATTTAGAATTCATTCTCTAAATAACAATTGGCATAACTTCTGCGATCATCAAAACTTTTAAATACGCAATTAAGCATTTCTTTCCTTTAAAAAACCACTCGATTTCGTTTTTCAGAACATACATACATACATACATAATTGGCCATTACAACCCTGTGTCAGGATTACGGCCTAGCTTTCTCGCAGCACTCATGTTGTGTGTGTTAATTTTTTCCCATGAGTACCGGGACCTACAGTTTAAAGTCGACTCCGAACGACAGATTTGAGAAGCTTTTTCATGGCAATTAATTACTCCCAGAGCTTTTGCCAGAAGACTGCTGAGAGGTAGTCGCCGAAAGAAATAATTGTTTCATATTTCTTTTTTTTAAAGATGTCGGAGCTGAGATTTGAACCCAGCACTATCGTCTTAGTAAGCCAACACACTAACCACTAGACCACCGTTTTTCAGAACGGTCTAGGAAAAAGAAGAGTCTCATCTCATGTCTTCCCCGACTTGCTTTTCAGAGTAGCTGCGGATAAAGTGAAAGCCGATGTTAGAAACGGACATGGCGGCATATGAAAAAGAAACAAGAGAGTAAGGGAATAAGTGTAATAATACAAATGCGAATTGATGGAACAACGAATATCGTCTTGCAACGTCACACCTATGGGGAAAAAACAGCCTGGTTATCTGTCCAAGAATAGGTGACAAAAAAGATGGATGGCATTCTGATAAGACACTAAAGTGTCTTCGATATCACAGCTACTCAAGCTTGTCGTCGACCGGACGCACTTTGTAAGAACTATGCAAGCATGTCATCCATATTCTGTTTATAATCTATAACTTTAAGGCAAGAGACCACAAAATATCGTGCACGAACACCTCCGCGAGTCATACATTAAAGCATTCTTAACAAAGTCGTGTACGACGATTATTCCAACTGGGTGTGTTCAAGTCACTTTCGGGAAATTCACATATTTTATATGGAAAGATTTGCGTACAAGATGTCGATCGATGTTTTTTATTTAAATACATGCATTTGGGGTTTAGTGGTTCTCGAGTTATAAAAGAACTACATTATAATGGATTTTTCTAGTGAGAAGTTAAAGCAAGTGGTCAGGGGTACCCCTTAGGAAGGCATATTATAATCCCTTCTTTGGCTATTTGTTATGAACTCGATTTTGAAGTAATTCGATAAAAATGGTATTAAAGCAGTGAGCAATAGCATGAACCGTGTAAGACCAAGCTAGTGTTGTTTACTATCAAGCTCAGGATTCCAAATTTAAAACTGCCAGACATTTGTGGATGGGTACTTTCAGATCACGTAAAGTATCTGGTTTGAATTCTGGATTCGGAACTAGCGTTCAAATATCAACAAGTCAAAAAAGTCACGGTAGCTTATCATACCTGTAGCAAAATGTTTGATAAACTTTTAGGCTTTAGATCGGATATTGAACTCTGATTGTACCCATCTGTAAGAAGACCAATTCTCATATATGTTGCGATGGTTTTTCGGCCGGTTATGCAGAAGGTAACTACCACTAGGCTATTTTCAAGGAAAAAAAGATCCGCAAGGCGCACTTGCCTGTCTGAGGCCCTGAATGTGAGGCTAAATTTACTTCCCATCGATAAGTTTATTCTTGCCATGGTGGCTTATAGGGCGCTAAGACTATCATCCGTGGGAGTATAGAAAACTAGATCATTTGTTCATGCCTGGGTTCTAGAAAAAACTTCTAACTGAACTATATGCCACCTTCTGTCTGATGTCTAAAGATTCCTACCAGATCGAAATAGAATCGAGGTGACATTTAACAGGGTTTCGGTATCAGGGTCTATGTATACGGATGGTTCGAAGAAGGATTGTAGTGTTGGATCTGGTGTTTTCTCTGTTGGCCGTAATTTGAACCGGTATTAAATACAATCTTCCCCTTTCTTATTAAAAATTATAGAGAGGTATCATCGTGTACTTACATATATAGAAAAGCGAATGCCAAGTAGAGTGTAATTGACTCCTGCAGGATGTCGTTTCTGACTTTGCCTATTTTTGATATTACACGTACTACACCGCTGTTGTGCGACAGTCAGGAAGGCGAATGCAGATTGATATATGGGTGCATGTAATTACTTGACACTGGTCAATTGGAAATCATATCGCGCCTATAGTGATGCGGAAGAATAGGATTGCTCGGCCTTCCTTAAACAATGTCATAATAATCTCGATTTGGAGTTCTTACAAGATGTCGGGGAGCTTAAATGGTTTTTCTCTCCTCTATTTTTCAGTTATAAAACAGTTTTACTGTATAGAAAAATACCAAAGACTGGAAAAAGAAGAAAACTTTTTACTATGTTAAGACAACGTAAAATAGAAATGCCTTTGCTGTATAAAACTTTTGCTCGCTGTATCCTCGGCTAAAAACTCTGTATGTATATGGGGGGAAACCTAAGCCACCATGGGAAATGCTGAAATCAAGATTCTGCGACCCTTAAGTGGTAGACTTTTTAATAGTGTTTAAGTGGACGGTGAGTAGGAACTTTATAAGACCAAATAAAAAAAAAATAAAATAAGCTATTACACGGCAGAAACGGGCTCCATAAATGGATCTCTTGTCTGCTTTCAGAAACCTGATGGTAGTTGGTGTAGCTTAATTACTGAAACGCTTGACCTGCATTTAGAGACTCACTTTCAAGATAGTATTTTTTTCATGGATCAAAATCTCAACCTTTTCTTAGAGTGGAAGTTACGTTTATTTCTAAAGCAGATAGAGCATCTCACATGAAGCCAGAGGGCTTTAGACCACTTAGTCTCTGTTCTTTTCTTTTAAAAACGTTACAGAGAGTTTTTGGTCTTCATATTGGGAATTCAGTTAATTCATTCATATCGTCGATGGAATTAAAGAACGCTGTAACTGACAAAACCTTAAATGTTCACCAGAGCCAAAAAACTTTTGCAAAAGTAGAACAAATACACTAGTATTTTTCATTTCGCAGACGGCGTAAGTGAATTTATTTTCATCGTAGAAATCTGGGACCTGGACCAATCGACGCGTATTTTTTTCTGATTAAAATGATGCAAAAAACGTATTTTCGATTTTTTGTCAGTTACAGCGTTCTTTAATTCCATTGACGATATGTATGCATATATGTACATAAAAAAATGTTGTGCAGTGTAAAAACAAAAATCTCAAACTACAGTCGAACTTCCATAACTCGAACGTGTCTAACTCAAATTAGGTTGGCAGTAGCATTAAGAACGAAAATACATGTATGGAATTCTACTACTCAAAGTATTTTGCTTGGTTTTTTTATTTCTTTTTTTTTTTATTTTGTTTTTCCTGTATATTTGGCTCGTATATTTTGTGTTTTTTTTTTTCTTAGGGGAAATCGTGTATTTCATGAAAATCAATTTGTATTTGAGGCTGATTACCAAGGCTGGTTAAAAGTGAACAAAATAACTTGCTATATTTCTGTTCAAGATTATGTTGAAGTAGGTAATGAACTCTGCGCAAAAGGCTTTCTTACAGATAATGACATTGTTCAGAATTACTGCTTTAAGTCACATGACGCAGACTTAAGTGGAACAGAGAGTAATGGAAGCAGTTATTTATTAGTCTTTAAGAAGCGAAATAGAAAATTTTTTACGAACTTTAAACTTACAAGTACATACTTCTACATATTTCCAAATGAATATGACTACAACTAATGAGCATTATAAGGCTTTAATAGAAAAAAAAAACAATTTTCAGTTATTAGTTTCAGATTATTTTACTTCGGGGTAACTTATTTATTAAATATACTTACATACATACTTAAAAAAATACATAATATACAAAAATGATCGCAGCAGATTTTTTTCCTTTAAAAAATTATTTTATAGCTCGAAGTGTCCGTAAGTCGAAGTATTTTTTTTTTTTGGATTATCACTATCCGAGTTTGGAAGTTCGACTGTGTTTGCCATCAAGGCGAATTGAGTGTAAGGTGCGGGCAACTTTACAACAACAAGTTTAAATCTCTCTTTTAGCTTATCTTACCAATTCAATATTTAAGAGAGTCTGTCTGTTTAAACCCACACATATACAAAGATTATCTAAATAATTTTGTAAAATTTTGCATACACACAAACATACACTTATTTTAAAATCTAAATAAAAAAGAAAAACAATGATGGTTCGAAAAAAATAAGTGGGAGGAAGAAGAGGCTTAAAATATACATCCATATGCATTTATGCAGTAGTTTGAGTATAAATTATGTAGTAGAAGTAATTGTTGTATAGTATTTGGTCAAGTGGTTTTTTGTTATTGTTTTTTACGTTAATTTTTATAGCAACAACTTTACATATTATTCGTATCATTTGAAATTTGTTTTTGGTGTATGAACAATGCAAATTGTTAAAATAATTCTTCTATTATTTTGTGAGAGATAAGAGAGGGACAGAGATTAAATAAGACTGAGAAATTTAGTAAAAGAGCAGAGATTTATTTGTGTATGTATGTATGTATATGTCAATAATTTAAATAAATATTTTAGTAGACATACATACATACATAAATATGTTCACATTATAGAATTGAATCAACAATAAGTCGAACATACAATACCCTTTATTGACAAACAGAAGAAAACCAATTCCATTAAATAATATAATACATTACGAGTAGCTAATTTACTATTTACAGCAAATTAAAATGTTTCTACACGGTCAAAAGGGAAAGAATGAGAATAGTTTCAAGCAATATGACTTATGGCATACAAATCTAAAAAAAGTCAAGAATTGGTTTCCAACCTAAATAAAAGCAACAATTTTACATTAGACCCCGTCATACAAGCATATGTATTTATACTTCTACATGCTTTAAAATCCGTTATTTTTTCTCTTAAATTCGTATACAGCTTTCTTCCTTACACATTTTACTACAATTAAGTAATTTTGTTTAACCTTCTCACATCCGGCCCAATCCAAAATTCGATAATCGTTTTCGTTATCATCGGTTACTTCTATATACATATGTACATACATACATACATACATACATACGTAAATAATTGGCCATTACAATACTTTTTTAGAGATACGGTCTGACTTCTCACAGCACTCATGTTGTATGCGTCAATTTTTATCCATGATTACCAGGATCTACAGTTGAACGCCGAATCCGAACGACAGAGTTGAGAAGCTTCTTCACAGCAATCAGTTACTCCCAGAGCATTTGCCAGAAGACTGCTAAGAGGTGGTCGCCAAAAGAAATATTTTTAGTTATATTTCTTCTTTCTTTCAAGATGTCAGAGCTGGGATTTGAACTCGAAGCTCTTTATTCTTTAAATGAAAGTATAATTTTCCATTTACATATGGACTTGTATATGCAAATACATATGTAAATTGTGTAGGGTATTAAAAAAACAAACATATAAAACAAGTATGCACGACTTTTAGATACTCGTTGCCTTAACTATGTATTAAAAAGGTGGGAGGGTAATTGTATGTAAAACAAGTGTTATTTTATTTAGTTTTTTGGTCAAAGCGGTCTACAAACGTGTATCGGAATAAAAAAAAATTTAACAACGACAACAACAACTTAGAATATTGTGCAGTGAATTGAATGAATGAAATGATTGCAGAGTCAATATAATAGAGTTTAATCTTGTTCTGGCCTACTCAGTTGACTGGTGTTAATCTACTGTATATAACCAGAGTGGGCAAACAAACAAAACAATTCGCAAACGTTACCACAAAGTCATAAACTTTTAAAATTTTTTTAATCGTATTGTACATGAGCAAAACCAAAACAAATACTTTCTAAATGAGAAAGAGCACAAACGAAAAAAATTCGCTTTTTGCTCTTGTGCTTGCTTTGTTATTCTGTTAAATTTGTATTATTTGCTCTTTTTCTTTTCTTCTTTCCTTTTTCTTCTCATTAATTTTTTGTTGTACATACGCACATTTGAGTTAGTATTTTTGTAGTGCTCAAAACAAAAACAATATACAAAACTAAATGGGACAATCGCTCTCACTGTTTTTGTTTTCTTTTTGTTTAACTCATTGTAAAGAACAAATCAAAATGAGATCAAACGTGTCGTTTGGTTTATTTTCCTACTCTGTATATAACACGTGAGAGGTAATAAAAGGTATTTGAAACAAAATATTCTAAAATTCTAATAAATTGTAGGCTGGAGTATAAGATGTGTGGTGGCAAAGTCCGCTAAAGCATTGCAGCAATTTTAGCAATACAATACGAAACTGTAATATGGGAACAAATTTTCTTTCTTCGCATACAAAAAAAAACCATTAAAGTAACAATTTTGCACATGCAACTCTATCATTAGTGCCAAGGTATGTCCACAAGCACTACTCTCTTTTTCGCCTTCCCATAACATATTTTCAGAATGTACTGCATGAGTAGGGGTCGTCCCCAGAGTGCTGGCCTTAATAATAAAAAATTTATTTTCTTATTTTTACTGCCTCATAGGACGTCCTTATTAGATCAGAACTAAAGTCTGTTGAATAAATTTAGAATGTACATATTTGCAATGGTTTCTCAAACTAAAGGATAACTTTCTCCCTTACAAATTATATTTTATCGTCAAGCTTAGTTTGCATAAATTGTTTCATTTTGGTCTGATTAAAATGATTTTTAAAGGTGAAGAAAACTTACGGAAAGATTAACTGTTAATTTGGCAATTCCACGACGATTACAACTTATTGTGGTATATTTTGCATTTGGATTTGCAACTCCATGCAACGCCGTGTTTGAACAAAAATTTTCCTCAGCGATGTAGTATGTCATTGCCGCATATGGAGCATATGGACGAAGAACTTAGAAGAAATTGTGGAAAGCCATCACACTAACAGGCTGGCGTCCATTTAGTCATTTGAATGCAATGGCACTGGAAAATATAATCAATTTTTTTAGTCTGCAGTTGAAGATTATGAACTGAGCACGCATTTAAACACCAATATTCTTTAAGAGAGACATCGAGTTACCGTCCAAAACTGAATGGCATTCTATTCCGTACTAATGGCAAGTAAGATCCAAGGATTATAATGAATTATGTATCAAGTTCACTGAAATTATAGCTCTTAGTGGCTTATATTTAACTTTTTTTTTTAACCAATAATCAGTATTGGAATATTGAAGATAGAAGAGAGATACATAGATTTTTTTGTCTTTTTTATGATTTTATTGATCGCCATATATCAATGAGACAAGTTGCTATCAGTTGATCACTCAAAGGCCAGTGTTATACCTTCACTCTTGAATGATCAACAGCAATTGCCCCAATTGTCGGTGGATGCTGATAATGAGTGGTGACCGTCTTCACTAATTAGGTTAGCTGTTTTCTTCCCAGAAGGTGGCACTGTACTTCTGATCATTTGTTTCTGGTGCAATAGACTGGATATTTCAGGGAGCGGTTTTTTTTGCAGATGGACATCTTGGAAAGGGTGGGAACCTTTTTTTATTATTTTTTTTTTAATTATAGTTTAGAAAAACGCAAATTTTATTTTATAATTTTTGTCCTTCGCTGGGATTGAAACTCGGTCGTTTGAGTTTCTGTGCGAACGCTCTAACAACTATGCCACGACCCCCTCACATTTGAAACCGATAAATATATAACCCTCGTCATATAGAAATACCTCGCTTTTAAAAAGTGGTTTCAGTTTTAGTAAGGGTAGTTACTTTATGTGTCACTTGTGTAAAACAGTATTACAAGAGTATTAACACCAGCTAATGAGAAAACAAACATCTTCAGTGGGATTTTGAGAGCTAATATAAGACAATTAGACTGAGACTTGTTAATGGCGGAGATATGTAAACAATATTTATTTATTGGGTGCTCCAGTGGGTAGTCTGCTAGACTGCTACTACGAGGGTTTTGAGTTCGTTTTCCACCAGAGACCCTAGTCTGCGAAACTACACCAAACTTATGGTCTTTGTTACTGTGCCCGCTATAATTAATTGGAATATAATTAAATATTGTATTGTATTTTAGTAAATAAATATTAATTTATTTATTTATTTTCCTAAAATGATTACATTACTTTAATTAACTGATTTTGAGCACATCATACATTTATAATGACGACGATAATAAAGAGACATTTTTTTTTCTTAGTACCACCACAATAAAACGTGTGCCGTTTTGATTTTTATGGGAATATATGTGAGTGTGTGTGTAATTTTCTCATTGGCCACTTGTTATTGTATACGTGAGTATGAGCTAAAGTTTGGCTTAACTGAGGTTGCGCTTGATCAACTTGATCCACTCCAGTGACAGCAGTAAACGCGGAAAGTTTTAAAACGGCTAATCTAGATCGTGCGGTGCGAATATCATCACAAGTTAGTTCTAAAAAATAACTTAAAACGCAAACCTACAAATAACCCCCCAAAACAAGATTTCAGTTTTTTATCTATTCCAAAACAAAAAATAATTTAAAATTAAATACAAACGTAAAATCTGAAGAATTGATTAAAAAAATAAAAGTAAGAAATATTTAAAAATGCCAAATAAAACTCGTTATTTTTCTAAATTTCACACACATACGCACGTTTAAAACAGGCCTTAAACAAATTGGCAGGCATTGAACAACTTATACTAGTCACACACACACATATACAAACTTACCTACACCTGATCCGTGTGTTGTGGATATTTTGCGTGTAAAAGAGAAATATGTATGTTTGTATGTACGTATGTACGTATATGTAAATGAAAAATAACAAAAAACAGAATAAAAAAATAAAAGAAGTAGCAACTACAACAACAAAAGAAATAAAATTGATTGTGATTGAAAGAGAGTGAGTGCTGTTTATTTGTTACTTACGAGTAATAAGAAGAAGAAAATTAAATATTGTATCTTTCAAAACGAATTTAAAAGCTTTAAAAGAAAACTTAATTTAGTGACGACAAGTGATTACGGCGGTGGTTAAACAACAAATGCAACAATTACAACAAAAACAACAACAATAAAAGAGTATAAAATAGATTACAATAATAATTGTAAGATTTTCTCACATTTTTTAAAGATTGTGTACGTTTGTTTTTTTTGTAATTTTCTTAAAATAATTTTCTTTTTACAAATACATACACAAACAACGTCTTAAGAGAGGTGAAGAGAGCTCACATCAATAAAAGTAACAGTATTTACTAGTGTAACAAACAAAAACAAAAGAAACAAAAACAAATTAAAATAAAAACACAACAAAACAAAATCAAAGATTAAATGAAAATTGCACACAAAAGAAAAGTTTCAAAAGAAAATTTTAAACACAATAGCGAAAAAAAGAGAAAAGGAAAAATTTTAAATACAATTTTTGCATAATTTGAAAATTAATTTCCTATACAAGCACACATAATATGTACATACATACTTATGTTTTTAAAATTAAATTACTTTGTAAAATAATTACCAATTCTGTATTAATAATTTGATAAAAATTATAAAAAACACAGTGTTTTTAGTTTAGGTTTGGTATTGAGAAGATGATAAACTTGTTTTATTTGCTGTTTTTGCACAAACAGAAATATAATTTTTTTTATATGCATACCCATCCATCTATGTTTTCAACTACGAGTACTATCGAGACATTGATTCTAATGGCCGACGGTTTAAGACATGTGCGCAGTTTAAAAAGAGCTTTTATCATAAAATTTAATTTAAAAAAATTCCACAAAAAGCAAAGAAACTCTTTTATCTTCGGCATTGTATTTTATTTATCAGAAATAAATTATGCAAAATTTTCATAGTTGTTATAGGAATATTATATAGAAAATATAATTCTTCTAATATAGAAATAAAGTATTAAGCCCTACTACTAATAATAATATTCAGATTTGTCTTAAAAAACATTTATAAAATATAAAACAATTAATTGAGAAATTAATATGCAAATACAGTGATTTCGCGGTTTAACGAACCGCACAGTGGGATTTGTTCATACAATGTTTGGCAAAAAATATAAGGAGTGCTCGTAGAATGTTGAAATTTTGCTCTGAGCCTTTGGTTAGCTCAATTAAGAAAAAATATAAAGTTTCATCAAAATTGGCCACGCCCACTACCCACTGCCCATAGAACCCAAAATTTATTTTTAGCCCAAAGTTTTTGAAATTTTTCTCTGCGCCTTTGGTTAGCTCAATTAACAAAAATAGAACACCGCCCATAGAACGCAAAATTTATTTTTGGCCCAAAGTTTTTGTAATTTTGCACAAAGCCTTTATTATCTCTATTAACGCCCGCCAATATAACCCATATCATATTTTTTCTCACAACTTTTTGTTTCTTTATCAAAACTAATTAAATTTTAATTTTTTTAATTAAAAATTTCATGAATTTGGAGACAAATTTTATGATATTATAAAACATTATTAATTATTTAAACTTTTTTTTTAATTGATAGTATGGAGTCTTACCTTTCATTTCATTTTATCGGGAGCACCTAGCACGACCGAGCAACCTTTTTTTTCTTCCAAGGAAGTTTGCAATCACGGCACATTATAAAACAAATTTTATTCCATCATATCTTTTAAACCATATAAGCGAGCTTTATAATTTTTTTAATACGCAGAAAAGTCTATATATGAAAAAATCACTATTTAAATCAGAGCAATAAAATTAGCTTATAGCTTAAGCTTATATTAGCTTAGCAAATACTATAGAAGTGCGTAAACAGTTTTTAATATTTTGGACTAGAATTTACTTGCGACTTTACTTCATTACTGCAAAGACAAATAAACTTTTTTTTTTTGGATACAATTTATTGATTCTTCATACTGATTCAATTTTTAACAAAACTGCATTATTACATTCTTAAATATTTTGTCTTAAAAAAATTACTTATTGCAAAAAAATCGCACTGTGGGCCAGGTCGTTATACTGAAAAGTACTTATTTTAAATATCCGCTCCTTTTAGAATTTGTTAAAAAAATACAAGAGGTATAATAGTTATACAATTTTATTTTATTAAAAAATAATTTTTGCATATAATATTGCATTCAAAGCTATAATAAAAACAAAAAGCAACAATTCCTATCACTTTGGCATGTAAAACTAACAAATTAAAAAACAGTATATGATTTAATAGCTTTTCTTTTTCGTAATCCAAATTTGTATCTTTTATACTTTTTGAAAGTGTTTCGTTTGACTTTAAAATTGTAAAAATTGTGGATTTATTCAATTCAAATTTCTTGCCTAGAACTTTTACTCGCAAATCATATTGGTGGTCATCGATGATTTTTATTTTGTTTTTCAAAAACAATCTTTCTTCCACCCCATATTACTGTTTATATGACAAATTAATACGCAAAACTAACTACACATAGTAAGTTGAAGAAAAAACATAGAAAAAGAGCTGAAAATAACGGTAAATTTGTTTCTACTCTCGATGGTTTTTTCTACTCTACCAATATGAAAAATTTGTTCTTTTTTAATATAAAATGTTTGTTTTATTTGTTCGTTAAACTGAATTCAAAATAAATTTTTTTTTCACTATATATGGAACTCATTAGAAAAAATTCAATTGTTCGTTAAATGCGGTGTTCCTTAAAACGATGGTTCGTTAAACCGGGAAACTACTGTATTGGGATTTATTAAAATATCCTGGCGTTTATGCTATTGAATACTGTTGTCTAGGCAACACATTAACTTAACCTAACAAAATAAAAAGAACATGTTCACAATTTCTTTCATTTTAAAATTTCAATAAATTCGACATTTTTTGAAGTCATAAGAATTTGAATGAGAAATCAGTTGTTTACATGGTCTGGACAGGTTATGATGATCTATTTTTTATTCATTTTGTTTCGTCTTTAAAACATCTTAGTTAGATCAGAAACTAAATTCTATTAAGAATTTATATTTTTTTTTATACAAAGAACTTTCAATCAAAGCAGAAAATGACATCCGTGAAGGAACTGTTCACCAGCCGAACTGAACATGTTTTCGACTCTAGCTAAGAAACTCTCATCAAACTTCTTTGTGTTCAGTACAAATTCATGGAAATCATTAATCATTTAACTCACACTATTTATAGATATCATATATTGGAATTATATTGTTTCCATTTATTTATAGCATTTTCAGTTTAAATTAACCCTGCTACTACGTTAGAAAAAACTTACGTATATTATGTTGTGGGTCATTTTATGACCCGATATATTTTTATTATAAAAATATTAATTTTTACAAAAGAAAAAAGTTTTGAAGACTCGTGATGATTGCAGTAGGTTTTATATAAACTTATGTTTGGTGTTTCGGTGCGATGGACACACATAATTATTACAAGTAATGCATTCTGTAAAGGTCTTTTTCTCTTTACTCGCCGGAAAAATGCAATTTGGGTCATAAAATGACCCTAACGTAGTAGCAGGGTTAAACCTTTTTCAAAATAAATGAAACCTTTTTCAAAATGAACGAAACCTTTTTTAAATTAAACGAGGCCTTTTTCAAATTAAACGAAACTCTTTTCAAAATAAGTGAAACTTTATTCAAAATAAATGAAACTTTATTCAAATTCATTTAAACATTTTTCAAATTAAATTAAACCAGTTATAGAATTTAATAGAATAGTAAATACAAGTGCGTGTATTTCTAAATGCAAGAAGATATACCTACATACATATCTATATCAAAACCTTACATTCAAACTCATTTGTTGTATATAGGGATGTCAATCCTCATTAGGGTGTCCCAAATAAAATTAAAAATTGGAATTCGTGAGAAGATCATAAGGTAAAGTATTTTTTGGAATTTTTTCAGATTTTTCGGAAGTGGCTTAGAGGTCGCGCAAATTGATTTTTAATTAATAATCGAGCCAAAATAAGCTTGATCCCCACACACTAAGCCTCATATATCGATCTTGAAAATTATATGATTTTCAGGATTTACAAAATTTTTGATTTTAAGGTTTTTTGCTTCTCATAGTCTCCTTTTTATCTGCATCATTCTTTCTGAACACCATAGAGATCATCGCATGAGGCATTCTTACATGTTTACTTGGTCTGGAGAAACGAGTTCGAATTTATTTTGGCCATTAAACATTTATAAATAGAATTGAGTTTCTGATTTAATTTAAGGAAATATATGTGTAATTCTATTGTAGTTACTCGATAGGGTGCTTACACTGAAAAATAAAAAATTTCAACAAAAATAAAAATAATTCAACACAAAAAACTAATGAGAATAACATTCGAAAAAATGTAATTCCTATAATTAAATTTCAAATAAATTATGATATATGAGTATTTTAAAAAATAAATGAATATTTATAATATAAATTTTATATTTATAACACTAAAAACTCTGATGAGACCTTCGTAGCGGGCGTCGAATACTAGTTTAGTTCCGTTAGTGTTACACATACATATTTCTTTACGGATGTTTTTTTCTCATAAGAATACCATTATTTGGATCTTAAGACAAATAAAAATTGTAAATTAAATGAACATTTATTATAAAAATATATTTTTGGTTTAGAAAAGGTTTACAAAACAAAATTTTTTTATAAAAAACTAGTTTTATAAATATGTTTTAAATATGTACAGATGTACATACATATGTATGTACTTACATAAATCAAAATAATTTTTTATGAATACGGCCTTTAATATTTTAAACATAAAAGCCTTTATTCACAAAGAAAAAAACGTATTTTTTTTCTTTTTGTTTTTAACCGTCTTCTAAAACCAATTTTATACAATTTTTGTTTTGTTTTATAAAACAGGAACATTTACTCGTATTATGAATAAAAGGCAAAAAAAAACAAAAATATAATATTTTTTTGTAATACATACATACAGACGAATATTACGAGTATTTATAACAAACAAAACTAAAAGCGTGTGCTGCCATTGACGTAAACAATTGTTTTTTTTTCTAAATAAATGACTCAAAACTGTATTTTAGTTAATATTGGAGAAATGTTTTTTAAAATTCTTAGTAATCCACCCCCATATTTGTTATAATTTTTTAGTTTTTAATTATAAAAAGAACGATATTATTTAAACAAAAATTATTTTAAAAAAGTTTGTTGGCTTCAGTTTAAGTTGTGATTCTTTTTTGGTTTTAATTCTTGCAAAAACAAAAAATTTGTTTGAATACCCTACTCTATTGCAAGCAGTAGGGTATACATTTTATTGATTGCAAATTTTTAAATGAAGCTAGTTTGTTCGTCAGTTTGTCCATTTATGTATGTTAACTTTGTAAACAATATGCAGCTTGCAGTTAAATAATGAAATCTGCAGCAAGTAACACTTCTTATTATCTGTGGTCACAACTTGTTGAATATGTTCGATTTTTTTTTTCTATCTCTCATACAAAATTTTCTGTTTTATATTTTTTGTTTTATAATATAAATAATTAGGTAAATAAGAAAGCCAAGGCAGGGTAATCTACGCCGGTATACAAAACAAGGTTGTGTCCTATGTTTATCATTATTAAGGCTACCAAAAATATGCTATAAAAAATTAGTTTTAAGCGCCTAAAATGTGCATTGAAAAAAAGTTTTAAGCATTAAAAATATGTTCTATAAAACTCACAATGCATACATATGTTGATATAAAATTACTTGAATTTATTTGAAAACATGAAAAGTATCAAATAAAATTAGTCACCAACCAAGTAAAATAAAATTCTTTTATATTTACATACATATATGTATTATATTTTAATTCCAAAATTAGACAAAAATAAAAAATGGAAAAAAATTCAGACCAACAAGATTACAAAACAAAAGAGTAAAAAATAATTAAAAATGTTGTAATAAATGACAATTTTTGAAACATGAAGCTTTGTTTGTTTGATCCTAAAACGCTCTTTAACATCGAGGAAGTTCTTTCGACATCAACGAAAGCAAACATTTCCTATCATTATGTTTTGCGTTGACTTCCGAGGTGTTGTTTTATGGTAAATATTTTCTTTGCTGGCACTGGCTTATTGCAAACTTTACAAAACAGAATTTACCTATCAGTTTTAAGATTTGGAGCCTTATAAACCATTCTCGCAATTATCCCTAATTTCACAAATGTTAGTTTTAAGCATTTTCAACTTAATACAATAGATTATACTTAAGTTATGTGTCAATAGGTAGTCATTATTTTGAAAAAATACAAATTGGCAATACACGTAAATTCTTCAAACATATGTTACAATTTGTAAAACATATCATACAAATATAAAAAAATTAAAAAATGCAAAAATATGCATTTATGGCGAAATATGCAAAAATATGTCGTTACAAATAGGGTTTAAACGTCGTAGTTTTTCCTCAAATGAAATAATATTTTGCTTGTTATCTCAGTAACATCCAGAAAAAAAACTGCTAATGCATATATTTGGTTACCCTAGTCAGTATATAAACTTGAGAACCACTCAACCGATTTACAAAGGGTTGGAAAAGTCTGCTTTCTCGAGAAATGTCTACGTACATATATCTGTATACGAATTATAAGCAAGCTTAGAAATTGTATGTTTTCCCAAGTAAAAAATGTGATATTCTTTACGTTCTTCTTATGAGAAAACCATAGTATAGTGTAAAATCGCTGTTTAATTGTTGTTCCAGAACTATCTGAGATTTAGTTTCCCATAATGCTAACGAAGTTATCAAGTTCTTGTCTGCCGACAACAGAATATTTGCAAGTAAAATACTCTGAACTTTCGCTGGGTCTAGAAAGACCAATTTTGTTTAAATGTACACAATTGAAAGCCGCAAGTACGCCCTTCATAAACATAGTTGCCTTTCTTAAATATTATTTTTTATTAGTTATACAGTTACACAATTTTCCTTCTAATTCTTGAAAAATTCATTTATTTGGATTTTTGAAAGTGTACAGAATGGCTCAGGTTTCATAACGGAAAAATTTGAGAAAAATTTGGCCCTCATGTATCTAGACAATCTGTCATGTAATTGTACTGTCAATTATAACGGCGTCAAAGTTATCTAAGGTGTTGTGAAGATTAAGCTAGCACAAGCAGCCAGAGGTTATTTTTTTTTTTTATTGAGACCAATACTCAGGGGTAAACCCCTACTAAATGCTGTGCATTGTATTGGAATATTTTAGGGAAAGGACAGTACATTATGACAACAGAATATATATATTTTTTTTTGTTTTTCTTATATTACTTATTAAGCGCCTCAGAAATAAGACAAATTGCTGTGAATTGATCATTCAAATACTAGTGTTATACCTTCACCCTTGAATGATCAACAGCAATTGCCCCATCGTTGCGCATGTTGATTGAGGTTAGTGCCTTCGATAGGTTTGTTATCTGTTATCTGCTACTTCCCAACAGGTGGCGCTTTTCTTCTGATCATTCGTTTTTCGCTGTCAAAGGTTAAGGTGGAATAGAGTGGAATGTCAGGGAGCGGTTACTTTGTAGATGGACCAATTGTGCTAGAAAGGGATTAAAGGTGGGGGAAAAATAAAGGAAAAGAGTATCCACGGGATTAACTTCGAAACCCACCAACAATAAACTTCAGGAGAACCTGAATATGAAGAACTCCTACCAACAGTGTTTGTCGGACAACTATAGAGGAGATGCTCTAACGGCTCCTTCTCTTCTCTGTCCCCACAAATCTTGCAAAAGTCCGGCTGATGTCTGTCTCAAATCCTCGTTCGTGACCTCACATTATTATGATTCGTTGGAAAGTTAACCATCATTTTCAAACTGGGCCTATTAAGCTCAAATAGAAAACTAATCTCAACAGATTGAAGTGATTTTAATTAGTATGTAAAAATATGAATTCCCTTCATCCTCCTATGCAGATACTACCCTGCACATATTCATATGGAGTAAGTTTCTGTATTGGCATTCTATTTAAAACTAGTTCCTTAATACAAGCCAAGTAACTCCCAATACTTCGCCATCGTTTTCCAACTTGAACCCAAGATTACTTATCTGAAAACAGAGGCTGAAATTGATAGTGTTTGTGTTATATTCATAAAAAATAAAATAATGCAATAATTTTCAAATAAGCTCTTAATAAGCGTATAGTATATTTTTATGAATATAATATTTAGTTCTTTGATCTTTCAGCATATTGCTGGTGACTCTATAGACGTCATGGGGCAAATTACGGTATTCGATATCGAACGAAATTTATATGAAAACTGTTTTTAAATTGTAGGAAATTTCGATGAATATCGAATGCCGTAATTTGTAGAGCTGGCAAACTATCGATAGTCACGCCATTCGATGTTTTCGATAGTTGGTCTAAAAACTATCGATATTATCGATAGTATCGACATCTTTAAGAAATTTGAAATAAATTTCACGTTCCTGTTAGAACAGAGACAAAACAGTCATACGAAGAACAAACTTGTTTCATATAAAGTGCACTTCTTTGTATTGGTTGTATCGAACAAATTTATCATCATCACATTTCTTAGTGTTTTTTGAAGGCAACATGTAGCGGAAACATGTATCCTTCACTATACTGAATGTCTGTAAATCATTGGCGACCAAAGTCATTACACCAGTATGTAGTAGTTTTTTTTCCATTCGGAATCCCTTTTATAGGTTTTAGACTCTTTGACAGAATATTGGGTTGTGTTTAATTGTTTCGGCAGTTGGTTATGAGATGGATGGGCACGTTTTAGTTTGTCAAATAGGTTTGATGTGTTGTCTCTAGTATTGTAAATTTTCGAACACAACCGACATTATGCATTTTCTTTATCCTTTGGTTTTAGAAAAAATTTCCAAACTTCCGAATTACCTCTGCGAGTTTTTTCAACTGTATAGCTTCCGTATTAACTTCAGTATTTTTGTTTTCTTTATCACGATTTTTCTTGCTTGTTTCTATAAGGAGATGCAATTAAAAATATGTACAGTGCGAGTTAAGTTATTGCAACTTGAAAAAATCTGGCCTGTTGCAATTATTGAAGCGATGATGGTTTTAAGCTAGAGAAATCTGCATATAAGTCAATTAAATGCAACATTTAACGATAGTATCGCTATCGAAAAAATAACATCGATACTATCGATAGTACTATCGATTGATTGCCAGCTCTAGTAATTTGCCTCCATGTCTTAACTATGGAGATATCCTAATATTTTTAATTCCCAAATACCCTTTATTGTCTGGACACTAGAACTAGATTTAGTGCAGTTTACTTAATCATTCCTAGCCTTCTTTTGCACAATATCCGATCGCCAAAGTAAAGATAGGTGGCCGATTTTAGTTCTTAGAACTGAATTTAAAATAAAAAAAAAATCATTTTAAGATTAAAACCCGAAATTTTACCGAAAATTTTTTACAGAAAATATGGTCGAAGTGAGCCTAATGCCTTGCTGTCTAGACTCTAATGTTAAAATTAATTAAATTTTAAAATGTTTTAAATGCGAGCGGTTTACATCATTAGCAATTTAAAAAAGAAAAAAATTAATAAACATTTTTTCTTTAGCAATATGTATGTATGTGATGGTACATACATACATTAATTTATTAAAAATAATATGAAAAATAATTATTATGAAAAAAAAAAATTTCAACTGATAAGAAGAAAAACTGCAACGTAGTTGTAATAAAAAAAACATATTGATTAAAAAAAATATTGAAAATAAATAAATTTAAAACATATGCACATAAATATATAATATGTACATGAATATAATATATAATAATAAATAATTGCATATACATATGCATGTGCATACTACATACGAGTACATATATTTATTAGTCGTCATATTACAAACAAATATTTTTCTTCCTTCTTTTGTAAAATTCTAAAGAAGAAAAAAAAAACGGAACATCACCCGACAACTGAAATCAAAAAGAGCCCAGAATACGTATAAAATGAAAAAGATTTCTTTTTATTAAATTATGGAAATTTTTATGTGTAACAATAATTCAGATTAAATATAAATAAGCGAAAAAAAAATAAATAAAAAAATGTGTCTGTAAAGAAAACTTATTTTAAAATAAAGCAGATAAAACGGTTTTCTTGCCAACCAGCAAAAAGAAATAAAAAAACAAGAACCCAGACTATGCATTAAAAATAAATTCAAAGTGAGTATTAATTTTTTTATAATACTACAACAATATTTTCTTTTAACCAAAATATTAATTAAAATTTTTCACTGAAATAAAAATATTCGAGAAAACTGCTGCCACACAAAAAATTTTTCTCCTACCAAAAATGTACAAAAAAATCTACCAAAACTATTTGCAGTCTACCAAAAATTATTGCTAAAAATATTTTCACAAATAACTCCTCACTGCTTAAATTACTTTCATTCCAACACTAGATCAAATTTGATATTTTATAATTATTAGGATAGATTCTGGTTGAATGCTTTTTCACATCTGAAAGGAAATCGTCACCCATCTTTTTATGAAGGCAATAACAATATTTTGTAGTCTCGTGGTTAGTGTACTGGCTTACTGAGACAGGAGCTCCCGATTCAAACCCCAGCTCTGACATCTTTTAAAAATTAAAAATATAAAATTATTACTTTCGGCAACAACCTTTTAACAGTCTTCTGGCAAAAGCTCTAACAGTAAGTAATTGCCATGAACAAGCTTCTCAAGTCTGTCGCTCGGAGTCAACTTTAAACTGTAGGTCTCGGTACTCATGGATAAAATATGACACAAACAATATGGGTGCTATGAGAAACTAGGCATTAAACAGAGTTGTAATGGCCAATTATGCATGTATGTACGTAATATCTGCGTCTAGTGAGAGAGTACGCTCAACTTTGGCTTAACCTTAATCGACCGCCGTAAAAGATTAATGAGCGTAATAAGTCTTTATCTTGTATGCATCACGTCCAATTTATTGTCGTCATAATCGTCCAAGCAGATCAACAATTGAGCGTCTAATGGAAAAATTTAACTCAACAGGCACAGTACAAAATGTTCCCGTGCCCGTGAGAAAAATAAGTGTCCGTAGTGTTGAGAATATTGCTGCCGCTAAAGCTTCAGTTGAAGAAAGCCCAATTGTGTCTCTTACACGCCGTTCTCAAGCGTAAGGGCATCTCTGTGGCTTGGCGAATTTTGCGAAAAGATCTTGGCCTACATCCTTACAAGATCAAATTGACGCAAGAATTAAAGCCGCTTGACCACCAAAAGCGTCGTATGTTCGTGAATTGAGCCTCATCTTCAGCGATGAGGCTCATTTCTGGCTGAATTTCTTTGTTAATAAACAAAATATGCGTTATAGGTCAGGCAGCAATCCACACATACTCCATGAGTCATCATTGCATCCGGAAATAATTACGGCAGCGATGAGGCTCATTTCTGGCTGAATTTCTTTGTTAATAAACAAAATATGCGTTATAGGTCAGGCAGCAATCCACACATACTCCATGAGTCATCATTGCATCCGTAAATAATTACGGTTTGGTGTGGTTTATGGGCCGTAATTCTTCCGTGGTTATTAAGACCGGAACGTTACTGTGAATGGGAATCGCTACCGTTTAATTATAACCGAATATTTTTGGCCCCAATTGGATGATATGGACTTGGAGGACATGTGGTTCCAACAGGACGGCGACACAAGCCACACAGCGAATGTAACAATCAATTTATTGGAAATCAAGTTTGGAGAACGTGTTATCTCACGAAATGGTCCAGTCGATTGGCCGCCGCGGTCGTGCGATTAGACGCCGTTAGACTATTACTTGTGGGACTACGTCAGGTCTATGGCAATAAGCCAGCGACGATTGATGAACTTCGTACGAATATCGAATGTGAAATTGCAGCAGTATCGACCGATTTATACTTGAAAACCGTCGAAAATTAGGTCTAGCGTCTGGACTTCTGCAAGCGTGCCCGTGGTGGCCATGCAAAAGATATCGAGTTTCATACATAATGGCAAGAATAAAGAATTTCATTGATATCCAAAACCGTTTTTGTTTTATTTAAAAAACTTTTGTAGCGCTCTTATTGAAAAACCCGATATACATATAAGTTGCATGAAACGTTTAAATAAAACTTATATATGCCTTTGAATGTAAAAAACAAAAAGATTTTTTATTGGATTTGATTTCGTGTGTGTTGTGCTTGGAAAATTTGTTGGCGTATATTTTCCGAACGTATTGCACATCTTGGTAATCCTGTTAAGATCGAGTTGTATTGGAAAAATTCAACGTGCGCCCTAGTATATACTAAGAAACTCAAGATTTCTTATCAGCCGACTATACTTCTCACTATCACAACGGGTCGCTATGCATGCTCAAGTGTGCCTTGTCAATATGAGGCTGCCACTTTCTCCTATCCTATCCTATACTTCTCACTGCAACGTTTTAGGTACTATTTCCTTCAAGCATCTGACAACTGAGAACATGGCCTATATTTCTATGGTGTGCATTCTATAATCTACATGTATGTATAATATATATTTATTTCTTTCAACAAGCATTCTTAAAACTTTGAAAACCGTCTACTTGAGGTGTTAAAACAGAGAAATTTTAATTATACAGACTGGTGCCGATTGGTACAAGAAATCTTAAATACTCAGAGGTAGTGTAGAAAGTTTAAGGCAAAATTTGACTTCAAATACTTTCTAATATTCTGTTATAGTTTCAGAATTTTATTACTTTTTATTTAACTTCTCAAATGATCAAAAAGAAATCAACTTACAAAGGAGTTGTTAAATTTGAAAAGTGCCAACGCTAAGATTGTGCAAATATTTTGAAAAGTACAAGTATTTTATTGATTAGATTTCGCTTAATTTGAATTTGGTTTTTCTACAAACGAAATGATATTCCATTCTAAAGTACGATTTTTATTATTTTATTTATTTTTATTTGAAAGTGTGAATAAAACTAACTTTAGACAAATATTTTTTACTCGCGTTTGTTAGTTATTTTGAATTTTTGTCTGGTGTCAAGTTTTAAGCTATTAATTGGGAGAAGTGAAAAAAAGCAGAAGTACAACAAATAAAATGATAAAAATTTAATAAAATTAAATGTGATTTGTTAAAATAAAATAAAACAAAACAAAACATTAAAAATATTTTACTGGCTGGTATTTGTTAGAAAACAGCTATTATAACAACAATAACAACAAAAACAAACAGCAAAAGATGAAGCCTTTAAAGAAATGTGGTACTAAAACCGGTTGGTTAAGTTATTTTTTCACCTTCTTAACGTTTTTATTTTTTTATTTTTTTACTGATGGATATATTTGTTTTTTTTTATTTTTTATTTTTGTTTAATATCATGTTAACAAAGACACAAATGCTTGTAAATCAATATAACCCAGTGGTTCAAATTTTAAATAAAGCTTAATCCCTTTCAGTAATATTTTTAAATGTAGTTTTCATGGCACGTGACTCACTTAAAAAATCAAGTTTTTAGATTGTGATATTAAATTAAATTAATTACTACTGAGTTATCTATTTCCTTTTATAGACAAATAGTGCGTAGGATCGCAAAACTTTTTTTTTTTTTTCATTGCAATCATGGAGAGAAAAGCAGAATGTGATAGAAAAAACGTAATGTGTTTAATAAGTGTTCGGTTAACTCATTATAAAGCATGTACAAAGCCTATAATTCTAACATATGATTTCTAAAGAGAAGTGTGAATTAAATAGTTGATGATTATCATGTTGAAGGAACTTTGATGAGACTTCCGCAGCTGGAGTCGAAAACGTGTTTAGTTCGGCTGGTGTACATTTCCTTTAAGGATCTCATTTATCGGTTGGAGGTGAGAAATTCTTGCAAAATAATCTGAATGACTAAACAAAAAGTTAAGTCACTATTACTTTTTTAGGTTTTTTTTTAATTTTCTTTTGCCATATGGGCATTTCCACAGAAAATTAATATTTTTTAACAATATGTATATTAAAAAGAGCTAAAACTTTTAAAAAATAATTTATTAAACTTTTAAAAAATATTGCCTATTTTATTATTTAGCGGCGCGGCCTTTAATATGAAATTTATTTTTTTCTTACTCTCTGCTGCATTTAACATGCATAACAGGCCTTTACAACCCTGTGTCAGGATTACGGCCTAGCTTCTCGCAGCACTCATATTGTCTGTGTAAATTTTTATCCATGAGTACCGGGACCTACAGTTTAATGTCGACTCCAAACGACAGACTTGAGAAACTTGTTCATGGCAAATATTTACTCTCAGAGCTTTTGCCAAAAGGCTGCTGAAATTTTTTTTCATATTTCTTTTTTTTTAAGATATCGGAGCTGGGTGTCGAACCCAGGGTTCATGTCTTAGTAAGCCAACACACTAAGCACTAGACCACGGTGACTCAGCTGCATTTACGATATTTATTTTTGTTATTAATTGTTTAAATCTTCCTATCAAAAATAAACTGAGACTAATAACGAGAAATGGAAAGGAAAAAGAAATTAAATCTCTCTTTAAAAATGTAATAAAATTTGTTTAACTCGATTGCTTGGTTAACATGGCCACTCTGTACGAGAATCAGTTACCATCACACGACGTCGTTTTGAAAAATTTCAAAGCACTCTTGATGACAGTCGGAATGTCCCTCATATCCAGTTCCTCAGATTAAGGTATTTAAGGATTTTTTTTTATTTTTAAGGCCAGCACTCAGGGGACGGCCCCTACTCATGCAATACATTGTGCTGGTCTAGGAAAATATGTTGTGGGAAGGGGGAAAGAGGGAGTAGTGTTTGTGGACATTTGATTTAAACCTACTAATATCGTAATTGGCAGGAAAAACTTTCGCCGGAAGATTGTTCCACAAACGAGCGGTGCGACTAAAGAACGAATTCTCTCTATAATGCATTGTGCGATTCGCTGAACAATCAACCACAAATGGGTGCGCTCTGAGAGAGGTACGTGTAGTCCGCAGGAATATGCGACCACCCGGAATCAGTTCCCCTATCTCATCAGAGCACCTCCTATGGTAGTATCGATAGAACAATGAAACGCACGCCACATTGCGCCGATGCTCCAACGAATCGATAGAGTTGGATACCCTACCGTCGCCGATAAGCACCTTCGCCCTTTCCTGTACGCGGTCGAGAAGCCCCAAAATAGATTTGGAAGCACCGGCCCATACATGAGAGTTGTATTCCATCCTAGGCCGGATGAAGGTTTTGTAAATATTGAGAAGGTCAGATGGAGTGATGTCTCTCGAATAGATACCATACCCGAAATGCCTATTGAAGTCAAGTCTGGCAATACATTACCATATGCTTTAGTCCTCTAGATATGATAGTAACACCGCATTATAAGCCACCGTTGCAAGGATAAAAATGTCGATCGGGTGTAAATGCACCATCAGAAGAGCAGGTACGCATTGCCTCACCATTGTTCATTTGTATGCAGTAGATATCATAATATACGATTTTCTCGAATTATAGTATTACATACTAGAATAATTCATTTAAAAACATTAACTAAGATAAAAGCAAGTCATCTCTCTTATTTAAGTGGCTTAGAAGCAAGCAGTAGTCGTAGCGGAGACAAAAGCTCAGAGTCTCTGAAAGGCCTCAAACTTATTACTCCCAAATCAACAGACTAGTACCACTACACAGTAATCTACTAGAGTAAAAAAATTAAGAATTGGAGTACGAACGAACAGCTGCTCCATTTTAATTTCTATAATTTCCCGTTTCGCATATTTACATATTTTTTACAAACCTGCAAAATCTTATAAAACTAGATATATTCGAAGATATATATAGTTTTGTTGCCAATTGGGTTGACTTTTACTCAACGAAAAACAATTTCACATACAGTCTCTTGCATTTAATGCATAAATACGAGTATTGTTTTAACAGCTATGGCAAACAGCATAATTCACATTTGTTTTTAGCACAACCACAACTACATACCTACTCGTATAAAAATAATACTTTGACTTACAAAGAAATTGTTTCTTTTTTTTAAATATTTTAAATATTTACTAAGACGTTAATAGTTTCAGCGCCTTTTAATGACAAAAACATTTTTTATGTAATTATTGTACTTTGATCTAAAGATTCTTTTATAAGGACTTTATAGTTTCAGTACATTACAAGGCCAAAACTAGAAAGAAAAACCTATAATACAGGCATGGGCAAAATTATATTTATAATATTTGTGTGTACAAAAGTTTTTATAAGAATTATTCTGTTCTTATATTATATGATGAGTATATTTCAAGAAAATTTTATGTACGACTATTTTATGAGATCTACCAAAAAACATATTTTAAAAAGATTTTTAATAGTAAGTAATACAAATTTTTATTACATTTTTGGGGACTAGTATTTAAAAATTGTTATTGGAAGTATTTAAATGGTACATTGTAGAAAAAAATATAAAGTTTTGATAGTGTTAATTTGTTTATGACCAAGCTACTCAAGTCTGATGTTCGCATATGACATTAAATATGGGTGCTGTGAGAAGCTAGGTTGTAAAAATTATTTTAATGGAAATGTTGGGAAATATCGTTGCATTCTTCAATACGATATTAAAATGTTTAACAATTTTTATACATAAATGCCTTAAAATGACCCACAAGTTTTCCAATCGATTAAAGTCAAAACCATTCTAGAACTTTAATGTTTTTTTTTTTTATTTAAATAATTGTTTTGGTTTTTGGACTGTGTGTATAGGCGCATTTTTTTGCTGGTAAGTAAAGTTATTGCCATAATATTGTTCAGTTAACTCTTTCAGAACATTGTCTAACATTATTAATATAAGGCTTTACATTCATTTTAAAAGATATAAAACAAATTAATGAACGTGACCTATACTCAAATCATAAGTGAACCTTAATTCAAATTTGGTGCTACTCTTGTCTGCTAATGCTCTTCAATACCATTTGCAGCCATCTGCGCTATCTAAATTAAGCTTCTTTTATTACCTAAACAATGCATATCGCTATTCTTCCCACAAAAGTTATATTTTTGTGCAAATGCCGTCCTTTATGCCTTATTTTCTAGAGTATGTTTGGCTTTGGGTATTATATTTTGCATGTTTTAATTTAGATTTTCATTTAATATTAGATGAATATGCCTTTTTGATTCATTGAAATTAAATCCGGTCTTTATTTTAATGTAATTTTAAATACTTACGATCTATAAATTTTACATTGCTGTATTGTATTGCTGTTTTAAATTTTTTTTTTTATTTGAGACCAATACTCAGGGGTAAACCTCAACTAAATGCTGTGCATTGTATTGGAGTTTTTTTAGGAAAGAACAGTATATATATATATATTTCGAATATTCGGTAAATAACGCGAAAACCTCGATTACCATATGAGAGCAAAAATATCATTGAAAAAACATAACATTAAGTTTTTTGTTTTTAAAGTGTTAAAAATATTTATTTATTAAAAATGACTACTGTGTACCATATAATTACTTAAATACCTGTATGTAAAGGATTACTTTTGATTCTTTACAGAGTAGATAAAAGGAATGTATTAAATTAAATTCTACAGCACTTTAAGGCATTTGAGATCTACTATCTGTATATCCGTGAACACCCACTCGCAGTGAGAGATTTGCAACAATTGCAAAGTCAAGTTTTCTTTAAGGAACTGAAGTAGTAGTCCTTTTTATTTCTAATTTGATCAAACGATATATATATTTAAACAAAGAGTTCTTGATTTTTTTAGTTTGCATTGGTCTAACACTGCTCCCATGATTGAGAACAAGAGAGGAATTCCTGACGAGCTTCTTAGTTGAGTTTCTATAAGGAAAGGTATTTTATAAAAACCACCGTTAAAAGAAGCTAAAGCCATTATAGAAAAACGTGTTTATCAGATTTCGGATTTAGAAAATCGTTTGCAGAAGTGTATTATAAATGAGATTAGCTATTTAAGGAGAGATAAAAGAACAAAGAGAACATTTCTATACATATTTAGATATTTTTAAGAATGAATTCTTCAAATTAAAAGCAATTTTGGATTTCTTAACCGGCCACTAACATAAAGAAAATTTTGCCAATTTATTCTATAAATATTTTTTAAAGAAGGCGTATAAGTAATAGGATTTTATTTGTGTACAGAAATAAATTGTCAGTTAATGATAAAGTTTTTGTTTTAACCCTTTTGCTATATTGTATCAAGTTTATGGTCAATTTAGAAGCCTCTGTGAAAGGAAATACATGTAATATTTGCAAATTATAACATATATGTGGCAATAAACAGTAATGTTTTAAGTTGACATAACGTCGTGCGGGTGTATATGTGCTCTATCCGCCATTTCATATTTTTTATATATCTTGAGTTAATGATGCCACTTTAGTTTTTCGACCCCAAATTTTTCAAGTCTGCAATCCGTTTTTAGATACCGTCACGTTTAGGAGATAAATAGTTGAAAACGGAGTGCAGATTTTAAAAATTTTGGTGTCAAAAACTTAAAGTGGCATCATTAACTCTTGAATAATAAAATGGCATATAGAGCACATAAACTCCTGCACGACGATAAGTGCTTCCTCAATTTGATACATATTTTTATTATCTTCTTCGACATCAGTCATTGAACTTTATTTCAAGAATTAAATGTTATTATTAATAAATCTATAGGCATTTATATTTCAATTTAAACACATCCAAACACTATTTATTTTAGACAAAAGCCTTAAAATCTCAAAACAAACTTTCGACTCAAGCCATTATTATTTTTATTATAGTGACGTAACTCAAAAATTTGAGTTAAAATTACATGGTTTTCAAATTATTTGTCAAAAACGTCAAAAGCAAAAAATTATTTACTTTTAAAAACCAAAAACTAATGAAAATATGAAAAATATGAAAGACAGGAAAATTAAAAGAATTCTCGCAAGTTTCAACAACCTCGACATATAATACGAATAATAATAGGAATGCTTAACCGAAAAAACTGTTAAGCAAGATTATCAAATTTCTAAAAATTGATTGTAAGTCTCCTGGGCAATAAAGTCCCTTTCCTGTAGCATTTAAAATCCTAAAATTGCATATTTTGTTATTTTGAGAAATATTTTTTATGCACATGCAAAAACTAACATCCTAAGGCAACGCAGGAAAATTTTAATTTTTTAAAAATTTGCATCACTACAAAAGTAAAAAACAAACAAAATTCCAAATCTGTCAAAAAAAAGGATGTGAAAAACAAAGGTAACAAATATGCAATGTAGTCAAAGCACAACAACTGTTTTGAACAACACTGTATATTAAGATTGTGAATTAATAGTAAATATGCACGAATTTCGGGAATGATAACGCTGTGCATACTAAACAAAAACGTAATCAAGATTGTTGGTTTTACGCTAACTTTAGCCTCGTAAGTACTCGTATGTCAAACGCTTTAAAAAATAATCGAAAGTGAGCAGCAATTGAAATGTCTATCGCGTGGTTAAATTTTTTATATTCAATTATTTACACATGAAATGTAATGTAGTATCCATATTACATTCTTCTTTTTATTTTCCAATCGTCCGATTGTTTAATATCAGGATTTTATTGACAATTTCTGGCAAGTCGTCATGTGTGTAATGACTTGACAATTTGGCGTTAACTTAAGCGATAAAATGGATAAAAAAATATCAATAGGCAATCTATCGATGTATGTACATACATACATATGTATTTAAAATAAGAAAAATATTGAAAAATCACAATTCATTCAGAATAGTTAAAAAGTTAATACCCTCTTATTGTTAGTCACTTTATCGTCAGTCGTCTTTTTATGTAGATGACTGCTTAAGTGATTAAAGAAATGTCAACAAAAACAGAAAAACAGCTCAATGGCTCAACAAACAAATTAAAAATTTCTTTTATTAATAATCAAAACTTAACTGAATTACATATGGATGTATGTGTGTATTATTAATACGAATAATAATAATATGAGTACGAGTAATAACAATAATGATAATACGATCATAATAATAAATATTGTATTATTGTATACAATCATTAGTATGTTTTAAATGAGTGTTAGTTAGTGAAGAATATTCACTTTAGTATTGGTTTACTCTTGTACGAGTATTACTAATAAAATTATTTTCTTTTATTGTTGTATTTGTTTCGCAATCAAGTTAAAGAGATCATAACAATAAAAAAATACTTACTTGTTTGAAAGAAATACTTGTGTCGTATACATACGAGTATGTCGTGTAACAGTAACAAACAACAGCCATTTAATACTCTTACTATCACTTGTTGATATAGCCATCACAAACTAATACTCATCCATTTTCTCACTCACTCATTCATATACATAAAGTATCGGACAAAACTAAAGCACGGATTTCTTGCAAATGAAACTTTGCTTCCTAGCTTTAAAAGGTTTTGATAAGAATAATTAGTTTATATTTAGAAATTAACGTTATTAAATACTTTAACTAAACTAGAACAAAAATAAAAAAAAAATCTCCATTTATAACACAAACTATACTTAACAAAGTGTATAATACATCTTATATATGCGACAAAACTACTCGTATAGCACGCACATATTAAAGTAATAAAATAAGTAATAAAGCAAAATTTCGTCTTCATTTTCAACAAATTTTTCAAGTCTGCAATCCGTTTTCGGATATCTCGCCCAGTTCCGGAGATAAATAGCAGAAAACGGATTGCAGATTTTAAAAATGTTGGTGTCAAAAACCTAAAATGGCATCATAACATATATAAAATGGCGGATAGAGCACATAAACTCAAGCACGACGATTTTTTTAACTGATTCACTATTAACAAAATTATTAATTATTTTTTCTTTCTGAATGTATATTTCGAGCCATAATTTCCTTAAATTATTAGAAAATAAAGTTTCCTTTTAAAATAAATAATAATGATAAAAATACATTACAGCAGCCATGTTGGATGCGTCAGTTTTTATGCATGAGTACCGGGCCCTACAGTTTAACGCCAATTCCGAACGACGAACTTGAGAGTTATTGCAAGAAGACTGCTAATAGGTAGTCGCCGAAAGAAACCGGAACTCTTGTCTAGTAAGCCAACACACTATACACTAGATTACGTCAACTACAAATAGATCGTAAGATTAAATTAAAATGCAACAACAACAAGTGTTTCCTTTTAAATGTTTAAAAGTAAACTGGGTGTTCTAAATTAAATACCCATAATAGTTATGATATGAGCCACTACATTAATGTTTTTATATAATTCGCAATTATGCAGGAATTCGTTCTTTTGATTTTGTCCGATACTGTATGTGTGTATGCATGTATATAGGAGTAAAAGTTTTTATTTGATTTGGTTTCATACATATTTTTTTAAGATTAACTAGTTACTCTACTCTTAAGAAGAAAATTAATTTCTTAATTGAATTGACGCCTTTTATCCATCATGCGTTTTATGTACACAAAAATGTTAATATTACGACTATGTACTACATATGTATGTATATGTGTGTTTGGCTGTATAAGTGCAAATTAAATAAGTTTTTATTGCATGATTTCTTAATACATATAATATTATATCTTTATCATTTTATTTCAAATTGGCATATTCCCTTTAGAAAAAAAAAACAACAACTCAATTTACTTTAACTCTAAAGAAGACATCACTTTCTGGCCAGACATTATTTTTGTTTTTTAGTTTCCTTTTTTTTAAGTCGCTACACTAACTATCACACACATTTGATACATAATGAATACCTCACATGTGTTCGTTCACTTTCACACAAAAAATGTCAAAAAATTTAATCGTGTACTCTTGTGGGCGTGGTTATTGCTCAAAATAAATTCTTATTCTTATTCGTAGCATTAAGGCTTAACAAGGACCAATATTTTGTTTGGATAGAAGTTTTCTTGCTGGCAGCAAATCTTCAATTAATGAGTATACTTACACAAGGTTATACAATAAAGCATTAAACACATAGACGACAGCAAGCAGCAGGCAGCAAGTTGTCAAAATTAGAATGCCCACGTTTATATGGAAACGATTATTTTAAAGGCAGCACAGCAAAACCCTATACAAAAACCTTTGCTGCTGCTGCCCAACTTAGAATAATTTCTATTTTTTGAGGCAGCAAAAACTAATTAGTGATGATAATACAATACAAAATGATAAAGAAAAACGACCTAAAAAATATTTTTTATTACAAAGAAAAAAAATTTATTTATTAATAAAGATAATAACAATTAAAAACTTTTTAACATTATAAGTCGGTATTATTTAATAAATTTAAGATTTTAACGTTATGTTTGGTGTCCCACAGGGATTAATATGCTTTGTTGTTTAAAATACATGTATAATGTGATGGGTAATGATGAAGGGCTGAATGTAAAACAAACAACTAACTACGTTATGTCTTAAAAGAAATATGCAAATGTGTGATGCATCAAAATATCTTTATGATCAGTGGATTTTTTTTTTTTTTTGGAGATTTGCAGCCGTACCAGTTGAGAAATACACAGAATTTCAGAGTTCATCGGGCAACATGAAGGGCTATGCAAAAGTCTCAATTTTGCAATAATTGCCAAATAATTTGAGATTATACTTAAATTTTAATTTTTTTAAAGAGTATGTGTACAATTAGCAAAAAATATATTTTGTTAATGAGTTTTGTAAAGTTTTTTAATACTAATAAAATATAAACAAATTAAAATAAAAAATATATATGTATTTACATTTCAAACAAGCGATTTTATTTTTGCGATTTCGTATACTTGAAAGTGGTATCACTGAAATATTTTTTTCAACAACAAACACATGTTCATTATTTTATTTGTTTTTTTATTGTTTTGCTGCTACTGCCTTCAAAATATTTATGTAGCCGATAGCATGGCAGCAAATATTGTCGGCTGCATTTGCTGCTTGCTGTCATGCTGCTTGCTGTTGTCTATGTGTTTAATGCTTAAATTTAGAAAAGTTTTGGTAAGAACTTAAGATGGCATTTAATAAACTCACTTTTTTTTTGATAAGTTTACAGTCTCTATCTGCCAAGCTCATACAAAATAAATATTTATTTGTCTATACCTTCAAAATGAAATTATTATTTCTTTAGGCGACTACCTCTTAGCAGTCTTCTGGCAAAAACTCTTAGAATAACTGATTGCCATGAAAAATCTTCTCAAATCTTTCGTTCGGAGTTGACTTTAAACTGTAGGTCCCGGTACACATGGATAAAAATTAACAGTGGTCTAGTGGTTAGTGTGTTGGCTTACTAAAACAATAGCGACGGGTTCAAATCTCAACTCTGACATCTTGAAAAATCTTTCGGCGACTACATCTCAGTGGTTATAAAGATATAATTTTCTATTTTTTGTTTGTTTACAATTAGCAACTGTTTTCTTTTAGCCGCCATATTAGGATTACCCTTTTGTGCTGGAAATAATAATTTTCTATTAATAAAAGTATTGTGGATTGGCAATACTGTGTGTTCACACTGCATAGGCATGTGCGTCGCATAACGTAAAGCGCATGGTGTATTGATTATAAGGTGCATTTGACATACCATCTAAGCAATTTTTTTTTTTTTTTGAGACAATTTATGAAGACAGTTGTCAATTTTTTTTTATTTTATATAAATTGGGTTTGTTTCCATTTTTTCTACCGTACAGCTGATTTTGTTGGAAGTTTGCGTTTCTCTAGAAACACCGCTATACTATATTTTAAAAGGAACCAATTTATGCACACCGTTAAGTATGTACATATGTAAATGCATTGAGCTTTTGTAAACGAGCATTAAGCATTAATATCTTTACGCAACATATTAAATCACTTGCGGCATATATGTACATACATATGTACATATGTATGTGAGTTTAAAAGTCATGACAATTTTAAATGAATTTCCAACCACATAGAGTCCGTGTAAGGCTATGATTGCTGTTACTAATGACGTTAAAATGCGTAAATGCGTAAAATCATCATCGTCATTATATGAAAGAATAGTGGTGAACATTGAATTCCTGGTGTAATTTAATTAAATTTAGATCAAAATACAGATCTTCTTTTATTGCATTAGCATTTTACTCGTAGAGTATCTTTCTTTCTTGAATTAGTATTACATCCGGGTAAATTAAGTAATTTGTTTTAATATATTTCTGGGTTTATTTTATTTTGTGATTCGTATTTAATGTGTGTGTATTCATTAATGTGAAAAGCCAGTTACTTTGTTGCTTTTCTTTGCACTCTTTTTCTGGCATTTTGAATTGGAAGATTTTACTTTGTATAAATAGAAAATATTTATATATAATAATAATATATAAAAATATTTATTTTTATAATTTTTGTATACATATTGACAAAAAAACATTTAAAGAACCGGTTAAAGCATCTATTAAATTTGTTGTTTTCTTTAATTCAGGTGAAGGCTACATAAAAAAGACTGTTTTTTTATCATTAATTTGATATAAAAACAAAAAAGACATTCTTGGCGCTGATGGAATTTATTGCTTTCTTGAAGCCGCGTTGGTTTTTTTTAATACTAGAACACAAAAGTTAAGGTTATAGGCCTTAATTTAGAAATAAAATCATTAACTTTCTAGTCAGGCAGATTTTTTTGTTTTTGTTATGTACGATATTGAAACTTATTTTAACGGCTGTTGGCAAGTTAGCAAATCGTTAACATATAGACAAAAATTGGCAAATTTATCACCCCCTATAGACTGATATTATTAAAACTTGCCATACATTATATTTGATAACTGGTCAGAGAACCCAAAAAAATTAAAGAACTCGTACGTTTGAGTAAGAATTTCCAGGTATAGAAAGGACAAACTTAACCACTACGTACAACGAGCTGCTAACTATTTATTATAAATAAGGCTGTAAGTATTTTTTTTTTTCTTTACTAGAATAATACAGGGTCTTTCATTAAAAAGTGTGTGAGAGATATCATCGATTTATTTTATTTGTTTAAAAGAACTATTAATGCCATTATGTGCGGAATATAACGTCGTTCGCTGTAAATTTTATTTTACGTTGCCCAAACAGAACACCTAGTTTGATCAAACAAGTTTATTATTTTCACGTGTTGTGGAATGCTATATCCGTCCATGGTGATTTGGTAAAATTGACAGAATAAATGGCAACTTATTTTTACAGATGTAGAAATAACAAGATGACTCTCTATTTCTTTTTATTACTTTTATCCACTTTGTTCCTGTTAAGGCATGTCTTGTAAAAAAAAGAAAACGACATGGTTTTAGCTTGTGTGAATTGTAAGAGTAGTGGTCATACTGCAAATCTTAGAGGATGTCCTTTTTTTCTTCAAAGAATATATGTAATATTAAAACAGCAGTAAAAACGGAAGCACTGGAAGTGAAAAATTTTATAGGACTTAGGCTATTTGCTCATTTTAGATATGTATTTGCATTCGCAGTTGTTAAAATTATGCTAAAAATTCAGATTAATTAATAAAATCTTTTAACTTGTTCTAAAGATTATATTAATTATTCACTTGAAATATTTGCAGAATAAGAATTTTCAGAAATTTGCAGCAGTACTTCCAATTTTCGCAATAAATAACATTTGATGTGATGACAAGTTTTGCATAAATGAACGTTTGACTTTCGTTACTACCGCAATAACGAACATACGTACCCATGCATATTGTATGTATGTATTGAATAAAACAGTTGTCAAATATTTGATAGAGTACTTCATCAGTAAAGCATTAACTCTTTGTGTGGAACCAAAACCATGCCAGTAAAAACACAATTCGACAGCTTGACTTTAAGGTTTTGAAGTGTATTTCGGGCTATGTGATAATGTGTTTGTATAAACCGATAAAATATCGTTTCGTTACTCCAGAGAACGAATTTTTTTAATATCATTGAATTCTCAAAATGTTTGCGAGCATTTCTTTATTTGTTAAAAATTTATAAAATTTTCGTTGAGGTTTTAACAAATTGTGTTGTCAGGGTTACGATCTAGCTTCTTAATTTTTATCCATAAGTACCGGGACCTACAGTTTAAAGTCGACAATTTTCTTACGACAAATACATATCTGAGGCCTTATTCTGTAACTCTCCTAAGCTAAAACTCTATCGCTAAAAATTTATAAACTTGATTTAGGACTTTTTGACTGCGAAAGCAATTCTTAAATGCTTATTGTAATTTAAAAACTTCATGCCTATTCCCTCTAAACTTTTTACGTTTTTATATTCTAACGCCCAGCCTATTTCCAAAATTCAAAATTTTAGCATTTTAGCTATAGAAAATTATAGAATAGGGCCCCTGTATATGAATTATAAACAAGCTTAGAAATTGTGTGTTTTGCCAAGTAAAAAATTTGATATACTTTACGGTTTTCTTATGAAAAAACCATAGTATAATGTAAAATCGCTTTTCATTTGTTGTTCCACAACTATCTGAGAATTAGTTTCCTACAATGCTAACGTAGTGATCAAGTTTTTGTCTGCCGTCAACAGAACATATGCAAAGAAAAATATCATTCGCTAGATCTAGAAAGACCAATTTGGTTTGAATGGTCTGTACAGTACACAATTGAAAGCCGCAAGTACGCTCTTATTAAACAAAGCTGTCTTCCTTAAATACTATTTTTTTTTTTATTATTTATGCCAATTTTCCTCCTAATTCTTGAGAAATTAATTTATTTGGATTTTTGACAGTGTATAAAATGGCTCAGGTTTAATATAATTTGAAATGTATGCTTTTGGGGATAAGCATGTCTCTATGGCCATTTCGTCTCTGCTTAAGAGACTCGTCTCAGGCTTTATAACGGAAAAATTTGGTCCTCATGTAGCTAGATAATCTGTCATATAGTCAGTTACAACGTTCTTTAATTCTTGCTACGCTATAATTGTTCTGTCAATTATAACGGCGTCAAATTTATCGAAAGTGTTGTGAAGATCAAGGTTGGTGTGTGATAGCGAGAGCTAGGCCAAGCAGTTACGTATTGGATCAATTGTGCTAGAAAGGGATTAAAGGCACAAAATAAGAAAGGAGGAGAAAAAGCAAAGAAGAAGAGTATTAAAGGGATTAATTTCGAAACCCACCAACAATAACTTTAGGAGAACCTGAATATCAGCCTAACAACAGTATTAGTCGGACAATTATAGATGATATGCTCTTTATATTCTCTGTTCCCACAAATCTTGCGAAAGACCAGCTGATGTCTCAGTTGATGGCTCAGAGCCTTTCAGAACTAGAGTTTGAACCCGGATCTCTTTCATATTACGTCAACACACTAACCACTCGAATAATTTAAAAACTATTTTAATGAAATATTTTCTTTTGAACTTATAGTGAATGACATTTGTTTTTTTTAAGATCAAATCAGTAATTTTTGATTGACAAAAATTGTTGCACGTTTTATATATGTTTTTTTTTATAGTGTCCGTTAAGAAAAAAAAAACATACTCAGCCATCTCACAGAGTTTCATTTCATTCTGTGTCTTGTAATTTTATTCCAGTAAATTGTTTCGTTTTACATTTCTTGAAGAACTAAAATATGATCATTTCCAAACGGAATTGAACTCTGTAACAAGGCTTATTATAATTATAACATACAATAATAAAATATTACACTTTTTGTAGCAACGAAAACGCCATTAAATATTTTTATTTTTATATTTATAAGGCAAATAAATAAAAACGCCTTTATATATGCAAAGTTTTTACTACATACATACTTACGAGTATGTACATATGTTAATATTTTTTGCAAGCAATAATCAAAAGTAACTGAAATAAATTGTTTCTTTGTAACCCTAAGTAAGAAAATTACTTAAAATGCAATTTAAAATTATACCTAGAAATTAAGATATAAAACCAAGTCAATAAACAAGTGATTAATTACTTATTATCATGTTTCTTATTATTTTTTGCAGGTTTTAAAATTCAAGAAATAAAATTAAATAAATTGGAAGGAAGGATGCTCGAAATAACAAAAATAATTTTTAAATTTAGTACAAATCGACATGGACTTTCTTAACGACTTTAGCGATCAAATATTAACCGATTTGGGTAAGTTTTTAAAACACAAAAAAATATTAGTTAATAAACTATAGTTTTAATTATACATACTACATATACAAGTATTTGAAATATTTTACACATTTCAATGTAATAAAATTAACTCGAACGTACGACATTATTTTATTTTTAATTTTGGAATTCTTTTAAGGCCAATTACGCTTTCATACTGAATTATTTTATCTAAATACATATAAAGAAATAGCTTTATAAAATCGGACAAGAAAATATTTTACATTGTAACACATTCTTTCTCTTCTTCTTGCGAATCAAACCAGCTGAATTCATGCACAAATTTGTTTTAGCAATAAACAAACCTGTTTTAACATAAAAATATTAACCCAGATTAAAAGAAATACTGTAACTTGTTGAATATTAAAAAAGAAATCAAAAAATCTGTACGACTTCTACGTAATAAAATCATAACAAAGATTAAGAATATCGGATTTCTCTGTCACATTTAAAATTTTGGCATACAGTCGAACTTCCATAATTTGAACTTTCATAACTCGAACGTCTCTAACTCGAACTAATTAGGTTAGCAGTAGCGCTAAGATAATAAATTACGTATCATTTTCCTTCCCTAACTCGAACTCCTATAAGTCGAAGTTCTCCATAACTCGAACGAAATATATATATGGAATTCTACAACTCGAAGTATTTTGCTTGTTGTATGTTGATGTTTTTTTTTTTTTTCTTTTTTTTTTGTAAAAAGTGAACAAACGAACTTACAATACCACTGTTCAAGATTATGTTGAAGTAGATAATGACCTTTGTTCAGCATTACTGCCTTAAATCACATCACACAGCCTTAAGTGGATAGATTTCTTTTACAAACGAACTACATTCTTTGCGAACTTTGAACTTACTACAGCTGATGAGCATTTTGTACCGAAAATATTTGAAAAAAAAAACAATTTTCAGTCACTAATTTCAGATTATTTTACAGTATTCCCCACATAATTGCCCCACGCATAATTGCCTTTCGCGCTTATTTACTTCAATTTCTAAATCCTCATATTTTTTCTTACCATTTTCTAATAAAATTCCACGGTTAATTAACTTTCGCTTAATTACCTCCAATATATTTTCCCCAGAGAGAAATTTCACTTAAAATTCCCTCATTTAATTACCCAAAATAATTATTTTCTAAAAACTGCAGCTTAACTCATCTATGTTTATATAAGTATAAAATGTCCGTTAAATTTAGTTTCAAACTACTTTTTTAACACAACCTTGCAATTAAAGTCTACCAAGTGTAAATATAAATATAAGGCCCATTATTACAACTAGCCGACTGTTAAAGGTAAGATTTTATCAGACAAATAAATTGTATTTTATTATTACAAGTAAACTTTAACCGAAAGGTAAGGCAAGCTTCCCAATAACTTTATCGGTCACTTTAAGTTGAGGTTTATATTTTATTAACAAAGAGCTATTTATCTGTATGATAAAATCCGACCTTTAACTATCGGCAAGTTTTGGTAATGGGCCTAAGTATAAAGTTACTTGCTTTTCACATGTATTGACGGCAGTGTATACAGGTAATTAAGCGTATTCGTTTAATTACCTCAAGAAGGCAATTAACAGTATTCGTTTAAATTACTTCCACACATAATTGCCAAAAAACTTTGACATTATTGTCGAGGCAATTATTCGTGGAATACTGTACTTCGTTTTAACTCGTTAATTACATACATATATACATACATACATACTAACATTTGCAGTCTATTCAAATTCCAATACAATTCATTGTATGAGTAGGGGTTTAGCCTGAGTAACAAAAAAAATTCTATAGGTCTAAGTCTCCGTAAGTCGAAGTTTTCTTTTTTTTTTGGGATAATGGTGAATCAAGTTGTGGAAGTTCGACTGTATTACATATTTCATTCAGTATAACCATGTAAATGTGCCCTTTACCATTAAATAGAACGTATCGAAATTTCTAATAACATTAGTTCAATATCTAATGAATGACAAACGAGTTTTTACTCAAAGGCAAATGCGATTTTTGCTGCATAAATTTCACTTCAATAAAAATATGAAGATTTAAAGTGCTTAGTTCCATGGAGCTAAGATTTCTTTTGCGAACTTGAATAATATTTCGCCCGAGAAATGAGACGGCAATGCTAATGCCCTTCATCATTACTTGAGAACGATTTGTCCGATTTGGATCCAACACACACTAGCAAATGATTACAAATAAAAATATCGTCCTTTTCATCAATCTAACAATTTTTTATATTTTCAACTGTTTCGCAGTTATTCAGAAAATGGCGATACCCTTTCTTTAATGCAAAATTAATACTATTTTGTGTTTTCAAAAATTAAAAGAAAAAAATTGAACAACAACAATTTTACATTTTTATCAATTACCAGAAAGCCGGACACATACATACATATGTTACACATAAAATAATCCATACATCATGAAAGCTGGTTGACATTTATTTATTTTCGTTAAGTTTGTGCTCTTTGAAGTCTAAAAAACCCTTATAACGCCATTCATCATACAATATTTGTCATTAAGCTTTGTGAGAAGCAATATTTTACTGACCCAATACAAACTAATCTTCTAAGCGTAATAACAATCAACAACATACTCGTAAATACTATGCATAAGTTTTGAAAACAAACGAGACTTCGTGTTTAAAAATAGAAAAGCCGATAGCCCACGTAGCTAGTGCTTACAGCTAGTTTAATTTTAGAATTTATTCATAAGATTAAACAGATAAAAAAATAAATAAATAATATTTTACTGAAGTGCAGCAATATTTATAATTTTAAATAAAAATATTGGCTCAATAATTTCAAAAAAGTATTTGCTTTAGCCAACGACAACATAATATATAGAAGTTTCTAATATTGGTATACATTTGCATTTAGTCATCTTGAGAATATTCAAATGTTTGATTGTTAGTTTGTGGCTTCAAAAATTTTTTTAAATTAAATTTTTAAAAATGTCCTTAAATCAAAAAATAGTGAAACGAAATTACATAAATATGTATTAGAAAAATAAAAAACAAATTGTTTAAGAAACAATTTTTTGCCCCATTTCTGGATAATTACACAGACATTAAGAATTTTTAATAAATATTTATTTCTTTCTTTCACCACCATTTGAATTCAGTAAATAAGTATACATACTTATATGTATTTATGTATGTACATACATATTTACGTAGTTTCTAGTATATATTACACCTACACGTGTAGGATGTATGGTATAAATTTGCTAAGCAACAGTTAGTTTACATTCACCAAAAAACAGAACCGTAAAATAATACTTTTTTTTAAAGAGTTTTACCAGTTTATTTCATAATATTTATCACACGAGTATTAAGATTTCTGTATCAGTGGTTTTATCTTTTTATTACTATTTGAAAAATCTGTTTTCTAAAATTAATGAAATGACATTTGTAAAGTGCAATAAAAGAGTTTTTTATAGCAAAAACTATATTACATACAATAAGAAATAGTAACGACGCTAAAATATTGTTTTTAACGAGTTTGAGCAATTGTTTAAAACTATAGAGGCAATAAAAATTCGTATCTAAAAATATTTTTTTTCTTGGAATTTTTTTCCAATCAGAGACGTAGGTAGGTTCCGCTCATCTTGGCTCAATAAAACTTGAATTAAAACATAAACAAATTTTAAAACATAACAATGTTTAGAGTACCTTTCCTTCAAGGGTTATATACACCATACTTATGTCGATTAAAAATTACTATTTTCTCTTGAAAAAGTATTGTGGACTTATCTTTATTAAATTACTAGCCCAAAACAGGCGTGCTTTCGCTACACCTACCACTACCATTTGTCCACATTTTTGGACTGATGATTTTTAACGACTACGAAATCAATTACACCAACTTTAGAAACTTCAGCTTTAACACTTCTCAAGAAAGAATTCCAATTCCGCCCACTTTCTGACTGATGATTTTCCTTGACCGTAGGGTTGTTCATACGAAGTTTAGAAGAAGTTTTAGCTTTAACCGTCCTCAAGATATACAAAAATCAGTATTTAGTTTGAATAGGAGATACCACTCCAAAGTCCAATTTTGGAATAAAAAAATAATACCCTATTGTACTCTCGGTAGTTGAGTTTATCTATGTTCCCAATTTCAACAAAATCGGTTTAGTAGTTTTCTAATTTTTTGGTTCAAATCTACAAAATACGTGTGAGAATAGTGACTCTTATATTAAAGTTCATAAGCGACCACTTAACATCAACATCGCTGTATTTGGAAAAAAATATAGTGGTTATCTATGGTAACATCCTCGTTATTTGTAATAAAATAGTTTAATGATACACTCATGCAAGCACTGAGGATACTGATACTGCTATCAGAGCCCTGGCTTCGCCCATGGGAAACTCTTCGCTCGTTCTTCGTTGTAAGGAGGAGCTGAAGCGTCTTGGGGATATTTGTGGCATCTCCTTGGTCTGGGTTTCTGGTCGTAGGGATATCCTGGGAAATGAGAAGGCAGATGAGCTCGCTAGGGAAGCTTCTGCCGGAGAAGAGTATGTTGCTTCCTACCTGGATGTCCACTGCCCTATGACTTCAATTAAGGAAAGGATATCCAAGTTTTTCCTTGGGAAAGCAGAGCAGGTGGAATTCCATCACTACCTGTGCTGTTTCTAGGGCACTTTGGCCACGGAATAATCGGAGTAAGACTCTGGGAATCTTGGGGATTCCTCGACAGTCCTTGTCCAATCTTATAGCGGTGTATACGGGTCACTGGCTGATCGGTAGACACGCAGAGAGGCTGGGCCTTCCCTTTAATCCGCACTGCAGAAGTTGCGGGAATTCTTCTGAGAGGGAGACTGTGGAACATTTTCTTTGTGATTGAATAAGTCTGTCAGTCAGATGTATGAAGTTTTTTGGGGTGCCCTTTTTCGACGGCTTGGCGCAATGTGCGAACCTGGACCCTCTTGCTTTAATTCACTTTATAGGCAGCTCTGGTTGGCTGTAGTTATTTTCTTTTTCCTACTTTTAGGTAACTTCAGTTTGGTCCTGCAATGGTTTCAAAACGGCACCTTGTGCTAATTGTAGTTGATCAGTTTTTCAGATTAACTGGCCACTTGACCTACCTGTGCCTGTGGATTAAAATTCAAAAAAATTATGACAACCATAAATTGTATGTAGCGCTCTTAACGTTGATGCCACTGACTCCGAATTTCGGTAGTAAATTTTAATAATTTCGACTCATTGTTGACTAATATATCTTTCCATCATAAAATGGCAAACCTTACTGAAGAGAAATGTCAAAAGAGCGGCAGGAAATATGGCGTCGTTTGCTGTCTCTGTCGCTCTACTTTTGTGGGACGCTACAAAAAACCCTGTATCTTTTCAAAACCCGACAGATAATAGCATAGCATAATAGCACACATTGTGAGTTCCCCAATTATTACAAAATTCAGCACAAAAAAAATTATCTTTGAGTGGTTGGAAAGAGAATTCATAAAGTGCTGCAAAATATTTATTAAAAAAATATTACTTTTATTAGTATCCAAAAGTTACAAGGATGATTAATTTTTAGTACATAATTAATTCTATCCTGGGGCCTTATTCTGTAATTCTCTTAAGCTAAAATGCTAAAATTTTGGGTTTTTGAAACAGGCAGGGCGTTAGAATATATAAAATTAAAGGTAATAAGCATGAAGCTTTTAAATTACAATAAGTGTTCAAGAATTGTATTCGTAGCTAAGAAGTCCTAAATCAAGTTTAAAAATTTTTAGCGATAGAACTTTAGCGTAGGAGAGTTACAGAATAAGGCCTTTGTATGCATACACAGCTTTTGAAGAAAGATACTAAAGCTACGTTCACAATTGTCAAATATTTCTTGAAAAAAGCAAAACCACTATTTTATGGAAATATTTTATACAAAAACTAGCTGCCCGGTTTCTTCTTTCCTTAATGAGAAATGTGAAATTAACCGTGGTAATTAAATTTTAAGCAACAAACAACAAGAATTAATGTTACACTAAAATACAGGTTACGCGTCTTCTATCACATATTAGACAAGTATGAATGTACAAGAACCATAAGTGTTTGGTTTTTCTGAGATTTTATTTTATATTTTTTCTTAAATATTGATTAAAGTTATTAATTAAAATAATATAAAACAAGCTGTGAAATGCAAAATAAAATACAAATAATTCTGCCTAGACCCAGATGGCTATTTGTGCCAGAATACTTTGGTGTCTCCTTAAGGGTTAAACATGTAGGTACAAGTACTCATGTTTGTTATTTATATGTACTTATATATACATACATACATATATTTATGTATGTATATAAAGTTTGTTTTTTTTTTTCTTTTAGTTCAACAACTAAAAGACATGTTTGTAGCCACCGACAGATATTGTTTGATCAATAATTATATTTGAAATAAAATAAAGTAAAAACAGCTCAGAAAAAAAGGAAATATATCTGTGGCAATTTGGAAGAGTAGCTTAAGTCGACATAAGAGAGAATTGAGTTAAGGCGTTTGGGGCATTACAGAAGCAAAGGCGCTTAAATGTGTTTAGTCTGCTTTGAAAAATTCTATTTTTTATCAATGTTATGTACGTTTACTTTTTAGCCTAAGTTTTTTGAATCAATAATGCATTTAACAAAACAACTTATGTACACATAGATTTGTTTACATATTCAGATTTTCGATTTATCATATAACTTATATATACATAAGTTTTTTTAATAAAATGTGATTCTTGTATACAGTTATCTTAAGTGAATGTAAGTTCTTGAATAAATCCTCTTATGTTTACTTAAAACTACACTATACATACTTTTTATTTCAACAGAAGCGCTTAAGTTACTTAAGGACCTGTCCAACGCAGATTTCAGTTTCGAAAAAGCGCTTAAGTAGAAAAGGCGTAAAATCTTCTAAAATCAACCATATTTTTTTAAATTATTCATCCTTCTTCTCTAATAAACATGGTACCAATATATTAGCTCGTAAATTATTCGCAAAAAACATACAGAATAAAAATTACACAAAATTGATGATATCTCAAAACTTCAATTTTCGACTTAAGCTACTCTTCCATATTGCCACAGATATAGAAAAATAAACAGTAGCAACAGTAATAATAATAATAATAATAAAAATATTAGCAGTGTAAGCAGACCAGAAATAAAAATGAATATTTTGATTTGTCAATTGTGTGCTAATTTTTATGAGAAATTCGAAAATAATCACACTCTCTTCTACAATTTGTTATTTGACGCAACCAAAAAAACTTCGTAACGCATTAATGCTACTTGAAAGCACAGTGACAAAGAATTTTAGTACGATTTTTTATAGAAAAAAAAATTATAAATAAAAGTTCAAATAAAAATTATACAGAAATGATTAGAAAGAAATGAAAATTAAATGCAGGAATAAATACAATATTTAAAAAGATTATATTAATTTATGTGTAATCAATTCATTACAACTAAATTTATTAAATTAATCATAATTGCAAACGTTTTTATAAGCAAAAAAAAAAAAAGATTAAAACAAAATTACTCGTATTAAAAGTTGTATTAAAGAAAAGTAGTGTTTTGAACAAAAAAGAAAATAAATAAATTCTGTTACGAATAATTGTAATATGATTAACTAATAACAATAAATAACAATAGTAATTTATTTCATATTAAAATTAAGAAAAAAAAAAAAGAAAAAAATATATAAAAATTGTAAACAACGTTTTCCAATACGAGTCTTAAAAAGCCAACATTCTGTTTGAATCAAATAATGAAAACAATTATGCTTAAAAGCAATAAAAAAATATGTGAATCGATTATAAAATACAAAAAAAAATATATATTAAAAAAGAAAAAGTTACATCACTTCCTTAGAAATTTTGAAAACACAAAAGAGAAATTTTAAAGAATTTTTAAAGATTTCTTAGAGCCACACATTATAAAACAATTTTTAATCAATTAAGTTTACATACATACATAATTGGCCATTACAACCCTGTGTCAGGGTTACGGCCTAGCTTCTCGCAGCACTCATATTGTGTGTGTAAATTTTTATCCATGAGTACCGGGACCTACAGTTTAAAGTCGACTCCGAACGACAGATTTGAGAAGCTTTTTAATGGCAATCAATTACTCTCAGAGCTTTTGCCAGAAGACTGCTGAGAGGTAGTCGCCGAAAGAAATAATTTTTTCATATTTCTTTTTTTTTAAGACGTCAAAGCTGAGATTTGAACCCAGTACTTTCGTCTTAGTAATACAACACACTAACGACTAGACCACGGCGACTACTATTAATTTCATTAATCAACTAAGTTTACCTTGATAAATAATTTAATTAAAAATCGTTAGATTTTGTGGCTGTAAACCGGTGAGACCTTTCGTCCGTTGCATGCTCTATTTGCTGAATTGATGGATTGTTTCGGGTTCGTAAACGTACATATAATTCTCATCTCCTTTGCGGAATTATTTTACAGATGCTAAAAGTGTTTTTGGAACCATTCAAAATAGAACTCCTTCCTCTGAAGCACAAATCGTCACATGAACTCGCTTGCACGGTTCCAAGGGAAGTTTAAATTAGAAATTCATCGTTGAAGTTGAGCACAGTAGTTTGCATATTCGAAAATATCATGGAAAATTTGCATACTTTTATGATTGAAATCCATTAATCATATACATGCATGTACGAGTGTGTACATGTAAGTATATAGTATATGTAAATACATACATACGAGGTCTGATCATAAATTAACCGTTATTTTTAAATTTCAGAGCTACGTATGTTCGATTTTCGCATTTTTTTTCTGTTATGTTGGTACACATGTCTGTTATATATCGTCGCAAGAATTAAAGAACGCTGTAACTGACAAAAAATCGAAAATACGTTTTTTGCATCATTTTTATCAGAAAAAAATACGCGTCGATTAGTCCCGGTCCCAGATTTCTATGATGAAAAGAAATTCACCTACGCCATCTGCGTTTTGAAAATTACCAGTGTCTTTGTTCTACTTTCATTCAGGTTTTTTGGCTCTGGTGAATATTTAATGTTTTGTCAGTTACAGCGTTCTTTAATTCTTACGACGATATGTTGGTAATATCAGCCATTTTGGATTGTCAGCTTGCTTTTGAAAGATAAAAAGGTTCGGTCGTGTTTTGGTGTGCTCTTCGATTTTTTACTATTCAAAAAAATGGATCAAAGAAACTGTATTAAGTTTTGTGTAAAAAATTAAATTAAATGCCCAAGGACATTTGAAATGTTGACTGTGACTGTCCTGATCACCCGAGCACGTCTACAACCAATGAAAACATTGAAGCAGTGAAGAAAATGATTTTGGATAATCGTCGAATCACTAGCAGAGAGGTTGCTGATGATATTGGCATATCGTTTGGCTCATGCCAAGCAATTTTTACGGATGCTTTAAAGTGACAGTACATTACAAGCGTTTTGAGCGTCAGGCGTTGCAAGCTTATGTCAAACAAATTTGAAATAGTGTATTTTCATAGAGCAAGTTACAACCAAAGTATGCAACACTGCTAACGCAAGAGAGTTGGCCAAATTTCAACTTTTACAAGCGTTGACAGCTGGATGACTTAAAAAAAATGAAATCACTATTAAAGCGTCGTCTCTTAAGTATGATATGTAACGGCTAACGCGTGTTGTGTACTTCCACCTATAGGCATGAAACGTGCGGCAGCGAAGATTGTTCCAAGATTGCTAAATTCTGAGAAAAAAACAACGTCGCATTGACATCGATGCTAGTGCGTGACTTTTTTGGCCAAAAACAAAACCGTTATCATGCCTCAACCACCGTATTCACCGGACTTGGCCCCTGCTGACTTTTTCCTCTTCCCAAAACTGAAGACACCGATGAAAGGAAAGCGTTTTGCTATGATTGACGAGATAAAAGAAAAATCGAAACAGGAGCTGTTGGCGATACCAAAAAGCGCGTTTCAGAAATGTTTCGCGGATTGGAAAAAACGCTGGCATAAGTGTATTATATCTGAGGGGAATTACTTTGAAGGGGACAAGATTGTTATTGATGAATAAATAAATACTTTTTGAAAAAGTTGAAAATAACGGTTATTTTTTTATCATACTTCGTATGTATGTATGTATGTAATATAATTACATTAATTTTGAAAGAGATTTTAGTAATTTATATTTCCTTAATTCAGTCAAAACTAAATATGTATGTATGAACAAACGAGTATATACTTTAGTTTCAAGTTCTATTTATTAATTAGAAAGCACTATGTAGCCACTTTGAAAACCAACGTATTTTTTCAAGCTCTTAAAATAAAAACTGGCTTCCTTTTCTGTTTTCAAAAAAAATTTTTTTTTTTTAACTGGTGCATGTAGTATGTACATGTATGCATAGGATATAAATTAAAAAATTATTGATAAATAATAGCGCAGATCTTAAAATTTCACTGAAATGTTTCTTATCAATTGCCATCAAATACCTGTTATTTACTCATATTTAATTAAATTTAATCTTTCCACTTTATTTATTATTAAATTGTTATGTTTGTACTCGTATGTTCAAGTGTAAAGAGGAAAAATTGAAATTTGTTTTGTTTTACTTCTTTTCTTTGGAATTCAATTACACGAACTCATATGACATTTGTATTCCATTACTTAAATATATTTAAAATATGTTTTTTTTTTAATTTTAAATCGTTTTGAATCTATGGATAATAGTTTGGTGTTAAAACAACAATGTATTAAACAAATGTAACATGTTTCTTACTCTATATTTTATTATTTAATTAATATTTAAAAAAAAAAATTTTTTTTATTTTTTCTTATTATTTTCTTTTTTTTTATTTATTAAAATGTTCAACCATGGGTAAAGAGTGCATCAACCGCACAAAAAGAAGAATCGCTTAATGTTGTGTTTGTGCATCTCTGACGTATTAAACTGCATGCCTGCTGCATTCAAGAGATTAAAATTAAATAAATTTTTTCCTCTAAATACGAGTAAATAACAATAATTATTATTATCAAACTGATGAATTTGTGTTTCATTCACTTCTTCATCTTGAGTATACATTTTCATACCGAGTAATAATAATGCCATTAGATAACTTCATTTTTAAATTACTGGTAATAATACGAGTATAATATTTTAATCGATTTCTATCTCTTATTTTAATTACTGCTCGTATCATCATTTTAAACACCCTACTTGAAAATGTTGCTAACAAAAAAATTATTCATACTCGTATATACGTGTATGTAACAAAATTGAGCCTATTAAACGCGTGCGCCGAATGCAACTAAATTTATGAAGAGGGCCTATATGGTTTAAATTTATGTTTGATTAAAATCCGAAATCGTACGTGTGCAATAAGTAAGCCCCAAATCATATATAAGTTATCGTTGATTTTTGTATATCTTGAGAACGGTTAAAGGTAAAGTTTTTGAATTTAGTCCAAATGTATACATGGTCAAGGCAAACAATCAATCAGAGAGTGAGCGGAATTCGGCAAATGGGCGTTGTATGTACCTCCCATACAAACCAATTATTTTTTTTTTGGTATATCTTGAGAACGGGTTAAGCTAAAGTTTCTGAATTTCGTCCGAATGTCTTCATGGTCAAGGCAAATAATCAGTCTGAGAGTGAGCGGATTTGGACAAATGGGTGTTGTACCTCCCACACAAACTAAATATTGTTTTTGGGGTATCCTGAGAACGGTTAAAGCTAAAATTTCTGAATTTGGTCTGATTGATTTCATGGTCACGGCAAATCATCGGTCGGAAAATGGGCTAAATAGAACAAGTGGGCGTGGTATCTCCCATACAAACCAATTATTGTTTTTGGTATATCTTGAGAACGGTTAAAGCTAAAGTTTCTGAATTTGGTCTGAATGTCTTCATTGCCGCAAAATTAGCTGAATTGGACGTGTGGGCATGGTACCTCCCACATAGACTAAATATTGATTTTTGTATATTTTGAGAATGGTTAAACATCATTCCTTATGCAGAAAATTTCTTATTTTATTTTGCCTGGCAAAGCAGGCACAGGATCCGCTAATTTTTATATAAAAATAATATACACGGTACTTAGAAGAATGTTGATTTAATGTTTAATATTAATATCATAAATATGAAAAAAAAAATAATCAGAAATTGCATATGTATACGTTTAATACAATTTTTAATAAGAACATATCGTCGCAAGAATTAAAGAACGCTGTAACTGACCAAAAATCGAAAATACGTTTTTTGCATCATTTTTATCAGAAAAAAATACGCATCGATTGGATTGGATTGGTCCCGGATTTCTATGATGAAAAGAAATTCACTTACGCCGTCTGCGTTTTGAAAAATACCAGTGTCTTTGTTCTACTTTCATACAGGTTTTTGGGCTCTGATGAACATTAAAGGTTTTGTCGTTACAGCGTTCTTTAATTCTTGCGACGATTTTAAATAACCCTTTTTGAAAAAGTTCAATTTTTTTAACACAAAGATAAATCCATTTTTTCAAAATTTACTAATTCAAGTTTATGCTCAAACCTGGAACAATTTGGTTAAAATTTAACAAAAGCATTGTTTTGACGACATTCAAACACATGTTTTATATGCTGAATATCATAACTATCACAAATGGCAAATTAATTTTATTTTTTTTTACTATCGATTACAAATTTTAATCAGATATCGTCGTGCGGGAGTTTAAGTGCTCTATCCGCCATTTCATATTTTTTATATATCTCGAGTTAATAATGTCACTTTAGGTTTTCGATCCCAAATTTTTTAAATCTGTAATCCGTTTTAGGATGTCTCGTCAAGTTTCGGAGATAAATAGCCGAAAACGGATTGCAGATTTTAAAAATTTTGGTGTCAAAAACCTAAATTAGCATCATTAACTCGAGATTTAAAAAATGGCGTATAGAGCACTTAAACTCCCGCACGACGATATGTTCTATAATGTTTAGAGGGAAAGAGAAGAAAAGGAGAGGTAACTACGAGTGCAATAGGTAGAGATTTTATTCTGAAGATATTAACAAGACTCCTAACTGATCACTGTCGAATTAATTGATATTTATATAGGATAGGAATGGTTTCAAGTAGTTTGTACAGATTCTGTGATAAAGCAAGCGAGTCATCAGAGCACATACTGAGAACGTGGTCGAATGTGGGGAAGATACTATAGGAATTCTGGATAATTTGAGAGTTGTACAATAGATCTTTAAGTGAAAGTAGTTAATTTAATACTTCGTATATAAATGAATGAATGAAAATATAAAGTTTAGTAGCTCCGGGCTCAAACACCAGCTCTAACATGTCAAAGAATAATTATGAAAAAAATATTTCTTTCGACCACTAACTCTCAGCAGTCTTTTGGCAAAAAGCTCTAAGAGTAACTGATTGCCGTAAACAAGCTTCTTAAGTTAGTTGTTTGGAGCCGACTTTAAACTATAAGTCCCGGTACTCATGGATAAAAACTGACTCACACAACATGGGTGCTGCGAGAAGCTAGGCCGTAATCCTGACACAGGGTTGTAAAGGCCAGTTATGTATGTATGCTATGTATTGTGCGTATAGACTACTTTGTAGTCCACGTCACGTGGAAAGTAATATTGAGCAAGCTCATGAACTACTCAAATTATTTGTTTGTTGGGTGCTGCGAAATGCTAGGCCGTAACTCTGAAACAGGGTTGTAATGGCCAATTATGTGAACTAATAGTAAGAATTCAAAAATAACTTTCATAATGATGATTAAGTGGCTCAATATAAGAGTATTAATAAATATGTATGTTTGTAGATATAGTCAATAAGTACATACTTGTTTATTCAAAATTAAATGCATACTAAAATCTGTAACGTCGTTTATATAGGGTATATAACAAAGTTTAACTCCAGCTTAATTACAAAATTTAAATTGAAACTGTAAGCTTGTTTCTCTATCAAAAAAAATACACGATAAAATACCGCTTAAAAGTAAAAACAAAATAAAAATAAACTATTATTAAAAAAAATAAAAACAATAAAACAAAAACAATCATAAAATTAATAAAAAAATAAAAAAATCAAAACAACCTAAAACCCACAAAGAATCTCACAAAAACTATTCATTGAATTTAAAATCCAGTTGTATTTTAAAACATACGTTTGTCGGTTCATAAACGGTGGAATTTTAAATTTTTTCATAAAAATTTATCAAAATACAAGATATTTTTTAAGAAAATAATAAAAAAAAAATTCAATAAAATTTTAATTGAGTTAAGAAGTCAAAATAAAAATAAAATAAATGAAAAATAAATATTTGTAAAGCAACAACAAACAAATCTTCATGGATTATCATCATAAAACTTGTAATGGTAATTAATTAATTATTTATTTATTAGAATATTAATATTTGTGAATTTATTAACTTTAACATCGTCATCATCATCATTATCATCAACATGAGCATCATTAACATAATTCTAATTTAATAATAAATAAATTTATTTCTATTGTTAAATTTTAATTGTATTGATTAAACAAAGTACTCGTACAACTTAATTTTCATATTTTTTTTTTTTTTTTTGTTATAATTTTTTGTCATATTTTTTGTTCTCTTAAATATTATTTTTCGTGTTTATTGTTTTTTTTTTCAACTCTACCGTTATCAATAATCGATGTTTGAGTAGTATTTGTGCATTAAAACGTTTTATTTTTCTTTTTTTCATTTCTGTGATTATAAAATAAAAATTCATTCTACACGCCCACATTATTTTTTCGACAAAAGTTCAATTAAATTTAGAATAAATTTTATTTAAATAATATATTCAATTGTATATGAATTCACATAAAATTTAAAATAAAACTTAACCTTTTAAAAGTACATAGACATAAAGAAGCAAAAATTCCTAACCCGACGAAGAATTCAAAGTAAAATTTGTAATTTAATAGACAAATAATGTAAGACGATACTTTTCGCTAACTCTAAATAAAATAGTTGGAAGAAACTCGTATATACAGATTTTTGTTCAAATCGGTGCATTGCCCATTTATCGAACCAAACACCACGAAACAACAAGGAAATACAACTCACGATTAGTAAAAACCATTGCAGAAACATGGCGCCATATTTATAAAAAGAAAAAAGAATTTACCACCTCTCCAAGGTAGTAATCCTTCTTTTTCTCCCTTTTTATTTTCTCTTTTGTTTTGTGACTAGAATGTCGTTATATTTTAACAACTATTTAACGATGCTTAGCCTGTTCTTTAGTTTGAGTTTCAGATCAGTCTTTCTTATTTTCGGGCGAGTTGGAGAGTTTACTGCTACTTTTCTAGAAGACTGGAATACAACAACCAGTGGCGAGATAATTGTAACACCAAATCCTTAATATAGTTTTAATGGAAATTGAGCGGTTTTAGCCAAAACGTGCAGGGGAACTTCATGAGATTCTTTTTCAAACTTTTACAACTCCAATACTCGTAAAATATTGGTAGCGGGAGCGGGATTTATTTATGCTGATGACTTATTTCGGGATCATATTGTTCAGTCAAAAGAGAGATTTTGGGAATTGTTCTAGTAATGCTGGATGGTTGTGCCGATAGATGAGGTTTCGAGAGTCACTGTGCAATTGGTACGCCCGATTTTCAACTTTATTGTAGAAGTTGTGGGATTACTTTGGAGAAGTAAACTATTGCCGTTTTCCATGTGCTTTCCGTAGCAGTAAAGAATTATTATTTTAAAGGATAAGTCCTTATATCGTTTAAAGCAAACTTGCAAAAAGTAAATGTGATTTTATCGGCAGTTTTAAGAGAAAAAATCATTTTTTTTTATTACTTACGAAGAACATACCTACCCCCTATCTGCACTCCCTAGAGTGGTCGGAACAAATTTTATAAACTTTGTACTGGAGCCCCCTTAGGGAGTGGAGATAGGGCGTAGGTATGTTCGAAAAAAAAGTTGGAGGTAAAATATTAGTGAGGGTCGGTCTTACATTTTATCCCTCTAGGGACTATTTTAGGGCAGTTGTGAAGCTTTTTATAGATTTTTATTCCTTCAACCCAACTTTTGACCCCGATGAAGAGCCATTTGCCCCCATATTTCACAACCCTCGTTTTTGGCTCATGTATTTTTTGTAGAAACTTACAAACTAAGCGGTTCTAGCTAATCGAAATCGAAAAATCGTATACCATCCCACCACTATCAGACTAGTTTTTATCTCGTTCTTTTGCGATTTGATTTTTATTTCTTGATCAAAAAAGACCTCAACTCTGAAATTTTTCACAACTGTAGAGAACGAAACTATCTTTGGCATAAAAAGGTCGCTTTCTGAGATATAGGCTTCCGACTTATAGGTAAAGAATGAAAAAAAAATCATGTTGCATATTAAATAAAAGGTAATTTAATACTCTTTCAAATGCGACTTTTACGAGATGCATACCTATAATAATGCATACCTTTGTGCATTTTTGTACTGTTTTCCGATTTTCAAGACCTCAACTTTGTATTTAATTTAGTTCTTTGATATACTATATTTCTACAAAAAATCATGAAATTCGGAGGGGGTGGGTTACACCCATTGGTTGATTTGGCTTAGAATATCCCATATATAAATCAAAAAAGGACCACTAAGTATTAATACCGCGATTTTGTAAAAATTTTAAACATAGGACAAAAATTTCGATTATAAATATTTTGTCGTGTAGCACCTGATATGAGATAACTGAACGCATAGACATAAAGTCGTTGTCGCAATTAACTCAATGTACTTCACTCTTTTTAATTGGTAATAATTCGTGGTATGCTTTTTCTTACCCAATTAAAAAGCAAAAGGATAAAAGTAGAATTAACCAAACATATCAGCTGTTCGGTTCAAATAATTACCGAATTTTAATGTAACGTTGCTCTCACGTAGCAATCTGTAGAAAATTGAATTTTACTGTAACGTTATGTGAAATTTGTAAAGCAGTATGATTGAGTGTTTGTATGTTGAATATATGGATATTCATATACTCGTATGTAACCAAAAATTATATACATACGTAGAATATTTTTGTATTGAGTTGGCAACTAAGCAATTGCGGATCTTTTTAGGAAATAAAAGTCAATTTTTTCATGGAACGAAATAACTTTATTATGTAATGTATTGCCCATTTTGAGCAATGACCTCTTGCCATCTTTCAGGCAGCATCGTAATTCCACGTTCATAAAACTTCTGGTTTTTATGAGAAAAAAACTGAACAAGGTACGATTTGACATTATCATCATTATTGAAATTTTTACCATTCAAGGAGTTTTGCAAAGATCGAAATAAAAAGTAATCAGATGGTGCAAGGTCTGGACTATATGGTGGATGTGGCAAAACATCTCAACCAAGCTCCAATAATTTTTGCCGAGTGGCCAAAGATGCGTGTGGCCGTGCATTGTCATGATGGAATACAACACCTTTTCGATTTGCCAATTCGGGCCGCTTTTCTTCAAATGCATTGTACAATTTTGTTAGTTGTTCAATGTAGACATCTGAATTTATCATTCGATTGGGTGGTAAAAGTTCGAAGTAGCCAATTGCTTTGTAATCCCACCAAACAGAACTTTTTTTTGATGAATATCAACTTTTCATGTTGTTTGCGCTGGTTCACTGGCTTGCTCCACGATCTTTTCATTATGCGTTGTGTTAAATGAATTTCTTTCAGTTCATGAGGAACCCATAGATCAAGTTTTTGTACATAGCCAAGTTGCTTTACGCGATTTTCAATGCATGTATGTGATACATGAAGCTTCCTTGCAATCTCACGTGTTGTACTGTGACGATCCGAATCAATTATTGCTTTGATTTGGTTGTCGTCCACTTCAACTGGACGACCGGAGCGTTTTTCATCTTTCAGTGAAAAATCACTGGAACGAAATTTGGCAAACCAATTTTGACACTGCCGTTCTTTTAAGGCTTCGTCACCATAAACAGCACATAACTTTTTATGAGCTTGCGAAGCGTTTTTTCCTTTCCGGAAATAAGGACACTTGTCTGTCATCCCATGACATGTAAATATGTCAAATGTTGCGACGACATTCAGAAACTAGCTCTTGGAAATAGAGTACAGTTGTATTGGGTAACAGGACACTGTGGCTAATCCACAATTTGAGCGCATTCCTTATATTCTAAAGTATGAAGGCCGGACTAAAATTCTTAAAGGGTTATCTTACGGTCATTGTAGTATGAGAGTACATGCAGGGATTATGCTTACAGGCATTAGACAGAGCGGAGAACTTTCATATTGTAGGAATGTGGAGTTGTGATAAGATTCAGATTAATGTATTTACAGAAACCACCACCACTAAAGTTCTAAACTTACTGGCGTTCATTACGAAGGCAATAGGTTTGCTGAACAGACAGCAGACTCGAAAGGTCACAATATATCGTATAGGTCGTAGAGTCTTGTAATTGTGATCGGTCTAAAAAATAATAATAATTATAATAATAAAAGAAACTTAGAAGTAACGCTTATAAATTAATTTAATATACCTAATGGTCGTTAATATTTATTATCTAAAACGGTATATCCATATTTTTGTTTACTATATTTCAGATCGAGCAGATTATGTGGGTGGAATCGACAATGAAGCCATTTTTTTCGAAGATCTACAAGTAACAACAGGTCTTGTTCGCTTAAGTTCAAATGGCAATCGCAACAGTATCTCGAATACCAATGGTATCGGCAGTGAAAACTCTACTTTATCATGCCCAACAAAATCAGAAACACCAGTTACATCACCTTCCCCCATGAACACAAGCATAGGGTCCGATATAATACTACCATCAATACCTACTGTCTCAGCAAGAGTTAGTTTAACCGCAACAGCTCCAACACCACACATTGGTATACATCACAATAATAATAACAACAGTGCAACACATACACACCTGCCCGAAAGCCCACCTGATTCAGGTTCCGAACCACCATATAGTCCGTTACAAGATGTACAGGGTTTAAGCTTAAATACGAGAGATTTATTCCATCACAATAGCGGAGGAGGTGGTGGTGGTGTAGGTTCAAATATTCACCACGGTCCACCAACACCACAACATCAACACCATTATCCACATTTATTAGATGGCCAAATTAATATGACAGCATTGGTTAGTCCAACAACGCAAGATATAGTCTCAAACAGTAATAGTTGTGGTATACGTGTAAAACATGAAACCGGCCTTATTATGAATCCGAATAGTTTAGCCCAAGCATTTAATAATAGTCAAGCATTACATGCACAAACCACAGATACTCATATTGATATGACCAATCAACAACAACAACAACAGCCGCAACAATCACAACATATGTATAACAACAATAACGCTCATCATCATAATCACAATGTTAATAATCAAATCTCAATCTCCTACGAAACGTTGTCCAATAAATTATATGACGCCAACAACAACAATAATAACAATTCAAACATTACAAATCCAACGCCACCAGGGGCACCCCCACCTCCACCTCCACCATATCAAATTGATTTAAATCACATGGAACATTCAGTGGTTGAAACACCAACTTGTATGCTTACCACCATAGGTGACCTACCGCATGTACAGGTAGTGGGTACCAGCATACCCTCCACACCTACTCTCGGTAGAACGTCAACTCCCTCCACACCCAATCATCAGTCATCGTCTCGTAAACGTAAAATGAACACACAGATCGATGATCCTGATTTTAGATGCATTAAATCGGATCCTGGTTTAATACTAAGCCCAACAAGAAGTTCAGTTTGTTCCACACCTTTACCCACAACGGACACCTCAAAAAGATCATCAATGTCACCATTAAATATACAGCTGGGTAATCATGACACGATAGATACGCCAGCACCCTCAAATGCATCTCTATCGCCAGCTCTTTCAACCATTAATATGGATGGCAGTCTGAAAAATGCCGACACAACTTCGCAAAATGGGGATACTCTTAGCCCATGCATACGTTTCTCGCCGTTTCAACAGCAAAATTGGCACAAGTTATGCGATCAACATTTGCAAGATATATCAGTAGTGTATTATCGTGTAGATGCCGATAAAGGTTTCAATTTCTCCGTATCGGATGATGCATTTGTGTGTCAGAAAAAGAATCATTTTCAAATAACTTGCCATGCTCGCCTACAAAGTGATGCAAAATTCGTTAGAACACCGTCCGGTTTAGAGAAAATCAAATCCTTCCATTTGCATTTTTATGGCGTTAAACTAGAGGCGCCTAATCAAACCATACGCATTGAACAAAGTCAATCGGATCGTTCAAAGAAACCCTTCTTTCCTGTACCGTAAGTTGCATTTTTGTTTTACAAATGGAAAAAAAAACAATCAATTTAGTTTCATGTTTTTTGTTTTTTTTTTTCTTTCCTTTAGTATCGATCTCCAAAGTCACATTGTTAGTAAAGTAACAGTGGGACGTTTACATTTCTCCGAAACTACTAATAACAATATGCGTAAGAAAGGACGCCCTAATCCCGAACAACGTTATTTCCAACTTATTGTAGCTTTACACGTACATACGGCGTCCGGAGATTTTCCCATAATAAGTCAAGGTAGTGATAAAATTATTGTACGAGCCTCGAACCCAGGACAATTTGAATCGGATGTTGAATTGTGTTGGCAACGAGGGTTGACCCAAGATTCTATATACCATGCAGGCCGTGTCGGCATCAATACAGATCGTCCCGATGAAAGTCTAGTTGTTCATGGTAATCTTAAAATCTCCGGCCACATAGTACAGCCTAGCGATAGTCGAGCCAAACAGGAAATCAGTGAACTAGACACATCAGTTCAATTAAGAAATCTCCAAAAGATACGTATTGTGCGTTATCGTTTAGAACCACAATTCGCTTTACATTCTGGTCTTAAGAGTCACAAAGATATTGTGGATACTGGAGTTATAGCCCAAGAGGTTAGAGAGGTAATACCGGATGCCGTACAAGAGGCTGGCAGTGTTGTACTGCCGAATGGTAATGTAATAGAGAATTTCTTATTGGTCAACAAGGATCGTATACTTATGGAAAATATTGGTGCAGTCAAGGAACTGTGTAAAGTCACAGGAACTCTGGAAACACGCATAGAAAATCTAGAAAAAGTAAATACACGATTGCAGCAAAGAGCCAACCACAACGACTTACAATTCCTACAATGCAAGAGTTTAAATAATAACTGCGACGGATATGAGATTTGCTCGAATAGAACTTTACAAATCATCATATTTTTGCTTGTTATAGTTATGGCCGCTTGGTAAGTAATAAAATTATTAAATTCTTTGCAACATTCGGATGGATTCATTAAATTTTACTCTTTATAGTTTAGCGGCAGTTTCAACGTTATATTTCGTTGAGCACAATAAAAAGCAACAGGGTTTAAAATATTTAGACAGTATACAACTTTTAAATAATGGTCATATACCCATTTATAGTCACGAGGGTTTGACTTTGACAGAACAGGAACATAATTTTATAAACATGTTAAAGTCGGCTAGAAATCATACGCATTGGCCAACATTTTCTTATCAACCTTCTTCTGTTTCAAGTTCAGGAGGAAGTAGTGGCAGTGGAGTTGATGGTGTCGGGACATTGGCCGTCTCCCAAGGATCTTCTAGATCTCAAAGCCGAAATTCTACAGAATATCAAAGAGCAGATTTTAGATACTTTGGTTCGCAAGATGATGTGTTAACAGCCTCAACTTCGCAGCAAATGCGCAATGATGAAATAACAGTGGTGATGGAAAAGCCCTCAGTGAGCCACGAAATTTTACAGAGTTATAATGAGCCCCAAAAACCCACCACTGCACCCTCTTTGGGACGTAGTAATAAGACAGCGATTAGTAAGCATAAAAATAAGTGGCCTCAGCCACAGATTGTTTTACGAGTAATGCAGTCGGCTAATCATCGCAACGCTTTGCCCTCCACACGTTCTCTCAATCTAAATAGTCAAACCACTGAAGATTTGACAGCTCATAATACATCTCATCCTGTTGGTGAAACATCTACAGAGAAAATTGTGGATGTACAACAGGATTTCGAAAATAATTCCATTGATACAGATTCCCAGCAACAAGGTTTAAATCGTTTAAAATCCCCCTTACCAAAACTACGCACAACAGCCGGCAAAGAAAATGCTCACACTGAAATACAAAACCTAAATGCTGATTTACCTATTGTTAGCACTTCCAGTAGTAATATCATTGACGAAGCCGGTTTAGTACTTGAAAATTCTGCAACACCAACTAATACGGCACACTTACGACATGCTAATCCTAAGGGAGGAGAATTAATTATATATAAAACGGTTTCACCACCAACTTCTACCAGCACTACTACTACGACTTCTTCAAATAGTCACAGCATAACAAATAAAGTTAATACTGATGCTCCACATACTGGAAATAATTCCATTACAAATAAAAGTCGCAATTTTGTCGATCGTACTACAGACAATTCCGATCTGCTACAACAACTATCAAATGATAATAACGAATCGATCTATAGTGCCACCGATATAATAGGCAATCCGGTCGATTTTATATTGGGTCTTGATGATCGTCAAAATCTTTTAGGTCGTCGTTCTACTTCATCGACAAGTTCAGTGAGTACAGCACATCAATCTTCAAATCTAAATCCATGGATGCACAGTTCAACTGTTTATGTGGAGACTTTCGGTGAGCCAGATCAGTGTAACAATAAAGTCAAAAGGGAAGACATATCAAAATGTCAGGTAAAGAAATGTCTTTCAAAAATGCAAAAATTTCAAACTTTATAATACCAAGCAAACTTAGACAAGATAAAAATGTAATGAAATCACGAGTTCAACATGATAAGCATTCATAATTTAAATTTTTTTAACGTTGGTGTGTCATTTTGAAGATCATCGGCTGTGTTCTGACAACCAGATACGAGTGAATTTGAAACCGAATAAATTTTAAATTAAATGTCAGAGAGTTTTGATACGATTGCTTTGATTTGATTCTTAAAACTTTAAAATAATTGGCACTATTAATATGTATTTGTTTTTGAAAAAAATACTCGGTTTCAATTTCTCCGAACATAGTCGGTAAAACCAAAATCGAGTGAAATGTATGGGTGTGTGTGTGCGAGAATTTATAGACATTCAGCTCATTCGCATTTAATGAATCGACGATGGCTTGACGAAAACAATTTTAATTCGATTTTATTGATTTGATAGCTTGTTTTTCATGCTATTTTTATTGGCTTAAAAACATAACGAATTAATGTAGTAACATACGAGGGCGGATCAAAAAAAATTATTTTTGAACAACGTTTCTCCAATTTTTGTATCCCCTCTAAAAAAAATGGGTTTTTTCGAGGTTCATAAAATATGAATTTTTTTGATCAATAATTTCATCGTTAGAGCTAAATCTCTCTCCACCGAGCAAATTCATTATGTTTGGAAATAGAAAATAGTCACTGGATATTAAATACGGAGAATATGGCGGATAAGATACCAATACTTATCCCAATTCATGTAATTTTGCCCTTGATTCAGCAGACGTGTTCACCCTTCCATGTGGTTATATAGGGTCGTTTTTTTAATCCTCTTTAAATCGGTCCAAAGGTTTGCCATAATATTCGCTGTTTGTTTTTCCCTTTTGAACGTAATCGATGTGGATTATTCCGAGTGCATTCCAAAAAAACTGTTGCCATCATCTTAATGGCCGACGAACTTAACTTGGTTTTCTTCGGAGCAGGTACACCCATTCAAAATCTATTGCAATTGTGGTTAACCAACTCCAAACAATTATTTGAAGTTGTCACACGATTACGTTTATGGTCAGTTAAGAGCAAACGTGGAATCCATCTTGCAGACAGCTTTCTTAAACCCAGCTGATCATTTAAATTCGAAACTCGAAACCCCTTTGCCATGTAAAATGCCTGTCTTATCAACCATCTCACGGACTTGTACTCTTCGATCGGCCAACACCATACCGCGGAAATTGTTGGGTGTATTGACCTCAACTGCCCGTCCAGAACGTTCAGCGTCACTTGTACTTGTGCGACTACACGAAAGTCAGTAAAACACTTTTTTATCACTGAAATCGATGGACAAGAGTCCCGATAGTATTTATCAAGCTTTTCCTCGGTTTTATTGACGCTTTTTTTTTTTTTTTTGAAAAAAATAATTAACTTCGGAATTAACTAATTAATTAATTAAGTAAATGACGGAACTTGTTAAAAACTTGACAGTAATCTGTAAACAGGTGGTACTTAATAGCAGCAGTGTTGCATTTCACATAACTACGAGGGAAGTTCGAAAACTCACTGACTTATTGATCCGCCCTCGTAGGAATCGTGATATAATATATAAATTTTAAAATATATAATCATTATCTACATATACATACATAGTATATGGCTTACATACCCAGTTGGCACAATCGTCGTACATGACATTATCGTCAAGGATGTCTTTAAGACAGTGATTACCATTTCATAGCACAATTGTGCAGAGAGCATTCACACGTATTGCTAAGGCTCTTTAATTTTTTTCAGGTTTACTCAAAAAAATCTGATCGATTACACTCAAAAAATATTTTATGTTAAAAAATTCAATTTTTTTAGAAACATTAAAAGCTTGGTTAGTAGGTTATGAACCAAAATTAGATCCTATATTGAAAATCGCGGTTTAAAGCTTAATAAGCTTAAAAATTCTTAGAAAGGGTAGATCATTTAGTTATGGTGTTTTTATTAAGCAATAGTTGAAAAAAATTTCGAAAAGGCCTAATTATAATACAAATATTTTCCGACTTAAAATATATTTGATCAAGCAACGCAACAAATTACTTCTACAATTACGAAACTGTCAAATAAAAATAAATGTAGAAGATTTTATCTTCTAAAAGTCTTATTTTATTCCAGTTATATACATATGTAAAGAAGAATTAATGGATTTTTTATTTCTCAGCAAATATATAAAAAAACATGCCCTATGTATGTATGTTGATGAAATGAATGTCAGAATAGCGTATATTACTAAAATTTTTCTATGACTGTAAACAAATAAATTTTCTCAACTTCTTTTTTCTCTCCTACTCACTAATACACAACCAAAAAATTTTTGGTAACCCTTGCTTTAACCCATTTCCGCCCGCTGGACTATATATAGTACACACCTTAATGTTCAAGTAAAAATTATAAAATGCAGTTTTTTTCCTCGGGAAACGCTCTTTATCAGTCAATAAGAGTACATGCAACATCCACGTAGCTGTTGTACATCAACTTATCATATCATAGTTGAAAAATATCAATTATGGGAATCTCCATTTTGGCTAGTGATTTATTTCTTGTGAGATTGTGAATGGTTATGTATTTTATTTTACATCAGTTAACTTTGAAGAATGTTAAATAGCAGTTTATTTACTTGATAACATCACATTATAATAAAAGCAATATAAAACACTTTAGTTCGTATAGAATTTTTTGAGCTATAGCATATTAAGTGCTGCTGTACTAAGCTTAATACACCTGAAAAAACACAACTCAGAATATTTTTTTTGGTTTTTTTCTTTTACTGTACTGCAAAAAATGTTGTTTAGATCTAGTAATAAATATTGAATTTTAAAAATTGTTCTTGGTTTTCATTTGGGCGTTAATGGGTTAAGACATGTCGCTAACAGTTGTCAACAACATCGCGGAGGTGTCCGCACACGAGATTTTGTGGTATATTTCCTTGAAGTTGTCGATGATAAATATGGGTAATAATAAATTGTCAGCCAGATTGGCAAATAAGTATATACATACATATATATAAATGACTTAAATTACATATTGTATGTATGAAAGATTAATATTCATTCAATTTCAAACCTTCATGATAATATCCCTCTCGGTTAAGAGTATTACATACAATACATACAAACGTACACACACCAACATCTTTGTATGCATAAGTATAAACCTTCGTATACACCTTTGTGCAATGAAGATATTAAGTTAACTTTCGTGAAATTGACATTTTTTTTTTGCTTGGTAATAATTGTTCGCTTATGTTTTTTCAGTCCGTTTGCTTTGAGGAAAACAATCAACTTTTGGCACCAAATCAATCCAATTTCAATTTAAAATCACCAGAAGTTAAAAAACTTAAAACATCTCTGCAGCAAGAGGAAATTAATAACGAAAATCAAAGTGAAGCAGAAGATAGTGATGGAATAACACATGAAACAGATGACGATTTACAAAGCACTTTCAAAGGCAATCTGAAAAATAAAGAAACCTTAAATGCTTCCCTATTGGTAGTACCATCACTAAACGGCAAGTCGGCTCATGCTACCCAAGACCTCGGCAAGCCACAAAAATCGGATAGCCAACGCAACGAGGAAGCAGAAAATTTAGATATTATTTTAGAGCATAATTTTTCCGATGAGAATCTCGATGAAGATACAACCAAAATAGCTAAAAAAGAGAAAGATGAAAGTCTTTTACAGCCAAAATTATCGATAGATCCTGATTTGCCACCCACAGATATGGGTTGTTGGAAAATACGCAGTTGCATTTGGGCCGAACGTTTAAATAATACTTTTGCTCAAACAGATTTCTGTCCAAATTTGGGTAAATCTGAAAACTTAACATTTGTCATACCCCTATCGCGTTTCTTCAAAGAACAGAGTATTGAATTGCATATAACGTAAGTATTTCAAAAAAAAAATAACCAAAAAACAACAAAAATGATAAAAAAATTTTGGTTGAACTTATAGATCATCTTTACCTTTACAATGGGTACTGTGTAATATACATGAGCATTCAAGAAATAATGTGAAACACTTGAGAAACTCTTCACCGGTGCATATACATACATCACAAAACATTTTACAACGCAGACGCAACACCTCTTTACTTCTGCTTAACGTACCCAGTCGAGGTTATTTTGTTAAAGATTTAATACTACGTGCCACCAACGATCCAGAAAAGGTAGGATTTAAGCAATTCCCCATCTAAAATATATATGAAAAATATATTAACAAATATATGTTTTATATTTTCAGTCGAATGTTTGCCAAGAGCAACCTCATGAAGGCAATACCATACTGCAGTACAATTTTAGAATTTTAAGAAATTGTGATTAAAAACACACGAACAACTACATTCATGTATTCTCCTAAATGCGATATAATATTCTTAAAACATTATTAAATTTATTTTTATATATACATACATAGTATATATAGTACATATGTACATACATATACAGCCTTATTTATAATAAAAAGTTAGCAGCGCGTTGAACGTTGAACGAAATTCTTACCCAAACATATGAGTTCTTCAATTTTTTGGATTCTCTGACCAGTTATCATATAGAATGTATAGACCATTTCAATAGTATTAGTCTGTAGCGGCTTATAAACTTGACAGTTTATTGGCCTATATTGTAAAGAGTTGATAACTTTTTATTATAAATACAGCCAATAGTATATATGTATGTATGTATGTATTATCGTTTATTATAACTTGTACTTTTATTTTCAGTTTTTCTTCTTTCAAAAATTTATTTCCACATTTTCTTTGAAAGTAATCATTGTGACAATGATATGAAATATTCCAATTCTATTAAAGGCCAGTTTAGACGATAACACTTTAGAGAAAATATTATGAAATTCCATCCGATTTTTTTTTTTTTTTAATTTCAAAAAACAAAGAGAGCCCGTACGACTGTCAAATTTTCATCCGTATTATCTCTCGTATTATGTCGTACGTTCGTTCTCATTACATATCAAGTTTGCACGATACTATTCTTTCTCTTCTATACAAAAATTTTGACATGTCGTACGACTTGTATTACCGTCGTCTAAACCGTCCTTAAGCGAAACAGTTTCTGTTTTTTTTTTTAGTAGAACAAATCTGGGGGGCTACTTTGTATTTCGATTCGAATCGAAAATGCTTTCGAAGGAAATTTCCCTTTCGAAAAAATCAATACTAACGAATACAAAAATTTTTCGAAAATTCGTAAATTTTTACGAATTCGTAAGATTTTCGATTCGAATCGAAATAAAAAGTAACCCCCCTGAATTAATCGAACAATTATATTTTTTAGTTTTAGTTTTAATTTTTATTTCCTTTCTTTAATATTAAACGCATAGTTAAAAGAACAAACAAAAACGAAAAATACATTTACTGTATTTACTGCTTTTTCTATAATTTGAAGCATTTTTAAAATGAAATACATAGTTATCTATTAAGTCGAATTAAGGCGAATATTGTACGTATACGTTACGATATACAAAAAACGGTTTTATCAAAAAAAAAAAGAATGTGTAATCTGCATAAATCAAAAAGTTTTGTTCATAAATACGAACTAAAATAAAAAACAAAATAGCAAAATAAATTTATTTTCCACTGCTAATATCTACAAATAAACTACTTAGAATTAATGTATAATTATAAAGAATTATGAAAATGATTAATGATCAATGAAGATTATTAAATATTTATTAAACAAAACAAAATAAAAATATTTAGAAAATTAAAAACAATTCTTTTTAAAAACACAATGATTTTTTCTTTTATTTAAATAACGAACAGTGTTGCCACAACCTTCAATATTTTATAACCAAATTGATCAAAAAGTAACCAAAAATATTAAAATCATTCGTATTCAAATTTCTTGCCTATTTTCAGTTAATCGTCTGCATTGAAATTTACCAAAATCAATTAGTTTTGCTAAAATATGTACAAAAATTACTTAAAAAATAAGACTACAAGTTATACATTTTTGAGTTTAAATTAAAATATACATATATCGTAGAGAAATATTTTTTGTAGCGGCTGTTTCAATGTTTTTAAGAATTGTGCTGAAGTTCAGTTTATCATTAACAAGCCATCCAAAATATGTATTAAGGACTATTTATGCTGATTGAGAAATGTTGATATATGTTATGGTGACGACCATTTCATATTGTACTCGCAAAGTATTGAGTAAAGGGTATCGAGTATCGAGTATTTGTACTAATTTTTGGATATTCAATTCTTAAAAGTATCTAATCAATACTTTAAGAGTTGTATTTTTTCTTCGAAGTTGTGTGAAAAATTTAAATTTTAACGGCCGAACAAATTTCTGTCTAAAAACACAATACTTTATGAAATTGTTTTCTCTAAAAAATAAAATCGGTTAAAAGTATTGAGTAGTATTGGGTACTCAAAGGTAAGTGCTCAGTATTATCGAGTAATGCAAAGTAGCAGAATTTGACAGCACTAATTTGAACATATTTAGCAAGTGGCCATTTTTATCAGAATACAGTAGAATCTCACAAAATATAACCACTTTGTGCACCGGGCAATTCGATTTTCTGGACATTTTTTTTAAGAAAATAATTAATAAAAGGTGAGAGGTTTTCTTGAACACAAAACAATTTTTATTTATTAACATTTAATTAATTAAACATAATAATTTAATACACAATTTTCAACCAGGATTTTAATTATTAGGTTTTGAATTGGTTTTTAACATAAAATCAGTATGTATCAAGTATGAATATTTCCTTTTGAACGTCAGTTATCACCGGGCCCAAATTTGTACATCAGATATTAAATTTCACCGACTTGTACACACCATAAATAACTTCGTGATTCCCCGTTTTATATTTTACTTTAATGAGCGAGAAACCAAAATCTGTAGTTATAATTTTAAAGTGTCCAATACATTGAAATGGCATCTTATAACTTCTGGACGGTTGAGATTTGTAAGATTATACGCTACTACATTTCTAAGCAGTTTTCCTTTCATTACTCGATTATACCGATACAACTCTGGTCAAAAAACTATCGCAAAACTGTACATATTAACATATGTATGTAAGTATATACATATATTGTATCTTTAATCAGTAAATAATCACAGTTTTACATCTACTTTATTTTCTACTTTTATAATTGTTTCTAATTTTACATAACCATAAATCCTAATAATAATAAAATAAAAGAAATAAATATTTTTGTTGAATAGTATTTATATTTATTAATATTATTTCTGGAAATATTTTATTAATTTTCTTGAGACAAAAAGTAACCAAAATAAGAGAAAAGTCCACATGTACACATTGAAGAAAAAAGTAACCAATTTTGGTTAAAAATAACCAAAACGGCAACACTGATAACGAAATCAATTACATACTAAAGACGTGCACTGTTACAACTGTTTGTACAAGTTTGTGTGTGCTTACTGATGTCTGTGAGTATAGATGAGTAATTTTGTGTTTCTGTTATAGGTTTGTATTGTTATTATTTGTAGCAGATATAGTGTGAGTGGATAAAGAGAAAATGAGAGTAACACATTTGTTTTCCTATGTTTCGCAAGTTAACACAAAATATGTTAACTGCAACATTTTACATACATTCAAATTAATTTTGCAATTTTTGTTTTCCGTTCCCATTAAAAACTGCTGACTCCATGTCTGGCAGCAAAATAACTTAAACAGGTGATTTCCAAGAAATTAGGCGAACAAAGAAAAGAATTATTAAATGAATATTGTATCTTTAGTTTTAAGTCAGTAATAAAATTTTACTCAATAAAGAAGGAGCAAAAGCTCTAAAAATAAAATAAAAAAATTTTATTTTTTTATTTAAATAAACAAATATTTGTTTAACTGGCGCCCAACTTCGTGGGTTTGCTCAGTGTCAGTACGGAAAAGTTTTCTTTAACCAGAAACGTGTGAATAAAAGTGAAAAAACGGTGTGAAAAAACATATTATAATAAAAAAAAAAAAAAAACTATAATTGTTTTGACACCAAAGTGACAGTGCAGCAGCCCAGAACCCGATTTTCCTGGAGTTACTCAACCCAGGACATCTTCACGAGACGTCTGGAGAAGGATCCCTAGTAGCCTAGAAGCAAAACGGAGAAATCCAACCCAGCGGTGAGATGCAGCATTTAATTTTTATCCTGTAAGTATATTTTTAAGAAGAAATTGTGAAAAAAAGAATTAAATTTAAGAAATGCATTGAAAAACACAAAATACAATTTAAGTTATAAAAAAAGAAAATGATAAAGTGTGAAAATAAATATGAAATCCAAATGAATCAAAGATTAAAGTTCTATTTATACAAAAATGTTTTTTGAATCAAAGAAAAAAGAGAATATATACATATGTTGAATAAATTAAGATTTAATACAAAAAGGAAAATATTTCAAATAAAAAATAATTAATAATTGAAAAGTGAATTGAAAGAAAAATAATTTTACATATACCATTTAAGTCTTGTAGAAAAACTGTTATTTCTACAGTTTTTATAAAGAATTTCGTTAAATTAAGTAATTGTCATTTAAAGTGAAATTAATTACTTTTAAGAGTTAAATAACATTAAAAATTGCATTCAATACAATTTGATCAGAAACATATAAAAAAGAAAAATTTAGTTATAAATTTATAAATCCTTTTCCCAAATATCCATCATGTCCAATCCAAATAACTTAATCCGTCCACCTTTAATAAACCCACCAGAAAATAGACAGGAAAGACAAGAAGTAGCTATGTCAATGGAACTTAGAAATGCTATTACAGGTTTAGTTACACAAACGTTAAGAACAGAAGGAGTTCAGATTTTTAATTCAATTATAAACGATAATTCTAATGAATTTTCTGGTATAGACCAGGTAATTAATCAAGAACATAGGGCAAACATAGGTGATCTGGATAAGATTCCGGATGTAGTGAAAAGCCTCAGAGAGTTTTCTGGGAATAATGTAGAATTTATCTCATGGAAGAAGAGTGTGGAGAGAGTTCTCCAAATTTATGAACCTATAAAAGGTACTGCAAAATATTATGGAATTATAAGTGTGATACGAAATAAAATCGTAGGACAAGCAGATAACGTCCTAGAATCATACAATACACCATTAAATTGGGATTGTATTTCACGCTGCCTTATTACCCACTACGCGGATAAAAGGGATATTTCATCCTTGGAATATCAACTTAACTCACTTGTACAGGGAAGACAAAGCATTCAGGAGTTCTACCACGAAGTCTATGGATTGCTTTCATTGATACTTAACAAGTTGTCATCGCTAGAAATGGGCGGTGAAGCCATTAATGTCCTTACCAAAACTTACCGTGAGAAAGCACTCGACACATTTGTTAGGGGATTGAATGGTGATATGCCAAGACTCCTGGCTATAAAAGAACCGAAAGATCTGCCCCAAGCACTTGCTTTATGTCAAAAATTAGACAACCAAGCATTCAGAGCCAACTATGTTCAAAACTCACGCTTAAATACAAAAAGATATGTTACTCCACCACAACTTCCACCAAGGTACAGTACTAATTTGAATAAACCAACGACATACTATCCACATCTTGCATACCAACCACAGCCAAATTATTTCCCTAAACCCCAACCATATCACTCTGGATTTGACCAACGAAATCAATTTTTCCAACAAAGAAACCCCCAATTAAATTTTAACTCGTTCCAAAATAATCAACCCCCACCAAGACCCTTTGCTCCCAAGCCAACTCAACGTCCAGAACCAATGGAAATTGACGAGAGTATAAGAACTCGTAACTTAAACTATATGAATAGGCCTAAGCCTATGAATCAGTTTCAAGGCAAAAGACCACCACAATCTTCTTTTCAAATAAGACCACCTCCAAAAATGCAGAGGAATTTCCATACTCTGGCAGAACAAGAAAAATACGATCTTGCTAAAGTAGAAGAGGACAAAAACCATGATGAAACCTTACAAGAATACATCAACGACTTTTCGCAATATGAGGAAGAAAACTTCGAAAACCCAGAAGAAAATTTTACAGATATTCATTTTTTAGACTAACACAATCATCGTTACCCTATATAAGCTGTAGGACTAACGATGGAAAATTTCTAAAAATTCTTTTAGACACAGGTTCCAATAAAAATTACATTCAACCAAACATAGCAAATAAAACTTTTGAGAATGAAAATCCATTTTATGCTAATTCAATAGGAGGTCCTATCAAGGTAACCCACCACACCTTTGCACATCTTTTTGGAAACAATGAAATTCCTATAAAATTTTTCATTCTTCCAACTCTAAGATCTTTTCATGCCATATTGGGAAATGATAGTTTAAAACAGCTCTCAGCAATAATATACATAGAACGCAGCTTAATGGTAATAAAAGGCGGAAGGAAAATAAAAATAAACCAAGAATTCTCTACCGATGTTAACACAATTGGAGTTAGAACCCATCATATGACTACAGATCAGAAAAATGCCATTAGAAAACTAACAGCCAAATATCCCAAATTATTCCTAGACCCAGATCAAAAATTAACATACACAACAATAGTCGAAGGCGAAATTAGAACAACTTCAGACAAGCCAGTTTATTCTAGAAGTTACCCTTACCCTGCCTCGCTAAAGGAAGAAGTAGAAAAACAAATTAATGAACTTCTCTCAAACGGTATAATCAGGCCATCCAGATCTCCATACAATGCACCCGTATGGATAGTGCCAAAAAAATTAGACGCTTCAGGAAAAAGAAAATTTCGTATGGTAGTGGATTATCGTAAACTGAACCAGATAACAATAGCAGATCGATATCCCATACCAGATATATCAGATATCTTAATGCAGTTAGGAAATAAAAAGTGGTTCTCAGTTATAGATCTCAAGAGCGGTTTTCATCAAATACCACTGAGACAGCAGGATATCGAAAAGACTGCATTTTCGGTAAATAATGGCAAATACGAGTTCACGAGACTCCCCTTTGGATTAAAGAATGCACCTGCAATCTTCCAAAGAGCACTAGATGATATTTTACGCCAACACATTGGAAAAATATGTTTTGTGTATGTAGATGACATATTGATTTTCAGTGAAACCGAAAAAGAACATCTCGAAAATGTTGAAACAATTTTCAAAACTCTGCAGAATGCAAATATGAAAGTACAGCTCGATAAGAGCGAGTTTTTAAAAAATGAAGTTGAATTTCTGGGATTCATTATATCGAGTGATGGAATCAAAACAAATCCGGGAAAATTGGAAGCCGTAAAGAACTTCCCACAGCCTAGAACGGTAAAGGAATTAAGATCCTTTTTAGGTCTGTCCGGTTATTACCGCCGATTTATAAGGGATTACGCTAAAATTGCGAAACCCCTGACAGCCCTTTTAAGGGGGGAGGAAGGCAACCTGCCAAAAACTCAATCTGGTAAAAAATTAATTTTTCTCAATAGAAATGCAGTAGAAGCCTTTAACAAGCTTAAGAACACCTTAGTTGGCCAGGATGTTGTACTGGCATACCCTGATTTTAAAAAAGAATTTCAGCTTACTACCGACGCATCGAACTTCGCGTTAGGTGCGGTATTGTCACAGGAAGATCGTCCAATAGCCTATATTTCCAGGACTCTTAGAAAACCTGAGGAGAACTATGCCACTAATGAGCGGGAAATGCTTGCTATAATATGGGCCTTAGAAAACCTGAGAAATTATCTCTATGGATCAGCTAAAGTGAAAATAATAACTGACCACCAGCCACTTACACATGCTCTTAGCAACAAAAATACGAACAGCAAGCTAAGAAGATGGAAAGCTACCCTGGAAGAGTACAACTACGAACTGCAATACAAGCCAGGAAAGACTAACGTCGTGGCTGATGCCCTTTCAAGAGCACCACAAGTAAATTCCTTAACACCCACTCAACATAGCGACGAGAGTTCATCTGAGGATTTAATAGCATTTGCCAATACTCCTATAAACGTTTTTAAGAATCAAATATTTTTGCTTACTGGTGAGATCCCAACTTACAAATTTGAAATAGTTTTCCCTACTTATCATCGTCATATCATTACCCAAAACAATTACAGTGATGAAGATCTTGTATCTTTGCTGAAAAGATATCTTAACCCCTCAGTTATAAACGGCATCACTACCGATGAAAAAACTTTAGGAGGATTACAAAGAGTCTATCCTATCCATTTTAGAAATTATAAAGTAAGATTTTCCAGAGAAGTTGTTACTGATCTGAAAAACGAATCAGCACAGGAAATCGAAATAATTAAAGAACACAAAAGAGCGCACAGGAATGCGAAAGAAAATAAATGTCAGCTTATAAAAAAATTCTACTTTCCCAGCATGCAAGCTAAAATTAATAGAATAGTCAAACAATGTATAGTCTGCAAAGAGCAAAAATATGAAAGACACCCAAACAAACCAATACTAAAAGCAACTCCGATTCCCGAATATCCCGGCCAAATAGTTCATCTTGACCTTTTCTATATTAACCATAAAATAATACTCACAGGTATTGACAAGTTCTCTAAATATGCTCAAGCAAAAATAGTAGAATCACGTTCTGTAGAAGATATTAAAGAACCTCTTCGCGAGTTAATAACCTCATTTGGTTTTCCTAAACAAATTGTTGTTGATAACGAAAAATCGCTAGCAGCAACTTCAATTAAGTTCATGTTAGAGAATCAATATGGAATAGAAATTTTTAAAGCCCCTCCACATGTAAGTACCACAAATGGTCAAATAGAGAGATTCCATTCTACACTGAATGAGATCATGCGTTGTATCAAAGCAGAAAAAACTTATGACTCACTTTCGGATCTATTGTGTCAGGCATTATATAGATATAATAACTCTATACATACCACCACTAATTTCAAACCCATAGAAGTTTTCTTTGGTCATAGAGTAACAACAGACCCTATACAACTAGAACAGTTTAGGAAAGATAATATTGAAAGATTAAAAACAAAACAGGAAACAGATTTAAGATATCACAATAAGAATAGGAAACCTTATAAAGACTATGCGGTAGGAGAAACAGTTTTTGTGACAATAAATAAGCATCCAAGAAATAAGTTCTCATCGAGATATAGAAGGGAAATAGTCTCAGAAAATAAACCAGATGTTATCATTACAAACAAAAACAAAATAGTACATAAAAGTCTTATTAGAAATTAAAATTTATTATTTTCAGGTTTTTCAGCACAGTTAGTGTTGCTGAAGTAGAAGTATTGAATTACTCAAACTCACCAATAATAGCATTTGATACAGGACACTCAAAACTACAAATAGGATCCTTTAAATTAGTCCATTCGGTTAACATCTCTGAATATCAAACAGCATTGCAAGAAATAAACCAAACAATTTACCAGAGCGTAAATCCTAGAAATCCCATCCATCGATTCCTTAAATATGAATTATCCCAATCCCAACTAGCTTTAAATAAACTTAGGCTAAGAAAGAAAAACAAGAGATCAATTGACTTTTTAGGAACGATCTGGAAATGGATCGCAGGAAGTCCAGACCATAATGATTTAATGATTTTAAATGGAAAAATGAATGAATTGTCAGATAATAATAATCAACAATATGTAATAAATAGAAATGTCATTAATGTTATTAATAAATTAACAGAAAGGACGAATCATATGTCAAAAGTCCTCACAGATAGTGAATCAATTCAGAATGCAGTAGTATTAAGTATACAAGAAAAAATTAAAATAATAAAAGAAGAATTAATAAATATAGAACATGCAATTAACTGGTCTAAAGTAGGAATTATAAACTCATTTATATTATCAGAGAATGAAATTAACATTTTAAAAGAAAAATTTGATGAAAGTAAACTAGAATATATTAACTTAGAAGAAGCTTTGGAATTTAGCGAAACAAAAATAGCTAGTAGTACAGAACAATTAATATTTGTTATAGATATACCGATAACGGATAAAGAGACCTGCGAGTCAAAACTTATAAAACCCGTAAGGAAAAACAATATTATATATAAAATCAAATATAATGAAATAATAATATGTAAAGAAAAAATATTAGCCGTAAGAAAACCTTGTAAAACAATTAACAATTTAAGAGTGTGTAATAACAATGATTTGTTAAATATAACTAATGACAAATGTTTGCCTAATCTTCTTAAGTTAAAGAAATCACACTGTATTGCAACGAATGGTTTTCACATACCGAAAATTGAAAGTGTAGTCCCTGGTCTACTAATGTTAAATGAGTTCAACGATAGCATAGAAATTAATGGGGAACACCTGAACCTGATAGGAACATACATAATTCGATATCAAAATACGTCTATAAAAATTGGTAATCAAGAATTTAGCCTTACTGAGACAATCCAATACAAACCCTTGCCCGCAATTATACATGCACCATCCATAAGCTCATATGAAGAGACACTTACATTGCAAAGTTTAGAACAGCTGCACCTCAATAATACTTCAATAATTAAGTTATTAGAAAATAAACAGATTCGAGGATTCGCTGTCAGCTTTACATCAATTGCTCTTATAATTTTAATCATATCAACAGCAATAATCTCCAAATGGCTAAAAAGGGCTAAAACAACAAAACTAGAAATATCTCCCCCACTGCAAATAATTGATAATAACCCATTATTCACCATAACGAACGTGGACGTTCGAAATTAAGGGCGGAGGAGTTAACACAAAATATGTTAACTGCAACATTTTACATACATTCAAATTAATTTTGCAATTTTTGTTTTCCGTTCCCATTAAAAACTGCTGACTCCATGTCTGGCAGCAAAATAACTTAAACAGGTGATTTCCAAGAAATTAGGCGAACAAAGAAAAGAATTATTAAATGAATATTGTATCTTTAGTTTTAAGTCAGTAATAAAATTTTACTCAATAAAGAAGGAGCAAAAGCTCTAAAAATAAAATAAAAAAATTTTATTTTTTTATTTAAATAAACAAATATTTGTTTAACTCGCACAAGCAAATACTTGTAGATACTGGTGGAATACAATAAGTAACTTATTGTGCGATGCAAATAAAAATTCGTAATGCATGTTTTACAAAAATTTTACCAAAAAATAGTCGCAAAAAATCTTATTAAATTTTATTATGTTTTACTTAATATTAAAATCATATAAGTAGGTATATATTTATATGTAGGTTTCGATTACTATTTTAAATTATTATAAAAAAAATATTTTTTCATTTAATTTTAATTATTAAATTTTATTATTTTTTACTTAATATTAAAATCATATAAGTAGGTATATATTTATATGTAGGTTTTGATTACTATTTTGAATTATTATAAAAAAATATTTTTTTCATTTAATTTAATTAATTAATAAAATTAATATATAATAATAGTAATTTAAATTAAAAATTTTAATTTTGTAAATTTTCCAGTCTTCTTTGTTTTTGTTGTTTTTTATTTTACAACCCTTTTCTTGTTTTTCATTGTTTTGTTTGGTGCCGGCTTGTCGGATTGTTTGCAAATTTTATTTTTTTAATTTTTGCCTATCTGCCGTCGGTATTCTACATACATACATACATACATAACTGGCCTTTACAACCCTGTGTCAGGATTACGGCCTAGCTTCTCGCCGTCGGTATTCTGCTGACATTTGTATTGTGTGTATTTATTGATAGGTTTTCTTTTACTATTTTTGGCTTGTTTTGTTGATTGTGTGTCACCCTCGCTGTCTATATGGGTAAAAAGAGGAAGCCTGCAAAGGCTAAGGCCTCCGAGTTGCTGAATGTTCGAGAGATGAGTCCTGCTGTGCCTTCTTCGTCTGAGGAGGATACGGTTTTGGGACCTGGAGTGACTAAGCGGTGTAGACGTATCTCTTCTGGAGATGATTTAATTAATTATTAAATTTAAATTAAATAAAATGCAAATTGTTACCTGCTTTATTTTGAAGTAAACCGTTTATCTACAAATTTTGGGATTTTTCGATTATTTCTATAATATTGTGTAATGTTGTGTGATGGATTGTCCTATTTGATAATTTTTTAATAGAATTGAGCATCGTTTTTTTTTTCTTCATATACATTATAAATTAATTCTTATTTCTTTATTAAAAAATTTTATAACTAAATTTTAGTTTTTTTTTTTAAATTTGTAAAAAAATTATTTATTCTTTTATATCAACTGAAAAACGAAATAAAATAAATTTTACATAAACAACATCTTAATTAGGTATAATTTATAAATTATGTATATAAAATTTTTTTAAAAATTATATGTACATACATAAATATGTTTATACTTTATTATTATTCTTTTAGAGTTGAAAAATTTAGCAAAATCCTACTTAAACATTTTCATTCATTCTCTTAAACCACGAATTCAGATCAGTTCACAAAAGTAAAGAAAACCAAAAACACTATCAGAGCTATCTTGTATATTTGCTTCACCAGTAGTATTTTGAAAATACTTATGGTGACAATAAGTATTTAAGAGCAAAAAAAAAATCTATACCATACTCAACTCAAAACCATAAACAACTGTTATTGTTTATAGGAATATAGTGTGTGTGAAAAAGCAAAAGCATACAATATTGGTTACACTCGTTCTCTCATTTATATCCATAGTAACATAGAAGTATATGGTATATTTGTTTTGGCAATACTTTATGGTATACTCTTGCACGTCTATATTACATACTACATATTACATAACATGATCCTAACCGTCATATATTTATATGTGTATGTATGTATGTAATTGTTATCTATATACATAAATATTTAAAAGAAATGAAAATTTCTTCTACTACTTTAGTCTGATTAATGGACATGTTTATTAATTATAAAAAAAATTATAAGGTATGAAATAAACGAAAAACGAAATGGAGTGTTTTTTCACAGACAATTAATGAAGTTTTGATTATCGTAGAAGTTATATTAGAGCCTGTTCATAGAATACGATTGGTTGAAGAAGTTCGTCTTTTTATATGTGAAACAACAAAAAAATAACACTCAAGTTTGTTAGTGTTTTTCATATAAAAAGACGAACGTCTTAAACAATCGTCTTCTATGAATTTTAATTTTTAATTAATTGTTATTTATATACATTCTTAATTGGCCATTACAACCCTGTGGCAGGGTTACAGCCTAGCTTCTCGCAGCACTGATATTGTGTTTGTTAATTTTTATCTATGCGTATCGGGAACTACAGTTTAAAGTCCACTACGAAAGACAGATTTGAAAAGCTTTATTGTTATTTAGATAATGTATAAAAACTTAAGGTCGAGTCAGATAATACTTTCTTGCTTTGCGTGACATGTAAAACTTTGACAAAAAAGCGTAAAGCAAAAAGTGTATGGCACAATAAAAACCTTAACAGTAGCGTTGTTGCAATTCTCTTTTTATTTCTCTCAATAACTCCCAATATACAGAATTTACTTTTATGGTTGTAAAGCAAAACTTCAACACAAAACTAAACATAAAACACTAAAACTGTAAATTTTCAAAATTATTTAAAGAAAAATTAACAGCAGATTGTCAAAGCGCACAAAAAGATAAAAGTTGGCCAACTTTTCATTTTGCGTTGCGTTAAAAGTACTTTATGTGACAAGCGGCATTTAAACATGTACATTTTATCTAAAATATCAAAGCGAAATTGTAACGCAACGCGACACGACAATTATAGCGTTGAAAAAAAATTATCTGATTTCAATTTCACTCGTTTTCGTTTTACAGAATCTACCGGTATATTTTAATCAACAGTCAACAAACAACAGTTTACATACTCCCTTTGATAAACTCGTGCTAAATTTAATGAAGAAAATATAAAAAAATAAATAAATAAGTTCAAGAGTTAATTGTTTATTAATAGCTCTATTTGCGTAATCAAAAATCGTACAAATTTTTACTGGATGGTGTTTCTTTACACAAATACTCAGTAAAAAGGGACAAAAAAGTATTAAATTGACAGTCCGATACAAAAGAATTTACAGGTTTTTAGTTGACAAATTTGTCGCTAGTAAGAATTTGTAAAATGAAAAATTTTTAAGTACGAGCATGTACATTAAAATTTGAGTTTTCTATATTAAAAATATTCATTTTGTTTCGCCAGAAACGCTTTAATTAGATCAGAGTTAAAATTCTATTATAAATTTTAGATTTTTTTTTTTTGCAATGATTTTTTGATAATCACAAGCCGAAATAAACATGTTTTCGACCTACCCCAACTACGGTAGTCGCATCATTATGTGGGTTTTGTAAAAATTCATGCAAATCATTAACTCTATTTAACTCACACATTTTATGGAAATCATATATTGGAATTATATTTTTTCTACATACCCTGCAATGAGCTAGTCGAAGACTTGCTATATACATTACATTTTTATCATACACTCCTCTTTTTTCACCATCTTTGAAATATGGTAATTGTCATTTTATTTCGATGAATCAGAATTATAGCTTTTTTCGTTTTGCCCTCTTATTCCATCTTATCCACATTAGCCGACATCGACGACATGTACGAGTGTAGCAAATGTATAACATTGTTGTTATATGGTCTGAAAATTCGAGTTCGAATCCTTGTAGCTGGGGTTAAAAATATGTTCAATTCGGCTTGCCTACAATTACTTCACGGATCATCTTCTCCTTTGTTATCAAAAATCAGTGCAAAAAAATTATTAAAATTATTAATATAATTTAACTTTGATCTAATTAAGGCGCTTCTGACGAAACAAAAATTTATTAAAAAAAAACTATTACTCTTACTGCGATTCGAACTCGGATTTCCAGACCGTACTTATATCGATGGTTTACTAACTCAACCTCGTAACTCGATTTTTTGTGATTTTTTGTTTTAACCGGAAAAGTAATCAGTTAATACAAAACAACAATTTTGCAAAGTTATAAGTGAAAATGTTTATTAGTTTTGTTTTTATTCAATATTACTCAACCTCGTATCTCAACTGATGATAATTTTGCATGAGTAACCTTGTATCTTAAAGTAAAAAGCGACGCATAATTTTACTGTCTTCACTAGAAAAATTACAAATAATTTTATTCTTGCTTTTATGTGAAATAATTATTAATGATTAATTCAAACTTTTTAAATAAGTTACCCAAAATAGAGTCATACTACTGCAGTAAAGATACTACTAAAAATATAAATACATACATATGTATATAGAAAATGTTTATAGATCAGCTCAAGATGTTTACCGTGATTTCTTAAAAAATAACAAACGTTATATTGCAGTTAATTAAAGAGCTAGCTATACATTTTTTTATACAAAAAATATGTCAAATATAGCAATATTTCAATTTCGAAAAGATTTTTGATATATAACATGTATGTAGCTGTGACGCCCTGTAACTATCAATTGCCTAATTGCACTTGTAATCAATAACCAGTTTGCACATGTTTTAAAATAACTTCTTATTAGAATGCAAAAAAGTAACTTCCTTCTTCTCCATTTGGCATCGGTGCAATAAGGTTGTGCCTTTAAATAATTAATCATTGATGAAATATATTTTTGAATATCGAGGGCTTATATTCAATACCGTCTATCTACATTTTGACGAAAAATTTTTTATGCCAAACTCATCTCTGACCCCATCTGCATGTACCGTAAAAATTTCAGTGGAAAAGAACTGTTTTTAGTACTATATATCCTATATTTTATCATATGTCTATCTACAAAGATACTTATTTATGAATTTTATGACGGCAATACCGTCTATCTACATCATAGAATTTTGCCGTTTTATATAATTTCAGGCTTTTTCTCTGTTTGATATCTATTTGTTCACTGTTCGTTTTTCGGATACATACTTCTCTTGTCGAACGATCAATACATACCATAATAATAATTTACTCCGATGGTTGCGGTTACCTAAACCGTAATCACATTTTGTCGAATGCTTTGTCCAATTTATCAAAAGAAAATAACAAAATCATATAACAAAAATACTTGCAGAAAGGACACACCCAGATGGAGTGTGATAGTGCCCATGCAAAGATAGCGGCTAAGCTGGAAAATCAAACCATATATTTGCCAAACGACTACGTCAGGGTAACCAAAGATGCCCGCAAAACAGTAAAATCAAGAACAAAATTATTAAAATTCCATTTAATGCATTACATTTAAAATATGATTTTTTTCAAAACTATAAGGATACAAAACTTATTCGATTTTCCAGTATTAGACCTGGTCGAGCAAAAACTGATCCGTAAGTATCCCAACTAAGATCTCTCTTATATTCCCCAAGTGGTACCATTAAGTTTAAAGTAAACTCTGATCATAATTACACTGAACTACCTATTAGAATAAAGCAATATGAAGGTAACATAGAACTAAAACAATTGTATACCGGTCGACTACCAATTCAGCAAGACAAATGGAAACATTTACAGGAGTTAAACGCGGTAATTCCAGAGGAGTATCATAACTTCTATGATAATCTTAGATAGGAGCAGTAAAAATTATAATAAATTATAATTAAAAAAAATTATAGAAAACATTGTCTTTGAATTTAAACTGGTTAAACAATTCTTCTAAACACACCTACCCTCTATCTGACACCCTTTTTGAGACACCCATGCCAAAAACAAAAACAAACAAAAACTAGTCAAAAACAACCCCTAGCTCTCTGAAGGGCTCAAATGTTAGAACAGGTCCTACTATTTTTCTATCCCCAACATTTCTTGTGAACATATCTATCCCCTATCACCCACCTTTTTCGGGGTCCCCATACAAAAACCGTAATACAAACTTAATTTTAAAATTAGGCAATACCGTCTATCTACATATTTTTTTCCTACACAATGATTTTATTTTTAAGGCAATACCGTCTTTCTATCATAGAAGCTAAAATAACGCTAATTTTAAGAAACTTTTTAGATAGAACGTTTGTTAGACACATTCTGTTAATATTGTAGAAGATGAGTTCATCAAAATTGTTGCTTATTTGCGAATAAAACAGTTTTTTGACTCTCCTGAAAAATTATGTTTTTGTAGATAGACGGTATTGAATATAAGACCTCGATATATAAAATAAAAAAACTAAAAATATAAATTAATCAACATATTTTATTAATAAAATATAATTTGTAAGTAGACATATCAAGTGTAATTATTTGAAATACACCATCTAAATCCACATATCCATAGTGATGAAAATAACAATCATGTTATAGAAAAAAATCGTGCTAGGGATGAAAAAAATAGTGATAAAATTAAGGATGTTGCTGAAAAAATAAAAGCTTTCACGGTACATGTTTAACCTAGCTAACAGGTATGTATTATGCTGCGTCTGGCACAAAGGTGAAGGCGGTATGGATGGAAACATTTTTGCTTCCTGTCTAATTGATTTTCTTAAAACCGAAGTCGAGCTTAACATGCCGATTGTATTTTACAGTGCAACGCTCAGAACCTTAATGTAACAATAGCTAATGCTTTATTTCAATTTACTGCAAAAAACAATGTAGATGCCTATTTAAAATACTTAGTTAAGCGTAGTACCCATTCTGCTATCGAGAGACGTACAAAAAACCAATCATACGCATCTTGTAATTTTGTTAAAAAAGAACTTGGATTTTAAGTTTTTTTAAAAACTATTCTTCTACTGTATTACAGATAAGAGGATAATATAATGTTTAAACTATCTTTTGATAGCGAGGGGAAAATTCTTCTTCAACGTTTAAATGAAATATCCTATTGACGTCGAAATTAAGGTCTGATATATAGAAGAAATTTCATTATTTAATCAAAAGTACAAATATTTACAGGAACCAAAACAATAAATACCACTAAAAAATAAGTATGTACATACATATGTATATTTCATATTGGAACATTATTTTATTTTCCATTAAAATGTATGTAAGTTATCTATTTTGTTATAAATAATAACAAATAAACAATATATTAATACTTACTATAATAGTAAGAAATATCAAATATAATTTAATTTAAAATATTTAAACAAGAGTATTAAAAAAGTTTGTTAATGTGGTTTTAAAAACATTTTTTCAGTGCAGGAAAATCGTATCTCAAAAAAGGGTAAATATCTTACAGTTAATTATTTTTAACACAGTAGTTGTCTTGAAAATAAATCAAAAGTTTTAAATTTTCTACGATTATGAAAAAATATCTTGTAAAAATGTGCAAATATTTGTTAGAAAAACTTTTTTGTCTCTCCTGAAAAGTATAGTTTTTCAGTTACGAGGTTGCGTTAAGGCCATGACTGACTATCTTACAAAGTCGTGCGATTATGTCAAAAAAAATCTGATAAATTTCTGTCCTACAAAAGAAAATCGCAACAAAATGTGTGTTTGGATGCCACACTGTCATACAAAAAAGATGCAAAAACATATGCTTTAGCAATGCAAATAATTAGAAAAATTAATATTGTTTTCAATTTAGAAAGTAAAAAATGTATATTTATGTTTGCCGCGTATACAATATAAATATATAAATAAATGATTTGCATTTTTTCTGTACAACTATTCCACAAAAAGCAACTCTGATCTCACAGAAACTCTCATTTTATGAAAAATTTCAAAAGATTATAAAATCGTACACACTTGTCAAAAAATCTGTCACACTTATATAATTTTTGTCCACACTATCACACAATCTGAACACACATGCAATTTTTGACATATCGAACGACTAAATCTAATAGTCAGTCATGGCCTTTAGTAAACCATCGATATGTATGTATGTATGTATGTAACAAAAATATTAATTTTTTTTTACAAAATTATTTCATCGTAATTTTTTCTCCTGTTCATGTAACATGTAACATATGTACGATATGTGTTATACGTATATAATTTTTTCTGCAGATTTAAAAAAAAAAAAAACAAATCAATTTTTCGAATGTGTCCTGGAGGATACTGTCAGCTCTCTATTATCGCATATTTTAATTTTAATATAGCTTATTTCTTCATTTATTGTATTTATTTTCTTCCATATTTACAATCAGTGTTTTTTACAGGGACCGTAATCATTATGAGTTTTATAATAAAAATTACACAATAATGATTATATTGTGAGTTTTAAAGATTTTCTTCAATGGTAATGATTATTTTTGAGTAATATTAATAAAAATCAGCCATAATCATTATTTTTGATCAAAAGAAATAAAAATCAAATATAATCATTATTTATGATTTTTATTTTTTTCGCTCAAAATAAAAAAACTCATTTTCAATTTATGACTTAATAAACATTAATAAATTTGGTCAGAACTAGTAAAAGAAAAAAATTTAAGAAATGCTTGTTCATTTTGTTATATAAAATATAATTTTCTTGCACAAAAATTATATAATTAATTTTTTTTATACATCATATATAAAGTCGTAAATTAAAAATGAGTTTTATTTTGAGCGAAAAAAATAAAAATCATAAATAATGATTATTTTTGATTTTTATTTCTTTTGCTCAAAAATAATGATTATGGCTGATTTTTATTAATATTACTCAAAAATAATCATTACCATTGAAGAAAACTTTAAAAATCAAAAATTTAAAAATCATGACGGATATGCAAAGATTGTTAAAAAATAATAATAATAGTGCAAAAAATTTTTGTTTATGTCTGTTCTAAGTGATTGATTTTTTGATTTAAAAAAACGAACAATAATCATTATTTACGGTCCCTGGTTTTTTACAATTCTTGCAAGATCTTCGTCCTTTTACTCTATTAGATATTTTTATTTTTGAGAATAATTTTGTTTTACCCCCAAATGAAACGAAGGAAATTTTACACTAGCAACCTGTAAAACAAATTTTTCCCTAATTGTTTCTCCACCACCATTTCATGTGGATTACAATATTGAAACCAACCATTGGGTAAGTCCGTAAATACATATGAGCACCATAAAATCCCACTATCACTAATTACATGGTAGAGTCCTTTTAATCCCAGATATCTAGCATGTTGCGGGGTAAATCCTATTCTAAAACCAGATAAACTCGCAACAAATAGGGAATCATATCTTCCGATTTCCTGTCGAAAAGGTGTTATAACAACTACTGTTACCATCCCTAAAAGAGTATTTCCAGCTCGTCCCACACTAACATGGCTTGGGAGAATTCCATAGGACAAGTACGTATTTGAATACCCAAAAAGCAAATGGCTTTAGTCAGCTGTTGCTTGTTTGTATCTATCCAAAACATGTTATACGGTGGATCACACTCCATGCTGATAAATGACATCATGGATCGTCAGTTATCCTTTGGCAGACTAACGTTTTTTGAGTTCAGAGACCAATAATCATGCCATTAACCAGATCCTAAACGCACCATAAAAATGAAAGTGGTTGCTTTACTGTAGCCCAAAAACTTAAATTAGCCTTTTTTCGTATGGCGAAAACCTCAATGGTGTTGATAGCAGAATCCTGTTAATTTCGGTTTCGAAAATATTGTGCTAATAAATCCATAAATATGGTGACCATTTCAAGTATATGAAAATAAATTGCTGTTATTGTAAAATACACCCGATTTGGAAATTAACTATAATAGAGGAAATTCCTATCGCCTGTTTTTATTATAACTAGAAAGGATTATTTTGATAAGCACTAAATATTTTTGCATTTCATCCTAACGATTACAGAATACAAAACACAGCTACATATTTTGTTTTTTACTTTATACCAGAAGTTTTCCAAATACCACAAAATTAAAATCTAAAGCTCTATCTACTGAATAATAAAAATTTACCTTAATGCTGAGTTAATACTCCTTATTAAGTCTGGAAGAAATCCAATAGTCTTGAGTACACATATTTTCTTAATAACACTTATGTATGTAGTTTATTTATTATATTTTTAAATATATAAAAACTTTAAACAGCAAACGGTTGATCTTTACCATCCTCATGATACTTAATGTAAGTTTCGCCATGAGTAAAATCTTTTGTGCCTTCCAGACGGCCACGCGGGGATTCTTTGTTATAATCAAAGGCTTTCTCTGACTTGCCAAACATACGGTTGGCCTCTTCAATTTGATCGCGATATTTACCCACAACAACTGATTTACCAGTAATGGGATCCGTTATGTCACCCAATGGATATACAACCTTTTCTACTTTGTGTGTTATAAGACGAGTTAAACGACTGGGCAGTTCACGTATTAACACAATATCACCAGTCTTACAAACTTTTTGGGGATCATGTGCAAAAAGGAACTCATCTTTTCTGAAATACTATAATTTAGAAAAATTAAAAGAACTGTAATTTTTGCTGGAATTAAAGACAGCACCACTTGCCATTTTAAGATTGGTATCCAATTCCATCCAGCGTATGCGTATTTTCGAAGCGTTCTGTTTTACACAAGGCATACATTGACCTAAAAGTAATAATTGGCGTGCAGACATTATTACTTTTTTCGTTCTATCAAAATTTAGTTAAAGATAATAAAAACCGTAATCAAAAATGTGAAAAACAAAGTCAGAAGTGTAGTGTTATTAATGCAGCTTGAATAGTGAAGAAATATGAAGAAGAGAAACGTACATTAAAAATTGGCAGCACTTTAACTTAATGATTACACTTGCTAATGCAAAGGCGACAAACTCAAGAACTCATAAAATAAGAAAGTAAGAGGCGAAAATATAACAAACATTTTTTTTTAGCAAATTTTGTTAGTGTATGTCCACACTCGGAGAGAAGAGTCGGCAACTTTTGAGTTTGTGGACGTTTACGGTGAGGGGAACAAAAGAAGAAAAATACCTCTGTGTTTACACGTAGAGATTCTTATTTTTAAGATTTTGGTTTATTCTTCTTTGAACTATCTTCGGCGTTCAGACAATTCTTATTTTTGACGTCACGTATGTTATTTACAATTGTGTGTATGCATGTGTGCAATTACGAATGAGAGAGTAAAGCGTATTGCCAGTACAAGACAGAGTGTACTCGTCTCTTTACCCCTCGCCGCCTTCGCCTATATACATGCAATCTTAAAAATAAGAATCTCTACGTGTAAACACAGTATACACGTCCACAAACTCAAAAGTTGCCGACTCTTCTCTCCGAGTGTGGACATACACTTACGGTTTCATATTGCACTTTTTTCCTGTTTACTAAAAGCTGTAAACAAGTCGCAGACATGGCACCAGCACAGTGCATACAGTGATGAAGGAAATGACAGCTCAAAAAGTTTAAAATCAGCTGTGTTTTATTGTGGCTATCGTATTATACACTGTAATGTTGTGTGTGCAATTTTGTTGTGGCTGAATGTTCAACATCTTTCAACATCTTTAAAAGATGTTCCTATCTCATTTTGTTTCATTCAACATCTTGCGATAATTTTTGTGTCATCACTAAAAAATGTACTACCATCACTAAAAACAAGCACATGTGTCAAAAAAATATACCAAAACAAAAAAACACACACATAAAAAAATAGACAATGAGTATCGGGGGTTTACGTTTGGCAAAAAGAAATATTTCATCATCATCGTCTTCGTCCTCGAACATGTCGTTCATTAATTTTGCATATTGTAGTAATAATTGTCTTTGATTTTGAAGAGCAATTATTAATCCAATTACTGCAAAATTTTTAAATTCCATTGTATTTAATTTTTATTTCTTCAAATTTTTTTGCGTACTCAACTAGAAAAAAATATTACAGATGAAAGATGAAAGATGTTACAATGTAAACAAGTTTTTTCAATTTTTAACATTTTCCACGCGTTCCTCTAAGATGTGAGCAAGTGTAAAAAGCCTAATAGGCCGCATACAAAATTTTTGCACACACAATATCACAATGTATAACAAGATAGCCACAACAAAATTTTTAGCATACACACAACAGCACAGCGTATAACAAGATAGCCACAACAAAATTGCACACACAACATTACAGTGTATAATAAGATAGCCACAATAAAACACAGCTGATTTTAAACTTTTTGAGCTGTCATTTTCTTCATCACTGTATGCACTGTGGCAAGATGTTAACATCTTTGTGAATTGATGAAAGATGTGACCAATTGTAAAAAGACTAATACACTGTGCTGTTGTGTGTATGCTAAAAATTTTGTTGTGGCTATCTTGTTATACACTGTGATATTGTGTGTGCAAAAATTTTGTTGTGGCTATCTTGCCGTGTGTTGTTCTTGCTATAGTTGTTGGAGTTTCATCACTGTATACATTGTGGCACCAGCGTTTTTGGGTAACTCAGCAATATTATAATGGAGTTTGGAAAAAAAAATAAGTGTCAGCACTTTTGTAAAATGAAAAATATTATAATTATTATTTTTTAAATAAAGAACTTTATTGTTAACAGAATCATTAAACTAATAAGACGTTTCTAATTAATGTTTAACCACAGATTAATATTATTCTGTGGTATAGTGGTCAAAGCAAGAATACTTCGGTTTATTTCCTTTCAAAATGTCGTTCGAATTATCAGCATTATTCTTTGAGCAAAGTTGTTATATTTACAATCGTCCGTGTAAAGATGAGTTTGAAACAATGTGTTTGATTTTTGAACTAATTCCGAAGAGTAATAAAGAAAAGGTTGAATATTTATCTTTGCAATGGATACGGAGTCTTGAAGATTACGAAAATAAAGAATTCGGTACGAAGAATGTGGGCGAAAAGATTAAGAAATCTAAAGATTTAAGACAAAATGGTAATCAACTTTTCAATTGCTCGGAAAATAAGCGTAGTGTCCTAGGAGCATGCAGTCTATATAATGATGCAATCTATGTTGCTTTGGATACAGAAAGTGAGGAATTGGCATTGGGATTTGCTAATCGCAGTTTGGCGTTACAAACGTTTGGTTACTATCAGCAAGCGTATGACGACTGCGTTTTGGCCTTAAGATTGGGCTATCCGCTATCTAAGCATTACAAAATTATTTTACGTCAAATTTTTTGCGCCATAAAACTAAAAGATATTCAAAAGGCTGAAACACATTTTAATGAATTAAAGCAAATAAACCTCAATAGCAGCTGCCTTAAACAATATAAAGATTTAGAAGCAGATTTGGAGATTTTGAAACAAGAGTATTTGAATGGAAAAGTAGAAATGAAAACTGAAACTCAAATACCTCTCAATAGAGATTCTCAGGAAATGTAAGTTTTCTTATGTTAATAATAAACATGAAGCTTTCTTAGTTACATAGTACCTTATCGATTGGTTCTATTATCATTATTTTTTTTTTATTTAAGCATATTTAAGTTAAAGTTCTTTTGTAACAGTATCGGTTTTTTTAAGAATTAGTTGCGTGTGTTGAGGATGCTGTAATAGTGGGTCAAGGAAACGAAGTAACACTTTGAAAGATATTCTTGTAAAACTGTGATAAAAATGGCTTTGAAACAGTGTTAGCAAGTGTCTACATAACCACGATCACGACAGCAAATCAATTAAGGTTTTTGTTCTTACATTGTTTTAGTCTTTTTTGCAATGATAATACAATGAAAAACTATGTTGTATGTAGTGACGATGTGATAGTAAGTTCAGTCTAATAAACCGAACAGAGTACCTGGTGGGAATGTTAGGATGTTTCCATCCGTATCACGCACCGACCGCAGCAGAACAGGCAAAACAGTAAGCTCAGCACACACATCAGGGACACAACACTTTTTTGCGGCTACCCAAGCTCTACCTGAACGCTGTTGGGAATCATTTACACACTGCGTTCCACATAAATAGGTGCAGTGTTTTAGCAATCATTTTAAGCTTGCTGCTAACAAGATAATTAATGGAGAGAATTTTTTTGTACTGATTATTAAAGTTAGACAATTAATAAAAAGACTTTGAAGAAAGAACACTCGAAAAAGTTCCGTTAGATTTTATCTGTGCTGGTTTTTGTAATTTGTAAAAAAAATTGTTTTTATTTTTGCGTCACCTGAATAGGTGCATACTAAAACAAAAACAATAAACAGCAAAAAAAAAAATAAAAAAAACAAGAAAACATTCAAGATTTCTTTACTAGTTTATTTGGCGTTAATGACGCCATAAATTCTATTTGGAAGGGAGTCATAAGGTTGCGATAAATATTACAATGAAATTTCCGACCACGCTTCTCTTATTGCAGCAATTAATGATTCAAATCAAATTGTCGTCCAGATTCGTACACTTTCTGTGACAACCATCCCCATGCGATTTCCATTATATTTAAATCCGGCGAGTATGGTGGCCATGGCAACAATTCAACATTTTGCTCGCTAATCCATGTTTTACCAATCCTTGTCATGTGGAAAGGAGCATTATCCTGTTGGAAAATCCATGGGATGGGTCAAAACTGGTCTTGAAATTTCAGAAACGCGGTTTGCAAAATTGATTTATAGGAATTTGCTGTCATTTTCATCGTTTGAAATTCCAAGTCTATGATTCCATAGTACGATATAGATGCCCAGGCCATAAAACCACCTACTCTACAGTGATTACGGGCTAAACAACGTTCTTCCTTTCATAAATCATAGAAATAGCGGTTGATGCTGTCTGGTTCATCAAAATTTAACTTTTTTCTTCAAAAAATACTGCTTTAGTCTATTCAGTCTTCCAAGTCTTCTTGCAAAAATTTAATCGCAATTCCTTACGTTGTTGATTTAGTGGTCGTTTTTTCTGCAATTTGAGCCTTTTTAGTTATTCTGCTGAATTTATTATTCTTCTAACAGGTGAAACACTAGGACTGGAACCACTGTTTGTTCTAATTTTTGCAGCAAAGTCACTTGCATTTAAAAGTCGATTTATTCAATAAAATGTTTATGTGGCTTACCAACATATTGCATTAAGCCGCTAATATATTATTTCTGCCAAAACAAATGAGTTATTTAGCTTATTCAGCAAAATCTTTTAGTTTAGCTGTTATAACAATTAATCAACTAAAAATATTGTTACGAATTGTCCTTTATAATTCGTTTTATATTCAAGGGTTCGATATTTGTAAACTAAAACACCGTTACCTTTCATTTTAAAGCTTTATTTACACTTTATAACGTTTAAAATACAACTAACTACTGACTGTAAACCTTAATGTGTAGCCCTATTTATAGTTCTAATGTTTTATTCTAGTAATTTCCAATTGTTTTTATGTATTAGTTTTTACATAATTATACAACAACAATTTCATTTTCAATTATTAATTTTAAATAATTTTCATATACATTTTAAACCAACATGTATTTGTGTGTTTTATATACATTTTCCCCTACATGTATATTTGTTTTTGTAATGATTTATAATTTTATAAACATATTTGAGAATGTTCCTAATATATTTGTGTTTGTAACAGGGACCGTAACAGTTACGACTTTTTTCAAAAAAGTCACTTTATAATAGTTATTTTTTGACTTTTATTTTTTCGGTCAGAAATAAAAGTTAAAATTTGACTTTTATTTTTTCGGTCAGAAATAAAAGTTAAAATCCGACTTTTATTTTTTAAGTAAAAAATATAAGTTAAAATTTGACTTTTATTTTTTAAATCATAAATTAAAGTAAAAATTTGACTTTTATTTTTTAGGTCAGAAAAAAAAATTTACTATGCCATAATAATAACAATGTAATGGAAATATAAGAAAAATAAGATCGATGACAATCAGTGATGTTGTTTTGGTTATTTCTAACCAACCCAACTTTAGTCAAATTTGCTATTCCATTTTAACAAAGTTTAATGCACCCGTTATAATGTCATGTCTGCTTGACTCATACAAGGAGAAGCCTATTGACGTTGATGTCGACCTTGTGGAATATTGGGAAAACAAAAAATTTTTGTATCCCCGTCTAAAGGACTTGGCATGTATTATTCATCAAGTACCTGCGACACAAGTTAGTGTAGAACCCGGGTTTTCAGCAATTAAGATTGTTCTCAGCGACTTGCGCTACAATTTGTCTGAACAGAACTCTGCAGTTATATTAATGGTGAAATTGAATTCTGAGTCATTGCAATGAAAGAGTGAACAATTTAATATTGAAATGAAGGAAATTAAATGTAATTTGTATTTTCAGAGCAAAATATGCAAAACACCAACTCCTTAACTTTCTAGCCAATAAACCTTTTTGTATAGATACTCTCTTATAATTTTTTTTCTTTTTGTTTTAATACAAATACAAGATGTACTTATAATTCTAAAAATAAAAACTGTGTTAATATTTAATTAAAATTTTATTTAACTTTTTTAACATCTGCTTTCAATAAGAACAAAAGTTAAATGTTAACTTTAATTTCTGACTTAAAAAATAAAAGTCAAATTTTAACTTTAATTGTTGACTTAAAAAATAAAAGTCAAATTTTAACTTATATTTTTTACTTAAAAAATAAAAGTCAGATTTTAACTTTTATTTTTGACCGAAAAAATAAAAGTCAAATTTTAACTTTTATTTCTGACCGAAAAAATAAAAGTCAAATTTTAACTTTTATTTCTGACCGAAAAAATAAAAGTCAAATTTTAACTTTTATTTCTGACCGAAAAAATAAAAGTTAAAAAATAACTATTATAAAGTGACTTTTTAATAAAAGTCAAAAAAATTAAAGTCTTTTAAGTTTATTATTCCTTAGCATAACAGCATCAATATGCTGTATTCAAATATCTGATAGACAAATTATATCCACCTGACTTTTTGATTTTAAATTTTAAAAATAACTGTTATTTTCGGTCCCTGGTTTGTAATAATAACAGCAAAACCTACTTTAAAAGACTGTAATGATGATTTTGCTTTATAAAATTATGTTTTCGTAACAATATTAATTATATTTACTTTCATTTTTAATTATTTTATATTATACGAAATAAAAAAAAATATAAACGTGGGCAAACCAATACATACATATGTACATATACATACATACGTATTGAATTTGATTTACTACTACATGATTTTACCAAACTGGCAACATTGCTATTGCGTATTATATAGTAGATAAATGTGAGATGAGATCAAAAACTTCTAAATAAAAATTATTTCAATTAACGAATTATCTGTGGTTACGAATTGAACCAAAATGTTTTCACTCATGGTATGAACCATGATGCAATTATAAGGTGATGTAAACATTCCGTTTTTTTATATAATTTTGTGCTGTTTAAATGTCAAATATTTTCCATAAACAGCAAAAGCAAGCTAAATAGCACCAACGTAGTTTTATATTACTTAAAGTAAATATATTTGTATTCAATGAAAAAATGCTTAAAACAATTTTTGTATAAATTATTATATTAAATTTTTTACTTTCCATGTTGTAAGATTTCTTTCAATGATCATACAGTGTTTTTTGCATATGGGCTAATCCTGCGTTGCGGACGTTACGTTCGTACGCATACTTTTGAATACCGTTGGCGCTCTGAGCGTTATATTCTTAAGTAACCTACATTGGTACGTTGGCCTTTGAGAGTACTTTCAAATGGCAGTTACAAATATTTTCTGAGTTTTATCAGTTACGATATAATTGTACTTAAATTGCCGTTGCGGACGTTACACAATACGGAAGTCGTTGTGGAGATCAATGCAAATTTTCATAAATTTTAGCGAATTTTACAGTATAAACAAACAAACTCCAAATACATTAAAGAAAGAGGAATGCTTAAGCATATCAAACCCACTTTCGAGGCTAAAAAATAATTGTTAGTTTATTCACAATTTTGTCTTATATTTGTTGCGGACGTTACGTTGCGGACGTTGCATTTTTAACCACTGTCCTATAAAAAATATTTTTGTGTTTATTTTCAAAAAATTTAGATTTTATTTTTCTTTTTAAACTTGCAGTTTATATTTAGGAGATGCTGAAGTGCGTGCCATTTCGATAAAATTTTCATTAAGTGAGGAAAAGTGATGATGAGATTTTACGCCTGTAATATTTTTTATATTTAGCCATTTCTCACCTAGATATTGAGTTGTGGTTTTTATATCGTTTTCTGTAACGTATATTAGTTTAACCCCATCGATATTACTTTTGGCCAGTCTGTAAAAATCGTGTGCATCCTTCAGAATAAGATTTTGAGCTCTTACTAACTGCCAATCTTTACGTTTCACGATAGCGCCTACTCCGTCTACTGCACCTTTGCCATGAGAAGTAGCGAAGAAATTCCACTCAAAATGGTTAACACCAAATTCATTCTTAAATTGTGGAATGCTACGTAAAATAAATTTGTTTTTAAACTGACTACTGCATCCATCGGAAAAAACACGGATTTTAGATACTGAATGATGCTTTTGAATAATAATTATAATTGTAATAATTATAATTATTGATGTATGTGATTTCAATTATAGATTTGTGAAAACAAAACAACTTTTAGCAGAACTTGATTTTAGGACAGATCGATACCGTTGCGGACGTTACAAAATTTGATATTAAGAAATGAAACATACTTTTGTATATTTTAGAATTTTTTTTCTTACTTTAAAGAACAGTTTTAGTTTTGTTTGGAATGTTAATGTGGTGTCAAAAAAATTTTTAGTTTCTTCGTTATATATAAAAACCCTTATTTTCCGTTGCGGACGTTACAAAGCGTGGTCGTAACTTTACTCAGTTTTATTTAGTATGTTCCAATAGAACATTTAAAGCGCTTCTTTCATAAAGTTGCAGAAAATTAATTAAAAAAACACTTTTTCGAAGATGGAACAGCCGTGTTTTGGATAAAGCTTGTTTAACAGCAGCCAAAAAACAAGCATATTTTGGCCAAATATTAAAAATGTAAGGTTGCTGAACCTTAAGTCCTGATTTTCGTAAAATGGACTTCCAGAAAAATATTTTATGATGATATTTGTAAGAGTACAAATATAGTCTATTACTCTAAATAATCAAGAATAATTTTTGATCAACTTTAAAAATTTTTTGTTGGTTGACATTTTTTCGGATATGCCCATATTTAAATTTTTTCAAAAAATTAATGTATTACTAACCAATAACCCTCAAACATATTGAGTCTTTTTTATTTGGAGGTAGAGTTTTTTTATATTGAATTTTTTGACATTTTAGATGCACATTGTACAAAAACAATGCCTGTTGTTTTTGGAAAAATATTAGTTGTGTAGATTTAACACCACCTTATTAGATCTGCCTTGGCATGAACAAAACAAGAGTTTGTTCGGTGCTTTCTTTTTTATTCGAAATAGAGTTTCACTCAGTAAACATATCGAATATACGTTCATGCACTTCAGAAAATGCGACTACTCCGTACACGCGTGTAAATAGTAGTACATAAAAGACTAGGACTAGTCCAAAAATATCCCAAATGTATGAAAAACACGTGTTCCATTTAACGTTGTAATGTCCTAGTCGAGGACTACGTAGTTCAGCTCAGCATTACATAAGAGTAGTCTAAAAACTATTACTACTCAATGGAGTATACACATAGGGTTAGTTTAGTAACTATTTCGTGTTAGTACTTCATGCAATACACTCGTTTGCTAATTTTAAAACTAGTTTATGACGGATAGATTATTTATTTACAATGTTTAATTTTTGTAAATAATTTTCTTTTTGCACTTTTAAAAGCCACTTCATATGTATTTAAATATTTTATTTTTTAGTATTTTTTTAAAACAAACGTTTTTTACATTTTTTTCTTTATATACACTCCGGTTCACTTATTTAAAAGCATACAAGATCCCATATTCAGGAGCCGGTATCTTTTGCAATTTTTAACCAATTCCAGAATTTTAAAAAAGAAATGGAAGCTAGACATCTTGAGATATAAACAAAATCATGACAATGGTGGTTTCTTAACTAAGAAACCTTTTTTTGAGGAATTTATAAAAAACATCTAAAAATGGTGTATTATTTTTTGGTTCACTTGAATAAAGGCACTTTAACTAACTTTAATGAAAAACAGCTTTTCTTGTTTTTTAAGTTATTATCACTTTATTTGCTTTGTTAAAGAACTATTAGTAATGGGTACGGGTTTTCATTGACAGATAAAGAGAATTGATGTACTTACTTACTTAGATGGCCATAACAACCCGTTAACGGGTTTCGGCCTGCCTTAACACTAGTCTCCAGGCGTCTCTGCTAAGCGCGCGCCTTCTCCAGTTGGTCACACCAATTAACGACAGGGCTTCATCAACTTGGTCCTTTCAACGTAAACACGGTCGTCCTCTACGCCGACGTCCAGTGACCTTCGCATCGAAAACTTTTCTCGCTGGAGCAGATTCATCCATCCGAACAATCGACCTTATTATGAGTGTCGTTGTCGTGTTTCGACAGTTGTCGTAGTCGTTGTCGTGTTTAATATTTTTTGGTATTAAGTAAAATTTTCGACTGCGACAATTTTGTAATAGATGAAAAAACACACATTGACTCATAATTTTTACAATTTTAATTGATTATGAGTAACCCGGTTATTGAAACTGTCAGCAACAGCTGTTTTTGGCGGTATTAAAAAAAATTTATTTTAAATACAAAAATTTTTTTTTCTGTGAAATTTGAACAAATTTAAAAAAATGTTAAGTGTTGCTACATTTTCATCTTCTGAAGATGAAGAAGAACATACTGCAGCTGAAGTAAATGATATGCGAAGACAATTACGGGATAAGTCAAACATATTTGCCATGCCAAATTCCATGTAAGTAACTTGTAAATTCACTAAAGATAAATCTTCAATATATTTTTCTTTAAGGTTTGTTAGCTACTATAGATTAAACAAGGAAGCCTTTAAATGTGTTCTTGAAAAAATAGCACCTAAATTAAAACAGTCGACAAGAGTGACCAGTTTGCCAAATGTTTTAAAACTTGCTGCAACAATGCGGATACTCGCTGAGGGTAGCTATCAAAAGGGTGCTGGAAATGACTATAATATTAGTATGTGTCAATCTTCAGTAAGCAATGTTTTCCACGAGTGCATTAATATAATGCATAGTGAGCTTTGTCCTGAATGGATTTCTTTTCCAACGGAAGAAAATGAAAAATATCAAATTAAAGAATATTTTTATAATAAAACTGGGTTTCCCGGCGTAATAGGCTGTATAGATGGGACTCATATTAATATAATATCTCCAGAAAAGGAAGAACAATTTAAATACAGAAATCGAAAAGGATTCTTTAGCCTTAACGCAACTGTGGTAATATCAAAACTTAAATGTTTAATAAATTTGGCACTAAAAATGCAATGTTACAGGTATGTGATCATAAACTCAGAGTTCGATATATATCATCACATCATCAGGGATCTGTACATGATTCTTTAGTTTGGAACATTAGCGACTTAAAGCAGTTTTTAAGAGAACAATACGATAATGGGGAAAGAAATACTTGGTTACTAGGTAAGTATGCAGTCAACATTTCTAATTTAAATGATGGATCCATTAAGCAAATAAAATTCTAAAAACGAACTACACTGGTGTGTAATAAAATAGAGTCAATCACACTTTGGATTTATAAAGATTTCAATTTGCAAAAGAACATGTCGATGGCCTGTAGTAAAATGGAAGTATATTTTGTGATCAGATGCAGCCTATTTGTAAGAAGAAGCAGCCTAAGGTTTTATAAAAAGATGATTTAAATTCTGAAATCATTGTATAATTTTAGATAACTGCTTTTTGGTCTTATAAGCTTTTTCCAAACTGTAATAAAAAAGTAAATATTTTTTTTAGGAGATGCTGGTTACCCTTTAGAAAAATATTTAATTACACCATTCAGATCAGCTGGTGAAGATTCTCCAGAAGCGGGTTTCAACTCCATACACGCAAGAACTAGAAATGTAGTCGAACGAACTATTGGCGTCTTAAAAAACAGATTCCGTTGCATACTTGGCGCAAGACAGTTGCATTATTCTCCAGACATGGCTGCCAAAATCACTGCTGTTTGTGCAGCTTTACACAACATATGCATTCATTTCAATGCAGAAATTCCTGAAGTTGATGTAGTATATGAAATACCATCAACGAATTCTGTGGTAAATGATGATCTTAACGCATCAAATATAAGGTTATCAATAATGCAATCATTAAATATTTAATTCATTTTTATTTCTGTTAAATTAAAAAAAAAAATAAAAACTAATAGGACTTATCTAGTAAAATTTAAAGTTATTAAAAAGTGTTATAAAGCCTCAGAAACACTTTTAACGAAAAATAAAGTTTTTAAATGTTTTCATCGTTTTTTAATTTTAATTCAAACAAAAAATTTAAAGCCTAAATTAAAAAAAAAAATGTTAAAAGCTTTTGATAACTTAAGTGCTTTTATAAAGTCTTAAAAGCATTAAAGTTATCATTTTTTTTTAATTTTGGCTTTAAATTTTTTTTTGTTTAAATTAATATTAAAAAACACGTTAAAAACTTTATTTTTATTTAAAAGTGTTTCTAAAACTTTATAACTTTACATATCTTTTGGAATTTTATAAAAAAAATTATAACTAAATAAAAACTTAAATTAAAAAACAAAAAAAAAAAAAAATGAATTCACTTCTTTCTAAAGTTTGATACATTCTTAACGACGAAAACTGTTCATAAATTCATCTAATTCAATTCGTCTTTTTTCAATTTCTATTTCTTCTTTTCTTATTTTTAACATTTCTTTTCTATGTTCTTTCTTATTTTTTAATTCTTCTTTATACAGTTTAAACTTTTCATTTTTCCTTTTTAAATCTTCCTTATATAGTTTTAGTTTTTCTTCCTCAAGCTTGTAATGTTTTCGTTGGTATCTCTCAATACCAGCTAAACAACTCTTCACATCTGTGTATAACGCTGTTTGTACTCGTAGCTGTTCCTCAAGAAGGTAATTTTTTGGTGTTTTCTTACTTGTTGCTTTCTTTGTTGTATTAGAGCAGCTCGGCTCTTGAAGAAGCTCATCACTTTGTATTAGATATTCAAAACTTTTCGTTTTTAAATGTGAAATATCTGCGTTTTCAGGATTGTCATTGCGTTTAGTGGGCTTGTTATTTGTATCTTTTTGTGTTGAATATGAAAATGTTGGTTCTTCATTTTCTATGTTCTCATTCATAATTACATCCTCTTCAGTTATATTTTTTTGAATTTGGTTATTGCGTTGAAAACCAAAGGCAACACCGGTAGGATTTATAATTGTACTCATTTTCAACAAATTAGCGGCAGCTTCTTCTGTTGGAGATAAAACGTACTGTTTGAAGGAACCTCCTCCGGTGGCATTACATTCAGATTTATTGTGAACTAATTTCTTTTTAATTTTTAATTTGTAGTCAGCCCAAACCTTCATCCAACCATCTCCTGTACGTGTTGGTGCCCTAAAACATTAAGTTGAGCAGACATTTTGTTCCATTCTTGTTTAGCGTTGATTTTATGAACGCCAGAACTATAGCCTCTTCCTAAAGTTGGATTTTGTTCCAATAGTTCTACCATTCTGGAAAATTGTTTTGGTGTTGTAATTTTAACCCTTAAAATTTATTGAAAAAGTTTAAATTTAATGTTAAAATTTAATTTATATGTTATATGTACTTACTTTTTGTCTAAATCCATTATATTTTTAATTTTTTTACGTTGTCGTGAACAAAATATTTAACGACAATTTTTGTAACATTTGACAATTAAATGCGACACTCATGATATCGAAAATTGTAATAGAATCATTAACAATGTTGCTTTTTGTCGTTTTTCGACAATCATGATACCAATTTATAAAAATGACTTATTTATGTTACGACAACGACACTCATAATAAGGCCGAATATGGCCGAGCCAGCGTAGACGCTGGATGTTAATGCGCTGAACAACGCCCACATCGCCGAGGCGCTCATACAGCTCATGGTTGGTTCTAATGCGAAACTCATCGCCATGCCTTAGAGGACCAAAGATCTTACGAAGAACTTTTCTCTCGAATACTCCCAAGACCGCTGCATCGGCACAAGACAGCGTCCATACTTCCGCACCATAGAGAAGCACCGAAAGAATAAGCGACTTATAGAGTGTTAATTTTGTCGCACGAGAGAGGTCTCTATTACTAAACTGCCTACTGAGACCGTAGTAGCACCTGTTGGCCAGTGTGATTCTTCGTTTGATCTCCAGACTGACATCATTCTTGCTGGTAATGGCGGTGCCAAGGAAGATGAACTCCTTGACCACATCGAATGTATAGTTGCCGGCTGTAACCTGGGAGCCGATGCGATCAACATCCCTACTCGTCGACAACATGTACTTCGTCTTGCTCTCATTTACCGCCAGACCCATTTTTGCAGACTCTCGTTCAATAGCATTAACCCTTTGACGACGAAGAATGTAAAATTGGAAATTTTCAAATTTTGTATGCGGATTCTTAATCGGAAATATAACATTTCAAGACTAAAGTGTTGTAAAAATTTAAAAATTTTTACCCTTATAGGAGAAAAATCATGGGACATATGTGTCCCATTCGTCGTCAAGTATAATTATTTGGGAATAAATACATTATAATTACGGCTCATTTTTGGCTCTATAAAAATAAACATAAAAGTATAAATTAATTATATAAGAATATAACCAACAACGATTGTAATTGTGACTTAATTTCTAGTCAACTCTCGAACGGTTTACATGCCCTAATTTGTGATTTTATATACGGTTTGAAAATATATTTTCCTCCAACATATTTCAACATATAATATAATTTTAAGAATGAGCAGATTGCGTCGGTTTTTAAAACTGAAAATGAAATTCTACAGATTTTGAACGTATCGGATACTGAATATGATAATAGTTTGTTAGTTTAATTCACCAATAGAGTACTTTACAAAACTTTATTGTGAACAGAAAGGTATAATATTTTCCATAAGTAAAAAAGAGTTGAAAGTACTTTTTGGAATGACCTGCCGATACAGATTATCAGCAATCTTTGATGGTCTACGACTGGAGACCGTTTTAAAAAAAATCCTTTCCCTACCAGTAATAAATCATTTTAACTTAGATGTTGGAAATTCTTTGAGTCGAGCCAAATGCCAGTCTATAGACGTAAAATTTACCAGCCGAAATATACTGACACAAAATATGCAGGACAAACCCATAATTTAGGGGTTAAAATTGTAGTGCTGTTGCATATATACACAGGAAAAAGGGAAAATAGAGAGAAAGCTTAGCATTGGCGAATCTATTATTCTAGGTGTGGCAGCAGAGCTGAAAAATATGGGAAATATTTCTATAACTTTTTGAATAGTCTAATATTACTATATAAAATAATGACCAATGGAATACGAGCCTGTGAAACTTTGCGACAAAATTGTGCACAAATGCCAAAATTTTATGTCAATAAAACGTTTGAAGATGGAGACATCCAGATCTTAATGTCAAATGGAATTTTATTTATAAAATGGGTGGATAACCGTGCGGTTCATATGGGATCAAATTTCATAAATCCAATCGAAACTGTAAATGTCAAACGACGCAAGGCTGGATCCGTAAATAAATATTACAGTGGCATGTCCAAAATTGATTTCGCAATATAATACAGGAGTGGGAGGCGTTGATATTATGGAGTAAAAAATCGTATAGTGTTATGTAACTCCTGATTAACTTTAGTAGGAAATTATTACTTACTTTAGATTTAGATTTACTTACTTTCAGTCGTATTACGAACGTGATCGTAAATCGAAGATTATCTTCTAGATTTTGTTTTTGATTTACAGGATTCGAAATTCCTTGGATATTTTCAAACAGGAATGAAAGGTGGAGGCAGGAACCGGTGCATTATTTGCACAAGAAATGGAATAAAATGTGCTTTACGGCGAACAGAAATTGTTTTGAAATTTATCACAATTGAGTTCGATATTGTTTTAGTTTATATATAGGTATAAGATATCATAATTTTAATTATATCATAAATTTAATTGTTCTTGCTTTCTTTGTTTTTCAAATATACAAGTTAATAAAATAAAAAAATATGCACAAAAAAATATCCCTTATTTTTACCGTTGACGACGAATGGGACACATATGTCCCATACTATTTTCGACCTCCCAAAAAAAAGCATAGAACCGATTCAAAATCCATTAATTAATAAGTTTGTAAAAGGCATTGGTACATCTAATACTAAAAGTTTGTCCAACACTATCAATTCGAAACCGAGATATAAGTAAACAAAAATTGTAAAAATAAGATACAAATTTTTAAGTTTGAGACCAGTTTAAGCCCAGTTGAAACAAAAAAAAAACGTAATTTTAGTGTATATTCCAAAGAATGCATTTGTTTTTTATCGAACAACATTGATTACGTTACAATTCCTTGGAAAATGGGTCTTTAATGACGAAAAATCCAAATAGGACATATATGTCCCGTTCGTCGTTAAAGGGTTAAAGGCTGCGGTGACATCTCGCTTGGTATGCCCAATGATGTCTATATCGTCTGCATACGCAAGGAGCTGGACACTTTTTTTAAATATAGTGCCATTACGATGTACACCCGCCTTTCACAAAACACTCTCCATGACGAAATTGAAGAGGTCGCAGGATAAGGGATCGCCCTGTCTGAAACCTCGCACGGTCTTAAATGGTTCGGTGAGGTCTTTTCCTACCTTGACGGAGCTGCAGGAGTTGCTCAACGTCATTCTGCACAGTCTTATCAGCTTCCAAGCATCCTTAATGGCCTGAATTAGTGACTGCTTGTCATCAAATTGATTACCTCCTTCATAGACCTTACGAGATAATCAACCCCACACATTTTCGATAATGTTTAGATCTGGCGAATAGGGTGGCCAGTCAAGAATATTAACATTTGGGCTTGCAATGTACTCCTTTACTACTCTGGCGTTGTGTATAGTGGCATTATCCTGTTGCAATATAAAAGGTATTGGACCAAATAGTTCATTGAACTTCGGAAAAGCCGAATCCAGTAACGTTCTATAGGTTGCATCAGTCGTTTTTGCACTTTGAAATTCAAGATCGATGGTGCCATAGTACGTAATAGCACCCCACACCATAACGCCGCCCTCTCGGCTGTGATGTCGGTTCAACAATCGCTTTTCTTTACGCAGGTCATGGAAATAATAGTTGTAGCCATCAGGCCCATCCAAATTAAACTTATTTTCATCTGTAAATACAACGGTTTTCCAGTTATTTACATGGCCTCTTTGCTGCACATCCCATACCTTGTAGTCTTTTGTGAATTGAAGACGCTTTTCCTTACGAGGACCATTAAGTGGCGGCCTTTTTTGTAATTTCTGGTATTTAAGATACTCACAGCTATAAATAACTCTGCGTACTGATGACTTGCTCGCTTGCACTCCAGCTTGAGCTCTTATTTTTGACAAGGATAAGGCAGAATTAGAAGCAATTCTGATGATTTTTCTTTTCTCATAAGTAGACAAAGACAACGAAACCCTTCCTTTAAAATTTTTTCCATACCCGTTGGGGTCCTTGATGTAATTGTCGACGGTTTTCCAGTCATTTACATGGCCTCTTTGCTGCACATCCCATACCTTGTAGTCTTTTGTGAATTGAAGACGCTTTTCCTTACGAGGACCATTAAGTGGCGGCCTTTTTTGTAATTTCTGGTATTTAAGATACTCACAGCTCTTAATAACTCTGCGTACTGATGACTTGCTCGCTTGCACTCCAGCTTGAGCTCTTATTTTTGACAAGGATAAGTCAGAATTAGAAGCAATTCTGATGATTTTTCTTTTCTCATAAGTAGATAAAGACAACGAAACACTTCCTTTAAAATTTTTTCCATACCCGTCGGGGTCCTTGATGTAATTGTCGACAACTGTTGGACTCCGTCCAATTTTTTTAGCTATGCGCGGTTAGAATATCGTTCAGAATGGTAAACATCGATTTTAGATAGATTTAAAATTTTTTGTTTTGCCATTTCGACTCGTAAATCGACTAAGATGTAATAAATTGCAATAAACAAACGCCCCCAACAAAAAATCACCGCTTACTTTAAAAATAATTCAAAAACAACAAAGTGCCTTTATTCAAGTGAACCAAAAAAAAAAAATAGCACATTTTTAGATTTCTTTTATAAATTCCTCAAAAAAATGTTCCTTAGTTAAGAAACCACCATTGTCATGATTTTGTGTATATCTCAAGATGTCTAGCTTCCATTTCTATTTTAAAATTCTGGAATCGGTTATAAATTGCAAAAGATACCGGCATCTGAATATGGGATCTTTTGTGCTTTTAAAGAAGTGAACCGGAGTGTATAAATACTAGCTGACCCAACAGACGCTGTCCTGTCCAAATTAAAAAATGTTTGCGTCTGATTTTTAAAATGCGTTAAAAAAAGGAAAAAACGAACAGTATTAATTTTTGTTTTACAAATTGTTTTAAGAAAATTTTTAATATATTGACAATTTTTTATTTTTGAATGCCCATAAAAGAAAAGGATACTTATTTTTTGTTTAATAAATATATTTTGTGAATTTGAGCCAAATCGTACCATAAGTAAAAAAAAATGAAATATTACGACAATAGCGCCACCTATCGTTGTTAAGCTTAAGAGAAACCTGGCTCCTGACTTAACTTATATATCGTTCAAGTTTGGTGTCAATCGGTCCAGCGGTTCTTGAGTTTTTGTAATACGTATTTTGATCTGTCCAAGAAATGAAACAATCATCCACAAAGGCTATAAACTAAACCTCTTTCATATTTAATCTCTTCATTTTTAATTTTGACGCATGTTGTGTGGTTCTCCAGTTTTACAATTTGTTTAAGGACGGAAATGGTTTCCGGACGTGTCCTTTTAAAATTTGAAGTTTATTTTCAAACTTGTATGCCGAAAATGAAGAAAGGGGCCACATGTTTTTGCGCTAGAAGCTAAATGAAGCAAATTATGTACATTAAATGAAACACTGTTCGCCCGACCTTAATATAACCGAGAACGTCTAGGGATGGTTGGCTAGGAAAGTATACGAGTCCGGAAAGCAATACAGCACAAAAACAGAACTAATTGAAGGCATCAAACACGCTTGGTCCACCATTTCGTTGAATGACGCTGAAAGTCTGTACAATTCCATTCTCAATCGAATTTTCGAGGTGATTTCAAATAAGGGCGGAACGACACATTACTAATTTTATTTAAAAGTTTTCAAAATATCATATACTGGCAATAAGAATCAAATCGCAAATAGCGCTATCCTGATGACCAATTTTTGGTTACTTTTTTTAATATACTTTTTCCAAAAATTAAAAATAAAATAGTAACCTCAACATTACAATAGCCATTATTGTTTTATTTTAAGAAGAATTGATAGAAATCAAATAATACATAAAAATTGCAAGTCCATAGCACAAGTAGTTTAGGTAGTATTTAACATGAACGGAGAGTGTAAAGAGGGACGCTAACCTGATGACGCGCAGTGTATGTACAGTATATACATAGAGATATAAAATAAAAAATATAACATATCAAATAATTAAAAATTCTTCATAAATAAAACACCATTATAAAATAAATAATCTTGTTTTTATATTAACACATACATACATACATATATACAAAAATTATTCCTATCTTTATAGAATTACTACAACTGAAAAGGGTCGATGCATGATAGCAGCGTGTGCCATCGAAAAAAATCAATTAATATTCAATGATAGAATACAGGCAGCTTTACCTATTGGTGATACGCGTCGCATATGCCCACAATGTCTAACTGTTAATTTTATACCATATCCCTGTTTGCATTGTCGAGGTAGAGTAAATTATTGCTCGATCAAATGTCAGGATGAACATGCTAATGTACACACTTACGAGTGTCGCGCCTATCGCATTCAACTATTTTCCTACGTTAAGAAGCGCGCTCATATGGCCTTGAGACTTCTGCTCGATGATGGCATATTCTCTATAGTAGATGAAATCATAAAAACTGACAAAACTACTGCTCAAGTCTGGTATGATATGTTGGAATGCGGAAATATTTCGAATGGTAACAATATATTAACGTACGCCGAATCCTTAAAAGTGGTAACCGATTTTGACCAAATGCCAGATGAGAAGAGAAAATTGTTTGCCTTATTGTCTATTTTTTTGGTGGTGTATCTTAAACACTATACCGTCTACTTTAAGAAGTTACACGAGAAGAGTACAAAAATTAATTGGGAAATTTTAACAGGATCCCTGATATTTCGGCATATTGGGCAAACCAATTTGAATACATGTTCTACAGGGACTATAATTTCTAGACCTATAAGCATTTTAAGTAATTCTAAATATCATATGCTTAATGACAAAATATGGTTAAGCCCTTGGCATTTGAAATTGGGTTGTCTTAACCAGTTTAGTCAATGCAAAAACGTGGTTTTAATAATTGCACCCTATTTAAGCTTGTGTAACCATTCATGTGTACAATCTTTCCAACCCAGATTTTCTGGTCGTTATATCAGTGCATATGCCTTGCGTAATTTTAGTAAAGGTGATGAGATAACATTTTGCTATGAACTAGACTATCGTAAAAGTAAGCGTTCAGCCCGAAGAAAAAAACTAAAGGATGGTTATCATTTTGATTGCAAATGTGAAGATTGTCTGCAGACGACTGCCGAAGATATCGAATTTGTAAGTTTTCTTTTCAAGACTATTATAATTTTTCTCATATGTATTTATAATTTAGAACAAATTTCACCAATATCGTTGTGATAACAAAAAATGTGGGAAATTATTTGTCCCAAATCTTCCAGGAAAACCGTATTTAAATTGGTGGCAGACCGAAATGCCAAATGAACGCAATGATTTAAATATATATTGCACAGTATGTGGCTGCTTACAATATTTAAAATGGTATCATAAATTGAACCAATTAATGGGTTTAAGTTTTGATTCAAATGTTAGACGTCACCAATACCAAATTTTTAATAAATTGGAGAATATTCTAATAGGGCTTAATGAGGCTAGAGGCCTTCTCGCTTTCAAGATCGTTGTTGAATGGCTTTTGTTACCTCTTGGTATGTTTTATTATAGGTGTTTTTTTTATTATAAAATATATTATAACTAACAATGCATTATGTGCCTTTTATTCCAGCCAAATTTTCCTTAAATGATAGCGATTATTCGGAATTAATTACAATGATAAAATACGTGCAAAGATTGCGTGCCTCACAATCTTCAGAAAATTCCCTAGAGTACGTTGCTGTATTATCTTTTCTATGGGATTTAATTGCTCTACGTAAATATAGATGTTCAAAAGATGAAATGGATAAAATGTTACTTGCAATTAACATATTAGACGATGACACAAAACTAATATTTTTGAATTATTATAATGATTATATTAAGAACATTTTATAATGTCTTAACCTGAGAATATAACTTATTAAAAAAGAAAAAAAAATTTAAATTATTAATAATAAATTAAAAAAATCATAATTTTTTTAAATTTAATGTTTTAATTTAGGGTCTTTTAAAAAATACAATAGGTATGTATGTTTTTTAATAACAATTTATACCTAAAATTTTATGTGGGTACTGTAATCATGTGTATATCGTCATATTAAATGCAAACGGACGTAACTACAGAAAATTTCGAAATTGAGTTTTTTATACATATGTACATACATTATAGTTCGTTTTATCAAAATACATGTTCGTGCAAAATTTTAGATTCCTACGACCAAAAATGGCGATTTTATTAACGAAGTTCAAACGGACTTGAATGAAATTTGTAAAAATGTTCGTTTCAAAAACCTTTAATTTTAAAATTTAAACTAATTTATTAAAATTATTCATAAAATAAATTTTTTTTGTTTTATTTGTCGCTATTTGTTCCACCAAAAATATTGTGAGAACAAACAAAATATCGAACCAAATATTTGTAAAGACGTGCTGACAAAGTATTTACACTATGCAAAGCTTTGTTCACAAACAAATATTTTTTTAGCCAACAAACAGTCAAAAAATATTTGGTCGCTAACAAATTTGAGTGTTTACACTTGGACAAACAAAATTTTTATGATTTTGCACAAATATTAGCACAGTCTAAACGCACCTTAAGAAAAACTAAAAAAAATATCCGAACAATTTCGTTACCTGAGTAATATGGGTGAAGACCACTGCTATATACGTATTTACATATATGAAAACCTTACATTCAAACTCATTTGTTGTATATAGGGATGCCAATCCTTATATCTCGATCCTCAAATTTATATGATTTTCCGAATTTACAAAATTTTTGATTTTAAGGTTTTTTGCTTCTCCTATAAAAAAACAAAAAGTGTAGTTACGTCCGTTTGCATTTAATATGACGATATATAAGTATTCACTAGGAATGGAATATACAGTACTGTAGTAAAAAAAAATACTGCAGTACCCCCGCGACAAATTTAATCCTTTTTTATTATCACTTGGTTACAAAATTAAATGAGCATTGGAAACATTGCGTTTTAAAGTAATCGAAAATATGTAATGTTCTGATTGTACACTAATTATAAAACTTTAAGTTTATCAATCTCAATGCGATCTCTAAACGCACGCTTTGTTTTCGACGTGTTCAACCATTGCAAGTAATTTAATTGCAAATAATAAAATGGAAACCAGAAACTTAAGGTTAATTTTTTACAATCATGTAATAAGTAAGTGATATTTTTAAATTACTTTTAGAAAAATAAAAAAACGTCACAGCGTTTCGTGAAGAATGGAAGGAAAAACTCCCACGGCTACAGAATACTAAAAACGGTAAGAAATATAATATATGAAACGTTTCCATTGTGGGCATGTAGAACGCCATGCGTCACGAGAATCCCACTATAAAAAAGTGGAAATTGAAAAAAAAATACTCCAAAAATAATTGACTTAATGGAAAAACCCACTTACTGTGCATATTATGATATGGCTAAAAAATTGAAAATATCATTATGTTTATTTGTGGCTGAGAACAATTTGCATAAAAAACATCGGAAATGGTCTTTCAGACTCTCGAACCAAAAAAAAAAAATGTTTATGAATCGGCAACAAAGGTCAAAGAATTTGAAGCAAATGAAAAATTTTGCAGTCAAAATTATTATTCATTGGTTATCGATGAAAGCACGGATTGTTCTGCAATTCTTAGAAGAACTTTTAATAGCGCTTGCCAAATCGTTTGTTGTCATTAGAAGAACTAGAAGATTCAACCGCTTCAGGTATAACAAACAAAATTACCGAAGTTTTCGAGATAAAAAATATTAAAAAAAAAAATGGTAAGATTTACCGCAGAAATCTGTGCAGTTATGGTTTAATAAATCAAATAAAAACAATTGTACCATTTAGTCCGAAAAGTTACCATTTTTGTCAGGCTTTAATACTATTTCAAAAAGTAAATTTTCCATTCCTGGTATTCACACATATGTATGTTTAATTTACAAAATAACTTTGTAAAAATATTTTATTTTATTGTATGAAATTTAATAGCCTAAGATCCTAATACTGGTATTCTTATGAGAATTAACATCCGTTAAGGAATATGTACATAATATTTCTTATTTATTATACATATATATTAATTATAAAATTAATAATAATATAACATTAACTCGTAATTGCCGAAATTGTAGTTTACAAGTACAGAAAGCTGCAAATGTTGTGAAAATGTTAATGAAACACAATTCATCAGCACTTGCAAGAATTAAGACCTTGTAAGCCAAACGTTGATGTAGCTGTAATGTAACGGAACGTAGGGTTGGCACGTCTGTGCAATTATAGAACATATGTTTTTGACATACATATGTACATCAATTTTGTATTTTAGTATAAAAAAGAAGTCCAATGATGGGACTTCAAAATAAAAAGTAGTGCTAAAAAATAACGAAATAATACCAACCCAGTCAGCATTTTTTGCCAATCTTTAGTCTTTTTTGACTCCTCAGGGCGATTAAAATAATCACTTATGATCTCATTTTTGAGTCGAAAATAAATGTTTTGTCGGGAGAAAATGGTACCCGAATCATTTGTGACTCCCCTGAACGAGTCATATGTATATGACTCCGCACACTAAACGATTACGACTCATTTCTAAAACTTTTTGCGAGTCTATTTCAAATATCAATACGGTCGTATTTTAATTGTTTTTCAACTATTTTGACTTTTTCTGAGTCAATTTTAATTTGTATTTTGAATCGTAACACCGAGTTACAAAACCGAGCTTTTGTTATGTCCTATGAATCAAATATACTTTTTCGGAAAGGGGAGAAAAAATAAAAATACACGTGTATCGGCGATTTTCATGTACACGTCAGAATTTTTTTATGTATAAAGCTCGTAAAAAATAAATTTTTATTTACTCAATTCTCAGATTTTCTTGAATTTTTTTTTTTTGGAAAAATGGTTATCGGTTTTTTTGTAATGGTTTCAGTTCGTTAAAAAACCGATTTTTATTAATTTTGTGATGTAATAAAATTAAAAATTGTTAAGAAACTTAGGCCTTTTATTTGCTTTTGTAAACATTTGTATCAGCATCGCGACAAATAGACCAACAGTATTCGCCAAGCATATGTGTAATGTCTTGTCCTTTAAACCGCTTTTCAATAGCCGCAATGTCCTGATGGAAACTTTCGCCATGCTCATCGCTACAATTTCCTAAATCAACAGGGAAAAAATCTAAATGATTCTGAAGGAAATGGATCTTTAGCAATATTAATATGCCAATTTCGCCATATGCCGAAATCATTTCTGCGACAATATTTTTATAATTGGCAGCTCGTTTATTGCCAAGAAACTGCTCAATAACGGCAACTGTGCCTTTCCATGCACGTTGTTCGATAGCATTCAATTCTGATGAAAATTCATAACTTGCAACTATTTTTTTTATCTGTGGACCATTGAAAACATCTTAAATCTTACACATCATTTTTTGAAACGAATTAACCACTGTTTTTGTAATATTTTTCAAATTTTTACTTGGTGCGAATAAGCCACAAACGTAACAAAAGTTATTTCGAGTCGGGCACTGCATTTTTTCTCAGATGAAATATATGGATGGATGGGTCGGTAAAAAAAATTTTTTTGGAACAAAGCGTAGTAGAAATAGTAGTTTAAAAATTTGGAGTCCCTTCAAGTTATGCTGAAAACAGTGAAAAATTTTTTTTTTTTTTTTAAATTCAGGAAAATCTGAGAATTGATAAAAAACTATTTTTTTTAATTTGACGTGATACAGACATTTCCACAAGTCTGCCTGTAAAAATTCAGCTCGATTGGATCACGGGAAAAGGGTTAAAAATTGATCCAAAGCCTTTCACACAGACTGACAGACGGATACTATGAGCTTTATATTTTATACATAAAAAAAAATTCTGACGTGTACGTGAAAATCGCCGATACACGTGTATTTTTATTTTTTCTCCCCTTTCCGAAAAAGTATATTTGGTTCATAGGACAGAATGTGTGTTACGCGGTGTAATGTTCCAATAACCTAGCCCTTAGTGTGTCGTACATGTTTTCCACAGGTGAATTTAACACAATGTCACTGAGTTCCGACAAGACACTGCTTTCGATGGCTGCTACAACAGTATGGTATTTCGTTCTGTCATTGGTTATACCAGCGGCAGCGAACTGTGACTCTATTTGTGCTATCCATAGAGCAGGTTTGGCATGTCAGAATGGAGAATTCCGTACTGACACTCTTGCAACTTCGGCAGTTTCATCATTGTCGTTGTTGGTAGCCTGTTGATGCCTGTTGTTGTCAACGGTGGCTACTGAGACAGAAGCTTCAATTTTATTGTTACCAGGCATAATAATTTATAATAATTTCTTTCTATTATAATTAGAGTAATTTTTATAATTGTGATCGTTTATTTATTTGTTTTGCGTTCTAAAAAGCGTTTCGTGATCACGTTGGGGTCACCATTTATGACGTATGCTTTTTAAAGTTTTTTCTAGAACTAAAATTTATTCATCAAACAAAACTAAAATTTTCTTACAATTCAGATTTGTACTTTTAGGTACTGTGAAAATAAGCGTTAATTCAAAAAGAGTATTAAAATAAAATTGTATTAAAAATTAGGTGCACTGGTGATGACACATACATATTTACAGATCAAATAAAACATATGTACATATGTATAAGCAAAATTATTGATGCAGTTTCTGTGGGGATTTTTGGGATATGAATTTCGGAATCGGCGATAAAAATTTAAAACTATCTGACAACCTTGTTTTTTAATTTTTTCTTTTTTTAAGTTCTTTTTGTTTTACTAAATTTTTATCCCATTTGAATTGTTTTTTGTGTTTATTATTATTGGTGATATTGCAAGTTTATTTACGTTTTTATATTTTATTATTGTATCGGTATTTTGATTATTGTTTTTGATTCTGATATTATATTCTTATTGGAAAAGTGGTTTCAATTGGCTATTTATCTGTTTATATTAGGGATGACGATCGCGATGTGCCAAATCCAGGAGTTTTAAGAAAACTTGTCCCGGGATTTTCTGGATTATGAATTTACATATGTATACTTATGTATGTATATTTCTTTAAATAGACATACATACATATTTTAATTTTTTCATATACCATTTTAGAAGCATATATGTATATACGAATAGAATATTTAATAGGAATCAAATTTCGTCATACGAGTATAAAGTAAAAAATAATAAAAAAAAAATTATTTGCAAAAAATGATGACTTTTGAAGAACACAAATCAAAAAATTCTGTGTGGTGGGTGTTATTTTTTAGTAGACCTAAAAGGACCACCACAAGCACAATGTAAAATGTGTAAAAGGTTTTAAAGACAAATGGTGGATCAACAAAAGGACTTTTAATTCAGCTTAAAATAAGTTTTTTACATGTCAGAGTGACTCAATTTTTTAATTAAACTATCTTTAAAAATTATAAAGCAAAATAAACCAAGATTGTTTATTCAATAATAATATGAATGCGATTGCTTGTCACTTTGGAAAGCATATTTGTGCTTCGGTTGTTGATAAAATTTACATTAATATTTATTAATACTTAATTTTTAATATAAAATTGGAAAAAAAATAGTCGTGATGAAACTGAAAAAACAAAATATTAAAGATTACGGGCTTTGCTTCTCCAAGAGTGGAAAAATCTTTAAGCGGCCCGGAGACGATCACATAATTTAAAAAAGAAATGCATATGGATTAGTGTCGTGTGCTTGACGATTTTTGATGTACAAATAAAAACGACAATCATCACATTTTGATTTTGTAAAATGTTTAAACCGGATGACGTTTATGCATGACAAAAAAATGTTACAAATACAATTTACCTTAAAAAATACACGAACAAGTATAATATACCGACACAATAAAACAATTTAATTTGTAAAAAATCCTAAAAAAATAAATACACACACACTGCATTCGCAATAAAACAAATTTATTTAGTGCGTGGATATGTTCACTATTACAATATCGACTCAACTGAGACAATTCTTGTCAATCACAGCCTGTTGACAATTTAACATTTTCTCTTTTCATTACATCTCTTGAACTGAGAAAATCTTTAAATATGCGTGGCTTTGATGTTCAAAAGCCTAGGGCACTGTCAAATCCATAGTTATGAAATATTTTGATAAATGTGGGAAAGAGACAAAATAAACTACTAAGGTATGATATATCAATATTTTTGTCTCGAAAGAAACAAATACACTGATATATCAGACTTTAAGATGGGACTGTAAGTGCCTAAGGCCGAGGCCACTCAATGAGAGGTGCCGCTCAGGAATGACACTTATTCTAATTTTTAGTTGATTTCTGAGTGGCGAAGTATAAATATAGCAAAAGTGAATAGGAAGCTTATAATTTCATCTGTACAAAGGCGACCGCTATTGCAGCAAGATAGATTACTAAATTTTAAAAATATAACCGATAAATTATTGAGTGAAGTTGGTGAAATTTGTGCTTGCACTTGCCGCTCAAACTCGTAGCTATGTCGCTCATTGCGTGGCCTCGGCCTAAGGTGCAACGAAAAAACTCTCTGCAAAAAAAAAATTTTTTTTAAACCTCTTTGCAAAAATACTATATATTATCGGCGGTACGAGGAAATATTTTTTTTTCTTTTTAAGGTGACACGCTCTAATGTGTATACATATCTTTGTGGTTACTATTATGTATATATGTATTCGTTTTAAATAAATGAAAAAACATTAAAAAAATAAAAAATTTGTAGATATTTTTACTAATTAACATAGAATTCCGATTAGTTCCGGGATATTCCGGGATTTCCGGTTCGGTATTCACAAAATCCCGAATCCCGTGATTATTTAAAATCACTCCCGTTCATCATCCCTAGTTTATATATGTATATTATAATATTTTTAGGAAATCTAAAGATGATATCTGAAGGATATCGAAATATTAATTTAAAAATAAACTTGACCCTGCGGTTTGGAAAAAGTACATACATAGTTCCTTATTAATTGGATAATTTGGAAACAAGTCCAATATATATTTTTATTTATGCACATATTTTCGTCATTTTCAATTAAATATGGCCGCACTGATTTTACGAACAAAATTTCTGAAATGGTGGTGCAGAAAACTCTAGTAAACAAAAAAGGCGGAATCTGCCTTTACTCTCTCATTCGTAATTGCAAGTTAACACGACTGCGACTGAGAATTTAGTGTAATATAATTTTTAAGTAAATACCCATATTTAACATTATTTTGAGTTTGTTTTATATTTGTTTTACTTACGGTTTCAGATTGCACTTTTTTCCTGTTTACTAAAATCTTTAAACAAGTCGCAGACATGGCACCAGCGTTTTTGGGTTACTCAGCAATATTATAATTATGTTTTGAAGAAAAAAAAATAAGGGTCAGCACTTTTGTAAAATGAAAAATATTATAATTATGATTTTTTTAAATAAAGAACTTTATTCTTAACAGACTCATTAAACTAATAAGACGTTTCTAATTAATGTTTAACCACAGATTAATATTATTCTGTGGTATAGTGGTCAAAGCAAGAATACTTCGGTTTATTTCCTTTCAAAATGTCGTTCGATTTATTAGCATTATTTTTGGAGCAAAGTTGTTATATTGACAATCGTCCGTGTAAAGATGAGTTTGAAGCAATGTGTTTGATTTTTAAACTAATTCCGAAGAGTAATAAAGAAAGGATTGAACATTTATCTTTGCAATGGATACGAAGTCTCGAAGATCGCGAGAATAAAGAATTCGGTACGATAAATGTGACCGAAAAGATTAAGATATCTAAGGATTTAAGACAATATGGTAATCAACTTTTCAATTGCTCGGAAAATAAGCGTAGTGTCCTAGGAGCATGCAGTCTTTATAATAATGCAATCTATGTTGCTTTGGATACAGAAAGTCAGGAATTAGCATTGGGATTTGCTAATCGCGGTTTGGCGTTACAAACGTTTGGTTACTATCAGCAAGCGTATAACGACTGTGTTTTGGCTTTAAGATTGGGCTATCCACTATCTAAGCGTTACAAAATTATTTTACGTCAAATTTTTTGCGCCATAAAACTAAAAGATATTCAAAAGGCTGAAACACATTTTAATGAATTAAAGCAAATAAACCTCAATAGCAGCTGCCTTAAACAATATAAAGATTTTGAAGCAGATTTGGAGATTTTGAAACAAGAGTATTTGAATGGAAAAGTAGAAATGAAAACTGGAACTCAAATACCTCTCAATAGAGATTCTCAGGAAATGTAAGTTTTCTTATGTTAATAATAAACATGAAGCCTTCTTAGTTAGTACCTTATCGATTGGTTTTATTATTATTATTTTTTTATTTTTTATTTAAGAATATTTAAGTTAAAATTCTTTTGTAACAGTATCGGTTTTTTTTTAAGAATTATTTGCGTGTGTTGAGGATGTTGTAGTCGCCGTGGTCTAGTGGTTAGTGTGTTGGCTTACTAAGGCATGAGCCCTGGGTTCGACACGCTGTTCCGACATCTTAAAAAAAAGGAAATATAAAAAAATATTTCTTTTGGCGACTACCTCTCAGCAGTCTTCTGGCAAAAGCTCTGAGAGTAAATAATTGCCATGAACAAGCTTCTCAAGTCTGTCGTTCGGAGACGACATTAAACTGTAGGTCCCGGTACTCATGGATAAAAATTTACACCCACAACATGACTGCTGCGAGAAGCTAGGCCGTAATCCTGACACAGGGTTGTACAGGCCAGTTATGTATGTATGTATGTTGAGGATGCTGTAATGGTGGGTCAAGGAAACGAAGTAACACTTTGAAAAAAATGTTTGTAAAACTGTAATATAAATGGCTTTGAAACAGTGTTAGCAAGTGTCTACATAACCACAATCACGACAGCAAATCAATTGAGGTTTTTGTTCTTACATTGCTTTAGTTTTTTTTTTTTTCCAATGACAATACTATGAAAAATTATGGTGTATGTACACATATTCTAGTTACGAGCGTAGAAGTGATGATGTGATAGTAAGTTCGGTCTAAAAACACGAACAGAGTATCTGGCGGGAATGTTAGGGTGTTTCCATCCGTATCACGCACCGACCGCAGAAGCACAGGCAAAACAGTAAGGTCAGCACACACATCAGAGAGGCAACACTTTTTTGCGGCTAACCAAGCTCTACCTGAACGGTGTTAGTAATCATTCCTAGGAAGTTTATATGTTTTAGAAAGTTTTTTGGATTTTACACACTGTGTTCCACAGTGTTTTAGCAATCAATTTAAGCTTGCTGATCCCAAGAAAATTAATGGAGAGAATTTTGTTGTACTGATTATTAAAGGTTTGACAATTGAGAAATAAAGTGTGAAGAAAGAACACTCGAAAAAGTTCCGTTAGATTTTATCTGTGCTGGTTTTTGTAATTTGTAAAAAAAATTGCTTTTATGTTTGCGTCACTTGAATAGGTGCATACTAAAACAAAAACAATAAACAGTAAAAAAGATAAATAAAACACGAAAACATTGAAGATTTCTTTACTAGTTTATTTTTTATTAGTTTTCAATAATGTGTACTTCCGCCTTTTGACAAAATGACGCCATAAATTCTATTTGGAAGGGAGTTATAAGGTTGCTATAAATATTGCAATGAAATTTCCGACCACGCTTCTCTTATTGCAGCAATTAATGATTCAAATCATCGTTAAAAAAGGTTACGCACCAAACGCGTCAAAGTTTTGAATCAAAAATAAAAATAAAAAAACTTTTTTTGATGCCTTAACGTCTGACCATCAGATCTATATAATTAAGGCATGCTGATTTCAATAGTAAAGTTCGTTTTCGAATCAATGGAATAGTTTTCTTCTAAATTTGCTTTTAATTTCCGCTATTTTTTTGCAGTTTTTTATATAAAAAAATCTGTTTTCACATATTTTATTTAATTTTTTTTTATTAAAAATTCATGGAAATTCTTGTCATTTTCATATATTGGTTGTAATTTAAACCAAAAAATTAAATCGGTTTGGTAAAAATTAATTATAAGAAAAGCAAAATAAGTGTTGAAAAAAATTCCAAAAACTTAACTAAATTTCATGATGTTGTTGAAAACTGTAGAGATATGTATACCTGTCGTTGATATACCATTACATGAATTAAACAAAATGCCAAAGGAAGATGATCAATTTTGAAAAGTGTAAAGCAAAAAGGTATGTTATTATTTCTGATGACCTATTAAATCTATGCCAGAAGCTTAAACTAAAGGCAATTCGTCGTGATCGCGCGAAACATAAAGTTGAGATCTTAATTAAATATTATAAGAAGATTATAAAACGTCCTAAAGGAATTACATTTGACAAACAATTTCATATTACAACTAACGCAAATGATTTAAAAATTGAATAAACGAACAAAATTGAATTGACGAAACAAAAATTAAATGAAAAAATGTATCACACCTTTCCTGGGCTCGAACCCGAGCCTTCAGCATCTAATATGAATCAACGGTAATTGAAGAAATATCCTCTGATTCAAAGTCTTCGTCAGTATTTCATAGTGACCAATATGCTGATGATGAAACTGATGATAGTTACACGCCAACAGGAAGACATAGGCCAACTAAGATGTCAATAAAACCAACTGCAAACTTAGTTACTGATTTAAAAGTTAGTACACATACAGCATCGAAAATTTGTCAAAATTTGGCTAAGTGTGGAATAGCTACACCGACGCCATCACAGGCTGGAATTTATAAGTCTGCAATAAAATCATCTGAGCAAAAATAACAGTTGTATATAAAAACGTTCAAAGATCAAGACTGGTGCAAGAAAATTGGAGGAAAAGAAATTCAAGTAGTGATAATTAAAAATGAACAGACAGAGATAAACTTAGCAGTTTTAGTGCTTCATAATGGAAAATTACTGTCCAGTATACACAGAGATATAAAATAAAAAATATGTATACATATCAAATAATTAAAAACAAAGTAATAAGTAAGTAGCATCGCCGCTCTTTTGGCTGTTTTTTGCTCTTTGCGCAAAGAGCAGAGCAAACTTTTTGTTGCTATTGCTCTGAGCCATTTTTTTGCTCGGCGCATTACAAGCGTGCGCATAGAAGGCGCCTTTGAATTTTAAACTTTCTTGCGCCACTCTTTTTTTTTGCGCAATGCGTAAAAGAACAAAAAAGAGTCCGCAATTGCACATTGCACATTTACTGTGGTGTAAAATACCTTTGAAGTCAGTAATTTCAATATAAAAAAGAAGAAATATTTAAATGAAAATAGAATTTATATTAGTATTTTCATATACCTTAGAGTAAAATAATAAAACAATTTTTTTCTTTTTTATATTAAACTGGGGTCTTATTCTGTAATTCTCTTAAGCTAAAATGCTAATTCGACAGTAAAAACTGCTCTTTTAGCTCACTTGAGTGAATAGTTCAGTTGAACTAGTTCGTTCATGAGCTACACAACTCTAACATACATCTGTGAAGAATGAGTGAAAAAAAATTTATTTTCTTCATGCAAATAAAGGAGTATCATAATTTTTTTTTTTTTCTTAAAAGCACGCGAATGTTCCCACTCATCTTTTTTAAGTATATTTATGATGGAAATTTCCGTCAGTAATACTGCATAAAGTGATTTTCTGTAACGCAATGATTGACTGCACATAAAAATTTTTTCGAATGGCAAATTAAAAACATTTGTATCTGACATGACACTGTAGATATAAAAAGCCCATGCGCAATGCGCTACTCATTTTGCTCAATATGCAGACCAAAGCGACAAATAAAAAATTGAAATGCGCAAAGCGCAGCGCTTAAAAAAAGAGCAAGAGCCAAAAAAGCAAACAACCGCTCTTTTTTATCTGCTCCGCTCTTTGCGCATGCGCAATTTTTCGAGGCGCAAGAAAAGAGCGAGCAAATTCTTACTGCCATCCCTAAATAAAAGCGGCAAGCGTTTTGTAGCTGTCAAAATTTCTCATGCCCATACAATTTGTATGGACCATCCCAAAATAACGCGGCGGCAACGCTTTGCAATTGGAAAATCCAATTTTGACAGAGCGTTTAATAGTAAAGTTGGTCGCAAAAGGCAACTAAAATGTAAACAACTAGGAAAAACAGGGTTGTGATATAAAGATACAGTGTGAGCTCGATTATCGCAACTTGAAAAAATCTGGCCTGTTGCAATTACCGAAAAAGTTGCAATTATCGACCACTTTTTATTGTACCTGAAAATACCCCATTTTTAATAAAAAGAAACAAATTATTCGAAAAAAACAATTTTATTATTAAAAAAACAACTTAAATAACGATCTGCACTCTACTTACAAAAATTTTAAATGAAATCTTACAAGGAAGAATAAAACGAAACAAAGAACTAACTGTTGAAAAACAGTCTTCTTGTTGAAACATTGGCGTAATGAGCAATTTTTTGTTTTAAAAAGTGAAATTATACAAATATGTTAGCCTACGCATCTGTGTAAACATACATATCGCACCCTAAACACAAAAGGGGCACAACTCAAAATACCTAAATTTTCAGAACAGACATAAAACTGTTTATGTAAAAATGATTTTAATATTTAAATATTTGCACCTTCCATTATGAAAAAATTCAATATTGCTGCAAAACAGAAAACTCATGCGTTTGTATTTGAGTTTTAAAACGTGTTTGGGACAGCACTAACGTGGGAGAAATGCTATTGAAATGGGATTCTTTGATTAAATATGATTACTTTTATAAAACTACGTTTCTGAACAAGAAATACAATCAGAAATCATTGTAAATATATTAAAAAAAAGAGTGTTGCACTTAATGAGACTCATTTTTGAAAATCGTTGCACTTATAAAGACTGTAATGTAAAAAATTTGCCTGTTGCGCTAATCGGGGTGTTGCGTTAATCGGGGGTTGCGAATATCGAGCTCGCACTGTATATATAACCATGTTTTATTCGTAAAGGCAAAAAATAAACAAAATAGAAGATAATAAATATTAATATAAAATATAATAATAATAAATACAATAGTACTATTAAATTTAGTTTGTTACAAATACCAATAGAGTAATGCAGTTTATTATTAAAATAGTCAGAATTGTTATATAAGCATATGTTGTTGTATTGCCCTGTTTTTAATGTTTTGATAAAACGTTGCCGCTCTTATTTAGGGCTGGCGATTCAGCGTAAGGGTTGAGCGTTGGAAAACGTTCCGCTGGACGCTTTTATTTAGGGATGGCTTTTACTCTGATTAAAAATTCTTCATAGAAAAAAAAACTATTATAAAATAAATAATTTTGTTTTTATATTAACACATACATACATACATACATACATACATACATACATATATATAAAAATTATTCCTATCTTCATAGAATTACTACAACTGAAAAGGGTCGATGCATGATAGCAGCGTGTGCCATCGAAAAAAATCAATTAATATTCAATGATAGAATACAGTCAGCTTTACCTATTGGTGATACGCGTCGCATATGCTCACAATGTCTAACTGTTAATTTTATACCATATCCCTGTTTGCATTGCCGTGGTAGAGTGAATTATTGCTCGATCAAATGTCAGGATGAACATGCTAATGTACACACTTACGAGTGTCGCGCCTATCGCATTCAACTATTTTCCTACGTTACGGAGCGCGCTCATATGGCCTTAAGACTTCTGCTCGATGATGGCATATTCTCTTTAGTAGATGAAATTATAAAAACTGACAAAAGTACTGCTCAAGTTTGGTATGATATGTTGGAATGCGGAAACATTTCTAATGGTAACTATATATCAACGTACGTCGAATCCTTAAAAATGATAACCGATTTTGACCAAATATCAGATGAGGAGAGGAAATTGTATGCCTTATTGTCTAGTTTTTTGGTGGTGTATCTTAAACACTATACCGACTACTTTAAGAAGTTATACGAGAAGAGTACAAAAATTAATTGGGAAATTTTAACAGGATCCCTGATATTTCGACATATTGGACAATCCAGCTTGAATACAAGTGTTCTCGGGACTATAATTCCTAGATCTATTGGCATTTTAAGTAATTCTAAATATTCTATTCTTAATGACCAAATATGGTTAAGACCTTGGCATTTGAAATTGGGTTGTCTTAACCAGTTTAGTCAATACAAAAACGTGGCTTTAATTATTGCGCCCTATTTAAACTTGTGTAACCATTCATGTGTACAATCTATCGAACCCAGATTTTCTGGTCGTTATATCAGTGCATATGCCTTGCGTAATTTTAGTAAAGGTGATGAAATAACATATTGCTATGAACTAGACTATCGTAAATGTAAGCGTTCAGCCCGAAGAAAAAAACTAAAGGACGTTTTCCATTTTGATTGCAAATGTGAAGATTGTCTGCAGACGACTGCCGAAGATGTCGAATTTGTAAGTTTCTTTTTCGGAATTATTATAATTTTTCTCCTATGTATTTATAATTTAGAATAAATTTCATCAATATCGTTGTGATAACAAAAAATGTGGAAAGTTATTTGTACCAAATCTACCAAAAAACCCGTATTTAAATTGGTGGCATACCGAAATGCCAAATGAACGCATTGATTTAAATATATATTGCACAGTATGTGGCTGCTTGCAATCTTTAAAATGGTATCATGAATTTAACCAATTAATAAGTTTTGATTCAAATGTTAGACGTCGCCAATACCAAATTTTTAATAAATTGGAGAATACTCTAATAGGGCTTAATGATGCTAGAGGCTCCGTCGCTTTCAGGATCATTGTTGAATGGCTTATGTTACCTCTTGGTATGTTTTATTATAGGTGCTTTTTTTATTATAAAATATATTATAACTAACAATGCATTATGTGCCTTTTATTCCAGCCAATATTTGCTTAAATGATAGCGATTATACGGAATTAATTAAAATGATAAAATACTTGCAAAGATTGCGTGCCTCACAATATTCAGAAAATTCCCTAGGGTACGTTGCTGTATTATCTTATCTATGGGATTTAATTGCTCTACGTAAATATAGATGTTCAAAAGATGAAATGGATAAAATGTTACTTGCAATTAACATATTAGACGATGACACAAAACTAATATTTTTGAATTATTATAATGATTATATTAAGAACATTTTGTAATGTCTTAACCTGAGAATATAACTTATTAAAAAAGAAAAAAAAATTGAAATATTTAATAATAAATTAAAAAAATCATAACTTTTTTAAAATTAATGTTTTAATTTAGGGTCTTTTAAAAAATACAATAGGTATGTATGTTTTTTAATAACAATTTATACCTAAAGTTTTATGTGGGTACTGTAATCATATGTATATCGTCATATTAAATGCAAACGGACGTAACTACAGAAAATTTCGAAATTGAGTTTTTTTATTGATTATGGTTCGTTTTATCAAAATACATGTTCGTCCAAAATTTTAGATTCCTACGACCAAAAAATTGCGATTTTATAAACGAAATTCAAACGAACGTAACTACAAGTGTGTGTATTTCTAAATGCAAGAAGACATCACTATATACGTATTTACATATATGAAAACCTTACATACAAATTCATTTGTTGTATATAGGGATGCCAATCCCTATATCTCGATCCTGAAAATTGTATGATTTTCCGAATTTACAAAATTTTTGATTTTAAGGTTTTTTGCTTCTCCTATAAAAAAACAAAAAGTGTAGTTACGTCCGTTTGCATTTAATATGACGATATATAAGTATTCACTAGGAATGGAATATACAGTACTGTAGTAAAAAAAAATACTGCAGTACCCCCGCGACAAATTTAATCCTTTTTTATTATCACTTGGTTACAAAATTAAATGAGCATTGGAAACATTGCGTTTTAAAGTAATCGAAAATATGTAATGTTCTGATTGTACACTAATTATAAAACTTTAAGTTTATCAATCTCAATGCGATCTCTAAACGCACGCTTTGTTTTCGACGTGTTCAACCATTGCAAGTAATTTAATTGCAAATAATAAAATGGAAACCAGAAACTTAAGGTTAATTTTTTACAATCATGTAATAAGTAAGTGATATTTTTAAATTACTTTTAGAAAAATAAAAAAACGTCACAGCGTTTCGTGAAGAATGGAAGGAAAAACTCCCACGGCTACAGAATACTAAAAACGGTAAGAAATATAATATATGAAACGTTTCCATTGTGGGCATGTAGAACGCCATGCGTCACGAGAATCCCACTATAAAAAAGTGGAAATTGAAAAAAAAATACTCCAAAAATAATTGACTTAATGGAAAAACCCACTTACTGTGCATATTATGATATGGCTAAAAAATTGAAAATATCATTATGTTTATTTGTGGCTGAGAACAATTTGCATAAAAAACATCGGAAATGGTCTTTCAGACTCTCGAACCAAAAAAAAAAAATGTTTATGAATCGGCAACAAAGGTCAAAGAATTTGAAGCAAATGAAAAATTTTGCAGTCAAAATTATTATTCATTGGTTATCGATGAAAGCACGGATTGTTCTGCAATTCTTAGAAGAACTTTTAATAGCGCTTGCCAAATCGTTTGTTGTCATTAGAAGAACTAGAAGATTCAACCGCTTCAGGTATAACAAACAAAATTACCGAAGTTTTCGAGATAAAAAATATTAAAAAAAAAAATGGTAAGATTTACCGCAGAAATCTGTGCAGTTATGGTTTAATAAATCAAATAAAAACAATTGTACCATTTAGTCCGAAAAGTTACCATTTTTGTCAGGCTTTAATACTATTTCAAAAAGTAAATTTTCCATTCCTGGTATTCACACATATGTATGTTTAATTTACAAAATAACTTTGTAAAAATATTTTATTTTATTGTATGAAATTTAATAGCCTAAGATCCTAATACTGGTATTCTTATGAGAATTAACATCCGTTAAGGAATATGTACATAATATTTCTTATTTATTATACATATATATTAATTATAAAATTAATAATAATATAACATTAACTCGTAATTGCCGAAATTGTAGTTTACAAGTACAGAAAGCTGCAAATGTTGTGAAAATGTTAATGAAACACAATTCATCAGCACTTGCAAGAATTAAGACCTTGTAAGCCAAACGTTGATGTAGCTGTAATGTAACGGAACGTAGGGTTGGCACGTCTGTGCAATTATAGAACATATGTTTTTGACATACATATGTACATCAATTTTGTATTTTAGTATAAAAAAGAAGTCCAATGATGGGACTTCAAAATAAAAAGTAGTGCTAAAAAATAACGAAATAATACCAACCCAGTCAGCATTTTTTGCCAATCTTTAGTCTTTTTTGACTCCTCAGGGCGATTAAAATAATCACTTATGATCTCATTTTTGAGTCGAAAATAAATGTTTTGTCGGGAGAAAATGGTACCCGAATCATTTGTGACTCCCCTGAACGAGTCATATGTATATGACTCCGCACACTAAACGATTACGACTCATTTCTAAAACTTTTTGCGAGTCTATTTCAAATATCAATACGGTCGTATTTTAATTGTTTTTCAACTATTTTGACTTTTTCTGAGTCAATTTTAATTTGTATTTTGAATCGTAACACCGAGTTACAAAACCGAGCTTTTGTTATGTCCTATGAATCAAATATACTTTTTTGGAAAGGGGAGAAAAAATAAAAATACACGTGTATCGGCGATTTTCATGTACACGTCAGAATTTTTTTATGTATAAAGCTCGTAAAAAATAAATTTTTATTTACTCAATTCTCAGATTTTCTTGAATTTTTTTTTTTTTGGAAAAATGGTTATCGGTTTTTTTGTAATGGTTTCAGTTCGTTAAAAAACCGATTTTTATTAATTTTGTGATGTAATAAAATTAAAAATTGTTAAGAAACTTAGGCCTTTTATTTGCTTTTGTAAACATTTGTATCAGCATCGCGACAAATAGACCAACAGTATTCGCCAAGCATATGTGTAATGTCTTGTCCTTTAAACCGCTTTTCAATAGCCGCAATGTCCTGATGGAAACTTTCGCCATGCTCATCGCTACAATTTCCTAAATCAACAGGGAAAAAATCTAAATGATTCTGAAGGAAATGGATCTTTAGCAATATTAATATGCCAATTTCGCCATATGCCGAAATCATTTCTGCGACAATATTTTTATAATTGGCAGCTCGTTTATTGCCAAGAAACTGCTCAATAACGGCAACTGTGCCTTTCCATGCACGTTGTTCGATAGCATTCAATTCTGATGAAAATTCATAACTTGCAACTATTTTTTTTATCTGTGGACCATTGAAAACATCTTAAATCTTACACATCATTTTTTGAAACGAATTAACCACTGTTTTTGTAATATTTTTCAAATTTTTACTTGGTGCGAATAAGCCACAAACGTAACAAAAGTTATTTCGAGTCGGGCACTGCATTTTTTCTCAGATGAAATATATGGATGGATGGGTCGGTAAAAAAAATTTTTTTGGAACAAAGCGTAGTAGAAATAGTAGTTTAAAAATTTGGAGTCCCTTCAAGTTATGCTGAAAACAGTGAAAAAATTTTTTTTTTTTTTTAAATTCAGGAAAATCTGAGAATTGATAAAAAACTATTTTTTTTAATTTGACGTGATACAGACATTTCCACAAGTCTGCCTGTAAAAATTCAGCTCGATTGGATCACGGGAAAAGGGTTAAAAATTGATCCAAAGCCTTTCACACAGACTGACAGACGGATACTATGAGCTTTATATTTTATACATAAAAAAAAATTCTGACGTGTACGTGAAAATCGCCGATACACGTGTATTTTTATTTTTTCTCCCCTTTCCGAAAAAGTATATTTGGTTCATAGGACAGAATGTGTGTTACGCGGTGTAATGTTCCAATAACCTAGCCCTTAGTGTGTCGTACATGTTTTCCACAGGTGAATTTAACACAATGTCACTGAGTTCCGACAAGACACTGCTTTCGATGGCTGCTACAACAGTATGGTATTTCGTTCTGTCATTGGTTATACCAGCGGCAGCGAACTGTGACTCTATTTGTGCTATCCATAGAGCAGGTTTGGCATGTCAGAATGGAGAATTCCGTACTGACACTCTTGCAACTTCGGCAGTTTCATCATTGTCGTTGTTGGTAGCCTGTTGATGCCTGTTGTTGTCAACGGTGGCTACTGAGACAGAAGCTTCAATTTTATTGTTACCAGGCATAATAATTTATAATAATTTCTTTCTATTATAATTAGAGTAATTTTTATAATTGTGATCGTTTATTTATTTGTTTTGCGTTCTAAAAAGCGTTTCGTGATCACGTTGGGGTCACCATTTATGACGTATGCTTTTTAAAGTTTTTTCTAGAACTAAAATTTATTCATCAAACAAAACTAAAATTTTCTTACAATTCAGATTTGTACTTTTAGGTACTGTGAAAATAAGCGTTAATTCAAAAAGAGTATTAAAATAAAATTGTATTAAAAATTAGGTGCACTGGTGATGACACATACATATTTACAGATCAAATAAAACATATGTACATATGTATAAGCAAAATTATTGATGCAGTTTCTGTGGGGATTTTTGGGATATGAATTTCGGAATCGGCGATAAAAATTTAAAACTATCTGACAACCTTGTTTTTTAATTTTTTCTTTTTTTAAGTTCTTTTTGTTTTACTAAATTTTTATCCCATTTGAATTGTTTTTTGTGTTTATTATTATTGGTGATATTGCAAGTTTATTTACGTTTTTATATTTTATTATTGTATCGGTATTTTGATTATTGTTTTTGATTCTGATATTATATTCTTATTGGAAAAGTGGTTTCAATTGGCTATTTATCTGTTTATATTAGGGATGACGATCGCGATGTGCCAAATCCAGGAGTTTTAAGAAAACTTGTCCCGGGATTTTCTGGATTATGAATTTACATATGTATACTTATGTATGTATATTTCTTTAAATAGACATACATACATATTTTAATTTTTTCATATACCATTTTAGAAGCATATATGTATATACGAATAGAATATTTAATAGGAATCAAATTTCGTCATACGAGTATAAAGTAAAAAATAATAAAAAAAAAATTATTTGCAAAAAATGATGACTTTTGAAGAACACAAATCAAAAAATTCTGTGTGGTGGGTGTTATTTTTTAGTAGACCTAAAAGGACCACCACAAGCACAATGTAAAATGTGTAAAAGGTTTTAAAGACAAATGGTGGATCAACAAAAGGACTTTTAATTCAGCTTAAAATAAGTTTTTTACATGTCAGAGTGACTCAATTTTTTAATTAAACTATCTTTAAAAATTATAAAGCAAAATAAACCAAGATTGTTTATTCAATAATAATATGAATGCGATTGCTTGTCACTTTGGAAAGCATATTTGTGCTTCGGTTGTTGATAAAATTTACATTAATATTTATTAATACTTAATTTTTAATATAAAATTGGAAAAAAAATAGTCGTGATGAAACTGAAAAAACAAAATATTAAAGATTACGGGCTTTGCTTCTCCAAGAGTGGAAAAATCTTTAAGCGGCCCGGAGACGATCACATAATTTAAAAAAGAAATGCATATGGATTAGTGTCGTGTGCTTGACGATTTTTGATGTACAAATAAAAACGACAATCATCACATTTTGATTTTGTAAAATGTTTAAACCGGATGACGTTTATGCATGACAAAAAAATGTTACAAATACAATTTACCTTAAAAAATACACGAACAAGTATAATATACCGACACAATAAAACAATTTAATTTGTAAAAAATCCTAAAAAAATAAATACACACACACTGCATTCGCAATAAAACAAATTTATTTAGTGCGTGGATATGTTCACTATTACAATATCGACTCAACTGAGACAATTCTTGTCAATCACAGCCTGTTGACAATTTAACATTTTCTCTTTTCATTACATCTCTTGAACTGAGAAAATCTTTAAATATGCGTGGCTTTGATGTTCAAAAGCCTAGGGCACTGTCAAATCCATAGTTATGAAATATTTTGATAAATGTGGGAAAGAGACAAAATAAACTACTAAGGTATGATATATCAATATTTTTGTCTCGAAAGAAACAAATACACTGATATATCAGACTTTAAGATGGGACTGTAAGTGCCTAAGGCCGAGGCCACTCAATGAGAGGTGCCGCTCAGGAATGACACTTATTCTAATTTTTAGTTGATTTCTGAGTGGCGAAGTATAAATATAGCAAAAGTGAATAGGAAGCTTATAATTTCATCTGTACAAAGGCGACCGCTATTGCAGCAAGATAGATTACTAAATTTTAAAAATATAACCGATAAATTATTGAGTGAAGTTGGTGAAATTTGTGCTTGCACTTGCCGCTCAAACTCGTAGCTATGTCGCTCATTGCGTGGCCTCGGCCTAAGGTGCAACGAAAAAACTCTCTGCAAAAAAAAAATTTTTTTTAAACCTCTTTGCAAAAATACTATATATTATCGGCGGTACGAGGAAATATTTTTTTTTCTTTTTAAGGTGACACGCTCTAATGTGTATACATATCTTTGTGGTTACTATTATGTATATATGTATTCGTTTTAAATAAGTGAAAAAACATAAAAAAAAATAAAAACTTTGTAGATATTTTTACTAATTAACATAGAATTCCGATTAGTCCCGGGATATCCCGGGATTTCCGGTTCGGTATTCACAAAATCCCGAATCCCGTGATTATTTAAAATCAGTCCCGTTCATCATCCCTAGTTTACATATGTATATTATAATATTTTTAGGAACTCTAAAGATGATATCTGAAGGATATCGAAATATTAATTTAAAAATAAACTTGACCCTGCGGTTTGAAAAAAGTACATACAAGTTCCTTATTAATTGGATAATTTGGAAACAAGTCCAATATATATTTTTATTTATGCACATATTTTCGTCATTTTCAATTAAATATGGCCGCACTGATTTTACGAACAAAATTTCTGAAATGGGTGAATGGTGGTGCAGAAAACTCTAGTAAACAAAAAAGGCGGAATCCGCCTTTACTCTCTCATTCGTAATTGCAAGTTAACACGACTGCGACTGAGAATTTAGTGTAATATAATTTTTAAGTGAATACCCATATTTAACATTATTTTGAGTTTGTTTTATATTTGTTTTATTTACGGTTTCATATTGCACTTTTTTCCTGTTTACTAAAATCTGTAAACAAGTCGCAGACATGGCACCAGCGTTTTTGGGTAACTCAGCAATATTATAATTGTGTTTTGAAGAAAAAAAAATAAGGGTCAGCACTTTTGTAAAATGAAAAATATTATAATTATGATTTTTTTAAATAAAGAACTTTATTCTTAACAGAATCATTAAACTAATAAGACGTTTCTAATTAGTGTTTAACTCTATAAACCACAGACTAATATTATTCTGTGGTATAGACTGTGGTGTAGACTGTAGTATAGTGGTCAAAGCAAGAATACATCGGTTTATTTCCTTTCGAAATGTCGTTCGAATTATTAGCATTATTCTTTGAGCAAAGTTGTTATATTGACAATCGTCCGTGTAAAGATGAGTTTGAAGCAATGTGTTTGATTTTTGAACTAATTCCGAAGAGTAATAAAGAAAAGATTGAACATTTATCTTTGCAATGGATACGAAGTCTCGAAGAACGCGAGAATAAAGAAATCGGTACGATAAATGTGGCCGAAAAGATTAAGATATCTAAGGATTTAAGACAATATGGTAATCAACTTTTCAATTGCTCGGAAAATAAGCGTAGTGTCCTAGGAGCATGCAGTCTATATAATGATGCAATCTATGTTGCTTTGGATACAGAAAGTGAGGAATTGGCATTGGGATTTGCTAATCGCGGTTTGGCGTTACAAACGTTTGGTTACTATCAGCAAGCGTATGACGACTGTGTTTTGGCTTTAAGATTGGGCTATCCACTATCTAAGCGTTACAAAATTATTTTACGTCAAATTTTTTGCGCCATAAAACTAAAAGATATTCAGAAGGCTGAAACACATTTTAATGAATTAAAGCAAATAAACCTCAATAGCAGCTGCCTTAAACAATATAAAGATTTAGAAGCAGATTTGGAGATTTTGAAACAAGAGTATTTGAATGGAAAAGTAGAAATGAAAACTGGAACTCAAATACCTCTCAATAGAGATTCTCAGGAAATGTAAGTTTTCTTATGTTAATAATAAACATGAAGCCTTCTTAGTTAGTACATTCTATTATTATTATTTTTTTATATTTAAGCATATTTAAGTTAAAATTCTTTTGTAACGTAATATGAAATGTATGCTTTTGGGGATAAGCATGTCTCTATGGCCATTTCGTCTCTGCTTAAGAGACTCGTCAGGAGACTTTTTCTCAAAGGTGTTATTCGAAACTATAAATACTTATGTTATAATATTTATAGACTAAATGCGAATCATATCCCATTTAGTATATAAAAACCAAACAAAAGTATTTACAAACCAATACATTTCTGTTTTTCAAAAAATTCAAATTCTATTTCTCTGTTCTACCACAGCAAGTCATCCAGCGGTTGGCATAGATAACAGAGAAATAGAATTTGAATTTTTTGAAAAACAGAAATGGGATATGATTTGCATTTAGTCTATAAATTATCATTAAACAGAACTGGGGCATGACGTTTTTTCTATACAAATTGACAGATAAAAACGCTGGAGAATGCAGTCGTGAATAGAATCCATTTTATTTTGACAGCGATTTTTCTTAAGGTACGTTTAGACTATGCTAATATTTGTCCAAACACAACCAATAATTGTTTGGGCTAATAGTATGGTTTGTGGCTAATGTTTGGGCATGCGTTTAGATTGCACTAATATTTGTTTGAATTTTATTTGCACAAATAACAGAAGATTTTGTGTCAGCCATGTTTGGTACAAATATTTGTATACCCCTTTACACTGCACTAATAATTTTATTTGTCCGATGTGTATGACAAACATCTGTCAAATAATGTTGTTATGTTTATGAAATCCATCTGCCAAATAGTATCAAATTGTGTTCGTGAAGCAACGTGAAAAGTTAAAATGTTTAGTGACAGTGATATTGAAGATTTATTATTAATAACTACTGGAGCTCATTAGTTTATCTTCGCTTTCAGATAAAATATCTAAATTTGTTGATGTTGGTTACCGCTGGCTAACCTCCGGAAGTCCAACAAAAGCCATGGAGTCGAATTATTTCCACTTTAGTGCATTGTCTGCATTTGTTTTTTTTTTTTCTTTTGTTGAGGTAGCACCGGTACTGAATCCTCAAATTCGACCATTTCGTGGAAACTTCCTCCGCTGTAACATTAACCCTGCTACTACGTTAAAAAAAACTTACGTATATTATGTTTTGGGTCATATTATGACCCGATATATTTTTATTATAAAAATATTAATTTTTACAAAAGAAAAAAGTTTTGAAGGCTCGTGATGATTGCAGTAGGTTTTATATAAACTTATGTTTTGTGTTTCGGTGCGATGGACAGACGTAATTATTACAAGTAATGCATACTGTAAAGGTCTTTTTCTCTTTACTCGCCAGAAAAATGCAATTTGGGTCATAAAATGACCCTAACGTAGTAGCAGGGTTAAGCATATCGCCATTTTCAGTCCATGCGCTATCCCGCATGGATTTTTTATGGTAGTCAGCACTTGATGCATTCCAAATGCAAGGATGGCATTCCACTTCGCCGATCAATTTAAATATATTTTCTTCGCTCTAGTCGTGCGTCATCCTCTTCCTTTTGGTTTTTTTGGCAGATGGTGCATTGATGTTGTCCATTTTCTTTCAGAAAAATATGCTTTATAATAAAGAATTACAAAAAAGCGCTTTTTACTTACCAATCTGACAAACGAATTGACCAGTATTGCCATTTCAATTTATTTCATTTTTTATATGTTAAGCACTGTCAAAAATATATAGCTGTTGGCAACCCCACGTTTCTACAATTATTTGTTGCTATTTGTTCCACCAAAAATATTGTGAGAACAAACAAAATATCGAGCCAAATATTTGTAACGACGTGCTGACAAAGTGTTTACACTATGCAAAGCTTTATTCACAAACAAATATTTTTTTAGCCAACAAACAGTCGAAAAATATTTGGTGGCTAACAAATTTGAGTATTTACACTAGGACAAACAAAATTTTTATGATTTTGCACAAATATTAGCACAGTCTAAACCAGTGATGTCCACTACTACATAAACACACTTGCGCTTGTGTATGAAGCAGAGAAAAAACCCTGCTTACTTCTACCAGAAATGGGAATGTTCGAATTACTTTCTGTTTATAACTTCATAAATATTTCTTCATAATTCTGAATAAAGTACATAATCGATTGTCCGATAGACATGTGACCGATCTATTAAGAATAAAGGAGTACCGAGGTCACATAAATTTGGAGGAAGTAATGAATAATTATTTCAGTTAAATAAAAATAATACAAAAAATATGCACTATCCAACCCTGCACTATGTTGGAGAGAAGCTAAAATATTAAAAGAGCAAGAGTAACAATATTTCTTTTTATTCTGTACGTGTTTGACTTCGACGCAAGCAGAATTTGTTTTCCTATCACGCGTGATAGGGAAAGAGAATTGTGGACATCACTGGTCTAAACGCAACTTTATGCTATAAACACAACAAAGGCTATCGAACACCGAACACACGACTACAAAAATCGCTGGCTACGAAAGTAGCCAAGTAGCCAGCTACTTAATTATAATAATGACTACAGCTACAAAATAAACATCTGTTTTGACACATTGAACATAACCTAAACACAATATATTTTTTGTAAGTGAAATTGTGAGGAAATAAAAAATAACAAATGTCTGAAAAAAACATATAAAAATTTAAGAAACTAAAAAGGCAATTAAATAATAAATTAAAAATAAAATAAAAACTGATGTACATATATAAATGAAATAAGTAAATGAAAACTAAACAAAAAATGTAAACAAATGATTATTTATTTTCAGTGGTGCAACTCAAATTTTTTTCGCATTTTTAATGCATATATTTCATATATTGCGTTTTTTAAATACCTTTTTCATGCATCTTATTGTATTGTCGCCAAGAAAAATAGAAATTAGCCTAAGTTGGCTACGGGCTACAAAAGTAGTCGTGTGTTCGGTAGTCGTGTAGCCGTTAAAATAATTACAGCCAGGCCCACGATATCGAATCGTGTAGTTTTAAGCGACAAACAGCTGATTTGCGGCACACTAATTTTTGTGTCGCCAAAAATAAATGCGATTGGTAACACAAAATTTTTTTACACACATATACATAAGTAATCAAAATCGGAATAAGTTTGCTTAAGGGGGGTTTAGACGGTAATACAAGTCGTACGTAAAATCAAAGAGAAAATATTATGAAATTCCATCCGTATTTTAAAAATGAGAGTAAAAATGTTACGACAGATATTTATTGCGTTTACACGGTTGGTAAAATACCAAAACAAAGTAAAATGAAAACATAAAATGCACATACACATGCACACAAAATTTACATGCATTGTGAATACATTTAACATAAGCAAACAAAAACATAAAAATGCATCCCTGATCTAATGAAATGTGATGGTTTTTTAAAAAATTTCAAAAAACAAAGAGAGCCGTACGACTGTCAAATTTTCATCCGTATTTTCTCTCAATGTCGTACGGTCTCATTACATATCAAGTTTACACGATACTATTTATTCTCTTCTACACAAAAATTTGACATGTCGTACGACTTGTATTACCGTCTAAACCCCCCTTTACTACATTTCTGTCAAGTTAAACTAGCACACGGTTGCATTTTTTACTGTACAATTTAAGCATTTCAGCGCTTTTTTCGTGTATATTCGCGATTATTTTTGATATGTTGATATGGCAGCTTTGTTGTTTATTAGCATTACGTTGGGAACGTAAAGCAAAGCGAACGATAAAGTGACAATTAGTGGGCCGCAGTTTAGATTCACAGTGAGTGACTGAGTTTCTTTCGCTTAAGTTTTCTTTCGATATCGTGGGCCTGGCTGTTATTCTCATATGCACACATGCATTCTATTTTTGACAGCTTGTAGTCGATGGTCGGTAGCCTTTGTTGTGTTTATAGCATTATGCTCTCATTTTTAGAAACAAATTCTCTGAACAATGTTACCACACTTTTATTAAATTTCATACATTTTGTAAACAAACCCATTGGTTTTTTGTTGTTGGCACAAAGAAAAATAAGAACAAAAGAAAATCGAAAAAACATTTGAAAGTTTAAATAAATTATTACATTTTGGAATCTCTTAAATAAAATGAGTGATATTTTAGTAAAAATAATTGAAAAAGTGTGTAAAGATGATTAAATTATAAAATATAAGTTCAATTCTTTGCAAAAACTCTCATAAACTTAATTTTTAATAGCTTTACATACAAGAAATGTAAAAACAATAAATGAGAGTTCGTGAAGCTGCGGCCGTCGTTTTAATTTTGGACACGTTTTCTCTGAGACGTTTTTGCCTGAAGTTGCGGTCGTATTCTGTTTAATCAGTCATTAAACGTATCGAATATGTTCGTTGATGAACACGTTCATGCCCTACAGAAATTGCGACTACTCTGTAGACGCGTGCAAAGAGTAGTACATAAAAGACTAGGACTAGTCCAAAAATATCCCAAATGTATGAAAAAAACGTGTTCCATTTAACGTTGCAATGTCCTAGTCGAGGACTGCGTACGTCAGCTATGCATTACATAAAAACAAAAACTAAAAACTAGTTTATGTTACTACTCCATGGAGTATACACATAGGGTTAGTTTCGTAACTATTTCATGTTAGTATAAACTAGTTTATGGTGGATAGATTATTTATTTACAGTGTTTAATTTTTGTAAATAATTTTCTTTTTGCACTTTTAAAAGCCACGTCATATCAGAGTTGTAAATGAATCATTCTTTTTTGATTTCAATTCATTTGAATTAGCTAAATTTTGAATTAATTCTTTTCAACAAAAAAAAGAATTGAATTAAATTTGAATCAATTCATTTGAATTTAGCGAACATGAATTGCAATTCATTTCCAATTCAAATGAATTAGGCAAAATGAGTTGCAATTCATTTGAATTAGGCAAAATGAATTGCAATTCATTTTTTAATTCAAAAGAATTGGTAAAAAGAATCGCAATTCATTTCTAATTCATTTGAATTGAAATGATTTGGAATTAATTCGAATGAATTAGAAAAGTAACTTGTAATTCAAATTTATCAAATCAAAAATGAATTGCATTCAATTGAAGTAAACTTGGTGTTTGGAGTTTGGTTCTTCAAGTACTACTTATGTCGCTTTTGATATACGCTGAATAACAAGACATTCAGTATTTAAAACCTATTATTAATTTATGAAATTTTGTGACGCACGAACATTAAAGGACAAACACTTTAGTAATACTTATGAGAATTATTATAATTATTATATTATTATTATATTATTAAGAGAATTTTTATAAATAAGTAATAAATACTTGGATTAAAAGTAATAGAAAATGGGTGATTCATTATTAGTAGTGGATATATTTTTATTATAAAGTACAGAATAGAAGTACTTGGAAAAAGGGTGATGCTTTTGCATTGCAGTCTTTTTTTCAGAATCAATTCAAGTATATTGGAAATGTATAACAAAATCATTTTTCGAGTTAATTTAAATGAATTGGTAAAATGAATTGCAATTCATATTTTAACTCATTTGAATTAATTCAAAATCAATTCAAATGAATTGGGAATGAATTGCAATTCATTTTTTCTAACTCATTTATATTAATTCAAAATCAATTCAATTCAAATGAATTGGAAATGAATTGCAATTCTTTTTACCAATTCATTTGAATTGAAAATGAATTGCAATTCATGTTCGCTTAATTCAAATGAATTGATTCAAATATAATTCAATTCGTTTTTTGGAGAAAAGAATTAATTCAAAATTTTTCCAATTCATTGCATGAATGATTCACGAATTAATTCAAAAATGAATGATTCGTTTACAACTCTGCGTCATATGTATTTAAATATTTTATTTTTTAGTATTTTTTTAAAACACAAACGTTTCTTAAATTTTTTTCTTTATAGTATATAAATATAAATGGTGCCAATGTTACCATTCAACAAATTTTTTACTTAAATTGCTCAGTTACAGTCAGTTACAGCGTTCTTTAATTCCATCGACGATATATACAAAAATATGTACAGTATACACATAGAGATATAAAATAAAAAATATGTACTTATACATATCAAATAATTAAAAATTCTTTATAGATAAAAAACGATTATAAATGTTTTGATATTAACACATACATACATATATACTAAAATTATTCCTATATTTATAGAATTACTACAACTGAAAAGGGTCGATGCATGATAGCAGCGTGTGCCATCGAAAAAAATCAATTAATATTCAATGATAGAATACAGGCAGCTTTAACTATTGGTGATACGTGTCGCATATGCCCACAATGTCTAACTGTTAATTTTATACCATATCCCTGTTTGCATTGTCGTGGTAGAGTAAATTATTGCTCGATCAAATGTCAGAATGAACATGCTAATGTACACACTTACGAGTGTCGCGCCTATCGCATTCAACTATTTTCCTACGTTAAGGAGCGCGCTCATATGGCCTTAAGACTTCTGCTAGATGATGGCATATTCTCTATAGTAGATGAAATCATAAAAACTGACAAAAGTACTGCTCAAGTTTGGTATGATATGTTGGAATGCGGAAACATTTCGAATGGTAACAATATATCAACGTACGCCGAATCCTTAAGAATGATAACCGATTTTGACCAAATGGCAGATGGGGAGAGGAAATACTCTGCCTTATTGTCTATTTTTTTGGTGGTGTATCTTAAACACTATACCGACTACTTTAAGAAGTTATATGAGAAGAGTACAAAAATTAATTGGGAAATTTTAACAGGATCCCTGATATTTCGACATATTGGGCAAACCCGTTTGAATACATGTTCTCCAAGGACTATAATTCCTAGACCTATAGGCATTTTAAGTAATTCTAAATATCATATGTTTAATGACAAAATCTGGTTAAGCCCTTGGCATTTGAAATTGGGTTGTCTTCACCAGTTTAGTGACTACGAAAATATGGCTTTAATAATTGCACCCTATTTGAGCTTGTGTAACCATTCATGTGTACAATCTATCGGACCCAGATTTTCTGGTCGCTATATCAGTGCATATGCCTTGCGTAATTTTAGTAAAGGTGATGAGATAACACTTTGCTATGAACTAGACTATCGTAAATGTAAGCGTTCAGCCCGAAGAAAAAAACTTAAGTACGTTTATCATTTTGATTGCAAATGTGAAGATTGTCTGCAGACGACTGCCGAAGATGTCGAATTTGTAAGTTTCCTTTTCAAGATTATTATAATTTTTCTCATATGTATTTATAATTTAGAACAAATTTCACCAATATCGTTGTGATAACAAAAAATGTGGAAAATTATTTGTACCAAATCTACCAAAAAAACCGTATTTAAATTGGTGGCAGACCGAAATGCCAAATGAACGCATTGATTTAAATATATATTGCACAGTATGTGGCTGCGTGCAATCTTTAATTTAAGCAATTAATGAGTTTAAGTTTTGATTCAAATGCCAGACGTCGCCAATACCAAGTTTTTAATAAATTGGAGAATACTCTAATAGGGCTTAATGATGCTAGAGGATATGTCGCTTTCAAGATCGTTTCTGAATGGCTTAAGTTACCTCTTGGTGTGTTTTATCATAGTTGTTTTTTTTTATTATAAAATATATTATAATTAACAATGCATTATGTGCCTTTTATTCTAGCTAACATTTGCTTAAACGATCGCGATTACTCGGAATTAATTAGAATGATAAAGTACTTGCAAAGATTGTATGCCTTACAATCTTCAGAAAATTCCCTAGAGTACGTTGCTGTATTATCTTTCCTATGGGATTTAATTGCTCTACGTAAATATAGATGTTCAAAAGATGAAATGGATAAAATGTTACTTGCAATTAACATATTAGACAATGACACAAAACTAATATTTTTGAATTATTATAATGATTATATTAAGAACTTTTTATAATGTCTTAACCTGAGAATATAACTTATTAAAAAAGAAAAAAAAAATGAAATATTTAATAATAAATTAAAAAAATCATAACTTTTTTAAATTTAATGTTTTAACTTAGGGTCTTTTAAAAAATACAATAGGTATGTATGTTTTTTAATAACAATTTATACCTAAAATTTTATGTGGGTACTGTAATCATGTGTATATCGTCATATTAAATGCAAACGGACGTAGCTACAGAAAATTTCGAAATTGAGTTTTTTATACATACATTATAGTTCGTTTTATCAAAATACATGTTCGTGCAAGGCCCATTAATACAGGTCATTGCATCTCTACAACAATACAACTATAGAAAAAACCACACGTATTTTGTGTCGTGTGATCTATCTATATCTGTCAAAATTATTAAAGGTTTTTGTAGAAAATGGTGGAAAAGAAGCTAAAATCAGTGTTGCCACAGTCCGTAAAATTTAGTAACCAAATTTGAATAAGAAAATTCAATAAATTAAAACTAAACATTTAAATGTCGGCTAATTTTATACATATAAAATTCAATTTCAACATACGTTCTATGATATAAACTGTAAAATAAAGTGAAAGTCTCCCATATAAAACATATTGTTACGAAGAAATAATTTTGTAAAACAAAATCACAATTGCATTCCCTTAAATTAGTATTTTCACTATTTCTAGCATTTGGGCATATAAAAAAATTATTACAATAAGAAAATATATGTCGGAAAATCAAGTACGTTTAAAATTATATACATTTTTAAATTATAAGAGATTTATTATTGCTGTGGAATTAGTTAAATACTAAGCAATAGAGACAATAACAATTAGTAGAAAAACTGTAGGTATTATAAATAAGGCCTCACATTACTCTTTTTAGTTATATATACAAGATTATAGAGTGTAAATAAAAGCTTTAAAATCCAAAAGTATCTGTATTTTTAGTTTGCAGTAAAGAGCCCTAGTATACAAAACGAACTATAAAGGACAATTCATAACATTATTATCCTGCTTGAACCTAAAATATTACAATGTTTAGTTAAAACTATTATTATTTATTTAAAATAAAAATACCATTTTCTTTTTAAAGAAAGAAAAAACACAAAAAGAAAATACTATATATGTAAGAAAAAAGTAGCCAACTTTGGTTAGATATAGCCAATATGGCAACACTGATTGAAAACATAAACATTCAAATAAAAACAAAAACGATAGAAATGTAAACAAACTTTGACGTTTATAGATAGGTTTGGGATGGATGGGATACTTCGGACAAGGAAAAGTCTCTGATTGGGGTCAACCTGGCGGCCTCCAGAACGATCCTTGTTCCCGTTGTATTCAAGTCGACATACAGCCTCCACGCGGCCCTCCTGGATGACATACTAGCACCCGCTAGCTTGTTAACTAATGTATGCGGCGATTGTCCAATCCCCTGGACTTTAAATTTGGGTTGTGCGTAGGGCTTGAAACCCACCATGTAAAAATAATATTCAATGAAAGCAAAAACAATAGCCTCTAAACGGACCCCCTTTTATGTTGACGAACTTGGCAAACGTTTTAAGGACTATGATTTAAGGATATGCACCTGGAATGTGAGAACCCTTTATAGGGAGGGTGCCTCTATCCAATTGGCGGATGTTCTCACAAAATGCAGGGCTGACATCACCGCCATCCAGGAAATGCGATGGATAGGACAAGGTTGTACGAGGCAAGCAACATGTGACATCTACTACAGCTGCCATGACAAGAGACGCGAATTTGGCTGCGGATTCGTAGTAAGTAAGAGACTTCGCCATCTTGTCTCGGAGTTCACCCCCGTGAACGAAAGAATTGCTACGATCCGAATAAAGGCAAAGTTTTATAATATCAGCCTTTTTTGCGTGCACGCCCCGACGGAAGAGAAGGATGATGCGGTCAAAGATGCTTTCTACGCAAAGCTCGAGGACGTATACGATAGGTGTCAAAATACACACACACACTTCTGCCATGTGCTTTTTTAATTCACCATACCTGCTTTTGACATTAAAGAGCTGAAAAAACAAAAACAAATTCCCTGTTGTTTTTGTACTATATTCACCTTGTAAGTAATTCCACCATAGGTTTACATAAAATCAGCCTGAGAGATGCAATGACCTGTATTAATTGGCCTTGTGTTTGTGCAAAATTTTAGATTCCTACGACCAAAAATGGCGATTTTATTAACGAAGTTCAAACGGACTTGAATGAAATTTGTAAAAATGTTCGTTTCAAAAACCTTTAATTTTAAAATTTAAACTAATTTATTAAAATTATTCATAAAATAAATTGTTTTTAAATGCTACACACAAATTGAAATGTAGTTATAAGAAGTATAAACATTAATAAGTTTATTTTGCTTATTATCACAACTTCTCAATGTCTGACAAACAAATTTAGCTCTCTTGAAAACTAATAAAACATAAGCACATACAGTGATGCCAACTTTTTTGGAACAAAAAGCACTAAAAAGCGTATTTTTGAACTAAAAACGGCGTAAAAAAGCACTAAGAGCCATCCCTAAATAAAAGAGGCAAGCGGAACGTTTTCCAACTCTCAGCGCTAACGCTGAACCGCCATCCCTAAATAAGAGCGGCAACGGTTTGTCAAAACATTAAAATCAGGGTAATACAACAACATATGCTTATATAACAATTCTGACTATTTTAATAATAAACTGCATTACTCTATTGGTATTTGTAACATAAACTAAATTTTATAGTGTTATTTTATTTATTTTTATTATATTTTATTTATTTATCTTAAATTAATTTGCTATTTTAGAATGGACATCTTTAATGTGAAATGTCTTACGAAACTCATAACACCATTTTCATTGTTACTACCATATAAAGTATCAACACTTAAAAGAGCAAGTTTTTACAAAATATCCTAATTTCTTGGCAGTCTTCCTGTGTAAAGCGATACAAATCGTTATAAAGTTTAACGTGATTTTTTATTATCTTTAGTGTGCCGCAGCCATTTTTTAAATAGTGGATCACGTTGAGTGTTTGTGTTCTTCTACATACAAAACAGTTTTTTAAAATAATATATCAATATTCCTTTGAAAAAATCACTTTCATTTTGGAAAATATAATTTCTTTCTGACTTGTTTCTTTCAATGAATTTTTCGTTATAACGGGATTTCCCCTTTCAGACAGTCAATCAAAACCGGCTTGTCCAGATGAATGCAAAAATTACTATTTGTTATCAGTCTACAATGAGCAACTTAGCAAGGATTTAACAATACAAAAAGAGACAAATTTATCAGAGATAAAGTAATAAAATTACAAAAAGTCGTTATCAGAAAACATAAAATTATTAAAATTTCTCAATAGCACTAAAGGAACCATTGAAAAATTTAAAAAGAACCAAGTTAGTGCTTTTTCTTTTTTTTGGCACCAGAGCTAAAAAATTGGCGTTTTGGAATATCAGAAAGCATTAAAAATAGTGCCAAAGGCACTAAATTGGCATCGCTGAACACATACGCAATTTTTGTCTCACACACATGTTTTTGTAATAATTGTGGTTGTCGTTTAGCATGATGAAAACAAAGCGTATGGATTTCTTTTTATGAAAGATTTTTAACATTGCAAATTTTTTTACAATTAATTAAATTTTTGGTAGGAAAATAAAACAAAAACAGGTTTTCAGGAATTATAAAAAGTGATATCTGTTAGTACAATACGATAAATTAAATTTAACATTAACATAATAGGAATTAACGATACAGGTAGTTTTGGTACATTTCAAGAAGCTGTTAGGCAGGATTTTAGTTAAATTGAACAACCCTGGTTGTAATATTCACGAAGAGAGTAAGAAAAACTAAAAAAACTATCCGAACAATTTCGTTACCTGAGTAATATGGGTGAAGACCACTGCTATATACGTATTTACATATATGAAAACCTTACATTCAAACTCATTTGTTGTATATAGGGATGCCAATCCTTATATCTCGATCCTCAAATTTATATGATTTTCCAGATTTACAAAATTTTTGATTTTAAGGTTTTTTGCTTCTCCTATAAAAAAACAAAAAGTGTAGTTACTTCCGTTTGCATTTAATATGACGATATATAAGTATTCACCAGGAATGGAAAATACAGTACGGTAGTAAAAAAAATACTGCAGTACCCCCGCGACAAATTTAATCCTTTTTTTATTATCACTTGGAAACAAAATTAAATGAGCATTGGAAACATTGCGTTTTAAAGTAATCGAAAATATGTAAAGTTCTGATTGTACACTAATTATAAAACTTTAAGTTTATCAATATCAATGCGATCTCTAAACGCACGCTTTGTTTTCGACGTGTTCAACCATTTTTGCAAGTAATTTAATTGAAAATAATAAAATGGAAGCCAGAAACTTCACGTACTTTTTTTACAATCATGTAATAAGTAAGTGATATTTTTAAATTAATTTTAGAAAAATAAAAAAAAAACGCCACAGCGTTTCGTGAAGAATGGAAGGAGAAACTCCCACGGCTACAGAATACTAAAAACGGTAAGAAATGTAATATATCAAACGTTTCCATTGTGGGCATGTAGAACGCCATGCGTCACGAGAATCCCACTTTAAAAAAGTGGAAATTGAAAAAAAAAAATACTCCAAAAATAATTGACTTAATGGAAAAACCCACTTACTGTGCATATTATGATATGGCCAAAAAATTGAAAATATCACTATGTTTATTTGTGGCTGAGAACAATTTGCATTAAAAAACATCGGAAATGGTCTTTCAGACTTCCAAACCAAAAAAAAAAAAAATGTTTATGAATCGGCAACAAAGGTCAAAGAATTTGAAACAAATGAAAAATTTTGCAGTCATTCAGCACGGATTGTTCAGCAATTCTTAGAAGAACTTTTAATAGCGCTTGCCAAATCGTTTTTTGTCATTAGAAGAACTAGAAGATTCAACCGCTTCAGGTAAAACAAACAAAATTACCGAAGTTTTCGGGATAAAAAATATTCAAAAAAAAAAAAAAAATGGTAAGATTTACCGCAGAAATCTGTGCAGTTATGGTTTAATAAATCAAATAAAAACAATTGTACCATTTAGTTCGAAAAGTTACCATTTTTGTCAGGCTTTAATACTATTTAAAAAGTAAATTTTCCATCCCTGGTATTCACACATATGTATGTTTAATTTATCAAAATAACTTTGTGAAAATATTTTATTTTATTTTATGAAAATTAATAGCCTAAGATCCTAATACTGGTATTCTTATGAAAATTAACATCCGTTAAGGAATATGTACATAATATGTACATAATATTTCTTATTTATTATGTATATTAATTATAAAATTAATAATATTAATATAATTATATATAAATTATATAAATATAATTATAAATAGTTTACAAGTACAGAAAGCTGCAAGTGTTGTGAAAATGTTAATGAAACACAATTCACCAGCACTTGCAAGAATTAAGACCTTGTAAGCCAAACGTTGATGTAGCTGTAATGTAACGGAACGTACGGTTGGCACGTCTGTGCAATTATAAAACACTGAAAAACGTGTCATATGTTTTTGACATACAGTTAGAGACTAAAGTTTAACCCTGCTACTACGTTAAAAAAAACTTACGTATATTATGTTTTGGGTCATTTTATGACCCGATATATTTTAATTATAAAAATATTAATTTTTACAAAAGAAAAAAAGTTTTGAAGACTCGTGATGATTGCAGTAGGTTTTATATAAACTTATGTTTTGTGTTTCGGTGCGATGGACAGACATAATTATTACAAGTAATGAATTCTGTAAAGGTCTTTTTCTCTTTACTCGCCGGAAAAATGCAATTTGGGTCATAAAATGACCCTAACGTAGTAGCAGGGTTAAATACTTACTTACTTACTTAGCTGGCCATAACAACCCGTTAACGGGTTTCGGCCTGCTTCAGCATTAGTCTCCAGGCGCTTCTGCTTAGCGCGCGCCTTCTCCAGTTGGTCACACCAATCGATGACAGGGCTTCATCAACCTGGTCCTTCCAACGTAAACAGGGTCGTCCTCTACGCCGACGTCCAGTGACCTTCGCATCGAAAACTTTCTTCGCTGGAGCAGATTCTTCCATCCGAACAATGTGGCCGAGCCAGCGTAGCCGCTGGATGTTAATACGCTGGACAACACCTACATCGCCGAGGAGCTCATACAGCTCATGGTTGGTTCTAATGCGAAACGCATCGCCATGCCTTAGAGGACCAAAGATCTTACGAAGAACTTTTCTCTCGAACACCCCGAGGACCGCTGCATCGGCACAAGACAGCGTCCATGCTTCCGCACCATAGAGAAGCACCGGGAGAATAAGCGACTTGTAGAGTGTTAATTTCGTCGCACGAGAGAGGTCTCTATTACTAAACTGCCTACCGAGACCGTAGTAGCATCTGTTGGCCAGTGTGATTCTTCGCCTGATCTCTAGATTGACATCATTTTTGCTGGTAATGGCGGTGCCAAGATAGATGAATTCCTTGACCACATCGAATGTATAGTTGCCGGCTGTAACCTGGGAGCCGATACGATCAACATCCCTACTCGTCGACAACATGTACTTCGTCTTGCTCTCATTTACCGCCAGACCCATTTTAGCAGACTCTCGTTCAATAGCATTAAAAGCTGCGGTGACATCTCGCTTGGTATGCCCAATGATGTCTATATCGTCTGCATACGCAAGGAGCTGGACACTTTTGTTAAAAATAGTGCCATTACGATGGACACCCGCCTTTCGCAAGACACTCTCCATGACGAAATTGAAGAGGTCGCAGGATAAGGGATCGCCCTGTCTGAAACCTCGCACGGTATTAAAAGGCTCGGAGAGGTCTCTTCCTACCTTGACGGAGCTGCAGGAATTGCTCAACGTCATTCTGCACAGTCTTATCAATTTTGCAGGAATACCGAGCTCAGACATTGCTGCATATACGCGATACCTTATCGGGCTATCGAACTCTGCCTTATAGTCGACAAAGAGGTGGTGTGTGTCGACTTGACTTTCATGGGTCTTCTCCAGGATTTGGCGCAGTGTGAATATCTGGTCAATGGTGGACTTACCAGGTCTGAAGCCGCACTGATAAGGTCCAATCAGTGAGATGGCGAATGGCTTCAGTCGTTCACACAATACGCTCGTAAGAACCTTATATGCGATAGGGAGAAGGCTAATACCCCTGTAGTTGGTGCATATTGTGGGGTCTCCCTTTTTCAGGATCGGACAGAGGGTACTGAGATTCCAATCATCGGGCATACTTTCCTCCAGCCATATTCTGCAAATGAGCTGGTGCATGCACCTAACCAGCTCATCGCCTCCATACTTGAAGAGTTCAGCGGGCAGACCGTCAGGTCCGGCTGCTTTGTTGTTTTTCAGTCGCCATATGGCAACCTTGACCTCTTCATGGCTGGGGGACGGGATCACAACGTCATCATTGATTGGGTCCGGCACAGCATCTCTAGCAGCGGAATTTGTATCATCATCGCTTTGCAGTAGATTACAGAAATGCTGTCTCCATAATCTCAGTGCACCATGTGCATCTGTAACCAGATTACCATGTTCGTCTCTGCAGGAGGTTGCTCCGGGTTTAAAACCAGTAGTAAGACGCCTTATCTTCTTATAAAAATTTCGAGCATCATGTCTACTCCTGCACATCTCGATTTCCTCACGAACACGCCTTTCTTGCTCCCTTTTCTTTCTTCTAAATAGGCGTCTCTCTTCCCTCCTCTTCTCTCTGTACACCTCCACAGTTGCTCTTGTAGTGGTGGACTGCAACGTTCTTCTGTAGGCAGCATTCTTTGCCGCAGTGGCCTCACGACACTCTTTATCGTACCATTGGTTTCTGCGGGGAGGACGCTCAAAACCAAGGACTGTTTCGGCAGCGTTGCGCAGAGAGTGAGCAATGTGAGGCCACTGTCCACCAATACTTTCGAGAGAGGACGGGATACAATGGAGCTCATTAGAAAGACGATCGGAGAACGACCTGGCTGTCTCTTGTGATCGCAGCTTTTTGATGTCCAGCTTCCCTCGAACACTAGAACGTGCCATATTCGCTGCGCATATGCGCAATCGCATCTTGGCTGCGACAAGATAATGGTCCGAGTCGACATTCGGACCTCTAAATGTGCGCATGTGAATGATTACTTTATTGAAATTAAATTTTGCTTATATACTAATGAGAATCTAATAATTAATCTAGTACAATAATTACTCATAAGTCACTCAAATATTTTTACTTAACACTAAAATCTACTTCTATACACATTTGCATATACTTGCATACACATTCATAAAGGCAGAGTCTTTCTAAAACTCCTATTTCATTTTGACCTACTTTTGGATTCAGTGGGAGCATTTCAAACAAAGAAATTGTGGGATCAGCAAAATTGTCAATAAGTATTCTACATTGTTTAAAACACTAAGCGAACAATGACCGACACAATTCTGTTTTAAGAAATACGATTCCCTCAATTACAGTTTATGCAGTACTATAGAAAACTGTGTATTGACTTGCCTTAATAAAATGATACATTTTGTTTACAATTATATGCAGGCGTTTTTATGTTCTTTTTCTTTTGTTTATTTTATATTTCATTTTACTTTACAGTGGATACACTACTATGTACATAAATTTTTTATTTTAGTATAAAAAAAGAAGTCCAATGATGGGACTTCAAAATAAGGAGTAGTGCTAAAAAATAACGAAATAATACCAACCCAGTCAGCATTTTTTGCAAATTTTTAGTCTTTTTTGACTCCTCAGGGCGATTAAAATAATCACTTATGATCTCATTTTTGAGTCGAAAATAAATGTTTTGTCGGGAGAAAATGGTACCCGAATCATTTGTGACTCCCCTGAACGAGTCATATATGACTCCGCACACTAAACGATTACGACTCATTTTTAAAACTTTTTGCGAGTCTATTTCAAATATCAATACGGTCGTATTTTAATTGTTTTTCAACTATTTTGATTTTTTCTGAGTCAATTTTAATTTGTATTTTGAATCGTAACACCGAGTTACAAAACCGACCTTTTGTTATGTCCTATGAACCAAATATACTTTTTCAGAAAGGGGAGAAAAAATAAAAATACACGTGTATCGGCGATTTTCATGTACACGTCAGAATTTTTTTTATGTATAAAGCTCGTAAAAAATAAATTTTTATTTTCTCAATTCTCAGATTTTCTTGAATTTTTTTTTTTTTTTTTTTGGAAAAATGGTTATCGGTTTTTTTGTAACGGTTGCAGTTCGTTAAAAAACCGAATTTTTTTATTAATTTTGTGATATAATAAAATTAAAAATTGTTAAGAAACTTAGGCCTTTTATTTTTGCATTTGTAAACATTTGTGTCAGCATCGCGACAAATAGACCAATAGTATTCGCCAAGCATATGCGTAATATCTTGTCCTTTAAACCGCTTTTCAATAGCCGCAATGTCCTGATGAAACCTTTCGCCATGCTCATCGCTACAATCTCCTAAATCAACAGGGAGAAAATCTAAATGATTGTGAAGGAAATGGATCTTTAGCAATATTAATATGCCAATTTCGCCATATGCTGAAATCATTTCTGCGACAATATTTTTATAATTGGCAGCTCGTTTATTGCCAAGAAAATGCTCAATAACGGCAACTGTGCCTTTCCATGCACGTTGTTCGATAGCATTCAATTCTGATGAAAATTCATAACTTGCAACTATTTTTTTATCTGTGGACCATTGAAAACACCTTAAATCTTACACATCATTTTCTGAAACGAATTAACCACTGTTTTTGTAATATTTTTCACATTTTTACTTGGTGCGAATAAGCCACAAACGTAACAAAAGTTATTTCGAGTCGAGCACTGCATTTTTTCTCAGATGAAATATATGGATGGATGGGTCGGTAAAAAATATTTTTTTTGGAACAAAGCGTAGTAGAAATAGTAGTTTAAAAATTTGGAGTCCCTTCTTCAAGTTATGCCGAAAACAGTGAAAAAAAAAAAATGTTTTTTCAAAAAAAAAAAAAAATTCAGAAAAACCTGAGAATTGATAAAGATCAATTTTTTTTAAATTTGACGTGATACAAATTGGATCACGGGAAAAGGGTTAAAAATTGATCCAAAGCCTTTCACACAGGCGGACAGACGGATACTACGAGCTTTATACTTTATACATACATAAAAAAAATTCTGACGTGTACGTGAAAATCGCCGATACACGTGTATTTTTATTTTTTCTCCCCTTTCCGAAAAAGTATATTTGGTTAATTAGACAGAATGTGTGTAACGTGTGTAATGTTCCAATAACCTAGCCCTTAGTGTGTCGTACATGTTTTCCACAGGTGAATTTAACACAATGTCACTGAGTTCCGACAAGACACTGCTTTCGATGGCTGCTACAACAGTATGGTATTTCGTTCTGTCATTGGTTATACCAGCGGCAGCGAACTGTGACTCTATTTGTGCTATCCATAGAGCAGGTTTGGCATGTCAGAATGGAGAAATCCGTACTGACACTCTTGCAACTTCGGCAGTTTCATCATTGTCGTTGTTGGTAGCCTGTTGATGCCTGTTGTTGTCAACGGTGGCTACTGAGACAGAAGCTTCAATTTCATTGTTACCAGGCATAATAATTTATAATAATTTCTTTCTATTATAATTAGAGTAATTTTTATAATTGTGATCGTTTATTTATTTGTTTTGCGTTCTAAAAAGCGTTTCGTGATCATGTCGGGTCACCATTTATGGCGTATGCTTTTTAAAGTTTTTTCTAGAACTAAAATTTATTCATCAAACAAAACTAAAATTTTCTTACAATTCAGATTTGTACTTTTAGGTACTGTGAAAATAAGCGTTAATTCCAAAAGAGTATTAAAATAAAATTGTATTAAAAAATAGGTGCACTGGTGATGACACATACATATTTACAGATCAAATAAAACATATGTACCACGGTGCAATTATCATAAGATGCCTTTGAGATTACAACAAGTAAAACAGTAACAAAAACAACACAGCATTTTGATGCTTGTTAGGGCAGTTAACTGTCAAAAAACCAAAACAAAAAGTATGAAAACAAAAACAATGTACATAAAACAAAGCAAAAATTGACAACTATATTCACAAATTGGCTGAAAAAAAGTAGCTCATCTGCCATGTCAAATGCACCTTATAATCAATACGCCATGATATGTACATATTTATATGCAAAATTATTGATGCAGTTTCTGTGGGGATTTTTGGGATATGAATTTCGGAATCGGCGATAAATATTAAAAACTATCTGACAACCTTGTTTTTTAATTTTTTCTTTTTTTAAGTTCTTTTTGTTTTACATATTTATCCCATTTGAATTATTGTTTGTGTTTATTATTATTGGTGATATTGCAAGTTTGTTTACGTTTTTATTTTATTGTATCGGTATTTTGATCATTGTTTTTGTTTCTGATATTAGTGGTGTTTTTTTTCGAAACGAATATAAATATTCCATACAAATTTTTGTTTATATCCGCTTATATAAGCGGTTAATTTTAAAACTGCTTAAAAATTAAGCACGTATAAAAATGCTACCAAGTTGGATTTTTTTTTATCTTGCCGTTATCTTTTTAAAATTCTATGATATTTCGTAAATAAAAAAAGAATAAAGATTGAAAATATGGCTGAGGTGAAGAAATATAATTATTTTTATAGTGTTTGAATTGTTTATAAAAAAATAATTACATATTTTTTTATATAAATTGTGAGTAATGCCCAATTTAATTTCTTAAGCACGTATGTCGTTTTTTTCGAAGCAGTTTATCTAAGTCTGGATTTACACGTTGAAATAATTTCATTGAAATTTTCATTTTGTGGGTGAGAGAAAGAGATAGGAATAGTAAGTGGTACGAGCTTTCATGTACTCTGAAATTCTCTTTTATACCATAATTCGTAATAGTCAACTGCAGTTTTTTTCACATTTTCTTTTATTTTTATATTCTTTTAAATGGCTAACAAGTGCGCTTAAAAATATTAAATTTTGGATTGAAAAATTTAAGTTTAGAAAAAAAAAATTATTAAAGAATCGAAAAATAAGCAATCTTTAATTTCATTGAAAAAATTTCATTGTGTACATTCCAATGAAAGTTCAAACGAAATTAAACTAAAATTTCAATGAAATTATTTCAACGTGTAAATCCAGAGTAAGCGGCTATAGGTTTCGAAAAAAACACCACTATGTCTGGATTTACACGTTGAAATAATTTCATTGAAATTTTAGTTTAATTTCGTTTGAACTTTCATTGGAATGTACACAATGAAATTTTTTTAATGAAATTAAAGATTGCTTATTTTTCGATTCTTTAATAATTTTTTTTTCTAAACTTAAATTTTTCAATCCACAATTTAATACTTTTAAGCGCACTTGTTAGCCATTAAAAAGAATACAGATCAAATAAAACATATGTACATATGTATAAGCAAAATTATTGATGCAGTTTCTGTGGGGATTTTTGGGATATGAATTTCGGAATCGGCGATAAAAATTTAAAACTATCTGACAACCTTGTTTTTTAATTTTTTCTTTTTTTAAGTTCTTTTTGTTTTACTAAATTTTTATCCCATTTGAATTGTTTTTTGTGTTTATTATTATTGGTGATATTGCAAGTTTGTTTACGTTTTTATATTTTATTATTGTATCCGTATTTTGATAATTGTTTTTGTTTCTGACATTGTATTCTTATTGGAACAGTGGTTTCAATTGACTATTTATCTGGTTATATTACGGATGACGAACAGGATATCCCAAATTCAGGAATTTTAAAAAACTTTTCCCGGAATTTCTCGGGATTTTCAGGATTATGAATTTACATATGTATACTTATATTTTTTTTAAAGAAATATACATATTTTAAAATTTTCATATACCATTTTAGAAGCATATTTTATACGAATAGAATATTTAGTAGGAATCAAATTTCGTCATACGAGTATAAAGTAAAAAATAATACACAAAAAATTTTATTTGCAAAAAATTATGACTTTTGAAGAACACAAATCCAAAAATTCCGTGTGGTGGGTGTTATTTTTTAGTAGACCTAAAAGGTCCACCACAAGTACAATTTAAAATGTGTAAAAGGCTTTAAAGCCAAATGGCGGATCAACAAAAGGACTTTTAATTCACCTTAAAATAAGTTTTCTACATCTCCGAGTGACTCAATTTTTTAATTAAACTATCTTTAAAAATTATAAAGCAAAATAAACCAAGATTGTTTATTCAATAATAATAATATGAATGCGATTGCTTGTCACTTTGGAAAGCATATTTGTGCTTCGGTTTTTGATAAAGTTTACAATAATATTTATTAATACTTATGCCCGTATTCATAAAAAATAAAACAGTTTTATTCATTGCTTATTTGACAATTACTCCATAGAAATATGTCAAATGAGCACTCTATAAACCAATTTTATTTTTTATGAATACGGGCATTAATTTTTAATATAAAATTGGAAAAAAAATAGTTGCGATGAAACTGAAAAAACAAAATATTAAAGATACGAGCTTTGCTTCTCCAAGAGTGGAAAAATCTTTAAGCGGCCCGGAGACGATCACATAATTTAAAAAACAAATGCATATGGATTAGTGTCGTGTGCTTGACGATTTTTAACGTACAAATAAAAACGACAATCATCACATTTTGATTTTGTAAAATGTCTTCACCGGATGGCGTTTATGCATGACAAGAAAATTTTACAACTACAATTTACCTTAAAAAATACACAAACAAATAAAATATACAGACACAATAAAACAATTTACTTTAGTGGTGTTTTTTTCGAAACCTATAGCCGTTTAGATAAACTGCTTCGAAAAAAACGACATAAGTGCTTAAGAAATTAAATTGGGCATTACTCACAATTTTTATAAAAAAATATGTAATTATTTTTTTAAAAACAATTCAAAAAATATAAAAATAATTACATTCTTTCGCCTCAGCCATATTTACAACGTTTATTCTTATATTAAATTATAAAAAGTCATAAAATTTTAAAAAGATAACGTCAAGATAAATAAAAATCTAACTTGGCAGCATTTTTATAAGTTCTTAATTTTTAAGCAGTTTTAAAATTAACCGCTTATATAAGCGGATATAAAGAAAAATTTGTATGGAATATTTATATTCGGTTCAAAAAAACACCACTTTTGTAAAAATCCTAAAAAAAATAAATACACACACACTGCATGCGCAATAAAACAAATTTATTTAGTGCGTAGATGTGTTCACTATTACAATATCGACTCAACTAAGATAGGACTGTAAGTGCCTAAGGCCGAGGCCACGCAATGAGCGGTGCCGCTCAGGAATGACACTTGTTCTAATTTTTAGTTGATTTCTGAGCGGCGAAGTATAAATATGGCAAAAGTGAATGGGGAGCTTATAATTTCTTCTGTACAAATGCGACCGCTATTGTGGCAAGATAGATTACTAAATTTTAAAAATAAAAATATAACCGATAAATTATGGAGTGAAGTTGGTGAAATTTGTGCTTGCACTTGCCGCTCAAACTCGCAGCTATGTCGCTCATTGCGTGGCCTCGGCCTAAGGTGCAACAAAAAAACTCTCTGCAAAAAAAAAAAATTTTTTTAAACCTCTTTGCAAAAATACTATATATTAGCGGCGGTACGAGGAAACATTCTTTTCTTTGTAAGGTGAAACGCTCTAATGTGTATACATATCTTTGTGTACACTATTATGTATATATTCGTTTTAAATAAATGAAAAAAAAAATAAAAAATTTGTAGATATTTTTACTAATTAACATAGAATTCCCATTAGTCCCGGGATATCCCGGAATTTCGGGTTTAGTATTCACAAAATCTCGAATCCCGTGATTATTTAAAATCAATCCTGTTCGTCATCCCTATATATGTATATTATAATATTTTTAGGAACTCTAAAGATGATATCTGAAGGATATCGAAATATTAATTTTAAAATAAACTTGACCCTGCGGTTTGAAAAAAGTATATAGTTCCTTATTAATTGGATAATTTGGAAACAAGTCCAATATATATTTTTATTTATGCACATATTTTCGTCATTTCCAATTAAATATGACCGCACTGATTTTACGAACAAAATTTCTGAAATGGTGGTGCAGATAACTCTAGTAAATAAAAAATTACTTTGCACAAAAATTTTTTCAGAAACTTATGGCTGAATCCGCCTTTACTCTCTCATTCGTAATTGCAAGTTAACACTACTGCGACTTAGTTAGAGTTAGCGTAATATAATTTTTAAGTGAATACCCATATTTAACATTATTTTGAGTTTGTTTTATATTTGTTTTACTTACGGTTTCATATTGCACTTTTTTCCTGTTTACTAAAAGCTGTAAACAAGTCGCAGACATGGCACCAGCGTTTTTGGGTAACTCAGCAATATTATAATTATGTTTTCATGATACTATGATTATTAGGTACTCTTTCATCGTCAGCTGATTGTTTTATTTTGGCTATGGGTTCTGTCAAATGTTGTTTGTGTTTTACTAATAATTTTTATGTTTGTTTTGTTTGTTCATAATAAATATTTTTTTTTTATATTTTTTTTTTAAATAAATTTTTTTATGTGTTTTTCACAATAGGTCTGTTTGCGTACACAAACATTTTTTTTTAATTTATAAAAGTTGTTATTGGACCGTGTTTGTTAATATAAAAAGTCATTAAGTAGAGAAAAAAACTGAAGTTTTTGGTTTTTACTTGAAAAATTTTGAAATTTAGAATTTGCAAGTTAAATAAAAAATAATTGATAGAGATACATATGTATATACAACATGAAAAACAAAACATAAGTATGTACATGGAAATTTGGTTATTATATTGATCGATTTTATATTGGGCTGTTGTGGATCGCTAATTTGAAAAAAAAAATATTTAATCGTAAATTTCTTCCCCTGTTACGTTCTTAGTTGTAAATTTATTTATCAATTTAATAATATGATCAAAACAATGTTCCAAAAATGATTGATGGAACTGAAATCGCACATTTATATATTAACCTCTATTATTTTATTGTGTAATCGCCGTGGTCTAGTGGTTAGTGTGTTGGCTTACTAAGACATGAGCCCTGGGTTCGACACCCAGCTCCGAAATCTTAAAAAAAAGAAATATGAAAAAAATATTTCTTTCGGCGACTACCTCTCAGCAGTCTTCTGGCAAAAGCTCTGAGAGTAATTAATTGCCATGAACAATCTTCTCAAGTCTGTCGTTCGAAGTCGACATTAAAACTGTAGGTCCCGGTACTCATGGATAAAAATTTACACACACAACATGAGTGCTGCGAGAAGCTAGGCCGTAATCCTGACACAGGGTTGTAAAGGCCAGTTATGTATGTATTATTTTATTGTGACTAAATTTTATCTAATTTTCTGTAAATTTCTTACTAAGTAATTTTTAGTGGATTTCACTAGAAAAATAGCCAAACAAACCTTATGTATGTATAATGTTTTTTTTTGTTTTCTTTTCTATAACCAACTGTTGTTTGACAGAAACGATAGTGAACAACAATAAAAATGCCCTGTTGTTTTTTGTGTTGTAGATATGCGACTACCTTATAATAATTGTACCATGTACAGTGTTGCCACTGAAAAAATTTTAATTCTACCAAAATTTCTTTCAAAACCTACCAAAATTAACCAAAATCTACCAAAAACCATTTAAGAATACATTTTTGAGATGGAAAGCAATTTTTATTAACACCTTTACATGTATTGGTACATATAAATAAACAAAAATGAAAAATATAACAAAAAGAATTGAGTTCTTCGAAAATATGTACATATAAAAAATAAACATATAACAAAAACTATTCAATTTCTTAACAATACATAATTAAATATTTAATACCTATAAGTAAAAAATAATTCAAAACCTTGTCAGATTTGCAAATTTTAGCTGTTTGAAATTTCAGTCGATTTCGAATTTGTTTCTGAATTTGGTTTTGATTAAGGAAAGTGTTAAAAATTTTTGTTCAGTTGCTGCAGAACTATGCGAAAGAGAAAGTAAATTAAAAACAAAGTTGGTTAATTCATCAAAACTTTTCTCATTTAAACCGTTTAAAATTGAACTAACTTTAATATTATAATATTATATATTTAATATTATAACTAAATAATTGAATATTTAATTCCGTTGAAAGATTTGTTTCTGTTAATCGCAACAGATTCCACTGTATGATAATAATATCAGGATCGCAGTCTATAAGATTACATACATACATACATACATACATACATACATACATACATACATACATACATACATACATACATACATACATACATATATACATACATAATTGGCCATTACAACCCTGTGTCAGAGTTACAACCTAGCTTTTCGCAGCGCTCATTTTGTGTGTGTTAATTTTTATCCATGAGTACTGAGACCTACAGTTTAATGTCGACTCCGAACAACAGATTTGAGAAGCTTTTTCATGGCAATCAATTACTTCCAGAGCTTTTGCCAGAAGACTGCTGAGGGGTAGTCGCCGAAAGAAATAATTTTTTCATATTTCTTTTTTCAAGATGCCAGAGCTGAGATTTGAACCCAGCGCTATCGTCTTAGTAAGCCTACACACTAACCACTAGACCACGGCGACGTCTATAAGATTAGAACATTTTAAAACGAGAGACAATTTACATAAGCAAGTCTTCTTTTGACAATACTTATTTAGGAGTAATTATTTGTAACAATTTAATATCTTCTCCATTAAAATCAAATCTAGCATTGATTTGGTTTAAAGTTGGATTTTATGCTTGAATATAAATACGGCAACCTTAAACTTTCCGGCAATACATTTCTTTTTAGCTTCTGCTAAAATCTACCAAAATTATATTCAGCCTACCATCCTACCAAACGAAAAATTTTCTACCAGTTTTGGTAGAATTCTACCAATTGTGGCAACGCTGACCATGTATGTTTTGAAAAAAAAAATAACTGTCAGCACTTTTGTAAAATGAAAAATATTATAATTATGATTTTTTTAATGTGGTATAGTGGTCAAAGCAAGAATACTTCGGTTTATTTCCTTTCAAAATGTCGTTCGAATTAGAAGCATTATTTTTGGAGCAAAGTTGTTATATTGACAATCGTCCGTGTAAAGATGAGTTTGAAACAATGTGTTTGATTTTTGAAGTAATTCCAAAGAGTAATAAAGAAAAGGTTGAAAATTTATCTTTGCAATGGATACGAAGTCTCGAAGAACGCGAGAATAAAGAATTCGGTACGATAAATGTGGCCGAAAAGATTAAGATATCTAAGGATTTAAGACAATATGGTAATCAACTTTTCAATTGCTCGGAAAATAAGCGTAGTGTCCTAGGAGCATGCAGTCTATATAATGATGCAATCTATGTTGCTTTGGATACAGACAGTCACGAATTAGCATTGGGATTTGCTAATCGCGGTTTGGCGTTACAAACGTTTGGTTACTATCAGCAAGCGTATGACGACTGTGTTTTGGCTTTAAGATTGGGCTATCCACTATCTAAGCATTACAAAATTATTTTACGTCAAATTTTTTGCGCCATAAAACTAAAAGATATTCAAAAGGCTGAAACACATTTTAATGAATTAAAGCAAATAAACCTCAATAGCAGCTGCCTTAAACAATATAAAGATTTAGAAGCAGATTTGGAGATTTTGAAACAAGAGTATTTGAATGGAAAAGTAGAAATGAAAACTGGAACTCAAATACCTCTCAATAGAGATTCTCAGAAAATGTAAGTTTTCTTATGTTAATAATAAACATGAAGCCTTACCTTATCGATTGGTTCTATTATTATTATTTTTTATTTAAGAATATTTAAGCTAAAATTCTTTTGTAACAGTATCGGTTTTTTTTAAGAATAAGTTGCGTGTGTTGAGGATGTTGTTTTCGCCGTGGTCTAGTGGTTAGTGTGTTGGCTTACTAAGACATGAGCCCTGGGTTCGACACCCTGCTCCGACATCTTAAAAAAAGGAAATATAAAAAAAATATTTCTTTTGGCGACTACCTCTCAGTAGTCTTCTGGCAAAAGCTCTGAGAGTAATTAATTGCCATGAACAAGCTGCTCAAGTCTGTCGTTCGGAGACGACATTAAACTGTAGGTCCCGGTACTCATGGATAAAAATTTACACACACAACATGAGTGCTGCGAGAAGCTAGGCCGTAATCCTGACACAGGGTAATGGTGGGTCAAGGAAACGAAGTAACACTTTGAACAAAATTGTTGTAAAACTGTGATATAAATGGCTTTGAAACAGTGTTAGCAAGTGTCTACACCCATATTACTCAGGCAACGACATTGTTCGGATATTTTATTTAGTTTTTCTTACTCTCTTCGTGAATATTACAACAAGGGTTGCCTAATTCAACAAAAATTCTGGCAAACAGCTTTATCGTTAATTCTTATTATATTAGTTTTAAATTTAATGTATTGTGCTTTATTAACAGATATCATTTTTAGAATTCCTGGAAACCAGTTTTTATTTTATTTTCCTATGAAAAACTTAATTAATTACAAAAAAATTTGCAATGTTAAAAATCTTTCATAAAAAGAAATCCATTCGCTTGTTTTCATCATGCTAAACGACAACCACAATTATTACAAAAACATGTGTGTGAGACAAAAATTGCGTATGTGTTTATGTTTTATTAGTTTTCAAGAGAGCTAAATTTGTTTGTCAGACACTGAGAAGTTATGATAATAAGCAACATAAACTTATTATTTTTTATATATCTTTTAACTACATTTCAATTTGTTAATAGCATTTACAAACAATTTATTTTATGAATAATTTTAATAAATTAGTTTAAATTTTAAAATTAAAGGTTTTTAAAACGAAAATTTTCACTAATTTTATTCAAGTTGTTAAATACAACACAAATGAAGAAACCAATCTCATCTCTAAGTGTATTTTTGTGTGACTCTCTTTGTGAAGACCACTGGTCTACATAACCACAATCACGACAACAAATCAATTGAGGTTTTTGTTCTTACATTGCTTTAGTTTTTTTTTTTTTTTTCAATGACAATAGGTGTGTTCATTTACTTTACTTGCAAAAACTAGTAACGAGAGAGTAAAAAGAAATTTTGCTAAATTGCTCTCAAAAATTCTAAAAAGTAAATGAACACATTACCAGTAAAAAATTGCAAGCAAAAATGGTGTTGTAATATACAGAAATACATGAGTACTTAATAACTACTGCTAGGAAAATTATATACATTGCTACATATACAAATAATGCGACTTTATTTTTATTGAGAAGAAACAGGAAAGCTTTTGGATGTATATTTAAAGTATAAATTCCTTAAGATAAAAGTTTATAGCACCACTTTGAACGTTAGAGGTTTGATAATTCTGTTAAAAAAAGTTGGAACAGTATATTTTCGTAAAGCGGATTACTCAAATAAAATTTGCAACGTCTCTAACGCGCAAAAACAAAATTTATTGAAAAGGTTAAAAAGATAAAGGCATAAAATGTTAGATATTTAATTAATTCGAACGCTCGCCTCAAAACTGTGGTGTGTAACTTGGGGTTTTTAAAGTGTTCCAAGTATCAAACGCCTAACGTTCAAGACGCGTGTTATGTTCCTCTATATTCATTCGTAAAAAGCCTCTGATTCATAAAAAATGCTTCTGTTTTTTTTTTCAACAGAATTTAATACACAGTGTTAATTCAGAAATATATTCGCAAAAGAGTTAAAAAAATTAAATTTGTATAAGCTAACATTGTGTTCTTAGCAAAATTATAATCAAGGTGCTAATTTAGAAATGTATTAAAAAAAACATAAAATATATAAATCTACATTGTATAAAAGATTTTAATTAAAAAATCTATCTATTTTGCGTATTTTGTTTCTGATATATCTACGAACTATTTAATTGGGTTGTCTTCCGGTATAATGCAAAGTACTGGGTATCTAGGTACTTATAATATTTACAATACTAAAACTACTAATTCAATTCCTTTAGACACCTTATTTTGGTGCTGCTGATCCTAACCCAAACATATACTGATTTTCTATAGAATAAATACATTATATCCATTTAAAAATTTACATTTATTTACAAGTTCTTAAATTTCATAAAATATTTCTTTATTTTCAGCTTTTATTTTAATTGATTTGTAAACATAAACAGAAAACAGCTGTTTGAAAAATTCTTACTAGTAAAAATTTTACTAGTAACAATTTGCAATAAATTTTTTCTCTCTCAATTTCTTACTCTCTTTCGGCATTCTCTCGTTGCAAATTTTTGGAGTTAATGAACACTTTCCAGTAACAATTGTTACAAATTTGTAACAATTTTAACTTCTTGAACACACCTAATACTATGAAAAATTATGTTGTATGTTCACATATTTTAGTTACGAGCGTAGAAGTGATGATGTGATGTAAGTTCGGTCTAAAAACACGAACAGAGTATCTGGTGGGAATGTTGGGGTGTTTCATCCGTATCACGCAAATTAAAAATTATATCTGTCCTGGGTTAAAAAAAATAAATTTTTTAGACGCGATGTGTCTTTTCTTTATTAATCTATTTTCTAAACTCGACACCATTGCTATGTTTCTTAACTTTGTATACAAAGCATGAGGTTGGTATTTTCCTTTTGTCTCATGTTTTGTTTACAATTTTCTTTCTTAGAGTCTAGGTTGCTTAATTACTAAAGTAAACATTCTTTGTCTAGGATACTTAATTACTAAACACATGTTATCAATTACAGGGATAGAAAGAACAAATAACATATTTATAATTATTCTAAACAAAGAATCTAGTGGCGTTAACTCGCACCGACCGCAGTGGCACAGGCAAAACAGTAAGCTCAGCATACACATCAGGGACGCAACACTTTTTTGCGGCTACCTAAGCTCTACCTGAACGGGGTTAGGAATCATTTCTAGGGAGTTCATATGTTTTAGAAATTTTTTTTGATTTTACACACTGCGTTCCACATAAATAGATTCAGTGTTTTAGCAATCAATTTGAGCTTGCTGATCCCAAGAAAATTCATGGAGAGAATTTTTTTGTACTGATTATTAAAGGTTTAACAATTGAGAAAAAGAGTGTGAAGAAAGAACACTCGAAAAAGTTCCGTTAGATTTTATCTATGCTGGTTTTTATAATTTGTAAAAAAAATTGCTTTTATGTTTGCGTCACTTGAATAGGTCCATACTAAAAAAAGCAATAAACAGTAAAAAAAAATTAAATAAAACACGAAAATATTAAAGATTTCTTTACTAGTTTATTTTTTATTATTTTTCAATAATGTGTACTTCCGCCTTTCGACGGAATAAATTCTATTTGGAAGGGAGTTATAAGCTTGCGATAAATATTGCAATGAAATTTCCGACCACGCTTCTCTTATTGCAGCAAATAATGATTCAAATCAAATTGTCGTCCGGCGAGTATGGTGGCCATGGCAACAATTCAACATTGTGCTCGCTAATCCACGCTTTAACACGCTTTTCCTGTTGGAAAATGCATGGAATTGGTCAAAAATCGTCTTGAAATTTCAGAGACGCGGTTTGCAAAATTTATTTATAAGAATTTGTTGTCATTTTCATCGTTTGAAATTCCAAGTCTATGACTCCATAGTACGATATAGAACCGGTGAAATGTAAAGTTTTTTCACTGTTACACAGCGTTTTTGATTCTTGTTTTGTGCAAAACTTAAAAGATACACATCATTTTTTCATGTAACAACAAGTGGAATGAAACAAAATATTTTCACAGTTTCACAAGAGTGCTGATTCGTGTTTTGTGTAACTATAAAATTAACTGTTAAAATTGTTTCATATGTGTAACAAGTTTGCACAGAAAATGTTTATGTGAAAAAATAACATAGAGGTTTAAAACCATGAAAAAACCTACAAAAGGAAAGCGTGCTAGCAAAAATAAAAAAGAATATTTAATAAAATCGAATAAAATAATTGCACCCATCATATTTTTATTTTAATATAGTATTTAATAATCGTATATTTATATCAAAAACCAAAACAAATATGGCGTCACATTGGTGTTTTGTTTGTACTAGAACACAGAGCCAAATAAATATATTTGACGGCGGTAGTGGCGAAACCGGCAGCACAAAAAATCAATCGGCGATAGTTGCAATTATTTTTAATATAAATTTTGTATCCAGCAAAAATCTGATTAATTTTTTTTAACAGAAAAAACAGTACAAAACATATCTTATCAATTTATATTTATGGTAACAATTAGATAAACAAATATACAAATGCTATGTATGCAATTGCAGTTGTTAAAATAAACATATGTACATATATGTACACACATACATACATATTTCATATTGAAAAAGATTGGCATAGTCTGGATTTACACGTTGAAATAATTTCATTGAAATTTTAGTTTAATTTCGTTTGAACTTTCATTGGAATGTACACAATGAAATTTTTTTAATGAAATTAAAGATTGCTTATTTTTCGATTCTTTAATAATTTTTTTTCTAAACTTAAATTTTTCAATCCATTTAATATTTTTAATTTAATATTTTTAAGCGCACTTGTTAGCCATTTAAAATAATATAAAAATAAAAGAAAATGTGAAAAAAACTGCAGTTGACTATTACGAATTATAGTACAAAAGAGAATTTCAGAGTACATGAAAGCTCGTACCACTTACTATTCCTGTCTCTTTCTCTCACCCACAAAATGAAAATTTCAATGAAATTATTTCAACGTGTAAATCCAGACATACATACAACTACAAACTTTTTCAAAAAAAAAGAAAAAAAAATTTTTTTTCAAAACGAACTTAAGTATGCACATACATATGTATGTAGAGGGCGTCCGCCAGTTCATATTTCTCCATAATAAATTTGCCACGTCTCTGCTTCACTATTGCCAAAAATGAACTGTCAAGACTAATCTTTACCAAAATGGCGGCAAAACAAAGTCGTATACCTTCCCGGCGGACGCTCAGCTGTATATGTTTATGCAACACAAAGTCATTTAAATTTTTCTTGTATATACATATACTTATACGTTTAGGTAAATACTTTGAGTACCACGAGCGAATAGCATCAATTATCGCAACTTTTTTATGAATATGTCCTTAGTGTGCGACTATACTTTTAGGTACATAGAAATAGTCCCTTAATTTACCATCATTTCATGTACGCTGATAAATTATTTTTCGGTTTGAAAGTGATATACATAAACGCATGTGTTTGCGAATGTGTAAAACTGAAAGTGGTGTCAATGAAATACATATTTATTTGTTACATTATTATCATTTTATTAATATCTAAAAACAGTATCAGTAAAATTTGAAGCAGTTAAAAAAAATATATGGCGGGTAAGCCGCTTCCTTAAATCGGTTGGCTTCGTACGCTTGCTTTGACATTTTGACATAAAATTTCAATAACATAGAAGCAAAAGTTTCACGACTACGGTTGGAATGAAACAATTTTTTCATAACATGCACCAGAATCGCAAATAGTGTAATTGTGATATGATAATGCGAAAAGTGCTCATGAAAACGAAAATGATAAAAAACTTTTCGTTTCACTGTTTCACAGAACCAGAATTGACCCCCAGGCCATAAAACCACCTACTCGACAGTGATTACGACCTAAAAAACGTTCTTCCTTTCTTAAATCATGGAAATAGTGGTTGATGCCATCTGGTCCATCAAAATTTAACTTTTTTCTTCAGAAAATACTACTTTAGTCCATTAAGTCTTCCAAGTCATATGCTTCTTGCAAAAATTTAACCGCAATTCCTTACGTTGTTGATTTAGTGGTCGTTTTTTCTGCAATATGAGCCTTTTTAGGTATTCTGCTGAATTTATTATTCTTCTAACAGGTGAAACACTAGCACTGGAACCACTGTTTGTTCTAATTTTTGCAGCAAAGTCACTTGTATTTTAAAGTCGATTTATTCAATAAAATGTTTTTGCACCAAGCCGCTAATATATTATTTCTGCCAAAACAAATTAGTTTTTTTAGCTTATTCAGCAAAATCTTTTAGTTTAGCTGGTATAACAATTAATCAACTAAAAATATTAATTATATTTCCTTTTATTTTTAATTATTATATATTATATGAAATAAAAAAACAAGCACGTGGGCAAACCAATACATATGTACATATCAGAGTAGGAAAATAAACAAAACGAAACGTTTAAGGCCTATTAGACGGGCATACTTGTCTGCATACATGTACGATGGCATACCAAAACTCACTCTCTAATAGCATGTATTTCGAGTATGTCAGACATGTACGTTGGTTTTCAAAAATTTTTGATTTTCTGAGTCTGTCGCATACCAACATACTCGTCTAATAACGTGTCCGTCGTACTTTATATAAAAAAAAAATTCAGTTTGCTTGTTGTCGCTGCTGTGTGTACGTCGGAAATTTAAAAAAAATGTAAAAAATGTAAAATGTGTAATATTATTTTCTGGGAAGAGTTTATTGAGAAATATAAAAGCTTCCCACAATTGTGGCAAATAAAATCAGATTTGTACCACAACAAATAATTGAAAATTAATGCATACAATGTATTAGGCCGCTACAACCTTCCGTTTCATTGACATGTTTTCCCTTCAATAATTTTTGTGTACTGAAGTACGACGGCAGCGTTCGATAGTGTAATAGCAAAACCTAAAGTAATAGGCCTTTTAGACGGGCATACTTGTCTGCATACATGTACGATGGCATACCAAAACTCACTGTCTAATAGCATGTATTTCGAGTATGTCAGACATGTACGTTGGTTTTCAAAAATTTTTGATTTTCTGAGCCTGTCGCATACCAACATACTCGTCTAATAACGTGTCCGTCGTACTTTATATAAAAAAAAATTCAGTTTGCTTGTTGTCGCTGCTGTGTGTACGTCGGAAATTTAAAAAAAAAATTTTAAAAATGTAAAATGTGTAATATTATTTTCTGGGAAGAGTTTATTGACAAATATAAAAGCTTCCCACAATTGTGGCAAATAAAATCAGATTTGTACCACAACAAACAATTGAAAATTAATGCATACAATGCATTATAATAACTAAAGCCGCTACAACTTTAAGTTTCATTGACATGTTTTCCCTTCAAAAATTTCTGTGTACTGAAGTACGACGGCAGCGTTCGATAGTGTAATAGCAAAACCCAAAGTATGCCATCGTACATGTATGCAGACAAGTCTGCCCGTCTAATAGGCCTTTAATAGGCCTTTTTGATCACATTTTGTTTTGTTCTTTACAATGAGTAAAAAAAAAAACAGTAAGAACGATTGTCCCATTTAGTTTTGTATATTGTTTTTGTTTTAAGTACTACAAATACACTAAATCAAATGTGTGTAGGCAGTGTTGTCAGATTAGGAGATTTATCCCCAAAATGGGGATTTTTTTTTTCTGAAATGGGGATAAAAAATTCATTTGGGGATGGGGATGATCGACAAGTTTTCGGCGATTTTGAAAATTTGTTTGCTTGTTTAATTATATACTACAGACTTCTTACAGTCATATAAATTTTTTGCAATGTGTGCTCTTGGTTTTGGTTTGATTTATTTTCTCATATAAATTAAAACATCTCCATATCATTATGTTTCCGACACCGTTTTTAATGGTTTTTATTGCTTAGGAATTCAGTATTAGAGGGTCTTCTTACAGCTAAATTACTTCTTTTGGAAATAAACAAACTAAGTCTAGTTTCGTCCGACCACAATTACTTCTCCAATTATACTTTATGGTATGGGAATGTCTTCCATACTATGGCAGAGGACATATATTTAGAATTGAGGTACAATAGCACAGCGAAACACATATCGAAGTGAGCTTGAGGTTGGTTTAAAAAGGATGTCCTCAAGATTTTAAGTTGATCTGCACAGTCTCCAAATTTAAAATTTGCATATCAAATAAAACATATGTACATACATGAAAAAAAAAACGTAATAATGGCAAATGATTATATCCTTACCGCAAATAGAATTTACATTCGGATCGTTCCCAATATCAGTTTCTATTTGTCGCAACTACAAAATTGCTGTTATATTAAATACAATTGAGTAAATGGAAAAATGGTTTTAACACTTTCTCCCAAATACAATTCGACATAAACTATATTTATATACAGTTTTTAAAGTCGACTCCGAACGACAGATTTGAGAAGCTTTTTCATGGCAATCAGTTACTCTCAGAGCTTTTGCCAGCAGATTTCTGAGTGGTAATCGCCGAAAGAAATAATTTTTTCATATTTCTTTTTTTCAAGATGTCAGATCTGAGATTTGAACCTGGCACTATCGTCTTAGTAAGCCAACACACTAAATACTAGACCACGGCGAAGATATACTCCTGTAAAGAACTCACACATATTTGCTTTTAGACGAATTTTAAATTGGGGTGGTCCTCCATTTTTTTCACACGCACGTGTTTTTAATACCACAAACAAAATACAAACGAATGAGAGAAAATGCCTAAACAATAAAACAAAAATTGCATTTGAAAATACAAGACTACTGTTACCACAACAGCAATCCGCATTTAAGGCGGATTCACCCATGAGTTTCTTGGTTCGGACCAAATTTTTTTTATATGTAGTTTGACGTTTCTCTCAGAGAGCGAGAGGAATGATTTTGTGCGAAGTGCTCTCAGCTTGATTTAAATTAATTTTAAATTTGGTCCGAACCACACTGAAAAAGGTTGCCATATCATACAAAATTTATACAAGAGTCATGCCATATTGCTTGGCATTCGTATTAAAAAATTAGTATGGTACAGTGAATAATGTAAAAAAATAATAAAAAAAAATGTATATATAATTCAAACAAAAAAAAAGGCCAATAAGAAGAAAAAAACATATTAGAAAGAAAATATTCGCGCCAAAAATAAAAAAGTTAAAATTTAAAAATATTATATAAGGTAAGTTGTAATATTGAAGAAATTTACTGTATAATTCCTACATTTTCTTTGCCCTTTCTGAATAAATTTGAGATGGAGTTGTCAGAGGCTATTGCACTAATATTAATTAGCGAAATAAAAAAGCCGGGGAGGGAATGCTTATATGATTTGAGCAACAGCTCTTATAAAAACTATCATGTAAAACAAATTGTTTGGGCAGAAGTAGCAGAAGCAGTTGGAATTGGCAGTAAGTGCATTTATTTTTATAACTTATAGAATTCAAGAAACAAATTTACATCCTATGTGATGAAAAACGATCGAAATATTAAAGCATATATTAATATACATATATGTAAATATATATGTTTTAATTATTTTAAAATTTTGATAATCACGGATGTAGTGGCAATAGTCAGTCAGTAAAGTAATGAACAAAAAAAGGAATCCCGAATATGAAAAGATTTGGAAGTTAAACCAACTTGAAATTTCATTTCATTTTAATTTTGATCGAAATCCTTTTTTTTATCACATACCGGAATATCTTTTTAATAATATAAATAGTATTAACGTGCACTCTATTGCTTGCCTGCCATTGATATATATTTGAGACGAATTCAATAAAATATTTTATTGCTTTTTTTGTAATTAATAAAGACGAACAAAAAATTAATTTTATTATAAAAGGAAATTAATGTCAAACACACTGGAAAAGCTTGCGAAGACGCCATAAAACGGCAATAAATAAATATAATAATATAGTATATAAATATAATAATATAAAATAAAAATTCACCACATATACTATTAATTTTTTATTTACTTTTGTAATAAATATTATTAATTCTTTATTTGCTTAATTGGACACACATATTAATTTTCTTTCTCGTTATGCACATATGTATTATGTAATTTTCAATTGAATATGGCAACACTGATTTTACGAACAAAATTTCTGAAATGGGTGAATCGTGGTGCAGAAAACTCTCAGTAAACAAAAAATTCGTTTGCACAGAAAATGTTTCAGACAATTATGGGTGAATCCGCCTTTAGCGTAAATAATTTTTCTCATGTAATCTCAAATAAGAAAACATTTGATTTTAATAAAATGCTGTTGAAATGCATTTTCAAATGCAATTGCATTTAACCAAAGAATATAAATCATATAGAATGTGCATCACGTACAAGTAAAATTTCTTATGGCGGGTCGTAATGTTGGAACTTAACTCACACTTTTCTGGAAAATCGCATACTGAAATTATATTCTTTCATATGTATGTACATACACTTGTATGAGATAGTCGAAGTAAAGTCACACAACAGTTTTTATCATATTCTCCTTTTCTTACCATCATTGCTGTTCTTGTAATTGTCATCCTATTCGGATGAAACAGAATTACAATTTTTATTTTTGTTTTTGCCCTCTTATTCCATTTAATCCACATTAGTCGGCATCGACGACATGTACGACTGTAGCCGTGGTGGTTAGAGTGCAGCGCCAGAAGCATGCGTATTATAACTTAATAAAAATTGTAATTCTGTTTCATCCGAATAGGATGACAATTACAAGAACAGCAATGATGGTAAGAAAAGGAGAATATGATAAAAACTGTTGTGTGACTTTACTTCGACTAACTCATACAAGTGTATGTACATACATATGAAAGAATATAATTTCAGTATGCGATTTTCCAGAAAAGTGTGAGTTAAATAGTTGATGTTTGGTCTTGAATATGCACAGGACACAAAGAACTCTGATGAGACTACCGTAGCTGGAGTCGAAAACAATTGTTCAGTTTGGCTAGTGTACTATTCCTTCACGGACATCATTTCTTCTTTAATTACCAAAAATATTCATTGCCGTTAACTTTGATCTAATAAAAGCGTTTCTGACGAAACAAAAATTAAATTATAAAAAAATATTGATCAGACCTTTCCTGGGGCTCGAACCTAGAGCCTTCAGCACATTAAATTAATTTTATATTTATTTGAAATAAAAGGTTAACTAAACCAAAAAATATAATTCCAAAAATATTAAAAAAAAAAACAAGTAAGTACTATACAATATTCATTAATGAAAAATTTTCGAATGATATCTGTGGACATTTGACAAAACGTCTTCTTTCAAAATCAACAACTTTTCAGTAGAGCAAAAAAACAGTTAAAAAGGCTAATACAAGTTATCGCTTAGAAAATTAAAGAAATTTTGAACTTGGATATTATACACAAATACTTAACGAACATTATGCGACCTTTTTTTCCCCTCTAGAAGCAATAGTTTTCTTTAAAACGACAAAAAATTATTTTAGTTGCTTAAGTCAAGACAAGTTGTTTTGTTAAAATGGAATATGAAAAAAAGGTTGAAAGAAGTTGATCTGGAAAATATATTTGGGTTCTATTTTTCCCTTCAATATGCAGATAATTAAAAAATAATAATAAAAATGAAATACATACATACATAACTGGCCTTTACAAACCTGTTTCAGGATTACGGCCTAGCTTCTCGCAGCACTCATGTTGTGTGTGTCAATTTTTATCCATGAGTACCGGGACCTACAGTTTAATGTCGACTCCGAACGACAGACTTGAGAAGCTTGTTCATGGCAATTAGTTACTCTCAGAGCTTTTGCCAGAAGACTACTGAGAGGTAGTCGCCGAAAGAAATATTTTTTTCATATTTCTTTTTTTGAAGATGTCTGAGCCTGGAGTCGAACCCAGGACCCATGTCTTAGTAAGCCAACACACTAACCACTAGACCACGGCAACTACATGAAATACAATTTTTTATAGATATTCCATTTTTTAAATTATTCTTAATTCTCTGAAAGAAGTCGTTTTGTCAAATTGAAATTGGGGGAAAGTCTGAAAGAGGTCGATTAGTCAACTGCATATCTTGCCTTCCAAAGGTCGTAGAAATACGGGGATTAGAGCAAAAGAAGGACTAGGAAATTCTATATTTACTATAAAAATCTTGGAAAATTGTCTTATTTCGAGAGAAGACGTTTTTTCAAAATTCCACAGATATATTGATGATCTTTCAATTATAAAAAAATTTAAAAAAATTATATTTTTATTTTTAATTTATATATTGTTACGAAGAAATAATTTTATAAAGCAAAATCGTCATGACAGTCTTTTAAAGTAGGTTTTGCTGTTATTATTACAAAAACAAATATATTGGGAACATTCTCAAATATGTTTATGAAATTATGAATCATTACAAAAACAAATATACATGTAGGGGAAAATGTATATAAAACTCACAAACACAAATACATGTTGGATTAAAATGTATATGAAAATTATATAACTACAAAAACAAAACACATGTATATTTAAAATTATATAAAATTAAAAATGAAATTGTTGTTGTATAATTATGTAAAAACTAATACATAAAAACAGTTGAAATTACTAGAATAAAACATTAGAACTATAAATAGGGCCATAGATGGGCATTTTTCAGTACCAGTACTTTTTCAGTATTTTCTTTTTTTACTGTTTAGTGGAAAAAAAATCAGTATTCAGTAAATTTTACTGTTTACTGAAAAGAGAAATCAGTATTCAGTAAAAAGTACTGATTACTGAAAGAAGCCAGTATTCAGAAAATTTTACTGATTACTGAAAAGAGAAATCAGTATTCATTAAAAAGTACTGATTACTGAAAGAAGAAATAAGTATTCAGTAAATTTTACTGATTACTGAAAAGAGAAATCAGGATTCAGTAAAAAGTACTGATTTGTGTAAAACAATTTGCTTTTGGAACGTATTTCATGGCAATATAATATACAGTGCACGCTCGCTAATGTGAACTAATTAAAACTGGCGTTGTTCACTTTTACGAATTGTTCACATTTCCGAATATCGACAATTTTAAAACAGAATTATACCATATTGTAAACAAAAATCAATACATATTTATGAGTTTTTATATTTTTAAAATTACTTATATCAAATTATAATTAAATTTGTATATATTTATACATATTAATATGTATGTTCATAATTACTCATACATATACATATGTACATACAATACATGCACATGAACACCTAAAACGGGGATCCCGCAACTAATAAACACAGAATTTTAACATTTCATATTAAAAAAATAAAATTCCGTTCAAATTATAGGGCTTTTTACAATTATTCATATTCTAGAATAGTCAATGGAGCAAAAAACCTGTTCACATTAAGCGGTGTTCATATAATGCGGTGTTCAAATTAGCGCGCGTGCACTGTATGTCACTTTGTGTTTAGAACTGTTTAAATTTTACAGGGAAAATAGTTGCAAAATTAGATACTTAGGATACAGATTTTTTTATATTTATTTTTATTTCATTTTTTTACCATTAAATTAACATTTTTCTTATTGTTAAAATTGTCTTGATTTTCAATTGTTTAAAATTTTTAAATTTTCAAATTGTAACTCCAAAATTTTGTGTAATTTTTATATATGTATGTATTGTTTATTTATAGTTTATATTAATAAATTAATGATTTGTATAATGTTTATTGTAGAAAAGAAAATTAATATGTGTTCGTAAATTTTTTTAAGAGGATTTCTATATCGATGGTAAGGATCGAAAAGGGTATGTGCAAGATGTGAATGTGTTGATGGAAAATGTATTGAGGGTCAGGTAGAATTTTATGACTGACAAGGGTTGGGTGGGCAGCGACAAAACTGGGACACAACATCTTCTCAGGATATTACCATCTGGGGTTTCAAAAAAAAAAAAAAAAAATGTTTTTCTGTTGCAGAATTTTTGTCGTTGATGTTTTGATCATATGATGGAAGTTTTTTTTCTCCCAGTACATCACCTACATGTATAAATTTTTATTGAAATATTTAGAAATTTTTTTTTATTGTTGCACGAAATCGTGGCATGGGTCAAAGGATCACCCCTGAGTCTGAGCTAGCAAAAATTGGTCACTAATAGGCAAAAGTTTCGTAACAATAAATCAATGGCAATACCATATATAGCAAATACTGCCGTGGATATAGAACAAAAATTTAAAACTTTCAAACAAAATTTAGTGTGAAAAAGGGGGTGAAAGGGGGCGTGGCGTAATAATTATTTATTTCTATCTCGCCTGGAGTATAATGTGTTTACAATTTAAAGTAAATCTGTTAAAAACTATATGGGAGCAATTACACAATTTTAAAAAAGTGGGCGTGGTCGAAAAAAAGTACCCTATTAATCTTGCCAGAGTTCCAGTTAAATGCTGTGAAAATTGCAAGAAGATCGGTCCAGAGGTTTGGTCTCCTATATGGTACAAACAAACAAATAAACAAACACACATTCAATTTTATATATTTAGAGACAGTCATGTTACTAGTTGTAAAAAGACTGTCCCAAAATTGACAGATTTGAACTAGTTCAAAAGGAACAAAGTTTTTATTTTTTTCGTTTTAATATAAAATGTAACATACAAAGCAATAAGTTTTTATTGTCATTAAAGTCATTTAGTTTTCATCGTGTTATAAAAACAAATTGAAAGTTTTGTTTTGTTTTTCTTTTGGGAAAAATTTAAATTTTTAAGGTAATAATAGTAAATTAAATAAAAAATAAAAGTGATAATAATAAATAAACATTAGTGAGTGTGCAAAAATGAGTAAAAAAACATGGCAACATTTATAAAAAAACAACGTGAAGTCTATATTAGTGGATTAAGGACCAGTTGCGTTGAAAGTGTGAAAAATACGGACCATTTGGATGTAAGTCCTGAACTGTTAGAAGAAGTACGTCAGATTGCAGGCAATATTCCTACAGAACCATTCAGTGACAAGTTAGAGAAGTAGCATTTAATTAAAATAAATAAAACGTCTTATTATTGTTAATGTTATGTATATAAATTATATATTTACATTTAGGTCTCTACAATGGGCAAACTGTGGAGGAACAGTGTCGGAAAAAATTTAGAATTAATTTTGGACCGTCGAATTGTTATAAGGTATAACATTGATGGCTCCCACGGGAAGCTGCGTTTTAAAAACTACGATAATTTTTATAAAGCACTGATTAGTAAGTATAAATACATGCATATGTAAATTTTTTAGTGTAAAATTTTAATTTACTTTTATGTATTTCAGAATCCATTGTGAGCTTAGCCAGCACAGGGCAGAAAGACCCTGAGACTGTTTTGCGTCAGGCAATGAAGTTATGCAAAAAAAAAACAGTTTCGGCAACAAGCCATATGTAAAAAATTCGAAGAAACAGAAAAAGAAAATTTTTAGTTTACTCTTATTTCTAATTTTTTTGTATTTGATTCAACTTGAATTTTTGTATTTTTTATTGTTTTTTTTTAATTTTTTTCGATTAATGAAATTTTATTATTGTATGTTTTTTATGTTATGTTATGTTATGTTATGTTATATTATCTTAAATATATGTAGACAAATTCTTATTAAAAACATTGATTTTAATTAATTTCGGCAATATTTAATTGGGCACTAAAACTGATATACAATCTTCAACAATGCAACTAGTCGAAAACTGGTATAAAACGGAGTGGTAATCAGTGGTGCCAACTTTTTGTAACCAAAACGCGCTGGTCTCCGTCCCCAAAAGCGCTAAAACGCGCCAAATCCCAGCGTTTGCAAATATTTATAAGAAAAACGCGCCGTTTCCTAACGCGCTAAATTACATTTTAATAAAAGTCGACCCATGTATTAGAACAAATACAGTATTTATTCAAGCAAAATAAGTAATATTGGTAAACATATTTGTTTTTGAATTTAATTCAGGCACAAAAATAGATTCTTACAAACTTACAAAAAACAAACAAAATATTTTTTTGGTATATCAATAAAAATATAACTGATTTAAACATTACCTGAAATTGTACTTGGTTACTTTAAATAATCACTCAAATATTAAGATAGTAACTCAGTCTTTTTTTATTTGATATTAAACTTTTAATATCTTACTGACTAAAATCATTAATAAAGAATTTTTTAATATTATAAAAATAATGGAGAAAAGTATAGTTAAGATTGATCTTCACTAATTTCATTCAAACCGTTTAGCTCATCTTCTGGCCATAAAACCAGAATAATTCGAAGCGTGTAATACTTCGAATTATTAATTGAATTAATTTTCGCATATACATCTAATGGAATATCATAATTTTCACAACAAGAGTTTTTTAATCTTAGGCCATATTTAATGTGTATTAAGGAATTGACTGTGTTAAGAGAAATTTTATTTCTTATTTTTAATTTAAAATAATTCATTCTACTAAAAGCTTCTTTCTTATATAAAAAAGATTTATAATAAATTTATAACTATAGAAGACAGCTTGATAAAAGGATTGACATTAAGAGAATTCTTAAAATTGTGGATCTCAATCCAAAAAGATAACTAACATTGTTGTTTACCATTATACAAACTATACATACATATATGTATGTATATGTACTTATGTAGACAAAAATAATTTCACTAAAGTATTGTTATACAATATATAGCGAAATGAAAAAATTTTCAGCGAAACTATACTTGCGTTTTGATTTGTTGATATTTAAATAAAATATACAAATTTGTTTTTATAAGTATAGTTGTAAAAAATAATACTGGAAAATTTATGAAAAAATAAGAAAATGTTGGATTGAAGTGGTTTATTAAGTTTATTAAAAAGGCGCCAATTTAGCGCGTTTTTTATTAAGCGCGCTAAGACGAAAAAAAACGCGTTTTGTATGGTTAAATACCGCTAAATCTAGCGCGAAACGCGCTAAATTGGCACCGCTGGTGGTAATCATAAGTAAATTACGCAACTAGTATGTAGCTATCTTAAAAGTACTAGTTGGAAGAACATACATGTTCTAGTTAATAATTACTAGTATAATACTAGTTAGCAACTGTGCACAAATGAACTAGTTGGGCTCCTATGACAACCTAATGTTAAAATCGATAGTTCGATATATGCAAAAAGGACAGATAGGCAACCAGTCTGAAGTAAAAAGCAACTAGTATAGTTCTACTCACATACTAGTTATTTTATCTGTATGTATGTATATATATATACATACATACATACATACACACATATGCATATATACATATGTATATATACAAAAATATGTACAGTATACACATAGAGATATAAAATAAAAATATGTATACATATCAAATAATTAAAAATTCTTCATAGATAAAAAACGATTATAAATGTTTTTATATTGACACATACAGTGGCCGACAAAAGTCTACATACGACCCCTCTTTTTGCGATTTTATTGTTCGAAGTGAATAAATGAAAAAAATAATGATGCAGTTTGGTTTCAAATCTATATTTATTAATATAAACCAAAGTAATATTTATTCCAATATAAACTTAAAAAGCTATTCAAGAAAAACTTTAAAAATCGTTCGACAAAGGTCTACATACGACAAGAGTGTTCACAGAAAAACTTAGCGTAAATGTAAAAAATCATCACCTATTAATAAAATTAATATTTTGTCAGACCCCCACGGGCATCTATAACTGCCTGCAATTGCCGAGGCATCGTGTTCAACATATTTTCTAATTCTAAGGGTGTTATGTTCTGCCATTCTTTTTGGAGCCTCTGTTTTAACATTAGGGCATTAGTAATTTGGTAGTTACGTATTTTTCGTTGCAATATCTCCCAAACGTGCTCAATAATATTTAAATCTGGGCTTTGAGGTGGAGTGTACAGCTGTCTGGGAGCATAGTATTGCAACCAATCTTTCACAATTTGAACAGTGTGCTTCGGGTCATTGTCTTGTGGGAAGTACCAATTTCGATCAAGGCTTAGCATATCGACGGAGGGTTTTAGATTATGTTCTAGAATGGACTTGCAAAGGTATCGATCCATATTACCCTCAATGAACACCAAGTTTCCTACGCCAGAAGCAGCCATGGCACTCCAAACCATTACACAACCCTCACCATGCTTAAGAGTAAAAATTAAGTATTTAGAACCCAGTGCTGTATTTCTTTTTCGCCACACCTTAGATCTACCGTCACTACCAAAAATGTTATTTTGATTCATCAGTAAACAAGACTCGCTTCCAAAAATCAAAACCTTTGTTAATATGCTTTTGGGCAAATTCTATACGAAATTTGAGTTTTTTTTTTCACTTATTAATGGGTTTTTTCGAGCAGTTCTGCTAAAATAACCATTTCCATTCAATGTTCTTTGTACGGGGATTTACGATCACTTCATATCTTGTTGTCAGCTCTTCGGCCAATTTTGTTGTATTAATTTTAGGATTTTTTGTTCACTTCTTTTAAAATAAAGCTTACATCTCTGCGGGTAAATGCTTTTGGGCGTCCACCACGACGCTTATTTTCAACAGTTCCATTATTTTTATAATTATTAAATATTGTCTGAACTGTAGATTTACCTAAATTTAATAGTTATGCTATTTCTCCAAAGGATTTCTCTTCAGATCTGTACTTAACCAATAAATTTCGGATATCAATTGAAATTTCTTTACGAGAAGACATTATTTTACTTGAATATACACCGACGAAGACTAAATCACAACTTAAAGCTGTTTAAAATAATCTATAAACTTAACAAAAAAAATTCTGTAATAAATAACGGCGCTATCTCGTTATTTAATAGCAACAAACGCCAGGGTATGCTGATCGTATGTACACTTTTGTCAATGCATTTTAAATGTTTTTCTTGAGTAATTTATCCTATGTTTATTGAAAAAACGCAAATTTTAGTCTGCTTTAATAAAAATGTATTTGAAACAAAACTGCATCATTACTTTTTTATTTAAGTCTCTTGGGCTCCTAAAATAGCAAAAATATAGGTCGTATGTAGACTTTTGTCGGCCACTGTACATACATATATACTAATGGCCGTATTCATAAAAAATAAAACAGTTTTATTAATTCCTTATTTGACAATTACTCCATAGAAATATGTCAAATAAGCACTCTATAAACCAATTTTAATTTTTATGAATACGGGCATAAAATTATTCCTATATTTATAGAATTACTACAACTGAAAAGGGTCGATGCATGATAGCAGCGTGTGCCATCGAAAAAAATCAATTAATATTCAATGATAGAATACAGGCAGCTTTAACTATTGGTGATACGCGTCGCATATGCCCACAATGTCTAACTGCTAATTTTATACCATATCCCTGTTTGCATTGTCGAGGTAGAGTAAATTATTGCTCGATCAAATGTCAGGATGAACATGCTAATGTACATACTTACGAGTGTCGCGGCTATCGCATTCAACTATTTTCTTACGTTAAGGAGCGCGCTCATATGGCCTTAAGACTTCTGCTCGATGATGGCATATTCTCTATAGTAGATGAAATCATAAAAACTGACAAAACTACTGCTCAAGTTTGGTATGATATGTTGGACTGCGGAAACATTTCGAATGGTAACAATATATTAACGTACGCCGAATCCTTAAGAATGATAACCGATCTTGACCAAATGACAGATGGGGAGAGGAAATACTCTGCCTTATTGTCTATTTTTTTGGTGGTGTATCTTAAACACTATACCGACTACTTTAAGAAGTTATATGGGAAGAGTACAAAAATTAATTGGGAAATTTTAACAGGATCCCTGATATTTCGACATTATGAACAATCCAGCTTGAATACATGTGTTTTCGGGACTATAATTCCTAAATCTATTGGCACTTTAAGTGATTCTAAATATTCTATGCTTGATGACCAAATATGGGTAAGACCTTGGCATTTGAAATTGGGTTGTCTTCACCAGTTTAGTGACTACGAATACATGTCTTTAATAATTGCACCCTATTTGAGCTTGTGTAACCATTCATGTGTACAATCTATCGAACCCAGATTTTCTGGTCGTTATATCAGTGCATATGCCTTGCGAAATTTTAGTAAAGGTGATGAGATAACATATTGCTATGAACTAGACTATCGTAAATGTAAGCGGTCAGCCCGAAGAAAAAAACTAAAGGACGTTTATCATTTTGATTGCAAATGTGAAGATTGTCTGCAAACGACTGCCGAAGATATCGAATTTGTAAGTTTCCTTTTCAAGGCTATTATAATTTTTCTCATTTGTATTTATAATTTAGAACAAATTTCACCAATATCGTTGTGATAACATAAAATGTGGGAAATTATTTGTCCCAAATCTTCCAGGAAAACCGTATTTAAATTGGTGGCAGACCGCAATGCCAAATGAACCCAATGATTTAAATATATATTGCACAGTATGTGGCTGCGTGCAATCTTTAAAATGGTATCATGAATTTAAGCAATTAAGGGGTTTAGGTTTTGATTCAAATGTTAGACGTCGCCAATATCAAATTTTTAATAAATTGGAGAATACTCTAATAGGGCTTAATGCTGCTAGAGGATATGTCGCAGGGTCGATCGTTGCTGAATGGCTTATGTTATCTCTTGGTATGTTTTATTATAGTTGGTTTTTTTAATGACAAAATATATTATAACTAACAATGCATTATGTGCCTTTTATTCCAGGCAACAGTTTCTTAAATGATAGCGATTATTCGGAATTAATTACAATGATAAAATACGTGCAAAGATTGCGTGCCTCACAATCTTCAGAAAATTCCTTAGAGTACGTTGCTGTATTATCTTTTCTATGGGATTTAATTGCTCTACGTAAATATAGATGTTCAAAAGATGAAATGGATAAAATGTTACTTGCAATTAACATATTAAACGATGACACAAAATTAATATTTTTGAATTATTATAATGATTATATCAAGAACGTATTAAAATAAGAATGTACCTTTTATTCAAAATTGCTAATGATGATTTACTTTTTTTTTATTAATATGCATACTAATCCTACATACATACATACATATAATAAAAATTTATACCAATGAATCTTCAAAAAATGTACATAATTGAGTTATTTAATTTTTATTTAATTCCAAATGAAATCAATGCACCGAAAACAGCGATTTGATCTCACAATGCATCGGATGGAAAAAAATATTGTTGTATTTTAAACGAGCATCCCTAAGTAAAATGTTTAAAAATTCTTACATATTTTTAATGAAAAAGAAATGTAAAAGAAGACTTTCTGAATAAACCGAATATGGCAGATTTTGTCGTCTCTTAACTCTTTATCTACCAAGCGAGGCTGATGAACCCATAAGTAAATTATTTTTACTTATACTTATATTTATAAGCCATTAAAAATCTAGGGGGGTTATTTTGTACTTCGATTTGAATCGAAAATGCTTTCGAATTCCTTTTTTCCTTTTCTTGATTTTATACCTTTGCTCAGTTTTCTGACGTTTTATGTTTAACTTATATTCTGGTATGTGATGAAAAACGATTTCGTTCGAAATTGTAATCGTTTGTATTTTCAAAGTCATATAAAACTTATATGCTTTAATTATATTAAAATAATAATAAGGAAGGATGTAGTGGCAACAGTCATTAACGTAATTGGTAAAAGAGGAATTGCAAATTCAAAAAGAAAACAGCTTTGCAAGTATTGCGAGTATAGAGAGAATTCGTTTACAGAATAACCTTTCCGAGAAACGATATGCTGGAGACCCGAGTTCGAGCCCCAAGAAGAGTGATCAATTTTTTTTCGCTAAAAATGCTTTAATTAGATCAAAGTTAAATTCTATAAAGAATTTAGATGTTTTTGCAATGAATTTTTTGATAATCAAGATGTTTTATTACTCTCCTTAATTTTCTGTGCCCATTGATTGGGCAATCACAAAGGAAATGAACTACGGTCTTACTCTCAGAAGTATTCACACAACTTCTGCAGTGCGAATTAAAGGGCAGGCCCAACCTCTCTGCGTGTCTACCGATCCGCCAGTGACCCGTATACACAGCTATAAGTCTGGACAGGGACTGACGAGGAATCTCCAAGATTCCCAGAGTGCTGACGCTGTTAAAACTTGAATATCCCATCTTTAATGACAGTCATAGGGTAGTGAACATCTGAGTAGGAAGCAACAGACTTCCCTTCGGCAGAGGCGCTACTGGCAATCTCATCCGCCTCCTCATTCCTCACGATATCCCTATGACCCGGAACCCAGACCAAGGATATGCTACAAGCATTCCCAAGGAGCTTCAGCTCCTCTTTGTTATAAAGAACCAGGGAAGCTCTGATAGCGGCCTGGCTACCAAAAAAATCTCTAATTTCACCAGAAAATCGCTCCCAGAGGCCCAGCTCCCTCAACCTGATCGCACTCTGAGTCGAAATCGCCATAACATGAAGATCGACAGGCAGTAAGTGCAGAATGACGTTTAGAGCAATATTGGGGCAAGTCCTGCATGCCCCAGTGATACCTATACACGCAGTCCTCTGTCTTTCCATCTTAGTGACAATATAGCCCTTACGAAGGGCCACCCACCACACAGACTCGGTAGCCAAAGCACCATTTGTGGTCTGAGTCCCCATTTTTGGCCAAACATAGATTTACAAGAGTAAAAAGCCATGTAGGCCTTTTTCACCCACTCCTCTACATACAACCTCGAATGGATTTTGGGGTCCAGTATTACACCTAGATACTTGACCTTGGAGGAGAGCTGGAGAATTTGACTACCTATTCTGGCCAGTCTAAACAGCGGAGGTTTGCATCTGCTAGAAAAATATCATAAGCTGAGTTTTACCAGGACCTCATCTGGCGGCTCAATTACCCAGCTTACCTAAGGCACCCTCCAAGATCTCAATCATAACTGAAGGAAATAGTCCTGAAACCAGAAGGACCGGATCATCAGCATAAGCCACTACCTTGACCCCACAACCATTAATCGCTGATAGGATCTCATTAACAACGACCAGCCTTGTGTTGTTCATGAGCCTTGTAATCTTAGCCCCCGCTAGAACCGCATTAATTTCCCTGCATCCTAGCAAAGAAGTGACCCAAAGGTAGATATATCTTTCCACCCCTAAGTCCCTCAAAGCATTAATAATAGACGCAGTCTGTTTAAAGATAATTTAAACAATTAATTTTTTTCTATTTATATATTCATTTCTTATATTTCCATATTATGAACTGTAATTAGAATTTGATTTCTTTTCTTACATTGTTGAAGGCACCTTCAATATCAATAAAGGCGGCCGCTCTGACCCTCTTTCTCAATACGGAAAAGTCCTTACTCCACCAAGGCGGATAGGTCTTCTTACAAAAAGTAATAGAACAAGACACCTTGAAGGCCGACTGAGAGGACTTTTCAAGGACCTCGACGTGTCTGCCCAAATCACATGCGGAAGAATTATGAGATACTAGCCCGTCCACTTTCCCATTGAAAACCCTATTAGACAGATCCCAATCCGTTCTTCTCGGGTTCTTTCGGGGTGACTGGGAATCCTATCCGGACTCAATTTGGTAACAGATCATCCTGTGATCCGAAAAAGAGTCACTACAAGAGGCCCTCCAGTTTTCAACGTTAAAGGAACAGGTCGAGAGAGTAATATCAAGGACCTCCTCCCAACCATTTGACGCTACCGATCCACTTTCTACATGGATACATACATAATTGGCCATTACAACCCTGTGACAGGGTTACGGCCTAGCTTCTCGCAGCACTCATGTTGTGTGCATTAATTTTTATCCATGAGTACCGAGACCTACAGTTTAATGTCGACTCCGAATGACCGTTTTAAGACGCTCCGACAAATTCTTTACAATTTTAATTAGAGGATGCTCAAGTAATATCAGCATTGAACGCTTAAAACTAGCCTTTTTGGCAAACAGTGATCTCCCGAACAATCCACCCGTTTCAGAGATTAGAAAGATAATTTACAATCATAAAATGTTCCTGACAACACCGAAACCCCACCGGACTCAAATGTCAAACGCAGGTATGGGGAATTAAAAAAGCAGATGTCAGAAGTGTGTGTGTGTATTTTTAACAACATATGTATATGTATGCCTCTACACGAAAACAAAAACACGAATACATACAAAGCAAAATATAAACAAAACTTTTAACAGTTTCTATAATTAAAAATTAAATAAAAGTTTTTATTAAAAATTGCTAATACATTTCGTTTCACAAAACTTTTTGCTATATGTATTTATTTACAAAATTAGGTAATTCTTAGAATGAGAATAATAACAAAACGTTCAGCAAAAAGAAAATAAGGTTTAGAAACATGGTAAAATTGTAGAAGGTAGTGGTAGGTGAATAAAATACAAAAACAACAGGGAATTTGTTTTTTCTGCTCTTAAATGTCAAAAGTAGGTACTGTGAATTAAAACACAGATATTAGAAGTGCGTGTATGTGTGTAATTTTAACACCAAATATGTCTCTACACAAAAACAAAAACCCGATTACACCCAAAGAATAATATAAACAAACCTTCTGACAGCAGCTGTATGACAAAAAAAAAAACAGCTGCTTTTATAACAGCACATGGTAAGTAATTTCACCATGCTTAGAAACAAAAATAATTATTAATCGATAACTTTTTAGCAATGGTAACTTGGTAGCACTTTATTGCATCCTAAATCATACAACAACATCATTATTAGCAAACAGCTGATTAAATTATTGATAAAGTGTTTCTATTTACAAAGAAAGAAAAACAAGGAAAAGTGAAAATTTCTATTTAATAGATAATAATAAAAATTAACAAATTTTATTTATTTATATAAAAGTTTTATTATTAGTATTAAATAAAATAAGTTTAAATTTGTAAGAAAATTGAGCCTGAAAATGGTAAATAACTGCGTGTAAAACTACACCCATTTAAAAGAAATTAAATACTACGTTTTTACAGAGTTACGAAGACGATGAATATCATGTGGACACTTTTCCCAAAGAATATGGTTACGGCGCATTTGATCAGGATGGTCTGGACTCTACGGGTATAGTTAGTGTTAACGGTGATCTAAAACCCCGTATTTTACTCATGGGCTTAAGACGGTCCGGCAAAAGTTCTATACAAAAAGTTGTCTTTCACAAAATGTCCCCAAATGAGACAATGTTTTTGGAATCCACTAATCAAATTGTAAAGGATAATATTAATAATTCGAGTTTTGTACAATTTTGTATATGGGACTTTCCCGGCCAAATAGATTTTTTTGATCCTACATTTGATTCAGACATGATATTCGGCAATTGTGGTTCACTAGTATTTGTCATCGATGCAAAAGATGATTATAATGAAGCGTTATCAAAGTTTAAAAATACGGTCATAAAGGCCAATAAAATTAATCCGCGTATTAAATTTGAAGTATTCATACATAAGGTGAGTTTACGAAATAAAATTGTAAAGATAATATTGTTTAATTATCAGAAATTATGTATGTATGTACGTTTGTAAATTAAACTTGTAAGGTTTCATCAAGAAATTATTTTAAATGTATCAATCAGTAAATAATTTATTCAAATACAATTAAGTGTTTATAGAATACTTTTACAGCAGTGGCAAGAAGGTATAAGTCGACTTCAGTTAAATTTGAGTTAATGCAATCTTTGAAAATTTCATTTTCAAAAGTATCCATGAGCAAAGTTTGTATTGTCTATATATATAAAAGAAAGTGGCGTTAGTTACTACGTTTATAACTCAAGAACGCCTGGACCGATTTCGATGATTCGTACCAATTCGGAATGCTCTCTGACCAAATAAAAAGAATAGGAAAAAAAAATTTTTAAATATTTCCGAAAAAAGAAATTATAAAGAAAATTCATTTTCCCATACATTTTGTATGGAGTGATGTCACAATGTTTGTAACAATGCTTCTCCGAGATTGTCTGACCGATTCTTATAAAATTTTGTCTGTATATTCAGCAGGGCTGACTATAGACCGTAACCTATATTTTATACCTCCACGCCCGCTGTGTACAACGACCTGCTAATTTTTTATTACACATACGGCTGTTTGTGTCTATCTGAGTGCACTTCTGAAATAAAACTCAGATGAGAAACTTAGATAGTGTAAATATATTGTAGCTTAAACAAACTAATGTGTAAGACGAAGATTGTTAAGTATTTTTAAGCTCTGTTGATATTTTCTATATAGTACATACTCGTAAACCAATTTTCGTTTACAATTTAAATAACTATTGTAGGTGGATGGCATAAGCGATGATACAAAAATGGAATCCCAACGTGATATACATCAACGAGCATCAGATGATTTAGCCGATGCTGGTTTAACTCAAATACATTTGAGTTTTCATTTAACTTCCATCTATGATCACTCAATATTTGAAGCGTTTTCCAAAGTGGTACAAAAATTAATTCCACAATTACCGACACTTGAGAATTTACTCAACATTTTTATATCGGTGAGATATACTGATGCAGATTAACATTTAAAACGTTTTCTTTTTTATTATTATTATTATTTTTGCTGTTATATATTTTAGAACTCAGGTATTGAAAAAGCCTTTCTTTTTGATGTGGTCTCAAAAATTTATATTGCTACCGATTGCTCACCGGTTGATATGCAAAGCTATGAATTATGTTGTGATATGATTGATGTTGTTATAGATTTATCAAGCATTTATAGGTAAAGCACTTAAGTAATTTTAAATTATTTTAATTCTGTTTATGTATATATTTGTCTTTTTATTTACATTACAGTTCTGAAGAGGATGCATTCGATCACCAAAGTTCTAGTCTTATTAAATTAAATAATAACACAATTTTATATTTACGCGAGGTTAATAAATTCTTAGCTTTGGTGTGTATATTACGTGAAGAAAATTTCAATCGCCAAGGTGTTATTGATTATAATTTTTTGTGCTTCCGTGATGCGATAAGTGAAGTATTTGAACTACGTTTGAAAAGTCAAAAATTGGCTACTGTCGACGAACGTTTGGAATTACAACACAATGGCAACGACATGGACTCCGATGAAGATGATATAGATGATGATGATGATAACCATAAAATTGTTTAATTGTTTAATGATTTGAATTCTATACATATCGTCGTCCCGAAGTTATCTTGACGTAACTCCAAAAAATATTTTTTTGGGAAATTGAATTTAAAGTTTTATCAGTTTATAGAAAAAAATTTAGTCGAAAAAGGTGACTCAAAATTTTTATCAGATGTAGTGCTAATAATTCTTTATCAAATAGTACAAAAAATTCTTAAGTCATGGGGAAAATTTTTTAAGTTTTAAACATTTTTAACTCCAAACAAAGAATAACATTTTGCCGTATAAGCCACTTTTTGGGAACATTTTCTTTATTTTTGGCACATACGTCAAAATAACACCGATAGAAATTTTGGATTGTTTTTTGTCTGATATTATCTTGACGTATATGAGACATACTTAAGTAAGCAAAATTCTTACTTTTAGTATTTATTACTACAGTACTAAATAAATAAATTACGATTAACAAAGCACTTTTAATCCTCCTAAAGGAATTTCATCCATCTTTTATTATAAAAGAAAGCTTTCAGTGTTTAATATAACAGCAACAGTACGAGTATGTACTCAGAATCCTAACGAAAAAATGTTACTTACTGCGCCATTTGGAACGAAGCACAGAATGTAGTCTTGGGTTTTTTAGCTCTTTTGAGTGAGCGCTCTTCTTAGTTCAGCTCACTTTAATGAACTATGTCGCTCATTTAGTTCAATAGCTCATTTAGTTCAAAAGCTCATTTAGTTCAATATTTTCATTTGAATCATATTAAACTTTTTTTTCCACTGGTACTGCTCATGTTGTGGGCATCAATTGTATACGTAGCTTTTGTATACGTAGTTTGCCTTTAAATTCAAACTCAATCGATTTTGTTTTACAGGAATCGGTTATCAATTATCATACTCTAGTGAAATTCAGGTATACAAATTAATTTTAGCCTTACAGAAAAATTTAAAGAATTTTGTAATTAATATACAATTTTATTTTCGATCTTAAAAATTACTCATTTATGTACATACATGCACGAATTTATTATTATTGTAATTGCAAGTTTGGTTATTATCTAATTATTTAAAATATTTTATTAAAAATTCAAATTTTTATTCAAATTCGACAGTAAAAAATAAATATAATTCCCTTTTATATTGCCTCTTCAATTATCATAAAAATCGTTAAATTTCCAAAAATGTAACGTCCTATAAAGTTTCTGGCAGCTACGTATATTACTTGCAGCTGGCATTACCAATTAGTATGTACCTTCAAGATGATTTGTCAAAGAATAAAAAAGATTCAAGAAAGAAAGAGAACGAACTAATAAGAAAGATGAGCGAAAAGAAACGTTGATTCACAAGAAAGAAAGAAAGAAACATGAACTACTGAGCTAAAAGAGCATTACAATAGAGCGGCTCTTTTAGCTCACTTGAGTGAATAGCTCAGTTGTACTAGTTCGTTCATGAGCTACACAACTCTAACAGAATGGTCGCTCTGGTAATGATATCGATAGTTCTATAATAAAAATTTTGGAAAATATATTGAAGGATTTTAATCATATTGAGAATATCATTCTTTGGAGCGACTCTTGTGTGCCAAAAAATAAAAATAAAATATTTTTGTCTGCTAGTTTTGGCATTTTATATAAAAATAATAATCTAAAAACAATTACTCAAAAATTTTCAGAGCCGGGACATTCCCAAATTCAAGAAATTGACTCTGTCCACAGTGCAATAGATCGATTTCTAAAATTAAAAGAAATTCACAGTCCTTTAGATTTAATAATAAAATTTAAAAATTACCACTCCAAAAAGTTTAAATTGAATATTATTGAAATGTTACCTACAGATTTCAAAATTTATTCAGTTATTGCGCATTAACAAAATTTTCATTTACTAAAATTAAAGCAATTAAGTATAATAAATTTAATTTATTTTCTTTATCCTATAAAGCATCTGTAAGTAAAGATGAATTTCAGTCATCAAATTTAAAAAAACAAGCGAGAAAAGGAGTTTTTTCAAAATCAGAAGAAATGTTTGAAAAGGAACTCAGTATATGTCCAAAAATAAATATTTCTGAATATGTATGTATAAAAAAATGATATTAAAAGCCTTTTCCCATATCTTCTTTACATAAGTTATAACATATTTTAAGATACTGATTCTAGAATTATCTATGGTGTATTTAAAAAAACATACTTTTGATTCATAAAAGTTTTATGAAATAAATTTTGAATTTAAATTTATTTTATATACATATGTATGTACCTCTAAAAAATGAAAATTAGTTTTTTATTAATTTAGTCCTTTAATTTTAATGTAACATCAATAAAGTGAAGTTAAAGAAATCTATTCTTTATGATTTCTTATTACGTTTTATCTTTTTTTCTTATGAAAAATCTTTTAAATATATTCATTTATGTACGTACGTCAAGATAACGCAAAATTTTTTTATTTGAAAAATTCCATACATTTTTTGCCGTATATCCACGAAAGTGGCGCGTACGTCATTATAACATAAAATTTTTTTACCAAACGTGGATATACGGCAAAATGGCCCTCAAATATCTCCGAAAATTTAAGAGATAAAGTCCTGGTGATTGAACACATCGAAAGATCTAATAATTTAAGCCTCAAAAATGGTCGTAACTCATTTTTTTTGATTTTGTGATATACGTCCAGATAACTTCGGGACGACGATATATAGATTGTTTTTCCAAGCTTCTCCTAAGTATAATATATTTTATAAAAGTGCTATAGATCATCATTTCAACTTTACAAACCTGCTGTAAATATATACATTTCTTTTTATTTTGTGCCTTTTTTCGTGTGTTATGTACTTTTATTTTTGCCATATCAAAACTAACTACATAAAGTTTTTGTTAATAAAATACATACATATAGGTATGCAATATTTTTTTTTTTTGTTTGTTTCAGTATAATGAAAGTTTATACAAACTGCTACACTAATTGTAAACGCATTAAATACAATTTAAATAGTTACTTTAAACAAAGTTAATGATTTTTTTATAATTAAAAAAATAAATACAGTTAGAAATGATGAAAGGTATACTTGTAAAATGTGTTTATTAAAAATATTTACATATGTAACTTTGACTTTTGATGCTTTAAAATATATTTATAAGTATGTATATATGTATGTAATTCATATACATATAATAAAATATTTGGGCACTAAAATATTCTGTAAAAATTAATCATATTTATTAAGTTTATATTTTAATAAAAAAATAATAAATCAAATTAACTTTTTTAATTGTAATACATATTTATAAACTAACTAGTCATAACGCCGACCACAGTCGGAATATCAAAAATCTGGCTCCGTCTTGCACATGTGGAGCAAATGAGCTTTAAGTATACAAAATTTCAGCTTTCTACGATATCAGACGGCTTCAAAAAGCTGCGGAAAGAGATTTGGACATACATCCGGACAAACAACGAAATTATATATATAGAGTAGTAACAGTTTCAGTGATCCCTAAAAACATTTTTACTTTACAACGTACAAATTTAACTTCTCAGACAGAAAATAAATTTATTTTGCTCAGTGCCTGTATTGTGTAGTGTAAGGTTGGCATAACGTAAAAGTTGTTAGAATGTGTTGCATACTTCCAGTTTTACATTTATTTACATTTGATTACCTTTTAATTGCAAATACAAATGTATTAAAAAATGGGGTTTGGAAATTTTTATATTCACATTGTAAATTTTTTTTAATAACATTTTAAATCGCACGTCTGGCAACACACTTTGAAAGAATTTCCGTTAGAAGTATAAGATTAAGAATAAGACAGGTGCCAAATATGGAATTCACAAATCCATTCCAACCCATTAGTGAGCTCTTCGTTGTAACTCTTATTTTTCTGTTAAAAATATGTCTAATGTGACCGTAGGTTTAATAATACATATCTCACTCGATCAACAAAAGGGTATTAAATCAAAATTATTAAAATTTCAGTAGAGGCCAAGAACCATTTGTGGTTACATTTTAAAGGAATTTGAAAATGCGTTTATATTATAGCAAGAATATTCCATTTAAAAATATGTTTATATTGTTTTTCCTTTAATTTTTTACCATTTTTTTTTAATATCTCCATATTATTTTATCAACAAAACAGTATCAACACCAAATTTTAACCAAATTGAAATAAAAAATTTGATTATTTTTAGCAGAGTTGTAAATGGATCTTTCTTTTTTGATTTCAATTCATTACGAATTAGCTAAATTTTTAATTAATTATTTTCCCCAAAAAATGGATTGAATGAAATTTGAATCAATTCATTTGAATTTAGCAAACATGAATTGAAATTCATTTCCAATTTATTTGAATTGAATTGAGTCTGAATTAATTCAAATGAGTTAGAAAAACGAATTGCAATTCATTTCCAATTCATTAGAATTGAATTGATCTTTAAAAAAAACTACTGTAAGTAATTGTAAAGAAGAATTACTCCCGTTTTGTTATTCAACTTATTTCATTATATCAAAGACAGCATTACTTTCATTTCAGGTATCACATAGTATGAGATAATCGTCGAAAGGCATAGAAAATAAAAAGGATAGAAATTCCAATGATGTACTCTAATTATCCGACTGTTAAGAAGGCTTTCTTAAAGTTTAATGTGCCATTACTATCGTCAGCTGCTGTTGAAAGGTTACGCGTCTATTCTAAATATGCCTAAACGTGGAAATCTATTAGAAAGTGAACGATGCATTCTAATTCAATCTAATTAGCATTAATTTTATAATTGAAATAATAGAAAGATTATTTGATGCCTATATATGCTGCTATATTTTCCATATATTTTAATTTTTCGTATTTTGTTAAATAAATATTATACAAATATTACATAAGTATTACTAATGTGATTGTCATTGAATTTTCGTGGGCCACGAAATTTCATAAATTATTAATAGATTTTAAATATTAAATATGTATTGTTTTTCAGCGTATGTCAAAAGAACCAAACACCACGTTTACTTCAATTGAATGCAATTCATTTTTGCTTTAATAAATATGAATTACAAGTTACTTTTATAATTCATATTATCAAAATATTTAATACATCTTTTAATAAAAAGACTCATATACAATAAATTTATATTTCAACTTTTTGTCAATAAGAAGGTAGTCTCTACATTATCACGTCTTAAATGTGGTTTTAAAGGTGAAAGAGTAATCGGAGTTTGTTCGTTGAAATTTTTAAAGTAGATAGATATCGATTTTGTTAATTCATTTCTTACAAAAAGTGAAAGTTTAAAAATTTTTGTTAATTCTTTATTGTTGATTATTTACTCACTCAGCTATTTAAGTCGCAATCGGAAATTCAACCCAAAATAACTTAAAATATATCTGTTTTTATTTAATAATTTTTTCTATCGATTTTTATTTTTTTACTCCAATTCTTATGAATATATACCAAAAAATTCTGGTAATAGTAGTTTTGGTAACCCTATTTTAACATATATTTTGACATTTACAGCTGATTGTACTTTCACATCTCCATCATCGTCATCATCATCACAATCATTAACATATAGTATAGAAAACAAATTACAAACAAAAACAATTACTTGACAAAAACAGCCCATTCAACAGAACGGCAAAAAGAAGGAAAAACAGTGGTAGAGTAAATTTATAACCAGACTTCGTCATCAAAATAATAGCGGTACGACGACGACGTCAGTCAGTTGCAAAGCGGTTGTTAAACAGAATAAAACGTGATAAATAATAAGCCAAGTGAAGTCGTGTAAACTTATATATGAGAGAAAAAATAATTTAAAAGAAAGGAAGATTTTAGACTTTAGCAAACTTAGTATTTTTAGAGTTTTGATAAAGTAAATTATAATGAAAACGTGAAGAAGTAAAAATTTTGCAACTACAAAAGTAAAGAATAAATTAAGAAATTTAAAACATCCCCGTGTCATATTAGATTTAAAAGATATAAAAAGTGAAAAATATTAATTTGTACGTGAAAATTGTGTAGAAAAAAGTAAATACGAATCGCTTTTGCCAAACTTGATTTGTTTTATAAATTGTAAAGAAATTAAAAGAAAACATACAACAATTTATAAAGTTTAAGTTGGAGCACCATCTTTTTTTTCATTAATAAAAAATCTTTCTTCGAAAATTTGTAAAGAGAAATACGAGACACACACATATACACACGCCTCATCATTGTACAATATGATGAAAGTCATGAAAATTAGTTATTGAAAAACGAAAACAGTGGAATAATAGTAATCACGATAAAAAAGTGTTTAATTTTTAGAATATTTTTATAGGTATATGCATATGTATATAACAAAAAAATAAAAACAAAACACCTGTCTCAAGTAGATACAAAATTTCTCTATTTGTGCAATTAAATTTATAAATATAAGCATCTTTGGAATTTTTTTATTCAACTCATTTATCAGACATCGTGTATTCGCAGAAATTATTCATCGCGTTTGGATTGTATGTATGTTTATGCCGTGTGTCTGCCACCAACAGACAAGGTAAGTCTCTTGCTTTTGCTATCCATTTACTTATGTATGAACATACATGCTTACATCAAATGCAATTCATATCCATTTTATTAATTTGTGTTTTAATCAATATTTTAAAGATATATTTGGTAATCTGGTCTGGTTGGGTATGTCAAAACTGCATGTCTTTATTTGTTATTTGTCATATTTAAGCTTTTCCTTTTTTAATTTTTAGTTTTTTGTTTGTTTTCCATATAGTACATATGTATGTATGCACTTGTATAAATAGAATTATTTTACAGTATATGTGAAAAATCTGCACAGTGGGCATGCATATGAATTTATTGTTTTTTTTAATAACTCCAGAAGTTAATTAAAGTGGCCCCGCTTAGGTCATTACGGTGTTTTTTTAATACTTAGGCAGTAACCGAACGCTTTTTCGATATCGTTGAATAAGCAATAAAATCCGCTATTGCTGTAATTTTCATTGAACCACAATAGTATAATGGCTGACCATACGATTTAAGAAAAGAAGATAATTAGTCTCTTGAACCTTGAAAAACTTCATTCTTTCAAAGACCAGGACATGTAGGTAATGTTCGTAAGTCAAATGATAGCAGCCTGGTAAAAAAAAGGAAAAAAGCCCACAACTCTATAAGCATTTTATAGTCTTGAGTATGACCATGACCACCGCTTGAAACTCTAGTTGGTATCTCAAAGCAAAATTTCCTGTACACAAAATAAAAGTTTCCATATATGTATGTAGGTAAAGCCCGAAGATGGCATTATTTATCCATAATGCTACTATTTGTGGAAGGATTTAAATTTTATAGTGTTCCGTTTTTCTCATAGCGATAAAGAATTGTCTACAATAAATATGCCTCTATAATAAAATATGCAATAACTTACAGCCTGGGTCGCCGTAATCTATTATGCAGTGTTCGGGTTCAAACCCCAGATAATGAAAGTTATATGACAGTGATTAAGATACCTGATGCAAATATATACAAGACTATTAAAGGCGAGTCGCCGTAGCCTACCGATTAGTGTGTTTGTTTACTAGACAAAAGCTACGGGTTCAAACCCCAGCTCTGACATATAAAAAAAAAATTTGAAAAAATATATTTCTTTTGGCGACTACCTCTTAGCAGTCTTCTGTCAAAAGCTCTGAGAGTAACTGATTGCCATGAACAAGCTTCTCAAGTCTGCCGTTCGGAGTCGACATTAAACTGCAGGTCCCGGTACTCATGGTTAAAAATTAACATATTTATTATATACAGGGTGAACAAATGAGGTTAGGAAGTAAATGGGCTTGAAAATAAATTTTTTTTTGACAAATTCAGTTTTATTGATACCAATGTAAAGTAGAAATATGAGAATTAATAATGGAATATGATGTTTGGCAAATACTATGTATCTTTAGCAAGTCGGCAGTCTACCGCTCTTTTCACAAAATTTTAAAACCACCGTCAGTTTTTTATGGTTTGCTCAAGTAAAGCCAGTCTTTTAAATAGCACCAGAGACAATAATCCAGCGGCGTTATATCACAATCTAGATAGAGGGAATCAATTTCTTTTGAAGTATTGTTTTGATTACCAAATTGTATTACGTAAATATTTTATAGAAAGTTTTTAAAGAAATATCATTATCGATTCATTAAAAAAAATAAAACAAATTTACCTTAATTTCTAAATGTTCATATAAATATATAGGATCTTTCATTAAGCGCTTCTTATCTATAAATTTCAATAAAGCAACGACTGTGTGAGATATTTTTATTCGCTTAAAAGACCTGTTGATGCCACTGTGTATGTAAATGTCCAATTTTACTGTGATTTGTGGTTTATTCTCATGTACCGGCGACTTAAGAAAATCTTACAAGAAAAAGTTTGATGGGGTCGAATCGCATGATGGCGATGGCCAGGTCGCATTACTTTCACGTGAGATTATCTCTCATGTGTATCGTAGATCTCATGCGGATTGATATCGTTCCTAATTCTATAAATCGCTGAAGATAATTTAGGTTGCCAAACAGAACATCTTTCATGATAAAACAATTTTATTATTTGCACTCGTTTTTGTGTCTACATGGTGACTTGACAAAACAGACTGAATGAATGACAATTAATTTGACAGATGTAGCTTTAAGAAAATGGCCAGTATCAACTATCAAAGTTCGAAAATCTCTGTTGAAAGACATACATGCATACATATGTATATTTTCTATACCACTGTGCAGTGATGCTTTCTATAAAGACATCTGCTTACGTGAAATATCTTTTCTTTTAGAGTTATGCAGACTTTTTGCTAATATGTTCATGCATATGTACATGTATTTGAAGGCATGAATATATAATTTCTTTTGTATGTACCTCTTTACTTATTTTCCGAATTTTAAGTTTTATTATTATTTTTTATATAATTTTACTTTTTATTTTGTTTGATTTTATTTTTTTTTTTTTATTAAAATACTCAAAACAATAGAAAATCATGGCTTTTGTATTTTAGTTTTAATAGGTATAAAATATGTATTTTATTTTTATTCAAATATTTATCAGCATTAAAATAAATTTCGTAATTCAAAGAAAAAATAAACAAAAACCCAAAATAACAGCATTAACATGAAAAATAGTTTTAATATAGTATTAAATATAAATGCTATATAAAGAATAACCGGTTACTTTGACATTTTAATTAAAAATCAAAATATATTTATATAGCTATAAGGTGACAGACATAAAAAGAACTTAACTAAGCATTAATGGTAAAACAAACTTAATTTACGCGTTTAAGGATTATTTAACTGGGTTACCAGGTTTTTTTCACTTGTTAACATTTAACATTAATTGATGTAAATAAATAACAATAAAAATATCCTGTTTTTAATTACTTGCTAACTATAATAAACGTCTATATACGGCTATTACACACCTCTTTTATTGCATTATTACATTAACAGTATGGGACAGTTATGTGTATAATCTGTATATGCAAATATACATATGCAATAAGACATCTATAGACATTATTTATACAAAGTAAAGCTTATTTGAAATACCCTACAATCCCTGCAAGAATAGCAAATGGCATGATGATGATGTAAATATTACTCAGAACAGCTCACTAACAAATCTGATAAATATATCCATCACAGCTAATGTATAAACCTGTCAAGCCTGACGGGTTTTCCTTTAATATTAATATATACATACATACATACATACATACATACATACATACATACATAATGGGCTATTACTAACCTGTTTCAGGGTTACGGCCTAGCTTCTCAGAGCACCCTTATTGTGTGTGTTAATTTTTAACCACGAGTACCGGGACCTAAAGTTTAACGTCGAATCTGAACGACAGACTTGAGAAGCTTGTTCATGGCAATCAGAGCTTTTGTCAGAGGACTGCTAAGTCATAGTTGCCGAAAGAAATATTTTATTTTTCATACTTCCATTTGCAAAAAAAAAAACTTTATTTTTGTGCATAATCTTATTTTAGCTTAATGAACTTAGTTCAACGTTTCTCCAATTTTTGTTTCCCTTCCAAAAAATAGGATTTTTTGAGGTCCATAAAATAGGCATTTGTTTAATCAATAATTGTAACGTTGGAGCTTAATCTCTTTCTACCGAGCCATTTCTTAAGATTTGGAAATAGAAAATATTCACTGTTGGTTTAATCCGGGACGGATGAGGTACCAATTCGTATTCCAATATCTGTAATTTTACCATTGATACTGCAAACGTGTTCACCCGTCCATTATCTTGATGAAAAAGAATTTTTTTCTTGGCCATATGCGGTCGTTTTTATTTTAATTCATTGTCGTTAAATCGGTCCAATAAGTTGGCATAATATTCGCCGTTTATTGTTTTTCTCTTTTGAAATTATCAAATATGAATTGTTCTATGTGCATCCCAAAAAACTTTTTCGACATTTTCTGGTGTATTGACCTCAACCGTCCGAAATGTTCAGCGTCATTTGTACTTGTGCAACCACAGCGAAAGTCAGTTGTCATCGAAATCGATGGTGCAGAGTTTTCATAGTATTTATTAGACTTTTCCTTGGTCTGACGGTTTTTTTTTCACAAAAAATTATATTTAATGAGAACTCAAATTCATTTTTTTATATTTTTAAAAAATACACGAGGTTTTACGTTTTAAACATCTGTTAAACGCAAAGTAAATGACGGAACTTGTTCAAAATTTGACAAATCATCGCTTAAAAATTGGGCAGAATTTGACAAATGTGCATGGTACCTCTCATACAAACTAAATATTAATTTTTAAACATCTTACGAACATTTAAGGTAATGTTTTTGAATTTATTTTGAAAGACCTCATAAAAATGAATGTGTTTCATTCCTTATGAATTTCTTATTGCCTGGTAAAGCAGCACAGAGTTTGCTAGTATATTATAAATGCCTTTGTAAGTCTGTTTGTTTATCGGTCGATCACGCTTAAATGACTAAATCGCTTTTGTTGAAATTTGGAACATAGATTCAACTATCGAAAGTTCAATAGGGTATGTTTTTTTCTTTTCGTTGTACCTCCCATACAAATATAAATATTTATGTGGAACCAAATTTTTTAACCATAAGGTAAAGTTTGTAAATTTAGTGAATGATTAAAATAAAACAAAAAATTAGCGGAATTGGTCAAGGGAGGGTGTGGCAAACTATTTAAACCATAGTTAACCAAAACTATAAATAAATGAAATGCGTCTGTAGCACAAATGTGTACAGAAAATGAAGATTTGGATTACATTGATTTAAACAATAAATATAAATTTTGCATATTCGGAGCTGGGGTTTGTTATTATGCGAGTATTATTTAAACAACTACTGTGAAATTATGATGAATAGCTTAAAACACCACTAAATTTTTCTTTTTCTTTTATGTAACATTTTATTACGATTCTATTTTTGAAAACATTGTTTCCATTTTAGTTTTTAAATATTTTATTTACAAAGTTTTCTAATATTCTTTTTATATGTATATACTCGCCCTTACATTTAAGTATTTTGTAAATTTTTAGGTGTTGGCTAATTTAGTCATTGGTACGATACTATATACTAAGACTCCTTTTTTCACATTCAATTCTCATTATTTCTTTCATATTTTAGCCTTGGCAACAAGGGTTGTTTTATAATTTTATTTTATTTTTTTTTACAATTTTCTTTTATATTTCCTTTTTCTTGAAGGGTGTGGATTGTATTTTATTTGTATTCGCAAAAATTGATTTTTTTTTTTGTATCGTCTCTTTATTGTCGTCGGTATAAAAAGCCGGTTTCTATGGGAAATAAAGGAAAACACCCTGTCATGAGTCAACAAATTTTTAGTTTAACCTCTAGATATGTAATGTGCTTTCAACTACGAGCATTTTTTTTAAAGCTTGTGGAATAAAGTTGTTTTGAATTTTAAACTCTTGACTAAATTAAATAGTGGTTTTATTATTTGAAAAATGGTTAAAATATGTATGTATATCAGGATTAAACTAATGTACTTTTGAATTAAGCACAGGCGTTCGACAAATTATACGACTTAATAAAAAGAAAACTTAACAAATTTGAAAAAAAAAATTCTGTTTCCTTTTAGTTTCATAATCTTTTTATTCCAGTTTCTAGGTTCTTATAGTAGCAATCTGGCGAATAAGATGTGAGATAAAGCAATTTGAAATTGAAATCAATGATTTTTGTCTTCGCCATAGTGAATGTGTAAACTGGTGCATTGTCTTGATAAAACAACTCGTCCGTTTTTTTTTTTTTGGTAAATGCATAATTTTTGGCCGGTGACTGTTTTATCCTTTTCGAAGATAATTAAAATAATCTCACCCATGCAAAAAAAAAAAAAAAACGAACGCCATAACCTGATTTGCAAATGGAACTACATATATTCACCTTCTTTAAAAACAATTATCCCATTCTTTGATTGTTTCTTTGTCTTGCCCAAACACTCTATCAAGTGTTTCCTAAACATTGATGTATCGTTTGCATCTCTACTTACCACATAAACCAACCAACCAAAGCCCTCATGACACGGTAGATTTGTTCAACTGCCCAGGCAAACCCACCACCTTACGTCCAGTGGATCTCTGGCTACGACCAACTGAGGTAGCCCAATTTCTCCAGTTGACTACCACCTGACATACAGAAATAATTGCTGTGAATAATTTTATATACACTTTAATTTTATATTTTCCACAGAGAGTAACTTTCAACAACAGCAGAGCTGTTACAACAACAACAGCAACCAACCAACCAATCTTACCTTCAGATCCTGTTGTTAGGTCTCAAATGCTCTTGGAAATTCTCTTGATCATATAAAATCAATTTATTTTCGTGACTAAACACTACATTATACCACTTGTCTTCTTCTCAAAATGTATACTTTTCTTTGTGTCTTATGTATGTTTTTGAGTAATGTTGGGTTTAGGTATTATTTTTTTATACTTGATTAATACCCTTTCTAATAAATTTAAATTAAGTTCGAACCCTATTTGGGTATGATTTCAATTATAAGTGACTGCTGAAAATTAACTTCATCGTTTATTTATTAACTTAGACGTTCTGCCAAATCTTTTTGGGGTGCCATAACATTTTCGATCTGACAAATAATTCTGTATTGTTGTCATACATACATAGATCTCTTAAGTTTAAGTCCAATTGTTGTTATTATGTAACCACTTTTAAAAAAAAATTCTACATCTGAAAATTGACTTCATCGGGCAGCTTGTTCTATAACTTACAAATTTAATAATTATATGTAACATATACTTATACAAACTTCTACTTGCATAATACTCGTACTTTTTTTTAATTTTAAATTTTGTATCATATTTCACAAGAAAACTACGATTTCAAAAGAAACTGCATTAAATAACGGTAACACCATGATCACCATATGGTTGAAAAAATGTCATTGAAAAGACATTTAATGAAGTGTCGCAGAAAAGTATTAAAAATAATTATTTACTTAGTTTTTGAGAATAAAACATATGATTAATTTGTACTATGTC